>OY728137.1:586710637-588066977 GCA_963277665.1 Viscum album
ATGGTCATCGTAATGACCAAGAGACTTTTATGTATTTAATGATACCATCAACTAAGAATCTCTAACAAATACAGATGATTCTCTATCAATGAAGAACCTCAAATACATATAAAAGATTCTCTAAATTTCCTTCATATCAATCATTGATTGTCAGATTTAAAGGAAATCACATTTTATAACTGGTAATGTAATAAGGATTCACGAACATAACATAAATCTATAAAGAGAGTCCCAGATTAGACAATAATTCCCCTAAAAAGGTGTGATGAGTCCGACCTCCCATCCTATCGACCAATGCAAATTCCTATGTCTCGTCAGTCCATAACTAATGAGCACCTACCTTTGAAAAGTAGGTCCAAATGGATATGGAATCGTTTGATGTTTCCAGTTCTACGAACAAACCCGTTAGAAACCGATTGGAATGTTTGAACCTTCAATCAAGAGGTCATCCCCAATTGCAGAGGAAATAGGTTGCAGTGCCTCTTGGGACGGAGAATGTTTCTACAACAACAAACTCAGCTTCCCGTAGGAAGGACTACTCAACTATGCCAAGGACCGTTTCAACTAGGGCCTCCTCTAATGGAATTAAGAAGAATGCCTCTGGAAAGAATAGGAAGTCTGATTCTCCCTCTGTACAGTTATATGAGGAGCAACAAAGGCTAAGGGACATTTATTCTACTCTTTCTATGGATTTGGAAAATGCTAGGAAGGCGATATCTGAGTGGGAGACCGCGGACTTAGATTTGTCCTCTTAATATGGTGCTGATGGAGACCCCCTATGGAGATTCCTATGTAGACGTCATTCCTTATGACATGTAGCTTTTTTATGTGATTTTGGGTTTTGTGGTTGTTTTGGGTTTGGGTTTGTTAATGGTTTTTGGGTGTGGGTCATTTGACTCCTCCCTTCCCTTATCTGTTGTGTCTTTTTTCTAATAAAATGGGGGGGGGGTCTGGGGTAGCCTAACCATGCAGCTACCTTGCCATAAAAGACTTAAAAACTCAAAAAACCTTAAAAACCCTAAAAAATTAAATAAAACCAAAACAATGAATAACAACCTAAAGACCCTAGAAAACTCTAAAAACCCCCCTAAAACCCTAAAAAACTTCAAAATATCTAAAAGACCAAAAAAAATTAACACCGACAAAAATCCTATAAACCCATAAAAATCAACAAAAACATAAAAAACCCTCAAAACCATGAAAAACCCCTAAAAACACATAAAAATATTAAAAACCCACAAAAACCTTAAAAACTAATAAAAACTCAAGAAATCCCAAAAAATGTAAAAAAACTCCAAAAAACCATAAAACCTTAAAAAACATAAAAACCATAAAAACCCAAAACACCCTAAAAACCATAAAAACACTAAAAATCCCTAAAAACCCTGAACCCCCCCTCAAAATCCATAAAAATGCTAAAAATCCTAAAAACCCTAAAAACCCTAAAACCCAAAAAAAATACATGAAAAAGTAAAACTAACCCCTAGAACCCTTAAAAACCCCTGAAAACCATAAACCCCCTAAAATATTAAAAAACCCATAAAATCCTAAAATCCACTAAAAACATAAAAACCTAAAAGCCTAAAAACTAAAAAACCCCAAAAATCCTAAAATGATGCTAGAAATAGCTAAAAAACCAAAACCCATAAAAACCTTGAAAAACCCAAAAAATACAAAAAATCCATTAAAAATATAAAAAATCCTAAAACCCGGAAAAAATACAGGAAAATGTAAAAAACCTAAAAACCTTGAAAAACTCTAAAAGCCCTTAAAACCCCTAAAAACCTTAAGAAACCCTAAAACCCCATAAATACCCTAAGAACCACTAAAAAAATATAAAACACCTTAAAAACCCGAAAAACATTTAAAAACTCTAGGAAAACCTTAAAAACCTAAATAAACTCAAAAAACCCTTAAAACCCAATAAGACCCTAAAAACCTGAAAAACCCTAAAAAACCCTCACAATACCTAAAAACCATTAAAACACTAAAAAACATAAAATTCCTAAAAAACTACAAAAAATCAATGAAAAAATAAGCAACCCTAAGACCCTGAAACCTTGTGAAAACAATAAAAGCCCCTAAAAACATAAAAACCCAAAAAACCTATAAAAACTCTAAAAAACTAAAAATCTAAAAAACCCTTACACCCCCAAAAGACCCAGAAACCCAGAAAAACCCTAAAACCCGCAAAACACCCTAAACCCCTAAAAATCAATAATAACCCGAAAAATCCTAAAAATAAAATAAACTAAAAAACCATAAAAATCAATGAAAACATAAAACGCCCTAATAACACTGAAAACCTCCCAAAAACCACAAAATCCCTAAAAACCATGAGATCCTAAAACCCATAAGAACCCTAAAAAACACTAAATACTCTAAAAATCCATAAAACCCTTAAAATTTTAAAAAACTCTAAATGAACTTAAAAACTAGAAAAAACTCAAAAAAACCCAGAACCCAAAAGGACCCTATAAACCCTTAAAACCCCTAAAAACCATAAAACCCCCGAAGAACCCTAAAAATCCTCAAAAACCATAAAAATCTTAAAAACCCTTAATAATCTATCAAAACATAAAAACCCATTAAAACTCTGAAAACACCCTGAAATCCATAAAAAGTCCTAAAAACCATAAAAACCCAAAAAATCCATAAAAATTGTAAAAACCCACAAAAAATTCTCAAAAATCATAAAACCCATAAAAATGTTAAAAAAATTATAAAAAACCTTAAAACGCTACAAACTAAAAGAACACAAAAAAACCCAAAAAGTCCCCAAAAACCCCAAAAATCCATAACAATCCAAAAAAACACTGAAAATCAATGAAAACATAAAAAACTCTGAAAATCGCTTGAAAACCATACAAACCCCTAATAACCTAAAAAACCCTAAAACCCCACAAAAACACAACATCCCCATAAAAACCCTAAAACCTCTAAAAACACTAAAACCCTTAAAAATAATAAAAAACTCTAAAACCCATAAAAACCTTAAAAAACTCAGACCCCCCTAAAAACCCAAAAATACCCTAAAAACCCTTAAAATCCGTAAAAGTCCTAAAACCCCCTAAAAATCATGAAAACAAAAAAAACCGATAAAAACCCTGAAAAAATCCAAAAACCCATAAAAATCCCTAAAAATATTAAAACCCATAAAACCCTAAAAAACAACTAAAAACTATAAAAACCCTTTAAACCCCTAAAAATGTTAAAAAAAATATAAAACACCTTAAAACACTTAAAATACTAAAAAAAATCCTTAAAACTCCAAAACACCCTAAAACCCTAACAAACCCTAAAAACCCTAATGGCCTTTGAAAAATATTAAAAACCCTAAAAATACCAAATAACACAAAAAACTAAAAATAATAAAAGACCTAAAAACCCATAAAATCCATGAAAACATAAAAAGCACAAACAACCCAGAAAACCAGAAAACCTTAAAAAATGCCTAAAAATGTTAAAAAACTCTAAAAACCCTTTAAATTCCAAAAAACTAAAAAACCCTAAAAACAAAAAAACCATAAACCCCTTAAAACTGCTGAAAACCCATAAATCCCATCAAAATCCCTAAAAACCCAAAAATTATAAAAACCATAAAAATCCTAAAACCCCTAAAAATTCATGAGAACATAAAAAACCCTAATAACCAAGAAAACCCCCTGAATACCATAAAACCTCAAAAACCTTAATAACCCAAAAAATAATAAAACCCTTAAAAATTCACTAAAAACTCTAAAAACCCTCAAAACCCCTAAAAATGTTAAAAACACTAAAGACATTAAAACCCTTGAAAAAAATAAAAAAAAACCACAAAACCCCAAGGAGACTAAAAAAACCTGAAAAACCCTACAAACTCTAAAAACCCTCAAAATCCCTAAAAAACTAAACAAACTAAAAACCATAAAAAATCCTAAAAATCCCCAAAAATATCCATTAAAAAGTTAAAAACCCTAAAACCCCTAAAAACCATAAAAATAGAAAAAATTCATAAAAAATCCTAAAAACCCATAAATCCCAAAAAATAACAAAAATGCTAAAAATCCATTACACCCTAAAAACATTAAAAGACTCTAAAAAAACATAAAAACCCTAAAACTAAAAAATGCCCTAAAAACCCAAAAGGACCCTAAAAACATTGAAAACTGCTAGAAACCCCTGGAAACCTCTAAAAACACTCAAAATCACTAAAAAATCTAAAAACCATAAAAATTATAAAAACCCCTAAAAATCAATGAAAATGTAAAAAACCCTAAAAACCCTAAAAACCCCATGAAAACCATTAAAACCCCTAAAAACCTTAAAACCCCTAAAAAACATAAAAAAAAATCCACTAAAAACAATTAAAACCCCTAAAATGTTAAAAAACTCTAAAAAATATTAAAACCCTAAAAAACTCAAAAAAAATCCTAAAAACAAAAAATTCCTTAGAAGCTTTTAAAAAGAAAAAAACAAAAAAAAAACTCCTGAAAACCACTAAAACCCCTCAAAATCTCTAAAATCCACAAAAAACATAAAAAACATAAAAATCCTAACAACGCCTAAAAGTCCATAAAAACGTAAAAAACCCTAATAAAACTGAAAGACCAATGACAACCATAAAAACCCATAAAACCCAAAAAAACCCTAAAACCCCAAAGAACCCTAAAAACCACTAAAAATGCTAAAAACCCTTAAGACTCAAAAAAATGTTAAAAATTCAAAAAAAAACATAGAAACTAAAAAACACTAAAAAAACCTAAAATCCCCAAAAGACCCTAAAACCCTGAAAACCCTAAAAACCCCTAAAAACCTTAAAACCCTCAAAATCCCTAAAAACCCCCAAACCCATAAAAGTACTAAAAAACACATAAAAATCCATGAAAACTTAAATAACCCTAAAACTCTTTAAAAACCGTGAAAACTATAAAACCCAGAAAAACCGTAAAACCCCTAAAAGGAAATAAAAATCAGGAAAAAAACAAAAAACTATAAATACCTTTTAAACACCTAAAAATGTAAAAAAAAACTTTAAAAAACCTTATAAACCCTAAAAACTCAAAAAACCCCAAAAACCGCAAAGTCTCTAAAAACCCTAAGAAATATAAAAAACCCTTAACACTGTCAAAAATTCATAAGACCCTAAAACCCCCTAAAAACCATAAAAATATTTTAAAACCCTAAAAATCCATGAAAACCTAAGTCCTAAAAAAACTGGAAACCCTATGAAAACCATAATAACCCTAAAAAACCCATTAAAACCCTAAAACCACTAAAATTTCTAAAAAACTTCAAGTCCTTAAAAATATTGACAAGCTCTAAAAAACCATAAAACCCTAAGTGTAATGTCCTGGATTTTCATCATGTATTATTTTTAATATTATATGGGAATTAATTTGAGACTAGGCTCTAAGACGGTGTGCAGTTCCGAGGCCCGATGAGCCTGGAAAAAATGTTTGAATTTAATTTAATAATTAAATAACGCGCGCGTGCGGTTTTCCTAAAAAAGTGGAATAACTCTAAAACAGATTCTCAGATCAGAAATCCAAGGGCACCATTGCGTTCAGAATAACGTTTTTACCTTAGGCGAGGCCTAACATCGGCCGGCGCAGGTCGGTGGTGAAATCTGGTTTTTGGACGCAACCGTGATAAAATATTTTATTAAAATATTTTATTTAAATCTTTGTTACAGCGAAATCCATTATCTTTTAAATGGATATTTCGCAGAGGATCAGGGTTACAATTTCCATAACCCTGAAACCGTTGGCGGCTCTTGAGGCTCTAGAGGAAACCTCCCAATGCGGCGATGACGATGCAGTGACCCTATCATCACCGACGAACGCCGCGAAATCCAGGTAGGATGTTTGTCTTGATTTTTCCTTCCCTATTTTTAATTTCCACGATGAACGTAGACTAATCCATGAACATATTATCCCACGGGTCGATCATTCTTTCAGGATGGGTTCATGCGGGGGATTTTAGGCTTGGATTGTTGAGATTGTTTTGGTTTTCAATCTAATGGCGGCAAACCCTGATCGTCACAATCAAGGATCGAGGTTCGCCCCACTTGTTGATTCCTATTTTCCCACATTCATTCTTCATTGCATTCTATGTGTTCTTGGAGGAAATTTATCATTGCACATTTTTTTGTTGACGCAATGATCTGAAATCAAAGATCAATGTCAAGGCAACCTAGCGGAGGTGCGACGACGATGGCGGCGGATGAATCGATGCGGTTCGGAAGTTCCCATTCTTCGAGCATTTCGTGTGAACAGATCGGGATTCATTTTCAAGACCGATCGGAAGCCCAAAACTAACGGAATCAGTTTCGTAGGGGCGGGACGATCCCAAATATGGAGTTTTGTGATGATCGGACGGATGGATCAAGATCCAAAGCAACAGCCGAGGCGCACGGAGGAAGACGGCGCTTCTGTAAATTTCCCGACTACACGACGTGTAGTATGGGCTACACGACGTGTGTTCGTCGGCGGGATTACATAACATGTACTCCGGGAGTACACGGACACGGGAAGGGTACATGCCCGTGGACACGCCGTGTATACCCCTCCCCAGCTAGACCCGGCCAGATACACGGGATACCCCGTGTACTGGTACGTGGGCAGGTGACACAGACACAGATAAAGGCCATATATGGGCACATGGCCAGTGTACACAGAGCGAGCCTAGGTGTTTGGACACGACGTTTGATTCTTCTACACGCCATGTAGTTTCTTTCTATTCGACAAGCCGAATGACACGGGCCGGTTACACGGGCAGTACTCGGGGTCAAGGAACATGGTGTGTACCTTTTCTACACGTTGTTTAGTTTGGTTTTACACCGCTTGAACGAATGACATGGGTCGTTTACATGGGAAGTACCCAAGGTCAAGGAACACGGCGTGTAACCATACTATATGTCGTGTAACCTTTTTTTGTTAACTTGATCCACTTGTCTTCTGTGACTTGGACTAGTTCTCTTAGGGTTCATACCCTTGGTCGTTTCCCTGAAGGTTCCGGTATCATTTCCTTTAAACAGAAGTATGATCCCTTCAGCAGAACTCCCTAAATAGTGTTTTTGGGATCCCCTCTATGATAATTAGAGACGAATCCTCTATTAATTCTTAGAACCCTAGGTAGAGTTCCTTGTATCGATGTGACCAAATTTACCCGGGCGCCGATCCTCTCCTTAGCGGATTAGCTCAGACTGAGTTGTAGGAATCACCCCATGACTTGGTTGTGATCCTCATCTGAGCATTATGTTCTCAAGGTACTTGTGGAGTGTGTTCTCCTGGAACGAGTACTTCGTACCTCCATCTTCAGACCTAGGAGTGTGTTCTCTCGGTTGCATACTTAGTGAAATCTTCGAGCTGGATCCTAGTGGGGGTATTCGCGATAGTCGATTGTGCATGAGTATATCTAGATATTCTTGTGGTATGTTCTTTTGACATATACTTTGTGGAGATGATTGTATCTTTCCTTTGTGGTATTTATTTATTTTATTTCCTTTGTAGTTTTGGGTTGTCTTACAGGGTATTGTTATAATCAGCCCTGTACGGGCTTTGCCCACATGTGTCATGTCATGTGCAGAAGAGTGAGCCTTTGACAGGATTTTAGGCGGACCAGGACCGGATGGTACAGAGTGAGATCAGACAGGCCGAGGTGTTTTCCTACAGCTACAGACTGCAGTCCCAACACCTTTCTTTACAGGTTGGACTTTGTTACAGACATTCATTCTGGTGGGCTTGTACTTTTGGCCCAGGGTTTACCTTCTTGCACTTTACTTTCCTGTCATACTATGTGGTTGGGTTTTAGTGTATTCATGCATCTTTTTCGTTTTTAGTAGTTTTTACTTTTTAGCTTTGTGAGCTTGGAGATGTGTGTTCTTGTGTACAGTTTTATAGGCAATGCATCCCATGTTAGTAGTATGCCTACTCGGTGCTAGTCACTAGCCCCTGGCCTATTGGAGGCGGGAATGGGGAGTTGCGTCTTGAGCCCCACTAGGACGGGTCGTGACAGAGTGGTATCAAAGGTGTTCGGTTCTACCTTAGGACCAAGAGTCTGTGAGTTGGTTTGGGGCAACAGTGTTAAGTGTTTTGAGTTCGGATTTTAGGCTAAGGACCCTAGTGTTGGTGCGGGCGGCCGATGTATCCATACACCAGGACTCTAATAACTTGCTTTTCGACTCAGAACATGAGAACACTAGTTGCAAGGAAAATAATGGTACATGCATCATATAGGAATGAGTTGTGGTTTCCATGTCCTTTTTGAGTCAGCTCTCCAGATATACTCACTAACTGAGATACAAATTGTTTCTTTAACAGGATGCCTCCATGACGTGCACCCGCTAGGATCCAGTAGCTCAATCATGAGGATGACCCCCTCAGGGATGAAGCCTCGATACAGGGACTAAATCCCCCAGTTTTACCACCAGGTGGTGTGCCAGCTATCCCGCCACCTGTGGAGCAGTGTTTAGTGCATGCTGTACCAGTGGAGGAGGAGCGCACTCCATGATTTCTAGAGATAGAGACCCCCCCCGGGTTTTGAGGTGAGCCTGACCCTCAGGCAGTAGAGGACTGGCTTGAGGTGGGGGCCAGAGTCTTCCGTTTGTTCAGGACACCAGCAGACCAGATGGTGATCCTAGCAGCGAGCCTTCTGCAGGGCTCGACAGGATGATGGTGGTGTTTGGTTATCCAGACTCACGATGAGGCGACACTCACTTGGTCGGAGTTTAATCATCTCTTCAGAGATGAGTTTTCACCGGTTACCCTAAGAGTAGTACGCATTCAGGATCTTCTTCAGCTTCAGTAGGGTACCATGACGGTGGCTGACTATTCATCGAGGTTTACCGACCTCTCACGGTACTCGATGGATATGGTCAGAGATCAATACTTCAGAGCTCAGACTTTCGAGTGGGTCTTGCACAAAGATATCCGAGTTATCATTGTCCCTATGAGCATTCGTATATATGCTAGGGTGGTCGAGCGGGCTTTGGTGGTCAAAATCATCTTGGCAGAGCGGAGATAGCCGACATTTGTTAGTAGTGGGAGAGCTGGAGCAGAGACCTCGGCAGCCGGGAGCCGACATCAGGGACCCAAGCATGAGAGACGTTTTTAGAGGAGATCCCAGGATAGGGGATCTTCCGTACAGGGTTTTCAGTGTGCATCCAGTTAGCCTCGATAGAGGCGATGCTACTCATGTGATGGCAGGGGACATCTTGCTCGAGATTGTCTGACCCGCCGTACTACTGACATAGGAGTAGTGGATGGACCACCGAGCCAGAGGCAACGTGTGGAGAAGGCAGATCTTTGGGGTGGAGGATGTGGTAGGGGAGCTGGGAGAGCATCCAGAGGTGGTCGGCATTTTGATCTTTTACCACCACCACCCCTAGGAGGTCCACCCTAGGCTCAGGGAACTGGTGGACAGAGGTAGGGACAGCTGCCGGTGGCAGAGGCTTATGGCCCAGGTACTCATGGAATGATTATAGGTACTATCTATGTATTTTCTACCTTGGATTCCGTATTGATAGACACAGGTTCTAGTCATTCCTTTCTGGTTGCTTATCTTGTTCGAGACTTTGAGATTCCGGTTGAGCTGTTGACTCGACCCTTACGCTAAGAGACACCGACTGGAGAAGATTCAGAGATCACACACCTCTGTAGACAGTGTGACCTGACCCTTAGAGGTGAGTGTTTCGGTTGGAAACTCTTTGTGGTAGCGTCGAGGACTTATGATGTCATTCTTGGTATGGATTGGCTATCCACAGTTCATGCCCAGATCGACTGTTTTAGGCGAAGGGTGCGGTGTGTCTGTAGTGATGGAACAAGGTTCTCTTTCGTCGGTGAGAGAGAGACCCAGGTAGTGCTAGATGGACTCGTGCATGGGAGGGAACAACCGATTTCACATCAGTTGGCTAGCCTAGCCCTTGGCACAGCAGATGCTATGAGTTTCTAGTTTCCAGCGGTGGTGGCTGAGTATGAGGACGTCTTTCCGGAGGATGTCCCCAGGAAACCTCCCCATCAAGAGATAGATTTCTGCATTGAGTTGCAACCCAGGATGACACCGATATCATCATCAGCATATCGTATGGCTCCCACAGAGCTTTGTGAGCTGAGGGTGCAGCTGGACGACTTGCAGAAGAAGGGCTTTGTGAGACCCAGCATTTCATCCTAGGTGGCCCCAGTGTTGTTTTCCAAGAAGGTAGACGGGAGTTTGAGGCTATGCGTGGATTACTGGCGCTTGAATCAGGTGACCGTAAAGAATCGGTATCCCCTACCGAGAATCTATGACCTCTTAGACCAGTTGAGAGGGTCATGATGGTTCTCAAAGGTTGATCTACGATCAGGCTATCACCAGTTGCGAGTATGGGAGGAGGATATACCGAAGATGGCTTTCAGATGTCGCTATGGTCACTATGAGTACTTGGTGATGCCCTTCGGCGTGACGAATTCCCCGACGGTGTTCATGGGGCTCATGAACCGGATCTTTCAGCCCTATCTAGACCGGTTTCTAGTGGTCTTCATCGATGATATCTTTGTGTACTCTGCGTTCAAGGATGAGCACGCGAGACACCTATGGATGGTTCTGGACACACTCTAACAGCACCAGTTGTATGGGAAACACTTGAAGTGTATGTTATGGTTGCAAGAGGTCCACTTTTTGGGACACATTATCTCAGCAGATGGTGTAGAAGTGGACCCAGCCAAGGTGGAGGCAGTGCTAGCATGGGAGCCACCCCGGAGCATGACGAAGGTACAAAGTTTCCATGGTTTGGTAAGCTACTATCTGAGATTCATCCTTGATATCTCCAGGATTGTATCACCCATGACAGCTTTGACCCGAAAGGGGCAGCCTTTCGTGTGGACCGAGAGAGGCCAGCAAGATTTCCAGCAGTTGAGACAGAGTTTGACGAGCGCCCTGATCTTGAGGTTACCGGAGGAGGGTGTCGAGTATGTAGTGTTCTGTGACGCATCAGGAACTGGGCTTGGTTGTTTCCTGATGCAGAGGCAATTGGTGATTTCTTATGGCTCACGTCAGTTGAAGACACACGAGCAGAACTACGCAACCCATGATCTTGAGTTGGCAGCGGTAGTCTTCACATTGAAGATATGGTGGCACTACCTGATGGGAAAGCGATTTACCGTCTAGTCTGATCACAAGAGTCTCAGATATATCTTTCCCCAGAAGGATCTGAATTTGAGACAGAGGCGATGGCTTGAGTTCCTCTAGGATTGGGACTTTGAGATCGTTTATACTCCTAGGAAGGGGAACGTAGTGGCAGATGTTCTCAGCAAGAAATCCAGTTCGTAGTTGCTGGATGAGGCGACAAGGCAGTTAGCCTCTTTACAGTTATCCTTCATGGATGGAGATGAGGGAGCTTACCTTAAATTGATGGTTGTTACCCATCCAATCTTACAGAAATTCAAAAAAGCACAGCGCGAGGATGCTAGGTGTGAGACTCTACGTGCTTAGATATCCACATGTGATGCTGCGGATGGATATTCAGAAGGCGGGGAGTACGTTGTTCTTTTCAGAGGGTGCATAGTAGTACCAGCGACGTTGCGGGGGGAGGTTCTGAGGGAGTTCCATACATCCCCTTTTGCGGTGCATCCAGGCGTAGCAAAGATGTATCAGGACCTCCGACGTCAGTTCTGGTGGTGAGGAATAAAGAAGGGTGTGGCAGAGTTCGTCTCTCGGTGCCTTACTTGTCAGCAAGTAAAGGATGACCACCAGGTGCCAGCATGTTTGAATCAGCCCCTTGAGGTGCCAGAGTGGAAGTGGGATGGGATATCCATGGACTTCATGATGGGTTTACCACGTACGTCTAGGGGACACGATTCTATCTGGGTGATCGTTGATCGACTCACCAAGTCAGCCCACTTCCTAGCCATACGGGATCAGATTTCAGTGGATAGCATGGGATGCCTCTACGTGCAGAAGATAGTCTGACTTCATAGAGTTCCATCCATGATCGTCTCAGATCGTGATGCTCGTTTCACATCCTGGTTGTGGAAGGGATTGCAGGAAGATTTTGGGACTCAGTTACGCTTGAGTACAACGTTCCATCCCCAGACTGATGGTTAGACAGAGCTGACCATTTAGGTCCTGAAAGATATTCTCCAGGCTTTAATACTTGACTAAGGTCGTAGCTGAGAGGATCACCTACCACTGGTGAAATTTGATTCCAACAACAGTTATCATTCCACTATTGGTATGGCACCATTGGAGGCTCTGTACGGGAGACCTTGCAGGTCGCCACTTTGCTGGACTGACCCAGGAGAGTCAGCACTCTTGGGCCCAGAGATGGTGAGAGCTACTACAGAGAAGGTACATGTCATCCAGGAGTGGATAAAGACTTCACAGAGTCGGCAGAATTCGTATGCCGACAGGAGGCCGAGGTCCTTGGAGTTCGAGGAGGGAGACCATGTGTTCCTTCAGGTCTCACCTCGACGGGGATTGCATAGATTTGGCTGAGGTGGAAAGCTATATCCGAGGTTCATTGGCCCTTTCCAGATTTTGACTAGAGTTGGCGAGGTAGCGTATCGCTTGGCTCTACCTCCTCATATGGACCGGGTACACAACATCTTCTATGTGTCGCAGCTACAAAGGTACGTGCATGATCAATCGCACGTCATCGACTGGGGTGAGCTGGACATTGATGATGGAGCGACCATTGCTGAGTACCCAGTGGATATCGAGGATCGACATAAGAAGATCCTTCGTGGGTGAGCTATTCCCTTGGTGCATGTCTGGTGGAAACACATGAATCTCCAGGAGAGCACGTGGGAGCGGGAGGCTCAGATTCGCGTGCAGTACCCACATCTTTTTGAGTAGCCTTTGTTTTAGGTTTTCGGGGACATAAAATCCCTAAGGTGGGTGTGATTTAATGTCCTGGATTCTCTCCATGTATTATTTTTAAAAATATATGGGAATTAATTTGAGACAAGGCTCTGAGACGGCTTGCAGTTCCGAGGCCCGGGGAGTCTAGAACAAATGTTTGAATTTAATTTAATAATTAAATAACGCGCACGTGCAGTTTTCCTGAAAAGGTGGAATAACTAATAAATGTGTTCTTGGATCAGAATTCTGGGGGCACCATTGCGTTCAGAACAATGTTTTTACCTTAGGCGAGGCCTAACATCGGCCAGCGCGGGTCGGTGGTGAAATCTGGTTTTTGGACGCAACCGTGATAAAATATTTAATTAAAATATTTTATTTAAATATTTGTTACAGCGAAATACCTTATATTTTAAATGGATATTTCATAGAGGATCAGGGTTACAATTTCCATAAACCTGAAACCCTTGGTGGCTCTGGAGGCTCTGGAGGAAACCTCTCAATGCGGTGACGACGACGCAATGACCAGATCATCACCGATGAACACCGCAAATTACAGGTAGGATGTTTGTCTTGATTTTTCCTTCCCCGTTTTTGATTTCCATAACGAACGTGGACTAATACATGAATAGATTAGACCTCGGGTCGATCGTTCCTACGGGACGTGTTCATGCGGGGATTTGAGGCTTTGATTCTTGAGATTGTTTTGGTTTTCAATCTAATGGCGGAAAACTCAGATCATCACAAACAACGATCGAGGTTTTCCCCTCTTGTTGATTCTTGTTTTCCCCCTCGCGTTCTTCGTTGCGTTCTACGTGTTCTTGGAGGAAACCGATCATTGCACATTCGTTTGTTGATGAAACAATCCGAAATAAAAGATCCAACATTAAGGTGACCTATGGGAGGTGCGACGGCGACAGAGGCAGATGAATCGATGCGGTTCGGAAGTTCCCATTCTTTGATCATTTCGTGCGGATGGATTGGGATGCGTTTTCAAGACCGATCGGAAGCCCGAAACTGATGGAATCAGTTTTGTAGGGGCGGGACGACCCCAAATACGGAGTTTCATGATGATCAGTCAGTTGGATCAATATCCAGAGCAACAACCGAGGCACGCGGAGGATGACGACGCTTCTGTAAATTTCCCGACTACACGGCGTATAGTATGGGCTACACGGCGTGTGTTCGTCAGCGGGATTACATAACATGTACTCCGGGAGTACACAGACACGGGCAGGGTGAACGGCCATGGAAACGCCGTGTATACCTCTCCCTGGCCAGACTCGGCCAGATACACGGGATACCCCATTTACTGGTATGCGGGCAGGCGACCCGGACACAGACAGAGGCTGTATACAGGCACATGGCCAACGTACACAGAGCAAGCCCAGGTGCTCGGACACAGCGTGTGATTCTTCTACATGTCGTGTAGTTTATTTCTATTCGACAAGACGAATGACATGGGCCGGTTACATGGGTAGTACCCGGGGTCAAGGAACACGGGGTGTACATTTTCTACACACCGTGTAGTTTTGTTTTACATGGCTTGAACGAATGACACAGGCCGTTTACATGGGTAGTACCCGGGGTCAAGGAACACAGTGTGTAACCATACTACACACTGTGTAACCTTTTCTTGTTGACATGGGCCACTTGTCTTCTATGACTTGGACTATTTATCTTAGGGTTCGTACCCTTGGTCTTTTCCCTGAAGGTTCTAGAATCATTTCCTTTACACAAGAGTATGATCCATTCAGCAGAACTCCCTGAATAGAGTTGATGGAATCCCCTCTGTGGGACTTAGAGTCGGATCCTCTATTCATTCCTAGAACCCTAGGTAGAGTTCTTGGTATCAACGTGACCAACTTTACCCGGGCGCTGATCCTCTGCTTAGCGGATTAGCTCAGACTGAGTTGATGGAATCACCCCATGACTTGGTTGTGATCCACATCTGAGCATCATGTTCTCAATGTACTTGTGGAGCATGTTCTCCCGGAATGAGTACTTCATAGCTCTCTCTTCAGACCTAGGAGTGCGTTCTCCCGGTTGCATGCTTAGTGGAATCTTTGAGCTGGATACTAGTGGTGGTATTCGCGATAGTCGATTATGCATGAGTATATCTGGATATTCTGGTGGTATGTTCTTTAGACATATTCTGTGTGGAGCTGACTGTATCTTTCCATTGTGGTATTTCCTTGTTTTATTTCCTTTGTGGTTTTGGGGTGTCCTATTGGGTATTGTTATACTCACCCCTGCACGGCCTTTGCCCGCACGTGTCATGTCTTGTGCAGACAACCGAGCCTTTGACAAGATTTTAGGCGGACCAGGACCGGACGGTACACAGTGAGATCAGACAAGCCGAGTTGTGTTCCTACGGCTACAGACTGCAGTCCCAGCACCATTCTTTGTAGGTTGGACTTTGTTTCAGACTTTCTTTCTGGTGGGCTTGTAATTTTGGCCCAGGGTTTACCTTCTTGCAATTTACTTTCTTGTCATACTCTATGGTTGGGTTTTAGTGTATGCATGCATCTTTTCCGTTTTTAGTAGTTTTTACTTTTCAGCTTTGTGAGCTTGGAGATGTGTGTGCGTGTGTACAGGTTTATAAGCAATGCCTCCCATGTTAGTAGTATTCCTACTCGCTGCTAGTCACCATCCCCTGGCCTATTGGAGGTGGGTTTGGGGAGTTGCGGCATGGGCCCCACTGGGATGGGTCATGACACTTAGAATGTCAAAAAAACACTAAAAACCCAAAAATGCACTAAAAACCATGAAAAAACCTAAACACCTTCAAAATCCCTAAAACCACTTAAAACTAAAAAAACGCTAAAATTATTTAAAAAACCCCTAAAATTCCATGAAAACATGAAACCCTAAAAAAACTATTAAAACTCTAAAAACCTAAAACCCCCTAAAAACCATAAAAATCCTTAAAAATCCCTAAAAAATCACGAAAACATATAAACCCCTAAAAACCATGAAAACCCCCTAAAACCCATAAAAACCCACAAAAACTAAAAACCACTCAAGACACTAGAACCCTTAAAACCCAAAAAAACATTAAAAACCCCAAAAAACTTTAACACCCATAATAAACTCAAAAACACCAAAAAAAATAATAAGACCCTGAAAATCCTAAAATCCTCTAAAAAACCTAAACCCACCTAAAAACCCTAAAAACCCACAAAATCCCTAAAAAACCCAAAAAACCCATAAAAATCCTAAAAAACCCCCTAACAATCCGTGAAAACCTAAAAACCCTAAAAACCCATGAAAACCATAAAAGTCCTAAAAACCGAAAAAACCATAAAAAACCACTATAAACCCTAAAACCCCTTAAAAAAACTACAAATATTAAAAACTATAAAAAACTTAAACCCAAAAAAATAATAATAAACCCCCTGAAACTCCTAAAACCCTAAAAACCACAAAAACCCATGAAAACCATCAAAATCCCAAAAAACCCAAAAAACCCCCTAAATATCCATGAAAAAACACAAAAACCATTGAAAACTAGAAAAACCACTAAAAACATCAAAAAATATAAAAACCCATAAAAACCCATCGAACCCCTAAATACAATAAAAAAGTATAAAACAACTTAAAACCCCTAAAAATAAGAAAAAACAAAAAAACCCAAAAGACCCTAAAAACCCTAAAATACTCTAAAAACCTTAAATACCAAAAAAACCAAAAAAAACACCTTAAAATCCTAAAATCTCTAAAAACCTTTAAAACCCCAAAAAACATTTAAAACTATAAAAAAACATTAAAACCCGCTAAACACTCAAAAAAACCCTAAAAACCCAAAACACATTAAAACCCTGAAAATCCCTAAAAACCCAAAAACCATCAAAATCCTTAAAAACCCTAAAAATAACTAAAAACCATTAAAATCCTAAAAAACCCTAAAAGCCCATGAAAATGTAAAAACCCCTTAAATGTTGAAAAACCCCTGAAAACCATAAATCCCCTAGAAAACCTCAAAAACCTTAAAAATCCATAAAAACCCTAAAAACCACAGAAAACTATAAAAACTCTTAAACCCCCAAAAATGTTAATTTTTTTAAAAAACATAAAAACCCTACAAAAACCCTAAAAACCCAAAAAGAGCCTAAAAATCCCTAGAAATGAAAAAAACCCAAAATAACTCTGAAAACCCATAAAAACCATCAAAATACCTAAAACCCAAAAAAACCTAAAAACCATAAAAATCCTAACCCCCTCCCCAAAGTCCATAAAAATGTAAAAAAACATAATGACTATGAAAACCCACAGAAAACCATAAAAATCCCTAAAAACCTTTAAACCCTTAAAAACACATAAAACCCCCCAAAACTACTAAAAACTCTAAAACCCTTAAAACCTTCAAAAAGGTTAAAAAATTCAAAAAAAATTTTTACCCCTAAACAAATTAAAATAAACCCCTAAAACCCCAATAAGACCCTAAAACCATGAAAACTCCTAAAAACCCTAAAATCATTAAACATCTTAAAAACATTATAAAAATACATGAAAATGTAAAAACCCTAAAAACCACGAAAACCCCTTAAAATGTTAGAAATCCCTAAACACCTTTAAAAATCCTAAAAACCAATAAAACCACTAAAAACTCTAAAACCCATAAAACCCTTTTAAACGTTCAGAACTCTAAAAAAATCCTAAATCCCTAAAAAACAAAAAAAATCCAAAAAATGAAAAAAGTCCCAAAAACTCTTAAAACCCCCAAAACCACTAAAACACAAAAAACCAAAGTAAAACCCTAAAAACCATCAAAATCCCAAAAACCCTAAAATCCCTAAAAAACATAAAAATCCTAAAAACCCCAAAAATACATTAAAAAATAAAAAAACATAAAACCCCAAAAAAACCATAAAAACTTTAAAACCACATAAAACCCTAAAATCCCATAAAAACCTAAAAAGCACTAAAAACATAAAAAAACCTTTAAACCCCTAAAAACATTAAAAACTCAAAAATAACCCCTAAAAATTCAAGATACCGTAAAACCCCCTAAACCTCTCAAAATCCCTAAAAACCCTAAACCCATACAAATCCTAAAACCCCCCAAAAGAATCCATGGAAATATAAAAAACCCAAAAACCGTGAAAAACCCCTAAAAGCCATAAAAACCCTAACTTAAAAAATACTAAACCCACTATAAACTCTAACAACACTTTAAACCCCAAAAAAATGTTAAAAACTCTAACAAAACTTAAAACCCCTAAAAAACTAAAAACCCGTAAAATCTAAAAAATTCTAAAAACAATAAAAATCCCAAAAAAACCCCTAAAAATCTATGAAAACATAAAATTCTCTAAAAAACATGAAAACAACCTCAAAATTATAAAACCCCTTATAAACCTTAAAATCCTATAAAACACTAAAAACCCACTAAAAACTCTAAAACCCTTAAAACCCCTAAAAATGTAAAGGAAAACTCTAAAAACCTTAAAAACCAGAAAAAACTCAAAAAACCCTCAAAACCCAAAACGCCCATATAAACCCTAAAAACCCTTTAAAACCATAAAAAACATTTTAAAACCCTAAAACCATAAAAAGCCTAAAACCATAAAAATATTTAAAAACACTTAAAATATATGAAAGCGTAAAAACCCTAAAAACACCTTGAAAACCATAAACCCCTAAAAACCATAGAAACCCTAAAACACATAAAAACCCGAAAAACCACTAAAAACTCTAAAAACCCTTAAAACCCCTAAAAACATTAAAAAAACTCTAAAAAAACATAAGACCCTAAAAAACTCAAAAAAAACCAAAATCATTATAAACCCCTTAAAACCATAAAATTCCTAAAAAAGCTCTAAAAATCCATGAAAACTATAAAACCATTTAAACCCCTAAAAACATTAAAAAACTCTAGAAAACGATACGAACCCTAATAAAGTCAAAAAAAACCCAAAAAACCCAAGAAGACCCTAAAAACCCTGAAAACACATAACATCCCTAGTAAACCACTAAAACACTAAAAATACCTAAAAACCCTAAAAATCCTATAAAGAGACAATAAAAACCGAAGAAAATGTAAAAACCCTAAAAACCCTAAAACCCCTAAAACTCTAAAAATTCAAAATAACCCTAAAAACCATTAATATTATAAAAACCCTAAAACCCCCAAAATATGTTAAAAAACATGAAAAAATCTTAAAAACCCTAAAAAATCAAAAAACCCCTAAAAGACCCTAAAAACACTAAAAAAACCTAAAAATTCTTAAAACCCCCTAACACTACTCACAATCTCCAAAAACCCTAAAAAATACTAAGAAACATAAAAATCCTAAAAATCCCTAAAAATCCATGAAATCGTAAACAAAACCCTACAACATTGAAAACAACATGAAACCCATAAAAACCCATAAAAACCTTTAAAAACCCATAAAACACCATAAAAAACCTAAAAATAATAAAAAATTCAAAACCCTTAAAACCCCTAAAAATGTTAAAAAACTAAAAAAACCATAAAACCACTAAAAACTCTAAAAACCAAAAAAACCCCAATAAAACCCTAAAAACCTAAAAAACCCAAAAATTCCTAAAAGACCGTAAAAACCCCTAAAAACCCACAAAATCCCCCAAACTAATAAAAACCCTAAAAAGTATAAAAATCCTAAAACCTCCTAAAAATCAAGGAAAACATAAAAAACCCAAAAACCCGTAAAAAACCTTGAAACCCATAAAAACCCATAAGAACCTTAAAAAATAATAAAAACCCACAAAACCCCACAAAAACCCACAAAAACCCTTAAAATTAAAAAAACTTTCAAAAGAAATAAAACCTTAAAAACTCTGCAAAACCTTAAATACTGAAAAGAACTCAAAAAACCCTAAAATAAAAAAAGACCCTAAAATCCTAAAACCCCCTAAAACCCTAAAAAGCCCTAAAAACCACTAAAAACCCGTAAAATTCCTAAAAAAAATTAAAAATACTAAAAACCCCATAAAAATAAATGAAAAAGTACAAAATTCTAAAAACCTCGAAAAAACCCTAAAAACCACTAAAAACGCTAAAAACCCTTAAAACCCCTAAAAACGTAAAAAAATCTAGAAAAACATAAAAATAATAGAACACACAAAAAACCCCTAGAAACCCTAAAAGACCCTAAAAACCCTAAACACCCTAAAAGCTATAAATCCCTCTGAAAAACCCTAAAACACCTCAAAACCTCTAAAACCCTAAAAAATCCTAAAAATCATAAAAATCCAGAAATCCCCTAAAATCCATAAAAACATAAGAAACCCTAAAACCACAAGAAACCCTTGAAAACCATGAAACCACATAAAACCATAAAAAACCCCCCAAAACCCCATAATAACCATAAAAGACCACTAAAAACTCTAAAAACCCTAAAAAAACAAAAAAAACTCAAAAAAAACATAAAAACCCAAAAAGACACTAAAAACCATAAAAACATTAAAACCCTAAAAAACTAAAAAATACTAAAACCATCAAATTTTCTAAAACCCTAAAAAACCCTTATACCCACAAAAAATATAAAATCTCCAAAAATCTATGAAAATGTAAAAAACCCTAATAACCTTGAAAAAACTATGAAAACCATAAAAATCACGAAAAACCATAAAGACATAAAATCCATAAAAACCCTAAAAACCCATTATTAACTCTAAAAATCCTTAAAACCCAAAAAAACATTAAAAAATGTAAAAAACCATAAAAACCAAAAAAATTTAAAAAAATAATGAAACCCAAGAAGACCCTAAAGACCTTAAAAAATACAAAAAACCCTTAAAACTAAAAAAACTATCAAAATCCCTAAAAAACCTAAAAAACACTAAAAACAATAAAAATACTAAAAACCCCCTAAAAATCCATCAAAACATAAACAACCTTGAAAAGTGCCTAAATACCATTAAACACCTTAAAAACCATAAAAACCTTAAAAAACCCTCAAAATCCCCAAACCCCCAAAACCCATTAAATTTATAAAAACCCTTTAAAAATCCATGAAGATGTAAAAAACCGAAAAACTATGAAAACCCCCTCAAAACCTAAAACCTTAAAAATGCTAAAAAAAATCTAAAAACCCATAAAACCCCTAAAAACTCAAAAAACCTAAAAAACTAAAAATAACCTAACAAACCCAGGAAAACCCCAAAAAACCCTCAAAATCCCTAAAACCCCTAAAAACCTAAAAACCATAAAAATACTAAAAAACTCCTTGAAATCCATGAAAACGGAAAAACCCCTAATACACATAAAAACAATTAAAAACAATAAAAACCCCTAAAGCTAGTAAAAATCCAAAAACACGATAGAAACCATAAAACCCACTAAAAACTATAATAATCATTAAAATCCATAAAAATGATAAATAAACTCTAAAAACATTAAGAACCAAAAAATATAATAGAAACTCTAATCCAAAAGACCAAAAAACATTGAAACCCTCTAAAAACCCTAAAACCCCATAAAACCTCATGTCCCTTCAAAATCCAAAAAATCTCTAAAAACTCTAAAAACCATAAAAATCCTAAGAAACCCCTAAAATCCATGAAAATGTAAAAACACTAAAACCTTGAGATACTCATGAAAACCATAAAACCCTTAAAAACCTTAAAACCCTAAAAACCCATGAAAACCCATGAAAACCCACTAATTTTTTTGAAAACAATTAAAACCCCTAAAAATGATAAAAACTATAAAGAACAATAAAATCCCTAAAAACCCAAAAAAACCCTAAAAACCCAAAAAGTCCCTAAAAACATGAAAACCCCTAAAACCCTAAATATCTCTGAAAAACCCTAAAACCCTCAAAATCCCTAAAAACCATTAAAAACCCAAAAAACCATACAAATCCTAAAAAACACCTATAAATACATGAAAATGTAAAAAAACCCTAAAAACCCTTGAAAAAACCAAAAAAAAATAAACCCCTAAAACCAGAAAAAACCCTAAAATTATAACAAACTCTTAAAAAACCACTAAAAACTCTAAAACGCCTTAAAATACATAAAAATGTTAAAAAAATCTAAAAACCCTAAAAAAACTCAAAAAACCCCTAAAACCCCAAAAATACCATAAAAACCTTGAAAACCCTAAAAACCCTCAACCCCCTAAAAAATCATAAAACCCCACAAAATCCCTAAAACCACTAAAAACCCTAAAAACAATAAAAATCCCTAAAAATCCCTAAAAATCTATGAAAATGTAAAAAATCCAAAAAACCATGAAAACCCCATGAAATCCATAAAAAACCCCAAGAACCCTAAAAACCCCAAAAAAACCACTAAAAACTCTAAAAACCCTTTATATGTCTATTTTTTTTAAAAAAAACTCTAAAAAAACATAAAACCCCCAAAAAAATAAAAAAAACATAAAAACAAAAAAGACCTTAAAGCCCATGATGTGGAGCTTGACGTTTCTTGGTTTTCCCTGGAGGTGGGGATGCTATTTGGTTTTGGGAAATGTTCCTACAGGTTGAGGTGTTTGATGTTGGGTGTTTCTAAGTGGTGTTATTGTGGGTTGTTGTTGGATTATCGGGTGACATATGTGAGGTACTACTTACTACGGGTGGGGTTGTACTTGTGGATTTTACGAGGTTATATGAGGAGATTGTTGTGGGGATGGTAAATTGTGATACATGGAGGGATAGTGGATTAAGGTTTTCTTAGGCTAAGGATTTATGTTTTTTTGTGAATGATGGTTTAGGTTTTTATGGGGATGAGGGTTTTTAATTTTATATGGCTGAGGTTTTAGGGACTTTTGATTTTGAGGGTTTAGGATTTTTGGGGTAGAGGGTTTAGGGGTTTTTAGAACCAGGGTTTTGGGTTATTTCATGCTATATATTTATAGATTTTTTGGGCTGGGTGCTTAGGGTTTATTGTGGCTATATTTTTAGGTTTTTTTGGATAAATGTTTTGTTTTTTGAGGGTAGAGGTTTTAGGGTTATTTGGGGATGATGTATTAGGGTTTTTGGGGATGGGGGATTATGGTTTTTTGGTTCTAGGTGTTAGTGTTTTCTAGGACTGGGGGTTTAGTTTTTCTTAGGGCATAGTGCATACAGATTTTTAGGGCTTTGGGTTTACCACTTTATGGGGATGAGGGGTTATGGTTTTTTGGGGTTATGTGTTTAGGGGTTTTGGGGAATAATGTTTGGGGTTTTTCGGAGCGTATGGTTTAGAGATATTTTATGGATGATGGTTTAGTTTTTTTTTGTTTTGTGGGTTTAGTGGGTTTTGGGGATGAGGACTTAGGATATTTCAGGACAGAGGCTTTTTGGTATTTTTGGGATGAGGGTTGTGGGTTTTTTGGGGTTGAGGGTTGATAGTATTTGGGTGATTAGGGATTATGGATATTTGCAGCAGTGGTTTGAGGATATTTTTTGGGTTGATGGTTGTGGGTAATTTATGGATGAGCATTTGGGGTTTTGGGGGATTAGGGATTTATTTTTTTATGAGATTTGTTTATGGTATGGTGGTTGAGGGTTTTTTAGGCATAGGGTTTAGTTTTTTTGGGGTTTAGGGTTTAGGGTGTTTTGGGGGTGAGGGTTGATTATTTGTTGGGGCAAGGGTTTAGGGTTTTTTAGGGATGAGCATTGATGTTTTTTCAGGATGAGGGTTGAATGTTTTTTAAGAATGAGGGTTTAGGTCTTTTGGGGATGAGTTTTAGGGGTTTATTTTGTTGAGGGTTGAGGGTTTTATATGGATTAGAGTTGAAAGTTTCTAAGGAAAAGGGTTGATCATTTTTTGTGTCTCAGGGATTAGGTTTTTTTGGGGATAAGGGCTGAATGTTTTTTAGTGTTGAGGGTTGTCGATTCTAGGAAGATGAGGGTTGAGGGATTCTTAGGGATGAGGGTTGAGATTTTTTTGTCTATGAGGGTAGATGGTTTTTTTGGCTAAGGTATGAGGATTTTTTAAGTCTTATGTATTGGGGGAAATTTTTGAGATTAGGGTTACTGGTTTCTTGGGGTTAATTGTAGAGAGTTTTTTTGGGATGACGTCTAAGGGATTTTTTGGTCTTAGGGTTTAGGTTTTCTTGGGGATGAGGGTTTATAGATTTTTGGGGATGAGGGTTTAGGATTTTTTAGGGTATAGAGATTCAGGTATTTTAGGGATGAGGGTTTATGGATTTTAGTGTTGAGGTTTTAGGTTTTTTTGTGGATGTGGGTATAGGGGTTTTTTGGGAGGAGGGATTAGAATTTTTTTTGTGATATGGTTTCAAAATATTTTAGGGGTTGAGTGTATAAGATTTTTGGGGGTTGAGGTTTTATTATTTTTAGGGATGATGGTTTTGGGGATTATTGAGGATGAGGGTTTAGGTATTTTTTGGGCTTAGGGTATGGGATATTTAGGGATGATGCTTTAGGGTTATCTATGAATGGGTGTTAGGGGGTCTGGGTTTGGGGGTTTAGGGTTTTATGGGGATGAGGTTTCATGTAATTATAGGGATAATGGTTCATGGTTTTTTGGGGTTAAGGGTCAAAGGGGATTATTGGTTTTTGAGTTTAGGTTTTTTTTTGGATGGGGGTTTTGGATTTTGGGGGGTAAGGTTTCAATTTTTTTAGGAGTTGAGGGTTCAATATTTTTTGGGTATGGAGGTTAAAGGTTTCTTTGGTATAAGGGTTATGTTTTTTTCGGGGCTGAGGTTCTAGGGATTTTTGGGGCAGAGGGTTTAGGGTTTTTTGGGGAGGAGGGTTTATAGGTTTTTGGGGCTGGGGGTTAAGGATTGTGTTGGTATAATTTTTATGGTGTTTTGTGGATGAGGGTTTATGGTTTCTTAGGATGAGGTTTTGGGTTTTTTTTGGGGGGGGGTAAGTGTTGATCTATGTTTGTGGATGAGAGTTAAGGGTTTTTTTGTGGTTGAGGGTTTTTTTCAGGCTGAGGGTTGAGGGTTTTTTGGGAATGATGGTTGATGGTTTTTTTAGGCTGAGAGATGATGAGTTTTTTTGGAAATGAGGCCTAAGGGGTTTTAGGGATAAGGTTTTAGGGGATTTTAGGTTTTTATATTGAGGGTTTTTGGGGGATAGGGGATCATTTTTTGGTGGTTAAGGAAATAGGGTTTGTTTGGCTTTGGGTTGGGGTTTAATTAAGTGGGTTGAGTGATTTTTTTGGAATGTTGTTTATAATTTTTTAAGGATTTATGTTTAGTGATTTTTGATTATAAGTGTTTAGGGTTTTTGGGGGGGTTGATCGTTTAGTGTTTTTTTTTGGGGATGAGGGTTCAAGATTTTTTGGAGTTGGGATTTTAGGATTTTTTTGGTGGTGGAAATTAAGTGTTTTTTTAGGGTTGAGGGTTTAATATTTTTTTTGGTGGGTGTCCATAGGATTGAGGATGGGGGTTTAGAGTTTTTTTGGGGATGATTATTTTTTTTGGGATAAGGGTTTCATTTTTTGTGGCCAATGTGATATTTTTTAGGTGATGAGGTATTTTGGTTTTTTGGTGATGAGGGTTTATGGATTTATGGGGCTAGGGTTGATGGTTTTTTGTGGATGTGTGTTTAGGGTTTTCTATTGATGGTTTAGGATTTTTGTGGGGACAAGTTTTTATGGTTTTTTAGGGATAAGGGTTCCATGATTAAAGTGACTAAGTGTTTATAGATTTTTAGTGTTGATGGTTTAGGGATTTTTTAAGTTTGAGGGTTTAGGATTTTTTGGGGCTGAGGGTTTGGGGTTTCTTAGGGCTGGGGGTTCAGGTTTTTTGAGTGTGGTGGACTATTATTGTTTTCATATAGGGGTTCATGGATTTTGGTGGATGAGGTTTTACGTTTTTTTTGGGTTTAGAATTCATCGTTTTTTTGTGGGTGGGGTTCAGGGTTTTTTGGGGATGAGGGTTCAGGGTTTTTTGCGGCTCATGGTTCAGGTTATTTTGGGGTCAAGGGTTCTTGTGTTTTTTTATGATAAGGGTAGAGGGTCTTTAGAGGCTAAGTGTTTAAGTTTTTTGGGAAGAGGGATCATGGTTTGTTTGGGGTAGTGGGATCAAGAATATTTTGGGTTGAGGGATTGATGTTTTTTGGGATGAGGGTTCATGGTTTTTTTTTGGATGATGGTTTAAGGTTTTTTTGGGGCTGAGGGTTCATATTTTTTGGGCGTGAGGTTTCATGGATTTTTTGGGAAGGGGGTTGAGTGTTTTTTATGGCTGAGTATAGTGGGTTTTTGGGGCTGACAGTTGATGGTTTTTTGGGAATGATGAATGGGTGTTTTGGGGGGATACTGGTTTAGGGGCTTTGGGTTTTTTGATCTTAGGGTTTAAGGTTTTGGGGCTATGTGTTTAGGGGTTTTTAGAGATAGGGTTTTTTTTGGTAATGAGGGTTTATGGTTTTTTTGATAATGGGGTTTATGATTTTGTTGCGGCTGATGGTTTAGGGTTTTTTGGGGATAATGGTTTAGGGTATTTCCGTGTTGGGATTTTAGGGTTTCTTGGGGAAGATTTTTTAGGGTTTTTTTGGTTTGTTGGTTTAGGGTTTTTATGTGTGTAGTTTAATGTTTTTTTGGGAATAAGGGTTTAGGATTTTTGTACTAAGGGTTATGGTGTTTTTGGGATAGTTTTATATTTTTTTTGGATTGGTGGTTGATGGTTTATTGGATCTGAGAATTCAATATTTTCATTGGGCTGGAGATTCTTGGTTATTTTGGGATTAGCGTCAATGTTTTTTGCAGTAGAGGGATCAGGGTTTTTTGGTGCTACATATTGAGGGTTCGGAATTTGGGGGGGGGATGAGTGTTTAAGGTGTTTTGGGGATTAGGGTTATGGGTTTTACGGGGATGAGGGTTCAAGTATTTTTGGGGAGAGGGTTTATAGTTTTGTGGGCTGAGAGATCATGGTTTTTTTGGGTGGATGGGTGAGGGTTTTTCAAGACAAAGGGATTAGGGTTTTTTAGGGATGATGAATTTAGGTTTTTTTGAGGCCAAGTTTACAGGGTTTTTTAGGGATGAATATTCATAGTTTTTTTGGGAAAAAAATTTATGATTTTTTGGGGATCAAGGATTTTGGTTTTATGGGTATGAGGGTTTAGGGTTTTTTGTGATTTAGGGAACAAATATTTTTAGTGTAGAGGGTTCAGGGATTTTTAGTGTTGAGAGTTCAGGGTTTTTTGGTGCTCAGAGTTCATGGATTTTATGGATATGGGTTTAAAGTTTTTTGTTGTTGAGGGTTAATGTTTTTTTATTATAGTTAAGGGTTTTCGGTGTTTTTATGAGGTTTGATGATTTTTAAGGGCTAAAGGTTCTGGGTTTTTTTGGTATAGGGTTCAGGGTTTTTGAGGTCTAAGGGTTCAGGGTTTCTAGGGCACAATGTTTATGGTTTTTAGGGCTCAAGGTTTAGGGGGTTTTTTGCACAAAAAGTGTAGGGTTTTTTGGATGAAGGTTTCAGGGAATGTTGGGGATGAGGGTACAAGGTTTTTTCGGTTGAGGGTTTTGTTTGTTTTGTAAATGATGGATCAGGGTCATTTGGGGTTCCGGGTTTTGAGATTATTGGGTATGTGGGTTTAGGGTTTTTTTAGATAATAGGGTTCATGGTTTTTTTAGGATGATATTTCAATTTTTATGGTGATGAGGGTTCAAGGTTTTTTAGGTCTAGTGGATTAGGGTATTTCAGGGTTGAGGTTTCTGGGTTTTTAGGTCTTAGGGTTCTTGGTTATTAGAGGATAAGGAATTATAATTTGTTTGGGTTGAGTGTTGATGGTTTTTTTTGTGGGTTGAGGGTTTAGTTTTATTTAGAGATCAGGGTTTATATTTTTTTTGTTTTGAGAGTTTATATTTTTTGGGGATGTGGATTGAGGTTTTTATGGGGCTGACGGATGAGGTTTTATTTATTTGAGGGTTTATGGACTTTGGGGATGAGGATTTAGGGTTTTTTGTGGATTGGGGTTGAGGTGTTTTTGGGTGATGAGTGTTTTTTGAGGATTAGGGTTTTGGGGTTATTTGGGATAACAGTTGAAGATTTATAAGAGCCTAGATTTTAGATTTTTTTGGGTTTGAGGGTTGAGGGTTTTTTGGGTTGATGGTTGTGAGTTTTTTAGTGATGAGTGTTAAGGGTTTTGTTTTGTGGATGATGGTTTTGGGTTTTCTCAGGATGAGGGTTGATAGTTTTTTGGAGTTGAGGGTTGTTGGTTTTTTTGGGGTGAGGGTTTGGGGTCTTTTGGGGTGAGGGTTGAGGGTTTTTTGGGGATAAGGGTTGAGGATTTTTTAAGGATTACGGTTGAGGGTTTTTTTGGGGATAAGGTTTGGGGTCTTTTGGGGTGAGGCTTAGGGTTTAGTTTTTTTAGGGCTGAGGGTTGATGGTTTTTGGGGGTTGAGGGTTCTTTTGGGATTAGGGTTCATGGTTTTTTGGGGATGAGTTATTATGGTTTTTTTGGGATTATTGTTTAATATTTTTGGGGTTCTGGGTTCATGGTTTTTAGGTGTTAGGGTATGGGGTTTCTATGGGATGAGGTTTGACCGTTTTTTAGGGCTTAACATTTAATGATTTTTAGGATAATAGTTGAAAGTTCTTTAGTTTGAGGGTTGTGGGTTTTTTGTAGTTGAGGGTTTAGGGTTTTTTTGGTGTTGATGGTTAATATATTTTTGGGGATGCGGGTGGAGGGATTTTTTAGTTTGAGAATTAAGTGTTTTTTGGGGGTGTGATTTACTATTTTTAGGGCTGAGGTTGAGGGTGTTTTAAGGTTGATGGTTGAGGGGTGTTTGGATGAGTGTTGAGGGTTTCTTGGGGATGATGATTTATATTTTTTGATCCTAAGGGTTGAGGGTTTTATGGGGTTGAGGGTTGGGGGATTTTTTGAGGTTGAGGGTTTAGATCATTTTTGGGAAATCAGGGTTCAAGTTTTTTTGGGGAAGAGGGTTGAGGGTCTGTTGGTACTGAGGTTTGAGGGTTTTTTGTGGCTCAGGGTTGAGGGGTTTTGGGATAGAGGGTTGAGGTTTTTTTGGTATGAAGGATGGAGGTCTTTTGGGAATGAGGATTGAGTGTTTCTTTGGGATGAGGGTTGATTATTTTTTAGGGCCAAGGGTTGAGTATTTTTTGGGGCGTATGGTTATTGGTTTTGTGGGGATGAGGGGTGAAGGTTTTTGTAGCTAGGGGTTTATGATTTTTTGGTGGTAAGGGTAAAGTGTTTTTCTGGCTGAGGGTTGGGGGTTTGCTAAGGCTTGGGGTTGAGTTTTTTTTTGGTTCTGAGGGTTTATGTTTCTTTTAGGATATGTTTTGAGGGTTTTTTGGAGCTAAGGTTTTAGGTTTTTTTTGGTCTGAAGTATTAGGGTTTTTTAGGCTGAGTGTGGAGTTTTTTTGTATGGGTTAATTATTTTTGGTGGCTGAGGGTTTATGGGTTTTTAGGATGAGGTTTTCGGGTTTTTTTTGTGTTGTGCGATGAGGTATTTTTTGGGTTTAATGTTTAGGGGTTTTGGGGGTGAGGGTTTAGGGTTTTTTTGTACTGAGTGTTTAGGGTTTGGGGGGTTGAGGATTGTGGTTTTTTGGGGGATGAGGGTTTATTGTTTTTCATAGATGAGGAATTATGGTTTTTTGAAGGTTGATAGTTATGGTTTTTTAGGGATAAGGTTGGATGTTTTGTCTGGGGATATTGTCTAAGGGTATTTTTAGGCTTAGGGTTGGTGTTTTTTTGTGAATGAGGGTTTAGGGTTTTAGGGGTTGATTATTGGGGGTTTTCTAGGGCTGAGGGTTGAGGTATTTTTGTGGCACATTGTTTATGGTTCTTTTGGAATGATGTTTAGGGATTTTTATTCTAAGTTTATTGGGTTTTTTGGTGTTTAGGGTTTATTATTTTTTGCAGATAAGGGTTTAGTGTTATTTGAGGATGAGGGTTTAGGATTTTTTTTGTGATGTGGGTTGAGGGTTTTTCGGGGAAGTGGGTCTATAGTTTTTTGAGGTTGAGGGTTGATATTTTTTTCGGGATAAGGGTTATGTGTTTTGTGGTTGTGGTTTTAGTGTATGTTTTGTCCAAGGGTTTAGGTTTTCTTGGGGTTTAGGGTTTAGGGTTTTTTTGGGAGATGGTTTAGGGTTTTTTTGGGGATGAGAGAAGAGGGTTTTTTGGGGAAGCGTGTTGAGTATTTTTTGGGAAAAAATATTGTGTTATTTTTGGGATAGAGGGATTAGGGGTATTTGGAGATGAATTCTTATGGTTTTTTTTTGGATGATGATTTATGGTTTTGGGGGATTATAGTTTAGGGAATTTTCCGCTGGGGTTTAGTGGATTTTTGGGATAATGTTTTAGGTTTTTTGGGGATAAGGGTTAATGATTTTTTTAATATGGGTTTTTAGTGTTTTTTGGTGTTGTGGTTTAGGATGTTTTAACACTAAAGGTTTAGAGGTTTTTTGGGAATAGGGTTGAGTGGTTTTTTGGGTTTATTATTTTTGTTTTGAGGGTTTTTTGTGGTTGAGGGTTGAGTGTTTTTGGGGATGATATTGGAGGGTTTTTTGGGGTTGAGTGTTGAGGGAATTTTGAGCCGAGGGTTGGAATTTTTTGGGGGGATAATTTAAATGGTTTTTTTGGGATGATGGTTGAGGGTTTTCTAAGGTTTGGGGTTGAAGGGTTTTGGGGCCGAGGGCTTAGGTTTCCGTATGGATTAGGGATGATGGTTTTGGAAGAAAAATGGGTTAGGGTTATTTGGGGCATAGGGATTAGGGTATTTTGAGATAAGTGTTGAAGTTTTTTTTTCTATGGTTTGATTATTTTTTTTTTGTTTGATGGATTAGGGATATTTGGGGATTAGGGTTTAGGCTTTTTTGGTGTGGTGGGTTGAGGGTTTTTTGGGGTTGAGGTTTTAGGATTTTTTGGGGGTGAGGGTTTTGGGTATTTTTAGTGTTGAGGGTTTATGGTTTTTAGGGTTGAGGATTGGGGGTTTTTGGGGGATGAGGGTTGATTGTTTTTCATGAATTAGGAATTTGGGTTTTTAATGGTTGATTTTTATGGGTTTTTAAGGCTAAAGTTTGATGTTTTTTCTATGATTAATAGTTGTGGGTTTTTGGGGGAAGATGGTTTAGGGTTTTTTGAGGCTGGGGGTTGTGGTTATTTTGTGTCTAAGAATTTATTGTTTTTTATGGTTGTGGTTTTAGTGTATTTTTGGGCCAAGGGTTCATGGTTTTGGGGGTATGGGGGTTTAGGGTTTTTTCAGGGTGTGGGTAGAGGGTTTTTTGGGATGATATTTGAATGTTTTTTGGGGAAGAGTTTTGAATATATTTTTGGCTAGTGATTGGGGTTCTTTCAGAATAGAGGGATTAGGTGTATTTGGGGATGACTTCATATGGTTTCATGGGGATGATGGTTTAGGGTTTTTTGGGGATGACTGATTTGGGAATTTTTGCGGCTGGTGTTTAGTTTATTTTTGGGGATGAGGTTTTAGGGTTTTTGAGGATAAGGGTTTTTGATTTTTTAATGATGGGTTTTTATTGTTTTTTTTGTGTTGAGGTTTAGGGGTTTTTTGAGATTAATGTTGAGGGTTTTTCGGGAAGTGGTTGTAGTGGTTTATGGGATCTACAGTTGAGGGTGTTTGGGAGATTAAGGTTTATGGTTTTCTGGGGATTAGGGTTGTGTGATTTTGGGGATGATAGTGGAGGGTTTTTTGGGGTTGGGGGTTGAGGTATTTTTGGGATGAGGGTTGAGATTTTTTGGAGCTGAGGGTTGTGGGTTTCGGTGGGCAGAGGGTTGATGGTTTCTTAGGGTTGACAGTTTCGAGATTTTGTGGCTAAGAATTGAGGGATTTTCAGGCTAAATTGTTAGGGTTTTTTAGGCTGAAGGATTTGAGGTTTTTAGGATGAGGGTTTAGGGTTTGTTAGGGTATTGGATTTCTGGTTTTTTTGGTTTGGAGGGTTTATGGTTCTTTGGGGATAAGGGTTTGTGATTATTTGGGGCTGAGGACATAGGTTTTTTTAGAATGGGGGATTAGGTTTTTCCGGCCGATGGTTTAGATTTTATATGTTACTAAGGTTTAGGGTTTTTGGGGATGAGGGTTTAGAGTTTTTTGGGCTGAGGATTTAGGGTTTTTTGATGGTGGGGTATATAGTTTTTTAGGGAAGGTGGTTTTGGGTTTTTTGGGGATGAGTGTTTATGGTTTTTTGGGGATGAAGTTTTAGGGTTTATTTTGGTACGTGGGTTTAGTTTCTTTTATGTTCAATATTGATAGTTTTTTCGGGGTGGATTTTTTCGGTTTTCTTGTTCTAAGTGTTTAGGATTTTTAGGTCTAATGTTTGTGGGTTTTTTGATATTGTGGTTTTTGGGTTTTCTAAGGTAGATGGTTGAGAATTTTTTGGATATAATGGTTTAGGATTTTTTGGGTGAGGGTTTAGGTGTTTTTTGGATGAGTGTGTATGGTTTTCTGGGGTTTGGAGTTGATTGTATTTTGTGGAAAATGGTTAATGATCATTTGGTATAGAGTGTTCTAGGTTTTTTAGGGCTATGGGTTGAGGGTTTGGAGGGGGGGGGAGTTAGGGTAGGTAATTTTTTGGGGTTGTTGGTTTATGGGTTTTTGGGATTAGTTTTGATGGTTTTGGGGGATGATGGTTGAGTGCTGTTTGGAAAGGAGGGATGAGGGTTTTTTGGGCTGATAGTTTAGGGGTTTTGTGGATGAGGATTGAGGTTTTTATGGATGAAGGTTGAGGGTTTTTGTGGCTAAAAGATTAGAGTTTATTAGGGTTGTGGGTTGATAGTATTTTTAGGTATAGGACTTATGGTTTATTTGGGTTTAGGGTTAATGGTTTTTTAAGGATTAAGATTTATGTTTTGTTTTGTCAAATTTTTAGGGTTTTGGGGGCTGAGGGTTGAGGGTAGAGGTAATATTGTGGATAAGGGTATCAGGTTTTTTTATGTTGAGGGATTAGGGATTTTTGGCAGCTGAGGCTTTAAGTTTTTTTGTCACTGAGGGTTTAATTTTTTTGGGACTAAGGGTATTTTATTTTCAGGGGTTGAGGGTTGAGGATTTTCTATGGATGAGGGTTTACTATTTTTTGGGGCTAAGGGTTGAGGATTTTTTTGGATGAGTGTTTAGGTTTTTTTGGAGATATGGACTAAGGTTTTCTTGGGTTGAGCCTTCACATGTTTTTGGGCGGATGTTTCATGGTATTTTAGGGATGATGGATCATGGTATTTTTGAGATGATGGTTCATTGTTTTTTTGTGTTGACGATTCTAGGTTTTTGAAAGATGAGGGTTGAGTGTTTTTCTTGGTTGAGGGTTCATGGTTTTCTGAGGCTAGGGGTCCATGTTTTTTTGGGGATGAGGGTACATATTTTTTTAGGGATGAGGGTTTAGGGTTTTGGGGGGAAAATTGTTTAGTGTATTTTTGAGCTGATCATTCAGGGTTTTAGGTATGAGGGTTAGGGTTTCTTTGGGATTAGGGTTGAGTGGTTTTGGGGGATGATGGTTTAAGGATTTTTGGGACTGAGTGTTTAGGTGTTTTTTGTGGAAGAGGGTTTATCATTTTTGGGGTTAGGGATTTAGTGTATTTTGGGGATACATGTTTAGGGTATTTTTGATATGTGTGTTTATGGTTTTAGTGGGATGAGTTTTTAGGGTTTTTTTGGGGGGATGAGGGTTGAGGGACTTTTGGGAAAGAGGGTCAATGGTTTTTTGGGCTGGGGGTTGAGGGTTTTTGGTGGTAGAGAGATGAGGGTTTTTTTGGGGCTGAGGGTTTATGGTTTCATAGGGATACGAGTTGAGGGGTTTTTGTGGGATAAGGGTTGAGGTTGTTTTAAAAATGAGGGTTTGGGGTTTTTGGGGGTGTGGATTGAGGGTTTTTGGGGCTAAGGGGTCATTTTATTTAGGGATGAGGTTGAGTGGTTTTTTTTGTGGAGGGTTGGGGGATTTTGTGGATGAGGGTTGATGTTTTTTTGGGGTTGAGTGTTTAGGATTTTTTGAGGATTTGGGTTTAGGGTTTTTTATACTGAATGTTTATTGTTTTCTATGGTTGAATGTTTAGGGTTTTTTGGGGCTAATGGTTCATGGTTTTTCGTGGTTTTGGGTTTCAGGTTTTTTGGTGCTAGCACTTTATTGTTTTTTGGGGGTATATTTTTTAAGCAATTTGGGGGCCATGGGTTTAGGGTTTTGGGGATTATGTTTTAGGGCCTTCTAGGGATAAGTTATTAGGTTTAGTTTAGGTCTAATTGTTTTGGTTTTTTTGTGGCTAATGGGTTATGTTTTTTTGGTGATGAGGGTTCTTTTGGTGTTGAGGGTTTAGAGATTTTTAAAGATGAGGGTTCATGGTTTTTTTGACGATGAGAGATTAGTGTTTTTTTATGTGTTTAGGGATTTTTGGGTTTGAGTGTTTATGGTTTTTAGGAATAATGGTTTAGGGTTTTTTTTAGTTGAGTAATTTTGGTTCTTTTCAAGTTGAGTATTCTGAGTTTTTAGGGACGACGATTTATGGTTTTATGGGGCTAATGGTTTGGAATTCTTTGGGACTGAGGATTTTTGGTTTTCTGGGGTGGAGGATTCATGTTTTTTTACTTTATTTGAGGGATTATGTGGTTTTTGGGGATGCTCAATTGAGGTTTTCTAGGACTAATGATTTTTTTTTTGAGATGGGAGATTTTGTGTTTTTTGTGGTTGGTGGTTCATGGATTATGGGGATTGAGGTTTAAGGTTTTTTGTGGATGGGGGTTCTGGGTATTTTAGGGCTCAGGGTTTAGGGTTTTTTGGGTAATAGGGTTCAAGGTTTTTTGGGGTTTGATGATTCAATGTTTTTCAGTTTGAGGATTGATGTTTTTTTGGGGTTGTGGGTTCAAGGTTTTTTGGGGCTGAGGGATCATATTTGTTTTATGGCTGAGGGTTGAGGAATTTTTGGGGTGGTGTAGTTTTTTTGGGCTAAGGGTTAAAGATTATTTAGGGATGAGGATACAGTGTTGTTTTGGGATGAGGGTTCCGGTTTTTTGGGTCCAATGGTTCATGGATTTATAAGTCTTGAGGTAGAGTGTTTTTTGAGGAGGATTGAAGGTTTTTTGGGCCATGGGTTTATAATTTTATTGGTTTGAAAATTGAGGGTTTTTTGGGACTTGGGATTATGTGTTTTTTGGGTCTTAGGGTTTATGTTTTTTTGGATAGTGGTTTAAGGTTTTTTGGGGCTAGGTTATTGGGATTTTTAGGTACGTGAGTTTAGGGTTTTATTGGAAATATGGGTTTATGGTTTTTTTGGGATGAAGGTTTGGTATTTTTTAGGGATGGGGGTATGTTTTTCAGGTGTTGTGATTTTAATGTTTCTTTGGATTGAGGGTTTAGGGTTTTTTGGGGTTGGGGGTTTGGGGTTATTTAGGATTAAGGGTTTATTATTTTTAGGGGTTGAAGGTTTTGAGTTTTGGGAATAATGGTTTAGTGTTTTTTGGGTTAATGGTTTAGTTTTTTGGGGACTAAGTGTCTAGGGTTTATTAGGGATTACAATTAATGATATTTTGGGCTAAGGATTCCGGGTTATTTGGGGATTAGGGTTAATGGGTTTTGTGGCTAAGAGATTAGAGATTTTTAGGGCTTTGGGTTGTGGGTCTTTTGGGGCTAAGGGATTAGGGTTTTGGGCGATGATTATTTTGGTTTTTTTTGTTCTGAGAGTTCATGGTTTTGGGGGGTAGAGGTTTTATGGTTTTTTTGGTATGAGATTTCAAGGTTTTTTATGGTTGAGGGTACATAGTTTATAGGGGTTGATAGTTGATGGTTTTTCAGGACTGGGGGATTATGTTTTTTAGGGATAATGATTTATGTTTTTTGGGGCTCAGGGTTAGGGTTTTTTGGGAAAAAATATTCATGGTTTTTGTGGATAACAGTTGATGGTTTTTCAGGGTTGAGGTTTCATGGTTTTTTGGGAATGAGGGTTCAATGTTTTGATGGGATGAGGGGTCAGGGTTCAATTCGTGTAGAGGGTTCAATGTAATTTGGTGATGAAGGTTCATGGTAATTTATTATTGAGTTTTTTTGGGTTTTTGGGGTTTGAGGTTCAATGATTTTTTGTTAAGAGTTTAAATGTTTGTTTTAGGATGAGAGTTAAGTGTTTTTGGGATTAAGGTTTATTATCTTTTTTGGAATTAGGTTTGAGGGTTTCTTGGGTCTATGGGATGAGGGGTTTGGGTATGAGTGTTCATGGGTTTTGTGGGATTAAGGTTTAGGATTTTTGGGGGATGAGTTTTTAGGGTTTTTTGGGACTGAAGGGTCATGAATTTGTTTTTGGGATGAGGCTGGATGGTTTTGGGGGTAAGGGTTCATGGTCTTTTGGGACTAAGAGAGGTCAGGATTTATGGGTTTTTTGGGCTAAGGATTCACGGTATATTGGGGCTGACAGTTTAGGGATTTTGGGGCCAATGTTTTATAGTTTTTTTGGTCATGAGTTTTCTAGGTTTTATAGGGATGAGTGTTAAGGGTTTTTTAGGATTATGGTTCAAGGTCTCTTGGGAATGAGGGTTTATGGGGTTTTTAGGTTAGTGAAATTTGTCATTTTTGTGGATGATGGTTCACTATTTTTTGGGCCTAAGGTTTTATTGTTTTTTGGGGATGAGGGTTTAGGATTTTTTAGGGATGGTGGTTCAGGTTTATTAGGAAGTGAGGTTTGTACGTTTTTTGGGGATGAGTGGTGAAATTTTGTTTGGGGGATGATGGTTTAGGGGTTTTTCATTTTGAGAGTTTAGGGTTTTTTTGGTTGAGGATATATGCATTTTTGGGGTTATGGGTTGAGGGTTTTTTGAGGCTGAGGTATGAGGCATTTTTGGGGATGGAAGTTTATCACTTTTTGGGGGTGAGGTTTAGGGTTTTTAGGGGTTGATGTTTGAGGGTTTTTTATGTTAGGGTTTTGGGTTTTTTGGGGTTGAGGGTTTTGGGATTTTTCGAGATGATGGTTTAGGGAATTTTTAAGGGTTGAAGGTTTTTTGGGTTTATGGTTTATGGTTATTTGGTCTGAGGGTTGAGGGTTTTTTCAGATGATAGTTGAGTATTTTTCAGGGAGGAGGGTTTAATGTTTTTTGGGGATTATTGTTGATGGTTTTTGGGGTAGGGGGTTGAGTGTTTCATAGGGTGGAGTGTTGAAGGTTTTTTAAGGGAGAGGGTTTATGGTTATTTGGGGGGAGGGGTGAGGTTTTTTTATTATGGGGGTTGATATTTTTTGACGATGAATATTGAGGAATTTTGGGTGATATTGGTTGAGGGTTGAGGGTTTTTTGGGGCTAACATATGTGGTTTTTTTAGGTTGAGGGTGGAAGTATTTTTTGGGTTGAGGGATGAGGGTTTTGAGGGGATGAGGTTTGAGGGTTCCTTGGTGATGTGGGTTTATGGATTTTGGGGATGTGGTTTTATAGTTATTTTGGGATTAGGGTTTTTAGTTCTTTTGGGCTGAGGGTTGAGGGTTATTTATCCATGTGGATTTACATTTTTTGAGATGAGAGTAGAGGTTTTTAGATGTTAATAATTATGTTTTTTTGTAAATGGTTTGAGGGTTTTTTTGGGCTAAGGGTTGAGGTTTTTTTAGGGATGATGGTTTAGGCTTTTTAGGGAATATGTTTTATGGTTTTTTGGGGTTGAGGGTATTTTTAGTTTTTAGGGTCTATGTATTTTTAGGGGCGTGGGTTTAGGGTTTTTTGGGGCTGAGGGTTGAGGGGTTTTGAGTCTGAGGGTTTTGAGGTTTTGGGGGGTGATGTTTTAGGGTTTGGGGGGTTATGGGTTTAGGGTTTTTTGGGATTAGTTTTTATGGTCTTTTGGGGATGAGGGTTTATGGTTTTTTGGGACTGACGATTTAGGGTTTTTTGGGGCTGAGGGTTTCTAGATTTTTTGGGATGATGGTTTGGGAATTTTTGTATGGGGGGGGTGGTATTTTTTCAGCTGAGGGTTTAGTCTTTTTTGGGTAATGATAATGTTTTTAGGTCTGAGAGTTTATGTTCTTTTGGGGATGGGGGTTTAGGGTTTTTTTTGTGTTGAGGGATTAGGGATTTTAATGGCTATATTTTTATGTTTTTTAGGTGATGAGGTTTTAGGGTTATTTGGGGGATTAGGTTTTAGGGTTTTGGGGGATGAGGGATTAGGGTTTTTTTCGGGTTGAAAATTTTCTATTTTTTAAGGTGAGGATTTATGGATTTTTTGGGTAGAGTGTTTTTAGTTTTTTGGTACTGTAGTTTTAGGGTTGTTTTGGTGGCGATGGTTTATGGTTTTGTAGGGATGATGGTTTTGGGGTTTTAGGGATGTGGGTTTAGGGGTTTTCAAGGATGAGGGTATAAGTTTTTTTGGAGATTAGGGTTTAGGGTTTTTTAGGGCTAAGGGTTGAGGTTTTTTGGGACTAAAGATTTAGGGCTTTTGGGGGATGAGTTTTCAATGGTTTTTAGGTAGTGGGTTTTTGGTTTTTTGGGAATTAGGGTTTAGATCTTGCTGAGGTTGAGGGTTATTGTTTTTTGGGTTAAATGGTTCAATGTATTTTAGGAATGAGGTTTCAAGGTGTTTTGGAAATGAGGGTTCTGGGTTTTTTTTTGGGTTGAGGGTTCTGGGTTTTTTTCGGTTGAGGGTTTAAGGATTTTTGGAGCTACAGTTTTACCATTTTTGGGGATGAGGTTTCAGGTTATTTTGAGGATGATGGTTTATGGGATTTTGGCATTAACGGTTTTGGGGATTGGGGGATTAGGGTACAATGGTTTTTAGGGTCAAGGGTTTATGATTTTTTTGGTCTGAGGGTTCAAGGTTTTATTATAATGAGGTTCTAGTGTTTCATGGGCCTATGGATTTAGGATTATTTGGGGTTGAGGGTTCATGGTTTTAAAGGCTGAGGGATAAGGTTTTTTTTGGCATTGAGGTTTTAGTGATTGTTGGGCCTATGGGTTTCAAGTTATTTTGGACTATGTGTTTAGGGTCTTATGGGGTGAGGGATAATGGTTTTTTAAGGATGGGTGTTTAGGGTTTTTGGGGATGAGTGTTCAGGGTTTTTTGTAGCTAAGGGTTTAGAGATTTTCCTAGCTAAGGGTTTTAGTTTTTTGGGTGGAGGTATATGTTTTTTTGGGTTGGCGGCTTAGAGTATTTTTGGGATGTGGGAATAGGTTTTTTAGGTATAGGGGTTTAGAGTTTTTTTAATGAGGTATTAGGGTTTTTTAGGGCTGGGGTTTTATGATTTTTGGGGATGAGGGTTTAGGATTTTCTAGGGCATTAGGTTTAGGGATTTTAGGGGATGACTATTTTTAGTTTTTTTGGGATGAGGGATTAGTGTAATTTAGGGTAGATGGTTTAGTGTTTTTTGGGGCTAAGGGATTATGGTTTTTTGGGGCTAAGGGTTTGTGGTTTTTTGGGGGTGGGGGTTTCATGTTTTTTGGTGATGCAGTTTGAAGGTTTTTTGTGGATTATGGTTTCGGGTTTTTTGGGGATGAGGGTTTAGGTTTTTAAGTGGAGGGTTTTTGGTGTTGAAGGTTTGGGGTTTTGGGGGGATCAGGGTTTGGGGTTTTTGGGGCTAAGGTATTGGGGTTTTTTGGGGATTAGGGATTGGGGTTTTTTTGGACTGAGGGTTTGAAGGATTTAGGAATGAGTTTTTGAGAGTTTTGGGGATGATGGTCTGGGGTTTCTGTGAATGAGGGTTTTTTTTTATCCACATTATTGGTTTTTCAACATGTTATTTTAGCTTTTTGGGGGGGCTAAGTGTTTGGGTTTTTTTGGGGATGAAGGATTAGGGTTTTCTGGGGCAGAGGGTTTAGGTTTTTTGGGGGTGACAGTTTTGGTATTTCTGGGGTTGAGGGTTGAGAGATATTTTGGAACTTATGGTTTCATATATTTTTGGGGATGGGGGTTTATGGTTTTTTATAGATTATGGTATAGGGTTTGGGGGGTTGAGGCTTAAGGGTCTCTTAAGTATGGGGGTTTATGGTTTTTTTGGTGATGACAGTTTAAGGGTTTTGGGGGATAAAGGTTTTGGGTTCTTTCAGGATGAAGGTTTAGGGTTTTTTTTAGGCTGGTAGTTTAGGTTTTTGTTGCTAAGGGTTTTGGGTTCTCCATGGATTATGTTTTAGGGTTTTCTATGGATGAGGGTCTAGTATTTTCTAGAACTAAGGGTTTAGGGTTTTCCAAGTCTAAGGTTTTAGTGTTTTCTAGAGTTGAGGTTTTAGGGTTTTTGTGGGTGAGGGTTTAGGGTTTTTTGAGAATGAGGGTTTATGATATTTGGGGATGAGGGTTGACGTATTTTTGGTGGCTGAGGTTTTAGGGGTTTTTTGGGGATGAGGATTTAGGTTTTTAGGGTAGAGGGTTTAGGGTTTATTGGGGGTGAGGGAATAGGGTTTTCTGGGGAAGAGGGTTTTGGGTTTGTTGGGGTTGAGGGTTTTGGTTTTTTTTTGAGGTCTTATGTTTCTTTTGGGTTGTGGGTTTAAGGGTTTTTCAAGATCAAGTTATTGTAAGTTTTGGGGCTCCAGGTTTAGGTTTTTATGGGGATGAGGTTTGAGGTTTTTCTCTTATTGATGGTTTATGGTTTTTTTTGGTATATGGAATGAGTTTTTTGGGGGATAATGGTTTAGTGGTTATTGGGGTTTTGGGTTTATGGGTTTTTAGGGGTTACGATTAAGGGTTTTTTGGGATGTGGGTTTTGGGTTTTTTAGAGCTTAGGGTTTATGGTTTTTTAGGAAGGATGATTTATTGTTTTTTTCTGGATGAGCGTTGAGGGGTTTTTGAGGCTGATGGTTTTGAGGTTTTGGGGGATGAGTGTTTTGGTTATCTAGGGTAAGGTTTCAGTGTATATTAGGGATGATGTTTTATTGTATTCTACGGATGAGGGTTTCGTTTTTTTAGGTGTTGAGGATTTATTTTTATTTAGAATGGAGGGTTTTGGGTTTTTTAGGACATTGGGTTTATGGTTTTTTGTGGCTGATGGCTTGGTGTTTTTAGTGGCTAGGGATTTGGGTTTTTCTAGGGTTTATGGTTTCCTAATGGTTTTGAGTTAAAGGTTTTTTTGGTAAGAGGGTTTAGGTTATGTTGTTGCTAAGGGTATAGGGTTTTTTAGGGACGAGAATTTACTATTTTTAGGTCTGAGAGTTTTTGGTATTTTTGGGATTAAGATTTAGGGTTTTTTGTGGGTGATGATTTAGGGGTTTTGGGGGATGTGGGTTGAGTGTTTTTTGGGAAGAGTGTTTAGGATTTTTTGGGGTTTAGGGATTAGGGTTTTTTTGGGACATTGGGTTCAGTATTTTTTGGGAATGAGGTTTTATGTTTTTTTGGGAATGATCATTTTGGGATTTAGGATATCGGGGTTTAGGGGGTTTTTTTATGAGCGTGTAGGTTTTTTGGGGGATCAGGGTTTAGGGTTTTTGGGGGTTTAATATTTTGGGGTTTTTTTGGGGTTGAGGGTTTAGGGATTTTGAGGCTAAGGTTTCTAGGGATTTTGGGATGAGGGTTCAGGGATTTTTTGGGTTGAGGTCTTAGTGATTTTTGGGGTGGGGGTTTAATTATTTTTTGTGATAATTTTTATGGGTTTTCTATGGATGAGGTTTTAGTATCATTTTTGGATGAGGGGTCACAGTTTTTCTACAGCTGATAGTTTAAGGTTCTCTGGGGCTATGGATTTAGGGTTTTTTGTGTTGAGTGTTCAATATTTTTTTGGGAGGAGGGTTTAGGGGATTTTTGTGATTAGGGATAAGGTGTATGGGGGGTTATGATTGGGGTTTCTGGAGATGAGGGTTCAGTTTTTTTCCAAGATGAGTTCTCAGCATTTTTTTGGGACAAGGGTTTAGGGTTTTATGGGGATGAGGAAATAATGTTTTAGGTTACTAAGGATTTGGGTTATTTGGAGATGTGGTTTCATGGTTTTTTGGGGTTGTGGGTCAAGGGTTTTTTGGGGATAAAGGTTATGGGTATTTTGGGATAAGAGTGCAGAGTTTTTAGGGGCTAAGGCTTTAAGGTTTTTTTGGGATGATGGTTTGGGAGTTTGGGGCCAAGGGTGTAGGCTTTTTTGGAGCATAGTATTAGAATTATTTTGGGATGAGTTAATTGGGTTTTTTGGGGATAAATAATTAGAGTATTTTTGGGTTGAGGTATCGGGGGTTTTAGGGATGTTGGAATATGGTTTTTTGTGGCATAGGGTTAATGGTTTTTTAGGAATAGGGTTTTTAGTTTTTTTGGGGTTGAGGGTTTATGGTTTTATGGAGATAGGGGTTTATGGATTTGTGGGATGAGGGTTTAGCGTCTTTTGGGGATGAGGGTTGAAGTATTTTGGGGATGAGGGTTTAGTGTTTTTTGGGGCTGAGGTTTTATGGATTTGTGGGATGAGGCTTTTGGGTATTTTGGGGTTGAGGTTTTAGTGATTTTTGGGGATGAGGGTGTATGGTTTTTTGGGATTGAGAGTTTATGATTTTTGGGGCCTGAGGATTTAGGTTTTTTAGGGCTTGGGATTAGGGTTTTTTTAGGGATAGTATTTCTATTTTTATAAGTATTAGGGTTTAGAATTTTACAGGGATCTGGGTTCAGGTAATTTTGGGGTTGATTTTTTTAGTATTTTGAGGCTAAGGGTTTGGGTTTTATAGGGATTGGGTTTTAGGGTTTTTTTGGGACTGATGGTTTGAGGGTTTTTTGGGTTGAGGGTTTGGGAATTTTTGAGGCATATGGTTTATTTTTTTAGGCTGAGGGCTTGGGGTATTTTAGGTCTTAGGTTTTGAGAGTTTTTTGGGAAGAGGGTTTGGATTTTATTATAGATGAGGGTTTGGGGTTTTTTGGGTTTGTGGGGTTGTATTTATTGTGGCTCAGGGTCTGGGGTTTTTTTGGGGGTGATGGTTTGGGTTTTTTCTAGGGGTGAGGGTTTAGGGTATTCCTGAGATAATGGTATAGGGTTTTTGGTGGGATGAGAGGTTAGCGTTTTCTAGCGCCAGGGGTTTATGGATATTTAGGGGCTTGGGGTGTAGGAATGTCTTGGTACTGTGTTTTTAGTGTGTTTTTTAGTTGAGGTTTTTGGGGTTTCTGTGGTTGATGGTTGGGTTTATTGGATATGACGTTTTATGGGATTTTTGGGAAGAGGGTATAGGATTTCATTGGGATATTGGTTTATTGTTCTTTTAGGATGATGGTTTTGGGTCTTTTGGGGCTAATGGTATAAGATTTTGTAAGAATGAGATTTTAGGGTTTTCTGAGGCTGAGGGTTTTGGGATTTCAATGGATGAGGTTTAGGGTTTTCGGGGATTAAGTGTTTATGGTTTTCTAGGGATGTGGTTTAATGGTTTTTTGGGTGAGGGTTTAGGGTTTCATGGGGCTGAAGGTTTTGGGTTTTCAAGGTAAGGGTTTAGTGTTTTCTAGGATGAATATTTAGTGGATTTTTAGGCTAATGGTTTAGGATTTTTGGGTCTGAGGGTTTAGGATTTTTTGGGCTAAGGGTTTAGGAGTTTTTGGGGTTAATGGTTTATGGGTTTTAGGGATGTGGGTTTACGGTATTTAGGGTCTTAGAGATTAGTGATTTTTTGTGCTAAGAGTTTATAGTTTTATTGCAAGGGGGTTTATGGAATTATAGTGCTGAAGCTTTTGGTTTTTCTAGGACTAAGAGTTTTGGGTTTTCTAGGACTGAGTGTTTAGGGTTTTTTGCAGTTGAGGGATTTTTTTTTTTGTATGAGGATTTATGGGTTTTTTTTGGAATGTTGGATTAGGGATTTTTGGGGCTCATAGATTAGGGGTTTTGGAGGATATGAGTTTAGGGTTTTGTAGGGCTGAGGTTTTATGATTTTATAAGGTTTATGGTTTAGGAATTTTGTGTCTAAGTGTTGAGTATTTTTTAGGGAGTGATAGTTTAGAGGTTTTTGGGGTTGAGGGTTTATGGTTTTTTTGGAGTTGAGGGTTAAGGGTTTTTTTGGGGATCAGGGTTTAGAGTTTTCTAGGGATGAGGGTTTAGGGTTTTGAGGTTTTGGGGGATGAGGGTTTAGGGTTTTTTGGGGGTAAAGGTTTATTTTCTTTGAGGGATGAGGGTTTATTTATATTGGGTATTAGTGTTTAGGGGTTTTGGGGGTTTCAGATTTAGGTTTTTTTTATCCTGAGGGTTTAGGGGTTTTTTTGGATGGGGTATTAATTTTCTTAGGGCAGTGGGTTCAATATTTTTTGAGGCTAATGATTTAGTGTTTTTAGGGCCGATGTTTTATGTTTTTTTAGGGATGAGGGTTTACAGTATTTTAGGGCTGAGAATTTAGGGTTTTTTTTTGAGATGATGGTTTAGGGTTTTTTTTGGATTGAGGTTTTAAATTTTTTTTGGGATGAGGGTTTAGGTTTTTTGGGTATTAAGGTTTAGGGTTTTTTGGTTGAGGGTTTGGGGGTTTGGGGTTTGGGGGTTGAGGGTTAAGGGTTTTTTCAGGTTAGGGTTTATGGTTTTTTATTTCTAAGGTTTTGGGGTTTTTTGGGACTATGAGATTAGTTTTTTTGTGATAAGGGTTTATATATTTTAGGGATGGTGGTTTTGGGGATTAGGGTTTAGTTATTTATTATGCTATGGTTATACAGATTTTACGGGATAAGGGTTTAGGGATTTCTAGGGCTGAGGGATGAGGTTTTTTTGGGGATAAGTGTTCAGGGGTTTTGGGGGATGAGGTTTCACTAGTTTTTTTGGTCGTGGGTTTAGTGTTTATTAGGTATGGGTGTTTGGAGATTTTTGGGGCTTAGGTTTTGGGATTTTTTGGGTCTAAGTATTTAGTTTTTTATGGCTAAGGGTTCAGGGTTTTTTAGGGATGAGTGTTCGAGGATTTTTTCAGGATGATGGTTAAGGTTTTTCTTGGGTTTTTTTTAGGTTGAGGGTTCAATGTTTTTTGGGGATGAGAGTTTAGGGTTTTATGGGGATATTGTTCTAGGGATTTATTGTCCTGAGGTTTTAGTGTTATTTGGGGATCGATGTTCATGGTTTTATTTGTTGAGGGTTGGGGTTTTTTGAGGCTGAGTGTTCAACATTTTTTGGTGCAGAGGGTTTAGGGTTATTTTTTTAAAAGGGTTTAGAGATCTTTAGGGCAATGGTTTCATGGTTTTTTTTGGTTGAGGGTTTAGGGTTTGTTGGGGATGAGTTTTTTGGGTTCTTTGGGGATGAGGGTATATGTTTTTTTCGGAGTTTAGGGTTTATGGGTTTTTTGGGGAAGTGGGTTTATGGTTGTTTTGGGAATATGGTTTAGTGTTTTTATGGATGAGGCTTTAGGCTTGTTTATGGTTTCTGTTTTATATTCTTTTGGTGTAGATGGTTAGTGGTTCTCTAGGGTGACGATTTTGGGTTTTTTTGTTTTTGATGGTTTAGGGGTTTTTGGGTATGAGGGTTTATGATTTTTTTGGGTATGAGGGTTAAAGGTTTTTTTGTATTAGAGTTTAGGATTTTTTTGGGATGGGGTTTTATTGTTTTTTGTGGCTAGGTGTTTAGGGTTTTTTGGGTGCAGATTTAGGGTTTTTTTGGGGGTTGAGGTTTTAAATTTTTTTGGAACTTGTGTTTTTGGTTTTTTATGGGTTGGGATTTATGGTTTTTGGGATGGAGGGTTTTAGGGTTTTGGGGATGAGGGTTTAGGGTTTTTCAGACTATGGATTTTGGGATTTTTTTGCGATGAGGGATTAGCGTTTTTTTAGCTGGGTGTTTATGTTTTTATTGATGATGAGGGTTCATCGGTTATTGAGGTCGAGGGTTTGGGGTGTTTTGGGAATATAATTGATGGTTTTTTGGAGATGAAGGATTAGATATTCTGGGGATGAGGGTTTAACTTTTTTTTGGATTAGGGTTCATGGTTTTGCAGGGCTCATGTTTTGGGGTTTTCTAGACCTATAGATTCAGGATTTTTGTGGTTGAGTGTTTAGGGTTTTTTTTGGGTCTGCCAGTTTGGGAATTTTTTGGACCGAGGGTTCAATGTATTTTTGGGATTAAGGTTTACTGAATTTTGGAACTATGGGTCTTGGGGTTTTGGGGCTTTGGGTTTAGGGTTTTTCTTAGGATGAGGGTTTAGGGTTTTTTGGGATGAGGGTTTAGGGTTTTTTCAGGCTTTGGTTTGATGTTTTTTGTGGATGAGCATTCAAGGTTTTTTGTGGATGAGGGTTTAGGATTTTACAGTCATGAGAGAACATGTCTATTTGGGGCTATGGGTTAATATTTTTTTAGATAATTATTTGGGGTTACTTTGAAACAGAAAGTTCAGTGTTTTTCAAGACTGAGGGTTTAGGGTTATTTTTGGACTAAGGGTTTAGGGTTTTTTGGGAATGATAGATTAGGATTTTTTGGGGTTGAGGGTTTAGGTTGTTTTGGTGATGAGGATTTATGGTCTTTTGGGTTATGTGGGATTAGGATTTCTTGGAGCTGAGGGTTAGGATTTTATTTAGGGCTGGGAAATTTTTGTTTTTTGGGGTTGGGGAACCCTTAGACCCAAAAATTCCTTAACCCCCATCACAAAAATTCCATAAACCATCATCCTAAATAAAACCTTAACCCTAATTATCCAAAGGAAAAAACAATCATCCAAAAAAACTGTGAACCCTCATCCAAAAAATATCCTAGACACATAGCCTGTAAGGACCCTCCACCCTCATACATGGAACAAAAAATCCTTCAAATCTCAACCCCAAAGAATCCCTCTACACTCATCCACAAAAAACCCAAACCCTCTTCCCTAAAAACCCCTCAACCCTTTGTGCCAAAAAACCCTCTACCACAAGCCCCAAAGTACCCTAAGACCTCAATCCCAAAAAACAATAAATCATCTACCAAGAAACCCAAAAACCTCAACCCCAAAACCCCTAACCCATGTCCCCAAAAAAAACTACAACCCTCGACCCCAAAACACCCTTAAAACTCATCCCCAAAAAAACATGAACCATCATCCCCAAAAATTCTGGAACCCTCAGTCCCAAAAAACACCCATTCTTCAATCACAAAAAAACTATAAACCATAATCCCAAAAAAAACCTAAACCCTCATCCCCCAAAACCCCTCAACCCTTATCCCAAAAATACCCAAGACCCTGATTCCCCCAAAACCCTTAAACATCATCGTTAAAAAACCCAAACCATTATCCCCTAAAACCCAAACCCATTATCCCCAAAAAACTGTAAACATTTAGCCCTAAAATACCCTAAACCCTCTACTAGAAAAAAACCCTAAACATTCATCCAAAAATTTCCAAGACCCTCATCCCCCTGTATCTGATATCCCTTATCCCAAATAACCCAAAACCCTAATCTCCAAAATACCCAAAACCATCATCCCCCAAAAAATAATAAACAATGAGCCCCCAAAAAACCCTAAACCCTAAATCCCAAAAAACCCTAAACCCACAATCCCAAAAAATCTGAAACCCTCATACATAAAAAAATACAAAACCGTCATTCCCAAAAAAAACCCTAAACCCTTAGTCCTAAAAAACCCAAACAATCAATCCTAAAAAAACCCTAAACCTTTAAGACCAAAAAATGTTAAGCCCTTAACCCCAAAAACCCTAATCCCTCATCCCTGAAAACACTATACCTTCAGCCCAAAAATCCCTTAAACCCTCGTCCCAAAAAAACCCTAAACCATCAAAAATAAAAAAACATAAACCCTTAGACCCAAAAAACCAAAAACCCTCATCCCCAAAAAACCCTAAACCCTCATCCCCATAAACTGTAAACACTAAGCTCTAAAAATCCTTAAACCGTCAGCCCCAAAAAACTCCTAACCCACATCCCCAAAAAACCCTAAACATCATCCCCAAAAAATCCAAAACACTCAAACCCCAAAATCCACAAACACTTAGCCCCCCAAAAACCTAAACACTCAGATCCAAAAATAATGAAACCCTATTCCCCAAAAAAACCCAAAACATTCGGCAGCAGAAAACCCTAAACCCTTATCCAAAAAACCATAAACCCCCAAAAAATATAAACAATTAGCCCCATGAAACCATAAACCATCACCCCAAAATAATGCCTAAACCCTGAGCCCCAAAAAATGCAAAACCCACAGCCTCAAAATACTATAAACACTCATCCTCAGTAAATTATAAACCCTCATCCCCAAAAAACTATAAACCCCCATCCCAAAAAAACCCTAAACCCAAAAAACTATACCACCAAAATCCTTAAACCCTCATCCCTAGAAAACCAGAAAACCTCATTTGTAAAAGACTCTAAACCCTCTACCCCAAAAAACTCTAAACCCTTATCCACAAAAAATCCTAAACCCTCATCCTGAAAAAACATAAACCATTATGTCCAAAAAACATAAACCCTCATCCCCACCAAAAAATAAACCCATGTCCTAAAAATACAGTAAACCCTCATCCAGAAAAAAAAATAAACCCCTCATCCAAAAAAAATTCTAAACCCCCAGTCCCAAAAAAACCCTCAACCAATAACCCCAAAACACCCTAAACAGTTATCCCCTAAAAACACTAACCCCTCACCCCCAAAATATCCTTAACCGAAAACCCTAAAATACCTATTAAATAATCATAAAAAAACTTATACCCTCATCACTAAAAAACCATTATTCCTAAGAAAAAAATACCCAAACCCTCACCCCCCATAAAACCCTAAACCCTAATAAGAAAAATCTAAACTATCGGCCCAAAAAACAAAAACAAAACTCATACCCCAAAATCCCAATTAACTAATCCCCAAAAATGCTAAACTCCCATACCTAAAAATTCCTAAAACCTTATCCCCAAAAAAACCAAAACCTCAGCCACAAAAATCCTACACCATCATCCTCCAAAAAACCATAAACCCTCAAGCCAAAAAATCCTAAACTGTCAGCCCAAAAAAAAGCCATAAACCCTTTGGCCTAGAAAAACCTAAATCCTAAACCCATAAATACCCTAAAAAGTCAATCCTAAAAATCCTAAATCCAAAAACCCAAATTCCATAAACACCCATCCCCCCCCCCAAAAAAAAATAAAAACTGGGCCTCAGAAAACCCTAAACCCTCAACCCCAGAAAACTATAAACCCTAAGCCCTTGAATACCCTAAAAACTCATCCCTAGAAAACCATACACCCTAAACCCTATAAAACCCTAAACCATCGGCCCAAAAAACCACAAGCACACATCCCTTGAAAATACAAAACCCTTGACCTCACAAAACACAAAACCCACAGCCCTGGAAAACCCTATACCCAAATCCCTAGTAAACCCTAAACCCTTAGTCCCAAAAATTCCTAAACCCTCATCCCCAAAAAACCATAAAACCATCAGCCCAATAAAACCCTAAACTGTCATCCATAGATACCCTAATCCCCCAGTACCAAAAAACCATACACCCTCATCCCCAAAAACCCAAATAACCTCATCCCTAGAAGACCTTAAACCCTCAACCCTTGAAAATCCTAAACACTCATCTCTAAGATCCCTATAAACCCTCATACTAGTAAAACCTAAACCATATACATCATAAAACCCAAAAACCATGTACCAAAAAATAGAAAATCATAAACACAAAAGTGTACAAAATCCTAAACCATCAGGCCCGAAAAATAGAAAACCCTCAACCCCAAATAACCCTAAAACCTCATCCCAAAAAAGCACTAAACCCTCAGCCCTGGAAAACCATAATCCCTCATCCCTATAAAATACTAAATCCTCCGCCATAGAAATCTATAAACCCTAATCCCTTTAAAACCCTAAACAATTATCCCTAGAAAACCATAAACCCTCTTCCCTAAAAATCCCTAAAATATCATCCCTAGAAAACCATAACCCAACATCCCTAGAAAACATTAATCACACAATCCAAAAAACCCAAAACCATCAAAACTATATGGAATTAACCATAAACCACATAAAACATTAAATCATCTCCATAAAACCCAAAAACCTCAGCACAAAATACTCAAAACCATCAAACAAGAATACACTGAATGCATAGCCCTAGAAAACTCTTAATCCTCGGACCTTGAAAAGCCTCAACCCTTTACCCATAAAACCCTAAAAACTTATCCCTAGAAAAACCTAATCCCCGATCCCAAAAAATACTAAACCCTCTTCCCTAGAAAACACTAAACCCACATCCCCAAAAAACCCTAAACCCCAACCCTAGAAACACCTAATCCCTCATCCCTAGAAAACCATATACACTCACCCCAGAATAACCCTAAACCCCCGGCCACTGAAAACCATAAAACCTCATACTTAGAAAATCCAAAACCTTCCACCCCAAAGAAGCATCAACCCTCATACCCAGAAAACCCTAAACCCTTAGTCATAGAGAACCATAAACCCATATCCCAGGAAAAAAGTAAACCCTCACCCTGAGAAAACACAAAAACCTTATCCCCATAAAACTCTAATATCTCATCCATACTAGAACATAATACCTCAAAACCTTCCTAGGATAACCATAAACTGATAGACTGAGGGTTGATTTTTAGATTTAGGTTTGAGGGGGTTTTTTTTTGCAGAGGGTTGATAATTTTTTAGGGATGAGGGATGATGCTTTTTTGGGGTTGGCGTTTTCTTGTGACTGAGGGTTTATTTTTCTTGGGGTTATGTTTTTGGGGGTTTTTGGGGACGAGCATTGAGGGTTTTTTGGGAATGAGGGTTTAGGGTTTTTTGAGGTGAGGGATGAGGGTTTTTTGTGAATGAGGGTTTAGGTATTTGGGGGATGAGGGTGAAGGTTTTTGATGATTTGGGTTTAGTGTTTCTTAGGACTGAGAGTTGAGTTATTTTGGGTCAAAGAGTTTAGTATTTTTTGGTTTTAAGGTTCAAGGATTTTGGGGGATGAGGGTTTATGGTTTTTTGGTGCATAGTGTTTATGTTTTTTTGGTCTTGAGGTTTTATGGGTTTTTGGGGATAAGGGTTTAGTTTTTTAGGGATGAGGGTTTAGGTTTTATTAGTACTGAGGGTTTAGTTTTTCAGTCATAAGTGATTAGGGATTTTTAGAGATGATTAATTTGAGTTTTTCTGGGGGGGCATGTTGAGTGTTTTTTAGGGCTAATGGTTGATGATTTTTGGGTTTTGTGGGTTTTTTGTTTTTTGATTGAGGATTTGGGGGTTTTTATTGAGGTTTGATAGTTTTATTGTGCTTAGGGTTGATTATTTTTTTGGGATGAAGTTTTAGGGGTTTTTTATTTTTCGGTTTATTGTTTTTGGAGGTTTAAGGTTTAGGGTTTTTGGGATGTGGTTATAGGGTTTTTTTTGGCGAGGAGTTGTGGGATTTGGATTTTAGGGTTTTGGATTTTTTAGAGCAAAGGGTTTGTCGTTTTTTAGGGAAGAGGGTTTACTTTTGGGGGGTGAGGGTTTATTATTCTTTAGGGATGAGGGTTTAGTGTGTTTTGGGTCTGAGGATTTATAGTTTTCATGGGATGAGGTTTTATATTTCTTTTTAGAATGAGGGATTAGGGTCTTTTAGTGATAATGGTTTAGGGTTTTCTATGGCTGAGGGTTATGATTTTGGGGGATGTGTATTTATGTTTTTTCTAGGGAATAGGGTTTAAGGTTTTTTGGGGTAGGAATTGTGGTTTTTTAGGGCTATGGTTTTATTGTTTTTTTACTAATGGTCTAGGGTGTTTTGAGGCTAAGGGTTTTGGTTTTTTTGGGTGGAGGGCTTAGGGTTTCTTTGGGGATGATGGTTTAGGGATTTTTATTGATGAGGGTCTAGGGTTTTTTGAGGATATGGGTTTTGGTTTATTTGGGGTTTAAGGATTTGGGTTTCTTATGGATGAGGGTTTAGGATTTCTTGGGGATGAGAGTTTTGGGTTTCTTGGGGATGAAGGTTTATGGTTTTTTTCAGTCGAGGGTTTAGGGATTTTTGGTGTTGAGGGTTTACGGTTTTTTGGGGAAGAGGGTTTTTGGGTTTTTGGGGCTTTAGGTTTAGGATTTTATTAAGCTTAGGGTTTATGGGTTTTTGGTAAAAGGGTTTATGCTTTTAGGGATGTGGGTTTAGGGTATTTGGGGATCAATTATTAAAGTTTTTTGGTGTCATGGGATTAGTGTTTTTTGGGTCTAGGGGTTTAGGTTTTTGGGGCTGAGGGTTTAAGGTTTTGGGGGATGAGGGTTTTGGGTTATTTTTTGGATGAGAGTTCTGGTTTTTGGGGTATTATGGTATTGGTTGTCTTTATGATGAGGGATAAGTTCATTTGGGGGATGAGGGTTTAAGGATTTTGGGGAAGAGAGGTCAGAGTTTTATGGGGATGTGTGTTTAGGGTTTTTTTTGGGCTATGGATTTAAGGTTTTTTGGGGAATAGGGAATAAAATATTTTTTGGATTATGGTTTTGATTTTTTGATGATAATGATTTATTTTTTCCGGATAAGGGTTTTGGTATTTCTTGGGATTTGGGTTTTGGGGGTTTTTGGGAGGAGGTTTTAGGGTATTTTGGGGGTGTGGGTTTGTGTTTTTTTGTAAATAAGGGATTTCATTTTTTCAGCTGAGGATTTTTGATTTTTGGGGGATTAGGGTTTACTATTTTGAGTCTAAGGATTTACTTTTTTCATGGGGATGTATATTTAGGGGTTTTTCAGCTAGGGGATTATGGTTTTTGGGGCTGGGGTCTTAGGGTTGTATGGATATAAGTATCTTGTATTTTTTCAGGTCTTAGGTATAGGGTTTTTTATTCAACAGGTTGAGTGGTGTTTTGGGAAGTGGGTTGAGTACTTTTGGGTGTTTAGGATTTACACATTTTTTGGATTGAGGGATTAGGGTTTTTTGGATTTGAGGGTTTAAGGTTATTAGGGGTCATTGTTTAGTGATTTTTTTGGCTAAGGGTATATGTTTTTTTGGGAATAGGGGATTACATTTTTTAGGGATGAGGTTTTATTGTTTTTTGGGCTTGAGGGTTGATGTTTTTTTGGGGATGAGGGTCTATCATTTGTTTGTAATGATGGTAGATGGTTTTTTCGGGTTGAGGGTTGTTAATTTGTTGGGTATGTGAGTTTATTGTATTTCAGGGTTTAGAGTTTAGGGTTTTGGGGAGTTGAGGGGTTTTTGTTACTTAAGGGTGATGATTTTGTGGGGAACTGGGTTTAGGGTTTTTTGGGGAATATGGTTGATGGTTTTTAGGGCAGGGGGTTGATGTCTTTTGGAGAATACTGTTGTGGGTTTTTTTGGGATGAGGGTTTATGGTATTTTGGAATGATGGATTATGTTTTTTGGGGGAAGATGTTGGGTGTTTTTTGGGGATGAGGGTTGATAGTTTCTTTGGGGCTATGGTTTTAGTTTTTTTCCCGCTTTGGGATGATTTTTTTTGTGGATTAGGCTTGAGTTTTTTTTTGGGTTTTTGTCTAGAGGGTTATTTGGGGATTAGGTTGAGGGTTTTTTGGAGAAGAGGTTTGAGGTTTTTTTGGGCTTAATGTTTGAGTATTTTTTTGGCTGGAGGATTAAGGGTATTTTTCAGATGAGTTTTGAGGTTTTTTTATTTGGGGATGAAGGTTTAGAGTTTTTTGGGACTGATGACTGAGGGATTATTTTGCGATTAGGGTTGATGATTTTGTGTGGACCTATGTTGAGGGGTTTTTCGAGGATTAGTGTTTAAAGTGTTGATGGTTGTGAGTATTTATGAGTTTTGAGGGATTAGGGTTGAAGGTTTTTTTGGGGGGATGATGATTGATGGTTTCTAGGGCTATTTGTTGAGGGTTTTTTAAGGATGAGTTTTGATGTTTTTAGGGCTAATGGTTTAGGGTTTTGAGGGTTAAGGTTTGAGGAGGTTTCTTGGATAAGGATTTTTGTTTTTTGGGGATAAGGGATTAGGGTGTTATGGGGTTGTGGTTTGATTTATTTATTTAGTCTAAGGTTTTATGGTTTTTTGGGGAAGAAGTTTTAATTTTTTTTTGGGCTACGTGTTTTGGGGTTTTTTTGGATGAAGGTTTAGTGTTTTTTATGGCTAAGGGTTTAGGGTAGTTTAGACTTATAGGTTTCTGGTTTTCCTTGCTTGAGGGTTTATGGTTATATTAGGGATAAGGGTTTAGTATTATTCTTGGGTGGAGGGTTTAGGTTTTTCTTGGGAAGATGCTTTAGGGTTTTCTAGAGATTATTTTTTGGTTTTTCTAAAGATGAGGTTTTTGGGTTTTCTAGGGAAGGGTATTGGGGTTTTGGCAAGGATGAGGTTTAATGTTTTTCAAGATTTGAGGGTTTAGGGTTTTATAGGTATGAGGGTTTATGTTTTTATAGGCCTGATGGATTTGGGTTTTCATGGGCTAAGGGTTTATGTTTTTGTTTGGTGAAGGGTTTAGGGTTTTGTGGGGATGAGGTTCTGGGGTTTAGTTATTTGTGGGGATGACGATTTAGTTTTTGTGGGTATGATAGTTTATGACTTTTTGGGGATATGAATTTAGGATTTCTAGAACTGAGGGTTTATGGTTTATAAGTTTGAAGTTTTAGGGATTTTTTTGGGCTTTGGGATTTGGGTTTTCTTAGGTTGAGTGTATTGGGTTTTGTGGGGATTGGGGTTTAGGGTTTTCTTAGGTTGAGTGTATTGGGTTTTGTGGGGCTTTGGGTTTAGGGTTTTTTGGGGATGAGTGATTAAGGTTTTCTAGGTCTGAGGTTTTAGGGTTTTCTATTGATGGAGGTTTAGGTTTTTATGTATTTGAGGGTTTAGGGTCAGTAATTATAATGGATTAGAGTATTCTATGGTTGGAGGTTTAGGGATTTCTAGGGCTGAGGGTTTAGGAATTTATAGGGATAAGGGTTAAGGGCTTTCTAGGGCCGAGGGTTTAAAGATTTTCAGGGCTGAGAATTTATGGTTTTCTAGGGATAATGGTTAAAGGTTTTCTTGGGATAAGGATTTATGATCTTCTGGGGATGAGGGTTTAGGGTTTTCTGGGAATGAGGGGTTTATGAATTTTGAGTATGGGGGTTTATGTTTTTTTGGGGATTAAGTTTTAGGGTTTTCTTCGGTAGAGTCTTTACTCTTTTCTTGGGATAATGGGTTAGGGTTTTTTGAGTTTGTGGGTTTAGGGTTTTTTGGCCTGTGGGTTTATTATTTTCTATGGCTGAGGGATTAGGGATTTCTAGGGATTAGAGTTTATGGTTTTCTAGGGAAGAGGGTTTAGGGTGTTTTGGGATGAGGGTATGGTTTTATGGTCCTGAGGGTTTAGGATTTTTTAGGGTATAGGGTTCTAGGGATGAGGGTTTATTGTTTTCCATGGTTATGGTTTTAGGGTTTTCTGGGGAAGTGGGTTTAGGGTTTGATGGGCTGAGGGTTTATAGTTTTCTAGGGATGAGTGATTAAGGTTATCTAGGTCTGAGTGTTTAGGATTTTCTTTAGATTAGGGTTTTTAGTTTTCTGAGGAAGTGGGTATAAGGATCTATAAGGATTAGGGTTTAGGGTTTTATGTCGATGAGGGTCTAGGATTTTATAGGTATGAGGGTTTAGGGTTTTTAGGGATGATGGTTTAGGTTTTTCTGGGGTTGAGGGTTCTAGGTTTAATGGGATAGATGGTTCAACATTTTCTATGGTGAAGGGTTCAAGGTTTCCTATAGAAGAGTGTTTAGGGTTTTATGGGGCTGATGGTTCAAGGTTTTGTTAGGATGAGGGTTTATTACTTTCTATGGATGGGGGTTTAATGGTTTTTAGGCCTTTGGATTTTGGATTTTCGTGGAACTATGGTTTAGTTTTTGGTGAGAATAAGGGTTTAGGGGTTTCTAGGGTTGTGGGTTTATTGTTTTATGGAGTTGAGGGATTATCTTTTTTCAAGGGAATGGATTTTTGGTTTATATATGGATTATGGTTGAGGTTTTTCTGGGATGAGGGTTGATGGTTTTCTAGGGATCAGGTTTTAGGTTTTTTTGGGTTGTGGGTTTAGGGTTTTTAGGGAAGAGGGTTTAGGTTTTTTTGTGCAAAGGGATCAGATATTTCATGGTATGAGGGTTCAATTTTTATTTGGAATAAGAGTTCAGGGTAATCTAGGGATGAGGGTCATGTTTTTTTGGGGGAGAAGGTATAATATTTTCTAGGGAAGTGGGTTTAGGGTTTTTGGGGGCTTTGTGTTCAGGGTATTTTAGTGAAAAGTATTTTCAGTTGTTTGGGGCTAAGGGTTCGGTATTGGGAATGATGATTCAGTATTTTTTCGGGCTAAAGATTTAGTGTTTTTTTAAGATGAGGGTTTCATGTTTTTTTGGGGTTGAGTATTTTTTATTTTTCGGGGATGAGTTATTTTTTTTCTAGGGATGAGTGTTAATATTTTTCTAGTGATAAGGATTTTGTATTTTAGTGGCTGATGGTTTAGGGTTTTCTGGGGGTGGGGGTTTAATGTTTTCTAGGGATAACAATTTATTGTTTTTTGGGGCATAGTGTTTATATTTTTATGGAGATAATGTTTTAGGGTTTTTATGGGAAGATGGTTTAGGGTTTAATAGGGCTATGTTTTTAAAATTTTTAAGGATGTGGGTTTTGGGTTTTCTAGGGATAAGGTTTAAGGATTTTATATATATGAGTGTTGAGGGGATTCTGGGGATAAGGGTGTAAGATTTTTTTTGGATGAGGATATAGAGTTTTATATGGATGAGGGTGTATTATTTTCTAGGACTAAGGTTATAGGGTTTTCTTGGACTGGGTGTTTAGGGATTGTTTGGGAACAAGGTTAAGTTTTTTCTAGAGTTGATGGTTTAACGTAATATAGGTCAGAGTATTAGGTTTTTAGGGGATGATGGTTTCAGGTTTATTGATGTTGAAGGTTTAGAGATTTATGAGGTGGAGGGATTAGGGTTTTCAGGTGCTAAGGGTTTATGGTATTTTGGGGTTGGGGTTTTAGTGTTTTATGAGGATTGGGGTTTATGGTTTTCTAGGGAGATGGGTTTATGGATTTATGGGCCGGGGTATGTGGTTTTCTAGGTATGAGGATTTAGGGTTTTTAGGGATGAGTGTATAGGGTTTTATGGGGCTGTGGTTTTATGGTTTTCAGGGCCCAAGGGTTTGTGGTTTTTTTGATCTTATAGTTTTTGTAATCCCCTGACCCTAGTTACCCAGAGTCGGTGCATTATTACATAGTAATGGCATGATCACAAAAGATCAAGTCTCAAAAGACTGATTAGTTTAGTAGCCTTGGAAATATTAGATACATTCATCATTTTTACATTACATTATAAAATGAAAAACTACAACAACATAGTCTCCATAGGCCACAGTCATATCCCTTAGACTATCCCTACAGGTCAGTCATAATATACTTCTTCACATCCTTGAAAAAATTAAACATAGAATGGGGTGAGCTCAGATGCTCAGTAAGGGTAACAATATAGCAAAAACTTTTGTAAATAAGCATAAACATTTAAGGCAACGTATAAGACTAAAACAAAAGCATTTTAAACATAAACTTCAGCATAATATGGTTCACATGGATATTCTACTAGTCAAATAATCAAATGCAATATCAATATCCACTTTCATAATTATGGAATGCATAATGCCAGACTTCATAACCACATAGTCAAGGACTTGTGCCAAGACTACAAATAATATTTTTCCAAGGACTTGTGCCAAGACACTAGTTTGTCCCATGAGACCTACTGATACATCTAGGAGCTATAGCAGGCTCCACCCATCACTTACTAAGTCCAATGCATTCCTCAAATGAAAAGTTTCAAATTAACATAAACATTTGTATTAAAATTAGCATACGAAATGTCAATATTTTATCCATAAACCATGAATGGTGTGAAAATAACACATCCACAGTCAAACATATCACAAAACCTTCAATACAATATGGATGTTTTGTATCATAATAAATCAAATTCAATTAAGCTTAAAATCCACCAAAGGATGTTGACATAGATGAAATCAAAACATTTTTTTAGAGAAATATCTTTTTATGTCTTGAAATCATTTAAGAGTCACATAATTATAAATAAAACATTTATTTTGAAAATATTCTTATAAGATTTTAAGGGAATATTAAACGATGTTATAGCAGTGGAAAATATCCACATCCGCCGAATAAGTTAAAAAACATTGTTACCTTAATTTTGTTGAAAAGGTTATAAAGTACCTTGTTTGGAAAACAAGGGAAAGATTCCTTTCAAAACATATAAGGAAAAATAAGGGTATAAATTCATTTAACCCATTGTCTAGTAAATAGTAAAAATGTTTTGGAATACATTTTTAAGAACATGGATGTGGATGATAAAGAGGTCCTAATAGATACTTACGTAAAAACAACCTCGGATAATAAAGAGATTGTGAAATTATCCCTTACCTTGTACTTTTCCTTGGTTGAGGGTAGGATAACCTCCTCTATAATGGTGAAATAATTGTTATTAAATTATAAAAGAACCATATACATTAATATGATATCATATATGATATTCCAATATTGATTTATTAATGACATTTTAGTAGTATCATCGTTTCGGGTGTTAACTGATTCATTTTCCTTTATATTCTTAGTTACGTAAGCCATGATTTTTATGGATAGGATGTATTTGATTCATATACATAATAATATTATGTTCATAAACATTTTTTTTAATCATAAAATAAAAATTATTCTTGAATTAATACGACAGGGAATGAATCTCATCACGTTCGTGGAGACGGTAATTCGTACGTACACACGAGCGACAATATCATTATTTTGATATTAAAATTTTATATAATTGGATGGTATATCATATATACAGAATCATTATCATATTATATTTATTATTTATATCATTTATACTCATTATTATACCCATCCAAATGATTAAGTGTTTGAATAACAATCTACACCACGACGTGGAGACGGTAAGTCGTACGTACGCACGTAAGGTGACTTTGTCATTAATATATTGGATAGAATAATGAATATGGTTGTAAAATTATTATAATAACATCACAGTATATATAATTTAGTGTATTTATTATTTTAGAATGGAAACAACAAATAAATAGAAAGTGGAAGAAGAAAAGAACTTAAAAGAGGTGATGAAATATTTACCTCTTCTTTTGGTTCTTCTTTTTGATTTGATCAAAAGTGATCCTTAGGTTGGATTTATGACTAAAGAAAGGACTCTAGGATGAAGGGAGGAATGTTGGGAGGATAATTGGGTAGGGTTTGGCCAATCCAAATGGCTTTGAAGGTGTGAATTTGAGAGAAGGGGAAGTGCCCTTTTATAAGAGGGGTGAGGGGTACCTTAGGAAAAGATTAAAATATTATTTTATAATAAAATCATTTTCAGTTTCTAATGGCTCAAAAATGAATTATTTAAAGGATAAGGTGGGGATGGGTCAAAATCGTCTCAACTAATAGTTTTTATATAGGTTTGGGTCACTATATTAGCATTATATTTTAGATTTAATTCTTAGTTAAATAGTTCATCATTTACCGTGTATCTTTGTTTTTATAAATTATATGGTTAATAAACTTACTATAAACATCCAAGGGAACCCCATGTGGTTCATTATTAATATAAATAACCTTATCAAAGTCATTTGGCCGAACCTTAGATTTTGAGAAATATTATATCAATTAATAATATAATATTTGTTTTAAAAACTCATTTATATCAATTTTGACACTATTTGGTATTTTGTTTTTTCTAAATTCATAACAGCATTATTACTTCGAAGAAAATTTATTTAATCAACCCTAACATGTCATATTAACCAAGAAAATTAGTTTAATTCATAAAAAAGTCTAAAATTACATTTATTTGGGTATTTAAAATATCAATTATTTTAATATTTCTTTAATAGGGTAATTACTGCATCATCATTGTGTCATAAATAAATTAAATTATTTAATGTATAAAAATTATAAATAAAATACCATTATGTCGGAAATATTATTGATATTTCTAATGAATATTTATAGTTGAATTTACCTTATGTGTAACCCTATATTAAAAATGGTTTAGTTTTCAAACTATGAATTAAACACTTTTAACTCTTCTTTGAATTAAATAATAATAAATGTCCTAATATAATTTAGGTGGACCAAAGAGGTTCATATTTTATTCCAAAGGTTGTTTTTGGTCGAATTATACTTATCCAATAAAATTAGGACATGTGTTAAGGTAATAAAAATTTCATTTTTACCCTTAATTACCCTATTTACTTTTAACCGTGGTAAATAAAAGTAAAAAAATTACTATTCATCAAAAATTATTTTCATCTTATTGAACCACATTTTACTTACTGATATAAACTCTGTCTCTCGGATTTTTAAAATTAATCTCACAGAAGCAGAAAAATTAAGTTTTATACCAATTTGAAAATACTCCTAGGAGGTGGGTAAAAGACGGTAAAAAGTTCTATAAAATTTAATATATCTAAACCCATAATAAAATGACTCCAATGAATTATATTGAACTTATATAGCTATTATTTATCAATTTTACCTAAAATAAATTTAAATAAAATAAATAATTATTTAAATAAAAAGTCAGCTTTAAACAATAAATCATTGTTTTTCACTATTCATAAAAAATTAAAAGTTTTCAGAAAAATACCAAAAATTAACCCTAAGATTATTTCGATATTCCAAATCCAAAAATGAAATCCATTTTTAAAGTTAAAATTTATAATATTTTAAAAAGTGGGTATTACTATTCATAACGACTAGTTTGATTGGTTTGTGGTGTGTTTGTACTCAAAGTTGCATAGAACACAAGTTACTATATTATCCAAAGGGAAACATATTGTGGATGCTTGGGGTGTTACATTCTCCCCTATTTCAAATAATTCCGCCCTCGAAATTTCTAGAATATTACTGCATAAAAGGATTTGAGTGGTTCTTCATCAAAAGTTCCTCGGGTTCCCACGTTTCCTCTTCCATTTTATGGTTTCTCTATAAAACTTTTACCATATGAGTCGTCCGGTTTCTTAGTACTTGGTATATGGTATGAAGAATATTGACAGGCTCTTTGAAATAAGATAGATCACGTTTTAGTTCTAATTACTCATAGGTGAGTACATGCTTTGGGTTAGGCATGTATTTTCATAATAGTGATATGTAGAACACATCATGAACTTTGGAGAGACTTGGAGGGATTCACAAAAAATAAGCTACAACTCCAATTTGTTCTAGAATTTTGAAAGGTCCGATGTACTTGGGACTCAATTTACCCTTCTTACCGAAACATATAACACCCTGCCATGGAGATACATTCAAGAAAACATGATCTCATACCTGAAATTCCAAATCCTTCCTTCAGTTATTGACATATCTCTTTTTCCTACTTTGGGATACTTTGATGTGGGTTTGTATTACCTTCACCTTTTCCATCGTTTCCTCAACAATTTCTGGGCCTATGAGTTTTCTTTCACCAACTTCATCCCAACAGGTTGGTGTGCGACATCTCTTTCTTTATAATGTTTCATATAGTTCCATCTAAATACTTTAATGGAAGCTATTATTATAGGAAAATTCTACCAGAGTTAAATATTGATCCCACATACCTTGAAATTCAAGTGAGAAAGACCTGAAAATGTCTTCTAAATAGTCCGTTTTGATTGACCATCAGTTTGAGGGTGGTAGGAAGTGCTCAAACAAAGTTTAGTATCCAGGGATTTCGGAAGACTTTTCCAGAATATTGATGTAAAATGGGGATCACGATCAGAAACAATCGATAGGGGTAAACCATGGAGTCTTATAACTTCATTAACATATAGTCTTTCTAAACCTTCAAGTGGTAAATCTTCTCTTATAGAAAAAAAATATATTGACTTGGTAAGACGATCAACAATGAACCATATTGAATGATTCCTTCTAGGTGTCTTTGGTATCCCCAAGACAAATTCCATCATAATATTATCCCATTTCCAATCAGGTATGGGAAGAGTTTTCATGACTCCTCCAAGATGTTGCCTTTCAGATTTCACTTGTTGACAAACCATGCATCTTGACACAAAATCGGCAATCTCCCTCTTCATGTTGTCGAACCAAAAATGTTCCTTCAAATATCTATACATCTTTGTGCTACCAGGGTGTATAGAGAAATTGGAGCTATGAGCATCATCTAACAATTCCATTTTTAGATCCGGTATATCGGGAACACAAAGTCTCTTCCAAAATTTAAAAATCCCATCTTCATAAATGAAGTCAATCAATCTCCCATTGTTCACAGCTTTAATTTTCTTTTGAAACTACTCCTCATCAGCCTGAGAATTTTTTATCCTTTCTAGTAAAGATGGTTTGGAAACCATTTGAAAAAGTATTAATGTTTCACATTCCATGATTATTCCCATATCCATTTTCACTAGATCTATAAAAATATGATCTTTTTCAACTCTCATCTTGTTCAAAACTCCATGATCCTTTATACTCAAAGCATATTCCACCTTATTTGCCTTCCGATGGTGGTAGTTTATAGTGAAATAATAATCCTTGAGTAGTTCAAGCCATCACCTTTGCCTCATATTGAGTTTTTTTGTGAGAAAATATACTTCAAACTCTTGTGATCGGTATATATCTCACATTTTTCACCATAGAGATAATATCTCCATATATTCAAAGCAATGATTATAGCTGCTAACTCGAGATCATGAGTAGGATAGTTTCTCTCATGAATTTTTATCTATCGTGATGCATAGGCAATAACCCTATCATTCTGCATAAGGACACAACCAAGTCCTTTCTTTGATGAATCACTATAAATAACAGACCCATCATTCCTCGATGGTAGAGTCAAGATAGGATAATTGACTAATCTTCTATTAAATTCTCCAAAACATTATTCACACTATTTTTTCCCAAAAAATTTAACCCCTTTACGTGTGATCATGGTTAATGGGTTTGCCAATCAGGCAAAATTCTGGATGAAATGCCGATAATAACCTGCTAAACCAATAAAACTATGTACCTTAGTTATACTTGTCGGTGATGGCCATTCTTGGATTGCCTTGGTCTTTGATGTATCAACATAGATTCCATCCTTAGAGAAAATATGTCCAAGGAAAGAAATCTCCTGAATCCAGAATTCACACTTGCTAAATTTCCCATATAATTTATTTCTTATAGGAGTCTTTAGAATAATGCGCAAGTGATTTTCATGATCTTTGAAGCTTTTGGAGTATACCAAGATATCATCAACAAATACCACTACAAAGTCACCAAGACATTCCTTGAAAACTCTATTCATTAGATCCATGAAGACAGAGGGTGCATTAGTCATCCCAAAAGGAATTACTGTAAACTCTTAATGCCCGTACCTAGTTCGAAATGCTATTTTCGGAATGTCTTCCTTCTTCACAAACAACTGATGGTATCCAGATCAAAGGTCAATCTTTGAAAAATATTGAGATCCATGAAGTTGGTCAAATAAATCATCAATGCGAGGTAGGGGATACTTGTTCTTTATCATTAAAGCATTGATCTCCCTATAGTCAATGCACAACCTCATAGATCCATCATTCTTCTTAACAAAAAGGATAGAGGCTCCCCATGGAGAAACACTAGGGAGAATAAATCCCTTATTACTCAATTCCTCTAGTTTCTTCTTTAGTTCCACTAATTCCATAGTGGCTATTCTATAATGGGTCTTCGATATAGGAATTTAACAAGGAATTAAATCAATGGAAAACCCAATTTCTCATTCTGGAGGATGTCCAGGTAAATCTTTTGGAAACACATCAACATATTCTTGAAAAATAGGTATGTCCTCAATTCGAAAATTATTTTCCTCAACCATAGTTATTTAATTCTCTTCTTCTCTAATAATTGAATTTAGTAGATCTACTGGGGGTGGATATAGATAAGAATCAGGTGGCGACATTTCTTCTCTAAAGATAAGGTACTCCTTATCATCATCAAAATTTTTAACCTCCTTCTTCTTACAATAAATTTTCGCATCATGGTACGAAATCCAACACATTCCAAGTATTATATCAAATTAAATCTTGGGTTTGATGATGATATCAGCAGATAAAGAACATTTATATTCCCTAATGGGAACTGATTTAAAAAACTTTGTTGCGATGATACTTACTTTATGTGTTTTGACTGACAACTCCCTTGTTAAATAAAATTGGAAATATCTAATTTTCTTAGAAAAATGGGATGATATGAAACAATGTGATGATCTAGAATCAAATAAAGAATTGTATAAACTTGAGGAAACCATTAAATTACCTTCCACCACATCTTTCAGAGCTTCAACCTCATCAGTAGTGATCGCATAAGCTTGTCATTGATCCCTTGGCCTTTTATGAGGTATGTTCCCCTAACTCTTAGTAAATTCATTTTCATAATGTCCCATCTCCCTGAAATTTTAGCATTGAACACTAGTAGCTTCTTTATTTCCCTTACAATCACCAGAAAGATGGCATTTATTTCCACATATGTAGCATACTCCTTTTCCTTTTACACAGGAACCAGGGTGCTTCCTTCCACAATTATCACAGGGTGGAAATTAAATTCTTCCCTTCTTCAATGTTTAATTATTTACTTTCCCAAAGTGTTCAAGAGATCTCTTCTTCTCTTTATTTTCTTTAAAGTCATAAGAATTAGAGAATTCATTTTCTGTCTTGATAGCACATGAGATAATATCTTTGTACGATGAGAAGGATTTCGATACTAATGCTTGATGGAGAAATGATATTAACCCATCATAGAAATAGTAAATCTTACTTCTTAGATTACATATATAATCTGCAACATACCTTGCTAATCTTGTAAAGTTATCCTCATACATTGCAACACTCTGATCCTACTTTTTCCTCAGACTTAGAAATTGGCTTTCTATATCTGCTCGATGGTCACAAGAAAAGTATTTTTCTAAGAAAATTTATTTAAACTCCCTTCATTCCATACTGGACACTTTTTCATCTTCCTTTGTGATTTGAATCAATGACCACCATTGATCAGCATCTCTAGTGAGTAGATAAACTTCCATGAAAACTTTTTCCCTTTCGCTACTCCACAAAGCGTGAAATATTTTCTCTAAGGAATTTTCCATTGCTCAACCACTAATGGATTTTTACTACCATTGAATTTTGGTGGTTGTTTCCTCATGAAGCAGTCTAAGATTGATCCTCCGCGTTGTGGATCAGGGTGCTCCATATGGGTATGGTTATTATTCATAACCTGTGTGAGTTGTCCCGATATGGTGATAAGATGATCAGCACCAGTTGCATCACCAGATCCACTATAATTATCTTAAGTTGGAAGGAAAACCCTACATGGATTATGTGCATTGATATGGTTTCCATTCCTTCCACTAGGCTCTATTTCTAAACAATGGCATAAGCTAGATTAGTTTATAAATCGAAATACATAATTCCATACTTGTAAAACACTTAACATAAATTGAACAGTTTATGGATATAATCCATAATAATAAAAATGTTTTCTTTGAGGAAGTATATACTTATAAACCCTTCATAATGGTTTGTAAAGAAAATGAGAATTACCCTAATCATATCCCCTGGAAGTTTTATAACCAAGAGTGCAGCAAGGCCCATTGTCATGCACCAGTTCCCGTTCGATTCTAGCTCAAATTGGTGTTTTTGTGTTTTACCCCATGGTTCATCTGTGCCAGAGCTGCCTCTACCTGCTCGTATCCAGACAGGGATGTATTTCTTGGAAAACTCACAAAATATCTAAAATACCAAAATTCTAGGAAGTTCTTATATACTAATCCTCAAAGTCTATCTTAGGATAATGTGCTCTAATAAGAGTTTATCTAAATCTAGTTTCCAAGGTCTGTACTGAACTTCCTCTGATACCAACTACAATGCTTTGACCCCAATTACTTAGAGTCGGTGCATTATTACATAGCATTGACATGATCACAAAAGATCAAGTCTCAAAAGACCGATTAGTTTAGTAGCCTTAGAAATACTAGATACATTCGTCAATTTTACATTACATTATAAAATGAAAAACTAATACAACATAGTCTCGATAGGACACACTCATATCCATTAGACTATCCCTGAAGGTCAGTCATAATATACTTCTTCGCATCCTGGGAAAAATAAAGCATAGAAAGAGGTGAGCTCAGATGCTCAGTAAAGATAACAATATAGAGAAAAATTTCATAAATAAGAATAAAAATTTAAGGCAATGTATAATACCAAAATAGAAGCCTTTTAAACTTAAACTTCAGCATAATATGGAAAAGATAAAATAAAATAATTCCATTTACTTATTCACAAGGATATTATAATCGTCGAATAATAACAAGAAATATCAATAGCCACTTTCATAATAATGGAATGCATAATTCTAGACTTCATAACCACATAGTCATAGGCTTGTTCCAAGACTAAAAATAAGATTTTGTCAAGGCCTTATGCCAATACTGAAAATAATATTTTGTCAAGGCCTTGTGACAAGACACTAGTTTGTCTCATGATACCTACCGAAGCATCGAGGAGCTATAGCGGGATCCACCCATCACTTACTAAGTCCAATGCATTTCTCATATAAAAAGGTTCAAACATAACATAAACATTCATATTAAAACTAGCATATAAAATGTCAATAATTTCTACATAAACCATGAATGGTGTGAAAATAACACATCCATAGTCAAACATATCACAAAATCTTCAATACAATATGGAAGTTTTGTATCATAACAGATCAACTTCAATTAAGCTTAAAATCCATCAAAGGATGTTCTCATAAATGTATTCAATTTTTTTTAGAGAAGTATCTCTTTCTATTTGGTAAAAATTTAAGAGTCACATAATTATAAAGAAAAAATTTATTTTAAAAATATTATTATAAGCTTATAAGGGATGCTTCGACGATGTTATAACAATGGAAAATAGCTGCACCCACTATATAAGTTAAAAAAACATTCTTACCTTAATTTTGTCCAAAAGGTCATAATGTTCGTTGTTTGGAAACCGATGGAAAGATTACTTTCAAAACATACAAGGTCAAATAAGGGTATAAATTAATTTAAACCATTGTCTAGTAAATAGTAAATTTTTTTTGGAATACATTTTTAAGAAACATGGATGTGGATGATAAAGAGGTCCCAGTAGATACTTACGTAAAAACAATCTCGGATAATAAAGAGATTGTGTAATTAACCCTTACCTTGTACTTTTTCTTGGTCGAGGGTAGTTTAAACACCTATATAATGGTTAAATAATTGTTATTAAATAATACAAGAACCATATACATTAATATTATATCATATATGATCTTCCAATATTGATTTGTTAATGATATTTTAGTAGTATCATCGTTTCGTGTGTTAACTGATTCATTTTCCATTATATGCTTAGTACTTAAGCCATGATTGTTATGGATAAGATTTATTTGATTCATATAAAGTATATTATTATGATAATGAAAATTATTTTTAATAATAAATGAAAATTATTCTTGAATGAATACGATGGGGAATGAATCTCACCGCGTTCATGGAGACTGTAATCCGTATGTACGCACGAGCGACAATGTCATTCTTTTTATATTAAAATCATATATAATTGGATGGTATATCATATATAAAGAATAATTATCATGTTATATTTATTATTTACATCATTTATACTCATTGTTATACCCATATAAATGATGAAGTGTTTTAATAACAAACTATACCATGATGTGGAGACGGTAAGTCGTACGTACACACGTATGGTGAATTTTTCATTCATATGATGGATAGAATAATCAATATGGTTGTACCATTTTATAATAACATTAAATTATATAGAAGATACTATATTTATGTTTTTAGAATGGAAAAAACAAATAAAGATAATGTGTAAGAAGAAAAGAACTTGAAAGAGGTGATGAAATATTCACCTCTTCTTTGGGTACTTCGTTTTCATTTGATAAAAAGGGCTCTTTAGGTTGGATTTATTACTAAAGTAAGGCCTTTAGGATGAAATGAGGATATTTTTGAGGATATTTTTTTAGGGTTCGTCTAAGCCAAATGGCTTTGAAGCTGTGAATTTGAGAGATGGGGATGTTCCCTTTAATAAAAGGGGTGAGGAGCACCTTAGGAAATGATTGAAATATTAATTTATAATAAAATTATTTTCTGTTTATAATTACTCCAAAATTAATTATCTAAATTATAAGGTGATTATGGGTCAAAAACCTCTCAACCAATAGTTTTTATATAGGTTTGGGTCACTATATTAACCTTGTCTTTTAGATTTAACTCTTAGTTAAATAGTTTGACATTTACCATGTCTCTTTTTATTTTTATATTATATGGTTAATAAACTTACTATAAACTTTCAAGAGAACCCCAAGTTGTTTATTATTAATATATATAACCTTATCTACATCATTTGGCCAAACCTTAGATTTTTAGGAAAATTATATCAATTAATAATATAATATTTGTTTTAAAAACTCTTTTATGTCAATTTTGTCACTATTTGGTATTTTGTTTTTTCTACACTCATAATAGCATTATTAATTAGAAAAAAATTACTTTAATCAATCCTAACATGTCATATTAACCTATAAAATTAGTTTAATTCCTAAAAAGTCTCAAATTACATTTATTTGGGTATTTATAATATCAATTATTTTTATATTTCATTAATAGGGTAATCACTGCATCATCATTGTGTCATAAATAAATTAAATTATTTAAATTCTAAAATTTATAAATAAAATACCATTATTTAGGAAATATTTTTATCCTTCTAATTAATATTTATAGTTGAATTTATCATATGTGTAACCCTATATTAAAAATGGTTTACTTATTAAACTTTGAATTTAACACTTTTTACTCTTCTTTGAATTAAATAATAATAAATGTCCTAATCTAATCCAGGTAGACCAAAGAGGTTCATATTTTATTCCTAAGGTTGTTTTTGGTCGAATTATACTTATCCAATAGAATTAGGGCATGTGTTAGCGTAATAATAATATCATTTTTACCCTTAATTACCCTATTTACTTTTAACCATGGTAAATAAAAGTAAAACATTACTATTCATCGAAAATTATTTTCATCTTATCAAACCACATTTTACTTACTGATATCAACCCTTTCACTTGGATTTTTGAAATTCTACTCATATTAGCGGTATAATTATGTTTTATAGAAATTTGGAAATACTCCTAGGAGGTGGGTAAAAGACGGTAAAAAGTTCGATAAAATTTTATATATGTAAACTCATTATAAAATGACTCCAATGAATTACATTGAACTTATATAGGTATTATGTATCAATTTTGACCTAAAATAAATTTAAATAAAATAAATAATTATTAAATAAAAGTGGTTTTTAAACAATAACTCAGTTTTTTTCACTATTCATAAAAAATTGAATGTTTTCAGAAAAATAATAAAAATTCACCCTAATATAATTTCGATATCCTAAATCAAAAAATTAAATCCATTTTGAAAGATAAAATATATAAAATTTAAAAAAGTGGGTATTAATATTCATAACAGCTAGTTTGATTGGTTGTGGTGTGTTTGAACTCGATATTGCGTACAACATAAGCTACTGTATTATCCAAAGGGAAACGTATCGTGGAAGCTTGGGGTGTTAGAGTTCTGGTTTATTGTATATTGTGGTTAATATTTTTTTGTTAATAGGGTTTAATGTTTTCTTGGAGAATTGGTTTTGGGGCTTTTTGGTGCTGAGGGTTGATGATTTTTTGGCGATAAGGGTTGAAGATTTTTGTGGATAAGGATTAATGGGTTTTACAGCCCATGAGTTATGTTTTTTTAGTGGTTAGGGTTGATGATTTTTTGGGGGAAAATGGTATCTTGTTTTTTTGTGCTGGGGGTTTATTGTATTATGGGGATGATGGTTTAGGGTTTTGGGGGGCTAAGGTTTTAGGATCTTTTCGGGATAAGGGTTTAGGTTATTTGGCTCTGAGGGTTTATGGTTTAAATTATTTCTATGGGTATATAGTTTTTAAGGGTGATTGGTTAGGTTTCTCTATAGATTTGGGTTGCACGTTTTTTGGGGCTAAGGGTTGAGGGTTTTTTGGATCTAAGAGTTGAGGGTTTTTTTGGGATAAGGGTTTATGGTTCATGCGGTAGAGGTTTTGGGGTTTTTTGGGATTAGAGTTGAGGTTTTTGGGGGGCAGAGCATTGATGGTTTCTTAGGGATGAGGGTTTCGAGTTTTTTTGGTACTAAGGGTTGAGAATTTTTTAGGGCGTAAGATTTATGATTTTTTGGGTCTAATGGATGAGGGTTTTTCTAGAGTAGATCATTTTGTGTTCTTTGGGGATGATGATATTGGTTTTTTGTGGGTGGGGGTTTTGGGTTGTGGGGGATGAGGGTTTAGGTTTTTTTTTTGTGTCTTAGGGTTTAGGGTTTTTGGGGATGAGTGTTGGTGGTTTTTTGGGAAGAGTTTTTAGGTCTATTTGGGGTTGAGGGTTTACTTTTTTTGGGGATGATATTTTATTGTTTTTTGGGGAAGAGAATTTAGGTTTTTTTGGGAAGATGGTTTTGGGTTTTTCTTGGGGTTAAGGGTTTATGGTTTTTTGGGGCTAAGGGTTGAGAATTATTATTGTTAACGATTGAGGGTTTTTTGGGGATGAGGGTTGAGGGTTTTTTTGGGTGTGTGTTGAGGGATTTCTGGGGCTGAGGGTTGAGTGTTTTTTGGGGTTGAGGGGTTTTTTTAGGGATTAGGGCTTAGGGTTTTTTGGGGCGGAGGGTTGATGGTTTTCAAGGGATGAGGGTTGAGGGTATTTTTGGGCTATGGGATGAGTGTTTTTTTTTTGGATTAGGGTGGAGAATTTATTAGGGCTGAGGGTTTAGGGTTTTTTTGGGTATGAGTGTGTCTTGGTACAATAGTTTGAGGGTTTTTTTTAGGCTCAGGGTTGAGGGTATTTAGGGGATAAGTGTTTCGAGTTTTTTGTGATGATTATTTAGGGTTTTTTGGGATGATGGTTTAGGGTTTCTTGGGGATTATGGTTGAGGGTTTTTTGGGGTTGAGGGTCAAGGTGATTTGGGGTTTAGGTGTTTTTGGGGATGTGGGTTTAGGTATTTTGGGGGTTAGTTTTTGGGGTTTTATGGGGATGAGTGTTTAGGGTTTTTTGGGGATGAGGGTTTAGATATTATTAGGGATGAGGGTTTTTGTTGCTTTGGGGATAAGGGTTTATGTGTTTTAGGGGATGATGGTTTAGGTTTTTTAAGGCTATGGGATTAATATAATCTAGGGTCGATGGTTTAAGGGTTTTTACAAATTAGGGTTTATAGTTTTTTTGGGATAAGTGTTCATAATTTTTTTTGTCTAAGAATTTTTCTTTTATTAGGACTGAGATTTAGGGTTTTTGTTTAATATAATATGTTTTTTTGGAAAATTATTTAATTTTTTCTAGGGATAATTTTTTGGATTTATTTTGGTTCAGGGTTTAAGGTTTTCTGAGGATGAAGGTTTATGGTTTTTTAGGGCTGAGAGATTGGGCTTTTTTGGTGGGTGAGTGTTTTGGGTTTTTTGTGGATGATGGTTTTGGGTTTTTAGGGCTGACGGTATAAGGTTTTTTGTGGTTTAGTGTTGAGGGTTTTTTAGGGCTCAGATTTTTTGGTTTTGTGGGGATGAGGGTTTAGGTGGTTTTTATGGGAGTTGAGGGTTTTTTTGGTTATGAGGGTTTTGGTTTTTTTGGAGTTGAGGGTTGAGGGTTTTCTAGGCTGAGGGTTGAGTGTTTGAAGTGATGAGAATTTATGGTTTTTTAGGGTGGATGGTTTAGGTTTTTTGGGGGCTATGGGTTCATGGTTTTTTAAGTGATGAATTTTTAGTGGTTTTTAGGGTAGAGGGTTTATGTTTGTGGGACTGAGGGTTGATTTTTTTGGGGTTTAGGGTTTATGTTTTTTTTTGGGATCAGGGTTAATTTTTTTTAGGCTAAAGCTTCAGGGATTTTTAGGGATGAGGATGGAGGGATTTTTGGTGTTGATGGTTTAATATTTTTGGGATGATGGTTCAATGCATTTTTTGTATCAGGGTTTTGGGTTTTTGGTGGCTCAGGGGTTTTTGTTTTTTTTGTCGGAAGGATTATGGTTTTCTGGGGATGGGGTTTTAGGGTACAGGGTTATCTTGGGTTAAAGTTTAATGGTTTCTGGGATAAGTGTTAAGGTTTTTTATTATAGAGGGTTCGGGTTTTTTGGGGCCCATCATTAAGGTTTTTTTGGTGTTGAGGGTTCAGGGATTGTTTGGGCTGAGGGTTAATGGTTTTTTTGTGGTGAAGTTTTAGGGTTTTCAGGGTTAAGGGTTCTACATTTTTGGGCTTTAGGGTTAATATTTTTTTGTCATTAGTGTTTAGTTTTATGTGTGGTAATGGTTGAGGGTTTTAATGGTCTTATGGTTGATGGATTTGTGGGGATGAGTGTTGTGGGTTTTTTGGGGCTGAGGGTTAAGGGTTTTTTTGGAGTAAATAGTTTTTGGATTTCTAGGGATGAATATTTGATGAGGGTTCAGGGTTTTTTGGAGGATTAGGGTTCACTGATTTTTTAGGGATGATGGTTGAAGGGTTTTTGGAAATTAGGAATCAGGGTTTTTTGGTGTTGATGGTTCAAGGATATTTAGGGATGAGGGCTCAATATCTTTCAGTGATGAGGGCTCAGGTTTTTTCGAATAGAGGATTTAGGGTTTTTTGTGGCCTAGGGTTAAAGATTTTATGGGGTTCATGATTCAATGTTTCTGGGGATGAGGGTTTAGGGTTTTTAGGGATGGGGGTTCAGGTTTTATTTTTTCCAAGGGATTAGTGTTTTCTATTTGGGATGGATTAGGGGTTTTTAGGGCTGTGCATTTAGGGTATTTTGGGGATGTGTGTTTTTTTTGGATCTAGGTGTAGGGTTTATTGTGATGGGGGATTAGAGTTTTGGGGGTAGAGGGTCTAGGGTTATCTTTGTGTTTTTTTGCTGAGTTTTGAGGGGTTTTGGGTATGAGGTTTTAGGGGTTTTTTGGGAAGACTGTTTAGGATTTTTCTGTTTATCGGGATGATAATTTATGGTTTTATGTTTCTATGTGTTTATGGTTTTTTAGTGATGAAGGTATTTTTCTTTTTGGTGGGTTAGGGTTTTGGGGGGCTAAGGGTTTATGGTTTTTTGGGGCCATGTATTTTTAGAGATGATGGTTTACGATTTCATAGGGATAAGGGTTTAGGGTTTTTGTGTCTCAGGGATGAGGGTTTTTTATGTTGAGTGTTTAGTGTTTTGAGGGTATGAGTATTTTAGGGTTTTGGAGTGGGGTTTTAGGGTTTTCTAGAGAATAGGGTTAAGGAATTTTTGGGGTATAAGGGTTGAGAGTTTTTTGTGCTAAGGGTTTAGGGTTTTTTGGGGATGACAATTTAGGGTTTTGTGGGGATGAGGGTTTTCTATTTTTTTGGGGCTAATAGTTGACTATTTTTTGGTGATGGGTTATTTTTTGGGGGGATGAGGGTTTAGGGTTTTCTTGGACGGAGGGTTTAGTGTTTCTTTGGAGGAGGGTTTATGGTTTTCATGGATGAGGGAGTATTTTGTTTGGGGATGACGGTTTATATATTTTTATAAATGAGGGTTTAGGGTCTTTCAGTACTGAGGGTACAGGTATTTTCAGGGATGAGCATTGAGGTTTTTTGAGGATGAGGGTTTACTATGTTTTGAGGATAAGGGTTTAGGGTTCTTTAGGGATGAGGGTGTAGGGGTTTTGGGGTTGTTTGGGGGTTAAGGTTGATAGTTTTTTAGGATGATTCATGGGTTTTTGGGGGCCATGGGTTTTGTGTTTTTTAAGGATAAGGGTAGAAGGATTTTGGGCCCTGTGGTGTAGGGTTTTATTGTGGATGTGAATTGATGGTTTTTTAAAGATTTAGGGTTTTTTTAGGGCTGATGGTTGAGGGTTTTTTGGGGATGAGTGTTGAGTGATTTTGGGGGATGTGGGTTGAGGGGTTTTTGGTGATTAGGGTTTTGGGTTTTTTGGCCAAGGGATTATGGTTTTTTTGGGATGAAGGTTTTTTGGGGGCTAAGTGTTGAGTGTTTTTTGAAGATAAGAGTATGGTGTTTTTATGGGCTGACGGCTGATGGTTTTTTTGGGGCTGAGGGTTTAGGATTTGTTAGGGCTGAGGATTTTGGGTTTTTTGGGGATGATTGTTGATTTCTTTTATTCATGTTTAGGGTTTTTGGGGTTAAAGGTTTAGGGTTTTTGTGGGTGAGGGTTTGTTTTTTTGTTGAGAGTTGAGGAATTTCTATGGCTAAGGGTTTAGGATTTTTTTGTAGCTAGGGGTTTAGTGGTTTTACATCTAGGGTTTTTAGATTTATTGGGGCTGACTATTTATTGTTTTTTGGGGATCATTGTGTAGGGTTATTTGGGGATACGTTTTTAGGGTTTTTTAGGGTTTATGGTTTATGTTCTTTTCGATATAAGGGTTGAGGGTTTTTTGGGGATGTGGGTTGAGGGTTTTTTAGATCTAAGTGATGAGGGTTTTTTGGGGCTAAGGATTGAGGGTTTTTTAGGCTCATGGTTTAGGGTTTTTTTGGGATAAGGGAGTTGGGTTTTTTGGGGATAAGGGTTTATGCCTTTTAGAGATGAGAGATTAGGGTTTTTTGGGGAAAAGGGTTGAGGGTTTTTTTTGGGAAGAGGATTAAGGGTTTTCTTGGAAGAAGGATTATGATTATTTTGGGATGAGGTTTGAAGGTTTTTTTAGGATATGGGCTTAGTGACTTTTGGGGCTATGCATTTAGGTTTTTAGGTTTGAGGTTTTTTGGTTTTGGGGGATGAGGGTTCGAGGTATTTTGTGGATAAGGGTTTTAGGTTTTTGGGGATGAGGGTTTAGTGTTCCTTGATGATGAACGTGTAGGGTTTTGTGGTCGAGGTTTTAGAGGTTTTGGGGAAAGAGGTTTAGAGTTTTTGGGGATGAGGGTTAACAGTTTTTTGGGACTAAGGGTTTTGGATTTTTTGGGGATGACTATTTAAGATTTTGGGGATAATGGTACTGGGGTTTTTGGGGATGGTGGTTTATGTGTTTTGGGGGATGAGAGTTTTTGGTTTATTGGGTTTGAGGGTTTATGATTTTTTATGGTTAATGGTTTTGGGTTTTTAGGGATGAGGTTTTATGGATTTTTTGGGTGAAGGTTTGTTGTTTTTTGGGGCTAAGGGTTAAGTAATTTTTAGGGTTCAGGGTTTTGGGGTTTTGGTAATATGGGTTCTGGGTTTTTGTGATAGAGGGTTTAGTGTTTTTAGTAGCTGAGGATTTAGGATTTTTTGGGATTAGGTTTTTGGGTTTTTGGGTCTTACTGTGTAGGGTTTAGTTAGGTTGAAAGTTTAGGGGTTTTGGGGGATGAGGTTTTATGGTTTTTTGCATTAAGTGTTGATGGTTTTTTATGGATGAGGGTTTTGGGTTATTTGGTTATGAGTGTTGAGTGTTTTCTCGGGATGCGGGTTGAGAGTGTTTTAGGTTTGTGTGTTTAGGAGCTTTGAGGACTGAGGGTTGAGTGTTTGTTTGAGTTGGGGGGTTTAATGTTTATTTGGACTAAGTATTTCGGTTTTTTGGGGGATGAGGGTTTTTTGCGGCTCTGTGGGGTTTTTCATTTATGAGGATTGAGGGTTTCTTTGGGATAATGTTTCATAGTTTTTTTGGGGGGATTAGGGTTGTGGGTTTTTTAGGGACGAGGTTTAAGGGTTTTTTTTTGGGGGTGAGGTTTAAGGGTTTTTTGGGCTATGGGTTGAGAGGTTTGGCAGGTTGAGGGTTTATAATTTTCTATGGATGAGGGTTTATGGTTTTTTTGGCGCTGAGGGTTGACAGTTTCTTAGGGTCTAGGAGATGAGTGTACTTTTGGCCTGAGGATATTGGGGGATTGAGGGTAGAGGGTTTAGGGTTTTTTGGGGGATCTTTTTTTTGGTTTTTTAGGGTATGAGGGTTGAGGGATTTTTGGCACTAAGAGTTTAGGGTTTTTTAGGTCTTAGGATTGAGGGGTTTTTTGGGCCGGGGGAAGAGGGTTTTTTGGACCTGAGGGTTTTGGGTTTTTAGGGATGATGGCTTTGGTTTTATTGAGGATGAAGGATTAAGGTTCTTGGGGCTTAGTATTGATGGGATTTTGGTGATTATAGTTAAGGTTTTTTGGGGTGGAGTGTTTTGGGTTTTTATGGCATCAGGGTTGATGGATTTTTGGGTCTAAGGGTTTTGGGTATTTTTTGGGCTAGTTGTTTAGGGTTTTTTAGGTTGTAATCTTGAGGGGTTTTTTTGGTATGAGGGTTTAGGGTTTTTTTATCTGGGGGTTTAGGGTTTTTTGCGCTAAGGATTTAGTGTTTTGGTGGGATTAGTGTTTAGGGTTTTTTTTAGTCTAAGGGTTGGGAGAATTCTGGGGCTGAGGGTTGAGGGTTTTTTGGAATTTAGGGTTGATGTTTCTTGGGGATTGGGGTTAAGTTTATTTGGGGATGTGGTTTTATTGTGTTTTGGGGATACTGGATTAGGTTTTATTGGGAATAAAGGTGTGAGGTTTTTTTGGATGAGTTTTTGGTTTTTTTGGGATGTGGGTTATGGTTCTTTGGGGATGAGGGTTTAGGGTTTTTTTGAAATGGGTTTAGGGTATTTTAGGTATGATGGTTTTGGGTTTATTGGGGCCAATATTTGAGGGCTTTTTGTTGGGGTATGAGGGTTTTGTGTACTTCATGGCTGAGTGTTGATGGTTTTTGGGGCTGAGGGTTTATGGTTTTTTGGGGATGAGGGTTGATGATTTTTTTGGGATGAAGGTGTAGGGTTTTTTGGGGATGATGGTTGATGTTTTCTTAGGGATGTGGGTTTAGGGTTTATTAGGACCTAGGATAGAGGGTTTTGGGGGGATTAAAGTTTAGTGTTCTTTTAGGGCCAAGGGTTGAGGGTTTTTTGGGAAGAGGGTTGACAGCTTTATGGGGCTGATGGTTTAGTATTTTTGTGGCATAGTTTTGCTGGAATTTTGGGGTTTCAGATTGTATTTTTTGGGTGGGAAATGTTTTTGGGTTATTTTGGGATGATTTTTTAAATTATTTAGTAATTAGTGTTGATGGTTTTTTGGGAATGACAATTTTGGGTGTTTTGAGCCTAATTGTTAGGGATTTATGGGTCTGAGTGTTTAGGGTTTTTTGGGGAAGATCATTTAGGGTTTTTAGGGGCTGATGGTTGGTGGATTTCTTGGATGATAGTTAGTGGGCTTTGGGGGATGAGGGTTGAGTTTTTTTTCTAGGGATTAGGTATTAGGGTATTTAGGGGATAGGGGATGAGGGTGTTTTGGGTTTGAGTGTTTAGAATTTTTTGGGGTTGAGGAATGATGGTTTTTTAGGGTTGAGGGATTATTGATTTTTGGGGTTGAGGGTTGATATTTTTCTGTGGATAAGTGTTTAGTGTTTTCTAGGTTTGAGGGTCTAGGGTTTTTGGGGGGTAAGGGTTGAGTGTATTTTTGGGGACGAGGGTTTAGGGTTTATTTATTCTTTGGGTATAGTGCTTTTGGGGAAAAGGGTTTAAGTTTTTTCAGTTATGATGGATGAGGTTATTTTGGGGATGAGGGTTGAGTTTTTTTGGGGTGAAGGTTTGATGTATTTTTAGATTAAGGGTTTATGGTTTTTTTAAGGCCAAGTTTTGAGGGTTTTTGGGATAGAGGGTTGAGTAGTTTTTGGGAGGAGGCTTTATTGATTTTTTTTGGGATGTGGGTTTAGGGTTTTTTAGTCTAAAGGTTTTAGTGTTTTTTAGGGCTGAGGGTTTAGTTTTTTTACTATGGGTATAATGTTTTTTGGGGTTGATTGTTGATGGTTTTTTATAGTTTAAGGTTTATAGTTTTTTGGGCTGAGGGTTTTGGATTTTTTATGGCTGAGGTTTGATGTTTAATTTGTCATGGGGGTTTAGTTTTTTCTAATGTTGATGGTTTATGGTTGTTTTGGGGTGATGGTTTAATGTTTTTTGGGGGCTGAGGGTATAGGTTCTGTTGGATCTAAAGGTTTTGGTTTTTTATGGGATGAGGGTTGAGGATTTTTTGGGGATGTGGATTTAGGATTTTTCAGGATAAGGGATTAGCATTTTTGGGCTATGGGTTTAGGGTTTTTTCATTGATGAGGGATTGTAGTTTTTTTGGGGTCAGTGTTGAGGGTTGTTTTTGGGGCTGAGGGTCTAAGGTTATTTTTGGGTAGAGGGTTTAGTGTTTTTGGGGACTAAGTGTCTAGTTTTTTTCTAAGGATGGAGTACATTTGTAGTTTAGGGTTTAGGGTTTATTGTGGATGATGAATTATGGGTTTTTGGTGATTATGGTTTAGGTTTTTTTATGGTTGAAGGTTTAGGGGTTTTTGGATAAGGGTTTTGGGTTTTTTTGGGATGAGGGTTTATTGTTTTTCAGGGCTGAATGTTGGGGGGGTTTAGGTTATGAGAGTGTAGGATTTTTAGGGGGATGAGGTTTGAGGGTTTTTTAGTGATGAGGTTCCATGGTTATTTGGGTTATAGGGAATAGTAATTTGTAGGGATGAGGGTTTAGCGTTGTATGGGGCTGAGGTTTGAGGGTTTTTGGGGTTGAGGGTCTTTGGGGATGAGGGTTGAGGGATTTATTAGGGTTTAGGGTTGATATTTATTTGGATATGTGGGAATGAGAGATTAATATTTTTTCAGAATGAGGGTTGGTGGTTTTATGGGGTAGAGGGTTGGACGTTTTTTGGGGATGAGGGAATAGCATTTTTTTTGAGATGAGGGTTGTGGGGTTTTTTTGGGCTAAGGGTTGATGGTTTTTTGGTGCTAAGGGTTGAGGGTTTTTTTGGGTTATGGGTTGAGGGTTTTTTGGGTCTAAGGGTTGAGGGTTTTTGGGTTAAGGTATTAGAGACTTTTGGGGATGAGGGTTTTAGGATTTTTAGGGCTCCTGGTTTAGGTTTTCTTGGGGTTAAGGGTTCATGGTTTATTAGGGATCTAGGATGACTATTCAATAGGGCTAAATGTTGAGGGTTTTTTTTGGATGAGGGTTGTGGGATTTCTAGGGTTGATGGTTTTTTGGGACTGTGGGTTTATTTTTTATTTTTTGTTGAGGGTTAAAAGTTTTGATTAGGGTTGATGATTTTTTATTTTTGGGGTTGAGAGTTTATGTATTTTCAGTATGAGGCTTTAGGGTTTTTTAGGTATGAGGTTTAAGGTTTTTTGTTACAGAAAGTTTAGTTATTCTTTAGGGTGAGTGTTTAGGGTTTTTTAGGGATTATGGTCTAGGGTTTTTGGGGGCTTAGAGTTCAGGGTTTTTAAAGGATGAGGGTTTCGGGTTCTTTTGGGCACAATGTTTTGTTTTTTTTGGGCTGAGAGTTTAGTATTTTTTGGATTTAAGGGTTTAGTGTTTTAGGGGCAGATGATTTAGGGTTTTTTTGGTGTTGAGTGTTCGGTGTTTTTTAGGGATAATTATTTAGGTTTTATTGGGGATGAGTGATTTGTATTTTTTTGGGGCTGTGGGTTAATATTTTTTGGGGATGAGGGTTTTTTAGGGATGAGGGTTTGTGTCTTTTAAGGGTTGAGGATTGAGGGAGTTTTGGGGGTTGAGGGTTGAGGGTTTTTTTGAGGCTGAGGGTTTTGGTTTTTTTAGGGATGAGGGTCCCTCATTTTTTTAGGATAATGTTTTTTTTTGTTTTTTGGAGTTAAGTTTTCATGTTTTTTTGTGGATGAGGGTTTAGGTGTTTTGGGGATAAGGGTTCAACGTTTTCTGAAGTTGAAGGTTCATGGTTTTAGCGTTAAGGGTTTAAAGATTTTTTTCTACTATGACTGCAATGTTATTTTGGGGGATAAGGGTTGATTGTTTTTTGGGGTGATGTTTGGAGGATTTTTTAGTGCGAGGGTAGTTTTTTTAGGGATATGGGTTTATATATTTTTGGTGTAGAGGGTTTAGGGTATCTTTAGGATGAGTGTTCATGGTTTTTTAAGAAAAAATTAATTTTTTTGGGCCTAATGGTTCATGGTTTTTTTGGGGCTGAGTGTTCGGTTTTATTGTATATAATGGTTCATTATATTTTGGCGTTTGATTTCATGGGTTTTTTGCATCTAAGGGATCAGATAGTTTTTTTTGGGTTGAGAATTTAGGTTTTTTGGGGGTTGTGGGTTCAAGGTTTTTTGGGGATAAGTGTTAAAGTTTTTTTGGGATGAGGGCTCATGATTTTTTGGGGATGAGGGTTGATGAGTTTTTGTATTTGAGGGTCGAGGTTTCTTTGGGGGAGGAGTGTATATTAATTTTTAGTGATGATGGTTTATGGTTTTTTGGGGATGAGGGTTTAGGGTTTTTTAGGGTTGAGTGTTTAGGGTTTTTAGGTTCTGGGTTCAAGTTTTTTGTGGATGATGATTCAGAGTTTTATAGGGATGTGGGTTTAAGGTTTTTTGTGGTGAGGGTTTAGTGTTTTTTGGGGGAAAAGGTTTAAGGGTTTTTTGGGTCTAAGGATTTTGGGTTTTTTTGGAGATTGGGGTTCAATGGTTTTTGTTGTTTGGGGTTGAGGTTTTTTAGGGCTATGAATTTAGGGTTTTTTAGGATAAGGGATTAAGGTTTTACGGGGATAAGGTTTTAGGGTTTTGAGGAATAAGTTTTAGTGTTTTTTTAGGTTTAGGGACGTCGGTTTTTTCATGGTTGAGGGTTTTGGGTTTTTTGGGTTGGGGGTTTAGATATTTTTGGAGTGGATGGATTAGAATTTTTGGGTATGAGTGTTTAGTATTATTTGAGGATGAGGGTTTAGTGTTATTTATGGATGAGAGTTTAGGGATTTTTTGTAATGATAGGATTGTGTTTTTGGGACTAAGGTATTTTTCTTTTTAGGGTTGAGAAATAATGGTTTCTTTGGGGTGACGGTTTAGGGTTTTTTAGGGATGAGGGTTCAGTGTTTTTTTGAGATTAATGTTTATGGATTTTTTGAGATTTGATTTCAAGGTTTTTTTCAAGTTGAGGATTTACGGTTTCATGGGGTATTTGGTTGAGGGGGTTTTTAGGGATGATGGTTCAGGGTTTTCATAGATGATTGTTTAGGGTATTTTGGGGAAAATAGGTTAGGAATTTTTGGTGATGAGGGTGGATAGTTTTCTGAATGAGTTTTTAGGGTTTTTTCAGGGTTTAGTGTGGAGGTTTTTTTAAGGGTTGAGTGTTTTCTAGGGATGAGGGTTGATAATTTTTGGGGGAAAAGGATTGAGGATTTTTTGGGGCCAAGGATTGAGGGTTTTGGGGGTATGAGGTTTTATTGTTTTTGGGGTTGGGGGATTAAGATTTTTTGGGAATAATGTTTTAGGGTTTTCTCGGGGAAAGGGATTATGGTTTGTTATAGTTGAGGGTTGAGGGTTTCAGTGGATGCGTGTTTAGGGATTTTGGGTCTAAGGGTTCTAGTTATTTTTGGGGCTGTGGGTTGAGAATTTTTTCAGGTTGAGGGTTGTGGTTTTTTTTGTGATGAGAGATTTTTGGGGATGAGCCTTTAGAGATTTATAGTGATCATGGTTAATGTTTTTTTGGGGTTTAGGGTTATAGATTTCTTTGGGGTTAAGGGTTTAGTGATTTGAGGTTGAGGGTTTAGGGTTTTTGGGAACTCAGGGTTTATGGTTTTTTGGGGCTCAAGGTTTATAGTAATTTTGGGAATGGGGTTTGTGTTATTTTGGTACTAAGGGTTTAGGGTTTTTTGGGCATGAGAGTTTTTTGTTTTTTACTGCTGATTATTATGGTTTTGTTGTGGCTGAGGGATTTGGGTTTTTTAGGATTGTGGGTTTAGGGTTTTTTTGGGATGCAGTTTTATGGTTTTGTTGGGCTTAGGGTTTATGATTTTTTTGTTCTGAGGGTTGAGGGTTTTTTTCGGGATGAGGTTTTAGGTTTTTTTAGTCTATGTGTAGGGGTTTTTTGGGGGAATATGGTTGATCATTTTTTTGGGGCTGAGGGTTACATGTTTTTTGGGAATGAGGGTTTTTGGATCTTTGGGGATAAGTTTTGAGGGTATTTCTTTGCTAACGATTGATGGTTTCTTATGATGAGGGATGAGGGTAATTTTGGGGATCAATGTTGAGGTTTTTTTGAAGCTAATAAAGAAGGGTTTTGGGGGGTAAAAGTTTATAGTTTTTTTGGTGATGTGGGTTTAGTGTTTTTTGTAAGAGATTTTAGGGTTTCTTAGGACTGTGAGTTTAGTGTTTTATTATTCTATGGTTTTGGGTTTTTTGGAGCTAAGGTTTTTTGGTTTTTTGGGGTGAGGGTTTATAGTTTTCTCATGTTGAGGAAACATGATTTTTTGGCGCTGAGGGTACAGGGTTTTTTAGGGCTAAAAAAATAGGTTTATTGGAGTTTAGGGTTTAGGGTTTTTTTGTGAAGAGGGACTATGGTATTATTAGGGATGAGAGTTTAGGGTTTTTTATGGGATTTTAGGTTTTTTTTATGATAATGTTTTATGGTTTTTTTGGGATGAGGGTTTTTGTTTTTTGGTTATGAGGGTTTAGGGTTTTTATGTTGGTTTATGGTTTTTTAAGGCTGATGGTTTAGGGATTTTTGGGGATGTGGTTTTATTATATTATGGGGATAATGTTTTGTGTTTTTTGGGGATATGGTTTTTGGGTTTTTTGAGTATGAGGGATTATTTTTTATTAGGGTTTAGGGTTTAGGGTTTAGGGTTTAGGTTTTAGGGTTTAGGGTTTTCTGGGGGTGATGGGTTAGGATTTTGTTTAGGCTAAGCATCTAGGGTTTTCTGGGGGTGAGGGTTTAGGGTTTCTTGGATATTAGGGATTAGGTTTTTTGGGAGATAAGGGTGTGGGGATTTTTTGGGGAGAAGGTTTTAATATTTTCGGGGGATGAGGGTTTATGGGTTTTTGGGATGGATATTTTAGGTTATTTTAGTGCTAAGTGTTTATGGTTTTTTGGGGATAAGTGTTTGGGGTTTTGGGAGGTTGAAGGTTTTCAGTTTTTGGGGGATGAGGATTTGTGATTTTCTAAGGATATAGGTTTAGGGTATTTTGTGATGATTCTTTTTTTTTGTTTTGGGGATGAGGGTTTTGTTTTTTTTATTATATAGGGTTTAGTGATTTATATTTATGAGGGTTCAGGTTTTTTGGGGGTTTATGGTTTGGTGTTTTTCAGTTCTGATGGTCTAGGGTTTTTTTATGCCGAGTGTTGAGGGATATTTATGTCTAAGTTTTTAGGGTTTTTTTGGGGATGAGGGATTATGTTTTTTGGGGGGATGTGGATTTATGGTTTTTTATGGCCTAGGGTTTAGTGTTTTTAATGGATGGGGGTTTATGTTTTTTTTGGAATTTAGGGTTTAGGGTTGTTTGGGGTTGATGATTTAAGGATTTTAGTGCTGAGGGTTTAGGATTTTTTGGTTCTAACGGTTTGGGTTTCATGGGGTGAGGTTTTAGTGTTATTTAGGGCTGAGGGTTTTGGGTTTTGGTGTTTGGGGTTAAGGGTTTTTTGGGGGCTGAGGGTTTACGGTTTTTTGTAGTTGAGGGTTTAGGGTTTCATGGGGCTAAGGATTTAGGGTTTTTTGGGGTTTATATTTTCATGTTTTTTGAGCTTGGGATTTAGTGATTTTTAGGGAATATGGATTAGGGTTTTTGGGATAAGGGTTTATGGTTCTTGAGGCCAAGTTTTTAGGGTTTTTTTGGGGAAAATGGGTTTGGGATTTTTGGGGACGATGATTTAGGAAATATTGGGGATACTGGTTTATGGTTTTTGTGGGGATGAGGATTTTATTTCTTTTGGGCTGAGGGTTGAGGATTTTTTGGGCTTGAGGGTTTAGTGTTTTTTGGGGATGAGGTTTAGGGTTTTTTCAGGATAAGGGTTTTGAATTTTTTGGATGACGGTTTAGTATTTTCTAGGGATGAGGTGTTATGTTTTTTGGGGCTCAAGGGTTTAGGGTTTTTGGGGATGGTGATTTTAGATTTTTTGGGGTTGCGGGTTTAGCATTTTTGGGGGGTTAGTGTTTAGGGTTTTTAGTGAATGATTTTTGTGGTATTTTTTGGTCTAAGGGTCTAGGGTTGTTTGTATATGTGGGATTTGTTTTTTTTTGGCTAAGGGTTTAGGGTTTCTTGGGATTGAGGGTTTAGGTTTTATAGAACTAGGGGTTTATGGTTGTTATGGATAAGGGTTTATTGTTTTTTGGGATGGGGGTTTAGGTTTTTTTGGGGATGAGGGATTAGGGTTATATGCGGTTTAGTGTTTGTGGTATTTTTGGGTGGAGGTTTTATGGGTTTTTTGGGAGATAGGTTTTTGGGTTTTTAGGGATGAGGGTTTTGGATATTTTAGGGATTATGGTTTAGGGGTTTTTGGGATGAGGTTTTCATTTCTTTTGGGGATTATTGTATAGGGTTTTAGGGGTTTACGTGTTTAATGGTTTTTGGGGTTGAGGGTTTAGGTTTTTTTGTGGCTCTGGTTTTTGGGTTCTTTAGGGAAGAGGGTTTAGGATTTCTTTGGGGTTGAGGGTTTAGGGTTTTTTTCGGGATAAGGGTTTAGGTTTTTTTTTGGATGAGGATTTATGATTTTTTGGGAATAAGGTTTTTCGTTTTTTGATAATGTTATTTTAGGTTTTTCTGGGGATGGAGATTTATGATTTCTTGGGGCTAAGGGTTAAGGAATTTTTTTGGGATATGGGTTTACAGTTTTGGGGTCTAAGACATTAGGTTTTTTGTGGGATGATTGATTTTTATTTTTTGGGAATTTGGGTTTAATTTAATGGTCTGATCATAGTTTTTATTTTTAGGGTTTATGGTTTTTCAGGGATGATGGTTTAGGGTTTTATATTTTTGAGGGTTTATGGTGTTATAAGTCAAACTTTTTAGGGTTTATTAGGGACGCTGATTTAGGTATTTATATGGATTAGTGTTTAGTGTTCTTTTGGGAGTAGGTTTTAGGGTTTGTTGTAGAGGATGTTTTAGGTTTATTTAGTGATGAGGGTTTAGGGTTTTATGGGGCTTCGGGTTTATATTTTTCTAGGGTTTAGGGTTTACTATTTTCAAGGGATATGTGTTTATTTTTTATGGGTATGACGGATTGGGATTTTCTAGGGTTTAGGATTTATGGTTTTCTATGATTGAGGGTTTAGTGTTTTTTGGGGATAAAGATTTAGGGTTTATAAGGAAGATGGTTTAGTGTTTTATTTGTCTAAGGGTTTAGGGTATTCTAAGGTTGGGGGTATAGTGCTTTCTAGGGATGAGGATTTAGGGTTTTCTGGGGATAATTGATTATAGTCTTCTCGGCCTGAGGGTTTAAGGATTTTTTAGGAATGGTGAATAGGGATTTATAGGGTTGAGGGTTTACGGTTTTTGAGGATGGGTGTTTAGGATTTTCTTGTGATTAGAGTTTAGAGTTTTCTAGGGATTAGGGTTTAGGGTTTTTTTTCTAGGGGATCAAGGATTCTTGGGGTTGATGGTTCAGGGTTTTATGGGGATGAGGTTTGAAGATATTATGGTACTGAGAGTTCAATTTTTTTCAAGAATGTGGGGTTAGTGCTTTCTAGGGCTTAGGGTTCATGTGTTTCTAAGGCTGAGGGTTTAGGGTTTTCTAAGGATTATATTTTTGGAATTTATAGGGTTGTGGTTTTAGGGTTTTCTATGGATGATGTTTCATGGTATTCTGGGGATAAGGGTTAATTATTTTGTGGGTTGGAGGGTTTAGGGTTTTATGGGGATGAAGGATCCTGGTATTCAGGGGATGATGGTTTAGGGTTTTCTGGGAATGGGGGTTTATGTTTTTCTATGTGTCAGGGATCAATGTTTTCCTGGGTGGAGGATTCATTTTTTATGGTTCTGAGTGTTTAGGGTTTTCCATTTCTGAGGGTTGAGGGTTTTATATGTATGAGGGCTTAGGGGTTTTTTTGGTTGTGAGTTTAGGGTTTTTTAGGTGGAGGTTTCACAATTTTCTAGGATCAGGGTTTTAGGGTTTTCAGGGGTTGAGTGTTTAGGGGTTTCTGTGGATGAGGGATCTAACTTTTATATGGATGTGGGTCCTCAGTTTTTAAGGGCTAGAGGTTTGTATTTTTCTAAGTATTAGGATTTTTCTTTTTCTATTGTTGAGGGTATAGGGTTTTCTCGGACAGTGTATTTAGGGTTTTATGGAAATGATGGTTTAGGCTTTTCTAGGGTTAAGGGTTTAGGGTTTTCTTTGGATAGGGATTTATATGGTTGAGGTTTTAGGGTTTTTTGGAGATGAGGGATTATGGTTTTCTGAGGATGAGATTTTAGAGATTTTGGGGATGAGTGAATAGTGTTTTTTAGGTTGAGGGTTTATGTTTTTTTAGGGAATACGGTTTAGGATTTTCTAGGGATGACAGTTCAACGTTTTCTTGGGATGAATGTTTAGGTATTTCTGGGGCTGAGGGTTATAATTTTGTTGGGGATGAGGATTCTGGTATTTCTGGAGATGATGTTTCAAAGTTTTCTAGGGATGGGGGTTCATGGATTTTTAGGTATGAGGGATTAGGGCATTCTAGGCCTGAGGGATAGGGTTTTTTCAGGCTAAGGGGTTAGGGATTTTTGGGGACGAGGATTTAGGGGTTTCGGGGGCTCAAAGTTTATGGTCTTATGGGACTAAGGGTTTAGGGCTTTCTTGGTCAAAGGGTTTAGGGTTTTCTATGGATTATTTTTTAGAGTTTCTTGGGTTTCTACAGTTGTGGGTTTATGGTTTTGGGGGATGATGGATTAGGTTTGTATTGGGATTAGGGTTTAGGGTTTTCTAGGGATGAGGGATTATAGTTTTCTTAGTATGGGGGTTTAGGATTTTTTGAGGTAGAGGGTTTAAGGTTTTCTAGGGGTGATGTTTTATGCTTTTTAGGGGTAGGTAATTTAAGGGTTCTTTTGTTGAGGGTTATGGGTTTTTTGTTCCTAAGGGTTTAGGGATCTTTAGAGAAAATGGTTTAGGTTTTTTTGTGGATGTGGGTTATCTTTTTTTGTGTTTATGGGATTATGGTTTTTATGGGGCTAAGTGTTTATGGTTTTTTGGCCAAAGAGTTTAGGGTTTTATGGGGATTATTGATCATGGTTTTGTGGGTGTATTAGGTATTAGGGTTTTATATATATGAGTTTGAAGCTGTTGTAGGATAGATATTTGAGTGTTGTTGTGGGCTGAGGGTTGAAGGTTCTTTAGAGATGATGTTTTTTTTTGTTTTTTGATGCATTGGGTTGGGTTTTTTTTAGGATAAGGATTTAGGGTATTTTGGGGATAAGGGTTTAGTGTTTTTAGGGGTTGAGGGTTTTATATTAATTGGTTGAGCATTTAGGGTTTTTTGATGCTTGGGGTTTAGGTATTTTTGGGGTTGAGGGTTTACGGTTTTGGGGGCTGAGTATTTAGGGTTTATTTAGGGATGAGCATTAAGGTTATTTTTTTTGGCTAAGTGTTGAGGGTTTTTTGGGATTGAGGTTATGTTTGGTTGTGGAAGAGTCTTTAGGGTGTATTTGTGCTAAGTGTTTACTATTTTTGGGATGAGGGTTTAGGTTTTTTGGGGGCTAAGGGTTTAGGTGGTTTTGGTACTGGCAGTTCAGGGGTTTTTAGGGTTGGGTCATAGTTTTTTGGAGATGAGGGTTCAAGATTTTTTGGGCATGAGGTTTCATGATTTCTCAGTGATGAGGGTTTTTGGATTTGGATTTTGAGAGTTTAGGGTTTTTGGGTGCTAAGGATTTAGGTTTTTTTGGGCCTAAGGGTTTATGATTTTTAGAGCATAGGTTTTAAGGATTTTTTTTGGGATAAAGGTTTTGTAAGTTTTTAGGGATAATAGTTTATGGATTTTGAGTGCTATGTGTTTAGTATTTTTTGGGTCTGATGATTTTGGGTTTTTTGGGGATGAGGGTTCAAATTTTGTTTGGGATGAGAGTTCAAGGATTTTTTACAATATGGGTTCATGGATTTTTAGAGCTATTGGTTTAGGGTTTTTATGGATGAGGGTTTAGAATATATGTATGTTAGGGTTGATAGTTTTTTGGATTTGAGAGTTGAGAGGTTTTTAGGGATGAGGGTTTCGGGTTTTCCGGAGCTGAGGGATCTTGTTTTTTTGTGGCTGAGAGATCATGGTTTTTTTGGGGTCAACTGTTTAGGGATTTTTTGGGCTAGGGTTCCCAGACGTTTGGAGCTGTATGGTTAGGGTTCTTTGGTTATTGGGGATTAGGGTATTTTGGTGATGACATTTTAGGGATTTATGAGTTTGAGGGAATAGTGCTTTTAGGACTGAGGGTTTAAGGATTTTTAGGGATATGGGTTTTGGGTTTTGGGGGGGTGAGGGTTTAGGGTGTTTGTGGGATAAGGGTTCTATGTGTTTTTGGGGTTAAGGGATTAAGGTTTCTTGATCTCAGGCTTTAAGATTTTTTTGGGAAGATGGTTTGGGTTTTTTTGGGGCTGACGGTTTAGGGTTTTTTGGGGTTGAATGATTAGGGGATTTTTTGGTCTATGGGTTTTGGGGTTTTTTCTGATGAGTGTTTAGGATTTTCATGGATGAGAGTTTAGTGTTTTTTAAGTATGGGGGTTTGGTGATTTTTTTGGGATGAGGATTTAGGGTTTATCTGGGAGGAGGTTTTAGGGTTTTTTGGGGATGAGGTTTTTTGGTAGCCGAGGGTTGAAGGTTTTTAGGGATAGTTTCCTAATGGTTTCTTCAGGTTGAGGATTTTTCATTTCATGGAGCTGAGGGTTGAGAGTTAATTGGGGATGAGGGTTGAGGGGTTTTTGGTGTTGAGGTTTTAGGGTTTTTTGGCTGATTATTTATTGTTTTTGGGGATTAAGGTTGAGGTTTTTTAGGGGATGAGCATTCAATATTTTTTTGTGCTGAGGGTTGAGGGGTTTTTTGGGGAATGAGGGTTGATTTTATTTTGGGGTTGATGGTTTTTTGTTTTTTTATAAGGGTTGAGTGTTTTCTCGGGAAGAGGGTTTAGTGTTTTTTATGGTTGAGAGATGAGGGTTGTATGAGGATGTGGGTTGAGGGTTTTTTAGGTCTGAGGGTTGAGGGTTTTTGGTTGGTAAAGGTTTATTGTTTTTTAGAGCTGATAGTTGAGGGCTTTTAGGGATGTGGTTTGAGCATTTTTTATGGAATAGGTTTTAGTGTTATATGGGTATGTGGGTATAGGATTTTTTGGGGATGAGGCTACAAGTTTTTTTTGGGTTGTGGGTTTATGGTTTTTTGGGATTAGGGGATTCAGGTTTTCTTGGTCTGAGGATTTATAAATTTTTTGGTCTGGTGGTTTAGGCATTTTTAGGGTTGGGGTTTAGGATTTTTTCCAGATGAGGGTTCAGAGTTTTTTGGGGCTCATGGTTAAGGGTTTTTTGGGGATGAGGGTTCAGTTATTTTTAGAACTGTGGGTTTGGGGTTTTTTTAGGATAAACATCCGGGTTTTTTTGAAAATGGGGGTTGATTTTTTTGGGTGCTGAGGGTTGCGATTTTTTTTGGGGATATGGGATGACTATTTTTTGTGATGAATATTGTTGGTGTTTTGGGCTGAGGGTGGAGGGTTTTTTGGGACTGAGGTTTCATGGGGTTTTGAGCTGAGGATTTAGGGTATTTTAGGGGAAATGTTTTATGTTTTTTTTGCTTGAGGGTTGAGGTTTTTTTAAGACGGAGTTTTGAAGGTTTTTTAGGCCTGAGGGAATTTTGGGGATGATGGTAGATTTTTTTATGCTGATGAGGGTTGATGATTTTTTTTGGGTATGAGGGTTGAGTGTTTTTTGTGGTTGAAGGTTTTGGATTTTTTAGGTTGAGGATTTATGTTTTTTTGGGGATGAGGGTTCACATTTTTTAGGGCTGAGAGTTTAGGTTTGATAGGGAATGAGGGTTTAGTGTTCTTTGGGGATGAGGGTTCCGAGTTTTTTTGGGTTGATGATTTAGGGTTTTTTTGGTCTTAATGTTTTGGTTATTTTGATGATTCTGGTTTAATGTTTTTAAAACTTAGTATTAAGGGATTTTTAGGGCATAAGGTTCATAGTTTTTTGTGCTATGTGTTATGGGTTTTCTAGAGAGGAGGGTTTAGGGTTTTTTTGGTTTTGGTGTTAATGTTTTGGGGCTGAGGGTTAATGGTTTTTTTGAGGCTAATGGTTTTGGGTTTTTGGGGATGAGGGTTCTACATTTTTCAGGGATGAGGGTTCTACATTTTTCAGGGATGAGGGTTTGATGTTTTTTATGGATGAGGGTTTGGGGTTTTCAGTGATAAGGGTTTATGTGTATTTTTAACTGAAGATTTTGGAATTTTGGGGATAATGGTAAAATGTTTTTTGGGACTTAGGGTTCAAGGTTGTTTTGGGTTTGGTTTTTAGGGTTTTCTAGGGATGAGGGTTTATGATTTTCTAGGTATGAGTGTTCAAGAATTTATGGAGTTCAGGGTTCAGTGTTTTTTGGGGCCGAGCATTCTACTTCTTATTGTGGCTAAGGGTTTAGGGTATTTTTGGGGACGGGGGTTCATGATTTTTAAGGATGATAGTTTATGGATTTTGGGGCTAAGGGTTAATGATTTTTTTTCAGGATTAGAGTTTTGGGTTTTTTTGGGTTGAGTATTATGGTTTTTTTGGGATGATTGTTCAAGGTTTTCTGGGATTGAGGGTTGATGATTTTTTGGGGATGACGGTTGATGGTTGTTTGGGGAAAAGGGTTCAGGTTTTTTGGGGCTACAGGTTGAGGGGTTTTTTGGTTCTGAGGGTTCATGTTTTGTTGGGAAGAGGGTTCATGTTTTCTTCAAGCTTATGGTTTAGTGTATCTTGGTGAGAATAGTTCAAGGATTTTTTGGGAAATTTTTTAAGTTTTTTAGGGCTGAGGGTTCAGAGTTTTGGGGGCTGATGGTTTTGTTTTTTTTGATGTTGAGGACTGAGGGTTTTAAGGATGAGCGTTCAGTATTTTTTGGTGGATGAGGGTTCAGTGTTTTTGGGGGATGAGGTTTTAGGGTTTTTATGGGATTCGGGTTCAATGTTCTTTTGGTCTGAGGGTTCATGGTTTTTTGGGGCTGAGAGTTTAGGGTTAATTTGGTCCTAGTTTTTAGGGTTTTCTAGGCCATAGGTTTTTTGTTTTTCTGAGATTAGGGTTTAGTATTTTTTTTGGAGATGAATGTTTAATGTTTTTAGGGGCCTAGGGTATTTTGTTTTTTGGAGACGAAGGCTCATATATTTTTATTAAATGGTTGTTTATGGTTTTTGGGTATAAGGGTTTTGTGTTTTTTAGGGTATAGGGTTCAAGATTTTTTTGTGATAAGGGTGTGGGGTTTTGGGGGGATGAGGGTCCTAGTTTATTTGGGTCTCAAGGACTAGGGTTTTTTGGGACTGATGGTTTAGGGTATTGTAAGGTTGAGGTTTTAAGTTTCTGAGGGTTGAGGTATTAGGGTTTGGGGATGATAATTTATTGTTTTTGGTATGAGGGTTTATTTTTTTCTAGGGCCGAGTCTTTTTATTTTTTTAGGCCTAAGGATTCTGTTTTTTTTGTGATGTTTGAGAGATATTTGGGCTTAGGGTTTGGGTTTTTTTTGGTGGTTGAGTGTTTATGGTTTTTTGGGGCTAAGGGTTTAGGGTTTTATTAGTATTATTATTTAGGGATTTTAGTGCCAAGGGTTAAAGGTTTTATGGGGATGAGGTTTAAGGGGTTCCAAGGATGCTGGTGAGGATTTTTTGTGGCAGAAGGTTTGGTGTTTTTTAATGCTAAGTGTTCAGTATTTTTTTGGGATGAGGGTTTATGGATTTCCATGGATAATGGTTTAGGTTTTGTAGGTTATGGGGGTTGAATTATTTTTCATGTTGAGGGTTTGGGATTTTTGGTTTTATGGTTTTAGGGTTTTTTGAAGATGAGGGTTTAAGTTAATTTGGGGATAAGGGCTTATAGTTTTTTTGGGGCTGATGGTTGAGGTGTTTTTGGGGATGATGGTTGAGGTTTTTTGGGGGCTGATAGTTGAAGGTATTTTGGGGATGAGGGTTTAAGGTTTTTTAGGGTGATGATTTAGGGTTTTTTGGGGATGAGGGTATGGAGTTTTTTGGAACTCAATGTTGGTGGAATTTTGGGTTTTAGTGTTTTGGGTTTTTTTGCACTGAGGGTTGAGGGTTTTTGAGGGATATTGGTTTTTGGATTTTTTGGTTGGTTGTCTATGGTTTTTTGTGTCTGAGGGTTTAGGTTTTTTTGGGGCTTAGGGATTATGGTTTTTATAGATGAGGTTTTTTTGTTTTTTGGGATGAGGGTTTATGGTTTGTTAGGGCTGAGATTTTAGTGTTTTGGGGGATAAATGTTTAATGATTTTTGGGTACGAGTTTTGAGGTTTATTAGGGGATGTGTGTTTAGTGTTTTTTAGGTGTGGTTTTCAGGGAAATTGAAGCAGATTATTTAGGGCTTTATTTTGGATGATGGTTAAGAGTTTTTTGGGGCTGTGGGTTTCGGGTTTTTTGGGGAAGAGGGTTGAGGATTTTCTGGGGATGAGGGTTTAAGATTTTTTGGATATAAAGGTTGAGGGTTATATGGTGCTAAGTGTTTATGGTTTCTTTGGGTATGATTTTAAGGTCTTTTTGTGGATGCTGGTTTTGGGTTTTTAAGGATGAGGATTTATGGTTTTAGGGGTTGTGGGTTTAGGATTTTTTTATGTGTAAGGGTATAGGGTTTTTTGATTCCGAGGTTTGAGTGTTTTTTGGGATTGGGGTTGTAGGATTTATGGGGATGAGGGTTGAGTTTTTTTAGTATGAGTGTTTAGGTTTTTTGGGGGTTGAGTGTTTTTAGGGGTTCTGGGATGGGGGTACAGGATTTTGGGGGGATGAGGGTTGATGGTTTTTTGGGACAAGATTTTAATGTAATTTTTGGGATTTGGGTTGATGGTTATTTGGGGATGAGGGTTTTTGTGTTTTGGGAGGATGAGGGTTGATGGATTTTTATGGATGAAGGTTTAGGGTATTTTTTCGGTTGAGGGTTGAGGGTTTCTTATGGTTAAAGTTTTAGGAATTTTAGGGACTAAAGGTTGAGGATTTTTTTGGGGATGAGGGTTGAGGATTTTTATTTTCTAATGTTTTAAGGCTTAATAGGTTTCAGGTTTGAGGGATTTATTTGGATATGGTTTGAGGGTTTGTTTTGGGCTATGTATTGAGGTTTTTTATGGCTGAGGTTTTAGGGTTTTTTAGGCTAAAATTTGAGGTTCTTTTGGGGTTGAGGTTTTAGAGTTTTGGGGGATGTATGTTTAGAGTTTTTTAGGGTGGGGTTTTAGGTTTTTTTGGGAAGAGTGTTTTGTGTTTTTTTGGGGTTGAGGATTGAGGGTCTTTTGGGGATGAGAGTTGGGTTTTTTTACTATGGGTTTATGATTTTTTGGGTATTAGGGTTTAGGGTTTTTTGGCATTGAGTGTTTATCGGTTTTTGGGGGATTATGTTTAATGTTATTTTAATAATTTGATCTTAGAGTTCTATAGGGATGCGGTTTTAGGTTTTTTAGGGATGAGGGGTTATGGTTTTTTGGGGATGATGGTAAAGGGGTTTTTTAAACTGAGGTTTCATTGTTTCCCGGTGATGTGGTTTAATGTTTTTTAGGGATGAGGGTTTAGAAGTTTATAATCAATGGGGATTAGTATTTTTTGGGTCCGAGAGAGGATTTTTTTCGGGTATAAATTTTTGTGGTTTTTATGGCTGGTTGGTTTTTTTTATGAGGGTTTAAGGTTTTTTATGGTTGATTTTTTAGTATCTTTTGGGATTGATGGTTTATTATTTATAGGGGCTGATAGTTTAGTGTTTTTGGGGATGCAGGATAAGGTTTGTTTGGGGCTATGTGTTTATGTATTTTTGGGGATAGTGGATTAGGGTATTGGGGGATGGGATTTTGGGTTTTGGGATAGGTATAATAAAATCATTTAGGTTTATTTATGGTTGCATGTTTTGTATTTTTTTGGGGATGAGGGTTTTGGGTTTTTTTGGCTAAGGGTTTTCAATTTTTGGTGTTCATGTTTTAGGTATCTTTGGGGCTGGGGGTTTACTATAGTTTTTAGGGTGAGGGTTTAGGGTTTTTTTTGGAAAAGGGTATATCATTTTTTGGGGTAAAGGGTTTATGTTATCATGGGGATAGGAGTTTGGGTTTTTTAGGGGATGAGGGTTTAGGGTTTTTTGGGTCAATGGTTTTAGGGTTTTTTGGGGATGTGGGTTTAGGTTTTCTTGTGATTAGGTTTAAGGGGTTTTTGTGGACTAGGGTTTAGGGTTTTCTTATGGATGAGTTTTTTTAGGGATGAGGGTTCTGGGTTCCTTGAGTCTTGTGATTTAGGTTTTCTTGGTCTTGAGGGTTGATGGTTTTTTATGGATGTCGGTTTTTGGTGGGTTTTTGGTTTGAGTATTTAGGGGTTTTGGGGTCATGGGTATATTAGTTTTTGGGGCCAAGGCTTGAGGATTTTTTGTGGTTTATGGATGAGGGTTTTTTGGGGATGAGGTTTTAGGATGTTATGGGGATGAGTGCTTAGAGTTTTTTGGGGCTGAGGGATTTGGATTTTGGGGGGTAGAGGGTTTAGGATTTTTTGGGGCTGAAGTTTTAGGGTTTTTTTGGGAATTAGAGTTTAGTGTTTTTTTAGGGACAAGGGTTTGGGGTTATTTTTCCTATGTATTGAGGGTTTTTTGAGGATGGGGGTTTAGGGGTTTTTTGGTTTTATGGTATTGGGTATTTTGGGGTTGAGGTTTTGGGGATATTTGTGACTAATGGTTTAGGGTTTTTTGGGATGAGGGTTTATGGTTATTTTTTCATGATGGCTTAGGGATTGTTTTGTTGAGGGATTGGGATTTCAATGGTTTGCTCACTTAGGGATTTTTGGGGCTGGGGTTTGATGGTTGACTGGTAATGAGTGTTTAGGTTTTTTTGGGGTTGATGAATTCGGTTTTTTGGGGGCTTAGTGTTTATCATTTTTTGGCGGTGATGGTTTATTTATTTTAGGGTTTGTGGTCATAGGGTTTTTGGGGCTAGGGTTTTAAGGATTTTTTTGGGATTAGGGTTTAGGGTTTTTTTGGATTAGGGTTTAGGGTTTTTAGGGATGTTCATAGAGGGTTCTTTGGGGTTGAGTGCTGAGTTTTTTTGGGGCTCATGGTTTATGGGTTTTTAGGGATAAGGGTTTAGGGTTTTTTTGGGGTTTAGGGTTTAGGTATTTTTTAGGCTCTGGGATTAAGATTTTATAGTGTTTTGGGTTTGGATATTTTTCGGGATTCTGGTAGAGGATTTTTAGGGATTAGGATTTAGGGTTTTCTAGGACCAAGGGTTGAAGGTTTTTTTTTGGAAATGAGGGTTTAGGTTTTTTGTGGATTATGGTTTAGGGGTTTTGGGGGAAAAGGGACTATGTTTTTTTGGGGCTAGAGGTTTAGGGTTTTTTGGGGATGAGGGTTTAGGGTATTTTTGGGAAAGGTTTTATGGGTTTTTGGGTAGTGTTTTTTGGTTTTTTGGAGAAGATGGTTTAGTGTTTTTTGCAGCTCATGTTTTTGGGTATGTAAGGGTGGAGGTCTTAGGGTGTTTAATATCTTAGGGTTTTATTTTGTTTTGTCTGGGGTTTTAGGATTTTTTGGGGATGGGGTTTGATGGCTTTTTGGGGCATGGTTCAAGGTTTAACAGGGGTGATGATGTTGGTATTTTGGGGGGGGGGGTGAGGGTTTATGGTTTTTTTAGATTGAGGGTTTAGTGTTTTTAAGGGATGAGGGTCTAGGGTTTTCTGGGGATGAGGGTTGTGTGTTTTTTGTGAGTAAGGTTTAATATTTTTGGGGGCTAAGGGTTTAGGTTTTTTTAGGGTATAGGGATTTAGGGTTTGTGGGGATGGGGGTTTAGGTAATTTTCAGGTTGAGGGTATATGGTTTTTTGGGATGAGGGTTTAATGGTTTTTGGGGCTAGCGGTTCGTTGTTTTTTGGGACCAGCGGTTCTCTGTTTTTTTCATTTGATGGATCAGAGTTGTTTATTCTTGAGGGTTCAAGGTTTTTGGGCTGAGAGTTCTAGTTGTTTTTTATGAGTTTAGGGATTTTTGGGGCTGAGGGTTCTATGTATTTTGGGGATGAGGGTTCATGTATTTTTATGGACGAGGGTTTATGTTTTTTGGGGGATGAAGGTAAAGGGTTTAAGGTGGATAAGAGATCATGTATTTTTTGTGGAATATGGTTTCTGGGTATTTGGTTTTTAGGATTTAGGATTTTTGGGGATGATGGTTTAGGGGTTTTTGATGACGAGGGTTCATATTTTTTTGGTGGAGGGTTCATTATTATCGGTCAGAGGGTTTGTGGTTTTTTAGGGATAAGGGTTTAGGGTTTTTTAGGAAGTTGGTTCAGGGTATTTTTAGGTTAAGGGTTTATGTATTTTTGGGGATGACAGTTCCATGTTTTTTCGAGCTGAGGGTTCAAGTGTTTTTTGGGGGAATGATGGTTTAGGTTTTTTTCTAGATGTGGTTTAAATGATTTTTGGGGTTTTGTGTTTAGGGTTTTTTGGGGCTAAGGTTTTAAGGAATTATGGGGTTGAGATTTTAATGTAATTTTGAGTTGAGGGTTTATGTTTTTTTGGGTGAGGGTTTAGTGATTTTTATGTCCAAGGGTTAAGGGTTTTTTGGGATGAGTTATTAGGGTTTTATTGGACTGAAGTATTAGAGTTTTTTGGGTCAGGGGATTTAATTTTTTGGGGATAAGGGTTTATGGTTTTTTGTGGATAAGGATTTAGTTTTTTGGGGGGTTTCAGGGTTTAGGGTTGCCTGGGGTTAAGGGTTTACTATTTTTTTAATGAGGTTTTAGTGATAGGGATGAGGTTTAGTGTTTTGGGGGAAAATGTTTTAGAGTTTTTTAGGCTAAGTGGATAGTTTTTTTGGATGATGTTGGATTAGGATTAATGGGGTAGAGGTTTTGGGTTTTTTTGGTTGATGGGTTGTTGGTTTTTTGGGCTGGGGGTTTAGGTTTTCTGTTCTGAGTGATTAAGATTTTTTGGGGCATGAGGATTTAAGGTTTATTGGGTATGAGGGTATTTTTTGGTTATAAATTATTTATTTTTTGGGATACGGGTTCTGGATTTTTGGGGGATGAGGGTTCAGTTTTTTTAAAGAAGAGGGTTTAGAGTTTTTTGGGGCTGATCGTTCAGGGTTTTTGGGGGCAAACTATATAGGGTATTTTGGGTCTGATAGTTCCAAGTTTTTTTAATTTGAGATTTTAGGGTTTTTTGGGGCTTAGTGTTTAGGGTTTTTTGGGGATGAGGGTTTTAGGTTTTTTGGGTCTAACAGTGTAAAGTTTATTGGGGGATGAAGGTTCTATGTTTTTTGGGGATGAGGGTTCAAGGATTTTGGGGGATAAATTTCTTTTTTTTTATGGCTGAGGATACATGGTTTTTAGGGTTGAGGGTTCAAGGTTTTTTTTTGAGATTATTTTTGAGGATTTTTTGGGGTATGGGTTGAGGGGTTTTGGGGTTGAGGGTTGAGTGATATTTATGGGCTAATGTTGAGGTTTTTTAGATTTTAGTGTTTAGGGTTTGTTGGGGTTGTGGGTTTCGGGGTTTTAGGGTTTTATGTTTAGGTTTTTTGGGACTAAGTGTTTAGGGTATTTTGGGGATGAATTTTTAGGGTTTTTTGGATCTAAGGGTTCATGGATTTCTATGGAAGATGGGTGAGGATTTTTCTGGGGATCAGGTTTTTGGTCTTTCTGAGATTAGTGTTTAGTGGGTTTCTGGCTTAGGTTTTAGTATTTTGGGGGCTAAGTGTTGAAGTTTTTTGGGGAAGAGAGCTTAGAGATTTTTGGGGATGAGGGTTGAGGGTTTTCTAGGGATGAGTGATTAGGGTGTTTTTTGGAAGAGTGTTTAGGGTGTTTTGGGGTTGGAGGTTCATAGTTGTATCAGATTGAAGGTTAAGGATTTTATTGGGATGAGGTTTAGGGTTTTTTTGGGCTTAATTATTCAAGGTTTTTTGGGGATTAAGGTAAAAGTATTTTTTTCTAGGACGAGAATTATGGTTTTTTAGGGAAGATGATAGAGGGTTTTCAAGGGCTGAGGCTGTATGATTTTTTGGGAAGAGGGTTGGGGGATTTTTTGGGGTTGATGTTTTTGTGTTTTTTTGAGGATGAGTGTTTAGATTTTTTTTTGTGTCTGAGGGTTATGGTTTATTTTGGTTTAATGGATAATGGTTTTCTAGAACTACATGTTTAGGGTTTTTTTCTAAGGATTGAGGGGTTTTAGGGGATGAGGTGTTAGGTTTTTTTTGGAGATGAGGGTTTTGGGTTTTGGGGGTTTGGTGATTATGGTTTTTAGGACAAGGGTTTTTTGTTTTTTGTGGCTTAGTGTTTAAGGTTTATGAAATAAGGGTTTATTTTTTTAGGGGGTTCAGTGTTCAAGCTATATGGGGTTAAGGGTTTAGTTTTTTTGTAGTCGAATGTTCAGGGTTATTGCAGGCATAGTGTTTTGGGTTTTTTCTAGCTGACCGTTCTCGGTTATCTAAGGCTCATAATTCTATGTTTTTTATAGTTAAGTGTTAAAGGATTTTTTATGTTGAGGTTTTATAATTTTTTAGGGCTGAGGGTTCAGTGATTTTTGGGTTCGAGGGTTCATGGTCTTTCTTTGGATTAGGGGTTAGGGTTTTATATGGGTAAGGCTTCAAGGTTTTTTTTGGTGTTGAAGGTTCCTTTTTAATGATCTTTTAGTTTTTTATGACTTTTCATGGTTTATTGGTGAATAAGGATCATGGATTTTTGGGGTTGATGGTTGAGGGTTGATTGGGGGTGAGGGTTCAGGGTTTTATAGGAATGAGTGTTTAGGGTATTTCGGGGGTATTTTTCAGGTTTTTTTAGGGATGAGAGTTCACTGTTGTTTAGGTTTGAGGGTTTCAGGTTTTTTGGGGTTGAGGGTTCATGTTTTTTTCGGTATGATGGTTTAGGTATATTTATAGATAAGGGTTTATCATTTTATGTGTCTTAGGAATTATGGTTTTTTTAGGGCTGGGAGTTTACAGTTTTTTGGGGTTGAGAGTTTAGGGGTTTTTGTGACTGAGGGTTTAGGGGTTTGTCTGGATGCGGGTTTAAGATTTTTTAGGGATGAGGGATTAGGGTTTTTTTGGCTGACGGTTTATCTCTTTTTGGGATGATGGTTTTGTGTTTTTTGGGGGTGACCGTTTAGGATTTTTTGGGGCTCATGATTTAGTGCTTCTTGGGGCCGAAAGAATAGTTTGTTTAGGGATGGGGGGTTTTATTTTTTGGGGATGAGGGTTCAGGGTTTTTTTTCAGATAATAGATTCGGTTTTTTGGGGCTGATTGTTTGGGGTTTTGGGGGGAAAGGGATTAGGGTTTCTTGGGAATAGTTTTTAGGGTTTTTTGGGATGATTTTTTAGCGTATTTTGGGGATGGGGTTTGAAGATTTTTGTCGACGAGGGTTTAGGGTTTAGTTTTGTATGGGTTTATGTTTTATGGGGCAAATAGTTGAGGATTATTTTGGTCTGAGGATTGATGGATTTTTCAGGCAATGGTTTTTGGGTTTTTTGGTGCTGAGGGTTAAGGGTTTTTTGGGGGTTGAGGGTTAGGGGGTTTTATGGATCAGATTTTATGATTTTTTTTATGGGGGTTAAGTTTTTTTTAGATGTTAGTTTGGTGTTTTTTGGGGCTAATGGATTATGGTTTTCTAGGGTGGGGTGTTTACTGATCTTTTAGGGATTAGGGTTAAGTGAATTTTAGGTCTGAGAGTCGATGGTTTTTTATGGTTGAGGTTTATGGTTTTTTTGGTTCTAAGGTTTTAGGATTTTTTGGGGTATAGGGATGATGGTATTTTGGGGATGAGGGTTTTGGTTTTTTTAGGGATGACCATTCATGGTTTTTTTAGTATAATGGTTCAGAATTTTTGGGGATGATTCTTTAGGTTTTATTAGATCTAAGGTTTTATAGTTTTTTGGGGAAATGTTTTTAGATTTTGTTTGGGTTGATGGTTTAGGATTTTTTAGGTAAAAGGGTTTTTTGGTTTTTTGGGATAGAGAGTTTAGGGTTTTTGGGCTCAAGTATTGGCTTCTTCTGAGGGTGAGGGTTTGGGGATTTTCGGGGCTATGTATTCAGGTTATTTTGGTGTTGTGGGTTTAGAGTTTTTTTAGGGAAGAGGGTTAATGATTTTTGGGGCTGAGGGTTGACAGTTCTATAAGGATGAAGGTTCATTGTTTTTTTATGAGGTTTTAGGTTATTTTTGATCTATGGGTTTTATGGTTTTTTTATTTTAAGGGTTTAGGGTTTTGGTGGGTTAGAGTTTTAGGGATTTTTAAGGAATAACCTTCTAGGATTTTTGGAGGTTGGGGTTTAGTGTTTTATAAGGATTGGGGTTATTTGGGGCTAAGGGTTTAGAGTTTTATATGGAAAAGGTTTTATAATTTTTTAGGGCTTAGGGGTTAGGGTTTCATGGGGATGAGGGTTTAGGGTTTCTTGGAGATGATTTATTAGTGTTTTGGGGGGTGAGGTATAGGGTCTTTTGGGGGTGAGGGTTTTGGGTTTTTTGGGGGTGAGGATTTCAGATTTTTTAGGGAAAAGGTCTTAGGGTTTTTTAGGAATGAGGTTTTATGGTTTTTAAGGCTGAACAATTAGGCTTTTTAGGGTTGAGGGTTATATTTGTTTTATTGATGAGTGTTTATGGTCTTTTAGGATGCTAGTTTATGGTTTTTTGGGGGTATATGACTTAGTATTTAATTGGTACTAAGTTTTTAGGGTAATATTTTGTAGAGGGTTTAGGGTTTTTAGTGGCAAAGGGTTGAGGGTTTTTTATAGAAGACAGTTTAGGGTTTTTTGGGATGAGGGTTAAGGGTTTTTTTCGAGATATGGATTGTGGGTTTCAGGGGGTTGGTGGTTTAGGGTTTTTTGAGGATGAGGGATGAGGTTTTTTTAGGTTATATGAGTTTTAGGTTTTTTGGGGTTAATAATTTAGTGTTTTGGGGGTTATTTAGAGGTGTTTTGGGGGTTGAGGGATAAGTATTTTATGGGTTTAAGGGTCAATATTTTGTTGGGGGAAAAGGGTCTATTATATTTTGCGGAAGAGTGTTGAGGATTTTTTGGGATTGGGGTGGGGAGTTTTGGGTTGGGGTTTTTTTTGGGATTGAGGGTCAAGGGTTTTTTGGGTCTAGGGATTGAGGGTTTTTTAGGTCTTAGGGTTAACAATTTTTATGGGATAAGGGTTGAGTGATTTTTAGGGATGTGGTTTGTGGGTTTTTTGTGGTTGTTGGTGGAAGGTTTCTTATGAATAGATTTTATTTTTATTTTGGGATGAGGGTCCAGGGGTTTGGGGAAGCGGGTTTATTATTTTTTGGGGTTTAGGTTTTTTGGGTTTTTGGGACTGGGGGTTTATGGTTTATTATGGAAAACGGTTTGGGTTTTTTGGGGGATGGGGTTTTAGGGTTTTTTGGGGGTTGTGGGTTTTGGATTTTTGGTGACTGAGGGTTTAGGGACTTATAGGAATGAAAGTTTAGGGTTTTTTAGGCTGATATTTCAGGGATATTAATGAATAAGGGGTCGGTTTTTTTGGTTATGAGAGGCTAGGGTTGGTTTTTTTTCAGGATTCAGGGTTTTTGTGGATAACAGTTTAGGGTTTTTTTGGGCCTGATGGTTCAGGTTTTTTGGGGTTGAGGGTTTAGGATTTTTTGGGGATGATGTTTCAAGGTTTTTTAGGGATTAGTGATTTTTGGGGATGAGGGTGGAGGGTTTTTTGGGATTGTGTGTTACAGTTTTTTTGGGGATGAGTATTGAGTATTGTTTTGGGACGGATGGTTTAGGGTTTTTTGGGGATGGTGGTTTAGGGTTTTTTTATCATGGTTTAGGTTTTTTGGGAAAGAGGGTTGATTGTTTTTGCGGACCTGGGATTGAGGGACTTTTTTGGATGATGTTTGAGGGTTTATTGGGGCTGAGGGTTTCTTGGTGGTTAGGGTTGAGGGTTTTCTGGGGCTATGTGTTGAGGGGTTTTGGGGGATGTGGGTTTAGTAATTTTTAGGGTTGATAGTTGAAGATATTTTTGGGGCTGAGAGATGAGGGTTTTGTGGGATAATGGTTTAGCATTTTTTGGGATGTCGATTTATCATTTTTTGGGGCCTAGGGTTTAGGGTTTTATTAGGATTAGGGTTTAGGGTTCAATGGTTTTAGGGTTTAGGGTTTTTGGATGATGGTTTAACTGTTTTTTTGGGATGAGGGTGTAGGGTTTATTAGGTTTTTGGTTTATGGATTTTTTTGGCTTAGTGTGGAGGTTTTTTATGGAACAGTTTTTAATGTTTTTTGGGGATAACTATTGAGGGTTTTTTTAGGTAAGTGGGTTTATGGATTTTTAGGGTTTAGGGATTAGGTTTTTTATGGAATGATGGTTTGGGGTTTTTTTAGACCGAGGGTTTAGGGTTATTTGGAGTTTGAAGGATTAGGGTTTTTCAAATATCAGGGTTTGGCGATTTTTTTGGGTTGAGAGTTTTGGGTTTTTGGGGGAAGTGGGTTCAGTGTTTTTTTATGACTGACGTTTTAAGATTTTGGGGGGAATAGGGTTAAATTATTGTTGGGATTAGGGTTAAAGGTTTTTTTGGATAAGTTTTAATGTTTTTATGGGGCTGATGGTTCAAGTTTATTTGGGTCTAAGGGTTCAGGATTTTTGGTGGTCAGGGTTAAGGATCTTTTGGGGAAGAGGGTTCTAGTTTATTTTGGGATAAGGGTTAATTTTTTTTGGCAATAATGGTTTAGGAGTTTGTGGGGATAAGAGTTTAGGTTTTTTTGGGACACAAGTTCTTGATTTTTTAGGGCTGAGGGTTTAATATTTTTTTAGGTATGAGGTTCATATTTTTTGGGATGAGTCTTTAGTAATTTTTGGTCTTGAGTGTTGAGGGTTTCTGGGTGCTGAGGATTTAGGGTTTTCTAGTTATGAGGGTTTGGGTTTTTTTGGGTCTGTGGGTTGATGGTTTTTTGTGGTTGAGGGTTTAGGTTTTTAGGGGGATGAGGGTTTATGGTTTTTTGAGATGAGGATTGATGATTTTTTGGGGATGAGGGTTTTGTGTTTTTTGGGTTAAGGATATCATTTTTTTGAGAATAAGCGTTTCGGTTTTTGGGACTAATGTTTTAGGGTTTTTTGGGTTGATAAGGGAGAGGTTTTGGGGATGAGGTTTCAGTGTTTTTTGGGTGTTAGGGTTTAGGATTTTTTGGTGATGAGGGTTAAGGTATTTTTGGGGATAGGGGTTCATGGGTTTTTGGGTATGAGTGTTCATGGTTTTTTGGGATAAGGTTTTGAGGTTTTTAGGGATGAGGAATTAGGGTTATTTTGGGATTAAGACTAATTTTTTTTAGGGTATTATGGATTTGGGTTTATGGGGAGGGGGTTTAGTGTTTTTCAAGTTTGAGGTTTTAGTGTTTTTGGAGCTACTGATTTACAAGTTTTGGGGAATGTGGGTTTAGGGGTTTTTGGGATTTGGATTTATAGTTGTTTTGGTATGGTGTTTTAGGGGTTCTTGGGGTTGAGGTTTTATGGTTTTTTGGGGTTGAGGGTTTAGGATTATTTAGGGATGAGGGTTCAGGGTTTTTTGGGGCTGAGGTTATATGGTTTTTTTGGTCTGATAGTTCATGTTTATTTGGGGATCAGGGTTTAGGATTTTTTTCAGTTGAGGGTTCAGGTTATTGTGTGGCTAAGGTTTTAGATTTTTTGGGGATAATGTTATAGTATTTTGGGGGGTTGAGGGTTTATTTTTTTTAGTGTGAGGGTTTACAGTTTTTTAGGTATGAATGTTTAGTTTTTTTTGTGCTAAGCATTGATTTTTTTAGACTAAGGGTTTATGGTTTTTTCGGGAAAGGGTTTAAGATTTTTTGGGGCTCAGTGTTTAGGTTTTTTCGGGGGTGAGTGTTTTGGGTTTTCTAGGGGTGGTGGTTTAGTATTTTTATGCGCTGAGGGTTGAGGGTTTTGTATGGATGATTTTTTTAGGGGTTTATAGGGTTGAGTTTTAAGGATTTCTTGGACTTTAGGGTTGAGGGATTTTTAGGGATAAGGGTTAAAGGTTTTTTTCAGTTGAGGGTTTAGGGTTTTTTGGGGATATGGGTTTAGGGAGTTTTGGTTTGAGGCCTTACTATTTTGGGGGGAAGGGGTTTTAAGGCCTTTTGGTTCTGTGTATTTAATTCTTTTTAGAGATAGGGTTGAGGTTTTATTGGGGTTAAGGTTTGTGGGTTCTTTGGTACTGAGGGTTGAGTGTTTTGGGCGATGAGGGTTTTGGGTTTTTTGGGGATGAAGGTTTAGGGTTTTTCCTTGTGAGGAATTATGGGTTATTGGTGCTGAGGATTTATGGTTTTTTGGGCCTAATGGTTCAGAGTTTTTGGGGGCTAGGGGTTTGGGGTTTTCTAGGACTAAGGGTTTATTTTTTTTGGTTGAGGGCCTATGGTTTTTTGGGGCTCGATGTTGTGGGTTTTTTTGGCATTGATTGACATTTTTGTATGTCCATGTTTTAAGGGTTTTGGGGGACTGAGGGTTTATGGTTCTTTGGGACCGAGTGTTTAGGATTTTTTGGGACTCATGGTTCATGGTTTTTTGGGATGGGGGTTTAGGGTTTTTTCGGGATGAGTTTTCATTGTTTGTTAGTGTTGAGTGTTTAGGGTTTGGGGGCAGAACGTTGTCAGTTTTTTGGTGCTGATGGTTGAGGGTCTTTTGGGTATTCAGGTTGAGGATTTTTTGGTTATGAGGGTTTTTGATTTTTAGAGATGAGGGTGGATCCTTTTTTGTGGTTTATTCTTAAGGGATTTTTTGGGCTAAGATATAAGTTTTTTTAGGCTAAAGGGTTTAGGAGTTTTTGTGGCTGAGGGTTTATGATTTTTTTGGGGATGGGGGTTTTGGGGTTTGGGGGGATTTGGGTTTTTTTGGTGCGGAGGTTTTAGGGGACTTTCATAATGAGGGATTAGGGTTTTATGTGGATGATTGTTTAATGTTTTTTAGGGATTAGGGAGTATGTTATCTTGGGGTTTAGTGTTTACAGTTTTTTTGGTTTTATGGTTTATGGTTTTTTAGGGATGCTGGTTTATGGTTTTTTGGGGATGACGGTTTAGGGTTTTTTTGGCTAACAGTGAAGTGTTTTCAATAATTTAGGCTTGAAGATTTTTTGGGGATGATGGTTTATAGGTTTTGTGGTTGAGGTTTGAGGTTTTTTGGGGAGGACGGTTTAGGGGTTTTTTGGATGATGGTTGAGAGTTTTTTGGGTTTGAGGGATGAGGGATTTTTAGGACTGAGGGTTTAGTTTTTTTTAGGGAAGAGGGATAAGTGTTTTCTAGGAATGAAATTTTAGTATTTTTTTCATATATGGTTTACTGTTTTTTGGTGATGAGAGTTTAGGGTTTTTTTGGGATGATGTTTTAAGGTTTTTTGGGGATAACAGTTTAGGGTTTTTTGGGGGTGAGGGTTTTGGTTTTTCATGGTTTGAGGGTATAGATTATTTTATGGATGAGGGTTTTGTATTTTTTATATATGATATTTTAGGTATTTTAGTTATAAGGGTTTAGGTTTTTTAGTGCTGAGGGTTGATGGTATTATGCGGCTGAGTGTTGAGGTTATTTTAGGGATAACGGTTGCGGGTTTTTGTGGTTGAGGGTTGAGGGGTTTTTTTGAGGATGGGGTTGGAGGGGTTTTTTGGGCTGAGGGGTCAAGGTTTTTTGGGGTTAGGGTATGATTTTTTTGGTGCTCAATATTGATGGTTTTCTAGTTTTATGTGTTTATAGATTTTTGGGATTGAGGGTTGATGTTTTTTAGGTCTTAGGGTTTATTGTTTTTTTGGACAGAGGGTTGAAGACTTTTTGGGGGTGAGAGTTTGTGGTTTTTTAGAGATGAGGGTTTTGGGTATTGAGGTTGAGGTTTTAGGAATTTTTATGGATATGAGTTTAGGGTTCTTTGTAACTATGGGTTCACAATTTTTGTGGCTAATGGTTAAAGGTTTTTTGGTGTTGAGGGTTCAGGGTTTTTGGGCTAAGGGATTATGGTTTTTTTATATTACGGAATTAGGGTTTTTTCGTTTCTGAGGGATCAGTGTCTTTTGGGGTTGACAGTTTAGTCTTTTCTAGGGATGACAGTGCAATTTTGTAAGGGTCAGTTGTTTAGGGTTTTTATTTTTGTTTTGAGGACTTGGGCTTACTTGGTGCCAAGGGTTTAGCATTTTTTAGGGCTTATGGTTTTGGGTTTTTTTGGTCTGAGGGTTTATAGGTTTTGGAGGATAAGGTTTTGGTGGATTTTTGGGGTGGGGGTTTTCTGTTTTTAGGGAAGAGGGTGTAGGGGTATTTTGGGATCAGGATTTTGGGAATTTTTAGGACAGGTGTTCAGGTTTTTTGGGTTTATGGTTTAGGGTTTTTTTTATGTGGGTTTAGGTTTTTTAGGCCTAGGGTTTAGGGATTTTTTCAGGATGAGGGTTTAGGGTTTTTTGGGGATGAGGGGTTAGGTTTTTTGGGGTTGAGGGATAAAAAAATTTTGGGCTCAATGATTAAGGTATATTAGGGATGATGGTTTAGGGGTTTTAGAGTGTAAGATTTAGGTTTTTTTGTAGGCTAAGGGTTTAGGGTATTCGGGGGCCGTGTGATTTGGTTTTTTTATGAGGGTTCAGGGATTTGTTCTGTCTAAGGGTTTTGGGTTTTGGTGGGATATGGGTTTATGGTTTTATGTAGCTGGTTTTTTAGAGTTTTTTTACTAGGGGTTTATAAATTTCTTAGGGATGAGGGTTTAGTGTTTTTGTTGGCTTAGGGTCTATGGTTTTTTGGGCTAAGGGTCTTGGTTTTTGAAGGCCTGATGGTTTAGGTTTATTTGGGGTTGAGTTTTTCTTTTATTTTTGGGTTAGAGTGTTTAGGGTTTTACATGGATGTGGTTTGAGGGTTTTTTGGGGCTGAATGATTAGTATTTTTTTCATGATGATGGTTTATAATTTTTGGGGCTGAGGGTTTAGGGATTATTGGGGATGAGGTATGAGTATTTTTTAATTCTAAGTATTTATTGTTTATTGGAGATTTTTTTTTAGGGATTTGGGGCTAAGGGTGTAGGATTTTTTTGGGGTTTATGGTATAACATTTTTTAGGGATCTATTTTTTGGGTTTTTTGGACAGGGGTTGCAAATTTTTTGAAGATGGGGGATGTGGTTTTTTCTGGGACTGAGTGTTGGTTATTTTTTGGGTTGGGGTTGAGTTTTTGTAATGTTTGAGGTTTGAGGAATTTTTGAGAATGGGGGTTTATGGTTTGGGGTAATGAGGTCTAAGGGATTATTGGTACTGATGGATTAACATTTTTTGGGGATGAGGATTGATGGTTTTTTAGGGATTAGGGTTTAGGGTTTTTTGGTGCTGTGGGGTGAGGATTTTTTTAGGATAGAGATTTTAGGATTTTGGTGGGATGATGGTTGATGGTTTTTTGTGCATGAGGGTTTAGTATTATTTTAGTTGATGGTTTCTTAAGGCTGAGGGTTAAGGGTTTTTTGGGCATGAAGTTTTACAGTTTATTGATTTTTATGGTTGAGAGTTTCATTAGGATGAGGGTTAAGTGTTTTTTGGGGCTTAGGGTTGAGGAGTTTTTAGGGGTAAGGTTTGAGGGTTTTTTGGGATGATAGTTTAGGGTTTTTGGAGGTGAGGGTCTAGAGTTTTGGTGGGTGAGGGTTGTTGTTTTTTTAGGGCTGAGGGTTTAGAATTTGTCTTGGGATGACTGTTTTGGGATTTTTAGGGCTGACAGTTGAGTGTTTTTCAGGGTTGAGAGTTCAATGTTTTTTGGCACTGAGGGTTTAGGTTTTTTTCAGAGCTTAGGGTTTATATTTTTTTAGGGTTTCAATTTTAGTTTTTGAGGAATAGGTTTTATATTTCCATAATTTTTATGTATTTGGGTTTTTTGGGGGATGATGGTTTAATGTTTTTTGCGGATGAGTTTTCATGTTTTTTTGGGGCTAAGGTTTTAGGATTTTTTGGTTATAAGGGTTTAGGGTTTTTTGGTGATATGGATTTATGGTTTTTTGTGGATGATTTTTTTGGGGTTTGGGATGAGTGTTTAAGGTTTTTGTGGGCTGAGGGTTTAATATTTTTAAGGTATAAAGTTTTATGGATTTCTTGGGGGAGCGTTTGTGGGTTTTTAGGGAAAGGGTTTATGGTTTTGGGGGGCTGAGAGGTTAGGGTTTTTAGGGATGAGTGTTTTTTTGTTTTTTGGGAATTAGGGGTTGGAGTTTTTTGTGTATGAGAATTTTTGGTTTTTTGTGGATGTGAGTTTAGGGTTTTTTGAGACTGAGGTTTTTGGTTTTTTTTGGGATGAGGGTTTAATGTTTTTAGGGGATGAAGGTTTACATGTTTTTGGGGATGTGTATTTAGGATTGTTTGGGGATGTGGATTAAGTGTTTTCTAGGGTTGGAGGCTTATGATCATTTTGGGATGATGATTTATGGTTTCTCATGATTATGGTATTGGGTTTTCTTGTGAAATCGTTTAGGATTTTTTTGGTCTGATGGTATAGGGTTTTTTTGGTCATGAGGGTTTTATGGTATATTAGGCTAGGGGTTTAGGGTTTTTTGAGGTCTAGGGGTTTTTTTGGATCTGTATTTATTATTGTTTTATAGCTATGGGTTTTGTGTTTTTGGGGACTAAGGGTTTATATTTTTTTGTGGCTTAGGGTTTAGGGGTTTTGGGGGCTAAGGGTTTAGTTTTTTATGTTAAGAGGGATTAGGGGTTTTTGGGGTCATGGGTTTATGGTATTTAGGGTTTGTTGGTTTAGGGTTTTTTGTGATGTTGTTTAGTGTTTTTCAGGTAAGAGTGTTAAGGATTTTTTGGGGATGCGGGTTTCATGTTTTTTAGGAAAAGGGTGTAGGGTTTTATGGGTATGAGTGTTTATTGTTATTTCAGATAAGGCTTTAGGGTTTTTTTTGCTAAGTGTTTTGGGTTTTTTTGGGATGAGGGTTCAGGGTTTTGGGGGCATGAGGGTTTAGGGTTTGATTGAGATTATGGTTTATGGTTTTTTTTTGTGATTACTGGGATTTTTTGGTGCTGAGGGTTGATAGGTTTTTGGGTGTGACTATTGAGGGTTTTTTGGAGATGAGGGCTCAAGTTTTTTTGGGGGATGTGGGTTGTGGGTTTTTGAGAATTATGGTTGAGGGTTTTTGTGGATGAGGGTTCAAGGTTTTTTGGGGATGAGGTTTCATGGTTTTTTCAGCCCAGGGTTGAGTGCTTTTAGGTTCTCAGGATATAGGGTTTGTTGGGATATATGATTCATCGTTTTTTGGTGTTGTAGGTTTTGGGGTTTTGGGGACCAAGGATTTAGGGGATTTGGGGGCAAGGGTATATTGGTTTTGGGGGTAGATGGTTGATGGTTTTTTTGGGGTTGGGATTTGATTGGTTTTTGGTGATGATGATTTAGGGTATTTAGGTTAGAGTATTTTGGAATTTTTGGGGATGAGCTTTTAAAGTGTTTTAGGGTAGAGAGTTTAGGGATTTTGGGTCCAAGGTTTTAGGGTTTTGGGATGATACTGTAGTATTTTTTGGGGAAAATAGTTAAGGGTTTTGTGGGATGAGGGTTGAGGGATTTTTGGGATTGAGGGTTATTTATTTTTTGGCATGAGTTTTTAGGGTTTTTTTTTTGGATATGGTTTTAGTGTTATTTGGGGTTAAGGGTTTAGGGTTTGTTGGGGTTGAGGTTTTAGGGTATTTGGGGGATGGGGGATTATTTTTTGTGGCTAAGGGATTAGGGTTTCTTGGGGTATAGTGTCTCAATATTTTTTTTGGATGATAGTTTATGTTTCATTATTACTGAGTGTTTATGGTTTTTGGGGCTGAGGGATTATTTTTTTTTGGATAAACGTTTAGGATTTTTGGGTTTGAGGTTTTAGGGATTTTGGATGATAATGGATTAGGGTTTTTATGGGATAAATTTTTAGGTTTTTATTGGAAATATGGTTTTATTGTTTTTATGGGGGTTTAGGGTTTTTTTGGGGCAGGGTGTTGAGGATTTTTTGTGGATGAGGGTTGAGGTTTTCATGGGTCACATGGTTTATAGAATTTTGGTGATGAGTGTTTGGGGTTTTTTTGTGGTTGATGGTTTATGGTTTCCTAGATATGTTGGTTTAACATTTTCATGGGTTGTGGGTTTATGGATTTTTAGGGCCAAAGTTTCATTTTTTGGGCCTTAGAGTTTAGGGTGTTCTAGGGATTATTGTTGAAGTTTTTTGTGGATTTTTGTTTAGGGTTTTTTTTGGGATTAGGTTTTAGGGATTTTTGTGGATAGGTGCCTAGGTTCTTTTGGGTTTGGGGTTTTAGGGTTTATTGGGGATGCGGGTTTATGGTTTTTAGGGATGAGGGTTTTGTGTTTTTGGGCTAGGAATTTTTTATATCTTTGGGATGATGATTTAGGGTGTTTTGGTGATGAGGGTTTATTATTTTTTAAGGCTAAAGGTTTTGAGTTTTTGGGCACTAAGGTTTTAGGGTTTTTTAGGGATGGATATAGTTTTTTATTTCTAGAAGATTATGAATTCTTGGGGATATGGGATTATAATTTTTGGGGATGAGGGATTAGGTTTTTTTGTGGACAAGAGTTTAGTATTATTTTAGTGTTAGCGTTTAGGGATTTTTTGGGTTGAGGGTATATAGTAATTTTAATAATGATTTAGGTTTTTTCAGTTGGTGGTTTATATATTTTTGGGATTGAGTGTTTATTGTTTTTTGGGACATATAGTTTAGGATTTTTGGGTAAGCGAGTTTAGGGTATTTTTTGGTTGTGGATTTAGGGGTTTGGGGATGAGGGTTTTGGGTTGTTTGGGGATGAATTTTTAATGTTTATTTTGGATAAGGGTATAGGGTTTTTTGTTGATGGTTTAGGGTTTTTTGGGATGAGGGTTTATGATTTTTTTTGGTATGATATTTTTATTTTATTTATGATTGATAGTTTAGGTTTTTTTGGGGCTTAGGGTTTAGGTTTTTGTGGGATTATGGTTTTGGGGATTTTGGGGATGATGGTTAATGAATTTTTGGGGATGGGGGTTTATGGTTTTTTGGGAATGATGGTATAGGATTTTTTAAGACTAAGGGTGTATGGTTTCTTTGGGGGGGGGGGGGTATTGATTTTTTGGATGAGGGTTTCGGGGTTTTGTGGATGTGAGTTTAGGGTTTTTTGAGGCTGGTGGTTTAGGGTTTTTTGTGTATGAAGGATTGGGAGTTTTTAAGGCTATTTGATTACGGTTTTTTCAGCTGAGGGTTTAAGGTTTTTTTGGGTTAAGGGTTTATTGTTTTTTATGAGGGTTTAGGGGTTTTCTGGGGGGATGATGGATTATGGTTTTTTGGGGATATGTTTTGAGTGTTTTTTGGTGTTGAGGATTTAGGGTTTTTTAGTGCTAGGGTTAGTTGGTTTTTTAGGGATGAAGGTTGAGGGAATTTTTGGACTTTGGGTTTATGGTTTTTTGTGGAAGAGGGGGAATTGTTTTATTGGGATGAGGTTTTAGTGGTTTTTTAGGCTGAGGTTTAAGGATTTTTGGGGGGTAAGGTTTAAAAAAATTAGTTCTTAGGGTTCATGGATTTTTTGGGCTATGGGGAAATGGTTTTTTGGGGATAAGGGATAAATATTTTCTGGGTCTATGGGTTTAGGGAATTTTTTGGCAATGCGTTTAGTGGTTTTTACGAATGTGTGTTTAGGGTTTGTTGGGTTTGAAGGTTCATGATTTGTTGGGGATGAGGGTTCAAGGTTTTTTGGGACTAAACATTCAGGGTTAGTTGGGACATAGGGTTTGAGGTTTTTTTGGGCTAAGGGTTCAAGATTTTTTGGGTCGAAGGGTTGAGGTTTTCTTGGGGATTTGGGTTCAATGTTTTCTTTGATGGATTTTTAGGGCTGAGGGTTAAGGATTTTTTTTTGGTTGAATGGTCTTTGTTTTTTTGGGTTATGGGTTCCTGTTTTATTGGTATGAGGGATTAGGGTTTTTTGGGATGAGGGTTCTGGGTTTTTGGGGGTTGAGGGTTCAAGATTTTTTAGGGATGTCGATTAAGGTTTTTTTTTATTTTTTGGGGCTTATGGTTCATGGTTTTTTAGGAATTTGGATTTAGGGTTTTTTAGGGGATAACAGTTCAGGGTTTTTTTTTGAATCAGGATAAGGGTATTTTGGGGATGAGGGGTTATGGTTTGTTGGGGATGAGGGTTTAGGGGTTTTTTGAAGATGTGGTTTTGGTGTTTTTTTTTGTTCTGAGGGCTCATTATTTTTCGCTACTGAGGGTTTAGGATTCATTAGGACTGAGGGTTTAGGCTTTTATAGGGATGTGGGTTTAGGGTTTTTTGGGTCTGAGGGATTTTAATTTATTATGGAAAAGGGTTCAGGCATTCTTAGGTATGATAGTTCAATATATATTGGGCCAATGGGTTAAATGTTTTTTGGGAAAGAGGGTTTATGATTTTTTTTGGGTGTGTTGGTTCAAGGATTTTTAGGTCTATGGGTTCATGGTATTTTGGGGATGAGGGTTTAGGGTATCAAGGGGAGGAGGGTTCATGGTTTCATAGGGATGAGGGTTTAATATTTCTTGGGTCCAAGGGTTCAAGTTTTTTTAGGGATGAGGGTTCACAGTTTCTGGTGGATGAGGTTTCATGGTTTCTTGGTGATGAGGGTCTAGTGTTTAAAGTGGATCAGGGTTCAGGGTCTCTTGCGGAAAAGTATTCAGTGTTTCGTGGGGCAATGAGTTTAAGGTTTCTTAAGGATAATGGTTTAGGATTTCATTGTGATAAGGTTTCAAGATTTCATAGGGCTGAGGATTCATGGTTTATTGGGGTTGAGGATGGAGGGTTTCTTGGGGATGACGATACATGGTTTCTTGTTATTGATTTTTTTTGGTTTCTTGGGGATGAGGGTTAATAGTTTCTTTTGGTTGATGGTTCTGGGTTTCTTGGGGTGCATGTTTTATTATTTCTTGGGGATGAGGGGTCATGGATTAATGAGGAAAAGGGTTTGGGGATTCTTGGGGTAGTGGGTTCTATGATTAATTAAGATGAGTGTTCATGGTTTCAGGGGGTTGAGTGTTTAGGGTCTCTGGGTATGAGGGTTCAGGGTTTCTTGGCAATGACGGTTAGTTTTTCATCGTTTTGAGGGTTCATTGATTATTTTGGATAAGGGATCAAGGATTATTGGGTATTATGGTTTATTTTTTCTTTGGGGATAGGTTTTTCGATTTTCTTGGGGATGAGGGTTCAACATTTCATGGTGGTGGGGGTTCTGTGTTTCTTATTAATAGTGGTTTGGGGTTTATTGTAGTAGGTTTTTAGGGATTTCTTGTGGATTAGGGATCAAGGTATATTGGGGTTGAGTGTTCTGGGTTTCATTGGGATGAGGGTTTATAGTTTTTTGGAATTGTCTGTCTGGGGTATTTTAGGGATTAGGGTTTAGTTTTTCATGGGGAAGAGGGTTCATGGTTTGTTGGGGATAAGTGTTCAGGTTTTGTTATGGATGGGAGATTATGTTTTCATTGGGATGAAGGTTTAGTGTTTCATGGTGCTAAGAGTTATTGTTTTCATGTGTCTGAGTGTTTAGGATTTCATGGGGATGAGGGTTTAGGGTTTCTTGGGGAGAAGGGTTTACGGTTTCCTAGTTTTGAGGGTTCAGGGTTTCTTAGTGCTGAGTGTTAAAGGTTTTTTAGGGATTAGGGTTTAGGGTTTCTTGGAGTTTAGGGTTCAGGGTTTCTTTTGTATGAGGGTTCATAGTTTATTAGGGTAGAGGGTTTATGGTTTCTCTGAGATTAAGGTTTAGGTATTATTTTGGATGAGGGTTCTAGGATTCAGGTTGATAGGGTTTAGAGTATCTTGGGGGTGAGTCTTCAAGGTATCTTGGGGCTCAGGGTTCATAGTTTCATAATACTAAGGGTTAATAGTTTCATCGGTATGAAGGTTCCGGTTTTATTGGGACTAAGGTTTTAGGTTTTATTTGGACTTAGGGTTTAAGGGTTCTTAGGGTATATGGTTCAAGGGTTCTTCGGGACAGCGGTTTTGTGTTTCTTGGTGCTAATGGTTTAGGGTTTCCGGTTGATTAGTGTTAATAGTTTCTTAGGGATGAGTGTTTTAGGTTATCTTAGGGATGAGGGTGTTGGGTTTCATAGCATTGACAGTTTTTGTTTTCATGAGGCTATGGTTTTTTTTATTTTCCTGGTTGAGTGTTCATGGTTTCTTGGAAATGAGTGTTCAAGGTTTGATGGAGATGAGGGTTTAGGGTCTCTTGGTGTTGAGGGTTCTCGATGTCTTAGTGCTAAGTGTTCAGTGTTCTTATGGAGTTGTGTTTATCATTTTTTAGTTATGAGGATTTAGGTTATCATGGGTATGAGGTTTTATGGTTTTGAAGGGTTGATGTTTTCTTGGGGATTTGGGTTCAATGTTTTTTTCGATGATAGCTAGGGATTTTTGGGGCTGATGGTTAAGGATTTTTTTTGGTTGAAGGGTCTTGGTTTTTTTGGGTTGAGGGTTCCTGTTTTATTGGTATGAGGTCTTAGGGTTTTTTGGGATGAGGGTTCTGGGTTTTGGGGGGGTTGAGGGTTCAATATTTTTTAGGGATGTCAATTAAGGTTTTTTTTATTTTTTGGGGCTTATGGTTCATTGTTTTTTAGGAATTAGGATTTGGGGTTTTTTAGGTGATAACAGTTCAGGGTTTTTTTGAATGAGGATAAGGGTATTTTTGGGATGAGGGTTCATGGTTTGTTGGGGCTGAGGGTTCAGTGGTTTTTTGAAGATGTGGTTTCAGTGTTTTTTTGTTATGAGGGATCATGATTTTTCGCTACTAAGGGTTTAGGATTCGTTAGGACTGAGGGATTAGGCTTTTATAGGGATGTGGGTTTAGGGTTTGTTGGGTCTAATGGATTTTTATTTATTATTGAAAAGGGTTCAGGATTCCTTAGGTATGATAGTTAAATATATATTAGGCCAATGGGTTAAAGGTTTTTTGGGAATGAGGGATTATGATTTTTTTGTGGAAGTGGGTTCATAGTTTTTTAGGTCTGTGGGTTCATGGTATTTGGGGGCTGAGTGTTTAGGGTATATAGGGGAGGAGGTTTCATTGTTTCATAGGGATGAGGGTTTAATATTTCATGGGTCCAAGGGTTCATGTTTTTTTAGGGATGAGGGTTCACAGTTTCTGGTGGATGAGGTTTCATGGTTTCTTGGTGATGAGGGTTTACTGTTTCAAGTGGATTAGGGTTCAGGTTCTCTTGGGGAAAATTATTCAGTGTTTCATGGGTCTATGAGTTTAAGGTTTCTTAAGGGTAAGTTTTTAGGATTTCATTGTGATAAGGGTTCATGATTTCATAGGGATGAGGGTTCATGGTTTATTGGGGTTGAGGATGGAGGTTTTCTTGGGGATGATGGTACATGGTTTCTTGTGGTTGATATTTTTTGGTTTCCTGGGGATGAGGGTTAATAATTTCTTATGGTTGATGGTTCTGGGTTTCTTGGGGTGCATGTTTTATCATTTCCTGGGGCTGAGGGATCATGGTTTAATGAGGCTAAGGGTTTGGGGTTTCTTGGGGTAGTGGGTTCTATGATTCATTAGGATTAGTGTTCAAGGTTTCATGGGGTTGAGTTTTTAGGGTCTCTTGGGGATGAGGGTTCAGGGTTTCTTGGGTATGAGGGTTAGTTTTTCTATAGGTTGAGGGTTCATTGATTATTTTGGATAAGTGTTCAAGGATTATTGGGTATTAAGGTTTATTGTTTCTTTGGGGATAGGGGTTTAGATTTTCTTGGGGATGAGGGTTCAACATTTCATGGAGGTGGGGGTTCTGTGTTTCTTATTACTAGTGGTTTGGGGTTTATTGTAGTAGGTTTTTAGGGATTTCATATGTATTAGGGATCAACTTATATTGGGGTTGAGGGTTCTGGGTTTCATAGGGATGAGGGTTTAAGGTTTTTTGGTGCTATCTGCTTGGGTTTTTTAGGGATTAGGGTTCCTTTTTTCATGGGGAATAGGGTTCATGGTTTGTTGGGGATATGTGTTCACGTTCTGTTATGGCTGGCATCTTATGTTTTCATGGGGATGAAGGTTTAATGTTTCTTGGTGCTAAGGGTTATGGTTTTCATGTGTCTGAGTTTTTAGGCTTTCATGGGGATGAGGGTTCAGGGTTTCTTGGGGATAAGGGTTTAGGGTTTCCTAGTTTTGAGGGTTCAGGGTTTCTTAGTGCTGAGTGTTAAAGGTTTTTTAGGGATTAGTGTTTAGTGTTTCTTGGGGTTTAGGGATCAGGGTTTCTTTGGTATGAGGGTTAATAGTTTATTAGGGTAGAGGGTTTATGGTTTCTCTGGGATTAAGGTTTAGGGATTCTTGGGGATGAGGGTTCTAGGATTCATGGTGATAGGGTTCAAAGTATCTTGGGGCTGAGTCTACAGGGTATCTTGGGGATCAGGGTTCATAGTTTCATAAGACTAAGGGTTAATAGTTTCATCAAAATGAATGTTCATGTTTTATTGGGACTATGTTTTTAGGGTTTATTGGGACTTAGGGTTTATGGGTTCATAGGGTAGAGGGATCAAGGGTTCTTGAGGACAGAGGTTTTTTGTTTCTTGGTGCTAATGTTTTAGGGTTTCCTATGGATGAGTTTTAATAGTTTCTTAGGGATGAGGGTTTTAGGTTACCTTAGGGATGAGGGTTTTGGGTTTCATAGCATTGACAGTTTTTGTTTTCATGAGGCTATGGTTTTTTGGATTTTTGTGGTTGAGTGGTCATGGTTTCATGGAAATGAGTGTTCATGGTTTGATGGAGATGAGTGTTTAGGGTCTCTTGGTGTTGAGGGTTCTCGGTGTCTTAGTGCTAAGTGTTTAGTGTTCTTATGGAGTTGTGTTTATCATTTTTTAGGAATGAGGATTTAGGTTTTCATGGGTATTAGGGTTTATGGTTTCTTAGGCATGAGGGTTTCAGTTTTCTTGGGGATAATGTTTTAGGGTTTCTTCTATATGAGGCTTTCGGGTTTCTTAATGATGAGGGTGTCAGTTTTCATGGGGATAAGTGTTTAGGGTTTCTTGGGGCTCAAGGTTTAGTTTTTTCGGGGTTGAGTGTTTATGGAATATTAGTGATAAGGATTTTGGGGTTCTTAGTATTGAGTGATTAGGGTTTAGGATTTATTAGGGAGAAGGGTTTATAGTTTCTTGGGTATGGGGTTTTAGGGTTTCTTGGGGATGATGATTTATGGTTTTTTGGATCTAAGGGTTTTTGGTTCTTTGGGGATGAGGTTCTAGAGTTTTTTGGATTAAGTTTGAGGGTTTTTTGGTGCTGAGGATTTAGGGTTTTTTTGAGGTAGAGGGTTTTGGGATTTTAGGGACGATGGTTTAGGATTTATTTTAGGCTGAGGGTTTGGTGTTTTTAGGATGTGCATTTAGGTTTTTTGGGGGATGAGGTTTAAGTTTGTTTTGGTGATCAGGGTTTCAGGATTTTTCTGTCTGAGGGTTTATGTTTTTTTGGTTTGTAGGTTTTATGGATTTTTGGGGCTGATGATTAAGGTTTTTTGTGGTTATGGATTAGGTTTTTTGGAGGTTGAGGGCTTAGGGTTTTTTAACGATGAGGATTTGGTTTTTTTTGGGCTAAGGGTTAAGGGTTTATTGGGGATGGTGGTTTTGGTTTTTCGAGGGTAGATGGATTCATTTTTTTAGTAGAGTGTTCTTGGGTTCTTGGAGTTTGGTTTTGTGGATTTTAAGTCTAATTGTTAGTGTTTTTTGGTGCTAATTGTTTAGGTATTTACGGGGATGAGATTTTATGGTTTTTTCGGATGAGGGATTACATATTTTTAAAGATGAGGGTTTAGTTAATTTTTGGATGAGTTTTAGGGAGTTATTAGGATGAGGTTTTAGTGGTTTTTGGGGCTGAGGGTTTAGAGTTTATGGGGGTGGGGTTTAGGGTTTTTTGGAAGAGGGTTTTGGATTATGGGTGCTTCGAATTCCTGGGTTTTTTGGGGCTAGGGGTTTACAGTTTTTTGGGGTAGAGGGATTAGGGTTTTCTGGGGCTCCCGGTTTACTAATTTTCAGGGTTTAGTGTATAGTGTTTTTTAGGGATAATGGTTTTTGGATTTTGGGTGAATAATGTTTAAGGATTTTTGGGGATGAGGGTTATCATCTGTTGGGGCTATGTGATTAGGATTTTGGAGCTTGGAGTTTAGGGTTTTTTTGTTCTAAGGGATTTACGATTTTGGGGTAGAGGGGTGAGGATTTTTTTTGAGTATGGGGGATGAGGGTTTTAGGGACGACAGTTATGGGGTTATGTTTTTTTGGGATTGAGATTTGACTATTTTCTGGGGATGTGGTAGATATTTTTTAAGAGATGGGGGTTTATAATTTTTTTGGGCATGTTTTTATGGTATTTTGGGGATGATGGATTTGGTTTTTTTGGTGATTTCGTTTTTGGGTTTTTTGGGGAATAGGGGAGAGAGTTTTTTGGGTCTATGTGTTTAGGTATTTATGGGGTTGAGTGCTTAGTTTTCTTGGGGCTTAGGGTTTAGGGTTATTTGGGTGTAAGTGATTAGGGTATTTTGGGTTTAAGGGTTTATGGTTTTTTGGTAATGATGTTAGATGGGTTTTTGGGGATGAATGTTGAGGGTTGTTTTGGTGATGATGGTTTAGGGTGTTTTGGGGATTAGGATTGAGAGTTTTTTAGGGAAGAGGGTGGTCATTTTTTGGGAATGATGGTTGAGGTTTTTCTTTGGCTTATGGTTGATGGTTTTTTGGGGATGAGGGTTAAGGGTATTGGGGGATTAGGGTATAGGGTTTTTATGGAAGAGGGTTTAGTGTTTTTTGGGTTGAGGGTTGATGTTTTTTTGGGGATGGGGGTTTAATATTTTTTTATGTTGAGGGGGTGAGTGATTTTTTTCTATATAGGATTATGTAGTTTTGGGGGCTGAGGGGTTAAGGATTTTTCGGGATGGGTGTTGGGGGTTTTTGGTGTGAGGATTGAGTGTTTTTTTGTGATAAGGGTTGAGGATTTGTTTGCAGCTAATGTTTGAGGTTTTTGGGGGATAAGGGTTTAGGGTTATCTGAGGATGATATTTGAGGGTTTTGCGGGGCCTAGGGTTGAGTGTTTTTTGGTGATGAGTGTTGAGTGTTTTTTAGGGATGACTATTTAGGGTTTTGTGGGGATGATGGATTAGAGTTTGGTGGGGCTAAGGGTTTTGGAATTTTTGAGTTGATTATCATTTGGAGATGAGGGTTGATTATTTTTTCATATTGAGAGTTTATGTTTTTTGGGGCTAAGTGTTAAAGGGTTTTTTGGGGATTAGGGTTTAGTTATTTTGGGGGATGAGGGTTTTGGGTTTTTTGGGCTGAGGTTTTAGGTTTTTTGAGGTTGAGGGATTAGGATTTTTTTGGGGCTAAGGGTTTAGTTTTTGGTAGGTTTAGGGGTTTTTACGACTAAGGGTTTATGGTTTTTTTATGATATTTTACTATTATTTGGAAAATAGGGTTGATGTTTTTTTGGGGATGAAGGTTCACAGTTTCTTAGGGATGAGGGTTCAATGTTTTTTTGGGATGATGATTTAGGGTTTTTTGGGGATTAGTGCTTAGGGTTTTTTTGTGTTGATGGTTATAACATTTTTTTAGGATAAGGGTTTTGGGTATTTTGGGCATAGCTTTTATGTTTTTTAGGGTAGTGGGTTTAGGATTTTTTGGGACTCATGTTTTTGGGTTTTTGGGGATTAGGGTTTTTTTTTAAGATTAGGATTTAGTGGATTTGTGGATGAGGTTTTAGGGTTTAGGGTTTTTTAGGAAAAGGGTATAGATTTTTTCTAGGAGTAAGGGTTTAGCATTTTTTCAGGATAAGGGTTTTTTGTTTTATTTCATGCTAAGGGTTTAAGGTTTTTTCGGACTACGGGTTTAGTGATTATTTGGGACTAGGCTTTAAGGTTTTTTTTGGAAATTGTTTAAGGTTTTTTGGGTATGAGGATTTATGGTTTTTTCAGGATGAGTTTTTAGGGATTTTTGTAGAAGAAGATTTAGGGTTTTTTATAGATAAATGTTTGGGTTTTATTAGGTATGAGGGTTTTGGTTTTTTATAATGAGGGTTTATAGTTTTTTTGGATAAAATTATTTGAGGTGTTTAGGTCTGAGGGTTTGTGATTTTTTGGTATTGAAGATTTCAGTTTTTCTGGCGTTGAGGGATTAGGGTTTTTGGGGGTTGAGGGTTTGAGTTTTTTTGGGTTGAGGGTTTATAGTTTTTTTCCATGATAGTTTAGGGTTCTTATGGGTGATAGTTTTGGTGTATTCTAGTGATAATGGTTTGGGTTTATTTGGGTTTTGATGTTTAAATTTTTGGTGTTGGGGATTTAGTCTTTTTTGGGACTGATATGTTAGTGTTTTTTTGGTATGTTGGTTTAGGGTTTTTAGGGCTGAGAGTTTGTGGTTTTGGGGGGAAGAGAGTTTGGGGTTTATTTTGGATGAGAATTTATTGCATATTGGTGATTAGGGTTTAGGGTTTTTTTTGGATGTATTTTTTGGTTTTCTAGGGTTTAGGTTTTTTAGTTTTTTTGGGGCTGGGAGTTCTCAAATTATTAGTGCTAACGGTTTTTTGTTTTATGGGGTGAAGATTTATGTTTTTTTTGGTGATGAGGGTTTTAGGTTTTTTGGGGATGAGGATTATGTGTTTTTTGGGGATGATGGTTTAGGAATTTTTGGGGCCATGAGTTTAGGTTATTTTTTGTTGAGGGTTATGGATTTATAGGGATAATGGTTTAGGGTTTTTGAGGTCTGAGGTTTTTGGGTTTTTGAGAGATCAGTGTTTAGGGGTTTTTTATGGTTAGGTTTTAGTGTTTTTTATGATCATGGGTTTTTATGGGTTGAGTGTTTGCGGTTTGTTGGGGATACAGATTTAGGGCTCTTTATGGATGAGTGTTTATGGTTTTTTGGGGTTAAGGGTTTAGTCTTTTGGGGGGTTAGGGTTCATGGTTTTTTTGGAGCTAAGGGTTTAGGGTTTTTTGGGAGTGGCGGTTTTGGGTATATTTGGGCCAAGGGTTTCATGTTTTTTTGGACCTGATGGTTTAGGTCTTTTAGGGATGATGGTTTACGCTATAATGGGGCTGATGGTTCAGGGTATTTTGGGGCTGATGGTTTAGTGGTTTTCTAAGCTAAGGGTTTATGGTTTTTTGCTGATTATTTGGGGTTTTTTGGGGATGAGGGTTTGGGTTTTTTTGGGAGGATGGTTTATAGTATTTTGGGGCTAAGGATCTGGGGGGGGGGGGTTGGGATGAGGAATTTGAGTTTTTTAGGGAAAATTGTTTAGGGTATTCTAAGGATGAGGGTTTAGAATTTTATAGAGATGTAGGTTTTCTATTTTTTGGGTTAGAGTTCTTAGCATTTTTTTGGCCTTAAGGTTTAGGTTTTTATTATAGCTGAGGGTTTGGTGTGTTTTTCCATATTTTTTAGTTTTGTTTGAGGATGAGGGTTTAGTTTTTTTGTGTTTATAGTTCTTTGGGGATGAGGGTTACAGGTTTTTTAAGGATGAGGGTTTAAAGTTTTTTATGGATGAGGGTCTCAAGTATTTTTGGGATAAGGGTTTGGGGTTTTTTGGGGTTGATGGTTTATGCTTTTTGGGGAATGTGGGTTTATGGTTTTTTAGGATTGAGGTTTTGGGGTTTTCTAAGGATGAGGGTTTGGGGTTTTTGAGCTGATCTTTTGGGGTTTTTTGGGGCTGAGGTCTCATATTATTTTTGGATAAGGGTTTGGGGTTTTTTAGGGATGCAGGTTTTGGGTTTTTTTTCAAGGATGAGGGTTTTTGATATTTTGGTGATATGGGATTTGTGTTTTTTGTTTCCCAGGGATTATGTAATTTTTATTCTAAGGGTTTTGGGATTTATGGGGCTGAGGGTTTTGGGTTTTTAGGCTAAGGGTTTACAGTTTTTTAGTGTTGTGGGTTTATGGTCTTGTGGGGATGAGGGTTTAGGTTTTTTTGGGGCCAAGTGTTTAGGGTTTTTTTGAGACAATTATTTTTTGGATTTTAGTTATGTGGGTTTAGGTTCTTTGGGAATGAGGTTTTATGGATTTTTTTGGCATGAGGTTTTAAGGATATTTGAGGATGATGGTTTAGGGTCTTTTAGAAATGAGGGTTTAGGGTTTTTTTGGCCAAGGGTTAAGGGTTTTTCGGGAAGTGGGTTTATGGTTTTTGTGGAAGAGGGTTGTTTTATTTTATTTAGGTTGAGGTTTTAGTGTTTTTGTCAGATTAGGGTTATTTTTTTCTCATGTGGAGGAGGGTTTAGTGTTTTTTAGGTGATCAGGGTTTAGGGTTTCTATGGGATGAGGTTTTATGGTTTTTGGGATGAGGTTTTAGTGTTTTGGGGGGCCACGGGTTTATGGTTTTTTGGGGCCTAGTTTTTTGGTTTTTAGGGGATGAGGGTTTATGGATTTTTAGGGATGATGGTTTTGGTATTTTTAGGGCTTCAGTTTTGGGTTTTTATAGGGTGAAGATTTAGTGTTTTTTGGGGAAAAATATTCATGGTTTTTTAGGTTTGAGCATTTAGTTTTTTGGGGGTTTGGGGTTAATGGTTTTTTGGGGATGAGGATTTAGGTATTCTTCAGGTTTAGGTTTTATGGATTTTTAGGGCTAAGGGTTTAGAGTTTTTTGGGGATGAGGGTTTAGGATTTTTTTTGGGCTAAGGGTTTGTGGTTTTTTTGTCCCAAGGGTTTAAGGTATTATTGGGACGAGGGTTTTGGATTTTGTATGGATAAAGGTATAGTGTTTTTTGAGGATGAGGGTACATGGTTTTTTGGGGTAGAGGGAATAGGTTTTTTTAGGGTGAGGGTTTATGGTTTTTTGTTTCTGATGTCTAAGGGATTTTTCATGATGAGGGTTGATGTTTATTTGGGGTCAATTATTTACTATTTTTTGGGGTTTAGGGTTTATGGTTTTTTGGGGGCTGAGGGTTTAGGGTTTTTTGGAGTGGATGGTTTAGATTTATTATGGTCTAGGTTTTTTTAGTTTTTTTGTGATGAGGATAAGTATTTTTTATTGATAAGGGTTTTGGGTTTTTTGGATCATGGGTTTTGGTTTTTCTGTTGGCAATGGTCTAGGGTTTTTTAGGGTAGAGGGTTTAGGGTTTGGGGTGGTTTTAGTTTTGGTTTTTGGGTTTTGGGAGACAAGGTTTTATGTTTTTTGGGGATGAGGGTTAATAGTTTTTTGGGTCTGGTATTTTAGGGTTTTTACTATAGTAGGATTATATTTTTTGGGCCTTTGGGTTTAGTGTTCTTTGGGAATTAGTGTTTAGGGTTTTTTGAGATGATGGTTTAGGGTTTTTTGGGGATGAATGTTTAGGGTTTTGGGGGGATGAAATTTTAGGTTTTTTAGGTCTAAGGGACTATGTTTTTTTGGGGGATGATTTTTAGGTTAATAGGGATGAGAGTATGTGGTTTTTTGTGGCTGAGCGTTTAGGATTTTGGGGGGAAAAGAGTTTTGGGTTTTTTAAGGATGAGGTTTTACATTTGGGGGCGGGATTAGATTTTTTTATGATGGTTTTGATTATTTAAGGATGAGGGTTTTTTGGGATTTTTTGGTTGAGGGTTTATGGTTTTTGGCACTGAGGGTTTTGGGTTTTTTGGTTTGGAGGGTATAGGGGTTTTTGGGCCCGATGAATTATCGTTTTTTGGGGAATATGATATAGGTATTTTAGGGAATTTAGGAATTTTTAGGGATTTCAGGGGTTTTTTTGGGTTTTAGTATTTTGTTTAGGGACTTTAGGGTCTTTTTGGTTTTTTAGTGTTTTATGGGATTTCTAGGGTTTGTATGGTTTTTAATGTTTTTTTACTTTTTTTGTGTTCTGAGTTATTTTAAATGTTTTCATTTAATTTTAGGGGTTTTATATGTTTATTGGGTTTTTAAGGTTTTTAGGTGTTTTTTATGGTTTTCAGTGGTTTTTCAAGGCTTTTAGGGCTTTTTGTGTTTTAATGAATTTTTAGGGGTTTTTAAATAACTCAACACTTACTCTAAAAACCCTCAACCCCTAGCCCCAAATACCCCTCAACTCCCAACCACAAAATACCGTCAACACTCAACCCCAAAAAAACCTTAAAAACACAACCAAAAAAACCGTCAACACATATCCCAAAAGAACCCTCAATCATAATCCCCAAAAAACACTAAACCCTTATCCCCCAAAAAACCTAAACCCTCATCCCCAAAAAAATCATAAAACCTCAGCCCAAAAATAACCCTAAACCCCCATAAAAGAACCCTAAACCCTCAACCTAAAAAAAACTAAAACCTCATCCCTATAAATGCCTAAACCCAAATCACCAAAAAACACTCATCCCTCATATGCAAAAAACCATCAACAGTCAGCCCAAAAATCCCTCAACCCTCAATCCCAAAAAAAACCCACAACCCTCATCCCAAAAAAATTAATCCATTAGTCCCAATAAAACCCTCAACCCTCGGCCTAAAAAACCCTCAATCCTAGCCCCCAAAATACCATTAATCCTCCTCCCCAATAAAACATCAACCCTTTGGCCCAAAAAACCCACAACCCTTATCCCCAAAAAACCCTCAACCCTCAACCCGAATAAACACTCAACCCATATCCCTAATAAAGCCTCAACCCTCAGACCCCACGAAATCTCAACCCTCTATCCCAAAAAAACAAGAACCCTCATCCCCAATAAACCCTCTACCCTCAGCGCCAAAAATCCCTCAACACTCAGACCCAAAAAACCAATAACCTTTAGACATTAAAAACTCATCAACACTTAGCCGAAAAATTCTTAATCATTAGCCCTAAAATACCCTAAACCTTAAGCCCAAAACAACCTCAACCCCTAACACAAAAAACCCTCCACACTTTCCCCAAAAAACACTCAACCCTTATCCACAAAAAATCCCTCACCCCCAGCCTAAAGAAACCCTAATACGTCATCCCCAAAATACTCCTAACCCTCATCTCTAAAAATCCTCAACTCTCAGCCCCACAAAACCAACCACCTTCACCCACTACATAACATCAACCCTAGCCCTAAAAACCCCTCCAACACAATCCCCAAAAAACCCTCATCCCCGAAAACCCCAAAACCCCCTTCCCCAAAAAACACTCATCCCTTATCCTAAGAAAACATAAACCCTTAGCCCCAAAAAAACCTCAACCCTCAACCCTCACACCCCAAACCCCATCCCCTAAAAACCCTCAACCCTCAGCCCAAAAATACCCTCAACCCATAGCCCAAGAAACCCCCAAACCACATCAACTAAAAACCCTTAGCATAAATCCCCAAAATAACCCAAACCCTCAAACTTAAAAAACTGTAAACCCTCATCCCCAAAAAACCTGAAACTGATAGCCCCCAAAAACCCTAAGCCCTCATATCCAAAAACACTAAAACCTCATCCCCAAAAAACCATAAACACTCAGTCCCAATAAACCCTAAACCCTCATCCCCCAAAAAAACCCTAAACCCATATCCCCAAAAAACCCTCAACCCTCAGCCTCAAAATATCCTAAACCCTTTGTCCTAAAAAATCATAAACCATGAGCCAGAAAAACCCTAAACCCCCACGGCAAAAACAAACCTCAACCCTCATCCCCAAAAAATCCCCAACCATAATCTCCAGAAGACCCCCAACCATCATCCCCAAAAAACAGTCAAGATTAATCCCCAAAAATACCAAAATACTAAGCCATAAAAAACCCTAAACCTCAACACAAAAAATACTCAACCCTCAGCCCCAAAGAACCCCAAATCTTTATCCCCCAAAACATCAACCCCCTTCACCAAAAAACACTAAATCCTTTACCCAAATAAAACCCGAAACACTCAACCCCAATAAACCCCAAACCCTCAGAACCTAAAAAAATCTCAACCATTGTCCCCAAAAGACCCTTAAACCTTTTCCCAAAAAACCCTCAACACTCAGTGCCAAAAAACCCTCATCCCAAATCCCTAGAAAACTCTAAAGCCTCATCCCCAAAAAACCCTAAACCGTCTACCCCAAGAAAATCTAAACCCGCTGCCACAAAAAACCATAAAACCTCTCCCCCAAAAAACCCTAAACCATTATCCCCCAAACACCCTAACCCTTCATTCCCAAGAAAACCCCAACATTCATCCCCCCCAAACCCTTATCCCTCAACCCCAAAAAAACCCTCAACCCTCAACCCCAAAAAACCTCATCCCTCTGACCTAAAAAACCCTCAAACCTCAGCCCAAAAATATTCAACCCTCAACACCAAAAAAACCCAAAACCCTCAACCACCTAATACCCTAAAATAACATACCCCAAAAATCCTCAACACTCAGACTCAAAAAACCCTCATCTATCTGCCCTAAAAAACCCTCAACCCTCAGCCTCCAAACACCCTAAACACATATCCCAAAATAACTCTCTACCCTAAGCACCAATAAACCCTCTACTCACGGCCTCCAACAACCATAAACCCTTTTACTAAAGGAACCTTGAACCCTCACACCCAAGAAAACACAAACACTTATCCAAAATTAAAACCATCATCCCAAAAAATGGTGAACCCTCATCCCTAAAAAACCTCATCCCCCAAAAACCTATCAAATCTCATCCATAAAAAACCCGCAACCCTTATTCATAAGAAACAGTAAACCCTCAGCAGCAAAAAACCATAAACCATCAGCCATAGAAAAACCCTCAAAATCCAGGCCCATAAAACCATCAACCCTCACCCCAAAAAACCCTCAAACCTGATCCCCAAGAAACCATCAATTTTCATCCCCAAAAAACTTTCAACCCAGATCCCCAAAAAACTATCAAACCTCATCCCAAAAAAAATTCACAACCTTGAGCCACAAAAAACCTCCACCCTAAACCCTAAAAACCCCAAAGACCTTATAAAAAACCATAAAACCTCATACCAAAAAAACCATAAACCATTGGACCTAAAAAATCTTAACCTCTTAGGCCCTAAAAAACCAAACCGTTAGCCCCAAAAAACCATAGTTTTTTACCAAAAAAAATATAAAACCTAAGCCCAAAAAAACCCTAAACCCTCATCCACAAAAAACCCTCAATCCTCATCCCAAGAAAATACATCAACCCTCAGCCCCAAAAAACCCTGAAACAACATCCCCAAAAAAACATCAAACCTCAACCATAAAAAATACTTAACCCTTGGCCCAAAAACCATCATCCATCATCCCTAAAAATCCCTCAACTCTAATTACAAAAAAACCTCATCCCTAATCCTCAAACCTCAATCCCAAAAACAACCAACCCTAATCCAAATAAAACTCTCACCCCTATGTCCCAAAAAACCCTAAACCCTTATCCCCAAAAAACCTCAACCACCTAGGCCCTAAAAAATCTCAACCCATAGCCACATAAAACCCTAAACCCTTAGCCCTAAAAAGCCTAAACACTCATCCCTAAAAAACTATAATCCCTCATTCCTAAAAATTACTAAACCCTCATCCATAAAATCAATTAACCATAAAATCCAAAAAAAATTGTATGCCCTCATTCCCAAGAAACATCTAAACCCTCATCCCCAAAAAAACCTTATACCGTCATCCCAAAAACACCCTAAACCCTCAGCTCAAAAAAAAACATAAATTTCATCCCCAAAATAGCCTCAACCCTCATCCCCCAAAACCCAAAACCCTAAGCCGCAAAATCTCCTAAACCCACATCCCCAAAAAACCTTACACACTAATCCCAAAAAAACCCTCATCCCTCATCCCCAAAAAACACTTAACAATCATCCCTAAAAAACCCTCAACCCTCACCCCTAAAAAACCATAAACCCTCATCCCCAAAATACAATATACATTAACACATAAAAAACCCTCAAACCATGGGATAAAAAAACCATTAACCCTTATCCCTGAAATACCATCAACCCTCACACCAAAAAATCATTCAACCCTCCACCCTAAAAAAACCTAAATCCTCAGCCCCTAAAATTCAAAACCCCAAACCCTATAAAACCTTAAACCATGTGCCCATAAAAACCCAAAACCCTCATCCCCAAAAAAATATAAACCCTCATCTCTAAAAAAACCATAAACTCTCATCCCAAAAAACCCTAAAAACTATTCCCCAAAACCCTAAACACCCAACCCCAAAAAACCCTAAACCCTTTCCAGAAAAAACCCTAAATTCTCAGTCCCAGAAAATCCTTTACCATGATCACCAAATAATCCTCAACCCACATCCCCTAAAAACCCTAAACCCTCATCTCCAAAAAACCCTCAACCACCATCCCCCAAAAACCAAAACCCTCAACCATAGAAACCCTCAACCATTATCCCCAAAAGACACTCAACCCTTAGCCCTAGAAAACCCTAAATCCTCAGGGTAAAAATCCCTAAATCCTCAGCCCCCTAAATTGCTAAACCCTCAACCAAAATAACCTAAAATTCTCATCACTAAAAAAACCTAATCCCAAATCCCTAAAAAAAACTAAACCTTCAACCTTGAAAACCCCTAACCTCTCAGTCCAAAAAATAAAAAACCCTCAACCCCCAAAAATCATAAACCCTCAACCCCAGAAAACCCTAAACCCTCATCCCCAAAGTATCCTAATCCCTCATCACCAAATAACCATAAACCCTCATCCCCAAAATATCCTCAACCCTCAGTCCCAAAAAAACATAAAGCCAAATACATAAACAAACCTCATCCACAATAAACCCATAACCCTAAGAAACCCTAAATACTCATCCCCAAAACCCCCTAAACATTTTACCACAAAAAAAGTAAACCCTCATCCCTAAAAAACCCTAAAACCATAGCCCAAAATTACCATAATCGAAAAAAAACCTTCAACCCTCTATCCTAAAATAATCTAAACACTATACCCACCAAAACCCTAAACCCTCATCCCCAAAAAACACTAAACACTCAGACCCAAAAAAATCAGAACCCTTAGCCCCCAAAAATACTCAACCCTTTGCCCTAAAAAGCCCTTGAACCCTATCCCCAACAAACCCTCAACGGACTACCCGAAAAATAACAATCATCCCTGATCCATAAAAAACACTAAATACTCTCCCAAAAAAACCATGAACCCTCATCCCCAAAAAAATCTAAACCCTCAACCCCAAAAAACCCTCAAATATCAGACCTAGAAAACCCTAAAATATCATCCTAAAAAATCCTAGACCCTCATCCACAAACCCCCCACCCCAAATCTCATCCCTAAACAACCGAAAACCAATGGCCTCAAGAAAACCTAAACCATTATTCCCCAAAGACACTAAACCCTCATCCCAAAAAAAACCCCAACCCTTATCCAAAAAAATCCTAATCCCTCAGCCACAAAAATACCCTAAACCCTCATCCCCAAAACACACCCAACCCTCAGCCACAAAAAACCTAAACCCAAGCCCCAAAAAATTCTAACCCCACTTTTTCAAAAACCCTAAAACTAAACCCCAAAATAACCAAAACCCTCGTCCACAAAAAATCATAAACCCTTAGCATAAAAAATCCAAAAAACCTCACACCCATAAAACCCTACAACAATATCACCAAAAAACACTCAACTATCATCCCTAAAAGACCCTCATCCCTCAACCCCACAAAACCCTCAACTGTTAACCCCTAAAAAACCAAAACCCTCTACAACAAAATAATCTCAACCCTCACCCCCAAAAAACCATAAACCCTCATCCCAAAATAACCTTAACCCTTAGCCCCACAAAACCATCAACCATCATCCTAAAAAAACCCGCAACCTCAACCCCAAAAAAACTAAACCCTAAACTCCAAAAAATACTCTAACCTAAATCCTAGAAAACACTGAAAAATCACCTCCAAAAAATCCCTAAACCCTCACCCCCAAACACAAAACCATATACCCCCAAAAATTCTTAATCCCTTAGCCCCAGAAAACCCTGAACCTTCATCCCAAAAGAACTATAAATACTCAGCCCAAAAAACACGAAACCCACATCCCTAGAAACCACTAAAACCTCAGTACAAAAAAATCATAAACCCTCAGTCCCAAAAAAACTTAAAACATAATATCTTAGACCCAAAAATCCCAAAACCCTGAGCCAAAATAATCCTCAACCATATGCCAAAAAAATCCCTCACCCCTCATCCCTAAAAAACCCACAACCCTCATTTCCAAAATACCAAAAACTATTTGCCCCCAAAAAAACCCTCAACCCTCAGCTCCAAAATACCCTCAACCCGCATCCCCAAAAAACTCTAAACCCTTATCCCCAAAAGACCGAAAACCCTCATACCCCAAAACCCTAAAACCTCATCATGAAAGAAATCCTAAACCCTCATCTACATAAATACTAAACCCAAATCCCCCAAAACATTTATCTTCCATCCTCAAAAACCCTAAAACCTCTACACCAAAAAACCCTAAAACCATAGCCCTAAAAAACTCTAAACACCCATCCCCAAAAAACCCTAAACCCACAACCCAAAAAAAGAAAAATCCTCATCCCCAAATAATCATAAACCCTCATCCACAAAAAAAATTTAAAACTGAAACCCTCCTCCCAAAAATACCCTAAACCCTCATCCCCAAAAATAATTAAACCCAAAATGAAGAGAACCATATTGAAGGTACTAATTCAATTTCTCAGGTGGAGGATTTGGATTTCAATGGTTGATGAATCATGGAATATTAAAGAGGTTTAATGATAATATGGGTTCATATCTCACTTCATTAAATGCCTAATGGATCTCAACATACATGAATAGATAAAATAGGGATATTATCTCACTTATTCAATCTGAAACATGATGTTTAAATCTTGTACCACACAGTTGCATGAATTTTGGTTGGTTAACGCTTATGGAGAATTCTAGAGTCGCATCATTGGGCTCCAAAGGAAAATTTATTGGGATAGGTACTCAAAGTCTAATTAAGTGGGCTATAGTCAGAATGGAATGTGTTATTTTTTCCATAAGACTTTGGTAGACTTTATAATTTTTTACTTTAAGAGAACAAAGAGGGTTGACCTTTATGACTTTGGGGTATTGGACTCTTGACTATTGTATCACCCCTTTTATATAAATATAATTCCTCAGGGCACTAGTATGGCAGTCAAGATTATAATAGAGAGCTTATGGTTAGTTTATTTTCATTGTGTGAGTATTTTTATTGTTTTCCCCTTTCACTTGTGCATTCTTACCTTGTCAATCTACAAGTTAGATTAATGATTGAAGATCACAGAGCCCCAATTCCATGCCTCAACCCAAGTGTGTTGTTGTGTGGATTGGCCATCACATCCCTCTCTTTAGAGTATTGTCTGATTATAAGGTCATTAACCTTTTTTTTTGATTTAATACTTGAATCCACTATCCATACTCATCATCCACAACTTAGCCCCAAACCGTATACTTCATCTGTATCTTAATGCCATAAAAATTGGGCCATCTCTAGCATATTACATCAATTGGTTTAAGTGGTTTGGTGTATATGATCTCCATTTATATCTTAATTTACTTTACATTACCCATTAACCTTCTTATCTTTCCATATTATCCATCGATTATAAAAAAAACTAGAAAACCCCTTTTCTTTGAAAATATCCTGAATTGGACTACATTGTGCAAGATTTTAATTTTTTTACAATGATACAAATTATTCAACCATATTACCTTTTCATTTGATTCTATATATGAGACTTATATCTGGAAAAAAAAATTAAATTCTCTCAAATCATCATTTTTTTCAAACTAAGTACATCCTTTCATTGAGAGATTAAAAACAATCATCTTACTCTCTATTCATCATCGTATGATTTATAATAGTAAGGACAAATATTTTGGGGAGATTTAACAATGAAAAGAAAAAATTGAAGATGTAATTACTTATTCACCACCTTTTGATTTACATTATTATCACATTCCAATTCAATACATCAAATTCTTAGTGATTTTACTTCATATCCGTAAAACCCTAAAATCCCATTAAAACCTTAAAAATCAATAAAAACTCTAAAAATCATTACAAACCCTCAAACATTAAAAAACATTTAAAAATATAAAAAACCCAAAAAAAGTAAAAAAACCCTAAAAACACAAAAGGACCCCTGAAAACCCCTAAAGACCCTCATATCCCTAAAACTGTAAACTCCCTAAAAACTATAAAAATCCTAAAAACACCCAAAAAATTAAAGAAACCATAAAAAACCCTAAAAACCCCTTGAAAAAGAAAAAAAACCCTAAAAAATTAAAAACACTAAAAACACAAAAAAACAATAAAAAACTAATGTTTTTTTAAAATCCCTAAAAACCCTTGAAAATGTTCAAAAACTCTAAAAACCCCAAAAAAACACAAAAAAAACCCTCAAATCCAAAAAAGACCCTATAACCCTGAAAAAACCATAAAAAACATAAAAACCCTACAAACCCCTTTAAAATTCCTAAAAACCATCAAAATCCTTAAAAATCCTAAAAACCATAAAATTCTAAAAACCATAAAAATCCTAAAAACCCCCTCAAAATCCATGAAAACCATAAAAACCCTAAAAACCCTGGAAAAACACAAAAACCCCTAAAAACCTTAAAAACATAAAAATCCCTAAAAACTACTAAAAACTCTAAAATCACTTAAAATCTCTAAATATGTTAAAAAACTCTAATGAAATTTAAAAACCCTAAAAACTCAAAAAAACCTGAATCCCAAAAGACCCTAAAAACCCCTCAAAATCCCTAAAACCCTAAAAACCCTAAAAACCCTAAAACCCCTCAAAAAACAATAAAACACCATAAGTACCTTAGAAAACCCTAAAAACTCTTAAAAACCCTAAAAACTAAAAAACCCTAAAAACCCTTTAAACCCCTAAAAACGTTAAAGGACTCCTAAAAACCTTAAAAACTCAAAAAGACCCTAACATCCAAAACAACCTTAAAAACCCTGAAAGCCCCTGAAAGCCCTAAAATACCCTATAAATCCCTTAAAACCAAAAAAAATCCAACCCCCCCCCCCTAAAATCCATGAAAACGTGAAAAACCCTAAAAACCTTGAAAACCCCCTCAAAGCCATAAAAAATCCTAAAACCCATAAAAAACATAAAAATCCATAAAAGCCCTAAAAACCACTAATATCTTTGAAAACCCTTAATCCCCTAAACACGTTAAAAACATTAAAACAGTAAAGAACTCAAAAAAACCCTAAAGATTGAAAGAGACCCTAAACCCCTAAAAACCCTAAAAATCCTTGAAAAACACTAAAACCCTCAAAATTTCTAAGAAAACTAAAAACCAATAAAAGCCATAAAATTCCAAAAAAATCCCTAAAAACCATGAAAACGTAAAAATACCCGAAAGCCCCCTAAAAAATTCTGAAAACCATAAAACCCCTAAAAACCTTAAAAAACCCTAAAAACCAATAAAAACCCTAAAAACCCACTAAAAACTCTAAAAATCTTCTAAATCCTTAAAAACACAAAAAGGCCTTAAAAACCTGAAATATTCTAAAAACACCTGAAACACACAAAACCCCTAATAACACAAAAAAACATAAAAATCATAAAACCCCCTTAAAATCCATGAAAATGTAAAAAATTATAAAAAAACCCTGAAAACTCATTGAAAACTATAAAACCCCTAAAAACTTTAAAAACCGTAAAACCCATAAAAGCTCTAAAAACCAATATAAATATAAATAAACTTGAAACACATAAAAATGTTAAAAAACTCTAAAATACCTTAAAAATCCTTAAAAACTCATAATAACCCAAAACCCCAAAAGACCCTAAAACGTCTAAAAACCCCTAAAACCCCTAAAACCCTCAGAATCGCTAAAAACCCAAAAAATCATAAAAATCATAAAAATCCATTAAAATATAAAAGAACCCTAAAAACCTTGGAATTCACTTGAAAACCATAAAAACCCCTAATAACCTTAAAAACTCTAAAACCCTAAAAACCACTAAAGACTCTAAAAACCTTTAAAACCCAAAAAATGATAAAAATATCTAAATTTATAAAAATCCTAAAAAAACAAAAAAACTCTAAAAACCCAAAGAGGCCCTAAAACCCTGAAAACTACTAAAACCCCTAAAAATCCTTGAAAACCCCTAAAAAACCTAAAAGTCCCTCAAACCCCTAAAAACATAAAAATAATAAAAAAACCCATAAATATCCATGAACATGTAAAAAACCCTAAAAATTATGAAAACCCCATGAAACCATAATACCATTAAAAACCTTAAAACTCCTAAAAACCTATAAAATATAAAAAAATCCTAAAAACTCTAAAACCCTTTAAACCCAATTTTTTTTAAAACACTAAAAACATTAAAAACCCTAAAAAACACTAAAAACCCTACAAACCCAAAAAGACACTAAAACCCCTAAAAACTATAAAAACATTAGAACCCCTTTAAATCCTCTAAAACACCTCAAAATCTCGAAAAACCTAAAATTTCCTAAAATCCATAAAAATCATAAAAAACCATAAAAATCCACAAAAACATAAAAAATCCTAAAAACCATGAAAACAAATAAAAACCATTAAAACCCCTAAAAACCTTAAAAACACTAAAAACAAATAAAAACACTAAAAAGACACTAAAAACTACAAAAATCCTTAAACCCCTAAAAATATTAACAAAATCTAAAACACCTTAAAGACCCTAAAAACTAATTAAAAAACCTTGAACCAAAATAGATCCTAAAAACCCTGAAAAACACTAAAAACCAAAAGAAACCCATGAAAACCCCTAAAACCCTAAAAATACCTAAAAACTCTAGAAACCATAAATATCCTAAATAACTCCAAAAAATCCTTGAAAATGTGAAAAAACCCCAAACACCTGAAAACCAAAAAACCCCTAAAAACCTTAAAACCCTTAAAAACCCATGGAAGATGTCTCCGCTCTCTCCTAGTCTCTCCCACTTGACGCGACGATCCTCAAGGTTCCCTCTCGGATCCCTTCTCTTCGACTCTGTGGATCACTTCCAGACCAAGATTTGTGATGCGGATAGAGTTCAGAGGCTTTCTTCCCTAGTGCAATGGTGGAAGACGAGGTAGATGCATGTTGGAGGAGGGATCTGGTGGGTTGTGGCTGGGAAAGGCGATGATGATTTGGTCGGGTTTGGAGCAGATCTGTTAGATCTGGACCTTGGTATTCCTCGGATCCTATCTTTTTTGCTCCGTGGTGGTGGCAATGATGGTTTCCCGGTGGTTTGTGTAATGTCTGCGAGGTCGACGTCGAAGTCAACCTTGGCTCCAGATCTGAAATTCCGATGTATTTTCTTTGTCTTGCTGCTTCGCTACTTGGTTTCGTCCCTGATGGCATTCCGATTCTGGGCTCCATGGTGCCTCTGTCCTCTTCATCATTCTTGCTCTCCATGGCCTCTTTCGGAGGTGCTTTGGCGAGGTCAACAAACCCTCGATGGTGAAGATCCTTGGAGCCTCATAATGGGCACTTAGCGATTAAGGACTGATCAGAATGATTTTTCAAGATGGTGTCTTTGGTCTGGATCGGTTGCGCTGTTTCGACTCAGATCTGCTTTTTCGGATGGCACTCGTCAGTGGTCTCTTGGATCGGCAGAGGAGACGTCACGTGGGGGGATCGAGTTGGTGCCTGCGGTTCAAGCCGATTTCATCTTTCCATGGAATAGGAGGATCAGATCTTGGAGGGTTTGGTATGTTGTCCCTCCTACGGTTCTGGCCGATTCTACTACAGGTTTTCTTCGGTGTTGCTGTGTGCTGGTCCATTTGGTGGTCAATGGGTTCTTTGCTAGATTTTCTGGATTAAATTCTCTGCCTTACAAGCTTTGCTGCTTTGTGGCTGTGGATGGTTTGGATGAGAACTGCTTCTCGTGTTGGTTCTTGAAGTTGGGGCACTGGATACTGTGGCTTGGTTCCGGAATTGTCTACTGTGGTATGTTGGATGCAGGCGCAACTGTCTTTGTAGGTGTGAAATATTTTGCTGGGTTTCCGAAACATCGGTGCTGGATATTGCTTGCAAGGAGTCTGGGATATAATGAAGCTATTGGTCTGGGGCATGGGCGATGGTGGTCTTATGCTGATGGTTGTTCAATATGTCATATGCTAGATGTTGGTGCTGTTGTTTATGGCTTTCTTTCCTTTGAATGGGAGTTGGTTGGTGTCATTTACTGGTTGCTGGATGCTTTTTGGTTTGGAAGTAATGGTTTCTGGTTGTTCAGCTGCTGGTTATTGGTTGCCGCTTTCCTTGAGGTTTGGAGGTGGTGGGTGCTGGAAGACTTCTATAGCTGTGTTTTTTGGAATTGGTGCTGGTGGCTATGTGATGTTTGATGCTGGTGGTTTTGTGATGTTAGATGCCCACGGTTCTGGATGCTGGTTGCTTCTCGGATGGGAGGTACTAAAGCTGTGGTTTATGGTTGTGCTGTTGCTGGATGTGGATTTCTATTTGAGTTTGGATGCTAGTTGTTGGTTAGCTGTGAGCTGCTGGATGCTGGTTGATGCTGGATGATGGTGGTGGTTGTTTTAGTTTGCGCGTTTTTTCTTTTTTCATTCTTGATTTTTCTTTTTTTGGGCCTTTTGTCTTGGGACGTTAAGGGTTTTTTGGGTTGGGTCGATTGACCCCTCCCCTCCCTTGTCTGCTGGGTCTCTTTTTTATTTATAATAAATTTGGGGGGTCAGGAATAGCTTGACCCTCGCATCTTCCTTGCCCTTAAAAACCCATAAAAACCCTAAAAACCCACTAAAAACTCTAAAAACACCTAAAAACCTTTAAAAACTCTAAAAACTTTAAAACCCCTAAAAACTCAAAAAATCCATAAAACCCAAAAAAGAATATAAAAATATGAAAAACCTAAAAAACCTTAAAAACTCCTAAAAACCTCAAAGAACCATCAAAATCCCTAAAAAACAAAAAACACTAAAACCATAAAAATCTAAAAAAACCTTAAAAACCCATGAAAATACAAAAAACCCTAAAAACCCTAAAAACCCTTAAAAACCCCTAAAAACCATAAAAACCACTGAAGTCCTTTAATATCCTAAAAACCCATAAAAATCCAAAAAACCACTAAAAATTATAAAAACCTTTAAACCCCTAAAAACTCTGTAAAACTCAAAAAAACCCTCAAAACCCTAAAAAATTCAAAAAAGAACCCTAAAAACTCAAAAAGACCCTAAAAAACCCTGAAAAAACCCAAAACCACTAAAAAACCCCTAAAACCCCTAAAACCTCTCAAAATCCCTAAAACTCTAAAAACCCTAAAAACCATAAAAATCCTTAAAACCCCCCTAAAAATCAATGAAAACATAAAGACACTAAAAACCCTGAAAAATCCATGAAAACTATAAAAACCTCTAAAAACCTTTAAAAAACCCTAAAACCCATAAAAAGCTGAAAAAATTATGTAACACTCTAAAAACCATTAAAACCTCTACGAATGTTAAAATACTCTAAAACCCTTAAAACCCCTAAAAGACTCCAAAAAATCCTAAAAACCAAAAAGACCATGAAAATGCTGAAAACACCAAAAAACACAAAAAACCCATGAAAAACCATAAAACCCCTCAAAATCTCCAAAACCCTAAAAACGATAAAAAAAAATATGGGTCGTTGGTTGGTTATGAGTTGCTGGTTGGTGGTGAATGCTGGATGATGTGTGGTTTTTTGGTTTTCAGTACTCCTGTGGATGAGTATGTTGTTGTGATGCTAGTTGATGGTTGATGTTTGATGGAAAGTGGTGATTGTTGCATTCGGTTGCGCTTGTGTTGTGGTGTGAGGTTGCTGAGTGTGTTTGGCTGTGATGTTGGATTTGGTGATGTTGGTTGCTGGGGCTGGTTGGTTTGGATATATTGCTGCTGATGTGTTGCTATGAAGATTGGATGTGGTGCTGCTGGATGATGGTGCTCGATGCTGGTCGTTCTGAGTTTTGATGATGGTTGTTGGGAAGCTGTGAGATGCTGGAGGCTGGTTGATGCTGGATAGTGGTGGTTACTGCTTGGTTGTGTGTGTCTTTTCCTTTTGATTTCTTTTTTGATTTTCTTTTTGCGTGCGTTGTAAGGGGTTTTCGGGTGTCGGTTGATTGACCCCTCCCCTCCCTTGTCTGCAGTGTTTGTGTCTTTTTGTTTAATAAATTTTGGGGGGTGCCAGGAATAGCCTGGACCCGAGCCTTCTTTCCCTAAAAATTCTAAAAAATATAAAAACCTTAAAAGTCTAAAAAACTAAAAAAATCCCTAAAACCCCAAGAATGACAATAAAATTCATGAAAAACCCTTAAAACCCTAAAAACCTTGAAAACCTCTAAAAATCAAAAAAATCTCTAAAACCTTAAAATACCTAAAATTCTAAAAACCATAAAAATACTAGAAACCCATAAAAACCATGAAAATGTAAAAAACATAAAAACCTTGAAAAATAGTGGAAAATCATAAAAACCCTAAAAAACCATAGAAAAACATAAAACCCATAAAAACCCTAAAAACCACTAAAAACCTTAAAACCCCTTAAAACCCCTAAAATGGTAAAAAAAAACTCTATCAAACATTAAAAACCCCAAAAACATAAAAAAAAACCACTAAAACCCCAAAAGACCCTACAAACCCTGTAAAACCCTAAAAATCCCTACAAACCATAAAAATCTATCAAAACATAAAAAACCCCTAAAAACTCTGAAAATCCCATCAAAACCAAAAACCACTAAAAACTTTTAAAAACCCTAAAACCCCATAAAAACTAAAAAACCACTAAAAGATCTAGAACTCGTAAAACCCTTAAAAATGATTCAAAACTCTAAAAAACCACAAAACCCTAAAAACTCTAAAAATTCCCTAAAACTCAAAGACACTAAAACCCCTTGAAAAACCAAATAAAAGCTCAAAATCCCTAAAAACCTAAAAGGTCATAAAAACCATAAAAAATCATAAAAATCACTAAAAATCCATGAAAATGTTAGAAACCCTAAATCCCCAAAATATTTTAAAAACTCCGAAAAAACCTGAAAAACCATAAAAATCCCCAAAATCCCTTTAAACCCTAAAAACCCGTAAAACCCAAAAAATCCTAATCAACCCTATAAAATTCACGAAAACATAAAAAACCCTAAAAACATGAAAAACCCTTGAAAACCATAAGACCCCTGAAAACCTTTAAAAAACCTAAAATCAATAAAGAACCTAAAAATCACTAAAAACTCTAAAAACCCTTAAAACCAATAAAAACATTAAAACCCCAAAATTCCCAAGAAAACCCTAAAAACCTAAAAAGAGCCTAAAAATATCAAAAAACCCAAAAACCTCCTAAAAATCCATCAAATCCCTAAAAATCCCTAAACCCCTAAAAAACCCTAAAAACCCCCAAAAAATATGAAAATATTAAAATCCCTAAAAACCTTGAAAAACCCCTTCAAATCTATAAAAACCCCTAAAAATTTAAAAAAACATAAAACCCACTAAAAACTCGAAAAACCGTTTAAACCCCTAAACACGTTTAAAAACTCTAAAAACCACAAAACCCTAAAAACTAAAAAAACCCTAAAACCCCAAAACTACAAACCCGGAAAACCCTAAAACCAATAAAAACCCCTAAAATCCCTAAAAAACCTTAAAAACCTGAGAAAACCTTAAAAATGATAATAATCATCAAACCCCCCTAAAAATACTTGAAAATGTAAAAAGCCATAATAACACTGAAAAAACCCTAAATGCCATAAAAACCCATAAAAACCATAAAACCCCTAAAAACATAAAAAGATTAAAACCCCATAAAAACCCAAAAAAACCACTAAAAACCCAAAAATTCCTTAAAACCACTAAAAATGTTAAAAACTCTAAAAAATATTTACAACACTAAAAACTCCAAAAAACCACTAAAAAATCAAGAAAAACCCTAAAACACTAAAAAATATTAAAAACCCTCAGAATACCTAAAAACCCTAACAACCATAAAAAACATAAAAATGCATAAAAATCTATGAAAATGTAAAATACTCTAAAAATCCTAAAAAACCCCTGAAACCCATAAAAACCTCGAAAACCCTTAAAACCCAAAAAAACCCAAGAAACCCTAAAACCCACTAAAACCCTAAAAACCCTAAAAATGCCTAAAAATGATAAAAAAATCTAAAAAACCTCAAAACCCTTAAAAAACTCAAAAACACCAAAAAAAACCCAAAAGACCCCAAAACCCCCCAAAAAACTCTAAAATCCTCCAAATCCCTAAAAACCCTAAAATCCCTTAAAAACCATAAAAATCCTAAAAACCACTAAAAATACATGAAAACATAAAAAACCCCTAAAAACCATGAAACCCCACTAAAAAAAATAAAACCCCTAAAAACCCATAAAAACCCTAAAACCCCACTAAACACATTAAAAACCCTTAAAACCCCTAAAAATGTTAAAAACTCTAAAACCCCTTAAAAACCCTAAAAAACAAACAAAAAATTCCAAAACCCCAAAAAGACCCTAAAAACCCTAACAAACACAAAAACCCCTAAAAACCCAAAAACCAATCAAAATACCAAAAAACCTTCAAAATATCTAAAACCCTAAAACCATAAAAATCATAGAAATCCTAAAAATCCCCAAAAAACATGGAAACATAAAAATCCCTAAAAACCCAGAAAACCAGAAAACCCTTAAAAACCATAAAAACCATAAAAACTAATAAAACCCTAAAAACAACTAAAAACTTTAAAAACCATTAGAACTCTTAATTTTTTATAAAAACTCTAAAAAATGAGACAACCCTAAAAACCATAATACCCGAAAAAGACAATGAAACCCCAAAAAACACGAAAAACCTTAAAAAACCCCAAAACCCTCAAAATCCATAAAAACCCTAAAAACACTAAAAGCATTAAAAACCCTAAAAACAACTAAAAATACATAAAAACGTAAAAAACTCATAAAATATTGGTAAACCCCTAAAAACATAAAACCCTTGACATCCTTAAAAACAATAAAATCCATAAAAACTCTAAAACCGCTAAAAAAACTAAAAACCCATAAAACCCCTAAAAAGTTAAAAAAAATCTAAAACAAACAAACCCTAAAAAACTAGAAAAAACCTAAAAACCCAAAAAGAAATTAAAAATCCTGAAAACCAATAAAAACACAAAACCCCCAGAAAACCCCTAAAAACCCTCCACATCACTAAAAACCCTAAAAACACTAAAAACCACTAAAAACCTTAAAAACCCATAAAAAACCTAAAACCACTAAAACTCTAAAAACACTTAAAACCACTAAAAAATTAATAAAATCTAAAAACCCATAAAACCAATAAAACCCTAAAAACTTAAAAACCCACTAAAAATGAAAAAGACTCTAAATACCCTGAAAACGCCTAAAAACCCTAAAACCCCTAAAACCTCTAAAAACCCTCAAAATCCCTAAAAACCCTAAAAACCCTAAAATTCCTAAAACCCACTAAAAATCGATGAAAAACCCTTAATAATCCTAAAAAGCCCTTGAAAACCATAAAAACCCTAAAAATCTTTAAAAAGATTAAAACACATAAAAACTCAAAAAAACCCCTATAATGTTCAAAACTCTAAAAAACCTTTAAAACCCAAGAAAACTAAAAAACCCTAAAACCCAAAAAATACCCTAAAGCCCCTAAAAACCCTAAAAACCCCTAAAACCTTTAAAAACCATAAAAACAATAAAAAACCTAAAACCCTCTAAAAATCCATGAAAACATAAAAAACCCATAAAAATGTTGAAACCCACCTAAAACTTCTAAAACACTTAAACCCTAAAAATTAGGGTTTATTATCCCCTCGTGATTCCTTGTACTATTGCTCCCTCTCCCTGATCCTAGATCTGTGTTGTTTCCTTAGCAGCGGGGCTTCTGGATTCTCAGTGGTTTGGGTTTTGTCTTGGCGGATCAGATGTCATGGTGGTTCACTATCCCCTTGTGATTCCTATCACTATCACTCCCTATCCCTAATTCTGGATCAGTGATTCTTCGTTGGCGGCGTCGCCTCTGGGTTCTTAGTGGTCTGGGTTCAGTCTCAACAGATTGGCTGTCTTCGTGGTGCGCTTGACTATCCTTGAAGGAGGTGTGGTGTGGAAAAATAGTAGATTCATATGGGCCCTTATTCAGTCAAAGGTGAATCGGTTTTCAATGATGGTTCCAGATATGAGTCTCAGAGGGATGTAGTGGCATTTCTGTCCTCGCGATAGAGTAAGGTGAGTGTAGAGGGTGCTGCGGTGACTTGGCAGTGGTGTGTTCGGTCCCGAGTTTAGATCTGTTTGACAGATTTGGTGTGTTGGGGACATGATTGTATTGGAAAGGGGTGATGAGTGGTGGAATTTAGTTGTGGTTGGGTCTCTGGTGCAGTGAGGATCTAGTGTGACTTTGGCCCTAGTTGAGGGTTGTGGATGTCCAGGATCCTAGTTCAGTGGTCTATGGTAGTGGTGGGCTGGGGTTGGTGTTTGGAATGGGGAAAGTTTTGGTTGGTCCGGATGCCGAAGGAGGATGCTGGATGATAGAAGCTGGTGTAGTAAGATGTTGGGAAGGTTACGGTGTTGTGATGCTAACTGTGGAATGGAGCTAGGAGGGGGTGATTTTGTTTTTGTGTTGTTGGTGGTGTGTTTTTGGGGTGATGGGTATGTTGTAGGATGGGAGCTGCTGGGTGCGAGTTGCTGGATGCTGGGATCTGATTGGCTAGGAGGTGTTGGACGATGGAAGCTGAGCTGCTGGATATTGGCGGCTTCTTTCCTAGGAGGTTCTATAGGTGTTGTTGTTGGGTTACTACTAGAGTGCTGGTTGGGTGGTGTGGCTGGATTGGTTGTGAGTTGCTGGTGGGGCTGGTTGCTGGAATTGATATGAGGTGTTGGGCACTGTCTGGTGATGCTGCGCAAATACTAGATTGTTGGAGGGGCTGTTTAGTGCTAGGTTTTGACGAAAGGGTGTTGGGTGTTGCGAAATGGTGCTAAGAGTGGGTGTTAGTGCCCCTGTGTTGTTGGTTGCACTGCTAGGTGTTGAATGCTGGGTGCTGGTTAGTTAGGAGGTGTTAGATACCGGAAACTGAGCTGCTGGATATCGGTTGCTGCTTGGTCGGGAGGTGATGAAGGCGATGTTTATGTTTTTGGTGCTGTTGGTGACCCCATGATGTAGCTCTTTTGGGCATGAGTTTGATCTTCCAATTTCTTTGTTTGCTTTCTCTTTTCTAATAAATTTTGAGGGGCTAGGAATAGCCTTGTCCTATGCCTACTTTTCCCTAAAAACATTAAAAATCTCTAACAAACCACAGAAACCTTAAGAAACTCAAAAAATCCCTAAAAACCCAAAAAAACACTAAAAACCCTAAAAAAACCCCTAAAAACCCTCGAAAAAACCCACAAAATCGCTAAAAAACTAAAAACTATAAAAACCTTAAAAATCCAAAAAACCCCAAAAAAACATAAAAATGTAAACAATCTTAGGAATGCTGAAAAAACCTAAAAACCATAAAAACCCCTAAACACCTTAAAAATCCTTAAATCACATAAAAATCATAACAAACCACTGAAAACTCTAAAACCCCTTAAAACCCTTACGAAACTTAAAAACCCTAAAACTCATAAAACCCTAAAAACTCAAAATGACCCTAAAAACCATGAAAAACCCTAACAAACCCTAAAATCCCTAAAAACCCTAAAAAATCCTAAAAACCATAAAATCATAAAAAACCCCTAAAACCATGAAAACATAAAACACCCTAAAAACCCTAAAAAACCCCATAAAAACCATAAAAACCCTAAAAACCTTAAAAACTTTTAAAAACCCATAAAACCCTAAAATTCCACTAAAAATGAAAAACCCTTTTAACCCCTATAAATATTAAAAACCATAAAAAACCTTAACACCCCTATAAAAACTCAAACAAACCCCTAAACTCCGAAAAACCCTAAAAACACTAAAAAACCAAAAAACCCCTGAAAACCCCTAAAAACCCTGAAAATCCATAAATACCTTAAAAACAATAAAAACCATAAAAATCACAAAACCCCTAAAAATTTATAAAAATGTAAAAAACCCAAAAACCCTGAAAACCTTAAAAACCCTAAGAACCTTAAAACCCATACAACCTTGGAAACCACTAAAAACTCCAAAACCCTTAAAGCTACTAAAAACGTTAAAAAAATATAAACATCTTAAAACCCTAAAAAACTAAAAAAATTCTAAATGCCCAAAAAGACCATTAAAACCTTGAAAAACATAAAAGCTTAAGAATCCCTAAAAACTCTAAAAACCATCAAAATTACTAAAAAGGCTAAAATCCCTACAAATATTAAAGATCCTAAAATCCCCTAAAAATCCATGAAAACATAAAAAAGCATAAATACCTTGAAAATTATCTAAAAACCATAAAAACCACTAATACTTTATAAAATCCTAAAAACCCTAAAACCCCTAAAAACCACTAAAAATTCTAAAAACCCTTAAAACCCCTAAAAACATTAAAAACTCTTAAAAACCTTTAAAACCCTAAAAACTCAAAAAAATCATAAAAATTTAAAAAAGGCCATAAATACCCTAGAAACCCCTAAAAATCCTTAAAAAACCCTAAAACCCTAAAAAAAACATATAATTCCTCAAAAACCTTGAAAATCAATGAAAACATAAAAAACCAAAAAAACTGCCTGAAAACTATGAATACCCTTAAAACTTTTATAAACCCCTAAAAACCAATAAAAATCCTAAAACCACTAAAAACTCTAAAAACCATTAAAATCAATAAAACGTAAAAAACACTAAAAACCTTCAAAACTCTAAAAAACACAAAAAAACCCTAAAAATCCAGAATACCTTAAAATCCCAAAAAACCCAAAAAACCCTAAAATACCCTAAAAAACCCAAAAAATACTAAACATCCCTAAAACCTTGAAAGAAGCTAAAAACCATAAAAATCATAAAAATCCTAAAAAATCCATGAAAACGTAAAAAAACCTAAAAACCTTTAAAACCTTTGAAAACCAAAAAAACCCTAAAAACCATTAAAACCCAAAAAACCACTAATGACTCTAAATACCATAAAAACCCTTAAAAATTAAAAAAAACTCTAAAAAACCTTAAAAAACCTTAAAAACTCAAAAAGAAACCCAAAACCCCAGAACCCCCCCCCCCCCCCGAAAACCCAGAAAACCCCTAAAACCCCTTGAAAAATCATAAAACCCTAAAAATCCCTAAAATCTATAAATAATGTTAAAAACCATAAAAATACTAAAAAACACCATAAAATCCATGAAAACATAAAAACCCTCAAAACCCCCTGAAAACCATAAAAATCCCTAAAAACCTTAAAAACAGTAAAATCAATAAAAAACCTATAAAACCACTAAAAACTCTCAAAACCCTAAAACCCTTAAGAATGTTAAAAAAATTTAAAAACCTTTAAACCTCTAAAAACTCAAAAAACCCTAAAACCCAAATGACCCTAAAAACCCCTAAAAACCCAAAAACCACTGAAAACCCCTAAAACCCCTCAAAATACCTAAAAATCCAAAAAAACTAAAAACCATAAAAATCCAAAAATCCTCTATAATCCATGAAAACTTAAAAAACCTTAAAAACCTAGAAAACCCACTAAAAACCATAAAACCCTCTAAAACCTTACAAACTCTAAAAATCTATAAAAAACCTAAAAACCACTAAAAACTCTTAAAACCCTTAAAACCCATAAAACATTAAAAACTCTAAAAAAACTTTAAAACACTAAACAACTCAAAAAAAAATAATGACCAAGAATGACCCTAAAACCTTGAAAAACACTAAAAACCCTAAAACCCTAAAACCCCTAAAAACCCAAAAAAACTCTAAATCCATAAAAACTCTAAAAAATCCTAAAACCCATAAAGACCCTAGAAACCCTAAAAACCATGAAAAACAAAAAACCCCCTAGAAACCCTAAAAAACCTTTTAAAATCCTAAAAACCCATAAAACCTAAAAACCACAAAATCCATTAAAATCCCTTAGAATCCCAAAAAAATGTTAAATACTCTATAAACCCTTTAAACTAATAAAAAACTCAAAACCCCTAAAAACCCAAGAAGACCTTAAAACCCCTGAAAATATTATAAAACCCCCTAAAATCCCTAAAAACCCCTAAAAACCCAAAAAGCTTTAAAAATTATAAAAACACCTAAAAATCCATGAGAACCTAAAGGACCATGAAAACCATGAAAAAATCATGAAAAAACCTTGAAAACCAAAAATCCATTAAAGAAGTTTAAAAATGATAAAAACCCATAAAATCCCAAAAAACCACTAAAAAACTAAAAATCCTTAAAACCCCAAAAAACGTTAAAAAACGCTAAAAAAAATTAAAAACCTAAAAAAACCTAAAAAGACCCTAAAAACCCTAATAACCCCTGAAACCCCTAAAAACCATAAAAACCATAAAAACCCATAAAAACCCATAAAAACCAAAAAACACCCTAAAAATCCAAGAGAATGTAAAAAACACTAAAAAACTTGAAAAACCATAAATCCCCTAAAAACCTTAATAACCTTAAAAACCCATAAAAACTCTAAAAACCCAATAAAAATTCTAAAAACCCTTTAAATCCGTAAAAATATTAATAAAATTTAAAAACTCTAAAAAACTAAATAAAGAGCTCAAAAAACCAAAGACCCTAATAATACTATAAACCACTAAAACCCCTCAAAACCCCTAAGAACACTAAAAACAAAAAAACCCTTAAAAACCAAGAAAATGTAAAAAAACCATAAAACCCTAAAAACCCTTAAAACCCCCTTAAAACCATAAAACACCTAAATCCCATAATGAGGCCTCGGAGCAGTGGCTATCCTCCTTCCCTCGTGGCACTAGGGTTCTTCTTCGGCTCTTCCTCCTTCCCTCTACGACGTAGTCCGACCCTGGTGTCCACGACCTCATCCTGGAATGGCGTCGATGGAGGTTCCCACCCCCCCCCCATGCGTCCCTGCTTCGATTTGATATGGTGTTGGCTTTGTCATGCCTTGCAGCTTCGGGATCTTGCTACGACTTCAGATTGTTCGTTGATTGCTTTGGTTCACATGGAGTTGACTTCGTCTCCTCTGGCTTCGAATCCCCGGTCTGTCCTTGGTTTGCACATCAATCTAGGTTGGTGTATGCCTCTATAGATCAGGGTTCTTTTTGTGGTCTCAGGAGCTCAGTGTTGGGTTTGGTGTTCCTGTCAGCTTCTTCGACACTCCCATGTCCTACGGACCTTGTCGCGGCTTTCGTGCACTCATCGCTGGCTCCAGGCTGCTCGTTGTCTGCTGCGGTGGGTTCCTCCCTAGCCCCAAGATCCAGTCACGGATGCAGTATTCCTGTCTTTTGGCATCGATATCCCCGCTCGACCTCTACTCGGCCTGACAGCGGTCCTGGTGTGGTCCAGTCTCCTCAGACGTGGCTCTATTGGCTTGGAGTGGGGAGGCCCTATTTTTCGACTCCTTTGGTTTCTTCCGCTCCGGTTCTTTTACTACTGATGAATTGTTGTGGATGAGATTGTTCCATTTTATATTGTTGGTTTCTGAGTGAGGGAAGGTGATGACTTTTTGCTGGTGAATGCTGTGATGGTGGATGATTTGGGGCTGCAGAGGTGGTTGTTTGGTGGTGATGATTCTTGGTCGATGATGTTGCTACTTATGGTCCAGTGCTGCTGTATGTGGGTTCTGTTTGGTTTGGAGGTGATGCTGGGGTCTGTACTTTTTCAGTTTTTTTTCTTTTTTTTTCTTTCTGATCTTTTGTTTTGGGGTTTTTGGGGTGTGGGTTTGTTAGGGTTTTTTGGGGTGTGGGTTGTTTGACTCCTCCCCTCCCTTGTCTATTGCATATTTTCTTCAAATAAATTTGGAGGGGGTCAGGAATAGCCTGGCCTCCATATCTTCCTTGCCCTAAAGCCCATAAAAACCCAAAAAGTCATAAAAACTCAAAAAAAACTAAAAACTCTAAAAATCCCTAAAAAAGTTAAAAACCTCTAAAACATTAAAAACCATAAAAACTCAAAAAACCCCTAAAATACCCAATAGATCCAAAACGCCTAAAAAAACTTAAAACCCCTAAAAACCTCAAAATCTCTAAAACCCTAAAAACCTAAAAACCCATCAAAAACCTAAAAAAACAATAAAATCCAAGAAAACATTAAAAAAACTAAAAAACCTTAAAACCATAAACCCCTAAAATCCTTAAAATCCTAAAAACCCATAAAACCCACTAAAGACTATAAAAACCCTTAAAACCCTAAAAACGTTAAAAAACTCTAAAAAACCTTAGAAACCCCCAAAAAACTAAAAAACCCTAAAACACCAAAAGACCCTAAAAACCCAGAAAAAACCCTAAAAACCCTAAACCCCGCCTAAAAACTCATAAAACCCCTCAAAATCCCTAAAAATCCTAAAAACCATAAAAATTAAAAAAACCACTAGAAATCCATGAAAACATAAAAAAACCTAAAAACCATAAAAAGCCCATAAAACCCATAAAAACCCCTAACAACCTAAAAAAACCCTAAAACCCATAAAAACCCTAAAAACCCTAAAAACCCTAAAAACCTAGTAATAACTATAAAAACCCTTATAACAAATAAAAAATTTAAAAACTCCCAAAACCCTCTAAACATCCAAAAAGAATATAAAACCCTGAAAACCTTAAAAACCTTAAAATTCCCTAAAATCCCTAAAACCCCCCACAAAATCCCTAAAATCCCAAAAAAACTCCAAACCTCTAAAAAATATAAAACCCAAAAAAATCCCTAAAAACCCATGAAAACATAAAAAACCCAAAAAACCCTAAAAAACTAGTGAAATCCATAAAACCCTCCAAAAACCTTAAAAACCCATAAAAACCCTAAAAACCACTAAAAACATTAAACCCCTCACAACCCCTATAAATGTTATAAAACTCTACAAAACCATAAAAACCCTAAAAAACCCAAAAAAAACTCTAAAAACCCCAAAAAGTACTTAAAAACCTTAAGAAACCCAAAATACGATAAAAAACCAAAAAAAATCCTAAAAACTCAAAAAAAAACCTAAAAACACAAAAAGAACTAAAACCCCTAAAACCACTAAAAACCTTAAAAACCCCCCGAAAACCCTAAAAGCCCTCAAAAATCCAAAAACCTCTAAAAAATACAAAAACCCATAAAATTCCTAAATAACACCTAAAAATCCATAAAAACATAAAAAACCTTAGAAACCATGAAAAACCCTAGAAACCCATAAAAAACCCAAAAATACATAAAAAAATAAAAAACTTTAAAACCCCTTAAAACCCATATAACATTAAAAGTCTAAAAAACCTTAATAACACTAAAAACTCAAAATAAATCATTTAAAACCTAAAAAAGACACTAAAACCCCAAAAAACCCTAAAAACCATAAAATCCTTATAAACTCTAAGAAATCCTAAAAACCATAAAATTTCAAAAAAACCCTAAAAATCCAAAAAAAACCATAAAAATCCCTAAAAATCCTAAAACCTCTAAAAGCCCTTAAAAATCCAAAAAAAATAAAAACTTTAAAAAAACATAAAAACCTTAAAGAACTCAAAAAATATTAAAACCCCAAAAGCCCCAAAAAACCATTATAAACCTAAAACCCCTTGAAACACCCTAAACCCCCAAAAAATATTTAAATATCATAGAAACTATAAAAATTCTAAGAAACCCCCAAAAACCATGATATCATAAAAAACACTAAAATCCCATAAAAACACTAAAAATCCACTAAAAACTTGAAAAACCCAAAAGACCCTAAAAACATGGAAAACCCTTAAAAACACTAAAAACCAAAGGAAAAAAACCTAAAAACCACCAACATCCCTAAAACCCCAAAAAACTCTAAACACCATAAAAATCATTAAAAACACCTAAAATTCCATGAAAACAGGAAAAACCCTAAAAACCTGGAAAACCCCTCAAGACCATAAAAACCCCTAAAAACCATTAACAAACCTAAAAATCCATAAAACCCCTAAAAACCCACTAAAAACCCTAAAAACCTAAAAACCCCTAAAAACTTTATAAAACTCTAAGAATCCTTAAACCCCCTAAAAACTCAAAAAAATACCCTGAAACCCAAGAAGACTTTAAAAATCCTGAAAGACCCTAAAACCCTAAAAACCTTTAAAAACCCCTAAAATTCCACAAAATCCCAAAAAACCTAAAAAACCCTAAAAACTATAAAAATAAAAATCCCTAAAAATCCATGAAAACATAAAAACCCCTAAATACCATAAAATACCCTTGAAAACCCAAAACAAATCCCTAAAAACATAAAAACCCTAAAAACCCATAAATGCCAAAAAAACCCACTAGAAAACTCCAAAAAACTTTAAACCCATAAAAAAATAAAAAATTATAAAAAAAATTAAAAAACCTAAAAGCTCAAGAAACCCATAAAACCCCCAAAAGAACATAAAAAACCTAAAAACCGAACCCCTGAAAATACCCCTAAACCCTTCAAAATCCCTAAAAACCCTAAACACCCTATAAACCATAAAAAAACCTAAACAATACCTAAAAAAATAAAATCCCAGAAAATCTGGAAAACCCCTGAAAACCATAAAAACCTCTATAAACTATTAAAATCCAAAAAAAGCAAAAAGAACCCCTTGAAAAAACCATTAAAACACTAAAAACCTTCAAACACCTAAAAACATTAAATTCTATAAAATCCTTTAAAACCCTAAAAATATTAAAAAAACACTGAAAAACCAAAAATTCTAAAAACCATGATAATCATTAAAACCCTAAAGCCCCCTGAAAAACCTTAAAAACCCTAAAAATCCCTAAGATCACAAAAATCCTAAAAAATAGAAAAATCCAAAAAACCTTAAAATCCATGAAAACGTAAAAAATCCTTAAAACCCATGAAAACCATAAAACCCCTTAAAAACTATAAAGTGTCAAATCTTGGAATTTGATGCTCGCTGCTACTACGGATTGGTGGCTGTTGAAGGAAAAGATACAGGTTTGCATTTCTGGTTCTGATATCTTGTCCTTGGCGATTTCTACTGATGAAGGTTCGAACATGTTGTGTTCTGTTCATTCTGAGTTGCTGGTTTGTGTGTTCTTGAAATGCGACTGGTTTGGTTCTGTGTTGTGGTTTCTACTGTTTGAAGTGTTTATGGTGTTGAGGATGCTGCGGACTGTGGTCAGGCGTGGGTGCTGGTGGGTATTTTTTCCTGTTTTTGGTGGGATTCTGGATTTGGTCTGGTTGGTAAATGTTGTTCGCTGGGTTCTGAGCTGCTATATGATGTTTGTTTCTGGTTTTTGTTCCCATCATAACATGCTGCTGATTTCTGGTCGGTTACTGAGTTGCTGGATGATGAGTTGCTGGACTTTGTCCACCACTTCCTTTGAGTGGAGGTGGTGGGTGCTGGAATTTTGGTAAGGTGGTGTTGTTTGGTGTTCGATGAAAGTGGAATGGCTGGGTGCTTTTGACTTGCATAATGGAATGTTGTTGGCTGGCTTGGCCGTGATGTTGGATGTGGTTGGACGTTTTCTGACAGGGTTATCTTGCTGCGGTGTGCTTGGTAGTGGGCATCCTCTTGTGCTTGTGGTTGTTAGGGAAGAAGAGTTACTGAGGTCTGGAGGTTTGTTGGTGATGTGGGATGCTTGTTCTGGTTGGACGGGTGACGATGTTGGAGATGCTGCTAAGCGATGTTGTGGCAGTGATGGCTGGAATTTGCTGGATGCTGGAGCTGGTAAGTTTGGAGGCTGGTTGCTGCTTGGTGGTGAGCTGCTGGATGCTGGTTGATGCTGCGGATGATGTTGGTTGCTGCTTGGTGCTTTGTTTTTTGTTTGGGTTTGTTTTGCTTCTTTTCTTCTTTGATTTTTCTTTTTTGGCGTGGGTTGTAAGGGGTTTTTGGGTGTGGGTCGTTCGACCCCTCCCCTCCCTTGTCTACGGTGTCTCTTTTTCTTTCTAATAAATTTGGAGGAGCCGGGAATATCCCGACCCTCGCATCTTCCTTTCCCTTAAAAACTATAAAAAAAACCCTAAACCCATAAAAAGATGAAAACCCACTAAAACTCTAAAAACCCCTAAAACCCCAAAAAACATTAAAAAACTAAAATAAACCATAAAACCCCAAAAAAATTATAAAAAACCTTACATATCCAAAAAACCATAAAAAGTCAATAAAACCCTAAAACCCCAAAAAACCCTAAGAACCCTAAAAATCCCTAAAACCATAAAAACCATAAAAACCACAGATATCCAAAAAACCCTTAAAAATTCCTAAAAAAATAAAAACACTAAAACCCAAAAAATCCCCAAAACCATTAGAAACCCAAAATACCTTCAAAAAACCTAAAAACCATGAAAACCAAAAAAAATACAAAAAATTTTAAAAACCCTTTAAGCACCGAAAAACATTAAAAACACTAAAAAGAATTAAAATTCTAAAAAACGAAAATGAAGTCCTAAAAACCTAAAAAGTTCCTTATAACATGGAAAAATTCTAAAAACCCTAAAAATCCTAAAAACCCTAAAAATCCTAAAAATCCTAAAAAATCACTAAAAACCTATGAAAATGTAAAACCCCCTAAAAACCATAAAACCCCCAAATATAATAAAAAACTCAAAAAAACCTTAAAAACCCCAAAATATTGTAAAAACCTTAAAATACCCTAAAACCTGGAAAACCCTAAAAATCCATGAACACCATAAAAATGCTAAAAGCCATAAAAATCCTAAAACCCCCTAAAATACATGAAAAACTAAAAAAACCAAAAAACTATGAAAAAACCCCTGAAAACCACCACTAAAAATATCAGAAAACTCTTAAATCCCTAAAAATGTTAAAAACTCTTAAAAACCCTAAAAACTCAAAAAACTCTAAAACCCAGAAAAGATCCTAAAAATCCAAAAAACCCCTCAAAATCCCTAAACCCCCAAAAAACACAATAAAATATTAAATTCCTAAAAAACCCTTAAAAATAATGGGAAATGTAAAAAACCTTAAAACCATGAAAAACCCTAAAATCCATAAAACTCGAAAAACCATAGAACCCTACAAACTCTAAAAACCCCCTGAAAAATTTTAAAACTCTTAAAACCCAAATAAAACATTAAAAATCTCTAAAAAACCATAAATCACCTAAAAACTCAAAAAAACCCATAAAAGGCACTAAAACCCATGAAAGCCCCTTAAAACTCTCAAAATCCCTAAAAACCCTAAAACCCCTAAAAACCCCTAAAAACCCCTAAAAACCATAAAAATCATAAAACCCCCCTAAAATCCATGGAAACATAAAAAACCCTAAAAACCTTAACAAAACACCTGAAACCATAAAAACCCTTAAAAACTTAAAAACCATTAAAACCCCCAAAACATTAAAAAACTCTAAAAACCTTAAAACACCCTAAAACCCCCCCAAATATCCTAAAACCCCAAATATCTTAAAAACCCTAAAAAGCATAAAAATACTAAAAACACCTAAAATTCCTAAAAACACTAAAAACTGTAAAAACTCTAAAATTGCCTGTAAAATCCATGAAAACATAAAAAATACCTAAAAACCATCAAAAACCCCCTAAAATTGATAAAACTCCCTAAAACTCTTAAAAACCCTCGACACCCATAAAATCCCTAAAAACCACTAAAAACTCTAAAACCCCTTGAATCCATTAAAAACGTTAAAAAAACTCTAAAAAACCTTAAAATCCAAAAAAACTAAAAAAAACCCCTAAAAACCAAAAAAACACCCTAAAACCACTGAAAAATAGTAAAGACCCTAAAACCCCTTACAACCCTTAAAAACCCTAAAAATCCCTAAAAACCCTCAAAAGCACAGAAAATAATAAAAATCCTAGAAAAACACTAAAAACACTAGAAACCCTAAAAACCCCTGAAAACCTTAAAAACCCCAAAAACCATAACAACCCTAAAAACCCACTAAAACTCGAAAAAATCTTAAAATCCATAAAAATGTTAAAAAATCAATAAACCATAAAAACCCAAAAAAAACTAAAAAAATCCATAAAAACCCATAAAGGCACTAAAAACCCTGATAAACCCTAAAAACATGACCCCCTGAAAACCCCTAAAAAAACACAAATTTCTAAAAAAATCTAAAAAACACTCAAAACCATAAAAATCCTAAAAACCCCTAAAAATATATAAAAACATAAAAATCCCTAAAACCCCTGAAAAACCCTAAAAACCACAAAACCCCTAATAAACATTAAAACCCAAAAATCCATAAAAATGGAAAACAAAAATGTTTTGATTGTTCAAATATATGTTGATGACATCATATTTGGATCAACTCAGAAATCTTTAACTGATTCTTTTGAAAATTTAATGAAATCTGAGTTTGAAATGAGTATGATGGGTGAGTTAACATTCGTTTTAGGTTTTGAAATTTCTCAAAAACCAGAAGGAACATATATATCTCAACATAAGTATATAAATGATTTACTCAAAATGTATGTATATGAGAAAACTAAAAGTATTAGCACTCCAATTGGTACCTCAAACACACTTGATCTTGGTGAAACTGGGAAACCAGTAGATCAAACAATCTTTAGAGGTATGATAGGAAGTTTGCTATACTTGACAGCTAGTCGACCCGACTTAATGTTTTCTGTATGATTATGTGCAAGATACCAATCTAATCCAAAAGATTCTCATTTAAAAGTCGTAAAGAGAATCTTTCGGTATTTAAAAGGCACTATGGATTTAGGTCTTTTTTACTCTTCTAGGATTGATTTTGTTTTAAAAAGTTTTTCAGATGCAGACTTTGGTGGTTGTAGAATGGATAGAAAAAGTACATCTGGAACATGTCATTTCTTAGGAGATTCTTTGGTTTCTTGGTCCTGCAAGAAACAATACTCAGTAGGACTATCCACTGCTGAAGCTGAATATGTAGCAACTAGAATTTGATGTGCTCAAGTATTGTGGATGCAACACAAACTCACTAACTATGGATTGAGTTTCTCTAAAACTCAAATTATTTGTGATAATACTAGTGCCATAGCTCTTAGTAAGAACCCAGCACATCACTCTCGTGCAAAACACATAGATGTTAGGCATCACTTTATTAGGGATCACACACAAAAAGGAGATATTATTCTAAAATTTATCGTAACACAAGAACAACTTGCTGACATTTTTACAAATCCATTACCATTCTATAGATTTGAGTTTATAAAACAGAATATAGGAATGATTACATTAAAATAATCATTCATTTTTACTTCATGTTTTAAAATTCTCTTAACATTAAATAACTCCCTTTGAAAGGGGGAGGAGATTTTTCCTATGTTTTTTTTTATCTTATGATCTTTAATTGTTTACTCTCCTGGTATGTGTTTTTACCTTTCTGTTTATCATATTGACAGTTTTATCATATCATTTAATTTTCTGTTTATCATATTGATAGTCTTATTATATACTTTTCCATCATACTGACTGATGATGGTAATGATTTTCGTTTCCATCGTATCGACCGATGATGGTAATGATTTTCTTTTCCATCGTACTAACCGATGATGGTAATGATTTTTTCCCATCGTATCGACCGATGATGGTAATGAATTTCTTTTCCATCGTATCGACCGATGATGGAAATGATTTTCTTTTCCATCGTACTGACTGATGATGGTAATGATTTTCTTTTTCATCATACTGACCGATAATGGTAACAAGATTGTTTTCCATCGTCTTGTTAGTTCATGGTAACAATATTGTTTTCCATCGGCTTGTCAGTTCATGGTAACAAGATTGTTTTCCATCGTCTTGTCAGTTCATGGAAACAAGATTGTTTTCCATAATCTTGTCAGTTCATGGTAACAAGATTGTTTTCCATCGGCTTGTCTGTTCATGGTAACAACTTTGTTTTCCATCAGTATGATGATTTATAGTTTTATTTTATTTCGTACGGTTGTGTATTCTTTAATCCTAAAACCAAAAACTACCTTACGTTCTCCGGCTGGTAATTTCCATTTTTTTCTTTTTCTCTTTTTCATTTTTAATCCTAACCATTGATCTGTTTTCCTCTAATCTTGACCGTAGAAGATCAATGGTCACCCCTTTATCGCCTATAAATATCCCCCCCCCTCCCCAAACCCACATTGGTTTTTCAGGATTTGAGTCAAAGCTCTTCTCCACTAGGTTTAAATCATCGGAGGATCTTTCATTGGCATCACCGTTATGTCTTAATCCTCTCCTAACACTCCCGACGAAATGTCTTCAAAGACTTTTACAGAGAAATATTTTTTCAGAGAAAGGTTAGTTTCTCGGGACTTTTTTGATTCGTATGATTCCACAATCAGAAGAATCATTCTGTTTCGAGGATGGGAAAATTTGTGGGTTGAAAGACCTGTTTCTCAAGATCCGATTCTCTTTGATGAAGTCAGTTAGTTCTATAAAGCTGTATCTTTCGACAAAGACATGACTATCAATTTTGTTGTGTACGATAGAAAGTTGTCTATGTCTGTGAAACAGGCGGCTCTTTTTCTGAATGTCCCAATAGAAGGGGATTCTTTCTATCCATCTCATAAACTACCAGAGGAAGTTGGTATGTTTAATAGAGAAAGTGTTGAAAAGTCTTTGTTTGTTATTAATGAAGAAAAGAGAAAAGTGGATCATCTTTCTCTGGACAATCGGTTTGTGACTTTATGGATGCAAGGTTTTCTTATCCCAAGGAAAAGGGATAGATAAACTCTAAAGGTTTCTGATATTTTTATACTTGACTATCTTGTAAATATGAGAAAAGTAAATCTCATGGGGTATGTTTTTGAAACCATTATGAATGTCAAGACAAGAGGGATTAAGTCCCAAATGATTATGTATCCATCCATCCTTACAAAGTTCATTCTCGAGAGTATGAAGTTTTGCAACATTCCTTTGAGAGGAAACCCGATAGATCTGAAGCCATCTTGTATTAGTAAGAGTACGTTGAAAAAGCTAAATGTTTGTTTTGATCCTAATTCAAAACTTTTTATAAGAGATGTAGAAGCTGAATCGGCTCAAAATCAATCGGCACCTATGCCATCCAAAAACACTCCTTCTCTTGTTGTTCCTCAGAAGTCTGATCCTCAAACCAGCTCAAAGCCGAAGAAGAAGCCTAAGTACAGTAAGGAAGTTGTAGCCAAGTGGAGAAAGGATAAGGAACAAAGAAAGGAAGGTGATCCAAATTTTGGACTTGATCTAGCCGAAGCCTTTGCTGAGAGATTAAGGGTTGAGGATACCCTTTAGTCTAAAAAGAAGAAGAAGGTTCTTTTGAAAAGAAAATCACAGGAATTTGATGTCTCTAAAGTCTTTAAAGCAGTTGAGGAAGCTAGTGCTCAACATACCACAGAAGTGCATCAAGAGCCTATCGTACAAAGCCTTCCTGAGAAAGAAAAATGAAAACAAATGATGGAAGAGATAGAATAAGTGGAAGAAGAGGGAGAATATTTTATTTTAGAATTCCTTCAGAGTTCAAAGAAGAGTAGAGAGGAATCAGTTTAAAAGCAAAGTGAAGATATTCAACAAGTTCCTCATGCCGATCAAGAACGAACACTGGATAGTTTTTCGCCTCAAGAAAAGCAAGGTTCTCAATCCTCTAACACTGATAAAGTTGTTTTCATTAGTGATAAAGTGGAAGAAGAAAGAAAGCAGAAAGAAAAATCAAAACGAAAACAGCCAGTTGTAGATTCAAGTCGATCAAATGAACTGGATTCGTACGATGAAGATACTGATTCAGAACATACAATCTCTCTCAAGAAGAGTGATTACATTGTCTATGTTTTGAGAAGGGTTGATAAGACCATTCCATATTTCCTGAGGCTGGAAGGGGAGATTGATTTTATTACTGAAAATCAAAAGAAGAAGTTTGGCTCTGTAAAAGAATTAATAAAGAAATTTTTTTCAGTTGAAGCCGATTTGAAAGTTCTTTCACAATGTTTGGTTGCTCATAAGAAGGCCTGCGACAAGATTACCAAGTGGTCGTGCAAAACAGAGAGATCAATCAATGATCATGAGATATCAATTGAAGATATAAGAAATTTGTCAAATGATCTTTCAATTTCTTTCAATAAGCTTGACAGAGAAACGGTTGAAAGGATGAATCTTTTGTCTTCCCAATGAGCCGATATTCCTTCAGTGAAAGAATTGCAAGACAGAATGAATGCTTTTCAATCTGAATTCTCGAAGGTTTCATCTTTCAAGGATGAAATGGTTTTGTTGAAGAAAAAAAATTCCGTGTTATCCAAAGATAACTAGAATCTGCAAGACAGAATTGATACCCTTGAAGAAGTAATCAGAGTCCAGGAGGAGACTATCAAGAATCAAGATCAGATTTTTGCGGACCAACAAGAGCTTCTCAGAACTCAGGGTGAATCAATTTCTGAAGACAAGAAAGAAATAAAAAAGATGAAATCTTTTCTTCATGAGCTCATAAAGATGGATAAGGAAAGAGAAAACAAATGACTGTTGTATTTTTTTTCCTTTGGAACCTGTCTTTGTTTTGTAATAAATTTTATGATTCTTTTCTTTTGTCCTGCAATTATTCTCTCTAACCCTTTCAAGCAACCCAAAGTAACCCCAATTTTTTTTTGTAAACTACAAAGGGGGAGAATATTTTATAAAGGGGGATAATGTTTTATAAAGGGGAAGAATGTTTTATAAAGGGGGATAATGTTTTATAAAGGGGGAGAATGTTTTATAAAGGGGGAGAATGTTTTACAAAGGATATTGGTTTAATCAAATATTTCGAAACAAAGGAAAATCTAAGAATACAATCCTTAGGAAAGTGTACACCTAAGGGGGAGTTAGTTTTATTCAAATTCATATTCATAAGAGTTTCCAATAACTCAGGGGGAGATAAGTATTTCTTGTTATATTTACTTGGTGTGTTGTGATTTCCAAAAAGGGGGAGATTGTTGAGTCAAATGTCATCTTTTGACTTCTATATTTTGTTTTGGAAATCACAAATGACTTTTTAACCGTATCGTACTGACTCTGTAAATCGTATCGTACTGACTCTGTCAATCGTATCGTACTGACTCTGTCAAATGTATCGTACTGACTCTACTATTCATACTTTCATTACTTGTTTTGGTACTTAGTCAAAAACACTTGTTTCATATGAATCATACCATTCCATATCATCGACATATATCTTGTTTTAACCAATATGATTTCGTTGAGTTAGTTACAAACTAATCAAAACGATGTCGTGCTTTCAGTTTCAATATGACCGTTATGATGCCAGGTGTCCAAATCCCTCTGAGTTTTTCAGAGAAATATGACAGTTGGAGGCAACATGACCATTGGAACCCGAGGCCTATAAATAAGAGGTCATTTGAAGCTGAGAAAGGACGATGAATGAGACTTTGTGGAACAACTGTGATACTTTTCTTTAATCAAGATTCTAGAGAGAGATGATGTGACTTCTCTCATGTTGTGTGCCTTGTGCGTCCGATCATCGTATCGAGGGCTTTCAAGTGATTGAAAGACATATGTGCCGATTACCTACAAAATCGAGGGCTGCCAGGGATAGGCAGATGGACGGACCGATCATCGTATCGAGGGCTGTCGGGGATAGGCAGACAGACGTTCTGATCATCGTATCGAGGGCTGCTCGGGATAGGCAGACAGACAGTCTGATCATCGTATCGAGGGCTCACCAAGGTTTTGGTGAGGCAGACCTTTTATCCTAGGTGAAAGGATAACCCTTATATTTGGGTTAAAAGAATTGTAATTCTTTTACATTTCCGCTGCTATCTGTATTATAAAGGAAATTGGTTTTGTTTCCTTTTCTATCTCTTATATATTTGTAATTGTTTCAATTACATCCATTCTATTACATATTGTATTGATTGATTCTATACGCTTTAAGGTAGAATCATTCATCTTTATATTACTCTGATTATTGTGTTCATCTTGGATACAATTGTTTTACATTTCATTAGTATTACATTACATCATACCTTTCATATTCAATACAATTGTGGGTGTTTGTATTTGTATTAGTTTAAGATCATTTAAACTAATCTCTTCAGTGCTAAAACTCAAAAGTTTTTTTAACCTACAATTCACCCCCCTCTTGTATTGTTCCATCTAATAGACATAAATATCCATATATTCGATCCAATAATTGGTATCCGAGCAGGTTTTCCACTGATTTGTATTGCTTTTTTTTGTTTCTTTCAATTTTTTTACTACTTACTACACTAATGTGTGGAGTGGAAATGTTGTTGTTGTATTAGATGGCAGGAATGAATATTGGGTCAATAGAAAATCTAAATCCTTCTAGACCACCTATCTTTTATGGAAATGATTATGAGTATTGGAGAGATAGTATGAAGACTTATGTGATCAACACTGGCGTAGACAATTTTATTATGCTTACTGGAGGTTACAAAATTCCTGACAAAGAAGTCAGTACATTCACTAACCAAGAGAAGCAAGAATATCAACTGAATTACAAGGTACACAATACTTTATTATTCTCTGTTACCAAAAATATATACAATCAGATATATTCATGTGAAGCAGCCAACTGTATTTGGAAGAAATTAGAAGTCACTCATTTTGGTACATCCAAGGTTATAGAAACGAGGAGAGAAATGCTTCGAGCAGAATATCATGGATTTGTTTTTCCATATGGAGAGCCAGTATATAAAGTACAACAAAGGTTTATGACAATTTTCAACGGCTTAAAATATATGGGAGAAAAAGTACTTGATGATGAATATCTAGTTGATAAAATTATAGATATAATTCCAAATGAATGGGGGTCAAAGGGGATGGCTATTGATGAAAATAGAAAAGTTTCCCAGATTTCTCTAGATGAACTCTTTGGAACTCTTCTACAGTACGAGAGAAGAATGACGAGAGATGCTGATTTCAACAAGAAAAATAATGGGAATGGATGTGTAGCCTTTGCATCTAAAGCTAAAATTCCTAAAAGTCTTAAAGATCCAAATCCAAGAATGTTATATCTGATTCAAGTGATTGTGACCTTTCAGATAATGAGTTAGCCAATCTTGATCGAAGGATGAACAACATTGTGGGAAATAAATATTTCCAATATAGATTCAAAAAGAAAGATAGGAAGGATAAAAAAGATTTAGAGGTAACTTGTTATGAATGTAAGAATGCAGCACATATAAGGCCTGATTTTCCTTTACTAAAAATGAAAGACATAAAGGATAAACATTCTCAAAGAAACAAGAAAAGGTTTTATAAGAAAAATAAAGTATTAAAGGCAAATGATACCTGGAGTGAAAGTGATAGTGATTATACAAAAGATTCTTCAGAATATGAGTCCACAGGACAGAGGAATATTGGATTTTTAGCCAGATTACCAATTGAAGATCATTGTCTCGTGGCTAAGGTACATAATGCGGAAGCTATTACAAATGTCTCTTTGAATGCAAAATATACTGATAATAGATATTATGAATCTTCAAATGATGAATCTTCATCATCAAAAGATGATACATTACCATCTTTTGAATAAGTATCTAGATTTGCTAAATTACATGAAAATGAAAATTCTAAACTCATGAAGAAGCTTGAGAAAGAAAATTCTAGAATTTCAATCTTGACTAAATAAGTATCAGATCATTCTAAAGATCTTGATGTGAAAAATTTTGATTTTGAAAGTATTTTAAAAACCCTTGAGAAAGTTAAATCTGATAAGGTTAAACTTTCTAAGGATCTTGAAACTGTAATTTCAAAGAAAAATATTTTAGAGCCTAACTCTAGTTCAAATTCAAATGTTTTGGAAAATAAGAATATGGTTTTAAAACTAGAGTCATAAATTTTTCCTTGAAGAAATGTTTTTCAAACTTTACTCATGGAAAGGAAAACTTTGATCAGATGTATTCTCAAATTAGACCTTTGAGAAATCATTCTGGTCTTGGTTTTACTCATCCCAAACCTGTTTTTAGTAATAACTATTTTGTTCCTCAAAAAACCACTTTCTGTTCTAAGTGTCAATGTGGTGCACACTGGAGAAGATATTGTTCTCTTAACAGAACTCAATCTCTAGGATTTCATAAAGCTCATTTTTTAAAACAAATTTGGATTCCTAAAATTATTTTGTCTAACCCTTCTGGATCCAAACAAGTTTGGATTCTGAAAAACTAATTGTTTCTTTTTCAGGAAAATGAGAAGGGTACCAATAAGAATATTTGGTACATAGATAGTGGTTGTTCTCGACACATGACCGAAAACAAATATCTCCTTGAAATGGTTATCAAAACAAAATGTGGAAAAGTTACCTTCGGAGATAATCCTCAAGGAAAGATTATTGGTATAGGTAATATCATTTTTCTTGGAAAAGTTCTTATCTCAAATGTTTTGTTCGTTAAAGGTATTAGGCACAATCTCATCAGCATAAGTCAATTATGTGATGAAGGTTACCTTGTGAATTTTAGAAATGATAAGTGTCTAGTTCACAATTCCAAGGATGAGTTCATTCTATCTGCCCATAGGCAAGAGAATGTTTACACTATTAACTTAGAAGACCTTAGGAGCCAAAACTTACCCTTCTTAAGTGCAATAGAAGACCAATCATGGCTATGGAATAGAAGAATAGGACACTGTAATCTAAGAAACCTTAGTAAAATCTCAAAGAAAAGACTTGTTAAGGGGCTACCGGACCTTAGATATGATTCTTCAAAAGTTTGTGATCCTTGTCAATTTGGAAACCAACATAAAACTATCTTTAAATCAATTAATGAAGTTTTAACTTCTAATGCATTACAACTAGTGCATATGGATCTTTTTGGTCCTTCACAATCTGGAAGCATTGGATGCAAATGCTATGTATTTGTTTTAGATGATGACTTTACTATATTTACATGGGTCTACTTTCTCACAAAGAAATCTGAAGCCTTTTCCTATTTCAAAAATTTTAAAGCCCAAGTTAAAAATGAGAAAATCCTATCATTGATAACTATTCCTAGTGATCATGATGGTGAATTTCAAAATTCAGATTTTGAAACTTTTTGTAGTAAAAAAGGTATTACCCACCATTTTTCAGCTCCGAGAACTCCTCAGCAAAATGGTGTTATTAAAAGAATAATTCATATTCTTCAGGAAATGACTCGAACCATGTTGAGTTAATACTCAATTGCTATGCACTTTTGGGCTGAGCTATTAGTACTTCCTGTTATACTATAAATCGTTTTTTAACTAGACCATTTCTTAATAAAACCCCTTATGAGTTATGGACTATCCGAAAACATAAAGTTTCATACATCAAAGTTTTTGGATGCAAAGTATTCATTCTAAATACAAAAGATAATCTACACAAATTTGCACCAAAATATGATGAAAGAATATTTCTAGGCTTTTCTACAACCTCTAAGGCATATAGAGTTTTCAATAAAAACACTTGTCCTATTGAGGAAAACGTACATGTAAAAGTTGATGAAACTTATCCTTTTGTTTTCAACCAATCCAATCCTACATCCTCTGATATGGTTTCAAAAACTGATTATCATCCTTTGATAAGAGATCCTTCTGATAAGGAAAATATTCAAGAAGACACTTCTGAAACATTTACCACGGATGATTTTCTACTATATGTTGATGAACAGGCTTTACAAAACCCAAATAAATTGTTTGTTAGGAATCATCCCAGTGATAACATCAGTGGTGATGTAAATCAACCAGTAAGGACCAGAAATTCCTTAAGAAATGAAATAGAACATCTTGCTTTTCATTCCTAATTTGAACATAAAATCCCAAGTGAGGCCTTAAGTGATGATGATTGGATCAAAGCAATGCAAGATGCACCAAATGAATTTCAGAGGAATCAAGTCTGGACTTTAATTGATAGACCTAAAGAAACAACTGTGATTGGTGTAAAATGGGTTTTCAAAAACAAGTGTGATGAAAATGGAATCATTGTAAGAAATAAAGAAAGACTTGTTGCTAAGGTCTATAATCAACAAGAGGGGATAGACTATGAAGAAAAATAAGATCCTGTAGCTAGACTTGAATCAATTCATATTCTATTAGCGTTTGCAGCATACTTTAATTTCAAACTATTTCAAATGGATGTAAAATGTGCTTTTCTAAATGGATTTGTTCAAGACGAAGTTTTCATCGAACAACCTCCTATTTTTCAAGACCTAAAACATCCTGATCATGTTTTCAAACTTACCAAGGCTCTATATGGTCTTAAACAAGCCCCTAGAGCATGGTATGATAGACTTATAGGATTTCTTTTACAAAACAATTATACAAAAGTTACAGCAGATCCAACCCTTTTTATAAAAATGGAAAACAAAAATGTTTTGATTGTTCAAATCTATGTTTATGACATCATATTTGGATCAACTCAGAAATATTTATCTGATTATTTTTCATATTTAATGAAATCCGAGTTTTAAATGAGTATGATGGGTGAGTTAACATTCTTTTTAGGTTTTCAAATTTCTCAAAAACCAGAAGGAACATATATATCTCAACATAAGTATATAAAATATTTACTCAAAAAGTATGGATATGACAAAACTAAAAGTATTAGCACTCCAATTGGTACCTCAAATACACTTGATCTTGATGAAACTGGGAAACCAGTAGATCAAACAATCTTTAGAGGTATGATAGGAAGTTTTCTATACTTGACATCTAGTCGAACCGACCTAATGTTTTCTGTATGCTTATGTGCAAGATACCAATCTAAACCAAAAGAGTCTCATTTAAAATCCGTAAAGAGAATCTTTCGGTATTTAGAAGGCACTATGGATTTAGGTCTTTTTTACTCTTCTGGGAATGATTTTGTTTTAAAAAGTTTTTCAGATGCTGACTTTGGTGGTTGTAGAATGGATAGAAAAAGTAAATCTGGAACATGTCATTTCTTAGGAGATTCTCTGGTTTCTTGTTCACGTAAGAAACAACACTCAGTAGCACTATCCACTACTGAAGCTGAATATGTAGCAGCTGGATGTTGATGTGCTCAAGTATTGTGGATGCAACACACACTCACCGACTATGGATTGAGTTTCTCCAAAACTCATATTCTTTGTGATAATACTAGTGCCATAGCTCTTAGTAAGAACCCAGCACATCACTCTCGTGCAAAAAACATAGATGTTAGGCATCACTTTCTTAGGGATCACACACAAAAAGGAGATATTATTCAACAATTTATCGGAAAAAAAGAAAAACTTGCTGACATTATTACAAATCCATTACCATTCGATAGATTTGAGTTTATAAAACAGAAGCTAGGAATGATTACATTAAAATAGTCATTCATATATACTTCATGTTTTACAATTCTCCTAACATTAAATAACTCCATTTGAAAGGGGGAGGACATTTTTACTATGTTTTTTTATCTTATGATCTTTAATTGTTTACTCTCTTAGTATGTGTTTTTACCTTTTTGTTTATCGTATTTATAGTTTTATCATATCATTTACTTTTCTGTTTATCGTATTGATAGTCTTATTATATTTTTTTCCATCATACTGACCGATGATGGTAATGATTTCCTTTTCCATCGTATCGACCGATGATGGTAATGATTTTCTTTTCCATCATACCGACCGATGATGGTAATGATTTTTTTTTCATCGTATCGACTGATGATGGTAATGAATTTCTTTTCCATCGTATCGACCAATGATGGTAATGATTTTCTTTTCCATCGTACTGACCGATGATAATAATGATTTTCTTTTTCATCGTACTGAACGATCATGGTAACAAGATTGTTTTCCATCGACTTTTCAGTTCATGGTAACAAGATTGTTTTCCATCAGCTTGTCAGTTCATGGTAACAAGATTGTTTTCCATCGGCTTGTGAGTTCATGGAAACAAGATTGTTTTCCACCGGCTTGTCAGTTCATGGTAACAAGATTGTTTTCCATCGGCTTGTCATTTCATGGTAACGACTTTGTTTTCATTGGTATGACGATTGATAGTTTTATTTTATTTCGTACGGTTGTGTATTCTTTAATCCTAAAACCAACAACTACCTTACGTTCTCCGGCAGGTACGTTCCATTTTTTTCTTTTTCTCTTTTTCATTTTTAATCCTAACCATTGATCTGTTTTCCTCTAATCTTGACCATAGAAGATCAATGGTCACCCCTTTATCACCTATAAATAACCCCCCCTCTTCAGACCCACATTGGTTTTTCAGGTTTTGAGGCGAAGCTCTGCTCCACTGGTTTTAAATCATCGTACGATATTTCATCGGGATCACCTTTATGTATCAATCCTCTGCTAACACTCCCGCCTAAATGTCTTCAAAGACTTTTATAGAGAAAGATTTTTTCATATAAAGGTTAGTTTCTTGGGACTTTTTTGAATCGTATGATTCCACAATCAGAAGAATCATTCTGTTTCAAGGATGGGAACATTTGTGTGTTGAAAGACATGTTTCTCAAGATATGGTTCTCTTTGATGAGGTCAGTCAGTTCTATAAAATTGTATCTATCGACAAAGACATGAATATCAATTTTTCTGTGTACGATAGAAAGTTGTCTATGTCTGTAAAAAAAGTGGATCTTTTTCTGAATGTCCCAATAAAAGGGGATTCTTTCTATCCATCTCATAAACTACTAGAGGAAGTTGGTACGTTTAATAGAGAAAGTGCTGAAAAGTTTTTGTTTGTTATTAATGAAGAAAAGAGAAAAGTGGCTCATCTTTCTCCAGACAATCGGTTTTTAACTTTATGGATGCAAGGTTTTCTTATCCCAAGGATAGGGGATAGAGAAACTCTGAAAGTTTCTGATATTTTTATGCTTGACTATCTTTTAAATATGAGAAAAGTAAATCTCAAGGGGTATGTTTTTGAAACCATTAAGAATGTCAAGGTAGGAGGGATTAAGTCCCAAATGATTATATATCCAGCCATCCTTACAAAGTTCATTCTCGAGAGTTTGAAGTTTTGCAACATTACTTTGAGAGGAAACCCGATAGATCCGAAGCCATCTTGGATTAGTAAGAGTACGTTGAAAAGGCTGAATGTTTGTTTTGATCCTAATTCAAAACTTTTTATAAGAGATGTAGAAGATGAATCGACTCAAAATCAATCGGCAACTATGCCAGCCAAAAACACTCCTTTTCTTGTTGTTCCATAGAAGTTTGATCCTCAAACCAGATCAAAGCCGTAGAAGAAGCCTAAGTACAGTAAGGAAGTTGTAGCCAAGTGGATAAAGGATAGGGAACAAAGAAAGAAAGGTGATCCAAAGTTTGGACTTGACCCAGCCGAAGCCTTTTCTAAGAGATTAAGGGTTGAGGATACCCTTCAGGCTGAAAAGAAGAAGAAGGTTCTTTTGAAATTAAAAGAACAGAAATTTTATGTCTCTAAAGTCATGAAAGCAGTTGAGGAAGCTAGTACTCAACTTACCATAGAAGTGCATCAAGAGCCTATCGTACAGAGCCTTCCTGAGAAAGAAAAATGAAAACAAATGATGGAAGAGATAGAAGAAGTCGAAGAAGAGAAAGAAGAATTTCTTTTAGAATTCCTTCAGAGTTCAAAGAAGAGTAGAGCGGAATCAGTTCAAATGAAAAGTGAAGATATTCAACAAGTTCCTTGTGCCGATCAAGCACGAACACTGGATAGTTTTTCGCCTCAAGAAAAGAAAGGTTCTCAATACTCTCACACTGATAAATTTATTGTCATTAGTGATAAAGTGGAAGAAGAAAGAAAGCAGAAAGAAAAAGCAAAAGGAAAACAACCAGTTGTAGATTCAAGCCGATCAAATGAACTGGCTTCGTATGATGAAGATACTGATTCAGAACATACAATCTCTCTCAAGAAGAGTGATTTCATTGTCCATGTTTTGAGAAGGGTTGAGAAGACCATTCCATATTTCCCGAGGATGGAAGGGAAGATTGATTTTATTACTGACAATAAAAATAAGAAGTTTGGCTCTGTAAAAGAATTAAGAAAGAATGTTTTGTCAGTTGAAACCGATTTGAAAGTTCTTTAAGAGAGTTCGGTTGCTCATAAGAAGGCCTGAAACAAGATGACCAAGTGTTCGTACAAAACAGAGAGCTCAATAAATGATCATGATATAGATATTGAATATATAATAAGGTTGTCAAATGAGCTTGAAATTGCTTTTAATAATCTTGACAGAGAAACAGTTGAAAGGTTGAATCTTTTTTCTTCCCAACGACCCGATATTCCTTCAGTGAAATAATTGAAAGACAGAATGAATGATTTTCAAACTGAATTCTCGAAGTTTTCATCATTCAAGGATAAAATGGTTTTGTTGAAGAAACAAAATTCTGTGTTATCCAAAGATAACAAGAATCTGGAAGACAGAATTGATACCCTTGAAGAAGTAATCAGAGTCTAGGAGGAGACTATCAAGAATCAAGATCAGATTTTTGCGGACCAACAAGAGCTTCTCAGAACTCAGGGTGAATCAATTTCTGAAGACAAGAAAGAAATCAAAAAGATGAAATATGTTCTTCATGAGCTCATAAAGAAGGATAAGGAAAGAGAAAACAAATGACGGTTGTATTTGTTTTCCTTTGGAACCTGTCTTTGTTTTGTGATAACTTTTATGATTCTTTTCTTTTGTCCTGCAATTCTTCTCTCTAACCCTTTCATTCAACCCAAAGTAACCCCATTCTTTTTGTAAACCACAAAGATGGAGAATGTTTTATAAAGGGGGAGAATGTTTTACAAAGGATATTGGTTTAATCAAATATTTCGAAACCAAGGAAAATCTATGAATACATTCCTTAGGAAAGTGTACACCTAAGGGGGAGTTAGTTGTATTCAAATTCATATTCCGAAGAGTTTCCAATAACTCAGGGGGAGATAAGTATTTCTTGTTATATTTACTTGTTGTGTTGTGATTTCCAAAAAGGGGGAGATTGTTGAGTCAAATTTTATCTTTTGACTTCTATATTTTGTTTTGGAAATCACAAATGACTTTTTAATCGTATCGTACTGACTCTGTCAATCGTATCGTACTGACTCTGTCAATCCTATCGTACCGACTCAGTCAATCGTATCGTACTAACTCTGTCAATCGTATCGTACTGACTCTGTCAAATGTATCGTACTGACTCTGCTATTTATACATTCATTACTTGTTTTGGTACTTAGTCAAAAACACTTGTTTCATATGAATCGTACCATTTCATATCATCGACATATATATTGTTTTAACCAATACGATGTCGTTGAGTTAGTTATAAACTAATCAAAACGATGTCGTGCTTTCAGTTTCAATATGACCGTTATGATGCCAGGTGTCCAAGTCCCTCTGATTTTTTCATAGAAATATGACCGTTGGAGGAAACATGACCATTGGAACCTGAGGCCTATAAATAGGAGGTCATTTGGAGCTAAGAAAGGACGATGAATGAGAATTTGTGGAACAATTGTGATACTTTGCTTTAATCAAGATTCTAGAGAGAAATGTTGTGACTTCTCTCATGCTGTGTGCCTTGTGCATCTGATCATCATATCGAGGGCTTTCAAGTGATTAAAAGATGGAGGTGCCGATTACCTACAAAATCGAGGGCTACCAAGGATAGGCAGATAGACGAACCGATCATCGTATCGAGGGCTTCCGGGGATAGGCAGAAAGACGTTATGATCATCGTATCGAGGGCTGCCAGGGATAGGTAGACAGACAGTCCGATCATCGTATCGAGGTCTCATCAAGGTGTTGGTGAGACAGACCTTTTATCCTAGGTGAAAGGATAACCCTTCTCTTTGGGTTAAAAGAATTGTAATTATTTTACATTTCCGCTTCTATCTGTATTATAAAGAAAATTGTTTTTGTTTTCTTTTTCTATCTCTTATACATTTGTAGTTGTTTCAATTACATCCATTCTATTACATATTGTATTGATTGATTCTATACGCTTTAAGGTAGAATCATTAATCTTTATATTACTCTGATTATTGTGTTCATCTTGGATACAATTGTTTTACATTTCATTAGTATTACATTACATCATACCTTTCATATTAAATACAATTGTGGGTGTTTGTATTTGTATTAGTTTAAGATCATTTAAACTAATCTCTTCAGTTCTAAAACTCAAAAGGTTTTTAACCTACAATTCACCCCCCTCTTGTATTGTTCCATCTAATAGACATACATATCCATATATTCGATCCAAAAATTGGTATTAGAGTAGTTTTTCCACTGATTTGTATTACTTTTTTTGTTTCTTTAATTTTTTTTACTACTTACTACACTAATGTGTGGAGTGGAAAAGTTTTTATTGTATTAGATGGCAGGAATGAATATTGGGTCAATAGAAAATCTAAATCCTTCTAGACCACCTATCTTTGATAGAAATGATTATGAGTATTGGAGAGATCGTATGAAGACTTATGTGATCAACACTGGCGTTGACAATTTTATTATGCATACTGGAGGTTACAAAATTCTTGACAAAGAAGTTAGTACTTTCACTAACCAAGAGAAGCAAGAATATCAGCTGAATTACAAGGTACGCAATACTTTATTATGCTCTATGACCAGGAATATATACAGTCAGATATCTTCATGTGAAGCAGCCAACTGTATTTGAAAGAAATTAGAAGTCACTCATTTTGGTACATCCATGGTTATAGAAACAAGGAGAGCAATGCTTCAAGCAGAATATCATTGATTTTTTTCCATATGGAGAGCCAGTATGTAAATTACAACAAAGGTTTATGACAATTGTCAACAGCTTAAAATATATGGGAGAAAAATTACTTGATGATGAATCTCTAGTTGATAAAATTTTAGATATAATGCCAAATGAATGGGAGTCAAAGAGGATGGCTATTGATGAAAATAGAAAAGTTTCCCAGATTTCTCTAGATGAACTCTTTGGAACTCTTCTATAGTACGAGAGAAGAATGAAGAGAGATGCTGATTTCAACAAGAAAAAGAATGGGAATGGAAGTGTAGCCTTTGCATCTAAAGCTAAAATGCCTAAAAGGCTTACAAGATCCAAAGCCAAGAAAGTTATATCTGATTCAAGTGATTGTGACCTTTCAGATAATGAGTTAGCCAATCTTGCTCGAAGGATGAACAAGATTGTGGGAAAGAAAGATTTCCAATATAGATTCAAAAATAAAGATAGGAAGGATAAAAAATATTTAGAGGTAACTTGTTATGAATGTAAGAAAGCAAGACATATATGGCCTGATTGTCCTTTACTAAAAAGGAAAGACAGAAAGGATAAACATTCTCAAAGAAACAAGAAACGGTTTAATAAGAAAAAGAAAGTATTGAAGGCAAATGATACCTGGAGTGCAAGTGATAGTGATTCTTCAGATGATTCATCAGAATATGAGTCCTCAGGACAGAGGAATATTGGATTTTTAGCCAGATTACCAATTGAAGATCATTGTCTCATGGCTAAGGTACATAATGCTGAAGCTATTACAAATGTCTCTTTGAATGCAAATTATACTGATAATAGATATTATGAATCTTCAAATGATGAATCTTCATCATCAGAAGATGATACATTACCTTCTTTTGAAGAAGTATCTAGATTTGCTAAATTACTTGAAAATGTAAATTCTAAACTCAAGAAGAAGCTTGATAAAGAAAATTCTAGAATTTCATTCTTGACTAAATAAGTATCAGATCTTTCTAAAGATCTTGATGTGAAAAATTCTGATTTTGAAAGTATTTTAAAAACCCTTGATAAAGTTAAATCTGATAAGGATAAACTTTCTAAGGATCTTGAAACTGTAATTTCAAAGAAAAATATTTTAGAGCCTAACTCTAGTTCAAATTCAAATGATTTGGAAAATAAGAATATGGTTTTAAAACTAAAGTCATAAATTTTTTCCTTGATGAAATGTTTGTCAAACTTTACTCATGGAAAGGAAAACTTTGATAGGATGTATTCTCAAATTAGACCTTTGAGAAATCATTCTGGTCTTGGTTTTACTCATCCCAAACCTATTTTTAGTAATAACAATTTTGTTCCTCAAAAATCCACTTTCTGTTCTAAGTGTCAATTTGGTGGACATTGGAGAAGATATTGTTCTCTTAACAGAACTCAATCTCTAGGATTTCATAAAGCTCATTTTCCAAAACAAATGTGGATTCCTAAAATTATTTTATCTAACCCTTCTAGATCAAAACAAGTTTGGATTCCGAAAAACTAATTGTATCTTTTTTAGGAAAATGAGAAGGGTACCAATAAGAATATTTTGTACATGGATAGTGGTTGTTCTCGACACATGAACGGAAACAAATATCTCTTTGAAAAGGTTATCAAAACAAAAGGTGGAAAAGTTACCTTCGGAGATAATGCTCAAGGAAATATTGTTGGTATAGGTAATATCATTTTTCTTGGAAAAGTTCTTATCTCAAATGTTTTGTTTGTTAAAGGTATTAGGCAGAATCTCATCAGCATAAGTCAATTATGTGATGAAGGTTACCTTGTGAATTTTAGAAATGATAAGTGTCTAGTTCACAATTCCAAGGATGAGTTCATTCTATCTTCCCATAGGCAAGAAAATGTTTACACTATTAACATAGAGGACCTTAGGAGTGAAAACTTACCCTACTTAAGTGCAATAGAAGACCGATCATGGCTATGGCATAGAAGACTGGGACACTGTAATCTATGAAACCTTAGTAAAATCTCAAAGAAAATACTTGTTAAGGGGCTACCTGACCTTATATATGATTCTTCAAAAGTTTGTGATCCTTGTCAATTTGGAAAGCAGCATAAAACTAGCATTAAATAAATTAATGAAGTTTCAACTTCTAATGCATTACATCTAGTCCATATGGATCTTTTTGGTCCTTCACAATCTGGAAGCATTAGAGGCAAATACTATGTATTTGTTTTAGTTGATGACTTTACTAGATTTACATGGGTCTAATTTCTCACAAAGAAATCTGAAGCCTTTTCCTATTTCAAAACATTTAGAGCCCAAGTTAAAAATGAGAAAAACCTACCATTGATAACTATTCATAGTGATCATGATGGTGAATTTCAAAATTCAGATTTTGAAACTTTTTGTAGTAAAAAAGGTATTACTCAAGATTTCTCAGCTCCAAGAACTCCTCATCAAAATGGTGTTATTGAAAGGAGAAATCGTATTATTCAGGAAATGACTTGAGCCTTGTTGAGTGAATAATCAATTGCTATGCACTTTTGGGTTGAGCTGTTAGTACTGCCTGTTATACTATAAATCGTGTTTTAACTAGACCATTTCTTAATAAAACCCCTTATGAGTTATGGACTATCCGAAAACCTAAAGTTTCATACTTCAAAGTTTTTGGATGAAAAGTATTCATTATAAATACAAAAGATAATCTACACAAATTTGCACCAAAATATGATGAAGTATTCTTTGTAGGCTATTCTTCAACCTCTAAGGCATATAGAGTTTTCAATAAAATCACTTGTACTATTGAGGAAAGAGTACATGTAAAATTCGATGAAACTGATCCTTTTGTTTTCAACCAATCTAATCCTACATCCTCTGATGTGTTTTCAAAAACTGATTATCGACCTTTGATAGAAGATCCTTCTGATAAGGAAAATATTCAAGAAGATACTTCTGAAACATTTACCACGGAAGATTTTCTACCATATTTTTATGAACAGGCTTTAAAAAACACAAATCAATTGTTTCTTAGGAATCATCCCAGTGATAACATCATTGGTGATGTAAATCAACCTGTAAGGACCAGAAATTCCTTAATAAAAGAAATAGAACATCTTGATTTTCATTCCCAATTTGAACATAAAAGCCCAAGTGAGGCCTTAGGTGATGATGATTGGATCAAAGCAATGCAGGATGAACTAAATGAATTTGAGAGGAATCAAGTCTGGACTTTAGTTGACAGACCTAAAGAAACAACTGTGATTGGTGTAAACTGGGTTTTCAGAAACAACTGTGATGAAAATAGAATCATTGTAAGAAATAAAGCTAGACTTGTTGCTAAGGGCTATAATCAACAAGAGGGGATAAACTATGAAGAAAAATATTCTCCTATAGCTAGACTTGAATCAATTCGTATTCTATTAGCCTTTGCAGCATACTTTAATTTCAAACTATTTCTAATGGATGTAAAATGTGCTTTTCTAAATGGATTTGTTGAAGAAGAAGTTTTTGTCGAACAAAATCCTATTTTTCAAGACCTAAAACATCCTGATCATGTTTTAAAACATACCAAGGATCTATATGGTCTTAAACAAGCCCCTAGAGCATGGTATGATAGAATTACATGATTTCTGTTACAAAAACATTATACAAAAGGTACAGCAGTTCCAACCCTTTTTATAAAGATGGAAAACAAAAATGTTTTGATTGTTCAAATCTATGTTGATGACATCATATTTGGATCAACTCAGAAATATTTAACTGATTCTTTTTTAAATTTAATGAAATCTGAGTTTGAAATGAGTATGATGGGTGAGTTAACATTCTTTTTAGGTTTTCAAATTTCTCAAAAACTAGAAGGAACATATATATCTCAACATAAGTATATAAAAAATTTACTCAAAAAGTATGGATATGAAAAAACTAAAAGTATTAACACTCCAATTGTTACCTCAAATACACTTGATCTTGATGAAACTGGGAAACCAGTAGATCAAACAATCTTTAGAGGTATGATAGGAAGTTTGCTATACTTGACATCTAGTCAACCCGAATTAATGTTTTCTGTATTCTTATGTGCAAGATACCAATCTAATCCAAAAGAGTCTCATTTAAAAGCCGTAAATAGAATCTTTCGGTATTTAAAAGGAACTATGGATTTAGGTCGTTTTTACTCTTCTGGGAATGGTTTTGTTTTAAAAAGTTTTTCAGATGCTGACTTTGGTGGTTGTAGAATGGATAGAAAAAGTACATCTAGAACATGTCATTTCTTAGGAGATTGTCTGGTTTCTTGGTCCTGTAAGAAACAACACTCAGTAGCACTATCCACTGCTGAAGCTGAATATGTAGCAGCTGGAAATTGTTGTGCTCAAGTATTGTGGATGCAACACACACTCGCTGACTATGGATTGAGTTTCTCCAAAACTCAAATTCTTTGTGATAATACTAGTGCCATAGCTTTTAGTAAGAACCCAGCACATCACTCTCGTGCAAAACACATAGATGTTAGGCATCCCTTTCTTAGGGATCACACACAAAAAAGGAGATATTATTCTATAATTTATCGGAACACAAGAACAACATTCTGACATTTTTACAAAGCCATTACCATTCGATAGAATTGAGTTTATTAAACAGAATCAAGGAATGATTAAATTAAAATAATCATTCATATCTACTTCATGTTTTACAATTCTCCTAACATTAAATAACTCCCTTTTAAAGGGGGAGGACATTAATCCTATGTTTTTTTATCTTATGATCTTTAATTGTTTTCTCTCCTGGTATGTGTTTTTACCTTTCTGTTTATCGTATTGATAGTTTTATCGTATCATTTACTTTTTTGTTTATCGTATTGACAGTATTATTATATTCTTTTCCATCATACTGACTGATGATGGTAATGATTTTCTTTTACATCTTATCGACCGATGATGGTAAAGATTTTCTTATCCATCGTACCGACTGATGATGGTAATGATTTTTTTTCATCATATCGACTGATGATGGTAATGAATTTCTTTTCCATTGTATCGACTGATGATGGTAATGATTTTCTTTTCCATTGTACTAACCGATGATGGTAATGATTTTCTTTTTCATTTTACTGACCGATCATGGTAACAAGATTTTTTTCCATTGGCTTTTCTGTTCATGGTAGGAAGATTTTTTTCCATCAGCTTGTCAGTTCATGGTAACAAGATTATTTTCCATCGGCTTGTTAGTTCATGGAGACATGATTGTTTTCCATCGGCTTATCAGTTCATGGTAACAAGATTGTTTTCCATCGGCTTGTCATTTCATGGTAACGACTTTTTTTTTCCATCGGTATGATGATTGATAGTTTTATTTTATTTCGTACATTTGTGTATTCATTAATCCTAAAACCAACAACTACCTTACGTTCTCCGGCAGGTACTTTCCATTTTGTTATTTTTCACTTTTTAGTTTTTAATCCTAACCGTTGATCTATTTTCCTCTAATCTTGACCGTAGAAGATCAATGGTCACCCCTTTATCGCCTATAAATAACCCCCCCCCCTCCCCAAACCCACATTGGTTTTTCAGGTTTTGAGGCGAAGATCTGCTCCACTGGTTTTAAATCATCGTACGATCTTTCATCGGGATCACCATTTTGTCTCAATCCTCTGCTAACACTCCCACCGAAATGTCTTCAAAGACTTTTATAGAGAATGATTTTTTCAGATAAATATTAGTTTCTTGGGACTTTTTTGATTCGTATGATTCCACAATTAGAAGAATCATTCTGTTTCAAGGATGGGAACATTTGTGTGTTGAAAGACCTGTTTCTCAAGATACAGTTCTCTTTGATGAAGTCTGTCAGTTCTATAAAACCGTATCTTTCGACGAAGACATGACTATCAATTTTACTGTGTACGATAGAAAGTTGTCTATGTCTGTGAAACAAGTGGATCTTTTTCTGAATGTCCCAATAGAAGGGGATTATTTCTGTCCATATCATAAACTACCAGAGGAAGTTGGTACGTTTAATAGAGAAAGTGATGAAAAGTCATTGTTTGTTATTAATGAAGAAAAGAGAAAAGTGTCTCATCTTTCTCCAGACAATCAGTTTGTGACTTTATGGATGCAAGGTTTTCTTATCCCAAGGAAAGGGGATAGAGAAACTCTGAAAGTTTCTGATATTTTTATGCTTGACTATCTTGTAAATATGAGAAAATTTAATCTCATGGGGTATGTTTTTGAAACCATTAAGAATGTCAAGATAGGAGGGATTATGTCCCAAATGATTATGTATCTATCCATCCTTACAAAGTTCATTCTCGAGAGTATGAAGTTTTGCAACATTCCTTTGAGAGGAAACCCGATAAATCTAAAGCCATCTTGGATTAGTAAGAGTACATTGAAAAAGATGAATGTTTGTTTTGATCCTAATTCAAAACTTTTTATAAGAGATGTAGAAGCTGAATCAGCTCAAAATCAATCGGCACCTATGCCAGCCAAAAACACTCCTTCTCTTGTTGTTCCTCAGAAGTCTAATCCTCAAATCAGATCAAAGCCTAAGAAGAATCCTTAGTACAGTAAGGATGTTGTATCCAAGTGGCGAAAGTATAAGGAACAAATAAAGGACGGTGATCCAAAGTTTGGACTTTATCCTGCCGAAGCCTTTGCTGAGAGATTAAGGGTTGAGGATACCCTTCAGGCTTAAAAGAAGAAGAAGGTTCTTTTGAAAAGAAAAACACAGGAATTCGATGTCTCTAAAGTCTTGAAAGCAGTTGAGGAAGCTAGTACTCAACTTACCACAGAAGTGCATCAAGAGCCTATTGTACAGAGCCTTCCTGAGAAAGAAAAAGGAAAACAAATGATGGAAGAGATAGAAGAAGTTGAAGAAGAGGAAGAAGATTTTCTTTTAGAATTCCTTCAGAGTTCAAAGAAGAGTAGAGAGGAATCAGTTCAAAAGAAAAGTGAGGATATTCAACAAGTTCCTCATTCCGATCAAGCACGAACACCGGATATTTTTTCGCCTCAAGAAAAGCAAGGTGCTCAATCCTCTCACACTGATAAAGTTGTTGTCATTAGTGATAAAGTGGAAGAAGAAAGAAAGCAGAAAGAAAAAGAAAAAGGAAAACAGCCAGTTGTAGATTCAAGCCGATCAAATGAACTGGCTTCGTATGATGAAGATATTGATTCAAAACATACAATCTCTCTCAAGAAGAGTGATTACATTGTCCATGTTTTGAGAAGGGTTGAGAAGACCATTCCATATTTCCCTCGGCTGGAAGGGAAGATTGATTTTATTACTTACAATCAAAAGAATAATTTTGGCTCTGTAAAAGAATTAATAAAGAAAGTTTTGTCAGTTGAAGCCAATTTAAAAGTTATTTCAGAAAGTTTGGTTACTCATAAGAAGGCCTACAACACGATGACCATGTGGCCATACAAAACAGAGAGAACAATCAATGATCATGAGATAGCAATTGAAGATATAAGAAGGTTGTCAAATGAGCTTGCAATTGCTTTTAATAATCTTGACAGAGGAACGGTTGAAAGGTTGAATCTTTTGTCTTCCCAACGAGCCGATATTCCTTTACTGAAAGAATTGAAAGACAGAATGAATGATTTTCAATCTGAATTCTCGAAGGTTTCATCATTCAAGGATGAAATGGTTTTGTTGAAGAAACAAAATTCTGTGTTAGCCAAAGATAACAAGAATCTGCAAGATAGAATTGATACCCTTGAAGAAGTAATCAGAGTCTAGGAGGAGACTATCAAGAATCAAGATCAGATTTTTGCAGACCAACAAGAGCTTCTCAGAACTCAGGGTGAATCAATTTCTGGAGACAAGAAAGAAATCAAAAAGATGAAAGATGTTCTTCATGAGCTCATAAAGAAGGAGAAGTAAAGAGAAAACAAATGACTGTTGTATTTGTTTTCCTTTGGAACCTGTCTTTGTTTTGTAATAACTTTTATGATTCTTTTCTTTTGTCCTACAATTCATCTCTCTAACCCTTTCAGGAAACCCAATGTAACCCCATTCTTTTTGTAAACCACAAAGGGGGAGAATGTTTTTTAAAGGGGGAGAATGTTTTACAAAGGATATTGGTTTAATCAAATATTTTGAAACCAAGGAAAATTTATGAATATAATCCTTTGGAAAGTGTACACCTAAGGGGGAGTTAGTTGTATTAAAATTCATATTCAGAAGAGTTTCCAATAACTCAGGAGGAGATAAGTATTTTTTGTTATATTTACTTAGTGTGTTGTGATTTCCAAAAAGGGGGAGATTGTTGAGTCAAATGTTATCTTCTGACTTATATATTTTGTTTTGTAAATCCCAAATGTCTTTTTAATCGTATCGTATGGACTCTGTCAACCGTATCATACTGACTTTGTCAATCATATCGTACTGACTCTGTCAATCATATCGTACTGACTCTGTCAATCGTATCGTACTGACTCTGTCAAATGTATCGTACTGACTCTGTTATTCATACTTTCATTACTTGTTTTGGTTCTTAGTAAAAAACACTTGTTTCATATGAATTGTACCATTACATATCATCGACATATATCTTGTTTTAACCCATACGATGTCATTGAGTTAGTTACAAACTAATCAAAACAATGTCATGCTTTCTGTTTCAATATGACCGTTATGATGTCAGGTGTCCAAGTGCCTCCGAGTTTTTCAGAGAAATATGACCGTTGGAGGCAACATGGTCGTTGGAACCCGAGGCCTATAAATAGGAGGTCATTTGAAGCTAATAAAGGAAGAAGAATGAGACTTTGTGGAACAACTGTGATACTTTGCGTCAATCAAGATTCTAGAGAGAGATGTTGTGACTTCTCTCATGCTGTGTGCCTTGTGCGTTCGATCATCGTATCGAGGGATTTCATGTGATTGAAAGACAGAGGTGCCGATTACCTACAAAATCGAGGGCTTCTAGGGATAGGCAGACGGACGGACCGATCATCGTATTGAGGGCTGCCGGGGATAGGCAGATAGACGTTCCGATCATCGTATCGAGGGCTTCCAGGGATAGGCAGACAGACAGTCCGATCATCGTATCGAGGGCTCACCAAGGTGTTGGTGAGATAGACCTTTTATCCCAGGTGAAAGGATAACCCTTGTCTTTGGGTTAAAATAATTGTAATTCTTTTACATTTCCGCTGCTATCTGTATTAGAAAGGAAATTTTTTTTGTTTCATTTTCTATCTCTTATACATTTGTAATTGTTTCAATTACATCCATTCTATTACATATTGTATTGATTGATTCTATACGCTTTAAGGTAGAATCATTCATATTTATATTACTCTGATTATTGTGTTCATCTTGGATACAATTGTTTTACATTTCATTAGTATTACATTACATCATACCTTTCATATTCAATACAATTGTGGGTGTTTGTATTTGTATTAGTTTAAGATCATTTAAAATAATCTCTTCAGTACTAAAACTCAAAAGGTTTTTTTAACCTACAATTCACCCCCTCTTGTATTGTTCCATCTAATAAACATACATATCCATATATTAGATCCAACAATTGGTATCAGAGCAGATTTTCCACTGATTTGTATTACTTGTTTTGTTTCTTTCATTTTATTTACTACTTACTACACTAACGTGTGGAGTGGAAAATTTTTTGTTGTATTAGATGGATGGAATGAATATTGGGCCAATAGACAAGCTGAATCCTTATAGACCACCTATCTTTGATGAAAATGATTATGAGTATTGGAGAGATCGTATGAAGACTTATGTGATCAACACTGGCGTAGGCAATTTTATTTTGCTTACTGGAGGTTACAAAATTCCTGACAAAAAAGTCAGTACCTTCACTAACCAAGAGAAGCAATAATATCAACTGAATTACAAGGTACAAGATACATTATTATGCTCTATTACCAGGAATATATATAGTCATATATCTTCATGTGAAGCAGCCAACTGTATTTGGAAGAAATTAGAAGTCACTCATTTTGGTACATCCACGATTATAGAAACAAGGAGAGCAATGCTTCGAGCAGAATATCATGGATTTGTTTTTCCATATGGAGAGCCAGTATGTATTGTGCAACAAAGGTTTATGACAATTGTCAACAGTTTACAATATATGGGAGAAAAAGTCCTTGATGATGAATCTCTAATTGATAAAATTATAGATATAATGCCAAATGAATGGGAGTCAAAGAGGACAGCTATTGATGAAAATAGAAAAGTTTCCCAGATTTCTCTAGATGAACTCTTTGGAACTCTTCAACAGCACGAGACAAGAATGAAGAGAGATGCTGATTTCAACAAGAAGAAGAATGGGAATGGAATTGTAGCCTTTGCATCTAAAGCTAAAACGCCTGAAAGGCTTACAAGATCCAAAGCCAAGAAAGTTATATCTGATTCAAGTGATTGTGACCTTTCAGATAATGACTTAGCCAATCTTGCTCGAAGGATGAACAAGATTGTGGGAAAGAAATATTTACAATATAGATTCAAAATGAATGATAGGAAGGATAAGAAAGATTCATAGGTACCTTGTTATTATTGTAGGAAAGCAGGACATATAAGGCCTGATTGTCCTTTACTGAAAAGGAAAGACAGAAAGGAGAATCATTCTCAATGAAACAAGAAAAGGTTTTATAAGACACCGAAAGTATTTAAGGAAAATGATACCTGGAGTGCAAGTGATAGTGATTCTTCAGATGATTCTTCAGAATATGAGTCCTCAGGACAGAGGAATATTGGATTTTTACCCAGATTACCAATTTAAGATCATTGTCTCATGGCTAAGGTACATAATGCTGAAGCTATTACAAATGACTCTTTGAATGCAAATTATATTAATAATAGATATTATGAATCTTCAAATGATGAATCTTCATCATCAGAAGATGATACACTACCTTCTTTTGAAGAAGTATCTAGATTTGCTAAATTACTTGAAATTGAAAATTCTAAACTCAAGAAGAGGATTGAGAAAGCACATTCTAGAATTTCAATCATGACTAAAGAAGTATCAGATATTTCTAAAGATCTTGATGTGAAAACTTCTAATTTTGAAAATATTTTAAAAACCATTGAGAAAGTCAAATCTGATAAGTATAAACTTTCTAAGGATCTTGAAACTGTAATTTCGAAGAAAAATATTTTAGAGCCTAACTCTAGTTCAAATTCAAATGTTTTGGAAAATAAGAATTTGGTTTTAAAACTAAAGTAAGAGATTTTATCCTTGAAGAAATGTTTGTCAAACTTTACTCATGTAAAGGAAAACTTTGACAGGATGTACTCTCAAATTATACCTTTGAGAAATCGTTCTGGTCTTGGTTTTACTCATCCCAGACCTGTTTTTAGTAATAACTATTTTTTTCCTCAAAAAACCACTTTTTGTTCTAAGTGTCAATGTGGTGGACACTGGAGAAGAGATTTTTCTCTTAACAGAACTCAATCTTTAGGATTTCATAATGCTCATTTTGCAAAAAAATGTGGATTCCTAAAATTATTTTATCTAACCCTTCTGGATCCAAACAAGTTTGGATTCCGAAAATCTAATTGTTTCTTTTTCAGGAAAAAGAGAAGTGTACCAATAAGAATATTTGGTACATGGATAGTGGTTGTTCTCGACACATGACCGGAAACAAAGATCTATTTGAAAAGGTTATCAAAACAGAAGGTGGAAAAGTTACCTTCGTAGATAATTCTCAAGGAAAGATTGTTGGTATAGGTAATATCGTTTTTCTTGGAAAAGTTCTTATCTCAAACATTTTGTTTGTTAAAGGTCTTAGGCACAATCTCATCAGCATAAGTCAATTATGTGATGAAGGTTACCTTGTGAATTTTAGAAATGCTAAGTGTCTAGTTCCCAATTCCAAGAATGAGTTCATTCTATCTGCCCATAGGCAAGAGAATGTTTACACTATTAACTTAGAAGACCTTAGGAGCCAAAACATAACCTGATTAAGTGCAATAGAAGACTAATCATGGCTATGGCATAGAAGACTAGGACACTGTAATCTGAGAAACCTTAGTAAACTCTCAATCAAATGACTTGTGAAGGGGCTACTGAACCTTATATATGATTCTTCAAAAGTTTGTGATCCTTTTCAATATGGAAAGCAACATAAAACTAGCTTTAAATCAATTAATGAAGTTTCAACTTCTAATTCATTACAGCTAGTGCATATGGATCCTTTTGGTCCTTCACAATCTGGAAGCATTGGAGGCAAATACTATGTATTTGTTTTAGTTGATGACTTTACTAGATTTACATGGGTCTACTTTCTCACAAAGAAATCTGATGCCTTTTCCTATTTCAAAACTTTTAGAGCCCAAGTTAAAAATGAGAAAAACCTACCATTGATAACTATTCATAGTGATCATGGTGGTGAATTTCAAAATTCAGATTTTGAAACTTTTTGTAGCAAGAAAGGTATTACCCACAATTTCTCAGCTCCAAGAACTCCTCAGCAAAATGGTGTTGTTGAAAGAAGAAATCGTATTCTTCAGGAAATGACTTGAACCATGTTGAGTGAATACTCATTTGCTAAGCACTTTTGGGCTAAAGCTGTTAGTACTTCCTGTTATACTATAAATTGTGTTTTAAGTAGACCATTTCTTAATAAAACCCCTTATGAGTTATGGACTGGCCGAAAACCTAAAGTTTCATACTTCAAATTTTTTGGATGCAAAGTATTCATTCTGAATACAAAAGATAATCTACACAAATTTTCACCAAAATCTGATGAAGAAATCGTTCTAGGCTAATCTACAACCTCTAAGGAATATAGAGTTTTCAATAAAAACACTTTTAATTTTGAGGAAACAGTACATGTAAAATTTGATGAAACTGATCCTTTTGTTTTCAACCAATCCAATCCTACATCCTCTGATGTGTTTTCAAAAACTGATTATCGACCTTTGATAGAAGATCCTTCTGATAAGGAAAATATTCATGAAGATACTTCTGAAACATTTACCACGGAAGATTTTCTACAATATGTTGATGAACAGGCTTTACAAAACCAAAATCAATTGTTTCTTAGGAATCATCCCAGTGATAACATCATTGGTGATGTAAATCAACCTGTAAGGACCAGAAATTCCTTAAGAAATGAAATAGAACATCTTTCTTTTCTTTCCCAATTTTAACCTAAAAGCCCAAGTGAGGCCTTAGGTGATGATGATTGGATTAAAGCAATGCAAGACGAACTAAATGAATTTGAGAGGAATCAAGTCTGGAATTTAGTTGATAGACCTAAAGAAACAACTGTGATTGGTGTAAAATGGGTTTTTAGAAACAAGTGTGATGAAAGTGGAATCATTGTAAGAAATAAAGCTAGACTTGTTGCTAAGGGCTATAATCAACAAGAGGGGATAGACTATGAAGAAACATATGCTCCTATAGCTATACTTGAATCAATTCGTATTCCATTAGCCTTTTCAGCATACTTTAATTTCAAACTGTTTCAAATGGATGTAAAATGTGCTTTTCTAAATGGATTTTTTCAAGAAGAAGTTTTCTTCGAACAACCTCTTGGTTTTCAAGAACTAAAACATCCTGATCATGTTTTCAAACTTACCAAGGCTCTATATGGTCTTAAACAAGCCCCTAGAGCATGGTATGATAGACTTACAGGATTTCTGTTACAAAACAATTATCCAAAAGGTACAACAGATCCAACCCTTTTTATAAAAATGGAAAACAAAAATGTTTTGATTGTTCAAATCTATGTTGATGACATCATATTTGGATCAACTCAGAAATCTTTAACTGATTCTTTTGCAAATTTAATGAAATTTGAGTTTGAAATGAGTATGATGGGTGAGTTAACATTATTTTTAGGTTTTCAAATTTCTCAAAAACTAGAAGGAACATATATATCTCAACATAAGTATATAAAATATTTACTCAAAAAGTATGGATATAAAAAAACTAAAAGTATTCGCACTCCAATTGGTACCTCAAATACACTTGATCTTGATGAAACTGGGAAACCAGTAGATCAAACAGTCTTTAGAGGTATGATAGGAAGTTTTCTATACTTGCCAGCTAGTCGACCCGACTTAATGTTTTCCGTATGCTTATGTTCAAGATACCAATCTAATCCAAAATATTCTCATTTAAAAGCTGTAAAGAGAATCTTTCAGTATTTAAAAGGCACTATGGATTTAGGTCTTTTTTACTCTTCTGGAAATGAGTTTATTTTAAAAAGATTTTCAGATGATAACTTTTGTGGTTGTAGAATGGATAGAAAAAGTACATCTGGAACATGTCATTTCTTAGGAGATTCTCTAGTTTCTTGGTCCTGCAAGAAACAACACTCGGTAGCACTATCCACTACTGAAGCTGAATATATAGCAGCTGGAAGTTGCTGTGCTCAAGTATTGTGGATGCAACACACACTCACTGACTATGGATTGAGTTTCTCCAAAACTCAAATTATTTGTGATAATACTAGTGACATATCTCTTAGTAAGAACCCAAAACATCACTCTCGTATAAAACACATAGATGCTTGGTATCACTTTCTTAGGGATCACACACAAAAAGGAGATATTATTCTATAATTTATCGGACCACAAGAACAACTTGCTGACATTTTTACAAAGCCATTACCATTCGATAGATTTGAGTTTATAAAAGAGAAGCTAGGAATGATTACATTAAAATAATCATTCATATCTACTTCATGTTTTACAATTCTCCTAACATTAAATAACTCCCTTTGAAAGGGGGAGGAAATTTTTCCTATTTCATTTTTATCTTATGATCTTTAATTGTTTACTCTCTTGGTATGTGTTTTTACCTTTCTGTTTATCGTATTGATAGTTTTATTGTATCATTTACTTTTATGTTTATCGTATTGACAGTCTTATTATATTCTTTTCCATCATACTGACCAATGATGGTAATGATTTTATTTTCCATCGTATCGACCGATGATGGAAATGATTTTCTTTTCCATCATACCGACCGATGATGGTAATGATTTTTTTCCATCGTATCGACCAATGATGGTAATGATTTTCTTTTCCATCGTATCGACCAATGATGGTAATGATTTTCTTTTAAATCGTACTGACCGATGATGGTAATGATTTTATTTTTCATCAAACTGACCGATCATGGTAACAAGATTGTTTTCCATCGGCTTGTCAGTTCATGGTAACAAGATTGTTTTCCATCGCCTTGTCCATTCATGGTAACAAGATTGTTTTCCATCGGCTTGTCAGTTCATGGAAACAAGATATTCTTCCATCGGCTTGTCAGTTCATGGTAACAAGATTGCTTTCCATCGGCTTGTTAGTTCATGGTAACAACTTTGTTTTCCATCAGTATGACGATTGATAGTTTTTGTTTATTTCATACGGTTGTGTATTCTTTAATCCTAAAACCAAAAACTACCTTACGTTCTCCGGCAGGTACTTTCCATTTTTTTCTTTTTCACTTTTTAGTTTTTAATCCTAACTATTGATCTATTTTCCTCTAATCTTGACCGTAGAAGATCAATGGTCACCCCTTTATCGCCTATAAATAGCCCCCCCCCCCCCCTCCCCAAACGCAAATTGGTTTTTCATGTTTTTAGGCGAAGCTCTACTCCACTGGTTTTAAATCATCTTACGATCTTTCATCGGCATCACCTTTATGTATCAATCCTCTACTAACACTCCCGCCGAAATGTCTTCAAAGACTTTTTCAGAGAAAGATTTTTTCAGATAAAGGTTAGTTTCTCGGGACATTTTTTATTCGTATGATTCCACAATTAGAAGAATAATTCTGTTTCAAGGATGGGAACATTTGTGTGTTGAAATACCTGTTTCTCATGATCCGGTTCTCTTTGATGAAGTCAGTTAGTTCTATAAAACTGTATCATTCGACAAAGACATGACTATCAATTTTGCTGTGTACGATATAAAGTTGTCTATGTCTACTAAACAAGAGGCTCTTTTTCTGAATGTCCCAATAGAAGGGGATTATTTCTGTCCATCTCATAAACTACCAGAGGAAGTTGGTACATTTAATAGAGAATTTTCTGAAAATTATTTGTTTGTTATTAATGAAGAAAAAAGAAAAGTGGCTCATCTTTCTCCGGACAATCGGTTTGTGACTTTATGGATGCAAGGTTTTCTTATCCCAAGGAAATGGGATAGAGAAACTCTGAAAGTTTCTGATATTTTTATGCTTGACTATCTTGTAAATATGAGAAAAGTAAATCTCATGGGGTATGTTTCTGAAACCATTAAGAATGTCAAGATAGGAGGGATTAAGTCCCAAATGATTATGTATCCAACCATCCTTACAATGTTCATTCTCGAGAGTATGAAGTTTTGAAACATTACTTTGAGAGGAAACCCGATAGAACTGAAGCCATCTTGGATTAGTAAGAGTTCGTTGAAAAAGCTAAATTTTTGTTTTGATCCTAATTAAAAACTTTTTATAAGAGATATAGAAGCTGAATCAGCTCAAAATCAATCGGCACCTATGCCAGCCAAAAATAGTCCTTCTCTTTTTGTTCCTTAGAAGTCTGATCCTCAAACCAAATCAAAGCCGAAGAAGAAGCCTAAGTACAGTAAGGAAGTTGTAGCCATGTGGAGAAAGGATAAGGAACAAAGAAAGGAAGGTGATCCAAAGTTTGGACTTGATCCAGCCGAAGTCTTTGTTGAGAGATTAAGGGTTGAGGATACCCTTCAGGCTGAAAAGAAGAAGAAGGTTCTTTTGAAAATAAAAGAACAGTAATTTGATGTCTCTAAAGTCTTGAATGTAGTTGAGGAAGCTATTTCTCAACTTACCACAAAAGTGCATCACGAGCCTATCGTACAAAGCCTTCCTGAGAAAGAAAAAGGAAAATAGATGATGGAAGAGATAGAAGAAGTGGAAGAAGAGGGAGAAGATTTTCTTTTAGAATTCCTTCAGAGTTCAAAGAAGAGTAGAGAGGAATCAGTTCAAAAGAAAAGTGAAGATATTCAACAAGTTCCTTGTGCCGATCAAGCACGAACACCGGATAGTTTTTCACCTCAAGAAAAGAAAGGTGCTCAATCCTCTCACACTGATAAATTTATTGTCATTAGTGATAAAGTGGAAGAATAAAGAAAGCAGAAAGAAAAAGCAAAAGGAAGACATCCAGTTGTAGATTCAAGCCAATCAAATGAACTGGCTTCATACGATGAAGATACTGATTCAGAACATACAATCTCTCTCAAGAAGAGTGATTACATTGTCCACGTTTTGAGAAGGGTTGAGAAGACCATTCCATATTTCCCGAGGCTGGAAGGGAAGATTGATTTTATTACTGACAATCAAAATAAGAAGTTTGGCTCTGTAAAAGAATTAAGAAATAAAGTTTTGTCAGTTGAAACCGATTTGAAAGTTCTTTAAGAAAGTTCGGTTGCTCATAAGAAGGCCTGAAACAAGATGACCAAGTGTTCATACAAAACAGAGAGCTCAATAAATGATCATGATATAGAAATTTAATATATAATAAGGTTGTTAAATGATCTTGAAATTGCTTTCAATAAGATTGACAGAGAAACGGTTGAAAGGATGAATCTTTTTTCTTCCCAACGAGCCGATATTCCTTGAGTGAAGGAATTGCAAGAAAGAATGAATGCTTTTCAATCTGAATTCTCAAAGGTTTCATCATTCAAGGATGAAATGTTTTTGTTGAAGAAACAAAATTTTGTGTTATCGAAAGATAACAAGAATCTGCAAGACAGAATTGATACCCTTGAAGAAGTAATCAGAGTCCAGGTGGAGACTATCAAGAATCAAGATCAGATTTTTGCGGACCAACAAGAGATTCTCAGAACTCAGGGTGAATCAATTTCTGAAGACAAGAAAGAAATCAAAAAGATGAAAGTTGTTCTTCATGAGCTCATAAAGAAGGATAAGGAAATATAAAACAAATGATTGTTCTATTTTTTTCCTTTGGAACATGTCTTTGTTTTGTAATAACTTTTATGATTTTTTTCTTTTGTCCTGCAATTCTTCTCTCTAACCCTTTCAGGCAACCCAAAGTAACCCCAATTTTGTTTTGTAAACCACAAAGGGGGAGAATGTTTTATAAAGGGGGAGAATGTTTTATAAAGGGGGATAATGTTTTAAAAAGGAGATTGGTTTAATCAAATATTTCAAAACTAAGGAAAATCTATGAATACAATCCTTAGGAAAGTGTACACCTAAGGGGGAGTTAGTTGTATTCAAATTCATATTCAGAAGAGTTTCCAATAACTCAGGGGGAGATAAGTATTTCTTGTTATATTTACTTGGTGTGCTGTGATTTCCAAAAAGGGTGAGATTGTTGAGTCAAATGTTATCTTTTGAATTCTATATTTTGTTTTGGAAATCACAAATGTCTTTTTAATCTTATCGTACTGACTCTGTCAATCGTATCGTACTGACTCTATCAATAGTATCGTACTGACTCTATCAATCATATCGTACTGACTCTGTCAATCGTATCATACTAACTCTATCAAATGTATCGTACTGACTTTGTTATTCATACGTTCATTATATATTTAGTACGTAGTCAAAAACACTTGTTTCATATGAATCGTACCATTGCATATCATCTACATATATCTTGTTTTAACCAATACGATGTCGTTGAGTTAGTTACAAACTAATCAAAACGACGTCGTACTTTCTGTTTCTATAGGACAGTTATGATGCCAGGTGTCCAAGTCCCTCTGAGTTTTTCGGAGAAATATGACCGTTGGAGGCAACAAGACTGTTGGAACCCGAGGCCTATAAATAGGAGGTCATTTGAAGCTGATAAAGGAAGACGAATGAGACTTTGTGAAAAAACTGTGATACTTTGCTTCAATCATGATTCTAGAGAGAGATGTTGTGACTTCTCTCATGTTGTGTGCCTTTTGCGTCCAATCATCGTATCGAGGGATTTTAAGTGATTGAAAGACAAAGGTTCAGATTACCTACAAAATCGAGGGCTGCCAGGGATAGGCAGACGGACGGACCGATAATCGTATCGAGGGCTGCCAGGGATAGGCAGACAGATGTTCCGATCATCGTATCGAGGGCTGCCAGGGATAGGCAGACAGACAGTCTGATCATCGTATCGAGGGCTCACCAAGGTGTTGGTGAGACAGACTTTTATCCTAGGTGAAAGGATAACCCTTCTCTTTGGATTAAAAGAATTTTAATTCTTTTACATTTCCACTGCTATCTGTATTAGAAAGGAAATCGTTTTTGTTTCCTTTTCTATCTCTTATACATTTGTAATTGTTTTAATTATATCCATTCTATTACATATTGTATTGATTGATTCTATACGCTTTAAGGTAGAATCATTCATCTTTATATAACTCTGATTATTGTGTTCATCTTGGATACAATTGGTTTATATTTCATTAGTATTACATTACATCATACCTTTCATTTTCAATACAATTGTGGGTGTTTGTATTTGTATTAGTTTAAGATCATTTAAACTAATCTCTTCAGTGCTAAAACTCAAAAGGTTTTTTAACCTACAATTCACCCACCTCTTGTATTGTTCCATCTAATAGACACACATATCCATATATTCGATCCAACAATAATCCTAAAACCCCCTAAAAATTTTAAAAAACCAAAAAAACCTTAAAACCCTAAAAAATTCAAAAAACACTAAAAACTTAAAAAAAACCCCTGAAAACCCCGAAAAAACCTAAAAGCCATGGAAACCCCTAAAAATCCCTAAAATCCTCAAAATTCCTATAAACCATAAAAGTCCTAAAAACCATTAAAATCCTAAAATACCCATATAAACCCATTAAAACGTAAAAAAACCAAAAAACCTTGAAAACCCCCTAAAAAATATAAAAACCTCAAAAAACCTTAAAAAACCATAAAAACCCATAAAACGCACAAAAAACTCTAAAAACCCATAAAACCCCTAAAAATGATAAAAAACACTAAAAACCATTTAAACCCCTAAAAAATTAAAATAAACATTAAAACCCCTAAAAACCATAAAAACCACTGAAAACCCCCAAAACCCTCAAACTCCGTAAAACACTAAAAACCATAAAAATCCTAAAAACCACTGAAAACCCATGAAAATGTAAAAACACCCTAAAAACCCTAAAAATCCTTGAAAACCATAGAAACCCCTAGAATCCATAAAAACCTGAAAAAACAATAAAACCCCCAAAAAACCAATAAAATTTTTAAACCCTTAAAACACCAAATAATGTCTAAAATATCTTAAAAATGCTATAAACTCAAAAAAACATTAAAACCCAAAAAAGACTTTAAAACCCAGAAAAAAAACCCTAAAAATTACTAAAACCCATAAAAAACCAACAAACCATAAATAACTTAAATAAATCCTAAGGATTCAACAAAATGTAAAAACCCCTAAAAATCTATAAAACAACTGAAAACCAAAAACACCCCTAAAAAAATTAAAAAACCCATAAAAATCCTAAAAACCCACCAAAACCACTAAAACCCTTAAAACCCCTAAAAATCCTAAAAATCTCATAAAACCTTCAAAACCATGAAAAACTCAAAAAACCATTAATAACAAAAAATACCCTAAAGACCCTAAAATCTTTAAAATCCCCTCAAAACCCAAAAAATACTCAAAATCCCTAAAACCCCTAAAAACCATAAAAATCCTAAAAACACCAAAAATTCAATTCAAACGTAAAAAACTCTAAAACCCCATGAAAACCATTAAAACCCCTAAAAACCTTAACAACCCATAAAAGCACTAAATACACACTAAAAACTTTTAAACCCCTTAAAACCCCTAAAAAGATAAAAAACTCTAAAAATCCTTAAAAATACTAAAAACTCCAAGAAACCATAAAAGCCCAAATGAACCTAAAAGCCTGAACACCCCTAAAAACCCTAAACCCCTCTAAAAACACTAAATCCTCTCAAAATTACTTAAAATGCTAAGAAAACCCTAAAAATAATAAAAAACCCCCTAAAAATTAATAAAAGCGTAAAAAACCTAAAAACCTTATAAATGCCCTTAAAACCAATAAGTCCCTAAAACCTTAAAAACTTTTAAATCCCATAAAAATCCTAAAAAGAAATAAAACATATAAAAACCCTTAAAACCCCTAAAAAGTAAAAAAAAATCTACAAACCCTTTAAATCCCTAAAAACTAAAAAAACCCCTAAAACCTCAAAAGACCCTAAAAATCTTAAAAACCCCCCCAAACCCTAAAACTACATGAGAAACACCTAAAACCTCTCAAAATCCTTAAAAACCATAAAAACCTAAAAAAACATAAGAATGCTAAATTACCTCTAAAAATCCATGAAATCGTAAAAACCCTTAAAGACCTGAAAATCCCCTGAAACCATTAAATCCCCTAAAAACCATAAAAACCCTTAAAACCACTTAAAATTCAAAAAACCCTTTAAACCCCTAAAAAACTCAACCCCTCCTAAAAACCCAAAAGACCCTAAAAAACATCAAAGACCATAAAAACTCCTAAATCCCCTAAAAATTCCTAAAACCCCTAGAAAACCCTAAAAACCATAAAAATCTAAAAAACCCTAAACCCCTGAAAAATCCCTAAAACCATAAAAACCATAAAAGGCCTTAATAACCCATAAAACACTAAAAACTACTAAAACTCTAAAACCCTTAAAACCCCTAAAAAGATAAAAAGTCTAAAAAACATTAAAAAGACTAAAACCCACCAATGAAACCCTAAAACCCCAAAAGACACTAAAAATCTAGAAAACCCTTAAAACCCTAAAGCACCCCAAAACCCTAAAAACCCTCAAAATCCCTAAAAACCCTAAAAACCATAAAAATCCCAAAAACCCTAAAAATCCATGAAAACATAAAAAACCCCAAAAACCATAAAACCTCCTAAAAACCATAAAACCCATAAACACACAAAAATCCATGAAAACACTAAAACACATTAAAAACCAATAAAAAATCTAAAAACATTAAAAAATATAAAAACCTTAAAAACCATAAAAACTCAAAAAAATCCTAAAAACTAAAAAAGATCCTAAAAACCCTAAAACCCCCTAAAATCCCTTGAAAAACCCAAAAAGCCATCAAAATCTCAAGAAACCCTAAATATTCCAAAAAACCATAAAACTCTAAAAAACCTCCAAAATCCATGAAAATGTAAAAGACCATAAAATCCCTGAAAACCACCTAAAATCCCCCCTAAAAACATAAAAACCCCTAAAAACCCATAAAAACCCAAAAAATAACTAAAAACTCTAAAAAACATTAAAAACCCTAAAAATGTTTAAAAACCCTATAAATCCTTTAAAACTCTAAAAACTCAATAAAAAACTAAAAAACCCAAAAAGGTCCTAAAAACCCTAAAAACCCTAAAACCCGAAAAACCATGAAAACCCTCAAAAATCCCTAAAACCCTTAAAATCTCTAAAAACGCTAAAAATGATAAAAATCCTAAAAATTCACCAAAATATCCATGAAAACATAAAAACCCTAAAAACCTTAAAAATCTTAAAATTTCCAGAAGAAACTAAAAATTATAAAAACCCATAAATCCCCTAAAAACATTAAAATTTCTAAAAAACATTTAAACACTAAAAAACTCATCAAAACCCAAAAAATCCATGAAAATTTAAAAACCCATAAAAACCCATGATAAACTGCTGAAACCCCTAAAATCCCCTTAAAAAAATGGAAAACTCAAAAAACCTTAAAACTCCTAAAAATGTTAAAAAAACTCTAAAAACCTTAAAAACCCAAAAACACCCAAAAAACCCTGAAAATCCATAAAACCCTAACACCCCCTGAAAAACCTTTAAAATCCTCAAAATCCCCAAAAATTTAAACAATCCTAAAAACCATAATAATCTTACCCCACCAATCCATAAAAACAAAAAAAATCCTAAAAACACTGAAAACTCCTTAAAAATAAAAAAACCCTTAAAACCTTGAAAAATTCAAAAACTCTATACAAACACTAAATACCCACTAAAAACTCTAAATACCCTTCAAACCCCTAAAAACATTAAAAACTCAAAAAAACCTTAAAAACCCTAAAAACCCCAAAAATCCCAAAAAACCCAAAATCACCGTAAAAACCGTGAAAAATCCTAAAAATCCAAAAACCCCATGATAAATCCTAAAACACCCCAAAATCCCTAAAAACCCTAAAAATCCTAAAAACCCCTAAAAACCCCTAAAAATTGTTGAAAACGTAAACACTCCTAAAAACCCTAAAAATCCCTTAAAACCCATACAAACCCCTAAAAACCATAAATACCCTAAAAACCCATAAACCCTTAAAAACTAAAAAAAATCTAGAAACCCAAAAAGACTCTAAAAACCGTGAAAACCCCTTGAAAACTCCTAAAACCCTCAGAAACATTAAAAAATCTAAAAATTATAAACCACCTAAAATCCATTAAAATGTAAAAAAAAAACATCAAAAACATCGAAAACTCCACTAAAAACTCTAAAAAAACCTCAAACCCCTAAAAATATTAAAAATTCTAAAAAAACATAAAACCCCTAAAAAAATAAAATAAAACCATAAAAAATCAATACTACCCAAAAAATAAATAAAATCCTAAATACTCCTAAACAAGCTTCAAAACCATCAAATTCTCTAAAAACACTAAAAAATATAAAAATCATAAAAAACCCCTAAAATCTATGAAAATGTAAAAACACTAAAAACCTTGAAAACCTCTAAAAACCATAAAAACCCCTAAAAACCAAAAAAAACATTAAAACCCATAAAACCCCAAGAAACAGCAAAATAATGTTCTACACTTAAAACCTCTATAATGTTAAAAACTCTAACAAACCATAAAAATCCTAAAAAAACTCAAAAAACCGTATAAACTCAATATACCCTAAAACCCCATAAAACCCTAAAGACCCCTGAAAAAACATAAAAACTCTCCAAATCCCTAAAACCCCTAAAAACCATAAAAAACATAAAATTCCTAAAAACCCTTATAAATCCATGAAAATGTATAAATCCCTAAAAATGATGAAAAACCCACGAAACCTATAGAAACCCCTAAAAACCTTAAAAAACCCAAAAACCACATAAAACCCATAAAAACCACTTAAAACTCTAAAAACCCTTAAAACCCCTAAAAACGTTAAAACATTAAAAATTCCAAAAACCCCTAAAAGTCTCCAAAAACCCCTTAATCCCTAATAAGACCATAAAACCCAAAAACCGCTAAAAACTCTGAAAAACCCTAAACCCCTCAAAATCTCAAAAAACTCACCCTAAACACCATAAAATCCTAAAAACCCCTATAAATCAATGAAAAAATAATAAACCCTAAAAACTCTAAGAAACCCCTAAAACCATAAAACCCCTAAAACCCATAAAAAACATAAATCCTTAAACACCCCTAAACACTCTAAAAACACTAAAAATCCTAAAAACCCTGAAACCATAAAAACCATAAAACCCTAAAAATATATATGAAAACATAAAAAATTAAAAAACCCATAAAACCATAAACCCCCAAAAAACCATAAAAACATGAAGAAAACATAAAAAGTTAAAAACCCACTGAAAACACTAAAAAAATTAAGACCCATAAAAACCTTAAAAACTCTAAAAACCATAAAAACCCGGAAAAATCTCAAAAAAAAACTTGAAAACCCGAAAAGACCCTAAAACCCCTAAAACCACATTAAAACCCTAAATTCCCTAAAAATCCCAATAAAAATCCTAAAAACCATAAAAATCATAGAAAACCATAAAAATTCACAAAAATCTAAAAAACCCAAAAAACCTGAAAAAACCAATGAAAATCATAAAGACCTCGAAACACCTTGAAATCCCTTGAAACTCCATAAAAACCCTAAATCCATTGAAAAATCTAAAAATCCTTAAAAAATTTAAAAATGTTAAAAAACTCAAGAAAACTGATGAGAACCATGTTAAAGGCACCCAGTTGATTGCGCGGGAGGAGGAGTTGGATTTGCAAGGCTTAATGACACGAGGGAAATTAAAGAGGCTCAGTGCTACAATAGGCACCCATATTGATTCATTAATGGCCCAATAGATCATTCCTTTCATGGATGGAATAAATGGGCCTATTATCTCACTTATTCAAGACTAAACATGAGGCTTAAAGCTTTTCCAACAAGGTTTCATGAATTTGGAAGCCTTGCCCACATGGAGGATTCTAGAAATGGCATCTCTGGACTCCAATGTCGAATCTGGTGGGATGTGAACTCAAAGTCAAATCTAGTGGGATATAGTTGGAATGTTGTGTGCCACTTTTCTAAAAGTATTTGGTAGACTTTATCATTTTGAATTTAAGGGAACATAGTTGTTTATCCTTTATGACTTTAGGGTATTTGACCCTTGACTATTGAACCACCCCCTTGGCTATAAATAGCCACCCCCATGGCACTTTTAAGGATTAAAGACTTAATTGAGAGCTTATGATTTGTTTCCCTTAGTTGTGTGAGGATTGTCTCGGGTTTTATCCTTGCTCTTGTGCATTCTTGCCTTGCCAATCTACAAGTTAGATTGGTGATCCAAGATCACAAAGCCTCCAATTCCGTGCCTCAACCCAAGTGTGTTGTTGTGTGGATTGGCTGTCTCATCCCTCCATTGAGTGTGTTATCTAAGTAGTAGGTCATGCTCCTTATAGTGTTGATTGAATACTTGCATCCACTATCCCTACCCATCATCCGACACTTAGCTTCGAACCGCATCCATCATCTGTCGCCCTATGCCATGAAGAGTAGGCCTCCCCGTGCTTCTCACATCAGTTGGTATCATAGTTCCAGTTGACATGGTAGGTATCTCTCCCTTCATTTAATTTACTTTTTTCCATTACCATTTTTATCTTTCCTTATTATCCACCCATTAAAAAACCCCTATTCTTTGAAAACCTTCAGAATTAGCCTTTGTTGTGCAAGATTGAAATAATTTTACATTGATTCAATTATTCATCCATATTCCTTTCTCCTTTAATTATCTATGTTTTTTTTAAAAAAAACCCCAAAAAAATAAAATTCTCTCAACTCATCTTTTTGTGATTTTCTTAATTAAGCACATCCTTTTTTGAGAGATTTTAAAAAAAAAATCATCTTACTCTCCCATCAATCATCTTGTACTTTAAAACACCAAGCAGAGAACTTTTTGGGGAGATTTGACCAAAAGAAAAAAGAAAAAAAGTGGATACAATTACTTCATTGTTGTGTTTTACATTATTTTCACATTCAATTTTTGTGCATCACTTTCTCCGTTATTTTATTTCATCACCATATTATATTTGGATTATATTGTTATTAATTTTTCATATCTTGCACAATTGGACAAAACCCCATACCAAAACTTTCTATCCTTTTTTCACCCTTTTAACCATATTTTCTACCCTCTGTTCACCCTTTTTCCCTTTACCACTCAAGCGGGTTTTGTTAAACCAACCCCCAACACAATCTTGATTGGGGAAGGATTGGTGGAACATGATAAATCCAAACAAGGTATTGTATCTCTTAAGATATTGGAATTTGAATTGAGTGTGGAGAGTGGAGAGAAATAATCAATATATATCTTGTATGTGTAAGTGTGTGCATCTTTTTGTGTGTGTGTGTGAGTGTGTATATCTTGCATGCGTGAGTGTGCGAGTGTTTTCATCTTGTGTGTGTGTGTATATATTGTGTGTGTTATTGAGTGTGTATAATATTGTGTGTCCCCCCCCCATTGTGTATTTGTGTTTGCATTACTTATCGTGGTAAAAGATCTTGGGAAGAAAACTGCTCATGTTAGCGATGAAGGAAGTCGAAGTAGATCTCCCGCACCCGAAGCTACACAGATCAGAATGCAAGATTTGGTGAGCCACTTAGAGAAGCTTCTTGATAGAAAGTTTGAAGTGTTACATGAGAGTATTGATAACCTGGAGAATCAACCAAGCCTGAGGATGATCCATGATAACTCGCGGAGAGCTCCAGAACAACATCGCCCCCACATAATGGAGGAGGAGATGGTGAAATTCGATGATAAGCTTGATGATGTCCCACAAAGGAGGAGGTTGTACAAACAACCTAGAGGAGGCCAAAGGAGGCCACATGATGATGAACTACTTGGTAGGATTAAGTTAAAAGTCCCTTCATTTCAAGGGAAAAGTGATCTGGAAGCATACTTGGAGTGGGATATGCGGATCGAGAAGTTATTTCCATGCCATGCATATTACAAGGAGAAAAGGTCAAACTTTCTTCCCTTGAATTTCCTAATTATGTATTAATATGCTGGGATCAAGTTAAAAAGCATAGATCTCAATATATAGGATATTCTATCCAAACATGGGAAGACATGAAGTTTAACATGCGGAAGCGGTTGGTTCCCTCACACTACCATAGAGATCTCCATAAAAAACTTATGAGGCTCACCTAAGGGAGTAAGACCATAGAGAATTACTGTAAGGAGATTCAAATTTCCATGATTTGGGAAAACATTGAGAAGGATCTGGAGGCAACCATGGCATGATTTTTACATGGGCTCAATTTGGAGATTTCCGATTAAGTGGAGATGTACCACCATGTGGAAATACAAGATATGATCCATCAATCCATCAAGATCGACCAACAAATCAAAATGAGGGGAAACATGAGGAAACCCGCTACCCCTTTCATTCCATGAAGAAACCCAAGTAAGGATATTGGAGAACCATCAAAGGAAAAAAAGGTGGTTGATTTCAAAAGTGACAAGGGAATTCTTCCACCTAAGAAACCTACTTTTGAGGCTAACCAAACCAGGAATCAGGATATTTGTTGTTAAAAATGTCAAGTAAGAGGTCACATTACTAGTGAGTGCCCAAAATGGCACACCATGTCCATCAAAAAGTATAGAGAATGGGATACCGATGGAGAAAGATCTGAAGAGGAGGAGGAAGAATCTCCAGAAATTGATAGTGGAGAGTTTGAAAAAGATGGTGAGATTCTTATCACTACGAGAGTTTTAAGTGATAAAATGATTGTTAGAGAGAAGGAGAAGTGAGAGTACCTTTTTCATATGTGATTAAAGATCAATGGAATAATTTGTAGAAATGTGGAAAGCACTGAGTTGGTAGAGAAGTTGGGACTCCAGAATTTGAGAAATCAAAATCCATACCGGCTTTAGTGGTTAAATGATTACAGGGAGATGAAGGTCACCAAACAATTCAAGGCATTGTTCACCATCGGGAAGTACAAAGATTAGGTCTCGTGTGATGTTGTTCCTATAAAGGATTTCCATTTGTTGTTGGGATGACAGTGGTAGTATGAACGACATGTCACCCAGGATGGTTTATTTAATCATCAATATTTTGTACTCTAAGGGGAACCTATAACCCTCAACTATATGTCCCCTAAAAAAATTATGGAAGATCACATTTTGAGAGAAAAGAAAAAAAGAGCGATGGGTAAAAGGAGTGAAAATGAAAAAGGAGAGAATGAGGGAAAGAGAGAAAATGAGTGAAGAAAAGAAATGGAGATCAAAGAAAAATCAAGTGGGAAAAATAATTTGAGAGAAGAGAAAAGTGTTATGTAGGAAAAAATGAGTTAGGTTATGGAAGCCTTGTTTTCACAGAAAACCCTCTGAGTACTCATGTACAAAGAGGTGTTGCTAAATACTAATGACTTACCCCCTTTTCCAAATGTTGTTGAGTCCTTGTTCCAGGAGTATGATGATGTCTTTCTTGAAGAGGTTCCACCAGGTTTTCCACCCATTTGAGGTATTAAGCATCAAATTGACCTCACACCTGGAGAATCACTACCGAACCACCCTTCATATCACACCAACCCAGAAGATACAAAAGAAATTCAAAAGAAAGTTCAAGAGTCGTTGGATGTAGGATATGTCAGAGAGATCCTTAGTCCTTTTTCCATACCAGTGATTCTAGTACCAAAGAAGGATGGAACATAGAGAATGTTCATTTACTGTAGAGCCATCAAAAACATCACGGTCATGTATCATCATCCTATCCCTAGATTAGATGATATGCTAGATGAATTAAATGGTATAAATATTTTCTCAAAAAATGATTTAAGAAGTGGATACCATCAAATTAGGATGAAATAAGGAGATGAGTGGAAAACTTTATTTTATAAAAAATGTGGACTTTATGAATGGTTAGTCATGCCCTTTGGTCTCACCAATGCACCTAGCACGTTTATGAGGTTAATGAATTATGGCTTATGTTCATATATTGGAAAATTTGTGGTAGTTTACTTTGATGATATTATAGTGTATAATATGACTTTTCATGAATAGGTGGACCACTTTAGAAAATTTATAGAGGTGTTAAGGAATGAAAACTTGTTTGGAAACATTAATAAGTGTGAATTTTGCCTCGATAAGATTTTTTCCTTGGATATTTTGTGAGTGGGAATGGAGTTGAAGTAGACACCAAGAAGTTCAAAGAAATACTAGAATGGACAACTCCAACATCCATTGGACAGATTAGAAGTTTTCATGGGCTTGCTAGTTTTTACAGAAGATTTGTAAAGGACTTCAGCACACTATCATCACTATTGAATGAGTTGACAAAGAAGAAGGTTATTTTCAAATGGAGTACAACTCAAGTGAAGGACTTCCATGCTCTTAAGGAGAGACTAACCCAAGACCCTCTACTTTTAATTTTAGACTTTGGTAAGGCCTTTTAAATTGAATGTGATTCAAGTAGAATTGTAATAGGAGGAGTTCTCATGCAAGAAGGTAAGCCTATTTATTTCTTTAGTGAGAAGTTAAAGGGACCAACCCTAAACTATGATGCATATGATAAAGAGTTTTATGCATTGTTTAGAGTTCTAGAAACAAGGAAACATTATCTTTGTCATAAAGAAATTGTGATACATTCTGATCATTAGGCTCTTAAATACATTATAAGCCAACATAATCTAAATAAGAGACATGCTAGATGGCTGGAATTCATTGAATAATTTTCAAATGTCATCAAGTATAAAATGGGTAAAGAAAATATTATGGCAGATGCACTTTCACGTAGATATTCTCTTTTATCCTTGTTGGATTCAAAACTCCTTGGTTTTGAATGAATTAAGGATTTATATGCCACTAATAGTAATTTTAGAGAACCTTATAAACATTTTAAACATATAGTTAGTTAGAAAATGTTTTATTTACATGACGGATTCTTATTCTGGATTAATAAGATTTCCATTCCCAATTGCTATATCCATTTACTTTTAATGAAGGAGTCACATTTGGGTGGGTTAATGGGAAATTTTTGTGTTTAAAAAACTATAAGTGTTCTTATTAAGCATTTTTATTGGACTAGGATATATAGAGATGTTGAGAAATTTGTGGGAAAGTGAATTGTATTCCATAATGCCAAATCAAAACTGAACCTACATGGACTATATCTTCTTCTCCCAATCCCCAACACCCCTTGGCAGGACATATCAATGGACATTATTGTGGGGTTACCATGGACCAAGAGGGAGAGATATTCCATTTTTGTTGTGGTGGATTGGTTTTCAAAAATGGTACATGTTATTCCTTGCCACAAAACAGATGATGTCACTAACATTGCAACACATTTCTTTTAGAAAGTAGTCAAACTCCATGGAATTCTAAGGATGATTGTGTCAGATCGAGACACAAAATTCCTTAGTTACTTTTGGAAGACCTTGTTGAGCAAACTAGAAATGAAGTTACTATTTTCCACTACTTTTCATCTGCAAACCGATGGAAAAACAGAGGTGGTGAATCAGACACTATCATCCCTTCTACAAACAATTGTCAAAAAAAAATCAATAATTGGGAAGAGTGTCTACCACATGTGGAATTCTCATATAACAGGGCCAAGCATTCCACCACTCAGTATTATCCATTAGAAGTTGTTTACGGTTTTAACCCTCTTGACCCTATTGATCTAGTTCCATTGAATTTGTAGGAAGCAACTAATATCGATGTCAAAGGGCGTGTGGAATTACTCAAACATCTCCATGAAAAGGTAAGGAAAAATATCGACCGAATGACCCAAAAATATATTGATCGTGCAAACAAGGGTTATAAACAAGTTTTGTTTGAGCCTGGAGACTTGGTATGGATTTATATGTGAAAGGAGATATTTTTTGACAAGTGAAAATCAAAACTCATGCCATGATGAGATGGACCTTTCTGAGTGATCGAGGAGATTAACAACAATTCTTATAAGATAGATTTTCCAGGTGAGTATAGTGTAAGTGTCACTTTCAATGTTTCTGATCTTTCTCCTTATTGGGGTGCAGAGGATGAAGAGTCGAGGATGACTCCTTTTCAAGAGGGGAAGGATGATGAGAACCATTTTAAAGGAACCCAGTCGATTATGCGGGAGGAGGATTTGGATTTTCAAGGCCCAATGATTCGAAGGAGATTAAATAGGCTCAATGCTATAATGGGTGACCATATTGCTTCATTAAAGACCCAATGGATCTTTCCTTGAATGGATGGAATAAATGGGCCTATTATGTCACTTATTCAAGCCCAAAAATCATTCTTAAAGCTTGTCCCACATGGTTTCACGAATTTTGAAGCCTTGCCCACATGAAGGATTCTAGAAATGGAATCTTTGGACACCAAATTCAAATCTGGTGGGCTATTCACTCAAAGTCAAATATGGTGGGCTATAGTTGGAAATTTGAGTGCCACTTTTCCAAAAGAATTTAGAAGAATTTATCTTTTTGAATTTAAGGGAACAAAGTAGTTTTTCCTTTATGAATTTAGGGTACTATACCCTTGAATATTGTACCACACCCTTGGTTATAAATAGCCAACCCCATGGAACATGTAAGGATTAAAGACATAATTGAGATCTTATGTTTTGTTTCTCTCCATTGTGTGAGGATTGCCTTGGTTTTTCTCCTATCTCTTGTGAATTCTTGCATTGTCAATCTAAAAGTTAGACTGGTGATCCATGATCACAAAGCCCCCAATTTCGTGCATCAACCCAAGTGCGTTGTTGTGTGTATTGGCTATCTCATATATGTACTTACCGATGGTGAAAAATACCTTCACTTGATTGGTGACCATCATCTCTCCACAATCAGTCAACCACTGAAGACAACATGAATTTTGTTGCATCAAAGTTGGGAGTCCCAACTTCTCCACCAACATGGTTTCCTCCACATTTCTACAACTTCCCCCATCAATAATAACACTACATACCTTCCCATTGATCTTACAACATGTATATAAAAGGTTTTATCACTACTCCTCTCTAATGGTCACTTTTTCACTTAAAACTCTCATAGTGACAAGAATATCACAATCTTCTAAAAATTCATCATTATCAATTTTTTGAGATTAATCCTCCTATTATTATGAGCTCTCTCCATCAGTCTCCCATTATCCATACTTTTTTATGATCTTGAAATGCCGGTTTGAGAATTCACTAGCAATGTGACCCATTCCTTGATATTTGTAACAACAAATATCCTGATTCCTTGTTTGGTTAGACTCAAAAGTAGGTTTATTAGGTGGAAGAATTAGCTTGTCACTTTTAAGATCAACCACATTTCTCAGATTTAATAATTCTCCAATATCCTTCTTCAAATTTCTCCGTGGAATGAAAGGGGCAGTGGGTTTCCTCACGTTGCTCCTCATTTTGATTTGTGGCTCAATCTTAGTTGATTGGTGGATCATATCTTGTATTTCAAAATGGTGTTACATCTCTACTTGATCAGAAATCTCCCAATTGAGCCAATGTAAGAAGAGAACCATAGTTTCCTTTGGATCCTCCTCAATGTTTTCTCGAATCATGGAAATTTGCATCTCTTTGTAGTAATCTTCAATACTCTTACTCCCTTGTGTGAGTCACTAAAGCTTGTTTTGAAGATATCTATAGTAGTGTGAGAGAATAAATCACTTCCTCGTAAAGAAATTCATGTCTTCCTAAGTGTTTATGGGACACCAACCATATCTATTCCTCTCCTTTTGCAATTGATCCCACAAAATTAAAGTATAATCAAAAAATTCAAGGGACGAAAGTTTGACCTTTTTCTAATCAGAATATGAATGGCATGAAAACACTTGATGAATCCACATCTCCCACTCAAAGTCTACATCAAGATCACTTTTTCCTTGAAAAATGGAACCTTAACCTTAATGCCTCCAAGGATGTCATCATCATGCGGTCTTAGTTGTCCTTCTCTAGGTTGTTGGAACAACCTCCTCTTTTATGGGACATCCTTCAAATCATCATCAAAGTTCTCCATCTCCTCCTCCATGATGTGGGGGTGATGTGGTGTCGGAGCGCGTCTTGGGTTACCATCTATCATCCTCAGGCTTGGTTGATTCTCCAAGTTTTCAATCCTCTCATGTAGCTCCTCCATCTTCCTATCAAGAAGATTCTCGAAATGGCTCACCTAAGCTTACATTTGGAGTTGTGAAGCTTCCGATGCGGGAGACCTACTTTAGCTTCCTTCATCACTAGCATGAGAAATTTTCTTCCCACGATCTTCAGCCATGATATATTACACAAACACAAACACACGTGAGGATAAAATCACACAATGATACACACGCACTCATGCACACGAAGACACACACACACACAAGTGGTACACACTCACACACACAATATGTACACACTCACGCACAAAAGCATACACACTCACACACGCAAGAAATACACACTCATGAACACAAGCATACACAGTCACACATGAATTATATACACACTCACGCACACAATGATACACACTCACGAGTTTTTTTATTATTTCTCTCCACTCTCAAAACTCAATTCAAATACAAATCTCTTATGAAAAACAATACATTGTTTGGGGTGATCATGTGATACCAATCCTTTACAAATCAATATTGTGTTGGAGGATGTTTTAACAAAACCCGTTCAAATGGTAAAGGGTTACAAAATTGTAGAGGGTGAAAAAGAGGGTAGAGAATAGGTAAAGGGTGAAAAAAGGGGGTAGAAAGGTGGTATGTGGGTTTTTCCTGATTGTGCAAGATAATAAAAATTAATACAAATATAAACAAAAAATTATATGTAGATGAAGTAAAATGATAGAGAAAGTGATGTATGGAAATGGAAAGTGCTAATACTGTAAATCACAAATATGTAATTGTATATGCTTTTTTTCTTTTTTTCTGGTCAAATCTCCCCAAAAAAGTGTTTTTCTTGGAGTTTTAAAGAACAAGATGGTTGAAAGTAGAGTAATAAATTTTTTTGAAGTCTCTCAAAGAAAGGATGTAATTAATTTTGAAAATCAAAAAATGACGAGTTGAAAGAATTTTATTTTTTTATTTTATTTGGATAAAAATCACATATTGTGAATTAAATGTGAAAACAAGATGGATGGATAATTGGATCAATGTAAAATATTTCTTTCTTGGACAACGTAGTCCAATTCAGGAGATTTTTTAAAAATGGATTTTTTTTTGTTTTTTTAATAGTTGGATAATGTGGAAATATAAGAGGGGTAATGGGTAAAACTAATGTGAGATTCTTGGGGTGGTCTAATCTTTACAACATAGGGTGAAGGATGACAGTTACAATTTGGGGATAAGTGGTGGATAATGGGTATGGATAGAAAATGCAAGTAGTCAATCAACTCTATAAGGAGTGAGATCTCTACTTATACAACACACTTAGTGGAGGGATGTGATACACAATCCACACAACAATGCACTTGGGTTGAGGCACAGAATCGGGGGATTTATGATCTTGGATCACCAATCTAACTTGTATATTGATAAGGCAAGAATGCACAAGAGCTTGGGGGAAATGGAATACTTCTCACACAATGGAGAGAAAAAAGCATAAGCCCTCAATTAAAATCTTGAATGGCATACAAGTGCCTTGGGGTGGCTATTTATGGGCAAGGGGGTGGTACAATAGTCAAGGGTCTAATACCCTAAAGTCATAAAGTCTAAACAACTGTGTTCCATTAAATTCAAAAAGATAAAGTATACCAAAGACTTTTTGGTAAGGTACCACACAACTTTCTAACTATAGCCCACCAGATTTGACTTTGAGTGCATAACCCACCATATTTGACTTTCATGTCCAAAGATGCCATTCTAAAATACTTCATGTGGGCAAGGCTTCGCAAATTCGCAAAACCATGCAGGTCAAGCATTAAACATCATATTTTTGATTGAATAAGTGAGATTATAGGCCCATTTCCTCCATCTATGCAATGCAAGATCGATTAAAACTTTCATGAAGCGATATGGGTGCCCATTGTAGCATTAAACCTCTTTAATCTCCCTTACGTCATTGGGACTTGTAAATTCAACTCCTCCACCCAAGAAATTGACTTGGTGCCTTCAACATGGTTCTCATCAAAACCACTAAGAACTCTAAAAACCCCTAAAAAATTAAAAAACATTAAAAACTATAAAAACCAGAAAAACCTCAAAAAACCATAAAAACCCAAAAGATCCTAAAACCCATGAAAACCTCTAAAAACCCTAAAAACCAAAAAAATCATAAAAAATCCCTAAATATCCATTAAAATTTATAAAACTCTAAAAACCCTAAAAACCTCTAAAAAATCATAAAACCCTTAAAAACCTTGAAACCCCCAAAAAACCTATAAAACCCTAAAGCACCCCTAAATATATAAAAACCATTAAAACCCTAAAAAAATTAAAATCATTAAAAACATTTTAAACCCAAAAAATCTAAAAAACCCTAAAATCCCTAAAAACCCTAAAACCCCTAAAACCCCTAAAACCCCTAAAAACCCTAAAAACCCTCAAAATCACTAAAAAACCTAAAAAACCCCTAAAAACCATAAAAATACAAAAAAACTAATAAAAACCCACAAAAACTCTAAAAACTCTTTAAACTCCTAAAAATGTTAAAACTCTAAAAAACCTTAACACCCCGGAAAACTCAAAAAAAACCTTAAAAACCCTAAAAAGACGCTAAAAACCCATAAAAACCATAAAACCCCAGAAAACACTAAAACTATAAAAATATTAAAAACCCCTAAAAATCCATGAAAATGTACAAAACCCTAAAAACCTAAAAAAACCCTAAAAACCATAAAAACCCCTAAAAACCTTAAAAACCCCAAAACCCCTAAAAACAAATAAAAACTCAAAAAAATTAAAAACCCAAAAAATATTAAAAAACTATGTAAAACTTTAAAAACCATAAAAAACTCAAAAAAAACCGAAAAACCCAAAATGACCTAAAAACCTGAAATACCCCTAAAACCCTTAGAAAACCATTAAACCCCCCAAAATCCCTAAAAACCAAAAAAACCCCAAAAACAAAAAAAAAACTAAAACCCATAAAAATTCATGAAAATTTTAAAAACCCTAAAAAACCCATGAAAACTAGAAAAACCAATAAAAACAATAAAAACCCATAAAAACTCAAAAAACCCTAAAAACCAATGAAAACACTAAAAACCTGTAAAATCGCTAAAAACATTACAAAACTATAAAACCCTTAAAAACCCTAACAACTCAATAAAAAAACATAAAAACCCAAAAAGTACCCCAAAACCCAAAAAACCAAAAAACCATAAAAACCATCAAAATCCCTAAAACCCCTAAAAATATTAAAAATCATAAATATCCTAAAAAACCTCTAAAAATCCATGAAAATGTAAAAAACCCAAAAAATATTGAAAACCCCTGAAATCCCTAAAACCCCTAAAATCTATAAAAACACTAAAACCTCAAAAATCCCTTAAAACTGATAAAAAACGTAAAAAAATCTAAAAACCTCAGAAACGCTAAAAGAAAAAAAACCCTAAATTCCCAAAAATAACTTTAAAACCCTAAAAGACCCTAAAAACCCTAAAAACCCTAAAATCCCTAAAAACCCCTAACATCCCTCAAAATCCATAAAATCCTTAAAAACCTTAAAAACCGTAAAAATCCTTAAAACCCCCTAAAATCCAAGAAAATGTAAAGAACCTTAAAAACCATGAAACCCCCCAAAAAAAAATAAAAACTCGTAAAAACATAAAAACCCCTAAAACCCAGAAATATCCTATAAACCACTAAAAACTCTAAAACACTTAACAAACCTAAAAAATATTAAAAACCCTAATAAACATAAAAAAATAAAAATACTCAAAAAGACCCTAAAACCTCTGAAAACCCACAAAAACTCATGAAAAAACCCTCAAATATATGAAGATATTAAAAAACCTTAAATATCCAAAAAAACCCCTAAAAATCTACGAAAATGTAAAAAACACTAAAAACCGTGAAATTCCCTTGAAAACCATAATAAAACCCCTAAAACATTAAAAAATCCTTTAAACCCATAAATCCTTATAAATCTACTAAAAAATCATACCTTTCAAAAAAATACTAAAAACTTAAAAAACCCAATAAACCACAAAAAATGTAAAAAAACTCTAAAAAACAATAAAACATAGAAAAAATAAAAAAAATAAAAAAAACCCGAAAGACCCTAAAAATCCCGAAGACCATAAAAACCTTAAAAACCACTAAAATCCCCTAAAACCCATAAAAATGCCAAAACACCCTAAAATCCTTAAAAACCCGTAAAAACCATAAAAACTCCTAAAACCCCATAAAAATCCTAAAAACCACTAAAACTATAAAAACCCTTAAAACCCATAAAATTGTTTAAAAAACTCTAAAAAACCTTAAAACCCTAAAAAACTCAAAAAACCCTAAAAACCCAAAAAGACCCTTAAACCCTAAAAACCATAAAAACCCCTAAAAACAAGTTAAAACCCACAAAATCACTAAAAATCCTAAAAAACCCTAAAACCCATAAAACCCCAAATAAACCTTAAAAAACAAATAAAAACCCCAAAAAACCATAAAAACGACTAAAAAATCAAAAAATCCTTAAATTCCCTAAAACGGTAAAAAATATAAAAAACCTTAAAAACCCTAATAAACTAAAAATACACTAAAAACCAAAAAAGGCCCTCAAACCCTAAAAAAACTAAAAACCCTTGAAAAACCCTAAAAACTCTCAAATTCCCTAAAACCACTAAAAATAATAAAATCCATAAAAAATCAATAAAAACCACATAAAATCCTAAAAACTCTCAAATTCCCTAAAACCACTAAAAATAATAAAATCCATAAAAAATCAATAAAAACCACATAAAACAATGAATACCTAATGAATACAATAAAAATCCCTAAAAACCGTAAAAAATCCTAAAAACCCTAAAAACCACTAAAAACTCTAAAAACTCTAAAAACCCTTAAATCCCCCAAAATCATTAAAAAAATTAAAACCCTTAAAACCCTAAAAACACAAAAATAAACCCCAAAAAACCAAAAAGAACCTAAAACAATGAAAAATCATAAAAACCCTAAGAACCTAAAAATCCCTAAAAAACATTAAAACCATAAAAATCATAAAAACCCCTAAAAATCTATGAAATCGTAAAAAACCCCAAAACCTTGAAACGCAAAAAAACCCCTAAAAACCATAAAATCCCATTAAAACCATAAAAACCCACAAAACCACATAAAAACCTTAAAAAAACAAAAAAAAATATAAAACCTTTAAACCAAAAAAAACATTAAAAAACATTATAAAAACCTTAAAACACTAAAAACTTAAAAAATCCTTAAAATCATAAAAAGCCATAAAACCCTCAAAATCCCTAAAGACCTAAAAACCATAAAAACCATAAAATCACCTAAAACCCAATTAAAATGTAAAAAAACCTAAAAACCCTAAAAATCCCCTGAACACCATAAAAACACCTAAAAACATAAAAACCCTAAAACCCACTAAAATATCTAAAACCCCTTAAACCCCATAAAACATTAAAAAACTCCAAAAAAACTCCGCAACCCTAACTACCCAAAAAGTCCTTAAAAACCCTAAAAATCCAAAAAATCCTCCCAATACATAAAAACCCAAAAAACCCAAAAAACCATAAAAATATAAACACCCCAAAAAATCCATGAATATGTAAAAAAACCATGAAAACACTAAAAGCCAAATGAAAACCCTAAAAATCATTGAAAACATAAAATATACTAAAAAACCATAAAACCATAAAACCACTAAAAATTATAAAACCCTTTAAACCCTTAGAAATGTTAAAAACCCTTAAAAACACTAAAAACTAAAAAACACTAAAAACCCAAAAAAACCCAAAAAACCCCAAAAAACCCAAAAAACACAAAAAACCAAAAAAAATTCCAAAAAAACCTAAAAACCTCAGAAAAGCTATAAAAGCCATCAAAATTCCTAAAAACCCTATAAAAACTAAAATAATAAAAATCATATAAAACCCAAAAATCCAAGAAAACTAAAAATACCCCTTAAAAATCCTTTAAAACCCTTGAAAGTAAAAAAAACCCACTAAAACCATAAAAACCCTAAAAAAACCCAATAAATTCCCTAAATCCTATAAAACTCTAAAAACCCTTTAAACCCCTGAAAATTTTACAAACACCAAAAGCCATAGAAACTCTAAAAACCAAAAAAGACTGTAAAACCCCTGAAATCCATAGAAACACTATGAACCCTTGAAAATCCCTAAACCCCTCAAAATACCTAATACCCGTAAATAAACTAAGACCCATTAAAATCCTAAAGAACCCCTAAAAACCATGAAAGCATAATAAACCCTAAAAACCATGAAGAACCCCTCAAAACCATTAAAACCGTAAAAAACCCTAAAACCCCTAATAACCATAAAACCCACTAAAAACTCTAAAAACCCTTAAAACCCATAAAAACCTTAAAAGAATCTAAAAATACATAAAAATACTAAAAAATTCAAAAAAACACCTAAAAACACAAAAACACCATCCAAACCTTGAAAAACACTAAAAACAATGGAAAACCCCTAAAACCTTAAAAGTCCCTAAAAATCTTAAAAACCCTAAATTCCATAAAAATTATAAAAACCCCTAAAAATAATTGAAAACATAAAAACCCTAAAAATTAAAAAAACCCCATTAAAACCAAAAAACCCTAAAAGTCATAAAAAAACCCTAAAAACCCACAAAACCCATAAAACCACTAAACATCACGACGACTTCAATTTATCAATCTTATGCTTCTATTTGGACGCCTCCCTCCTGGTTGATCTCCCTTAAGGTGAGCATCACGTTTCGATCAATGTGGGGGTCTTCATCTGTGGTGGTGAGGGCTGGGGATTCATGTGACTTCTGGTTTTGGTGGAGGTTTTACACGATGATTTGGATCTCTCGGTTATTGGTGATGCGACCCTATTTTCTACTGGCAGATCTATGGTCTGGGGAGCGTTGGTGGTTTATTTTGGATTTGTGATGGTAGATGGAAGATGTGTAGGGAGTTGCATCGGCTTGCTGGTGACGTGCTTGGTCCTATGGTGTGGGTTATAAGATCTATTGGTCAGTAGTTTGTGCGGAAGATGCAGGTTTGTTTTTCTGGTTCATCGGCTTCATCTCCGTTTCAGGCTGTTGATCTAAATTGGATTATGTTGTTCTATGATCGGGTTTATATGTTGGTCTATGGTTTCCTAGAGTTCCAAGGCGGTTTCTTTGGTCCCATGTATCTTGATGAAGGTATTGGTTGGAGCTTGGTTTTGTGTTGGCTTTGTGGTTGCATTTATGATTATGGCGGGACTAGTTGTGAGTCGTGCTGGTGTTGGATGATGGATTTGATGTGAGGTGTGGGATGTTGTATAGTCATGTTGTACAATTAACGGGTCTTTGGAGGGGCAGTTCGGATTTGGGGCTGGGAAAGGAGTTATGGGTGTTGCGGATTGTCACTAGGTGTGGGTGATGGTGGTCATGTGCTGCTGGAAGTGTTAATGGGTGTGAAATGCTAGAAGTTGAATGGTTAAGAGGTGTTGGTTGCTGGAAAATGGGTTGTTGGGTGATGGTCGCGACTTGGATGGGAACTGTTGAAGGAGATGCTGGATGCTAACTTTTTCTTGGTTGGGATGTGATTAGGTTGATGTTTATGTTCTCAGTGCTGAGGGTTTTGTGTGGCTGGGGGTGGATATGCTTAGCGAGGAGGATTTGGATGCTAGAAATCATGTTGTTGGATGTTGGTTGTTTCTTAGTTGAGAGATTCTGAATTTGATGTTTCGTAGATGCTATGTTTAGTTCTTTGCGTAGTTTTTCGGTTTTTTAGGGGTTTTTGGGTTTATTGGGGGTGTCCAGGGTTTTTGGGTGTGATTCAATTGACTCTTCCCCTCCATTGCTTGTTCGATGTGTCTTTTTTCTAATAAATTTTGAGGGGCTAGGAATAGTTTGGTCTGACACCTTCCTTCCCCTTAAAACCCCAAAAAACATTAAAAAATCAAAAAATCTTAAAAATCCTAAAAAACTCAAAAAAAACCTTAAAGACACAAAAAGATCCTAAAAACCTTGAAAAACCCTAAAAAACATAAAAACATCTGAAAAACCATAAAAACCTCAAAATCCATAAAATCCATAAAACACTAAAACCTTTAAAAATCCTTAAAAACCCTAAAAACCCAAAAAATCCTTGAAATCTGTTTTTTGCTTTCATTTTTAGGTTTGGATGCTGCCTGTGTGTTGGTCGATTCGATGGTTCGGGTTCTGTTTTGGTTGATTTTTCTGTTGGAGTGAATCAGTGTGTTTTGATTTGGATTGATTCTGGTATTTGGAGATGATTGGTGAACGGGGTATTATTTTGGGTTGGTTTGTGGTTTTTTGGGATATTGAAAACGTGAAGGCTTCATGTTGGAGGAACAATTGGGTTGTGTTTTGCAGTGTGTTGGTGATGATTTTGTGGCTAAATGGAATGGTTTATGTGTTGTCCAGTTTGAATTGTGGCTATTCAGTTTGATGTTCACTGGACATTGCATTCAGTTCATCTACAAAGGACAGTTACAGAAGAGGTTCAGAGAAGAGAGCTTTCATCTGACCATTGCAATTCAGAATTGGAAGTTTGAGAGGGTATGGTGTTTGCCATTGGTACCAGGCCCATGCATCCTTGCACAAGACAGTTTGCCGAGCAGCAATGATATGGTGGAAGCTGATCTTAATGTTTTAATGCTGGGGAGGGATCTTTCTTTGTAATATGAATTGGATGGTTTTTGTCCTTGGGAATTTGGATTGTGAGGCATGGTTGTCTTTTATGACTTTGAACTCATGTTGGGTTCACCCTCACCCCTTAAAAGTGGTTATCCTAATAAAAAAAAATTAATTTTCAGTCAGTCATAAAACCCCTAAAACCACTAAAAACTCTAAAAACCCTTAAAACCGGTAAAATGTTAAAAAAACTATAAAGAAGCTTAAAAACCCTAAAAAATAAAGAAACCCCCCTAAAAACAGAAAAAGTACCTAAAAACCCAGAAAATCCTAAAAACCCAAAATACCATAAAAATCCTAAAAACCCATAAAATCCATAAAAATGTAAAAAACCCTTAAAACCCCGAAAAACACCTAAAACCCATTAAAACCCATTAAAACCCATAATAACCTCAATAAATCCTAAATACCCCAAAACCCATAAGAAATCACTAAAAAAATCTAAAAACCCTTTAAACCTGTAAAAACATTAAAAACCTATAAAAACCATAAATCCCTAAAAACTAATAAAAAATGTAAAAACCCAAAAGACCTTAAAATCTTGGAAAACCACCAAACCCCCTAAAAACATATGAAATACAACAAAACCCCTCAAAACCCCTAAGAACCAAAAGAAGCATAAATTACCCCTAAAAATCTATGAAAATGTCAAAAACCCTGAAAACCTAAAAAAACCCACTGAAAACAATAAATACTGTTAATAATGCTAAAAACCCATAAAACCCCTAAAAAGCACTAAAAACTCTAAAAATCCTTTAAACCCTAAAAACATTATAAAACTCTAAATAACCTGCAAAACTGTAAAAACTCAATAAAAAACATAAAACCCCCAAAAGACCCTAAAACACTGAAAAAACCTAAAAACCTCTGATAAACCCTAAACCCTCAAATCGCTAAAGACCCTCAAAATCCCTAAAAATACTAAAAACCATAAAACCATAACAATCCTAAAAAACTCCAAAAATCCATCAAAATAAAAAAACCATAAAAATAATAAAAAACCATAAAACCCCTAAAAACCATAAAACTCCAAAAAACCTTAAAAACACTAAAAATATAGAAAAAATCATAAAAACCAAAATAACCATTAAAAACCCTAAAAAGAAAAAAAACCCTAAAACCCCCTAAGAAACGCTAAAGACCCCCAAAATCTCTAAAAACCCTAAAAACCCCTAAAACCATACAAATCCTATAAACCCCTAAAATCCATGAAAAAAAACCCTAAAACCCCTTAAAACCACCAAAAACCATAAAAACCACTAAAAATATTAAAACCCACAAAAAATGATAAAAACCATAAAACCCAACAATAACTCTAAAAACCATTAAAACCCCTAAAAATGTTATAAAACTCTAAAAACATTAAATACCCTAAAAAACTAAAAAAACTCTAAAAACCCAAAATGACCCTCAAAACCCTAAAAACCCCTAAAAACCATGAACCTAAGAACCCTAAAAATCACTAAAACCCTAAAAAACATAAAAATCCAAAAAAACCTAAAAAATATGTGAGAATGTAAACAATCATAAAAAAACATGAAAACCCCCAAGAAACCATAAAAACCCTGAAAACCCCATAAAACCCCAAAAAACAACTAAACATGTTAAAAATGCTAAAAACCTTAGAAACCATAAAAATTAAAAAATACCCTAAAAACCAAAAAAGATACTAACAACCCTTCAAACCTGTAAAAACCCTAAAACCCCCTAAAATGACTAAATTCCATCAAATCCCTAAAAAACCTAAAAACCAATAAAAATCCTAAAAAACCCAAAAAATCCTTGAAAATGTAAAAAACCATGAAAACCCCCTAAATATAATAAAAACTTCTAAAAACTGAAAAAACCTAAAACCGATAAATAACCTAATAAACCAATAAAAATTATAAAAACCATTAAAACCCCTAAAAACATTAAAAAGGCATAAAACCCTAAAAAACTCAAAAAACCCTAAAAACCAAAAAAGACCCTAAAAACCTAAAAACACCTAAAACCCCCTATAAACCCCCTAAATGCCTTCAAAATTCCTAAAAACTCTAAATTACTCTATAAACCATAAAAATATTAAAAAACACCTAAAATCAAAGGTAACATAAAAACTAATAAAATCCTAAAAAACCATAATAAAACATAAAAACCATAAAAAACCTAAAAATGCATAAAAACCACAAAAACCACAACCCCCCCCCCCAAAAAAAATCCTTCAAAATGCAAAAACCCTAATAACCCTAAAACCCCCTTGAAAACCATAAAAACCCCTAAAACCTTAAAAACCCCAAAAAACCCATACAAACCCTAAAATCCCACTAAAAACTCTAAACCCCTTAAATCCCTAATAATGTTAAAAACTCTAAAATACCTTAAAAACCCTAAAAACCTAAAAAAACCCTAAAACCCAAAAGGGCCTAAAACACTAAAAATAAATAGAATCCCTAGAATACCTGAAAACCCCAAAAAAACTCAAAAAAAACAAAAAAAACTAAAAAACCCTACCCCCCCCCAAAAAAACCCCCTAAAAATAAATGAAAATGTAGAAAACCCTAGAACCCCTGAAAAACCCCTAAAAACCATAAAAACCCCTAAAAACCATAAAAACCCTAAAAACCCATAAAAACCTGAATAAACCACTAAAAGCTCTAAAAACCATAAAAATGTTAAAAAACTCTAAAAAACCTTAAACCCCCTAAAAAACTCAAAAACATTAAAAACTCAAAAAGAGCCAAAAAAACCCTCAAAATCCCTAAAATCCCTAAAATCCCTAAAATCCCCTAAATACCCCAAAAATCCTAAAAACACTAAAAATCCAGGAAAATTTTAAAACCTTACAAACTTTGAAAAATCATGAAAACTATAAAACCCCTAAAAACCTTAAAAACCCTAAAACCACTAAAAACTCTAAAAACCGTGAAAACCCCTAAAAATGATAAAAACTCTAAAAACCTTAAAATGCCTAAACATCTCAAAAAATCCCAAAAAAACCCTAAAAATATCCCAGAAACCCCTAAAGTACCTAGAAACACCTAAAAAACACTAAAAATGCTCAAAATTCCTAAAAACACTAAAAACCCAAAAAACCATAAAAATCCTAAAAAACCCCTAAAAACCCATGGAAACGTAAAACCCCCCAAAAAAACCCTGAAAAACCCATGCAAACCATAAGAACCCCTAAAACCCTTAAATATCATAAAAACCCATAAAAACCATAAAAACCCACTAAAAACTCAAAAAACCATAAAAACCCACTAAAAACTCAAAAAACCATTAAAACCCCCTAAAAACCCTAGAAAACTTAAAAAAACTGAAACCCTAAAAAATAAAAATACCCCTAAAATCAAAAAAGACCCTAAAAACCCTAAAAAACCCCCAAATCCCTAAAAACACATGAAAAAACCTAAATACATAAAAATACCTAAAACCCTAAAAACCATAAAAATCCTAAAAACTCCTAAAAATCTATGAAAACGTTAAAAACTCTAAAACATTAAAAACCCAATAAAACCATAAAACCTATAAAAACTATAAAAAATATAAATACCAATAAAAACCCTAAAACACTAAAAATATAAAAACCCTTTAAACCAAACAAATGTTAAAAAATAGAAAAGCCTTTAAATTCCCAAAAACTCATAAAAAACCTAGAAACCCAAAAAAAACCGTGAAAACCCCAAAAAAACCAAAATACACTCAAAATCCCTAAAACCCCTAAAAACCCTGAAAAGCCCATGAAACCATAAAATCCCATAAAAACCTTTAATCACCTAAAACCCCATAAAACCAAAAAATACCACTAAAAACTATCGAAACCCTTAAAACCCTTAAAAATGATAGAAACTCTGAAAAACTTTTAAAACCCTAAAAAACTCAAAAATACCATAAAAACCCAAAAGACCCAAAAAACATTAAAAACCCTAAAAACCACGGAAAACACTAAACCCCCTCAAAATCCTTAAAAACACTAGAAACCCTAAAAGGCATAAAAATCCAAAAAAACACTAAAATTCCATGAAAATATAAGAAACCCTAACAACCCTAAAAATCCCTAAAACCCATAAACCCCCTAAAAACCTTAAAAACCGATAAAACCCATTAAAACCCCTAAAACTGTTAAAAAACTCTAAAATATATTTTAAACCCTAAAAAACTCAAAAAAGACCTTGTAAACCCTGAGAACCCTTGAAAACACTAAAACACCCCTAAAAACCTCAAAAAAACTAAAAAATCCCTAAAAACTCTAAAAGCCATAAAAATCATAAAATACCCCAAAAATCTATGAAAACATAAAAAAACATTAAAACCCTAATAGACCCCCCAAACCCCCCAAACCCCTAAAAACCATAAAAAATAATTAAAGGAGATAAAAAACATAAAAAAATATAAAAACACTAAAACCCTTAACACCCCTTAAAAAGTTAAAAACTCTAAAAAACCTTTAAACCCATACAAAATTAAAAGAAACCCCAAAAACCCAAAAGACCTAAAAACCTCAGAAAAACCCTAAAAATCCTTAAAAACCCTAAAAAACCTAAAAACCCATAATAACCCTAAAAACCACCTAACACACAAGAAAATGTAAAACCCCATAAAAACCCTAAAAACCCCATAAAAACATAAAACCCCTTAAAACCATAAAAACCATAAAACCCATAAAAGTTGTAAAAACTCAATAAAAACTCTAAAAACCCATCAAACCACTAAAAATGTTAAAAAAATTTAAAAACCTTAAAACCCTAATAAACAAAAACCCCTAAAACCAAAAAAGACCCTAAAAACCCTTAAAACATCTAAAAACCTTAAAAGCACATGAAACCCCCTAAAAACCCTCAAAATATCAAGATACCCTAAAACCCCTAAAAACCATAAAAATCCTAAAAAACCCTAAAAACCATAAAAACTCAAAAAACCCATAAAAAGACTTAAAACCTCTAAAAACTGAAAAAACCCTCAAACCCCTAAAAATGTCAAAAAACGTTAAAAGACATTACAAACCATAAAAAACTAAAAATCACTAAAAACCCTAAAAACTCTGAAAAATCCAGAAAACCCTTAAACCCCATGAAAATCTCTTAAATCCCTCAAAATACATAAAAATACCAAAACCCCCTAAAAACCATAAAAATCCTAAAAACCCCTAAAAATCCATGAAAGTGTAAAAAACCCTAAAAACATTGAAAACCCACTAAAAACCATAAAAACCCCAAAAACTTTCAAAAAAAACCTAAACATCCATAAAAATGTTAAAAACCTCTAAAAAACCATAAAACCCCTAAAAACCAAAAAAACACTAAAAACCTAAAAGACCCTAAAAACCTAAAAAACCCTAAAAACCATTAAAAACCCATAAACCCCTAAAATCCCATAAAACCCTAAAACCCCTTAAAAAAATAAAATTCTTAAAAACCCTAATAACTAATGAGAACACAAAATTATAAAAAACGTGCAAAACCCCTAAAACCATAAAACCCCTAAAAGCAAAAAAATCTAAAAACCCACTAAAAACTCAAAAAACCCTTATAACCCCAAAAAATGTTAAAAACTCTAAAAAACCATAAAAGGTCTAAAAACCTAAAAACAGAACCCTAAATACCTAAAACCCCCTAAAAACCCTAAAGTCCCTTGAAAAATCATAAAAATACCCAAACCTCTAAAACCTCAAAAAACCATAAAAATATTAAAAACCCCTAAAAATCCATGAAAAATTTTAAAACCCAAAAAACCCTGAAACCCCCAATAAATCCATAAAAAACCCTAAAATCTTAAAAATCCCAAAACAACCTCAAAACACCTAAAAACCACTAAAAATCTAAAAACCCTTAAAGCCCCTCACAATGTTAAAAATCCTATAAAATTCAAAGAAACCATTAAAACCCAAAAGACCTTAGAAACCCTAAAAAACCTAAACATCCTAAAACCCCAAAAAAACTCTAAAAACATCAAAATCCCTAAAAACCATAAAATTCTTAAAAATCCCTAAAAATCCATGAGAACGTAAAAAACCTAAAAACCCTCAAAAACCCAAAAAAACCATAAAAAAAACTAAAAACTAGGAAAAAACCTAAAAATACATAAAACCATAAAACCCAAAAAAAAATTCTTAAATACCTCAAAACCCATAAAAAAGCTTAAAAAATATAAAAAACATAAAAAACTTAAAAAAAGAAAATGCTGAAAAAACCCAAAAGTCCCAAAAAACCCAAAAAACCTCTTGAAAAACCCTAAAATCACACGGAATCCCTAAAAACCTAAAAAAACCCTAAAAACCATAAAAAACCTAGAACCCCCTAAAAATTCATGAAAATGTAAAAAAACCTCGAAAAAACCACCGAAAACCATAAAAACCCCAAAAATCTTAAAAACCCTAAAACCCAAAAAAACCCTGAAAATCCACTAAAAACTCTAAAAACTATAAAAACCCTAAAATCGTTAAAAAAATCTAAAAATTACTTAAAAACCCAAAAATAAACTAAAAACCCTTAAAAACCAATGTACCTAATAACCCCTGAAAAAACCCACAATCCCTAAACACCATAAAAACCATAAAAATTACAGAAACTAGTAAAAATTCATTAAAATGTAAAACACCCTAAAACCATTGAAAACCCACTGAAAACCATAAAAACTTTATAAAAAAATAAAACCCTAAAAACTAACTAAAAAATCCAAATACCCTTTAAACCCCATATAAACCTTAAAAATCTCTAAGAAGCATTAAATACCCAAAAAAACACATAAAACATTAAAAACCCCAATATATCATAAAATCATGGAAAACCCTAAAAACCAGAAAAACCCTTGAAAATACCTTAAAACCATCAAAGTACCTAAAAATGCTAAAAACTCAAAAAACCATCAAAATCCTAAAAAACACATTCAAATCCATTGAAACATAAAAACCCCTGAAAACCATCGAAAACCAAAAAAACCAAAAAAACCATAAGAAAACAACAAAACCCCATAAGAAATCCTAAAACCCACTAAAAACTCTAAAAACCCTTAAAACCCATAAAATCATTAAAAAATTATATTTTTTAAACCCTAAAACTCAAAAAAAAACTCAAAAAAACCCAAAAACAATCTAGAAACCCTGAACACCCCTACCCACCCTAAAAATTCATGAAAGTGTAAAAAAACCTAAAAACCAGGAAAAACCCCCCAAAACCCCTAAATATCCCTAAAAAACCTAAAAACCCTAAAAGTCTTAAAAACCCTATAAACCCATAAAAGTGACTTAAAAACCATAAAAAACTGTAAGAACCCTAAAAATCCTAAAATCCCCCTAAAAACCCAAAATATTCAAAAGCCCTAAAATCGTAAATATACTAAAAAAACCCCTAAAAATCCATGAAAACATAAAAAACACTAAAAAACACTAGAAACCTACTAAAACTCTAAAAACCCTTTAAACTTCTAAAAATGTTAAAAAACTAAAAAAAAACATAGACCCTAAAAACTAAAAAATACCCCTAAAACCCCCAAAAACCATAAAACCTTAGAAACCCTAAAAAATATAAAAACCCTCAAAATCCATAAAAACTATAAAAATCCTTAAAAAACTAAAAATCCAGGAAAATGTGAAGAGGCCTAAAATTGCTGAAAAACCCTTGAAAACCATAAAACCCCTAAAAACCATAAATGACCTTAAAAACGCATAAAAACCCTAAAACCCCACTAAAAACTCTTAAACCCCTTAAAAATGTTATAAAACTCTAAAAAAACCCCCCAAAACACTAGAAAACTCAAAAAACAACCTAATACTCGAAAAAGACCCTAAAACCCAAAAAACCACTAAAAACCCTCAAAAAACCTGAAAAACCTCAAATTTCATAAACAACATAAAAACCTAAAAAAATATAAAAATCCAAAAAACCCCCTCAGAATCCATGAGAGCGTAAAAACCCCTAAAAACCATGGAAAACCCCTGAAAACCCTACAACCCCCTAAAAAACTGAAAAATCAAAATACCCATAAAAACCCACTAAAATCTAAAAAACCTTCAACAAACTAAATACATTAATGGTTTTTTAGTTTTTTAACATTTTTAGCATGTTCTGAAGGTTGTTTTTGTTTTTACTCCTTTTAGGGTTTTATGCCTTTTACGGTTTTTAATGTTTTTAGTGATTTTTATGGATTTTTAGGTTTTTTATGTTTTCATGGATTTTATGGGGTTTTAGAATCTTTATGGTTTTTATGGTTTTTATTATTTTTTAGGGATTTTGATGATTTTAAATGTTTTTCAGAGGTTTTAGTATTTTTTAGAGTTTTTTGGGATTTTTAGGGTTTTTTTGAGTTTCTTAGGGCTTTTAAGGTTTTTATATTTTTAATGTTTTTAGTGGTTTAATAGGTTTTTGAGACTTTTGGTGGGTATTTAGGGGTTTTAAGGGGTTTTTTAGTTTTTAACCTTTTTAGTTGTTTTAAGGGTTGTTAGAGTTTTTAGTGTTTTTAGGGTTTTTATGAATTTTTATGATTTTTAATGTTTTTAGGGGTTTTTATGGTTCTCAGGGGTTTTTCAGGTTTTTAGGGTTTCTACATTTTAATGTATTTTTTGGGGTTTTTTAAATTTTTTGTCGTTTTTTGGGTTTTAGGGCTTTTTCGAGTTTTTTAGGGATTTTAAGATTTTTTGGTGTTTTTAACATTTTTAGTGGTTTTAAGGGGTTTTAGAGTTTTAGTAGTTTTTAGGGTTTTTATGGAGTTTTAGGGTTTTTTATGGTTTTTACGGTTTTTTGTTTTTAAGTGGGTTTTGCGGGTTTTTAGGGGCTTTTATGCTTTCATGGATTTTTATGAGTTTTTAGGATTTTTTTGGTGTTCAGGGTTTTTAATGTTTTTTATGCATTTTGATGGTTTTTTGGGTTTTGTTATCGTTTTTATGGTTTTTTGGGGTTTTCATGGTTTTTAGGGCCTTTTAGGAATTTAGGGGTTTTTTGAGTTTTTTGGTATTTTTAGGTTTTTGAAATTTTGTAATGTTTTTAGGAGTTTTAAGGGGTTTTTAGAGTTTTTAGTGGTTTTTTGGTTTTTTAAGTTTTTAAGGGTTTTTATTGTCTTCATGGGTTTTAGGGTTTTTGACAATTTCATGTATATTTAGGTGTTTTTTGGATTTTTATAGTTTTTGGGGTTTTTGGGAATTTGAGGGGTTTTAGGGGTTTTAATGTTTTTAGGAGTTTTTATGGTTTTTTAGAGTTTTTAAGGTTTTTTAGTGTTTTATAATATTTTTTGTGGTTTTAACAATTTTTGGGGTTTTTAATGGGTTTTTTGGGTTTCTATGGGGTTTTGGGTTATCTAGGTTTTTTAGAGGTCTTTATAGTTTTCGGTGGGTTTTCATGGATTTTTTGTTTTTCATGTTTCCATGGATTTTAGGGAATTTTTATGGGTTTTAGGGTTTTTAGGGTATTTGAGGGTTTTTAGGTTTTTTAGGGTTTTTTGGGATTTTAGGTTTTCAGGGCTTTTAGGGTCTTTTGGGTTTTAGGGTTTTTGTTTTTTTAGGGTTTTAAAGGGTTTTTAGAGTTTTTTAACATTTTTGGGGTGTTAGATTTTTTATTAGGTTTTTGTGGTTTTATGGGTTTTTAGGGTTCTTACGTTTTCATATATTTTTAGGGTGTTTTAGGATATTTATGGTTTTTGGGTTTTGTAAGATTTTGAGGGTTTTTATGGATTTTCTAGGTTTTTAGGGGTTTTAGGGTTTTTTTGAGGTTTTTAGGCTCTCTTTATGTTTTCTTTGTTTTTATGTGTTTTTTGAGTTTTTAGGATTTTTATAGTTTTTTAACATTTTTAGGGGTTTTAAGGGTTTTTATAGTTTTTAGAGATTTTATAGGGATTTAGGAGTTTTGTAAGGTTTTTACGTTTTTATGGTTTTCAGGGTTTTTTACATTTTTTTTGTATTTTTAGGGGGTTTTAGGTTTTCAGGGGTTTTTAGGGATTTTTGGGGTTTTAGGGTTTTTATGGGGGTTTTATGGGATTTTAATGCTTTTAAATGTTTTTTAGGTTTTTATGATTTTTAGGGTTTTTATGTTTTCTATGATTTATATGTATTTTTTTTTGGATTTTTATGTTTTTAGGTGTGTTTACAGTTTTTATGTTTTTTGAGTGGTTTTATGGGTTTTCAGTGGTTCAGGGATGTTTTGGGTTTTTAGGAATTTTTTGTGTTTTTATGGATTTTAGGAAACTTTTGAGTTTTTATGGGTTTTTAAAGTTACTTAGAGTTTTTTTAACATTTTTAGGGGTTGTAAGGGTTTTTAGATTTTTTTAGTGATTTTTAGGGGTTTTTATGGGTTTTCAATGTTTTTGGAGTTTTTTATAGATTCTAAGGGGTTTTAGGGTTTGTTGTGTTTTCATGGTTTTTAGGGGGTTTTATTTGGATTTTGGGTGTTTTAAGGGGTTTTAGTGTCTTTTGGGTTTTTTTGAGTTTTTTTACTGTTTTTTTATTTTTTAACATTTTAATGGGTTATAAGTGTTTTTATAATTTTTAGTGGTTTTGAGGATTTTTATGGGGTTTTAGGGTTTTTAAGGTTTTTAGGGGTTTATATGATTTTCAAGAGGATTTTCAGGTTTGAGGAATTTTTTATGTTTTCAAGGAGATTATGGGGTTTTTTTGGTTTTATGGGTTTTAGGGGTTTTAGGGACTTGGAGGGTTTTAGGGGTTTTAGGGTCATTTTGGGGATTTATGGTTTTTTTGAGTTTTTAGAGGTTTTCAAGAGTTTTTTAATATTTTTAGTTGTTTTTTTGGTTTTTTATGGTATTTAGTAGGTTTTAGGGTTTTTATGGGGTTTTAGGGTTTCTTAAGGTTTTTAGGGGTTTTTATGATTTTTAGGGGGTTTTATGTTTTCATGGACTTTTTAAATTAGGATTTTTATGGTTCTTAGGTTTTTTAGAAATTTTGAGGGTTTTTATGGTTTTTAGGGTGTTTCAGAGTTTTTAGGGTCTTTTTGGGTTTTAGGGTTTTTTTGAGTTTTAAGGGGTTTTAAGGGTTTTTTTTCTGAATTTTTAACATTTCTAGGTGTTTAAAGTGTTTTTCATAGTTTTTAGTGCCTTTTAGGGGTTTTATGGGTTTTTGGGGGGTTTTCAAGAATTTTAGGGGTTTTATGCTTTTTCGGGGGTTTTCAAGGGTTTTATTGTTTTTTTACTTTTTTAGGGATTTTCAGGGGTTTTTTTCAAATTTTTATGGTTTTAGGGGTTTTAGGGATTTAGATGATTTTTAGGGGTTTTAGGGTTTTTTAAGGTTTCTAGGGTCTTGTTGGGTTTTCAAGGTGTTTTGAATTTTTTAGGCATTTAAGGGTTTTTAGGGGTTTTTAATATTTTTAGTGTTTTACGAGTTTCTATAGTTTTTAGCAGTTTTTAGGGTTTTTAGGGGTTTAGGGATTTTTAGGATTTTAGGGTCTTTGGGGGTTTAAGGTTTTTTGAGTTATTTAGGGCTCTATGGTTTTTCTATTTTTTAATGTTTTTTGGGGGTTTTAGAGTTTTTATTGGGGTTTTTGAGGTTTAATTGGGTTTTAAGGATGTTTTAAGGTTTTGAGGGGTTTTATGGTTTTGATTGTTTTCTCAGGGTTTTTACAGTTTTTTACTTTTTCATATATTTTTAGGGTTTTTAGGGTTTTTATGGTTTTTAGTCTTTTAAGGGTTTTAGGGATGTTGATGTTTTTAGTGGTTTTTAGGTTTTTAAGGTTTTAGGGTTTTTAGGGTCTTTTTGGGTTTTTTTTTATGTTTTAAGGGGTTTTAAGGTATTTTAGAGTTTTCTAATGCTTTAAGGGTTTTAAATAGTTTTTATAGTTTTAGTGTTTTTAGGATTTTTTTGGGGTTTTAAGGTTTTTAGGGTTTTTAGGAGTTTTTATGGTTTATTGGTGTTTTCCGGGTTTTTATGATTTTTTACATTCTCATGGATTTTTAGAGATATTTAGGGAGAATGTTTTTGGGTTTTATTTTTTTAGGGTTTTATAGGTGTTTATGGTTTTTAAGATTTTTAAGGGTTTTATAGCTTTCTGTGGTTTTCAGGGTTTGTTTACGTTTTCCTAGATAATTGGTGGTTTTTTAGGATTTTTATGGGGTTTAGGGGTTTTTAGGGTTTTTAGGGATTTTGAGGGGTTTGGGGGTTTTTTGTGGTTTTTAGAGTTTTCCAAGGTTTTGGGGGGTTTTTTGGGTTTTAGAGTTTTTTTGAGTTTTTAGGGGTTTTAGAGTTTTTTAGTGTTTTTTAACTTCTTTAGGCGTTTTAAGGATTTTTAGAGTTTTTAGTGGTTTTAGGGTTTTATGGGTTTTATAAGGTTTTTAGGTGTCTTATGGTTTTCAGGGGTTTTTCAGGGTTTTTAGGGTTTTTACGTTTTCATGGATTTTTTGGGGTTTTTTAGGATTTTTATGGTTTTAAAAAATTATGAAGGTTTTATTGGGGTTTTTTAGGTTTTAGGGTTTTTCATGGATTTTTGGTATTTTGGGTTTTTATATTATTTTTTTTAGTTTTTTAGGCTTTCAAGGTTTTTACAGTTTTTATGTTTTTTTGGTGTTTAAGGTTTTTTAGAGTTTTTAGTGGTTTTTAGGATTTTTATCGCTTTTAAGGGGATTTTATGTTTTTAGGGATTTTCAAGATATTTCTGATTTTTTATGTTTTCATGAATTCTTAGGGTTTTTAAATATTTTAAAAGTTTTTAGGGTTTTTTGGGATGTTGTGGTTTTTTATGTTTTTTAGGGGTTTTCATTGGTTTTTAGGAATTTTTGGGTATTTTGGGTTTTTTTGGTTTTTTATCAGTCTTTTAGAGGTTTTAAGGTTTCTTAGCATTCTTAATATTTATAGGCTTAAAGGGTTTTTAGATTTTTTAGTGGTTTTTAGGCCTTTTAGGGGTTTTTAAGGTTTTTAAGATTTTAAGGGTTTTTATGGTTTTTATGGATTTTTATGACTTCATTGATTTTTTGGGGGGTTTTAGGTTTTTTATGGTTTTCTATGGTTTTTATGGTTTTTAGGGATTTTTTTGGTTTTTAGGTTTTTTGGATTTTTTAGGGTTTTAAGGTTTCAACAAATTTTTGCATTTTTAGGTATTTTAAGGGGTTTTAGGGTTTTTAGTGCTTTTTAGAGTTTTTATTGGTTTTTAGGTTTTCATGGATTTTTCAGGGGGGTTTGTATTTTTATAGTTTTTTTGAGTTTTTTATGATTTTTAGGGGTTTTATGGTTTTATAGAGGGTTCTTGGGGTTTTCAAGGTTTTTAGGATCATTTTTGGTTTTAGGGATTTTTTGAGTATTTTATGGTTTTTAATTTTTTTAATGTTTTTTAACATTTTATGGGTTTAAAGGGTTTTTAGAGTTTTTAGTGGGTTTTACTATTTTTTGGCGGTTTTAGTGATTTTTAAGGTTTTTAGGGGTTCTCACAATTTCTTGGATTTTTATTTTTTTAGGGTTTTTAGAGATTTGGGGGTTTTTTATGTTTTTTCAGTGATTTTTAGGGGTTTTCATGGTTTTATAGTCTTTTTGGTTTAAGGTTTTTTTGAATTTTTAGGTGTTTTGGGATTTATATAGTTTTTTAGCAATTATAGAAGTTTTCAGTGTTTTTAGAGTTGTTAGTGGTTATTAGGGGATTTTAGGGTTTTTAGGGTTTTTTTTTGTTTTCGAGGTTTTTAAGGTTTTTTACATTTTCATAGATTTTTATGGGTTTTTATGATTTTTATGGTTTTACTATTTTTTAGGGTTTAAAGGGATTTTGGGGGTTTTAGAAAATTAAAGGGGTTTTTATGGGTTTTATTTTTTTCAGGGTTTTTAGGGTTTTTTTGGTTTTTAGGGTTTTTTTTAACTTTTTAGGATTTTAGAGGTTTTTTAGATTTTTTATGTTTTTAAGTGTTCAAAGGGTTTTTAGAGTTTTTAGTGGATTTTTAGGTTTTTATGGATTTTTAGGGTTTTATGGGTTTTTTATGGTTTTATGGGTTTTTTCAATGTTTTTAGGGGTTTTTACATTTTCATGGATTTTTATGGATTTTTTAGGATTTTTATAGTTTTTAGGTTTTTTAGGGTTTTTAGTGATTTTGTTGTTTCTTAGGATTTTTCATGGGTTTTATGTTTTTTTCTCTTTTTGTGTTTTTCAGGGTTTTTTGAGTTTTTTAGGGGTTTTAATTTTTTTAGAGGTTTTTAACGTTGGTAGGGGTTTTAAATCTTTTTGGAGTTTTTAGTAGTCTTTTTAGGGTTTTATGGTTTTTTAGTGTTTTTACAGTTTTTTAGCGTTTTTTGGTTTTCATATATTTTTAGGGTCTTTAGGGTTTATTTACATTTTCATGTATTTTTTGAGGTTTTTAGGATTTTTATGCTTTTTAGGGTTTCATAGGGGTTTTAAAGATTCTGAATGTTATAGGGGTTTTAAGGGGTTTTTAAGGATTTTTGGATTTTAGGATTTTCTGGGTCCTTTTTGGTTTTTAGGGTTTTTTTGAATTTTTTTGGGATTTTAAATTTTTGTTAAAGTTTTTAATATTTTTAGGGGTTTAAAGTGTTTTTGTTGGTTTTTATGGTTTTTATGGGATTTTATGGGGTTTTAAGGTTTTAGGGGGTTTTATCATTTTCAGGGGTATTTCAGAGTTTTTAGGGTTTTTTATATTTTTATGGATTTTTAGGAGTTTTTTAAGATTTTTATGTTTTTTAGTTTTTTTTATGTTTTTAAGGATTATTTGGGTTTTTAGGAAATTTTAGGGGGGTTTAGGGTTTTTAGTGTTATTCAGGGTTTCAGAGTCTCTTCGGGTTTTAGGGTTATTTTGAGTTTTTAGGGGTTTTAAGAATTTTCAGAGTTTTTGAACGTTTTAGGGGTTTAAAGGGATTTTAGATTCTTTAGTGGGTTTTTATAGTTTTTATTTGTTTTTAGGGTTTTTTTAAGGTTTTTATGGTTTTTTGTGGTTTTCAGGTTTTTTCTAGGGTTTTAGTTTTTTTTATGTTTTAATGGATTTTTAGGTGTTTTTATGATTTTTATGGTTTTTTGGTTTTTAGGGTTTTTAGGGCAAGGAAGATGGGGAGGTCAGGCTATTCCCAACCCCCCCCCCCCCCCCACCCCCCGCCAAATTTATTTGTTAAAAAGACGCAGCAGAACATACACAACATATAAGGGAGGGGCGAGGTCAAACAACCCACACCCAAAAACCCTGGACAACCCCAGAAAACCAAAGAGTCCCTAAAAACCCCAAAAGAAACGCAAAACAAAAAATAGAAAAGGTAGAAACGAACGACCATATCCAACAACATCTCTCAGCCACATAGCAACCAACATCACTCAGCACCAAAATCATCTACCATCACCTCCTTGCCAAGCATATCAACCGCCAACATCATAGAACCACAAGCATCAAAATCAAATATCTCACCTTTGCTACCTCACCACGAAGCAGCAACTTCCAGTCATCTTTTAGAAATTCACACCTAGTATCACATCCAATAACACATCCGCAACACCCAAAGGCAAGACAGAATCCTACACCACCCAATAGCGACAAAGTCCAATATACACAACCATAAGTAAGACAACATCACACCGTGGAGGAAGCATCGCGATAGGAGTCGAGTGCAAGAGCATCTGGGGGATTCAACGGGCATCTTTTGCTCTTAGGATTTTGAGGGATTTTGAGGGTTTTTATGATTTTTCAAGGGGTCTTTTAGGGTTTCAAGGGTTTTTAGGATCTTATGGGTTTCTAGTGTTTTGTTTGAGTTTTTAGGGTTTTTAGGGATTAAGGATTTTGAATGTTTTATAGGGATTTAAGGGTTTGTATGAGTTTTTATTGGTTTTATGGGCTTTTAGGGGTTTTTAAAAAATATAGGGGTTTTTATTGTTTTAGAGGTTTTCCAGTGTTATTAGGGTTTTTTAAATTTATTTGAATTTTTAGTTTTTTTATTATTTTTATGGTTTTTTTGGGGGGGGGGGGGGCGTTAGGGGTTTTAGGGACTTTGGGGGTTTTGGGGGTTTTAGGGTTTTTAGGATTTTTAGGGTTTTTCAGTTTTGTTGATGTCGTTTTGGGTTTTTAGGGTTTTTTTACGTTTTTATGCTTTTAAGGTTTTTTTTTTAGTTTTTTAAACTTTGGGGGTGTCTAAATGGGTTTTAGAGTTTTTATTAGTTTCTTAGGGTTTTAAAAGTTTTTATGGTTTTAGGTTTTTTTTTGGTTTTTGACATTTTCATGGATTTTTTGGGGGGGTTTGGATTTTTATTATTTTAAGGAATTTTTTTGGGATTTTAGTGTTTATAGGGTTTTCAGGGTTTTTAGCATTTTTAGGCATTTTTAAGGTTTTAAGGGTCTTTTTAGGGATTTAGATTTATTTGAGTTTCATAGGGTTTTAATGTTTTTTAGTGTTTTTTGTCATTTTTAGGGGTTTAAAAGGTTTTCAGAGTTTTTAGTGGGTTTTATGGTTTTTAAGGTTTTTAGGGGTTTTTACTGTTTTCAAGGGTTTTTATTGGATTTTAGGGTTTTATGATATCATGTATTTTTTAGGATTTTTTTAAGGTTTTTAGGGATTTTGAGGGATTTTAGGGTTTTTATGGTTTTATGGATTTTGAGGGTTTGTAGTGGTTTTCATAGTTTTAGGGTCTTTTGGATTTTTAGTGTTTTTTTAGTTTTATGGGATCTAAGGTTTTTAGAGTTTTTTTTAACTTTCATAGGGGTTTAAATGTTTTTTATAGTTTTTAGTGATTTTTAGGGGGTTTTTAGGGGTTTTAGGGTTTTAAGGGTTTTAGGGGTTTTCATGGATTTTTCAGGGCTTTTAGGGCTTTTTATGTTTTCATGCATTTTAGTTGTTTTTTAGGATTTTTATATTTTTTAGGGGTGTTATGGGATTTTTGGTAATTTGAGGTGTTTTAAGGGTTTTCAGTTGATTTTTGGGATTTTTAGGGTTTTATGGTCTTTTGGGTTTGTAGGGGTTTTTTCAAGTTTTTTAGGGTTTTAATAATTTTTTCTTATTTCTAAAATTTTTAGGGGTTTAAATGATTTTTAGAGTTATAGTGGGTTTTAGGGGTTTTTAAGGTTTTTAAAGTTTTTATGGTTTTAAGGGGTTTCTTAGGGTTTTATGATTTTTTAAGTTTTCAATGATTTATAGGGGTTTTTTATTTTTATAGTTTGTAGAGTTTTTATGTTTTTTAGAAATTGTGCTGGTTTTAAGTTTTTTAGAGGGTTTTTTGGGTTTTTAGGGTTTTCATGGTTTTGGGATCATTTTGGGTTTTTAGGGATTTAAATGTTTTTTAGAGTTTTATAATTATTTAGGGGTTTTAAGGGTTTTTTGAGTTTTTCAAATTTTTAGGGGTTTTATGTGTTTTTAGGTGTTTTATGGTTTTTATGGTTTTTTTACATTGTCATGGATTTTTAGGTTTTTTTAGATATTTTATGGGTTTTTAGGTTTTTAGGGATTTTGAGGGGTTTTCAGGTTTTTAGGGGTTTATTAGAGTTTTAGTGATTTTTAGGTTTTTTAGCATCTTTTTGGGTTTTTAGTGATTTTTTTGAGTTTTATAGGGTTTTATGTTTTTTTAGAGTTTTTAACATTTTTATGTGTTTTAAGGGTTTTTAGAGATTTTAGTGGGTTTTTAGGGTTTTGATTGGTTTAAATATTTTTCAAGGTTTTTATAGGGGGTTTTGGTTTTAAGGGGGGGGTTCATGTTTTTAGGATTTTTATGTTTTCATGGATTTTACGATTTTTTATGATTTTTTTGATCTTTATTGGTTTTTAGGGTTTTTCATGGTTTTTACGGTCTTTTTGGGTATTAGGGTTTTTTTATTTTTTAGTGATTTATGGTTTAATAGAGTTTTTTAATGTTTTAGGGGTTTAATGTTCTTTTAGATTTTTTGTGGGTTTTTAGTGTTTTTAGGGTTTTTAGGTTTTTAATGGTTATAGGGGGTTTTATGGTTTTTAGGGGGTTTTCAAATTTTTTATGTTTTTTCAAATTTTTATATATTTTAAGTGGATTTTCAAGGGATTTTTAGGTTTTATAGGGTTTTAGGGATTTGGAAGCATTTTAGTTGGGTTTAGGGGTTCTTTGGTTTTTTTGGTTTTTATGGTTTTTTTTTATAATTTCATGTTTTTAATGTGTTTTAGAGTTTTTAGCATTTTTAGGGGTTTAAATGGTTATTATATGTTTAGTGGTTTTTTAGGGTTTTTATGAGTTTTTAGAGTTTTTAAGGTTTTTAGGGGTTTTATGGGTTTTTAGGGGTTTCTCGGGGTTTTAAGGATTTTTTATATTTTCATGAATTTTTAGGGGGTTTTAGGATTTTTATTGTTTTTATGGTTTTTTAGGTTTTTAGTAATTTTGAAGAGTTTTCAGGGTCTTTTGTGTTTTTTTAGAGTTTTTAAACATTTTTAGGGGTTTTAAGGGTTTTTAGAGTTTTTAGTGATTTTAGGGTTTTTATGGGATTTTAGTGTTTTTAATGTTTTGAGTGGTAATATGGTTTTCAATAGTTTTTATGGTTTTTTACATTTTCATGGATTTTTAGGATATTTAGAATTTTTATGGTTTTTAGGGGTTTTTAGGGTTTTTAGAGTTTTTGAGGATTTTTATTGTTTTTCGGGATTTTACGATTTTTAGGATTTTTCAGAGTTTTTAGTTCTTTTTTAGTTATTATGGTTGTTTGAGTTTATTAGGGTTTTTAAGTTTTTTTAGTTTTTAGGGTTTTTAAGGGTTTTTAGAGTATTTACAGGATTTTTAGAGTTTTTATGTGGTTTTAGGAGTTTTTAATGTTTTTTGGGTTTTATGGTTTTCAGAGGAATTTCAGTGTGTTTAGGGTTTTCTACATCTTCATGGATTTTAGTGGTTTTTTAGATTTTTGATGGTTTTTAGGGTTTTTAGAGATTTTTAGGGGTTTTAGTGGTTTTAGAGGTTTTTCAAGGTTTTTAGGGACTATTTAGTTTTTTTTATGGTTTTTTTATGTTTCCGAGAGTATTTATGGTTTTTTCAAAAAAATTAACATTTTTAGTAGTTTTAAGGATTTTTATAATTTTAAGTGGTTTTATGGTTTTTATGGGTTTTTAGGTTATTTTACGTTTTCCTTGATTTTTATGTGTTTTTTACAATTTTTATGGGTTTTTCTATTTTTTAGGGTTTTTAGCGATTCGGAGGTTTTTTTCGGATTTTTCATGGTTTTTAGGGTTTTAGGGGGTTTGGGGGTTTTTGGGTTTTGGCGCCTTTTTGGGTTTATAGGCTTTTTTATTATTTTAGGGGTTTAAATATTTTTTTTATGTTTTTAACATTTTTAGTGAGTTTAAGGGTATTTAGAGATTTTAGCGGGTTATTATGGTTTTTATGGATTTTTAGGGTTTTAAAGGTTTTTAGGGGTTTTTATTGTTTCCTGGGGGTTTTCAAGGTTTTTTTCAGGGTTTTCAGGGTTTTTTTACATTTTCATGGATTTTAAGGGTTTTTAATTATTTTTATGGTTCTAGGGGTTTTAGGGTTCTTAGGGATTTTGAGAGGTTTTGGGGGTTTTTTACGGTTTTATGGGTTTTCAAGGGTTTATGGTCTTTTTGGGTTTTTAGCAATTTTTTAGATTTTTATGGTTTTAAGGGTTTTTAATGGTTTTTAGAGTTTTTACATTTTTAATTATTTTTAGGTTTTTTAGATTCTTTAGTGGTTTTTATGGGTTTTTAGATTTTTTATGGTTTTTAGGTGTTTTTATGGGTTTCAGCTGTTTTTTAGGGTTTTTTTATTTTTCATGGATTCTGTTGGGGATTTTTTGGATTTTTACGGTCTTTTGAGTTTTTTAGGGTTTTTATAGATTTTATGTTTTTTAGGGATTTCTGGGGTTTTAGGGGTTTTCAAGGTTTTTTGGGGTTTATGGTTTTTTTCCAGTTTATTTATAGTTTTGGGGTTTTTTGGGGTTTTTTCATTTTCATATATTGTTAGGGTTTATTTTGGATATTTATGGTTTTTAGGGGTTTTTTGGGTTTTTCAGTGTTTTTAGGATTTTTAAGGGTTTTTAGGCTTTTTAGGTTTTTTGGGTTTTCAGGGATTTTAGGGTCTTCCAGGTTTGTAGGTTGTTATTTGGTTTTTATGGATTTTTTTTATAGTTTTTATGATTTTTAGGTGTTTATATATATTTCAGGGGCTTTTAGGGGTTTTAGGGGTTTTTTACATTTTCATGGATTGATATGGTTTGTTTAGTTTTATGAATTTTTGGGTTTTTTGGGTTTTTTGGGATTCTGAGGGTTTTTAGGGTTTTCAATCATTTTTAGGGTTTTCAGAGTTTTTCGAGGTTTTTGGGGTTTTTATTGTTTTCAGGGGTTTTAAGGACTTTTATTGGGGGTTTAGTGTTTTTTATGTTTTTTATGGATTTTATCGTTTTTATCGTTTTTTATAGTTATTAGTGGGTTCCGAGGTTTTTATAGTTTTAGTGGGTTTTTAGGATATTTATGGGTTTTTATGGGTTTTAGGGTGTTTTATGGTTTTAAGTGGGTTTCTGGGTTTTTATGTTTTCATGCATTTTATTGCATTATTATTGTTTTTAGTGTTTTTTAATGTTTTTAGGTATTTTGAGTTGTTTTAGGGGTTTTTAGAGGTTTATAGTGGTTTTAGGGGTTTTCGTGGTTTTTAGGGACTTTTGGGTTTTTTTTTGAGTTTTTAGGGTTTTAAAGAGGTTTTAGAGTTTTTTTTAATGTTTTTAGGGGTTTTAAGGATATTTAGAGTTTTTAATAGTTTTTAGGGGTTTATGGGTTTTCATGGTTTTTAGGGTTTTAATGGTTCTTATGGTTTTCAGGGGGTTTCAGAGTATTTAGGGTTTTTATGTTTTCTTAGATTTTAGAGGTTTTTAGGATTTTTTATGTTTTTTGGGTTTTATAGATTTTTAAGGTGTTTAGGGTTTTAAGGGGGTTTTATGGGTTTTATGGTTTTTTTAGTTTTTAGGGTCTTTTGGGGTTTTTAAGGGTTTTTGAGTTTTTTAGGGTTTTAAGTTTATTTTGAGTTTTTTAACATTTTTGGAGTTGTGAGGGTTTTTAGAGTTTTTAGTGGGTTTTTAAGGTTTTATGGGATTTAAAGGATTTTAGAGGTTTTTTGTTTTCAAGTGTCTTTCAGGGATTTATGTTTTTTTATGTGTCCATGGATTTTTAGTGGTTTTTAGGAATTTATGGTTTTTAGGGTTTCTTAGGGTTTTTAGGGGTTTTTAGGGATTTTGGGGTCTTATTTGGTTTTAAGGGTTTATGATTTTGTAGGGTTATTAAGGGTTTTTAGTGGTTTTTAACATTTTCAGGGGTTTTATGGGTTTTTGGAGTTGGTGATTTTTCAGGTTATTTATGGTTTTTAGGGTTTTTATGTTATTAAGGGGGTTTTATGGTTTTTAAGGAGTTTTCAGGGTTTTTATGGCTTTTATGTTTTCAGGGATTTCTAGGGTTTTTAGGTTTTTTTTAGGGTTTTTATTGATTTTCCGATATTTTAGGGCTTTTAGTGGTTTTTAGGGTTTATATGTTTTTTTTGGATTTTTAGGGTCTTTTTCGATTTTTAGGGCTTTGTTAGTTTTCTGGGGGGGGGGTTAATGTTTTTAATAGTTTTTAACATTTTTAGGGGTTTAAAGGCATTTTATAGTTTTTAGTGGTTTTTAGGTTTTTATGGGTTTTTCGGGGTTTTATGGTTTTAAGGGGTTCTCTAGGGTTTTTAGGGTTTTGTACGTTTTCGTAGATTTTTAGAGGGGTTTTAGGGATTTTATGGTTTTAATTTTTTTAACGATTTTTAGGGATTCTGAGGATTTTGGGTTGTTTTTAAGGATTTTTAGGATTTTTTTGGGATTTTCAGTGTTTTTAAGGTCTCTTTGGTTTTTTTGGGATTAAAGGTTTTTTTGATTTTTTAACGTTTGTTGGGGTTTTAAGGGTTTTTAGAGGTTATAGGGTTTTTAGGGTTTTTAGGGTTTTTAAAGGTTTTTATGGTTTTCAAGGGTTTTCCAAGGTTTTTAGGGTTTTTTATGTTTTCAGGGATTTTATGGGGTTTTTATTATTTTTGTGAATTTTAGGGTTTTCAGGTTTGTTATTGTTTTATAGATTTTTAATGTTTTTAGGGCCTTTCGGGTTTTTAGGGTCTTTTCAGTTTTTTAGGTTTTTTATGGTTTTTTAGAGTTTTTATTATTTTTAGGGGTTTAAAGGATTTTTTGAGTTTTCAATGAGTTTTTTGGGATTTTTTGTTTTAGGGGTTTTTATGGTTTTCAGGGGGTTTTCCGGGTTTTTATGGTTTTTATGTTTTCCTAGTTTGTAGGAATTTTATAGGATTTAAGTGGTTTTAGGGTTTTTTATGGTTTTTAGGTTTTTGAAGGTTTTTATGGGTGTTTAGGGTTTTCAGGGTTCCTGGTGTTTTTTAGGGTTTTAGGTTCTTTTGGGTTTTTAAGGTTTTTTTGAGTTCTTTAGTGTTTTCAAGGTTTTTTAGAATTTTTTAATGTTTTTTGGGGTTTTAAGGATTTTTAGAGTTTTTTGTGGTTTTAGGGTTTTTATGGGTTTTTAGGGGTTTTAAAGATTTTAGGGGGTTTTATTGTTTCAAGGAAGTTTTCAGGGTTTTTATGGTTTTTATGTTTTCGTGGACTTTTAGGGGTTTTTTATATTTTTTAGATTTTTTATAATTTTTAAGGATATTGAGGTTTTTTAGGGTTTTCAGGGTTTATAGTTATTTTCAATGTTTTCGGGGTATTTTTGAGTTTTTAAGGTTTTTTAAGGTTTTTTAGGGTTTTTAGAGTTTTTTAAAAGACAATATTTTTTAGAGATTTTTAATATTTTTAGGGTTTTTATGATTTTTTAGATTTTTTAGTGGTTTTATGGGGTTTTATGGTTTTTAAGGATTTTTATGGTTTTTAGAAGTTTTTTAGGATTTTTAGGGATTTTTATGTTTTCATGGATTATAGGGGTTTTTTAGGATTTTTATGGTTTTTAGGGGGTTTTAGGGTTTTAGGGGGTTTTATGGTTTTTTGTGATTTTTAGGGTTTTGAGGGGTTATCATGATTTTTTAGGGTTTTTAGGGTCTTTGGGAGTTTTTGTATTTTTTGAAGTTTTTAGGGTTTTTATGGTTTTTAGAGTTTTTTATCGTTTTCAGGGGTTTTAAGGGTTTTTAGAGTTTTTAGTGGTTTTAGGGTATTTATGGATTTTTAGGTTTTTTATGGTTTTAGGGGATTTCATGGTTTTCAGGGTTTTTTAGTATTTTTTTGGTTTTGTAAGTTTTCATGGATTTTCAGGGATTTTTTATGATTTTACGTGTTTTTTTATTATCTTTTTGGGTTTTTAGTGTATTTTTGAATTTATTAGAGTTTTTATAATTTTTTGGAGTTTTTAAAAAATTTAGGTTTTTTAAGTGTTTTTTGTGTTTTTTGTGAGATTTTAAGTTTTTTTTGGGTGGGGGTTTAAGGTTTTTAGGTGGTTTTCTAGTTTTCAGAGGCCTTTCTGGGATTTTAGGGGTTTTCTTATGTTTACATTGTTTTTTTTAGGTTTTTTAGGACTTTTATGGGTTTTAGGGTTTTTAGGGGTTTTTAGGGGTTTTTTTGGGTTTTAGGGGTTGAAGGTTCTTTGGGGTTTTTAGGTTTTCTTTTTTAGTTTTTAAAGGTTTTTTAGATTTTTTAACATTTTAAGGGTTTTTAGGGTTTTTCGAATGTTTAGTGGGTTTTTTGAGTTTTTATGCGGTTTTAGGGTTTTTAAGGTTTCTAGGGTTTTTTATGGTTTTTAGGGGTTTTCAGGGTTCCTATGGGTTTTTATGTTTTCATGGATTTTTAGGGGTTTTTTAGGATTTTTAGGGGTTTTAGGGTTTTTAGAGGTTTTTTTATAATTTTTAGGGATTTAAATGTTTTTAGAGAATTTAATGGTTTTATTGGATTTTATGGAATTTTTGGGTTTTCTAAGGTTTTTAGGGGTTTTATGGTTTTATGTGTTTTTCATAGTTTTTCGGGTTTTTACGTTTTCAAGGATTTTTAGGGTATTTTTAGGATTTTAATGTTTTTTGGGGTTTTATGGTTTTTAAGGATTTGGGGGGGGGGGTTTATGATTTTTCAGATGTTTTTAGGGGCTTTCAGAGTTCTTAGGGTCTTTTTGAGTTTTTAGGGTTTTTGGAGTTTTTTCAGGTGTTTTATGGTTTTTTAGAGTTTTTAACATTTTTTAGGGGTTTAAGGATTTCTAGAGTTTTTAGATGTTTTTAAGGGGTTTATGGATTTTCAAGGTTTTTTATGGTTTTTAAGGGTTTTTTGGTTTTTTGGGGTTTTGGAGTTTTGGGGTTTGCTACGTTTTCATATATTTTAGGGGTTTTTTTTTGGATTTTTTTTGTTGGGGGGGGGGGTTGAGGGTTTTTAGGGATTTTGAGGGGGTTTGGGGTTTTCAAGGGGTTTTAAGGTTTTTAGAATTTTTTGGGTTTTTAGGTGTTTAAAGGGTTTAGAGTTTTTTTAAAATTTTTAGGGTTTTTAAGGGTTTTTAGAGTTTTTAGTGGGTTTTAGGATGTTTTATGTGTTTTTAGGGGTTTTTAATGTTTTTAGAGGCTTATGGTTTTGAGATTTTTTTCAAGGATTTTAGGATTTTTAAGTTTTAATGGATTTTTAGGGCCTTTTGGTCGAGAGGATGGGAGGTCGGGATCATCACACCCTTTTGTGGGGAATTATTTCCTACTCCGTGGCTCTCTTAAAGATTTAAGATATGTTCTTGAATATTCATTAATTCCCAAGTATGATGTGAGTTATCCCAATATGAGAAATCAGTTATTAGAATGTGTGGAATTCAGAATAATCTGTATGTATTTGAGGTTCTTCATTGATATAGATATTTGTATGTATCTGAGGTTCTCCATCAATGTTATCTACTCATATGATACTTAGAAATTCTTTGGTCATTATTACAATGATGATGGTTTTCTAGCCACATAGTGGGCCGCTCTAGAGTTTATTGTCATCTAGTTAGATGAATGTTACTCTAGTGTTTAGCATCATATATGGAGATGGGAATTGTTTGATGTTGGGAATTGAACCCGTAAATATGATTTCTACGTATCCTTGTCAAAGAAATCAGAACCATGTAGTTTGGTGCCACTTAATGGGGAACATCATACCTTTTAAGGTCGTGTGATGAGGATCCAACCATACATTTTAACATCATGTGGCAAGAATGTCTAGGCGGAAGGTTTCTAGTAAAAGTTTAGTGTGGGACTTATGCCAAAACAGCCCAAAGAACTAGGAAAGGATATGAGTTTCCAAGTTAAATTAGACATGGCTGGGGTTATGGCCCAAAAAAACAGGGTTGGTTTAGGATGTTGGGTTTTAACCTTAGGGAGGCTTCCTTTTTATCCCATTTTAATTGGAATCAATGCCCTTGTATTTCGTTAGTGAGGACCCACACCTATAGAAGCCCTCAAGGGTATGTATCACAGGGGAGTATGGCCCTTTGAGATGATAGGTTGGGGATTACTCATGAGAAGGATATCCCCTATAAAGGGATCATGATGGATGATTTTTCTCAAGGTGATTTGGGGACTTAATCTGGGTTTACTCCTAAGGAGGATACCTAATTAAGAGAATTATGACTGGAAATTATTCCTAAGGAGGATGCCCATTGAGCTCGGACCCTAAGTGGGTTTCCTATGTATCCAGTATAATATGAATTAGAGTTCTCGTAGTTCAGTCCTTCAAGTGGATTGTGTGATTTTCATGATCATTATTAACCTCTAAACCCACGTACGTCAAGCTCAGTGTGAGAAACAAAAGGATGTATAAGATTAAACAAACCACATGTTTTTCCTCCTTCGCTGGTGGAAGAGGTCAGGGCAATGGTGGAAGAGGTCAGAGAAATAGTGGAAGAGTTCAGAGCTACGGTGGAAGAGACCGAGGAGACCGTTGGAGAAACTAGGGGTTCAAAATATCCATCTCTTCACTTTACATTAGACATGGGTCCAAAGTAAGCATTGAAGGTTATGGATGCAAAGGTGGGAGGGTAGTGGGCTCGAGTACCCATCCCATCTCCGAATCAGTGGTCAGGAGGTAGAAAGAAGCAAAAGGCGTTTTTAACATTTTTAGGAGTTTTCAGGGTTTTTACGGTCTTTTGGGGGTTTTTTTGAGTTTTTAGGGATTTTATGGTTTTTAGTGTTTTTAATGTTTTAAGGTGTTTTTTGGGTTTTAATATTTTTTAGATGTTTTTAAGCGTTTACGGGTATTTAAGGGAATTTTTATGGTTTTTAGGGGTTTTCAAGGTTTTTAGAGTGTTATACATTTTCATGGAATTTTAACGGATTATTTGGGTTTTTATGGGATTTTAGGGTTTTAGGGATTTTGAGGGTTTTTAGGGTTTTCAGGCGATTTTAGGGGTTTTTAGGGTTTTGGGGGTCTTTTGGGGTATTTAGGGTTTTTTGATCTTTTAGGGTTTTTAAGGTTTCTTAGTGTATTTTAAATTTTTTAGGGTTTTAGGGGTTTTTAGATTTTTGGTAGTTTATTATGGGTTTTTAGGGTTTTTTAAGGTTTTTGGGGTTTTTTGGTTTTCAGGGTTTTTTCATTCTTTTTAGGGGTTTTTATATTTTCATGGGTTTTTAGGGGGTTTTTAGGATTTTTATGGTATTTTGGATTTTAGGAGTTTTAGGGATTTTGCGGGGTTTTAGAGTTTTTCAAGGGTTTTTAGAGTTTTTAGGGGTTTTAAGGGTTTTAAGGGTTGTTTGGATTTTTAGTGTTTTTTTATTCTCTAGGGGTTTTAATGGTTTTTTAGAGATTTTAACATTTTTAGGGGTTTAAGTGGTTTTCGAGTTTTAGTGGGTTTTAGGTTTATATGTGTTTCTAGGGTTTTTAATGGTTTTAGGGGTTTTATGGTTTTCATGGGATTTTTAGGGCTTTAAGGGTTTTATAAATTTTCTTGGATTTTCTGGTGGTTTTAGAATTTTTAGGGTTTTTAGGGTTTTAAAGGTTTTTCATGGCATTTTAGGGTTTTTAGGGGTTTTCAGGGTTTTTAGTGTCTTTTTGGGTTTTTATGGGGGGGAGGTTTCATTTTTTTATAGGTTTTAAAGTTTTTTAAAGTTTTTAATGTTTTTAGGTTTTTAAGAGTTTTTGGGGTTTTTAGTTGGTTTTTAAGGTTTTTATGGGTTTTAGGGCTTCTTAAGGTTTTAGGGGTTTTTATGGTTTTCATGTGGTTTTGGGGGCTTTTACGTCTTCAAAGATTTTTTGGGTATTTTTAGGATTTTTATGGTTTTTAGTGTTTTTAGGGGTTTTCGTGATTTTGAGGGTTTTTATGTTTTTTGAAGGGTTTTAGGGTTTTTAGGATTTTGAAGGTTTTGCAGGGGTTTTAGGGCCTTTTTAGTATTTTAGTGTTTTATTTAGTTTTAGGGTTTTAATTGTTTTTTATTTTTTTTTAACATTTTTAGGGGGTTTAAGGGGTTTTAATGTTTTTAGTGGATTTTAGGGTTTTTATGTGTTTCTTGGGTTTTTAAGGTTTTTAAGGTCTTAATGTTTATAATATTTTTTAAGGTTTTTGGGGGTTTTATGGTTTTTTGGGGGTTTTCATGGTTTTTAGTGTTTTTGACGTTTTCATGGGTTTTTAGGGGTTTTTTTAGGATTTTTATGGTTTTTAGGGTTTTTAGGGATTAGAGTGGTTTTTGGGGTTTTTGGGTTTTTTGGGTTTTTTGGGTTCTTTTGAGTTTCTTAGGGTTTTTAATGTTTTTAATAGTTTTTAATATTTTTATGGGTTTTAAGGATTTTTAGAGTTTTTAGTGTGCTTTTAGGGTTTTTATGGGGATTTAGGGTTTTTTTAGGTTTTTAGAGTTTTTTATGGTTTCCAGTGTTTTTTAGGGTTTTTTATATTTTTAGGGATTTTTTGGGGGATATTTTAAGGTTTTTTGGTTTTTATGGTTTTGGAAGATTTTTAAGGATTTTTAATATTTTTAGGGTTTTCGAAGGTTTTTAAGGGAAGGTAGTGTAGGGCCAGGCTATTCTTGAACCCCCAAACGTTATTAGAAAAAAGTCACAGCAAACAATGGCGGGGTTGATTCAATCGACCCATACCCAAAAAACAAGCCCCAAAAAAGAAAACAAGAAAGAAAAAGACACAAAATACCGGACACAACAGCAGCCTCAACACATCCTATCCAATCAACACCAGCATCCAGCAACACCAATTCCAATCATCACAGCCACAACATTCCTTCAGCACCTTCAAGCTAAGTATTAAACAGTGTTTAGCAACACACTTTCCAGCATCCAGCGACTCCTCACAAAATAGATTCACCACTAGGAACATTGAACCACCAGCACCAAAATCACCAACCTCCACGTCATCACATCTTAGCCAAGAAATAACCAGCATCCAGCTCTCCAGTTTCTAAAAATGAGCATCTCTTTCAACAAATCCTCTGCTGGCATCAATCGACATCCATATTCTTATTTCCCAACAACCGTCACCTCCTAGCCAGTCATCATCCAACAATCCACCCCCAACAGCAACACAAGACCACTAGGACCGATGCCCAAAACCAAATCACAACACCCATAACATTTTGTGCCAACCAAGAACCAAACAACCCCTCAAATCAAAACCATTAAGCAGCACCAATAGAGACAGGCAACCAATCCATCCACAAGCAGAGAAGCAACCATAAAGAACAAATAAACATATAAGTTGAGAAAGACCAAACCTCAACTGCACCTTCTGCATCCTTTGAGCATATCCAAAAACCACCATATCAGAGTCGGGAACCATTTTATTTATAGAATCACTACGCCAGAAATTCCACCAAGATCCTCCCAACCCTAGACCTGGAAAGGGGGGCGTCAATATGAGGCTCGCTGCTGCAAAAAGATCACCTCACCATGAATCCTCACAAGCCACCTGAATCCAAACGTCGCAAGAAGCTGTAGTGCCGCCTGAAAACCAGATCTTTAATTTCCATTGAGAAAGGATTTGTGTCCCGCTAATGAGAAACCTCACTGCCCAGAGAGTCGACCGAAGTCACCGCCCTGACAATGAAGGGGTTGCCGCAAGCGAGACGATACCCGAGGTAGAGCGGTTTCAGATCTGTCGAGGTTGTGTCATTCCACCTCAAGATCCTGGACAAACTGTCATCACCCTTAACTAATAAAAACCACCAGGGCCCTTCACTACCAAGCATCTGCCTCATCTCCCACAAGCGCAACACCAGGGAAAAGGACCCCTCGAGTAAGACCCCATCTACATCACAAATCCCGAACTGGAAGAAATCAATGAAGCCGCCGAGGGGGGTTCCAAGAGGAAACCTTGGAGATCACAACATTAGGAAAGAGAACCCAGAAGATACCAGCAGAATCTTTCTCTTCTCATAGGTTTTTAGGGTTTTAAGTGTTTTTTGGGTTTTTTTTGGGTTATTTGGGTTTTTTGGGTATTTTTGATTTTTTAGGTTTTTTTGGGATTTTTAGAGTTTTTTAACATTTTAAGGATTTTAAGGGGTTTTAGTGTATTGGTGTGTTTTTAGGGGTTTTTAAGGATTGTAGGATTTTTTAGGTGGTTTTATGTTTTCATGAATTTTTGCGGGGTTTTAGGGTTTTTCTGGGTTTTTTTGGTTTTTAGAGGTTTTTAGGGGTTTTAGGGGCTTTTGGGTTTTTTGAGTTTTTTAGTGTTTTAATGTTTTTAGAGTTTTTTTAACGTTTTTAGGAGTTTTATGGGTTTTTAGAGTTTCTAGTTAGTTTTAGGGTTTATGGGTTTTTTTTTTGTTTTTTAAAGATTTTTTGGGGGTTTGGTTTTCAAGGTTTTTAAAGATTTTTAGGGTTTACATTTTCACAGATTTTTAGAAGTTTTTTAGAATTTTTTGGTTTTTATGGTTTTTAGTGTTGTTTACAGATTTTGGTGGGTTTTAGGGTTTTTAGTGGGTTTAAGTGTATTTTTAATGGTTTTTAGTGTCTTTTGGGGATTTAGGGTTTTTTTGAGTTTTTCATTTTTTTGCTAGCCAAATAGAACGTATATATATATATAAACAAAAGATGAATTACAAATAATAACCCATTGGGTGAAACAAGACGACCCAAAACACAAGGTTCAATGCCAGACAAGCAGTAAAAAAAACCAAACCAAACCCCAGGGAGAACAAAGGAAGTAGACAAATCAAGGAAAAGCAAGCCTAACACTTGGAAAGCCTAACGTCACATGAAGATGGTGGCTCATAGATTTGAAGTTTGAACAACCAAGAACACACGGGACACCTAGATAAATGAGCGTAGAAAGCAGCACATGATCCAAGCAGTCATACCAAGAGAAACAATTAACAATAGGGATCTGCAACCACAACACGTGAGCTAGAAGAAAAGAAGGAATGAGCACAACAACGAGAGCCGCCAACCAGATGCTAACATCACATTAATTAGCCTCTAACATCATGAAACCCCAATACTAAAAGCTTAAAGATTCTAGAATCCAAAAAACGAGAAGCTGGAAGCACCATGAGCATATGATTCACCACAGATGCCACCAACCAACCGCCAACAGTACATCATTCAGCTGCTAGCCGCACAAATGCTCAACACTAAGCCTTAGTGATCCGTCGGAAGGAACTATCAGAACATGAGATACCAAGACAATGAGGAGACCGCATTCACACACACACACACACATGAACAAACATACACCCACACAACCTCAAATCGCACCCACGCACGCACTCAAACACACCCCACCAACCCACAAACATCCCACAACCATCCAGCAAACCAGCCACACCAATAGAGGCCCCTAGCAAAACTTGCATGCAACCTGCACATCCAAGCCCACCCCTATCACATACCTACCAACATCCAAAAGAACTAAACCCTGTAACCATAGCCTCCCCATCCCCTCCAATCAATAGTCTCCCTCCACAATAACAATCAAATCACACACCAAGCAAGCAGCCATATCCATCAACATCCTCGGAAATCCAAAACCACTACAACAACTCATTGTCCAATTGTTGTTATACATCACCCTACCCATCAGCAAACATTATCCCCATCCATCCACAAGTACAATCCACCCTGTAGAAACACACCCTCTAGCCCCCCTTTAGCCCTAAAAAACCCATCCCGCACAGACCAACCAGTATCAGAGGACCAACAAAATAGCTCCACCAAGGAACACCATGCCAACTAGCCCAAAGAAACCATGAAACACATAAAAAACAAGCCAAAAATACCCCTAAATAGACTAGTCAACCCACCATCTAAATCACAAGGCTTTCCACCACCAGCAATAGCAGCCATCCAACACGCACCACCTATGCACCAGCAACCTTCACCTCCTACACTACTACATGATGAGAATCAAGTTACGCATATGTATAAATGAGTTGAGATTGATCATGGAATGGATGGTGTAAGGATCATAAATACAAAAGAACCATTGTATGGGATTTGAGGCCTAATGATAATAGTAAGAATGAGGAGGCTGAAATAGGCTTTGCATGGCCTCATTTTGAAATTACAATAGGAGGCCCAACATTCATTAATTATAGGATCAAATGGGCCTTTAATTACACTTATTAAAACCTAAAATTAAACCTAAATGTCCCACCCAACTAATCCCACATTTTTAAATCCACTTTCCTCAATGAAAGCTCTAAATTCAAAAAGTGGTGGGCCCTTTATCTCTAAAGTCATGGTGGGAATCTTAAAAGTATTTGGAGTGGTGACAAAAAAGTATTCTTGGTGGATATCTTGTCCCCTAAATACATTATCTTGTGTAAAAAAAGTCAAAAATATTTTTTTAGGATTTATAATTTTGTGGGATAGGTGTTTGACATGTATCTCTCCCATTTGGCTATAAATAGAAACCTCCTTGTACCCCTTATAAGTTAATTTCGAATTTGAGAGTTTCTAGAATTATTATACTTATGTTTCTTGTATTCTTAGGTGAATAAAGGTAACTATCATCAAAGGAGTGATCAAACTTTGTGGTGATTTATAATTACGGTTTTAAGGTGAAAGTCTCCTTGGGGTCCTAATTGATCATCCCCCTTCCCCATTTATTTCCTTGCATTTCTGTTAATTTCCATTTCCCCTACATTCATTTATTGCGTTTTTAAATTTTCACCAACAAATACCACGCACCCATATGGCATCATATCATTTGGTATCAGATCTGGACAATGGAAACCATGTTTTTTCCTTTTTTTATTTCTCCCATCTTTTTCTTCTCCTTCTTCCATTTTCAGCCATCACCAATTCTGGCCGCAAATTTATTCCTCCATTTAAACCACTTTTTATTTTATTTTATGGACATATAATATGTAATTTTAATATTTTATAATCCCATATTTATTATTGATTTGTAAACACTAAAATTTGACACATATATTTAGAGATATTTCCAAATCAATTCGTGCTATAGATTCACTCTTGTGAAATCTAACTATCGCCAAAATATATTTCATTCAAGTTTGAATTTAAAGTTATCTCACCCTTTTAAATCATTGCAATAATATTATAGTATTGAATTTTTTTTATATATTTTACATTGCGCACCACAAATTCACTCTTTGTATCTCATTTCTTGATTATTGAGTAGTAAAAAAAATCAACAAAATCAAAAAAATAAAAAATAAAAAAATGATCAATTGAAATGTTGTGTTCTATCATTTAGTCCAAAATTTGATTGAATTTTTCTTATCTACCATACTCATTTCTTAATCCATATACAACCTTTAAGAATAACCATTTCTACAATTCCATAATACCTCTTATATTTCATGGAATCCATTAATTCAAACCCCTTTTAAAATTTCTATTTTTTAATGTTTTCTATGAATTGATTGCTTAATACTAGTTATATTATTTATTATATTTAATAACACTTGTAGGAACGTAGTTGTAGTGATATAAAGTGTGAGGTACCTTTTGAGATATTATAAAAGTAGAGATAAAGAGTGTGTGACAAATTTATTGGATTTAATACTAGGTTGGATGATTTTCAAAGTTCCTTAACTTCAAGGACTTCGCAAAGGCAAGTAATTGAAGAAGGTAATGATGAGTGATTTGATTTTGAAGAAATGATTCCTAGGTGAGGGAAACATGTTGTTTCGAAGGAAAATTACTTAGGAAGTTAGGAAGCATCAAAATGACACTTACATCCTTTCATGGGAAGAGTGACCTAGAACTTTATTTAGAGTGGGAGCGGAAGGCTGAACATGTGTTCGTACTTCACAAGTACTCGAAGGAGAAGAAGGTAAAATTTGAGGTTCTTTAGTTCATTGACTATGAAAGTATTTAGTGGGACCAAGTACAATTAAGTCAACAAATAAATGGATAAAGGCCAATTCAAACATGGGAATAAATGAAGATAGTAATGTGAAAAATGTAAATTTCTAGTCATTACTATTTACATTTTCATTTGAAGTTACAAAAACATGTGAAATGTTCCATGAGTGTGGAGGAATACTATAAGGAAATGGGGATATTGATGATTTGAGATAATTTGGATGAGTATTATGAAGCAACCATAGAAAGTTTCATCAATGTATTTAATTAATCAATTAGATATGTGGTGGAACTTCAAACCTATATTGACATGGAGGAGTTGCTACATAAGGTGTTGATGGTAAAAAATGAATTATATTCTCAAAGGAGTCAAGTATGTTCCCCAATTTTTTTTAAGGATAACTAGAAAGATCCCAAATAAACTGCTAAGTGGAATGAAACAAAACCAATGTATTCAAAATTTGTTCAAAAACAATAGAAGATGCCAAAAATAAGTTATTCCCCGCTTATTCAAAAGGGAAAATTGACACAAATTTTCCTTTCAAAATCTCGTGATATAAAGTGTTTTAAGTGTCAAGGACATGATAATATTTCATATCAATTCCCAAAAATAGACCATGATTCTTTTGGATAATGTATACATCCTTAGTGAGAAATATAGCAATGATGAGATGCCACCTTTGGAGGAGAGTTCAGATGTAGAAGTTGAAGAACTCGTACATGGAGATGCATTGGTGGAAAGAAGAGCTATAAACATTCAACCAAAAAATGATCATGATGAGTAGTATCATGAGAATATTTTTCATATTAGATTCAACATCAAGTAGAAGTTATGTAGTGTGATCACTGATAGTGAAAGTTTTACTAATGTGGATAGTAAGTTATTATTGGATAAGTTGAGTGTACCTACTCTATGGAATACTAGGCCTTATAGATTGCAGTGGTTGAATGATAGTTGATAATTTAGGGTCACAAAACATGTCATAGTTTCTTTTCCCATCGGAAAATATCATGATGAAGTGCTTTGTGATGTTTCTCCAATGATGGTCATCCATTTTATACTAAGGAGACCATGGAAATTTGACCGAAGGGTGATGTATAATGGCTATGCTAACCACTTCTCTTTTAATTAAAGTGGTAGAAATATTATTCTGAATCTACTAAGTCCCATAGAAGCATATAAAGATAAAGTGAGGATAGAGAAAGAATACAAAAAGAATAAAAAAATGATTGAAAAATAATTTGGTAAAAATAAAAATTTGAGTGATGAAAAAGAGTGCGATGAGTTGAGAAAAAAATAAAAGAGAGAAAAAAAATGAAAATATTGAAAAAATTAAGAGTGAAAAAGGAGATATGAGTGAAATAAAAATAATTTAGGGAAATCAAAGAGATGAAAACAAGAATGTTGAGCGAAAGGTGAGTTTATTTTCTATAAAAAGTGAGGTTAAAGGTAATTTATTTTCCGAGAAATTGTTCTTACTCATTTGTAAGGATACTTACCTTGCAACTAACGAACTTCACCATTATTTTCCTTCTTGTGTTGTGTCTTTACTATCGGAATTTTGTGAATTATTTCTTGAAGAAACACCCGATGGATTACCCCTTTTGAGAGGCATTGATAATAGGATTGACTTTATACTTGGTGTCAAAATTCCCAATATGAGAGCTAATTCCGAAGATACTAGAGAGATCCAGTGTCAAGTTAAGGAACTCATGAAGAAAATATTAGTGAGGGAAAGCATGAGTCTATGTGACATTTTGGTGATCCTAGTACCGAAGAAAGATGGAACATAAAAGATGTGAGTGGATTGTCGCACCATTAACAAAATAATAGTTAAGTACTGTTATCCCATCCCTCAACTTGATGAAATGCTTGATGAATTACATGGGGCTTCTATTTTTCAAAAATTGATCTTAAAAGTGGATACCACCAAATTCTAATGAAATAAGAAGATGAATGGAAAACTTCTTTTAAAACTATGTTCATTTTTTATGAGTGGTTAGTTATTCTATTTGGTTTAACTATTGCACAAAGTACATTTATGATCTTAGTGAACCATGTCCATCATTCATTCATTGGAAAATTAAGGGTTTTATATTTTAATGATATCTTGGTGAATATACAATATCTAAACAACCATGTTTAACAATTGCATTCAATGTGTGAGACCCTTAAATAAAACCATATTTATGCCAATCTTAAAAAATGTTCCATTTTCATGAAGGAAATATCCAATGTAAAAAAGGGGTGGGCCACTGGTCTCCAAAGTCATGATGGGAGGGTGGGGGGGAAGTATTCTTGGTGGATATGTTGTCCCCTAAATCCATGAGCATGTGTAAAAAAAATTCAAAAATCTTTTTTAGGCTTTATAATTTTTTGGACTAGGTGTTTGACAAGAATCTCTCCCATTTATCTATAAATAGCCACCTCCTTGTAACCCTTGGAGGTTAATTTAGAATTTAAGAGTTTCTAGAATTATTATGCTTATGTTTTTTGTGTTCTTTGGTGAACCCAAGTAAGTATCATTAAATGAGTGATTAACCTTTGTGGAGCTTTATAATTAGGGTTATAAGGGGAAAGTCTCATTGGGGTCCTAATTGATCATCACACTTCCCCTTTTATTTCCATGCATTTCTTTTAATTTCCATTTCCCCGACTTTCATCACTTGTGTTTCTACATTTTCAACAATCAATAACACATTACCATATGGTATCATATCACTCCCCAAGCATCTAACACCCTGCACCATCCACAAGACCTAACACCCAGCCTACAGTAGACCCTCCAAGCACCCGGAACAACAAGCCTAACTAGTCTACCCCTTGAACCCAAGCCTCCATCCAAACACAAGAAAATAAAAACAACCCACAACAAGCACCATTTCTCAAAAATCCAAAAAAAAATACAATAAACAACTCGCACAACCAACAATAGAAAACAAGAACATCTCCATCCACCCAATTGTAGCACCTGAAGCCAGTACAACAATCCCCCATCTGAACTAGAACACCCAAATGTGCGTCCAACAAAAATACACCAAACCAGCAAGAGACATTCCTAGACATCCAATGGATGACATACCTCCAACCAGACAACAGCAACAACCCCCCATCCCCCCAGCAGCAGGACACATCCTATAGCTAACAACACCAACCATCCCAATCCAAACTCCCAGACAACACCTCCACATCCACAAAAGAAGGATGAACATGCAACCCCAAACAAAAAACCAAAAAATGAATCTCAGGATACCAATTAAGGAAGTCAACTAACCTAAGGATCCTACTGCACCCCATAAGAAACAAAAAAAGGAAAACCCAAGGCACCCATCTAGCAGCCATTGAGCATAAAATAAGTTGAAAAATTATAACTTTGGACCAACTCTCCATTAGTACTGACATTCAGAAACTACTTGTAAGAGAATATCCTTGACTGAATGGTAGAATCCATTTTATGCCACACATAGCTAACATAATGATGATGTGATCCATGAAACTGATAGGTCCATTCCTTACATATGAAATAAATAAGATAATCCAACTTCAAGTCACCCCAAAACATTCATCATTAAGTTACCCTCAAAGGTACTAATACAAAAATTAATAGAATTAGAGAAGAAAGTAATAGTCCAGTCCAAGCCCAACATGCATGAAAAAGAAGTCCACAGCTTCCTGGAAAAAGTACACTTTAAGAAAAGTTGATCCAAATCCTCATTATCTAATTTGTAAAGAAAACAACAGTTCAATAAATTAAGACCCATTCACTATAATATATCACGAGTGAGAAAATGATTGAGAAGAGATAACCACATAATAAAAGAGAACCTAGTGGGGGTAACCTTATTCTAGACTAAATCTTTTCCGGGAATAGATGAAAACATTGGCCTAATATCCTCCTAGACCATACGAATGGAAATCCCAAATTGACTATTCCAAAGATTTCCATCATAGGAACCCCTAGGCTTATAAAGTTTAATAATATACTAATAAATATCCTATAACTCAGTAGAGATGGAAAGAGGTAGATTCAAAACCCTATATAAAATCATATTAGAAACCATGGATGAAGATGGAAAGATAGAATCATAAATGATATGATCATTAGTGAAGGAACAAATAGAGCCTCTAAGGAGCCAAGAGTCAAACTATAGTGTAATACTCAATCCATTACCAATCAAAAAATAGATGTGATCTTTAATAATATCCCAAAGACCCAATAGCTTCCTCCTAGCCCCTGAGATGTTCCATGGAACTTTAGCCACCCAAAACTGAGAGTGCTCAAGAAGGAATGCATAAGCCCAATCCACTCTTACCGATGAGTAAGAAGGATCACATAAATTCCCCACATTCTTTGTCATCATAGCTTTATTCCAGTCCACGATCTTCTTAATCAATAAACCTCCTTTAACTATGGGAATATCTTCCAATCCCATGACACCTTAGTCCATGAAACTTCAATAGAGTACCCCTTTTAAAGGAAACATATAAGTTTAGCATTAATGTATTTCACCACTTTTCTAAGAAAAATGAATTGGTAACACCAATAAGGTTTCATTCAAAAAATAATGGATTGAACAAGCTATAAACAACTGGAAAAGGAGAGGAAATTATTCATCCAAATTTCTATGCTCTTAACAATATTCTCTTCTAAAACAACACAATTAGAATCCAAACTCTTGGTACTAATAAAGGGAACCCCAAGGTATGAAATAAAAAGATATCCTTGATTAAAACCCATAGCTTCCCCGATACTTCCCCAAAATTCAAGAGGAATGCCATCCGAGAACATCAATGATTTCGAGAGGTGGAAGGACATCCCAAACATGGAAGAAAAGGGATCCAGAGCATGATTCAGCACTAACATAGAGTCTAGATTTCAAAAGTAGAATAATAAAAGATCATTAGTAAAACAAAGATGAAAAATTGAAGTCTTACAACAACTCCAGTGAAACTTGAAACATCTTGATGATGAAATAAGAGACTCCAAGATACAAGAAAATACATCTGTGTAGAAAAAAAGGAAGTGGGAAAAGGGATCCCATTGCCTCAATCCTTTATTCCTTAGGAAATAACCATGAGAACTCCCATTAATATTGATATAGAACATAGTGGGGAGACAAACCTCTTAATCCAGGAAGAGAATTTCGTCGGAAAACCACGGAGGTCCAAAGCATCCCAAAGAAACCCCCATTTGACCAAATAAAAGCACTTGAAAAGATCAATTTTGAAATCATGATGTGGCATGCCAAAGTCTAGGTGATAACCATGCAGTAGATCCTAGTAAATTAGGATATTATCTGAGTCTTGTTAACGCATTTATACAAAATACACCTCATTTTGGCCGCTAAAATCTTGGAAATACACTTTTAGATAATGTTACAACATGATATATGTCTGAACTCAGAGAGGGAACTAGAATTTGGAATCTTCAGAATCAAAGTAATGATGGAGTCATTAGCTTCACGGAGCAGCTTCCCATATCTAAAAAAATTAAGCACCACCTCAGTCACATCTGGACCAACAATCAACCAAGACTTTCAGAAAAATAAAGCATTGAAACCATCCATCCTAGGAGATTTATTGGGATAATGATAGAGGAGGTCCATATAAACATCCACCAAGCTCACTCAATTATCCAACATATCCCTTGAAATTTGGTCCATGGAAATAGACAAAAAGGAGGACTTGCACACCCTTAAAACATAAGTAGATTCATGTCTGTACCCAATAAGAGATTGATAAAAATGAAGAACATTGGTAATAATAAAACCCCGATCAGAAGTAGAAGTCCCATCACCATGGTGTAGAATAACCATCTTCTAAGAATTGAATCTAACTTTAATAGAGTTAAAGAAGAAGGCATAATTGAGATCACATTCCTTAATCCATTAGACCCTGCTCTTTTGTTTTTCCAAAAGGAAATATTTCAAAGACAATGCTTTAATCCTTTCCGTACAAATAACCTCCTGCTAGATCAAAGCATCAAATGGTCCATCCAAGACAAGGGTAGATTGACAAGTTGGTAACTCAAATATGACATGTTCCATGACAGAGGGAACTTGGTCTAAGACCTGGGCAAGCAGATCACAAAGATACTTCATAACCCTTTTATGTTTTTGGTAAACCTAAAACATTTTACATAAATAAATCTTTATGTTCCACCCTAAGGCAAATGAATAAATAAATTTCTCATAATTAGACCAATAAATAAATAAAATGAAAGGTAATTTCCCAGAATGAAGGCCTTCACTGGTTCTAATAATAATGGGAGTATGATCCGATAAACCAAAGGTGATGAACTCCTAATAGAATAAGGAAATATAGAGATCCAGTCAAGAGTGACAAGAACTCTTTATAACTTCCTAAAAACCCTTGAGCTACCCTTTATCTAGGAAAATATTATCCAATCACAGTGAAGGTCTTCCAAATTAGCTTTAACAATTCCTGAATTGCAATCTCCATATATGGTGTCCAATCCAAGAATCCTCCCAATCTATCTGCAAGGAACCTGATGAAATTAAAATTTCCAAGAATAATTATAGGATCAGAGAAAGACAAACATCAGCTAGAAATGGCATCCCAAAGGGTTCCCCTCTCTATATCAGTGTTTGAACTATAAACAAAAGAAATCCTGAAGGAAACATCCACCTTAACTGCCTTGATAGAGCACTCCATAATCTAGGTAGATTCAAATAGCAGCTCAAGAGTTATCAAACAAGGGTTCCAAAAAACAATAATGCATATAGAATGGCATGAGGAATAGTTATTACAACATCTACAACCTAGAATAATATTTCTCTGGATAGAAGTAAGGTTTGAACATTTAACCTTAGATTCAACAATCCCTAATATTGAAAAATTATTCAAATAAATAAGGTCCCTAACATCCCTTTTCTTCTCAAGAGTGTTGAGGCCTCTTATATCCCAAACAAAAAAACTAAACATTAGAAATAGGTGGGATCATGAAAACTAGATTAGGGCCAGATGTGGCTAGAACCCACATCAAATCACATCCATCCACCCTAATTAATCTATCCCTAAGAGGGTTATATCTAAGTTTATCATAATCCAGACTATCCTAGTCATAGGACACTTTATCTGATGAAGGAGTACCACCTGCCGAGTTTCAAATAAAATTACCAATAGCATCCCTCCGTGACTTAGGAGAACTTTGCATTATAGAATTAGAAGCAATTCTAGGGGCACCTGAACCTTCTAAGAAATTTTCCCTCCAACAGAAGAGGAATGGAAAGAAGGAGAGTGGGAGTTCTAATCCTTAGATTCTTGACCAGGAAGAGAGGATCCATCCTCCTTGCCAGAGGGAACCGAATCCAACTCAAAACCAATAAAAATATCCCCAAAAAACATATCGACCCCTCCATCCGAAAACATTAGAACCACAATCACATAATCTTCATAATAAGGCTCCAAAGATAAAACATCAAAAATATTGTGAGTTGGAACACTAAAATTAATCTTCAAGACGGTAGGGATATGCAGAGTTGAAGAGGAACTACCAACAGCTCCCCTGGATCAAACTCCTTCTTCAAAGGATTAATAGGAGGCACCCTTCCATTATGATATGAAGCATCAACTAGAGAATGATCATGCGGAGAATACTTCCTTCTGTAAACTCTATTACTAAGAGTTACTTTGGTCCATCCTACTTGGGAATAACTCTTGGGTTTCTTCAAGCACTAATTGAAGTCATAATTTTTTTAACAAAATCTTCATGATTCAGGTACCCATCCATATTCAACTCAAATGTAAGTGGACGAATCCAAACCCCAAATCCACAAAAATCTCCTCTGGGAGTTCCTTCCCAACTGAGAATTCCAAAAAACTTCCACAAAAAGCTAATTATACAAATAAAAATAGTATATTTGTCTGCAAAGCGAGGCTTTCCTACTGCACTTGAAATATAACTATGACCTTCAGCAGACTAGGCCTTAAGAGGGATGTTTTGAAATTTCACCCACATTAGGAACACAGAGAAAGACTCTTGGGTGAGAGAAATACCCAGATGCTAAGAGCGGAGGACCATGGGCTGGCCTACAAATACCATGGCCCTGGCGAAAGAATATTAATAATATTACAAGAAGAGAATAACTTGAAGAAGAAAAACCCTTCATCATTGAAAAAGGTATTTATCAAGTCCTTACCCTAAAAATCAGTAGCAATCCAAGCCACCTCGAGAATGACATCTTTTTCTATAAAAATTACCTAACCAAGGTATTGCTCCATCTGGCCACACCTTTTTGAGGAACCACATATGGAAGAAAAACATTAGAAATTTCCCCTTAGCAATCGGAGGATGAAACCAAAAAATCCATGAAATGTAGAAGAGATTCAAATGACCCAATACTGTATTTGTAGCAGAAGAAGAGACAATGTCATTTCCAGAACGTAGAACCAATGATCCATCCACCACCACTCCAGAAAATGGGAGCGATAAACCATCCACCACCCCTCCGGCAACCACCTTGGGAGCTCCAAACACCACCAAGAAAGAAACCTTAGTATCCTTAGAAACCATAGACGATACCTTCACAATATTATATAGAACACCAAACATGTCCAAATTAGGGCATGCACCACCCACCTCTGAAAAAGGATAAGCCAGTGCAACCTCCATTCCATCCATACGACGATAAACCCCAACTCCAACCCCGACTAAGGCAGTAGATTTAACCACAACTTCCGAGTCCTGAGCTCAGGATAACCTACGTGCAAATTTACCATCAGAAACTAAGGAGGTACCAAATTTTACACACTTTTGATGAGACCATTCCATCATTAATCAAGTCCAGAAGAAGAAAGCTCAAAGGCCACTCACCAGATTCCCCAACGCATGCCAATCCCATCATGAGAGGGAGAGAAGTTCTCAACGAAGAGGAGATCCATTACCAGTGGTTTTTAGGATTTTTTTAGTTTTTAATGTTTTTAATGGGTTTTAGAGTTTTTTAATGTTTCTAGGGGTTTCATGGGTTTTTAGAGTTTTAAGTATGTTTTAGTTTTTTATGAGTTTTAAGGGTTTTTAAGTATTTTTCGTGTTTTTATGTTTTTCATATTTTTTAGGGTTTTTTACGTTTTCATGGATTTGTTAGGGGATTTTTAGGATTTTTATGGTCTTTACGTTTTTTAGGGATTTTAAGGGGTTTTAGGGTATTTTAGTGGGGTTTATGGTTTTTAGGGTCTCTCAGTGTTTTTAGGGGTTTTTTGAGTATTTAGGGCTTTTAAGGTTTTTAGAGTTTTTTATTGGTTTTAGGTGTTTTAAGGGGTTTTTACGCTTTTTATGGGGATTTATGTTTTTCATAGGTTCTTCAGGGTTTTAGGGGTTTTTACATTTTCATGTATTTTTAGGTATTTTTTAGGATTTTTATGGTTTTAGGTTTTTTAGCGATTTTGAGTGTTTTTAGGGGCTTTTAGGGGTTTTTAGGGTTTTTAAGTGTTTTAAGGGTTTTTAGGGTTTGTTGATGTTTTTAGGGTTTTTTAAAGTTTTTATGGGTTTTAAGTTTTTTTAGAGTTTTTAACATTTTTAGGGGGATTAAGAGTTTTAAGAGTTTTTAGTGGTTCTTTAGGGGTTTTAGGGATTTTAAGGTTTTTAGGTTTTTTATTATTTTGATGGGTTCTTAAGGGTTTTAGGGTTTTTTTTACATTTTTAGGTATTTTAGGGGATTTTTAGGAAATTTATGTTTTTGGGGGTTTTTATGGGTTTTAGGGTTTTTAGATATTTTGGGGGTTTCTTGGGTTCTTCATCGGATTTTAGGATTTTTTTGGGTCTTTTGGGGTTTTAGGTTTTTATTGAATTTTTTAGGGTTAGTGTTTTTTATGTTTTTTAACATTTTAGAGGTTTTAAGGGGTTTTGAGTATTTATTGGGATTTTTAGTTTTTATGGGTTTTTAAGGTATTTTAAGGGTTTTAGGGGTTTTTATGGTTTTCAGGGGGTTTTAGGGTTATTTTCATTTTCAGGGATTTTTAGGGGTTTTTTATAATTTTTATGGGTTTTAGGGGTTTTAGGGTTTTAGGGGATTCTGAGGGTTTTAATGGGTTTTTAGTAGTTTTTTTGGGTTTTTAGGGTATTTAGGGCCTTATTGGGTATTTAGGGATTGTTTGAGTTTTTTTAGTGGTTTAAGGTTTTTTAGAGTTTTTAAACATTTTTAGGGGTTTAAGGGTTTTTAGATTTTTAGTGGTTTTTTATGGTTTTATGGGTTTTTCGGGATTTTTATGGTTTTTACGGGATTTTAGGGGTTTTTAGGGTTTTCAAGGGGTTTTAAGGTTTTCCAGGGTTTTAAGTTCTTTTTGGGTTTTTTGGGTTTTTTAATGTTTTTAGGGTTTTAAAGGTTTTTAGAGTTTTTAAAGTTCATAGGGGGGGTTTTCAGGGTTTTTATGATTTTTAGGTTTTTAGGGTTTTTAGATATTTTGAGGTTTTTGGGACATTCGGGGGGTTTTAGGGGTTTTAGGGGTTTTCAGGGTTTGTAGGGTCATTTTGAGATTTTAGAGTTTTTTTTAGGTTTTTAAATTTTTTTATATTTTTTTAACATTTTTTGTGGTTTTAATCGGTTTTTATTGTTCTTAGTGGAGTTTTAGGTGTTTTTTTGGTTTTTAGGGATTTTTAAGGTTTTTTGGGGGTTTTATTGTTTTCATAGGTTTTAAGGGTTTCAAGGTTTTTTTATGTTTTCATGGATTTTTAGGTGTTTTTTTGGATTTGTATCATTTTTAGGGTTTTTAGGGATTTTTAGTTTCTTTAGTGTTTCTCAGGGTTGTTTAGGGGTTTTTAGGGTTTTAGGGGTTTTTAGTGTTTTAGGGACTTTTGGATTTTTATGGTTTTTTTGAGATTTTAGGGTTTTAAAGGATTTTTAGTTTTTTTAACATTTTTAGGGGTTTAAAGAGTTTTTTAATTTTTAGTGGTTTTTAGTGTCTTATGGGTTTTTATTGTTTTTATGGGTTTTTAGTTTTTTATGGTTTTTAGGGGGTTTTATGGTTTTCAGGGGTTTTTAAGAGTTTTTAGGGTTTTTTATGTTTTCATGGATATTTATGTTTTTGAGGGGTTTTCGGTATTTAGATGGATTTTAAGGATTTTAGGGGGTTTGTAATTTTTCAAGGGTTTCTAGGGGGTTTTAGGATATTTTGGGGATTTTAGGGTATTTTTTATGTTTTCTAGTTTTTTATTATTTTTAGAGTTTTTTAACATTTTTAGGGGTTTTAAAGTTTTATATTTTTTAATGGTTTGAAGGGTTATTATGGATTGTTATCATTTTTAAAGGTTATTAGGAATTTTATGGTTTTTAGGTGTTTTTCCGGGTTTTCAGGGTTGTTGAAATTTTCATGGATTTTTAGAGGGTTTTTAGGGTTTTTATGTTTTTTTATGGTTTTTAGGGTTTTTAAGGATTTTGAGGGGTTTTAGGGGTTTTGAGTTTTTTTGGGTTTTAAAGGTTTTCATTGTCCTTTTTGGTTTTATGGTTTTAGAGTTTTTAGGGGTTTTATGGGTTTTTAGAGTTTTTCAACATTTTTATGGGTTTTAAGGTTTTTTTACAGTTTTAGTGATTTTTAGGGTTTTTAGGGGGTTTATGAGGTTTTTAGGGGTTTTAGGGGTTTTCAGGATTTGTTCAGTGTTTTCATGTTTTTTATGTATTTATGGATTTTTAGGGGGTTTTAAGGGTTTTTATGGTATTTAGGGGTTTTAGGGGTTTTTAGGGTTTTTAAGGGTTTTTTTAGTGTTTTAGGGTTTTAAAGGGATTTTATAGTTTTTAGCGGTTTTTAGGGGTTTTATGCGGTTTTAGGGTTTTTTTTTGTTTTGGGGGTTTTTATAGTTTTAAGGGGGGTTTTCAGGGTTTTAAGGGTTTCAGGGTTTTTTACGTTTTCATGGATTTTTAGGGATATTTAAGGATTTTTGTAGTTTTTTGGTTTTTTGGGTTTTTAGGGATTTTGAGGGGTTTTAGGGGTTTTCAAGGGGTTTAGGGGTTTTCTCTGTTCTCTAGGTATTTTGGTTTTTTAGAAGTTTTTTTTTATATTTTTATGTCTTTTAAGTGTTTTTAGATTTTTGTATCATTTTTAGGCATTTTACGGGTTTTTAGAGTTTTTGTTGGGTTTTAGGAGTTTGGGGGGGGGGGGGTGGGTTGAGTTTTTTTTTTGTTTTTAGGAGCTTTTATGGTTGTTAGGTGTTTTTCAGTGTTTTTAGGGTTTTATGTTGTCAATTATTTTTAGGGGGTTTTAGAATTTTTATGGTTTTAGGGGTTTTTAGGGTTTTTAGGGATTTTGAGGGTTTTAGGGGTTTTCAGGGGTTCTTAGGGTTTTTAGGGGTTTTAGGGTTTTTATGATCTTTTTGGGTTTTTATGGTATTTTTGAGATTTTTAGGATCTTTTTAGAAATTTTTAGGTTTTCATGAATTTTTATTGAATTCTTAGGATTTTTATGGGTTTTACGGTTTTTGGAGATTTTAAGGGTTGTTTGGGATATCAGGGGTACTTAGGGTTTTTAGGTTCGTTAGGGTTTTTGAGGTCTTTTGGGTTTTTTAGGGGTTTTTTAGTGCTTTTTTGTGTTTTGGTGTTTTTTAATGTTTTTAGGGGTTTTAATTGTTTTTAGAGTTTTTAGGGGGTTTTCAGGGGTTAAAATGGTTTTCAGGGGTTTAAAAGTTTTTTAAAAGGGCTTTTAGGGTTTTTTAGGTTTTCATGTATTTTAGGTGTGGGGGGGGGGTTTAGATTTTTATGGATTTAGAGTTCTTAGATTTTTTATGGATTTTGAGGGTTTTCAGGGGTTTTTAGGGTTTTTTAGCTTTTTTTTTGGGTTTTCAAGATTTTTTTTGGGTTTTTTAGTTCTATAGTGTGTTTTTTTATTTTTAGGGAAAGGAAGATGCGAGGGTCAAGCTATTGCCGACCCTGCCAATTTTATTAGAAAAAAAAGATGCAGTAGACAAGGGAGGGGAGGGGTCAGACGACCCGCACCCAAAAAACCCTTAACAACCCCAAACCCAGAAAAAGAAACCCAAACAGTCAAAAAGAAAAACAAAAACAAACAAAAAACACACAAATCCAAGTAGCAACAATCACCATCATCCATCATTAACGAGCATCTAGCAGCTCACAACCAACCAACGACTATCATCCAATCTCACAAATTCCAGCATCCAGCACCTCCTCACCAAAACGAGGCACCACCAGCAGTATAGAACCATCAACACCAAATTCAATCTCGCCCGCTTCCCCACTTCCCAGCCAATCAGCAACCATCCCCGAGTAGCATTTCTATCATCAACCATCTTCTTGCCAAGAATATCAACTGTCAGCAGTATAGAACCACTAACATCACCAACCTTCAGCACATCCTCACCAAGAGGATCCACCACCCGCAGTACAGAGCCACCAGTACCAAACTTATAAACAATAGATTCATCATAACCCATCCCATAAACAAGAAGTATCCAACACCACCATTTCCAACAACAAACATCTCCTTCAGCACCTTGTAAACAAGTAGTGATAGAAAACCTTTCTCTCACATTGTCATACACTAATATCCACAACAGGATCAAAAATATCGAAAAATACGGAACCATCTTTACTGATGACTCAATTAGACCCCATACCAGATGACAAGCCCAACCAACAATCCAATCCACCAGCAGAACATACCACAACAACATATAAAGAAAGCACCCACTAAACCTTAGGAAACAGAAATCACGAACCACAGGCACACCAAAAAATATAGGATCAACACCGCAATAGAGACAACATACCATATCTAAAGGTTTTTCTAGTGTTTTTAGTTTATTTTTAGAGTTTATATAGGTTTTATGGTTTTCAGGGGGTTTATTGGTTTCTGGGGTTTTTAAGGTTTTAAGGGTTTTTTACGTTTTCATGGACTTTTAGCCGTTTTTTAGGATTTTTATTTTTTTAGGTTTTTTATATATTTTGATGGTTATTAGGTTTTTTCAGGGTTTTAGGGTCTTTGGGTTTTAGGTTTTTTTTTGTTTTTATGTTTTTAAGGGGTTTTAGAGACTTTTAATGTTTTTAGGGGTTTTAAGGTTTTTTAGATTTTTTTGGATTTTAGGGGTTTTATGGGATATTAGGGTTTTTTAATGTTTTTTGGGGGTTTTAAGGTTTTCAAGGTTTTTAGGGGTGTTTAGGGTTTTTAAGAATTTTTTTTTATTTTCATGTATTTTTAGGGGGTTTTTAGGATTTTTATGGGTTTTAGGGTTGTTTAGGGTTTTTAGGGATTTTAGGGATTTTGAGGGGTTTTAAAGGTTTTCAAAGGTTTTTAGGGTTTTTAGGGGTTTCAGGAAATTTAGGGTGTTTTGGTGTTTTGAGGTTTCTTTTTTGTGTTTTTAAAGGTTTTTAAGGTTTTAAGAGTTTTTTACCATTTTTCGAGAATTTAAGGGTTTTTAGTAGTTTGTAGGGTTTTTAAGGTTTTTAAAGAGTTTATGGTTTTCATGGTGTTTTAGGGTGTTTAGGGATTTTTGAATTTTCATGGATTTTTAGGGTTTTTTAAGGATTTTTATAATTTTTAGGGTGTTTTAAGGGTTTTAGGGAATTTTGAGGTATTTTCAAGGGTTTTTAGTGTTTTTCAGGGTTTGTGGTCTTTTTAGTTTTTAGGGTTTTTTAGGATTTTAAGGGTTTTTAGAGTATTTTAACGTTTTAATGGGGTTTATGGGTTTTTAGTATTTTCAGTGGGTTTTTAGGGTTTTTAGGGGTTTTTATTATTTTTTAATGTTTATAGGAGTTTTTAAGGTTTTCAAAAGATTTTTAGGGTTTTTTGGGTTTTTATGCTTTCGTTGATTTTTAGGGGTTTTTTAGGATTTGTGTAATTTTTAGTGTTTTTATGAATTTGGAGGGTTTTATGTTTTTTAGAGATTTTTGGGGGTTTTCAGTATTTAAGGGTATTTTAGGGTTTTAGGGTTTTGTTTTGATTTTTTAGGGTTTTTAAGGTGTTTAGAGTTTTTAATGTTTTGAGGGGTTTTAAGGGTTTTTAGAGTTTTTAGTAGGTTTTTAGGGTTTTATGGGTTTTTAGTGTTTTTTAAGTTTTTCAGGGGTTTTTGTGGTTTTTAGGGGGTTTTAGGGGTGTTTTTATGGATTTTAAAGGGTTATAAGAAATTTTATAGTATGTGGGATTTTAGGTTTTTTAGAAATTTTGAGGTTTTTAGGGGTTTTTATGTTTTTTCTATGTTTTTAGGGTCTTTTGGGGTTTGGGGGTTTTTCTATTTTTTTAGGGTTTTATTGTTTTTTAGTTTTCTTAATATTTTAAGGGGTTTTAAGAGTTTTGGGGGTTTTATGGGGTTTCAGGGTTTTTTAATGTTTATAGGTGTTTTTTTGGTTTTCTAGGGTTTTTAGGGTTTTTAGGTGTTTTTACATTTTCATGGGTTTTTATGGTTTATAAGATATTTATGGGTCTTAGGGTTTTTAGGATTTTAGAGGATTTGAGGGGTTTTCAGTGGTTTTTAGGGGTTTTTGGTTTTCTAGGCTTTTAGGGTCTTATTTTGTTTTTGGTTTTTTTTGAGTTTTTATGGTTTTAATGGGTTTTAGAGTTTTTTTCACATTTTTAGGGATCATAAGGTTTTTAGAGTTTTTAATGGTTTTATAGGGTTTTTGGGTTTTCACGGTTTTTAAGATTTATATGAGATTTTATCATTTTCAGTGGTTTTTCAAAATTTTTTGTTTTTTTACATTTTCATGGAATTTTAGGGGGGTTTTAGGATTTTTATGGTTTTTAGGGTTTTTAGGGAATTTCGGGATTTTGAGGGTTGTTAGGGTTTTTTAGGGATTTTAGGGTTTTTAGGGTCTTTTCAGGTTTTTAGGGTCTTTTTGGGTATTTAGAGTTTTTTATTCTTTTAGCGGTTTTAAGGTTTTTTAGAGTTTTTAATGTTTTGTGGTTTTATGGGTTTCATAGATTTTAGTAGTTTTTAGGTTTTTATGGGTTTTTAGGGATTTCCATGGTATTAAGGGTTTTTATGGTTTTCAGGTTTTTTTTATGATTTTTAGGGTTTTTTACATTTTCATGGATTTTTAAGGGGTTTTTAGGATTTTTATGTTTTTTTTATGGTTTTTAGGATTTTAATGATTTTGATAGTTTTTGGGGTTTTCAGAGGTTTTATGGATTTTCAGGGTTTTTAGGGACTTTTTGGGTTAAATTTTTTTTTACGTTTTAGGGTTCTTAAGGTTTTTATAGTTTTATAACATTTTTTTGGGGTTTTACAGGTTTTTAGAGTTTTCCATGATTTTTCGGGTTTTTATGGTTTTTATGGTTTTTTTACATTTACATGGATTTTTAGGGGTTTTTTTATTTTTATGGTTTTTAGGGGTTTTTAGTGTTTTTAGCTATTTTGAGGGGTTTTCATGTGTTTTAGGGTTTTTAGGGGTTTTCTGAGTTTTTTATTCATTTTGGGTTTTTAGGTTTTTTGAGTTTTTATGGTTTTTAATGTTTTTTAGAGTTTTTTAATGTTTTTAGGGGTTTTAAGGGTTTTTAAGGATTTTAGGGGATTTTAGGGTTTTTAAGGGTATTTAGGGTTTTTTAAATTTTCATGGATTTTTAAGGGTTTTTAGGATTTTTATGGTTTTTAGGGATTTTTTGGTGTTTTTGGGGGTTTTCGGGTTTTTATCATTTTTTGGAATTTTAGGGTCTTTTCGGTTTTTGAGGATTTTTTTCAGGGTTTTAAAGGTTTTTTAGAGTTTTTAACAATTTTAGGGGTTTTAATTTTTTTTTAGAGTTTTTAGTGGGTTTTTAGGGTTTTAGGGTTTTTTACGTTTTCATGGATTTTTAGGGGTTTTTATGATTTAAGGTTTCTAGTGTTTTTTAAGGTTTTTGGTATTTTGAGGGTTTTTAGGGGTTTCATGGGTTTTAGGGTATGTAAGGTTTTTTAGGGTTTTTAGGGTTTTTTTTGGGTTTTAGGTTTTTTTAGTTTTTAAGGGTTTTTTGAGGTTTATAGAGTTTTTGACATTTTTAGGGTTTAAAGGGTTTTTAGATTTTTAGTGGTTTTTAAGGTGTTTATGGGATTTTAATGTTTTTAAGGTTTTAATGGTTTTTATGATTTTTTTGGTTGATTTTAGGGTTTTTACGGTTTTTTATGTTTTAATGTTTTTTAGGGTTTTTTTATATTTTTATGGTTTTTATTGTTTTTTACAGTTTTAAGGATTTTGAGGATTTTTAGGGATTTTCAGGGGTCTTTTGGGTCTTTTTGGTTTCTGGGGATTTTTTTGAGTTTTTAGGGTTTTTAAGGTTTTTTATAGTTATTTAATATTTTTAGGGGTTCTAACATTTTTTAGGGTTTTTAGTGGTTTTAGATTTTTTTTGTGTTTTTGTGGGTTTTACGGTTTTTAGGGGTTTTATGGTTTTCAGGATTTTTCATGGTGTTTAGCATTTTTATGTTTTTTTCAATTTTTATTGGTTCTTTAGGATTTTTATGGTCTATAGGGTATTTATGGTTTTCGGTATTTTGAGGGTTTTTTGGGGTTTTCAACGTTTTTTTTCGTCTTTTTGTGTTTTTAGGGATTTTTTTTATTTTTATTGGTTTTAGGGATTTTTAGAGTTTTTCAACATTTTTACGGGTTTTTAGGGTTCTTAGAGTTTTTAGTGGTTTTTGGGTTTTTTTTGGGTTTTTAGGTTTTTTAAGGATTTTAGGGGTTTTGTGGTTTTAAGGTGTTTTTCAGAGATTTAAGGGTTTTTTACGTTTTCATGGATTTTATGGGATTTTTTGAATTTTTATGGTTTTATAGTTTTTAGGGGTTTTAGAGATTTTGAAGGTGTTTAGGGTTTCACAGGGGTTTTTAGGGGTTTTCAGGGTTTTTAGGGTCTTTTGGATTTTTAGGGGTTTTTTGAGTTTTTTTATGTGTTTTATGGTTTTTAATGGTTTTTAATGTTTTTAGTTTTTTTGGGTTATTATGGTGTTTTATGGTTTTCAGGGGTTTTTCAAGGTATTTTTTAAAAAAAAATATTTATGGATTTTTAGGGGTTTTTTCGATTTTAATGGTTTTGGGGGGTTTTAGGGTTTCTTTTTATGATTTTAGGGTTTTTAGATTTTTTATCGTTTTAGGTTTTTTAAGGGTTTTTATAGTTCTTAGTGGGGTTTTAGGGTTTTTATTGGGTTTTTGGTTATTTAAGGTTTTGGGGGGTTTTATGGGTTTTTATGGTTTTTTACGTTTTCATGGATTTTTGGGGTGTCTAGGATTTTTTTGGTTTTTAGGGGTTTTTAGAGTTTTTAGGGTTTTGAGAGATTTTAGGGTTTGTAGGTGTTTTTTTGGTTTTTTAGGTTTTCTCTGAGATTTTTAGGTTTGTAAGGGTTTTTTGTGTTGTTTATGTTTTTAGGGGTTTTAAGGGTTTTCAGAGTTTTTAGTGTTTTTTAGTGTTTTTATGGGTTTTAGGGGTTTTTATGGTTTTTAGGGGTTTTATGATTTTCTTTGGGATTTTAGGGTTTTTAGGGATTTTATGTTTTATAGATTATTAGTGGTTTTTAAGCATTTTTATGGTGTTTAGGTTTTTTAAGGGTTTTTAGGGATTTTGATATGATTTTTAGGGGTTTTAGGGTCTTTTATGTTTTTAGGGTTTTTTTCAGTTATTAGGGGATTTAAGGTTTTTTAGAGTTTTATAATGTTTTAGGGGTTTAAAAGGTCTTTGGTATTTCTAGTGGGTTTTTACAGGTTTTATGGGTTTTTTAATGTTTTTAGGGGTTTTTATGGATTTTAGGGGCAATGAAGATACGAGGATCAAGCTACTCTCAACCCCCCAAGTTTATTAAAGAAAAGACACAGCAGAAAATGGAGGGGAAGGGTCAAACGACCCACACCCAAAAACACTTTACAACACCAAACCCACACAACCCCAAAAAGTAAGACCAAAAAACAAACCAAGCCAAAACAAAGCAGAAAAACAAAAAAGTCATCAATATCAACTTCCAACCAATCAGCAACATGCATCCATCAACACCAAAACCAGCAACCATCCACTATTAACCAGCAACACCCAAACCATCTCCAACAATTTCATCAGCCCAATTTCAGCACCACAAAGTCACAACCATCTTCCTCTGTCAACCCCAAGTTAAACACCATCATAACAGTACCCATAAAACAGCGGCATCTTCCAGCAATTGGTGGCCAAAAACTAGTAGCGGCCACCACCAAATAACACACACCCCAGCAGATTACCAACAACCAGAGAATAGAAGAGCAGGAAAATAGGAAAGAAGCAGGGCCCCGGGCATCCCCCCCTCCAGGCCACAGGCACAGACCCCGAGTATACCAAAGCACACCAGAACTGCTGATGGGATGAGAAGAAGCTGGGAGGGGAGACACAACTCCAAGGCCGCAACTGGAACCTGAATTCCCGGAGGAGGCAACCGCAGCCTTCAACCCTCATCCCAGAGGAAGCGACGGATGCGTGAAAGCCGCAACGAGATCCTAAGGATGGGGGAACACCAAAATGGACACCAGGAATTCCAGGCCTGACTCCAAGCTCTCAAAGCCACAAAAAACCCCAGATCTGGAAAGGAAGACCTGAAATCAAAAGAGCCGACGGCCACCGATGCCAGAAAAGGATCCTGAAGCCAGGAGATTTGGGGTCTTCGTTGTATGATTTGAATCCAGAAGAGAGCGAACCGAATCCGAATCTAGATATTGAATCCCCTAGCACGATGAGGCCACCAACAGGACAAGATCGAAGCCGTGACACATGGGAGAAACCTCCATTGGAGCAGATCCAGAAAGAAGCAGTGGTCACTGAGGCCGGACCATGCCAGAGGGGGAAGGAGGAAGAAACAAGGGGGAACCCTAGCGGCGCGAGGGGAGGAGAAGAGTCGCCGCTCTGAGGCCAAAAAAACCCTAGGGGCTATTTAGGGTTTTAGTGTCTTCTTAGGGTATTTTAGAGTTTTCTATGGATTTAAGGGAGTTTTAGGTGTTTTTAGGTTTTTTTGGTATTTATGGTTTTTAAGGTTTTTATTGATTTTGAAGGGTTTTATGGGTTTTCAGGGCTTTGTAAGGGTTGTTTTTGGGGGGGTTAGTTGTTTTATAGTTTTTTAGGGTTTGGGGTCTTTTGATTAATTTAGGTTTTTTTTAATTTTTAGGGTTTTTAACATTTTTTTGGATTTTTTTAACCTTTAGAGGGGTTTTAATGGGTTTTTAGATATTTTAGTGGTTTATTTGGGTTTTTTAAAATTTTTAAGGGTTTTAATGGTTTTTAGTGGTTTTTTGGGTTTTTTATGGTTTCATGGATTTTTTGGGGTTTTTAGGGGTTTTTTAGGGTTTTTTTGGTTTTTAGGGTTTGTTGGGTTTTTAGGGATTTTGAGGGTGTTTAGATGTTTTCATGTTTTTTTGGGTCCTTTTGGGTTTTAAGGGTTTTTTTTAGAGTTTTTATGGTGTTTTAATGTTTTTTATAGTTTTTTAAAATTTTTAGGGGTTTTAAGTGTTTTTAGATTTTTAGTGGTTTTTTCGGGTTTTATGGGTTTTACAGTTTAATGGGTTTTTTAGAGTTTTTGTTGTTTTTTACTTTTTCATGGATTATTTGGTGTTTTTTAGTTTTTTTTTGTTTTTTAGGGTTTTCATGGTTCTTAAGGGTTTTAAGGTATTTTTGGTTTTAAGGTTTTTTTAGTTTTTTATGGTTTTAAGGTTTTTTAGTTTTTTTTAACATTATTAGGGGTTTTAAAGGATTTTAGAGTTCTTAGTGGGTTTTTAGGGTTTCATTGGTTTTTAGGGTTTTTCATTTTTTTAGGGTTTTTATGGTTTTCAAGGGTTTTCAAGTTTTTTAGGATTTCCTACACATTTTAGAATTTTTAGGGGTTTTAAATGGTTTTTTATGGTTTTTATATATTTTGAGGGGGGGGGGGGGTTGGGTTTTCAGGGTTTTTTGGGTTTTTTGGGTCATTTAGGTTTTTAGAGTTCTTTTTGAGATTTTTAGGTTTTTTAAAACAAAATCGAGTTTTTTTTATCATTTCTTGGGGTTTAAAGGGTTTTTAGAGTTTTTAATGGGTTTTATGGTTTTTATTTGGTTTTAGGGTTTTCTTCAGATTTTTAGGGTGTTTTATGGGTTTTTGGGGCGGTTTAGTGTTTTTATGGTTTTTTTGTATCCATGAATTTTTAGGGGGTTTTAATATTTTTTGGGTTTTTAGAGTTCTTTAAGGGTTTTAATGATTTTAATGGATTTTAGGGGTTTTCAAGGGTTTTTAGGGTTTTTAGGTTTTTTGGGTCTTTTTGGGATTGGTTTTTTTTTGTGTTTTATTGGGTTTTTAATTCTTTTTAGAGATTTTTAATGCTTTTAGGGGTTTTAAGGTTATTAAAAAAATTATTTGTTTTTATATGTTTTATAAAGTTCTTAGTGGTTTTTATTGTTTTCATAAGTTTTTTAGTGTTTTTAGGGTATTTTACATTTTCATTGATTTTTAGTGGGTTTTAGAATTTTTATGGTTTTTGCATATTTATGGATTTTGTGGTGTTTTTAGTGGTTTTTAGGGTTCTTAGGGTTTTTTAGTGTTTTTAAGGCCTTTGTGGGTTTTAGGGGTTTTTTATGTTTTTATGGTTTTATGGGTTTTTAGAGTTTTTTATTGTTTTTAGGGTTTTAAGAGTTTTTAGAGATTTTAGCAGGTCTTCAGGGGTTTTAGGGGTTTTAAGGGGTTTTACTGTTTTTAGGGTTTTTATTATTTTTAGGGGTTTTTAGGGGTTTTAAGGGTATATTACATTTTCATGGATTTTTAGGTGTTTTTTTAGGTTTTTTATAGTTTTTATGGTTTTTAGGTGTTTTTGGGATTTTGTGGGTATTTAGGGGTTTTCAAGGGTTTTTCATTGTTTTTTCAAGGTTTTTAGGGTCTTTTGGGTTTTTTGGGCATTTTCAATATTTATGTTTTTAAAGTTTTTTTTAGATTTTTTATGGTTTGTAGGTGTTTTGTGGTTTTTAGGGGTTTTAGGCTTTTTTCATTTTCATAGATTCTTAGGGGATTTTGAGAATTTTTATGGTTTTTAGGGTTTTTATGGATTTTCTAGGGTTTTGAAGTTTTCAGGGTATTTTAGGGTGTTTAGGATTTTTCTGGGTTTTTATGGTCCTTTGGGTTTGAAGGGTTTTTTTAGTTTTATTGGGGTTTTAAATTTTTTTTCATATTTTTAACGTTTTTAGGGGTTTTAAGGGTTTTTAGACTTATTAGTGGTTTTTAGGGTTTTTTTATGGATTTAGGGTTTTTATGGTTTTAATGGATTTTTCTTGGTTTTTGGTTTTTTTAATGTTTTTATGGAATTTGAGAGGAATTTATTATTTTTATGGTTTTTAGGGTTTTAGGGTTTTTAGGTATCTTGGGATATTTTTAGATTTTAATGGGATTTTAGGGGTTTTGGGGGTTTTCAGGGTTTCTAGCAGTTTTTAAGGTTTTTAAGGGTTTTTTTTGAGTTTTTATGTCTTTTATGGTTTTTTAGAGTTTTTATCATTTTTAGGGGTTATAAGAGTTAATAGAGTTTTTTTTTGTTTTTAAGGATTTTTTTAGGGTTTTTAAGCTTTTGAGGGGTTGTTTAGGTTTTCATGGGGTTTTGAGGATTTATAAGGTATATAAGTTTTCACGGTTTTTTAGGGTTTTTTTAAATTTTATGGTTTTTATGTTTTTTAGTGTTTTTAAGGATTTTGAGGGTTTTTAGGGATTTTATGGGGTTTTAGGGGTTTTCAGGGGTTTTAGGGTGTTTTGGGTTTTTAGGGGGTTTTTTTTAATTTTTTAGATTTTTAAGGGTTTTTATAGTTTTTTAAAATCTTTATCGGGTTTTAGGGGTTTCGAGTTTTTAAGGGTTTTTATGGTTTTCAGGGGGGTTTTAGTGTTTTTTATATTTTCATGGATTTTTATAGTTTTTTAGGATTTTCATGGGTTTTTAGGGTTTTAAGGGATTTTAGGGGGCTTTTGGTTTTTTAGGTCCTTTTTTGGTTTTTAGAGTTTTTTTAGTTATTCATGGTTTCTTAGGTTTTTCATATTTTTTCTACATTTTTAGGGGTTTGAAAGGGTTTTTATAGTTTTTAGTGAATTTTAGGGTTTTTATGGGTTTTTTTGTGGTTTTAAGGTTTTTAGGGGGTTTTTAGGATTTTTATGGTTTTTAGGGGTTTTAGGATATTTAGAGATATTGATGGGTTTTAGGGTTTTTCAGGTGTTTTAGGGTTTTTAGGGGTTTTTAGGGTTTTGGGTTTTTAACTGTTTTCAGGGTTTTTAGGGTCTTTTTGGTTTTTTGGGGGGTTTTTTGAGTTTACAAGGGTTTTTAATGTTTTTATAACTTTTTTTAACATTTTTAGGGGTTTGAATGGTTTTTACATTTTTTAGTGTTTTTAGGGGTTTTTAGGGTTTCTTACATTTTCAAATATATTTGAAGCTTTTTTAGGATTTCTATAGTTTTTTAGGGTTTTTAGTGTTTTTAGGGATTTTGAGGGTTTTTTGGGGTTTTAAGGGATTGTTAAGTCTTTTTGTATTTTGCGGGGTTTTTTTGAGTTTTTTAGGGGTTTTTAGGCTTTTTTTACTTTTTAACATTTTTAGGGCAAGGAAGATGCGAGGGTCGGACTATTTCCAGCCCCCCAAATTTATTAGAAAGAAAAAAGAGACCCAGTAGACACAGGAGGGGAGGGGTCAAACGACCCACACCCAAAAACCCCTTACAACCCACGCCAAAAAAAGAAAAATCAAAAAAGAAAAGATGCAAAACAAACCCAAACAGAAAACACACAACATCATGTAGCAACCACCATCATCACCAGCATCAACCAGCATCCAGCAGCTCACAACCAAGGGTTTTAAGGGTTTTTAGAGTTTTTTGTGGTCTTTTAGGGTTTTTATGTGTTTTATGGGTTTTTATGGTTTTAGGGGTTTTAGGGTTTTGGTGGGTTTATTATGGTATTTAGGATTTTTTTTTATTTTCATATATTTTTATGGTTTTTTAATATTTTTATGGTTCTAAGGATTATTTAGTGTTTCTAGGGATTTTGAGGGGTTTTAGGATTTTTCTAGAGTTTTTAGTGTTTTTAGGTTATTTGGGTTGTTAGGGTCTTTTGGGTTTTTTGAGTTTTTTAGGGTTTTAATTATTTTAATGTTTTTGAATGTTTTTATGGGTTTAAGGGTGTTTATGGGGTTATAAGGTTTTTAGGGGTTTTTATGGCTTTTATGGATTTTTTTGGGTTTTTAGGGATTTTTTATGTTTTCATGGATTTTTAGGGGGTGTTAGGATTTTTATTGTTTTTAGGGTTTTTAGTGTAGTTATGGATTTTGAGGGGTTTTAGTGTTTTTAGTGGTGTTTAGGGTTTTTAAGTTTTCTAGGGTATTTTGAGTTTTTAGTGTTTTTTTATTTTTCTCTGGTTTTGAAAGTATTTCATAGTTTTTAACATTTTTAGGGATTCTAAGGGTTTTTATAGTTTTAGTGGTTTTTTGGGGTTTATGGGGTTTTAGGGGTTTTATGGTTTTCAGTGGTTTTTAGTGTTTTTAAGGTTTTCAAGGTTTCTAGGGTCTTTTTGGTTTTTAGGTTTTTTTTTATTTTTTTAGGGTTTTAAAAGTTTTTCATAGTTTTTAACCTTTTTAGGAATTTTTAGGGTTTTTATAGTTTTTAGTGGGTTTTTTGGGGTTAATGGGTTTTTAGGGGTTTTTAGGGGTTTTTATGGTTTTCAGGGGTTTTTAGAGTTTTTATGTTTTCATGGATTTTTAGGGCTATTTTATTATTTTCATTAATTTTTGGGTTTTTAGGGTTTTTAGGGATTTTGAGCATTTCTAGGGATTTGCCTAGGTTTTTAGGGGTTTTAGTAGTTTTCAGGGTTTTTAGGGACTTTTTCGGTTATGGTTTTTTATATGTTTTTAGGGTTGTAAAGGTTTTTTAGAGTTTTTTTAACATTTTTAGGGTTTTTCATGTTTCTTATAGTTTTTAGTGGTTTTTAGGTGTTTTATGGGTTTTTAGATTTTTTAGGTTTTAAGTGCTTTTTATGGATTTAAGGGGGTTTTCAAGGTCTTAAGTATTTTAACATTTTCTTTGATTTTAAGGTTTTTTTTAGGATTTTTATGGTTTTTAGGGTTTTTAGGGTTTAGTGATTTGAGTTTAATAGTGTTTTGGGGGGTTTTTTAGTGTTTTAGGGTCTTTTTTCGATGTTATGGGTTTTTTGATTTCTTTAGTGTTTTAGGTTTTTTAGATTTTTTTTAGCTCTTTTAGGGGTTTTAAGGTTTTTTAGAGATTTTAGTGGGGTTTTAGGGTTTTTATGGGTTTATAGGATATTTAAGGGTTTTAGGGGTTTTATGGCTTTCATGGCTTTTCTAGGGTTTGTTTTTTGATTTTTTATGTTTTCATGTATTTTTAGGGGATTTTTTGGATTTTTATGGTTTTTAAGATTTTTAGGATCTTTTTTGGGGTTTTAGGGTTTTTTAGAATTTTAGGGTTTTAACGTTTTTAGAGATTTTAACATTTTTAGGGGTTTTCAGGGTTTTTAGAGATTTTCGTGGTTCTTAAGGGATTTTAAGGTTTTTAGGGGTTAATGGTTTTCAGGGGTTTTTCATGGTTGTTAGGGTTTCAATGTTTTCATGTATTTTTAGGTGTTTTTTATGATTTTTATTGTTTTTAGGGATTTTTTTGGATTTTAGAGATTTTGGGGGGGGGGTTTACGGTTTTTCAGGGGTTTATAGCGTTGTAGGGACTTTTGGTTTTTTAGGGTTTTTTCGATCTTTTAGGGGTTTTAATGTTTTTAGAGTTTTTTAATGCTTTAAGGGTTTGGGGGGTTTAGAGTTTTAAGTGGTTTGTTAGGGGTTTTTAATGGTTTTTAGGGGTTTTAAGGGTTTTAGAGATTTTTTATGGTTGTCGTGGGGTTTTTCAGTGTTTTATGGATTTTTACATTTTCATTAAATTTTAGGGGTTTTTTTACCTTTTTTTGTTTTTTTATGGTTTTTAGTGTTTTTATGGACTTTTAGGGGTTTAGGGTTTTTATCCCTTTTTCAGAGTTTTTAGGGTGTTTTTGGTGTTTTGGGTTTCTTGGTGTTTTAGGGTTTTTTTGGGTCAGAGAGCCTAAAAAACCCGTAAACCCCTAAAAACCCTAACAAACCCCCAAAAACCATCAAAACGCCAAACAACTCTAAAATACTCTAAAAACCATAAAACTCCAAAAAATCCCTAAAAATCAATGAAAACATAAAAACACTAAAAACCCTGGAAAACCATAAAAAACTTAAAACACCATAAAACCCCTAAAACCCCCCTAAAACACTAAAAACCCTTAAAACCCCAAAAACTTTAAAATAGTCTAAAAAACACTAAAATCCCTAAAAAACCCCAAAACTCTCAAAATCCCTAAAAACCCTATAAACCATAAAAATGTAAATAACCATAAAAAACATAAAATATCCTTAAAACCCATAAAACCCCTAAAAACATTTGAAACCTGTAAGAACCCATAATAAAATAAAAAACCACTAAAAACTCTAAAACCTCTTAAAACCCTGAAAAACTATAAAAATACCCTATAACCCAGAAAGACCCTGAAAACCTTGAAAACCCCTAAAAACTCTAAAAACCCATGGAAACCCCTAAAACCCCTCAAAATCAAAAAAAAAGGTAAAAAAAAATAAAACCCATAAAAAACCTAAAAGCCCCTAAAAATACATGAAAATGTAAAAAAACATTGAAAACCCTTAAAAACCATAAAAATCCCTAAAAACAATAAAACCCCTAAAAACTATAAAAACCAAAAAAACCCTAAAAACTTATAAAAACCCATTTAGACCCCTAATAATGTTAAAAACAGTAAAAACCCTTTAAATTCTAAAAAACAAAGAAAATCCCCTAAAAACCCAAAACACCCTAAAAACCCTAAAAAATCCCAAAAAACTTTAAAATCCCTTGAAAAACCCTAAAAACCCTAAAATTCCTAAAAACCACAAAAAAACCCAAAAACCATAAACATCAAAAAACACTAAAAACTCTCATTGTGGTACTTTGTTACACCAGCTTTTGTGAATCCTTAGTGGACTCATACATGAACAGGGTTTCCCATACCCAGTTTTGCAAACCTCCTCTACAACGCCTTGTACTTTATTTTTCTTAATAAATTTGGGGGGATCGGCAACCCCTGCCCTAAAAAATCCATGAAAATTTAAAACCCCCCAAAACCTAAAAATCCCCTGAAATTCTTAAAAACCTCTAAAACCCCATTAAACTCCTAAAAACACTAAAAACTCTAAAAACCTTTAAAACCCATAAAAACCCTAAAAACCCAAGAAGACACTATAAACCCATAAAACCCATAAAAACCCTAAAAAACCACAAAACTTCTAAATACCATAAAAATCTAAAAAACCCCTAAAAATACATGAAAATGTAAAAAACCTAGAAAAACTCTTAAAAACTGTAATTACATTAAAACCCTAAAAACCCATAAAAACCCTAAAAACTACTAAAAACTCTAAAACCCGTAAAACCCTAAAATTGTTAAAAAACACTGAAAAAATGTAAAAGAATAAATAAATAAAAAACCCCAAAGGAAGGTAAAAACCTGGAGGTAGAGTAAAAACCATAAAACCCTAAAAAATCCCAAAACCCTCAAAATCCCTAAAACCCCTAAAAAACCCTAAAATCCATAAAAATCCTAAGAAACCCCTATAAATCCATGAAAACGTAAAAAACCCTAAAGACGCTAAAAAAAAAACGATATTCCATAAAACCCCGTAAAACCAAAAAAAACGTTAAAACCCATAAAAACCTAAAAACCACTAAAAACTCTAAAAACATTTAAAAATCCTAAAAACATTAAAAAACTCTAAAAATCCTTAAAAAATCTAAAAAACCTAAAAACCTAAAAAGACTGTAAAACCCTGAAAAAATGTAAAAAGGACTAAAAACCCTTAAAACCTTTTAAAATAACTAAAAATCTATAAAAATAAAAAAAATCCATATAAATAATAAAAACATAAAAATCCTAAAAACCCTCTAAAAATATATGAAAAGGTAGAAAATACTAAAAAACCTGAAAACCATAAAACCCCCTAAAAAACATAAAAACCCCAAAACCCCATAAAAACTATAAAAACCTCTAAAATCATTAAAAACCCTAAAAACAACTAAAAATGTTAAAAACACTAAAAATCATAAAAACCCCAAAAAAATAAAAAAATCCTTGAAAATTAAAAATCCCTAAAAACCCTGAGAAACCCAAAATACCCCAGAAACCATCTAAAAATCCTGAAAATCCCTAAAAAACTTAAAAACTTCTAAATATCCCTTTAAACCCCCAAAACTCTAGAAAACACCACAAAACCCTCAAAATACATAAAAACCCTAAAAAACCAAAAAAAACCATAAAATTCCAAAAACTCCTAAAAACCATGAAAATGAAAAAAACTATAAAAACCCTAAAAACCCCTGAAAACCATAAAACCCCTGGAAAACCTTAAAAACCTCTAAAAATCTATAATCCCCCTATAAATCACTAAAAACTATAAAAATAATTAAAACCCCTAAAAATTTTAAAAAATCTAAAAAACCTTGATGCCCTAAAAAACTAAAAAACACTAAATTCCTCTAAAAACTAAAAAATCCTAAAAAACCCCTAAAAATAAATGAAAATGTACAAACCCATAAAAACTCTTAAAATCCTCAAAACCCATAAAAACAAATAAAATCTCTAATAACCCTTAAAACCCCAAAAAATGTTATAAACGCTAAAAACCCTTTAAAACCCTGAAAACCTTAAAAATTCTTAAAACCCCTAAAAGGCCTCAAAATCCATAAAAACTCTAAAACCAATAAAACCAAAGCAATCCTAAAAAACCTCTAAAATCCATGAAATTGTAAAAACCCTAAAATCCCTGAAAACCCTAAAAATCATAAAACCCCTAAAAACCTTAGAAAATTTTAAAAACCCTGAAAGTCATGAAAACCCTGCTAAAAACCTTAGAAAAACCTAAAACACCATAAATATACTAAAACAACTAAATACATTATAAATCCCCCAAAACACTAAAAACTTTAAAAAACCAGAAAAAATCGAAAAAAAATCAAGAAAAAATCCTAAAACCCCCAATGACCTTAAAACCCTTGAAAACACTTTAAAACCCTTGAAACCCCTGAAAACCCTAAAGCCCCTTAAAATCCCTAAAACCCCTAAAAATCCCTAAAAACCATAAAAACCCTAAAAAACTCCTAAAAATCCATGAAAACGTAAAAAAACCCAAAAAATTGAAAAAAAACCCATGAAAACCACAAACCCCTAAAATCCTTAAAATCTCTAAAAACCCATAAAACCTGTACAAAAACTCTAAAAAACCTTAAAAACCCAAAAAAACTGAAAACGACCCTAAGAACCCCTAAAAATCACAAAAAACCCTCAAAATCTGTAAAAACTATAAAACCCCCTAAAATCCATAAAATTCTTAAAAACCAACTAAAAACCACAATAACGTAAAAATACCTAAAAACCCCTTAAAATCCATAAAACCCCTTAAAACATTAAAAAACCCTTAAAACCCATAAAATATATAAAAACCAATAAAATCTCTAACAACCCTTAAACTAATAAAAACATTAAAAAACCATGAAAAACCATAAAACCCCTAAAAACATAAAAAATTGTAAAAACCCAAAACTCCATAAAAAACCTAGAAAAATACTAAAACCCCAATAAAAACCCTAAAAACCCTCAAAATAACTAAAATCCATAAAAACATAAAAATCCTAAAAAACCCTTAAAAATTCTTAAAAACCTAAAGAACTATAAAACCTTGAAAACCCATTGAAAATGCATAAAACCCTCAAAACCCCTAGAAATGTTAAAAACCTGAAAACCCTAAAATACTCAATAAAAACCTAAAAAACCCAAAAAAACTCTAAAACCCTTGAAAACCCCTAAACCCTTGAAAAACCCTAAAAACCCTAAAAATACATAAAACCCCTAAAAACCCCTAAAACCGATAAAAATTCTAAAAACCCTTAAAGATCCATGAAAACATAAAAAAACCCCAAAAACCTATAAACCCCCTGAAAACCACAAAAACTTCTTAAAACCATAAAAATCCCTAAAACACAAAAAATTACTAAAACCTGCTAAAAAATATAAAAAATTCTTAAACCACCTAAAAACATTAAAAAAAATACAAAAACCATTTAAAACCCAAAAGACCCTAAAAATCCTAAAAACCCCATCAAACCCATCAATCCCTGAAAAACCCTAAATATCCCTAAAACCCTAAAAGACCCTAAAAGACCCTAAAAACCATAAAAATCCTAAAAAACACAAAAAATCCATGAAAACATAAAAAACCTAAAAACCCTTGAAAACCATAAAACCCCTAAAATCCATAAAAAACCCTTAAAACCAATAAAAAACTTAAAAACACTAAAAAATCTTAAAATCACTAAAAAGGTATAAAAAATCTAAAAAACATTAAAGAACCTAAAAACTAAAAAAACCTACAAGCCCAAAAAACCCTGAAAATCCATTGAAAATGATAAACACCCCTAAAACCCATAAAAACCCTAAAAACCAACAAAGAACACAAAAAACCTGAAAAAACTCTAAAAATGTTAAAAACTCTAAAAACACATAAAACCCTTAAAAATTAAAAAAACCCCAAAAAACTCAAAAAAATCCTAAAAACTCAAAAACCCCTTAAAAACCCAAAAGACCCTAAAAACCCTGAAAACCCATAGAAACCCTTAAAACCCCTAAAAACCCTGAAAACCCCCGAAAACCTCTAAAATCCCTCAAAATCTCCAAAAACCATAAAAACCCTAAAAACCCTAAAAATCATAAAACCCCCTAAAATACATGAAAACAAAAAAACAATAAAAAAACAATAAAAACCTTCAAAAATCCATGAAAAATATAAAAACCTCTAAAAAAATTTAAAAACCTAAAAAACTATAAAACTATAGAAACCCTTAAAACCCTTAAAAATGTTTAAAAAATCTAAAAAACCTTAAAAACCCTAAAAAACTCAAAAAATCCTAAAAACCCAAAAATATCCTAAAAACCTTGAAAAAACCTAAAACCCCTAAAACCCTAAAACCCTTAAAAACCACAAAAAACCCCTTAAAATCCACAATTCCCTAAAATAACCTAAAATCTAGAAAAATCCTAAAAATCCATGAAAACATAAAAAACTGTAAGAACCCTAAAAAACCCTTGAAAACCTTAACCCCCCCCCCAAACCCATAAAACTCTTTAAACCCACTAAAAACAATAAAAAACCTTAAAACCCTAAAAACTAAAAATACTCGAAAACCCTAAAAAACCTAAAAACCCATGAAAATCCACAAAAACCATAAAATTCCCTAAAACCCTAAATACCCTAAAAACCATAAAAAACCAAAAAAATCCATAAAAATCCAAAAAAAAGTAAAAAAATCTACAGACCCTGAAAAACCCATGGAAACCATAAAACTCCTAAAAAACATAAATAACCCTAAAAACTGATAAAAAATCAAAAAACCCACAAAAATTTTAAAATCCCTTAAAACTGCAAAACATATGAAAAATCTATAAAACCCCTTAAAACCACTAAAAACTCATAAAAACCTAAAATCCCAAAAGACCCTAAAACTCCTAAAAGGCCCTAAAAACCCTAAAAACCAATGAAAAACCCTAAAACCCATTAAAATCCCTACAAACCATAAAAAACCATAATGACCATAAAAATCAAAAAAACACCATAAAAGTCCATGAAAAAAACCTATAAAATTCCCTAAAATCCATAAAAAACCCTAAAAACCATAAAAACCCAAAAAATCACTAAAAACTCTAAAAAATATTAAAACCTTAAAAATGTTAAAAACTCTAAAATCCTTAAAAACCCAAAAGTCACAATAAACCCTAAAAACCCCTAAAATCCCTTGAAAACCCCTAAACCCCCTCAAAATCCCAAAAACCATAAAAACCCCTAAAATCCATAAAAATCCTAAAAACTCCAAAAAATATAGGAAAATGTAAAAACCCCTAAAAACATTTGAAATCCCAGAAACTATAAAAATCCTTAAAAAACCTACGAAAACCCTAAAACCCCATAAAAACCCTAAAACCACTAAAACTCTAAAACCTTTAAAACCCTTAAAAATATTGAAAAAAATATAAAAACCTTAAAATACCTAAAAACTAAAAAAGCCCTAAAAACCCAAAAAGACCCTACAAACCTAGAAAATCCATAAAACCCCTAAAAGCCCCCCTAAAACCCAAAAATCACTCAAAACCCTAAAAAACATATAAATCCAAAAAACAACTAAATTTTTTAAAAAGGATAAAAATATCATAAAAACCCAGAAAACCACCTAAAAACCATAAAACCCCTTAAAAGCCTAAAAACCCCTAAAAAATCATAAAACTATATATACCCAATAAAAACTCTCAAAACCATTTAAACCCATAAAATGTTAAAAAATTTCCCCTGGCGGTGGGAGGGGAGTGGCAACGGCACTTGAGTCGAAGCCCGAGGTTTCTGGTTCGAGTCCTCTTAGCTTCACACCTATGCTTTATTTGATGTTGCTCCAATTTCCCTGTACTCACCGATGAGAACCGGTCCAAGACAAAGGTTTTCCACTTTGGTCCTAGCTGGGGACATGTGACATATATGTGGTGAGCCTACCCCAATCACTTGTTACCTATATAAATGTGTTTCACTATAAAATAATTAGATTTTCCCAACAGGGGTATATCTATTGGTGAAAGTGCATTTTCTGTTGGTAACCTAAAAACCATAAAATCAACATACCTAAAAAACACCCTAACCATTTTCCTTATAAAATCCTAATTCCATAGACCTAAAAAACACTAAACCCCCTTTCCTAAAATAAACTAAACATTCATCCCCCATAAAACCAAATACCCTCATGATGAAATAGTGTTGAACCCACATCCACAAAAACACTATATCCTCAGCACCAAAAAACCTAAGACCCTCAGGCCCAAAAATTATTATACACTCATCCTCATAAAACTCTAAATCCCCAAAACAAAACAAGAAACAATATTGAAATCCTTAAAAACCTATAATATCATCACAAAAAAAATACACAAATTTCCCCAAAAAACCCATTACGATTAACAACAACATATCCTCAACCTTCATGCACTAAATTACCTAAATCCTCTTCCACATAATATCCTAAAACCTCAATAAAAAACCAAAATCTCTCTACCAGAAAAAACCCTATACCCTTTCCCCAAGCCACCATACACCCTCATCCCCAAATCAACCTGGACCCTCCACCAAAAAACTATCTAAAACCACAACACCAAATAACCCTAAACCATTAACCCAAAAAACCATCGACCGTAATCCCTAAAGAATCTTATTATCTCATCCCCCAAAACCCTAAACCCTCATCCCAAAAATCGATAAATTTGTACCACCAAATAACATATTCCCTCATCCCCAATAGAACCTAAACCCTAATCCCCAAAAAACCCAAAACCCATACCATCAAAAATCACTACACACATAGCACCACAAAACCCTAAACCATTATCCTCATAAAACCATTAACCCTCATACTTATTAAACCATAATCCATTTCCCTACAAAATGGTAACACTTAGACCCAGAAAACCCTTATAACCTAGCCCCATCCCCAAAAATTGTAATCCCTAAGGCCCAAAAGACACTAAATGATTTTTTTAAAAAAAATTATACCATATATCCCAGTAAAACCTCATTCCTAATCTTGAAAAATCCCTAGACCTTCATCCCAATAAACAATAAAACCTCAACAACAAAAATAAACCTTAACCCTTACCACTAAAAAACAATATATCCCTTTCCCCAAAAAATCCAATAAACCAAAGAATCATAAACCTTATACGACATAAAACCCTAAACCCATGGCCCCATATAACCTAATCTAATATAACCATAAAACCATAAACCATCAGCATAATAAAAATCCTATGCCCTAATCTCTGAAAAACCTGAAACCCTAAGCCCTTAAAAACAGTAAACCCTTATCCCCAAAAAACCATTAACCAAGAGTAAAAAACCACAAAAATCTCAACCCTAAAAAACCTAAACCATCATCCTAAAATGTAACAACACAAGCTTCCACGGTATATTTCCCTTCGAATAATGCAATGTCTTACACTGTATGAAACTTCGAGATTCTAACACACCGCGTCCAATCAACCTATTTATAATGAATAGTAATATCTACTTTTTGAAATTTTATAAATTTTATTTTTCAAAATGGACTTCATTATTGAATTTTAAATATTGAAATTATATTAGGGTAAATTTTTCGTAAATTTTTGAAAAATTTCAATTTTTGATGAATAGTGAAAAATACTAAATTATAATTAAAAACAACTTTTTTAATCGAAATAGTTAATAGTGTCAAATTATACATTTCAATTATTTTTAAGTATAATTAGATTTTATTTTTATCATTTAATTTAATTTAGTTCATTGGATATAATATCATGATAAACTGACATAAACAATTGTCAATCTTTTGATAGTTATTATTTCCTAAAAACACGTTTTTTGTTTTGACAACGGGAATTAATTTTAAATTAATTTCTGCCACTTATGTGTTTTCAATTTGGAAAAATTGATTCCATATTTGGAATCAAGTAGAGTAAATTGTGTAAATAGGTACATTTTAGTTTTATAAATAATGATTATTTACTTCAGTAAATATTTTATTTACCATGGTTAAAGGGGTAAATCCAGTAAATATGGTGAAAAAACAATTTTATAATAATATTAAACTATCCTAACACGTGTCCTAACCCTATTGGATGATACATATACGACCTTGGTCATCCTTTTGTCAATTTTGGGACCCCATGGAGCCACTTGGGTGTGATAAAGACATTTTATATCAAATAATTTAACGTAAAGACAAAAATAACAAAAACAAATATCATTTAGTAAAAAAACTTTTATATGAGGTTATATAATTGATCTATTCAACTATATATAGTCATTATAAATCTAAAAATATTTCTTACATAATTATATTTTATTTATAATTTTTACACATAAAGTAAATATATTTATATATGACACAATAATGATGCAATATTTTCCTTATTAATGAAACAATCAAATAAATGATATTATAAATATTAATATAAATATAATTTGTAAGTTTTAATGTCATAAACAAAATTTTTAGGTTAATATGACATATGAGGGTTGATTAAATGAATTTGGGTCGAATTATCATGTAGTTATTTCTTTTACAAAAACAAAATAACAAATAGTGTCAAAATTGACATAAAAGAGTTTTAAAAACAAATATAATTTTTTTAATTGATAATTTTTTTTAAAAAATATATTTTTTGGCCAAAAAACTTATATAAGGATATTTTTATCATTAATCAACCACTTGGGGTTTCTTAAGAATTTTATATTAAGTTTATTAACTGTAAAATATAAAACTACAGAGAGACATGGTAACTGTCAAACTATTTAACTAAGAGTTAAATATAAAATATAAGGTTAATATGGTTACCTAAAATGTATAAAACCTATTGAGTGAGAGGTTTTAGACCCATACCCAAATAATACTCTAAATAAATAATTTTTGAGCCATTATTAACTGAAAATAATTTTATTATAAAATAATATTTCAATCTTTTCCTAAAGTGAGCCTCACCTCTCTTATAAAACGAGACTTCCCCTTCTATTAATTTCACTCTTCCAAAGCCATTTGGCTTGGCCAAACCCAAACCAAATACCCTACCCACATTCCTCCATTCATTATAGATACCTTACTTTGGTCAGAAAGCTAGTCTAATGATCCATATTGATCAAATCAATTGAAGAATAGGTAAATATTTCATCACCCTTCCACGTTCTTTTCTTCATCCACGTCCTCTTTCTTTGTTGTTTCCATTCTAAAATAATAACTCCTGTATATTCTATATACTGTGATGTTATAATAAAAATGGTATAACCATATTCATTATTCTATCCATCATATTAATGACAATGTCACCATATGTGTGTACATAAGATTTACCGTCTCCACGTAGTGGTGTAGTTTTTTATTCAAACACATCATTATTTGAAAAGGTATAATAATGAGTATAACTAATGTAAATAATAAATATAAAATGTTAATTATTCTGTATATTTTATATACTATCCAGTTACATACGATTTCACCATCAATATAATTATATTGTCGCTTTTGCATACGTACGGATTACCGTCTCCAAGAACACGATGAGATTCATTCCCCGATGTAATAATTCAAGAATAATATTTTTTTTATGATTAAAAATAATATTTATGAACATAATATCATTCTGTATATGAATAAAATTTATCCTATCCATAAGAAAAATTCCATACGTAACCAAACATATAAAGGAAAATTAATCAGTTAACACTCGAAATAATGATACTACTGAAATATTAGTAACAAAGAAATATTAGAGGATCATATATGATATTATATTTATGTATATAGTATTTTATAATTTAATAACAATGTTTTAACTATTATATAAGAAGTAAACATACCATCAACTAATGAAAATTACAAGGTAAGTGTTAATTTCTCAACCTCTTTTTTATTCGAGGTTGTTATTACGTAAATGTCTAATATGACCTATTTATCATCCACATGCATGTTTTCTTAAAAATGTATTTAAAAACATTTTTACTATTTACTAGACTATGGTTTAATGTGATTATACCCATATTTGAGCTTCTATGTTTTGAATGAAATATTTACGTCATTTTCCAAACAAGGTACTTTATGGCCTTTTTTGAAAAAATTAAGGTTAGAATGTATTTTATCGTATACATTGGGTGCAACTATTTTCAAACCTAATAAAATCATCGAATAATCCCTTACAAGATTAAAAAAATATTTTAAAAATAAATGATTTCTTTAATAATTATATGAATCTTAAATGGTTTCAAAATTTAAAGAGGTATTTCTTTCAAATACTTTTCATTTCATCTATGTCAACATTTATTGATGGATTTTAAACATTATTGAAGTAGATTTATTATGATACAAATATTCCATATTGTATTGAAGGTTTTTTGATATGTCTGACTTTGGAGGTGATATTTTTATACCATTCATGGAATATGGTTAAAGTATTGAAATTTTATATTCTAGTTTTAATATGAATGATTATGTTACATTTCAACCATTTCATATGAGCAATGCATTGGAATTAGTATGTTATGGGTGGGGCCTACTATATCACCTCGGTGTATCGGTAGGTCTCATGAGATAATTCGACGTGGAATTTTATGAGGCCTTTCCCAATATGATATATGGTTTTGGCCGAGGCCTTAATCATTTTTAGACATCATGGCTGAGGCCTTGACAAAATGGTTCAGAATGTCTGGCATTATACATTCCCTCATTATGAAAATAGTAATGATGGTTCATGTGGTTATTCGACTAGTAGAATACTGATAACAATGTTTTATTATGGAATTATTTACTCAACTAATATTCCTATCATAAATTGTACATGTTTATTATTTGTGAAGGCATGTGTTTGGAATTATTCATCATGCATAATGTTTATGTTATATTCTATTGTATTTCTTACCCTTACTAAGAATTTGAGCCCACCCCTTTCATATGTTTTGTTTTCCCATGATATGAAGAAGTTAGTTATGAGTGACTGGTAGGCATAATCTATGAGGGTTGGATGTTTCTAATGGAATAAATTATTGTTGTATTTCATTTCAGGTTGTAATGTTGAACTTATATATGTATCTTATTTCCAATAATACTAAACTGATAAGTCTTTTGGGACATGATTCCTTGTATAATGCCAATGTTATGTAATAATTAACCTTCTCGGGGTACCTGGAGTCATGGTTTTACAGTTGGTATCCGAGGAAGTTTAGTACAAACCGTGGAAACTATATTTAGAAAAACTCTGATTAGAGAACATTACCCTAAGATAGCCATTGAAGATTAGTATAGAAAAACATCCTAGAATTTTGGTACTGTAGTGATTTAGTGAGTTTTCCACGTAAAACATCTCTGTCTAGATATGACCAGGTAGAGGTGGCTCTGGAACAGATGTACCTTGGGGTAAAACCCAAAAACACCACTTTGAGCTAGACTCGAATGAGAACTGGTGCACAAAAACAGGCCTTGCTGCACTCTTGGTTACAACACTCCTAGGGGATATGCTTAAGATAATTCTCACTTTCTTTACAAACCGTTATGAAGGATTTATGAGTATATAAATCCTCAAAGAAATCATTTTCATGATTATGGAATATATCCATAAACTGTTCAATTAATGTTAAGTATTTTACAAGTTTGGAATTATGTATTGTTGTTCATAAACAAATCTACTGTATGCAATTATTTAGAAATGGTGACTAGTGGAAGGAATGGAAACCATATCAATGAGCATAATCCATGTACGAATTTTCCTCCTGCTCAAGATAATTATAGTGGAGTTGGTGATGGAACTAGTGCTAATCAGCTTATCACCATTCTGGGACAACTCACAGAGGTTATGAATAATAATCTTACCCATATTTGGGCTCCCTGATCCAAAACGCAGAGGATCAATGTCAGATCTCTTCATGAAGAAACAATAAAAAACATTCAATGGGTCTACAAATCCATTTGTAGCTGAACAATGGATATGTTCCTTAGAGAAAATATTTCTTTCTTTGTGGAGTAGCGAAAGGGAAAAAGTTGTCATGCCAGTTTATCACCTCACCAGAGATGAAGATCAATGGTGGACATTAATTTAAAAAAAAGGAGGATAAAGAAGTATAAAGTATGGAATGGAGGGAGTTTAAAGTTCTTTTATTAGAAAAATAATTTCCCCGTGACCATCATGTGGATATGGAAAGGAAATTTCTAGGTCTAAGAAAAAAGGAGGATGATAATCTTGTAATATATGAAGCTAACTTTACAAGGTTAGCAAGGCATGCTGCAGATTATTTATATTACCCAAGAAGTAATATTGATCGCTTCTTTGATGTGTTAAAACCATTTCTCTATCAAGCATTATTTTTGAAATCCTTCTCACTGTATGATGGTATTGTCTCTTGTGCTCTCAAAGAAGAAAACGAATTCTCTAAGTCTTACAACTTTAAAGAAAATCAAGAGAAGAAGAGATCTTCTGAACACTCTAGGAAAGGAAATAAGGAAACAAGGAAGAATGGAAGAGTTGAATTTCCACCCTGTGATAATTGTGGAAGGAAGCACCCTAGTTCCTATCTAAAAGGAAAAGGAGTATGCTAAAAATGTGGATAGAAAGTCCATCTTGGTAGTGATTGTAAGGAGAAGAAAGAAGATACTAATGTTCAATGATACAATTGTAGGGAGATGGGACATTATACAAGTGAATTCCATAAGCGCCAAGGGAACTTAACTTAGAAAAGGCCAATGGATCAATGCCAAGATTATGTGATTACTACTGCTGAGGTTGAAGATCCAAAAGATGTGGTAGTAGGTAAATAAATGGTTTCCTCATGTTTGGACAATGCTTTATTTGATTCTGTATCATCGCATTGTTTCACATATTCATAGTTTTCAAAGAAAAATAGATATTTCAAATTTGATTTAACAAGGTAATTGTTAGTCAAAAATCCTAAGGGAAGTATCATTAAAAAAATGTTTTGTGAATCAGTACCCATTAAGGCATATAAACATTGTTTATCTTCTAATCTAATCGTGACACCCATGATTTAATTTGATATAATCCTCAGTATGGATTGGATTTCAGACAATGATGTGAAAATTTTTTCTAAGAAGAAGGAGGTTACAATTATTGATGATGATAAGAAGTACCTTATCTTTAGAGTAGAAACATCACCATATGATTCTTATCTAGATCCACCCCCAGTAGCTCTACTAAATTCAATTATTCGGGAGGATGAAAATGAAATAATTATGGGTGAGTAAAAGAATGTTCGAATAAAGGACGTACCTATTGTGCAAGAATATGTTGATGTGTTTCTAGAGGATTTACTTGGACATCCTCCAGAATGAGAAATTGAGTTTTCCATTGATTTAATTCATGGTTCAAGACCCATATCGAAGACCCCTTATAGAATGACCACTGTGGAATTAGTGGAACTAATGAAACAACTAGAGGGATTGAGTAATAAGGGATTTATTCGCCCCAATGTTTCTCCATGGGGAGACCATATCGTTTTTGTTATAAAGAAAGACCGATCTATGAGGATTTGCATTGACTAAAGGGATATCAATGCTATAATAATAAAGAAAAAGTATCCTCTAACCCGCATTGATGATTTGCTCGACTAACTTCATGGAGATCAATATTTTTCAATGATTGACCTTCGATATAGATATCATCAGTTGTGTTTGAATGATGAAATTTTGAAAACAACATTTTGTACCAGGTACGGGCATTACAAGTTTACAGTAATGCCTTTTGGATTGACTAATGCACCCTATGTCTTCATGGATCAAATGAATAGTGTTTTAAAGAAATATCATGATGGCATTGTAGTGGTATTTATTTATGATATCTTGGTATACTCCAATATATACGAAGATTATGAAAATCACTTGCGCATAATTCTAAAGACTCTTAGAATAAATTAATTATATGGGATGTTTAGCAATTTTGAATTCTGGATACATAAGATTTATTTTCATGGCCATATTGTCTCTAATAATGGAATATTTTTTGATCCATCAAAGACCATGGAAATCCAAGAATGGCCCTCACTGACAAGTTTAATTGAGGCAGGCATTTTTATTGGTTTAGCAGGTTATTATCGACATTTAGTCCATAATTTTGGCCAGTTGGCTAACCCATTTACCAAGATCAATCCTAAAGGGGTTAAATTTGTTTGAAAAAAAGAGTCTGAAGAATGTTTTGATGAACTGAAGAGAAGATTAGTTAATGATCCTATCTCGACCCTACCATCAGGGAATGATGGGTTTGTTATTTATAGTGATTCTTCAAAGAAAGGACTTGGTTGTTTCCTTATAAAAAATTATAGAGTTATTTCCTATGCATCACAACATGTAAAAATTCATGAGAAAAACTATCCTACTCATTTTCTTGAGTTAGTAGCCGTAATCTTCAATCTAATGATATGAAGACACTATCTCTATGCTGAAAAACTTGAGATTTATAATGATCAAAATAGTTTGACATATATTTTCTCAAAAAAATATCTAAACATGAGGCAATGGAGATGGCTTGAACTGCTAGAGGATTATGATTGCACAATACACTACCACCCGAGGAAGGCAAATAAGGTGGAAGATGCTTTGAAAAAAATGGATCATTCAGTTTTGAACAAGATGAAAGTTGATAGGGATCATATTTTCATGGATCTAGTAATGGTGGATTTGGGAATAACCATGGAAGGTGAAACATCAATACCTTTCCAAATGGATTCAAAACCATCTCTACTAGAAAGGATAATGAGTTCTAAGATAGATGATGGGGAGTTTCAAAAGGAGATTAAAGCTGTAAATGATGGGAGATTGAGTGACTTTGTATATGAAGATGGAATTATGAAATTTGGGAAGAGAATTTTTCTTCCCAACATACATAATCTAAAATGGGAATTGTTGGATGATTCTCATAGCACCAATATCTCTATAAACCATGGGAGAACCAAGATGTATAGATATTTGAAGGAACATTTTGGGTGGGAAAACATGAAAAGAGAGATTGCTGATTTTGTGTCAAGATGCATGGTTTTCTAACATGTTAAATGTGGAAGACAACATCATAGAAGAGTGATGCATCCTCTTCCCATACCTGAGTGGAAATGGGATGATATTATGATGGAATGTTTCATGGGGCTACCAAAGACACCTAGAAGGAATGATGCAATATGGGTCATTGTTGATAATCTTACCAAGTCAGTACATTTTCTTGCTATACGAGTAGATTTACCACTTGAAAATTTTGTAAGAATGAATATTAATGAACTTGTAAGACTTAATTGAATAACCCTATCTATTTTTTCTGATCATGATCCCGATTTTACATCAAGACTCTGGAAAATTCTTCAGAAAACCTTGGATTCAGAACTTCGTCTGAGCACTGCCTACCACCCTCAAACTAATGGTCAATTAGAATGAACTATTAAAACTATAGAAGACTTGTTGAGATCTTACTCACTTGACTTTATAGGTATGTGGGATCAATATTTACCTATGGAAGAATTTTCTTATAATAATGGATTCCATTCATGTATTCAGATGGCACTATATGAAGCATTATATATAAAGAGATGTCGCACACCAACATGTTAGGATGATGTTGGTGGAAGAAAAATATTAGGCCCATAACTTGTTGAGGAAACAAAGGAAAAGGTGAAGTTTTTCCAAACCCACATCAAAGCAGCTCAAAGTAGATATAAGAGCTATGACAATAACTGAAGGAAGGATTTAGAATTTCCGGAAGGCGATCATGTTTTCACGAAGGATCTCCATGGAAGGGAGTTATACGATTCGGTAAGAAGGGTAAATCAAGTAAAAGGTAAATCAGACCTTTTGAAATTCTTGAACTAATTGGGGCTGTAGCATACCGTTTGGAAATTCCACCAAGCCTCTCCAAAGTTCACGTTGTGTTTCACATATCACAATTGAGAAAATACATGTCAGACTTAAAGCATGTACTCTCCTATGATGAAATTGAACTGGAACCTAATTCTTATTATTGTGAAGAGCCTTTCAAGATTATTGATACTAGAGAACAAGTGTTGAGAAATTGTATGACTCATCTGGTAAAATATCTATGGAGTAACCATAAGATGGAAGAGGCAACATGGGAACCAGAGGAACTTATGATGAAGAACCACCCAAATCTTTTTGTGAGGTAGTATTCTATAAATTTTGAAAACGAAATTATTTGAAGGAGGGAATAATGTAACATCCCAAGCATCCAAGGTATGTTTTTCTTTGAATAATGCAATATCTTGCATTGTACGCAACTTCGAGATTCTAACACACCGCGACCAATCAAAGTAGCCATTATGAATAGTAATACCCACTTTTTGAAATTTTATAAATTTTCTTTTTCAAAATGGACTTCATTTTTGAATTCATAATATTTATATTTGTTTAGGGTAAATTTTTTCTACTTTTTTGAAAACTTTCAATTTTTGATGACTAGTGAAAAATACTAAATTTTAATTAAATACAACTTTTTTAATCAAAAAAATATATAGTGTTAAATTATTAATTTGAATGGTTTTAAAGTATCATTATATTATATTTTAATCATTTAATATAATTTTGGTCAATTGATGTAATCTCATGATTAAACTGGATATAAACAAGTGTCAATCTTTTGTTAGTTATTATTTCATAAAAACCTGCTTTTTGTTTTGACAACAGAAATTAATTTTAAATTAATTTCTGCCACTTATATGTTTTTAATTTGGAAAAATAGATTCCATATTTGGAATACGGAGGTATAAATTATTTAAATTGATAACATTTATTTGCATACATTATTAATATTTACTTCATTAAATATTTTATTTACCATGGTTAAAGAGATAATTCCAGTAAATAAGGTTAAAAAACAATAGTATAATAATATTAAATTACACTAACAAGTGTCCTGACCCTATTGGATGATACATTTATGAACATTGGGATCATTGGGTCTATTTGGGGACCCCATGGATCCACATGGGATTGATAATTACATTTTATATAAACTAATCTAAAGTAAAGACAAAAATAACAAAAGCAAATATATTTTAGTAAAAAAAATTCATATGAGGTTATATAATTGATATATTAGACTATAAATAGTAATTAAAAATTTAAAAAGATTTCCTAAATCATGATATTTTATTTATAATTTTTATACAATATATAAATATATTTATATATGACACAATAATGATGCAATATTTTTCTTATTAATGAAACAGTCAAATAAATGATATTATAAATATTAAAATAAATAAAACTTGAAATTTTGTATGCCTTACACGAATTTTATATGTGAATAGGACATATTTGGGTTTATTAAATGGTTTCTTTTCAATTAATCATGCTGTTATGACTTTAACAAAAACAAAATACCAAATAGTGTCAAAATTTACATAAAAGAGTTTTTAAAAAAAAATTTACATTACTAATTGATATAATATTTTAAAAAATCTATGGTTTGGAAAAAAGACTTATATGTTGATATTTGTGTCATTAATGAACTAATTGGGGTTCTCTAGGATGTTTATAGTATGTTTATTAACCATATATTGTAAAAATACAAAGAGACATGGTAAATATCAAACTACTTAACTAAGATTTAAATCTAAAAGATAAGATTATTATGGTGACCTAAACCTGTCTAAAACCTATTAGTTGAGAGATTTTAGATGCATACCCACCTTAGAATTTAAATAAATCATTTTTGAGCCATTACAAACCGAAAATTATTTTATTATAAAATAATATTTCAAGATTTTCCTAAAGTGACCCTCACCACTCTTAGAAAAGTGCACTTCCACTTATCTTAATTTCAAACTTCCAAAGCCATTTGGCTCAGCCAAAACCTTTCCAAATATCGTACCAACTTTCCATAATTCATTTTAGAGGCCTTAATTTGGTCATAAATCCAACCTATGAATCCCTTTTGATCAAATCAAAATGAAGAACACGAAGAAGATGTAAATATTTCATCTCCTCTTTCAAGATCTTTTCTTCTTCCACTTCCTCTTTCTTTTTTGTTTCCAATATAAAATAATAAATCTAGTATATTCTATATAATGCAATGTTATTATAAAAATGGTATAACCATAATAATTATTCAATTCATCATATTAATGATAAGGTCACCATACGTGTGTACGTACGACTTACCATCTCCGCGTCGTGGTATATTTTGTTATTGAAACACTTCATTATTTGAATGGGTTTAATAATTAGTATTACTGATGTAAATAATCAATATAAAATTTTAATTATTCTTTATATATGATATACCATCCAATTAAATATTATTTTACCATCAATATAAATATATTGTTTTCATGCGTACGTACGGATTACCATCACCACAAACGCAATTAGATTCCTTACTCGTTGTAATAATTCAAGAATAATTTTCATTTTATGATTAAAAATAATTTTTATGAACATAATATTATTCTTTATATTCATAAAATAAATCCTATCCATAACAAATATGTCTTTTATAACCAAGCATATAAAGGAAAATGAATCAGTAAACACCCTAAATAATGATACTACTGAAATATTATTAACAAAGTAATATGAGAGGATGATGTATGATATCATATTTATTTATATAGTTATTGTATAACTTAATAAAAATATATTAACTATTATACAGGAGGTTAGTATACCATCTACTAAATAAAATTACAAGGTAAGGGTTAATTTCACATTCTCTTTATTATCCGAGGTTGTTTTTACATAAGTATCTACTAGGACCTCTTTATCATCTATATCCATGATTTCTTAAAAATGTATTTCAATTTTTTTTACTATTTTCTATATTGTGGGTTAAAGTCATTTATACTCCTATTTGACCATATATGTTTTGAAAGGAATATTTCTGTCCTTTTCCAAACAATGTACTTTTTGACATTTTTGACAAAATTATGGTAATAATGTTTTTTAACTTATACGGTGAGTGCGGCTATTTTCTACTGTTATAACATCGTCAAAACTTCCCTTACAAAATTATAAGAATATTTTCAAAATAAATGTATTCTTTTATAATTATGTGATTCTTAAAGGTTTTCATAAGAGAATGAGGTATTTATTTCAAATATTTTTCATTTCATCTATGTCAACATCCTTTTATTTATTTTAAACTTGTTTGAAGTTTATTTATTATGATAAAAATATTCCATATTATATTAAAGGTTTTGTAATATGTTTGACTATGGATATGTTATTTTTATATCAATCATGGGTTATGGTTAAAGTATTGACATTTTGTATGCTAGTTTTAATATGAATGTTTATGTTATGTTTCAACCTTTTCACATGAGAATGTATTGGACATAGTATGTGATGGGTGGAGCCTGCTATAGATCATCAGTGCATTGGTAGGTATCATGAGACAATTATATGTGGAATTGGCTGAGGCCTTTCCCAATTTGATATATGGATTTGGCCGAGGCCTTTACTATTTATAAAAATCTTGTCTGAGGCCTTAAAATGATTTAGAATGTCTGGAATTATACATTTCATCACTATGAAAATTGTAATGATGGTTCATGTGGTTATTCGACAAGTAGAATACCCATGAGTATGATTTATTATGGAATTATTTACTCAGCTCATATTCCTACCATAAATTGTTCATGTTTATTATTTGTAAAGGAATGTGTTTTGAATTATTCATCATGCTAATGTTTATGTTATCTTCTACTCTATTGCTTACCCTTACTGAGCATTTGAGCTCACCCCTTTCTTATGATTCATTTTCCCAGGGTATGAAGAAGTTAGATATGAGTGACACACAATTATAATCTAAGAGGCTTGGATGTTTCTAATGGAATAAATTAGTGTTGTATTAGTTTTCAATTTGTAATGTTGATCTTATGTATGTATCTTGTTTCCAATAATACTAAACTGATTGGTATTTCAGGACATGATTCCTTGTATTATGCCAAATTAATGTAATGAAGCATAGACTCTGGGTAATTGGGGTTAGGGTGTTACATAATATATCTCAAAACCCTAAAACCCATAAAATCTTAAACCCTTAGCCCCAAAAAACACCAAACACACCATCAAAAAAAGACAGGAATCCCTCAGTCCAAATGAAAATCATGAACCCTAAGTGAATAAAAAAAACATGGAACCCTCAGCCTAAAAAGCATAAACCCCCAACCCCCAAAACCCAAAACCGTATACTACCCAAAACCATATACCCTTATCCTCAAAACCCAAAACTTTTAGAGCCAAAAAAAATTCCAAATCACCATCCTCTAAATACACCTAACCCTCAGCACTACAAAAGGCCAAACCCACAGTCCCAAAAACCCCAAACCCTTAGCCCCAAAACCCCAAACCCATATACATAAAAAAACTAAACCCTCATCCCTAATAAACCATAAACCATCATTAATAAATAACCATAAACCATCATATATAAAAAACCCCAATCCCCCAAACCCCAAAAGAATAATTCATTAGCACAGAAAACATTAAACCTTTAGCCATAAAAATCCCCCAAAACCTATACATAAAATACCCAAACACTCATAACCCAAAAATCCCCATTCCATAGCCCCAGTAAACTATAAAACTACATCCTATAAAATATTGAAAACAAAACCCCATAATACCCAAAACCATATTCCCTAGAAAAAAAATATGTCTGCCCCAAAAAAACCTAAGCCCTTATCCCCAAAAAACCAAAAAGTCTCTGCCAAAAAACATGAAACCCTCATCCGAAAAATAACTGAAATTGTTATCCATAAGGAACCCCAAGACCATATCCCTAATAATCACCAAACCATCTACCCTGAAAAACCAGATACCCTCAGCCACAAGACAATCACATCCCTTATCCCAAAAAACCCCAAACCAGCATCCCCAAAAATCCAAAAAAACCACATCCACAAGAATACCCAAAACCTCATCCAAAGGTACCCATAAACACTCATGCCCAAAAAACTCCAAACCTTCAACCCCTGATAATCCCAAATCCTCATACCCAAATAATCCCTATCAATAATCCCCAAAAATACCCAAACCCTCATCCCCCTGATATCCTAAAACCCCATTCCAAAATAACCATAAAACCTCATCTCCCAAAACCATGAACACTATTCCCCAAAAAACCCAAAACACTCAGCCCCCAAAACACCAAACCATCATTCCCAAAAAAAACCTAAACCCTCATCCAAAAAAAAAACAAAATCCTTAGCATATAAGAACACTGAACCCTCATCCCTGAAAAATCCTAAATATTAAACCATGTAAAACCCTAATCTTACATCCCCTAAAACCCCCAAAACTGTCATTCATGTAAAACCCTAAAACATAATCTCAATAAAATGAAAACTCTTCATCATTGGAAAACAATAACCCATAATCCAAAAAATAACCCTAAACACTCATCTCCAAAAATACATAAAACCATAGACACAAAAAACCCTAAACTCATATCCCTAAAAAACCTTAATCCAAAAAATAACCCTAATAACCCATCCCCAAAAATCCATATGCCCTCATCACCAAATAGCCCTAAACATTTAGCCCAAATAGACTATAAATCCTCATCACAAAAAACCCTTACCACTATCCTTATCCAACCCAAATTCTCCATCCCCAAATACCCAAGACCTCCATCCCCAAAAAACTCTAAATGCTCAGCCCCGAAAATTAGCAAACCCTCAGCCCCATAAAAACAAAATCCCTCATCCCTAAAAAATCCTAAACAGAAAGACCCGAGAACCCTAAAACCCCAACCCCATAAAACCATAAACACTCATGAAAATAAATCCTAAATCCTAAACCCTCAACCATAATGAGATCCTAAACACATATCTGTTGGAGTTGGTGGTCTAGAACCAACTACTATGTACATTATTCATTAAATAAAAGCCGTATCACATCTTGATTGTTCTTCTGCGTGAAATTTCATGTGAAACTTTCATAAGGACAGCTATTGCATTAAAGGGTCGTAGCGGATCCCTACTATGATGAGAACCTGGAAGTGCCATAACACTGTTCTTGAATGTATGTTCTATGGCCGAATGATATTATTTGAGGGACACAAATAATACATGTCATTAGGGATGAGGACTCATAAAACATTGAGGCACCTTCTCATGGTGTGCTCCCTTGGTAATATCCAGGAGGATATTATGAGAACGAGACCCACCAGTAGGAAATCCACATTTCATAGTGTCATTGTATGTTCCTATCTTCAGACGTTTGTATTGGTCCCTAGACTTTAAGATTATTATTAATGGGTGTTACAACTCGTGCACATAGATGTATTGACAAAAACTATGATGACACACTGTTCGTAGTGAGGTAGGATACATTGGGTGCGTCATGAGTAATATTTCATTAATAGATAATGCGAGAAAGGATTTTTCCATTCTGTTCCATAACAGAAGTAGATATCTCAGGCCCTTTGATGGAATTGATACAACCTAAATAAATCCATGGCCATGGTAAGGTATGGGTAAGTTCAATTCCAGGAATTCAAAGAAATAATAATCAAGCACATGGGTTGATGGCACTAGCATGCAACACGCATGATTGGAGATATCGAGACAAAGGGATTATATTACACGGTAAGCATCCGTAGGAGGTGACGCGTCATTGCGGCATTAACTTCTTTCTCTATGGGTGCCTTGGCGTGTTGCTAGATGCTAACCTTGGACTTTAGGCAGGCTCAGCCTAATGCCACTGAGAAAGAGGCCTAGAGGGTCACACACTAAGTGTGTCCATGTATCTTAGTTAAATATTAATTTTAAAAGTTAAATAAATATTATTCCTGACTGTGTTTTAATAATTATTTAAGGATGTATGATCACATTTATTTTGACACTAGTTATTCAAGAGAATATTTTGTGGACGAAATAATATATTTATTAGCGAGTAATGCAGTTATATTTATTTAAGAAATAAATAGTCATTACTCAAGGTCTGATAAAAGTTGTGGAGACAAATGGAAAATAAAAGTACCCATCGTGTATATTAAATATACATGCTGTGTAGTTTTATGGAAAATAAGTACACGCCATGTATTAATTATTACACACCGTGTAGTTCTTCCAGTTGGGATTTTGAGGATTTAATATTTTTTTATTAAATGATATTTATTATAATCAGCGTGGGTGCATGTCAAGGAATTAATAATTTGACATGAGGGTTTTCAATAAGAGTTAATGAAATAAATAAAATGCCTAAAGCATTTATTTATTGTCATAACTATATTAACCTCAAACCCGATTATAAATATCCTCGCAACCCCAACATTTTGTAGAGCCATTGTTGTGCACAACAGATTTGCAAATACTCCCATGCCAAGAGAGAATTTCCTTTCCACCAAGAACACCCTCAAGTTACGAGAGCAAGATCCTCCATCAGATCAAGGCGGTCGAAGGCGGACATCGCAAGCGAAGTTTCTTCCACGCTAGCACCCGGAGATCCCTTTGGCAACATCCAGAGATACGTGACACATGTGTGGATCACCGCTAGAGGAATCCCACACTTGGATTCTACGATGCAACGATGATTCACCGAATTGTGACCAGACACATCAACGAAGAAAGAATTCCAACGAGGTAATTCTTATGCATTAATTAAATTAATTATAATCAACATATGATGATCCTCCTAAAGGGTTCCGGGACTCTTCTTTTCTTTTCATTCTTCATTATATTCCGACAATTTGGCGATTTTATATCGTGACGGATCTCGGATTGAACATTTTTTAACGTTAAAATTAAAGTTGGGAAAACCCATCAATGTGCTTTCGCTGCACCCGAAACCTACAAGTGGTATCAAAGGGGGTCATATCGTTGATTATAATTATTTAGTTTTTCGTTGGTAATTTATGCATTTAATAATTTAGTTATTTCGATTCATGTTTAATCGGTCTAGAAATCTGAATATCGAGATCTATTCCTCCTCCCTCGTTTCTCGTTCACATCATAGAAACAAATTTTTCTTTTAATTTTGATGGAAATAAAATAGAGGAACTCATCCGGAGGATCCAAACGTTTCTGGCCGTATAACACCAGAATACACGGCGTGTATTCAGAAGTACACGCCGTGTAGTCTAGGATCAATGCATTGACTGATCCGCAAAATCAGGTCATGTATTGGATTCTTTCTAAGAATTTAAGACACCGTGTGTTGACCAGAAACAGGTGAAACATGGTTTCCGGAATACACGATGTGTGGTCCAATGAACACGACGTGTAGTCCTTTCGGGTTAGGGTTGGGGCGTGTACTCCGTACACGGCCTGCCCGACTGGAAACCATGTAACACGGAAACTACACGGCGTGTGTCCCACTGTACAGGCCGTGTACTCTGAAAATTTTCTGAGTACATTAACACGCCCTGTCCCTGGGCGTGTACTTCAGATGGACGGTGAAGAAAAGTACATGCCGTGTAGTCGGAACTACACGCCGTGTACTCACCCAAATTATGAAAATTTATTAAAATTTATTATTATATTATACAAACCCTTGAGACATATACCATGGTGCAGGAGTAAAGCTGAGGCACAACACGTGATAGGTGTTTTATATATATGTTTTTAATTTAACATCTGCGTAATAAATGGGAATTCACCGGGTTGCCTCCAAGGTACAAGTTACGTAGAAGGATAATTTTAAATGAATTTATTTGTTTAAAATTATGATGGATGAGAATCTCAAGGAAATTCAGAAAAGGGATTTAAGATAAAATTATTGATTAATTAAAGATAATTAATTGATTCAAGCGTGATTTATCTTAAACAAGAAAGATTAAAGAATTTAATGCTAGTTTTATTTATGCGTAAATATAGTTTCATGTATGGATGATCATGAGCTAGACCGAGACCTTTGTATGTGAATGGTTTCTTTTAATTTATTTATTTAAATTAAATTTGCTGGCCTGCGAGCCATCTCCTCATTAATATGTAGGGCCTGCATGGCCAAGGATTCTTTTATGTAAAAAACCCCTTTTACCCCTCACCTACATGTGAGATAAATGCATATGTAATGGATGGAGCTCCCAAACTAGGGGAGGCAACTCAAGTCAGGAGCCAAGGTGAAACCAATCCAAGGAGATACAAAGGTGGACAGGTGGAAAGCAGTAAACACGAACCCGAAAGGTTCAAGGTGTTTCTCCCCTAGGTCTTGGGTTAGTTTATCAACCGCTAGATAAACTAACCAATAGAAAAGCTCATGATCATACCATTTATTTTATTTCTGTCAGTTGTATGGTTTATTTATTATGGGTGTGTTGTCACGATCACACAATTAATGAATTAAACGAGCATGCAAGATGGAACTAAAATAAAACTGGCTTATTCGTAAATATTATCTTAGACATGGTTAATCACTTAAGTATATCCCACTTAATATTAACAAGAATGTAATGAAAGATAATAAAATGGAAATTTACATATAAGGATAAGATCCCTCAAAATAAATATTAAGTCGGCATAGCCTTCCATAATCTTGGTTAGAATCGAACAATAGTTCAAAGTGATTGACCAACCCTAGTTGGGGTGCTTTCAATTATCGGGGAATTCTAATTCAAGTTTTTGGGTTGACTTGACTTGGTTCGCATCAAGGGTTGACTTCCACAGCAGGACTTCGTGTGACCAAGAGGCAAAGGTTGAGGAAATCCAAAAAGGATTTCAGGATTGGGGAGTCCACTCAGCGGATCAAGGAGCTGCGAGTTAATGCAGTTGGCATTTGGAATGCCTACCTAAAACCCTTCAAGTTGCTTGACCAACCCTAGTTGGGATAATGTGAAGGGAAATATGGATCCTTGATACTAGAATATTCATGCAACAGAATATTCCAAAGTCAATGGTGAGGGCTATTGGATTTTGATAAAGTAGTGGGAGACTAATAAGTATTAATTTATTTATTTGTCTCAATTTTTGTAATAAAGTAATAAACCTTTACTCATCTTAATTTGTAGAAACGACAAGAAAATGACTTCAAACATATCATTGTGCACCATACTCGAAAAAGAAAAACTTCTCACTGGTGCCAATTTCCAAGAGTGGAAGAGGCATTTACGCGTCGTCCTTCACCACGAAAGGAAATTATATGTGCTAGAAGAGCCTATTCCAGTTGAGCCTGGGAAAGAGGCTAGTGATGAGGAATTATCTCTCTACATGAAACACATGGATGATGCCACAGATGTCCAGTGTTTCATGCTATTGGCCATGCCTAATGGGCTCTTGAAGAAACACAAAAACATGGACGCGTATAACATGACGTATCACCTTAAAAATCTCTACCAAGAGAAGGAGAGATAGGAGAGGTATGCGATCTCCAATGCTTTGTTTACCACGAAGATTGGAGAGTCTGCGCCAGCTGGGCCTCATGTAGTCAAGCTTATTGGCTACATTGAATTCCTTGACATATTAGGGATTAAATTCCCGGATGAGTTTCATACAAATCTCATCCTATCATCACTGCCCAAGACCTTCTCTAGCTTCATTGTCAACTATAACATGAGCGGCAATGAGAAGAGTCTATAGGAGCTTCTGACCTTGATTCGCCAGGTAGATAAGGACATGGGGCGTGACAAACCTGCGATCCTTATGGTGGAAAAGAAATGGAAGGACAAGAAAAAGGGGCCAAAGACTTATAAATGGTCTGAATCCCCCGAGCACCGTCCCTCCAAGAGGGGGAAGATCTAGAGGCAGGGAAAGGAATAGGAGGCAGTGTGTTTTGCATGTGGCAAGCAGGGCCACTAGAAGAGGAACTGCATCCAGAAGTGTGGGGACGCTAAAGGTGCATTTGTTATCGAGTGCAATCATTCTATTTCTACACATTGGGTATTAGATACAGCTTGTGGGGCTCACATCTGTATTCAAATGCAGGAACCAAGTAGATTTAGAAAGATCGCCAGAGGAGAGGTGGATCTTCGAGCTTCCAATGGTTCAAGGTTGGCTGCGTTAGCTATTGGCGACTACCACCTCTCATTGATGACTGGGATGCTTTTGGTTTTATATAACTGTTATTATGTGCCTACAGTTACCAATAACATAATTTTTGTATCTTGTTTGGTTATGGATGGATTTTTTTTCAAATTTGGAAATAAGGGTTGTCTCTTTTATAATATCAATGCATGTTATGGTATGGCACATTTAAATAATGGTTTGTATGTATTGAATTATGAAAACCAATTTTTGGAAATAGATAACGAAACAAACTCACAATACTCATACATCACCCAGTTATGGCATCACCGCCTTAGTCATGTGAACGAGAAGCATTTGACAAAGCTCTGCCAAGACAGCTATTTAGACTCTACTGATCTAAAAACACTTGATAGATGTCATGGTTGTTTACAAGGAAAAATGACCAAGCCTCCTTTTGGTGGACAAGGTGAAAGGGCCACAAAGCTTCTAGGATTGGTACACACAGATGTGTGTGGACCATTTCCAGTAGAAGCTAGAGGTGGATATTCTTACTTCATTACTTTTACTGATGATTTGAGTAGATATGACTATGTCTACTTAATGAGGTATAAGTCAGAGTCCTTAGAGAAATTTAAGGAATTCATGAATGAAGTAGAGAATCAGCTTGGTAAGAAGATAAAGAAACTTCGATCTAATCGAGGTGGAGAATATCTGAACCAAAAGTTCATCGATCTTCTATAGGAGTCTGGGATTCTATCTCAGCTCACTCATACTGATACACCACATTGGAATGGTGTTAGTGAAAGGAGGAACCACACCTTGTTGGAAATGGTGAGGTCGATGATGAGTCATGCGGATATTCCATTATCCTTTTGGGGATATGCATTACAAACTGCAGCATACACATTAAACTGAGTACCAACTAAGGCGGCAAATGGAATTCCATTCGAGTTATGGAATGGAAGGAAACCCACTTTTTTCCACACACGTGTATGGGGATGTGAGGCGTTTGTTAAGGCCTTCTCAGGAAACAAACTAGCACCCCGGGGCACGAAGTGTATCTTTATAGGATATCCCAAGGAAATGAAATGATATTACCTATATAACCCTTAAGAAAAGAATGTGACTGTCGCCAGACAAGCCATCTTTCATGAGAGGGAACACATCCTCAAGAAGGATAGTGGGAGCAAGATTGACTTCGATGAAGTTGATGCTCAAGATACACATGATTTGGTACAGTAACAAGTTCCACAGGTCCCTATGGAAGAGGTTCCAGAATCACAAGTACTACGTAGGAGCTCAAGAGAGGTAAGGGAACCAGAGATATTTGGTTTCCTAGTCACCGATGATGGTGAATCATTATTGTTGGACAATGATGAAACTCTCTACTACAAGGAAGCAGTAGAAAGCTCAGAAGCTGCAAGATGGCTATAAGCTATTAATTCTGAGATGGATTCCATGTATCAGAACCAAGTATGGGTTCTGGTCGATGAGCCAGTTGATGTAAATCCTGTTGGATGCAAATGGGTATTCAAAAGAAAGCTGGACATGGAAGGTCATGTTAGCACCTATAAAGCAAGGCTAGTGGCTAAAGGATTCAGAAAGCGTCAAGGAATTGACTATGATGAAACCTTCTCACCAGTTTCCATGTTTAAATCCATAAGAATCATACTTTCCATAGTAGCTTACCATGACTACAAGATTTGGCAGATGGATGTCAAAACAGCATTCCTTAACAGGAACCTTCAGGAAGATGTCTATATGACACAACCATAAGGTTTTGTTACACCAGGTGAAGACAAAAAGGTTTTCAAGTTGCAAAAATCCATACATGGATTGAAGCAAGCATCCAGGTCATGGAACATTCGATTTGATGAACCCATAAAGGAATTTGGTTTCATTAAGAACGAATGTGAGCCATGTATTTATAAGAGGTTTAATGGGAATGCGTTCATCATCCTAGTGGTATATGTTGATGACATATTGTTAACTGGAAATGACGTACCAGCCTTACAGTTAGTTAAGGACTAGTTGAACAAGTGTTTCTCCATGAAGGACATAGGAGAAGCAGCCTACATTCTAGGGATCAAGATCATTCATGACAGATCCAAGAGGCTGCTTGGACTAAGTCAGGGTACACACATTGACCAGAGACTAAAGAGATTTAGTATGGAAAAATCCAAGAGGGGATTGGTTCCAGTGTCACATGGCTTACATCTTTCTACGAAAATGTGTCCCCAGACACAACATGAGAAAGATAGGATGATCAAGATCCCATACGCTTCGTCTATAGGATCCATCATGTATTCCATGTTATGTACCAGGCATGATGTTGCATATGCACTGAGAATGGTAGGTAGATATCAAGCAGATCCAAGAGAACATCATTGGACTGCTGTTAAGACTATCCTTAAGTATCAGAGAAGAACTAAGGATATGTTCCTGGTGTATGGAGGAGACGAGGAGCTTGTCATCAGAGGGTATGCTGATGCTGGTTTTCAAGAAGATCAGAATGATCTGAAGTCGCAAACTTGATATTTTTTATGTCTCAATGGAGGATCTGCAAGCTGGAAGAGTTCAAAGAAGCCAGTTGTCGCCGATTATACAGTGGAGTCCGAGTATATAGTGGCTTCTGATGCAGCCAAGGAAGACGTTTGGATTTGGAACTTTGTCCAGGAGCTTGATGTGGTGCCTAGCAGTAAAGATCCCATTACATTGTATTGTGATAATACTGCAGTGGTGGCTCTTGAAAAAGAACCAAGGTCAAATCAACGAACAAAGCACATACTCCGGAATTATCACCTCTTAAGGGATTTATATCAAAGGGGTGAAGTTGTAGTGAGCAGAGTGTCCACGGAAGAGAACGTGGCGGCCCCCATGACTAAAGTCATATCTCAGCAAAAGCATGAATATCATGTGAGAGCTAGCGGGTTAAAGGTTGTTAGCAGTTGGATCTAGTCCAAGTGGGAGTCTGTTGGAGTTGGTGGTCTAGAACCAACTACTTTGTACATTATTCATTAAATAAAAGACTTATCACATCTTGATTGTTCTTCTGAGTGACATGTCATGTGATAATGTCCTAAGGACAGCTGTTGCATTAAAGGGTCAGAGCAGATCCCTACTATGATGAGAACCTGGAAGTTCCATAACACTATTCTTGAATGTATGTTCTATGGCTGGATGATATTATTTTAGGGACACAAATAATCCAGGACATTAGGGGTGAGGACTCATAAAACTTTGAGGCACCATCTCATGGTGCGCTCCCTTGGTAATATCCAGGAGGATATTATGAGAACGAGACCCGCCAGTAGGAAATCTACATTTCATATTGTCATTGGATGTTCCTATCTGCAGACGTGTGTATTGGTCCTTAGACTTTAAGATTATTATTAATGGGTATTACAACTCGCGCACATAGATGTATTGACGAAAACTGTGACGACACACTGTTCATAGTGAGGTAGGATACTTTGGGTGCATCACGAAGAATATCACATTAATAGATAATGCGAGAAAGAATTTTTCCCTTCCATTCCATAATGGAAGTAGATATCTCAGGTCTTTTGATGGAATCGATACAACCTAAATAAATCCATGGCCATGGTAAGGTATGAGAAAGTTCAATTCCATGAAGTCAAAGAAATAATAATCAAGCACATGGGTTGATGGCACTAGAATGCAACCCTCTTGATTGGAGATATCGAGAAAAAGGGATTATATTACACGGTAAGCATTCGTAGGAGGTGACACATCATTGCGGCATTAACTTCTTTCTCTATGGGTTCCTTGGCGTGTTTCTAGATGCTAAACTTGGACTTTAGGCAGGCTCAACCTAATGCCAGTGAGAAAGAGGCCTAGAGGGTCACACACTAAGTGTATCCATGTATCTCAGTTAAATATTAATCTAACAAGTTAAATAAATATTAATCCTGACTGTGGTTTAATAATTATTTAAGGATGTCTGATCTCATTTATTTTGACACTAGTTAGTCGAGAAAATATATTGTGGACGAAATAATATATTTATTAGCAATTAATGAAGTTACATTCATTTAAGAAATAAATAGTCATTACTCAAGGTCTAATAAATGTGGTGGAGAAAAAATGAAAATAAAAGTACACACCGTGTATATTAAATATACACGCCGTGTAGTTTTAGGGAAAACAAGTACACGCCGTGTATTAATTATTACACGCCGTGTAGTTCTTCTAGTTGGGATTTTGAGGATTTAATATTGTTTTATTAAATTATATTTATTAAAATCAGCATGGGCGCATGTCAAGGAATTAATAATTTGACATGGGGGTTTTTAATCAGAGTTAATGAAATAAATAAAACGCACAACGCATTTATTTATTGTTATAACTCTATTAACCTCAAACCCGATTATAAATATCCTCGCAACCCCAACATTTTATAGAGCCATTGTTGTGCACAACAGATTTGGAAATACTCTCAAGCCAAGAGAGAATTCCCTTTTCACCAAGAACACCCTCAGGTTACGAGAGCAAGATCCTCCACCGGATCAAGGCGGTCGAAGGTGGACATCACAAGCGAAGGTTCTTCCACGCTAGCACCCGGAGATCCCTTCGGCGATGTCCGGAGATACGTGACACATGTGTGGATGACCGCTAGAGGAATCCCACACTTGGATTCTACGATGCAACGATGGTTCACTGAATCGTGACTGGACACATCAACGAAAAAAGAAATCCAACGAGGTAATTCTTATGCATTAATTAAATTAATTATAATCAACATATGATGATCCTCCTCAAGGGTTCTGGGACTCTTCTTTTCTTTTCGTTCTTCATTCTATTCCGAAGATTCGACATTTTATATCGTGACGGATCTCGGATTGAATGTTGTTTAACGTTAAAATTAAAGTTGGGAGAACCCATCAATGCACTTCCGCTGCGCCCGTAACCTACAATATCCCCCAAAAAACAATAAACCCACAACCCCAATTAATCAAAAACCCTCATTCCCAAAAAACACTAATCACTAAGCCCCAAAATAATGAGCCTAAAAAACCCACACTCATCCCCATAAAACAATAAACAATTTTCATAAAAATCCCTAAACCATAAACCCTAAAATACTAAACATTAATAAAAAAAATAATCCTTCAGAAAAAAAACAAGAAATCCTCATCCCAAAAAAACCATAACCACTTATCCCAATAATCCCTAGACCAATAGCCTAAAAACCCTAAACCCTCATGATAAAAAATGTCAATCCTCTTCCCCCATAAATCCTATAACCACAACCACATAATAATCTAAAACCCCAGGCCCAAAATAACCTAGGCCCTTATCCCAAACTACCATTTTCCCTCTTCAACAACCCCCCCCCCCCCCACACACACAACCTCCAAAAAAACCCTAAATTGTTAGCCCCATAAAACACTAAACCATTGGCACCAAAAACCCTAAATCCTGATCCCAAAAAACCAAAAACCCTCATTCACAATAAACCCTAGAAAATAATCATTTAAAGACACGGAACAGTCATCCAAAAAATATAGGAAATTATCATAAAAAAATCCATAAACCAATAGTCCTCAAAAAACCATAAATAATATTCCTTAAAAAACCTAAACCATCTTCACTATAAATACCTAAACACACTATCACAAAATACCATAAATCCTAATACATAAAAAACCTTAGAGTCTCATCCTAGAAAATCCCTGAACCCACATCCTCTAAAAACCCTAAATAGTCACATCCAAAAGACCTAAACCCCCAGTTCCAAAAAACACAAAACCCTCCAGATCAAATAATCCAAAACCCATTGCCCTAAAAAACCCTGAAACCATATCCCAAATAACTCTAAACAATCATCCATAAAGAACCATAATCCCTTATCCTATGATAAAACTAAAACCACAACCCTAGAAAACCATAAAGCCATAGCCCCCAAAAAACCATAATCCCACAATCCCAAAAAACATAAGCACACAAAAAAAACCCTAAATCCAAAACACCAAAAATCCCTAAATATTCTTTCCCCAAATACACTAAATCATTTTACCCAAACAAATTATACCCACATCCCAAAAAATACCCTAAACAATTAACCATAAAAATACCCATACCCTTATAAAAAACAAATGAACAACCCAGCACCACAAAATTCACTAATCCCTTAACCCCCACCCCACCCCCTAAAAAAATAAACATTTATCCACAAAAAACCCTAATCCTTTATTATAAATGAACAAAAAGAAACAGCACAAAAACACTAATCTATAATCCCCACAATGAAATTAACCCTCATACCTAAAAAACCTATACCATTTTTCCAAAAAAAACACTAAACACTCACCCGATGAAACCCTAAATCCTCATCCCAAAAATCCATAAACCCTCAATAGCAAAAAATACATTACCGTCAGCCAAAAAAACCCCAAAACCATATCTCTTGAGAACCCTAAACCCATAGACCCAAAAAACCCGAAACCCCCAGACCTAAAAAACCCAAAAACCACAGTCCAATAAAACTGAAAACGCTCATAAAAAACCATAACCCTTAACCCCAAATAACTATATACCCTCATCCCCCCAAAAATCCTAAACACCCAGCCACCCAAAAATTGTAATTACTCAGCCTAAAAAACCCAATACCCTCATATCCCAAGACACTAAAAAAAATTAAAAAAACACTAAACTCTCATCCCCAAAAACCATAATTCCTCATCTCCCAAAATATCTAAACCATCACCCCCAAAAATCCCTAAAAATATTTCCCCACAAAATCTAATCTGTCATAAAAAAACATAATCGATCATCCCAAATAAGCCCAAAAATATTATTCATAAAAAATCATAAACCTAAAAAAACCATAAACTCTTATCCCCATTAAAATCTATAACCATATTCCTAGATAACGCTAAACTCTCAGCCCCAAAAATCCAAAAACCTCATACCTCAAAAACCAAATACATCATCTAGAAAAAACCCTAATCTATCATCCCTAAAAAACCATATACCCAAATCCCCAAAAATAACTAAATCCATAGCCCCAAAACATACAATTCCCTCATCCCCAAAACACTAAACACTCAACTAAAATAACCCTAAACCAACATCCCCAAAAAACTGTTGATCCCTCAACCCCAAAAAACATTAATCCCTCAACCCAAAAAAACCAAAAACCACATCACCCAATCCCCTTAAACCCTCATCACAAAAAATCTCTAAACACTATCCCCAATATACATTAAACCCTAATATCAAAAATATTGATAACCCACATTCCTATGAAAAACTAAACCCTCATCCCTAAATAACACTAAACCCACAACCCTATAATACCGTAAACCCCTAACCCTGAAAATACTAAACCGTGAGCCCTAAAAAACCCAAAACACCCATCCTAAAATTACCCAAAACCTTCCTCCATTGAAAAAACGAAAAAATATCCCCAGAAAATCAAAACCACTCAATCCAAAAAAATATAAAACCCTCAACCCCAGAAATACAACAATCCCTCAACCCAAAAAATCATACACCCTCATACTCATAAATAATCCATCAACCCTCAACCCAATAGACCCATATACCCTACCCCACATAAAAATATAGACTAATTACCTCATAAAACTCTGAAATATCATTCCAAAAAAATCCTAAACCCTTATCCCTAAAACCCCTAAAAATAACGACCCATAAAAAACAAAACCCTCATCCCTAATAAAACCCTCAACCCTCAGGCAAAACAACACTAAACCCTCATCCCCAAAATACCCTAATACATCATCCTAAAAAATACTTATACTCTCACCCAAAAAATCCTTATACACTCATACCCAAAAAACTCAAATACCATTTCCCCAATAAACCCAATACCATATACCCCAAAAAACCCAATAGCCTTAGCCCAAAAAACCATAAACCCCCATACCAAAAAAACCATAAACACTGAGCCACATAAAACCACAAAATATCATCATTAAAAAACAATAAATCCCCAGTAATAAAATCAGTGACCCCTCAGTACCAAAAAACAATAACCATTGATCCAAAAAATCCATAAACCATCAACGCCAAAAAACCAAAAACCCACAGCCCCAATAACCATAAATACTGATAAACAAAAACTATAACATCAACCACCAAAAACCCTAAACCCTAATCCCCCAAGAATATCTAATCCCTCAGAAGAAAAAATATTAAACCCTCAGTTGTGAAAAACCCCTCAACCATCTACCCAAGAAACACTAAAACCTTATCTAAAAAAACATAAAACCGCATTACCATAAAACCCATTATATTAGGCCCCAAAATATATTATACCCACATCCCAAAAAACTCTATACCATTATCCTAAAAAATACAAAATACAAAATCCCCCAAAACCCCAAACCATCATTACACAAATCTCAGACCCCTTATTCCCAAAAATCCTAAACCCTCGGTAATAAAATTTCCTAAACCCTCATCCCCCAAATAACCTAAACCCCATCCCCATAAATCCCTAAGCCCTCCCCCCGCAGAAAACCCTAAACCCTCATCCCCAAAAAACCAAACCCATCATCCCCAAAAACCCATACACCCTCATACAAAAAAATCCATAAAACCTTAGCTCCAAAATACCCTGAAACCTCAAACCCAAAAAACCCTATACCATCACACCAAAAAAATCCTAAACACTCGCCAAAAAAACAATAAACCATCTGCCACATCGAACCCTAAATGCTCGACCCAATGAAACCTTTCAAACTCATCGTATACAAAAATAAATTTTCATACTAAAAAAACCCTACACCCTAAAAAAATACTAAGCCCAGATCCCCAAAATTCCCTACACTCCCAGCCCCAAAAAACCCTAAACCTTATTGCCTAAAAAATACTAACACCTTAGCCCCCCCAAAACACGAAATTTTCTGTTCTAGAAAACCCTAAAGACTAATCCCTAGAAAAAACTAAACCATCAACCCTATAAATTAAAAAAATCTTAATCATAAAAAATCTTTAACACCTTATACCCATAAAATCGTAGACCCTCAATCCATGAAATACAGAATCCCTAGAAAACCCTAAACCCTTATCCTACGATAAAAATAAACCACGATCCCCAATAAACTGAAAACCGTAATCCCTATAAAACCATACACAGTCAGTTCGAAAATACCCAAACCCTCATCCAAAACAACATAAACTTCATCCCTAAACTAGCCTAAATGCACAACCCATAAAAACCATAAAACTCCAACCACAATTAAATCTATTTTCTCATCCCCCAAAAATCCTAATACCTCATCCCTTGGAATCCCTAATTGCCCTAACCTACAAAACCATAAATATTTATCCCCATGAAACACTAAACCATCATCCCCAACATGCCATCATGCTGAAACCCCAAAAAACTGAACACACAACCCTAAAGAAAATCCTAAACCCTCATCCATAGATAATACTAGAACCTCATCCACCAAAAAAACCATAAATTCTCATTCCTAAAAATACATAAAATTTAAAACCCAAAAATAATAAGTTTAAAACTCCAAGAAACCCTAAAAAATAATCTCAAAGAAACCCAAAATCCTTAGCCTACAAAAACATAAATCATGATTCCCAAAAGACCCTAAACATTCAGCCTAAAAAAATCTATAACCATCTGTCCCAAATTACCCTAAAACCTCATACCCCCAAAACCATAACCCCTCATCCCCCAAAACCATAATCTCTCATCATAGTCACAATAATCACTAAAAAATGCTAAAACCACATCCCAAAAAACCTAAACCCTCATCCATAATAATACCTAAAACTAAAGGCCCAAAAAACCCTAAACCTTCTACCCCAAAACATAAAATCCAGTATCCTAAAGAAACACATAAACCTCATCCCCAATAAAACATAAAACCTAATTTCCAAACAAACATATAACCTCATCTCAAAATAATCCTAAAACCTGAGACTAAAAAAATCATATTCCCACCACCATAAAAAATTGTAAACCCGATTCTGCAAAAAAATCACCCAACCCCAAAAAAACCTAATTAATCAGCACTAAAACACCATAAACCCTCAGCACCAAAAAACCCTAAACCCTAAACCCTCAACCCATGAAACGCTAAAACCTCAACCTCAATAATACCCATACTCTCATCCCCATTAAAACCTAAAATTGCATCCCTAATAAAACATAGAACCTCATTACTAAAAACAAAAAACCCACATCCTCAAAAACACTGAAACCCATAGCCCCGAAAAACAATAACACCTCTTCCCAAAAAAACCTAAACCCTCAGGACCATGAAAACTTGATCCATTTTCCATAGGAAAATACTACACCCTAATTATTTGAAAACCCTATACCCTCATCCCTAGAAAAAAACTAAAAGTTCATCAAAAGAAGACCATAAACCCATCAGCCCCTGAAAAACCTAAACAATCCACACCAAAACACGTTAAAACCTAATCCCTAGAAAAACCTAAACCCATTGCCCTAGAAAACCCTAAAAATACAACAATAGAAAACCCTAAACCTCTAACAGACTAAAAAAATAAAAAAAACATCCCTATAAACCCATAAACCCTCGCCCCTAAAAAAATCAAAACCCTTAACCCTTAAAAGCCCTATGCTCGAATCTGTAGAAAACCCTAAAATCTCATCCCAAGAGAACCCTATATCCTCAGAACCTAGAAACCCTAAAACATCATCCTTAGAAAAGTCTAAACCCTGATCCCCAGAAAATCGAAATTTAGGAAACCCAAATAAATCCTAAACACTCTTCATTGAAAACCCTAAACCCACATCCAAAAGAATCTCCAAAACCCCAGACCCAACAAACCCTAAACCCTCGTCCTAAGAAAACTCTATACACTAATCCATGCTTAAAATAAACCCTTATCCCTTAATGAGAAAAAACCCTATTTTTAGAAAACCCAAAATGATTATCCCTAGAAAACCCTAAACCCAATCCCTAGATATCCCTAATCCCTCACCCATAAAAAACCTCAAACACTCTTTCTAAGAATACCTAAACCCGCATCCCTAGAAACCTCAAAACCATATGCCCTAAAAACCATAATCACCTAACCATAGAAAACCCTAAAACATCATCATTAGAAAACCCAAATTATGAGCCCCAAAAAACCCTAAACCCTCATTACCCGATAACCCGGAACCCATATCCCTATAAAACAAAAATCTACCAGCACTAGAGAAACCTATACCCTTATCCCTAGAAAACCCTAAAACCTCAGCCCCAGAAAATACTAAACTCTTATCCCCATATAAACATAATCGTACATCCCCAGAAAACAATACGCTCCGCTCAAGAAAAACATAAATCCTTATCCCAATAAATCAGTAATATAGAGAACTAGAAAACCATAAAATATCATCCCAAATAACCAAAAACCCTTAGGTACATAATGCACTAAACCCTCAAACCGACAAAACTCTAAACCATAAACTAGAGAATACACTAAACACTCAATCCATGAAAACCCAATACTCTTAGACCTCGAAAATCCTAAACACACATTCTCGAAAACACTATAACCTAAACCTAGAAAATTCAAAAACCCCATCCCATGAAAACCTTAAATGCAGAGAACTAGAAAATAGTAAAACCTCATCCCTAAAATATATAGAACACTTACCCCCAAAATACCCTATAACCATATCCCTAGAAAAACCAAATGATTAGCCCCAAAAAAACCTAAGTACATAGCCCCAAAAAATCCAAAACCATTATCACTAGATAAACCTATACACTAAACCCCAAAACAATAGACCCTCACCTCGAGAAATCTCTTGAGCCTTAGCCACAATAAACCATATACACTCATCCCTATGATAAATTAATCCCTCAACCCCATAAAACCCTAAAGCCTCATCCACATTAAAACCTAAAGGCTCAGTCAAAGAAAAACCTATACCCTCTTCCATGAATAACCTATACCCTTTGCCTCCATAAATCCTAAAACCCCATCCCTAAAAAAACATAAAACCTCATCCCTAGAAAACACTAAATTCTCGGACCAAAAAAACCATAAACACATAACCCTAAAAACCCATAAAACCTCATCCTAATAAAACCACAAACTCTCATACCTAGAAAACAATAATACCTCATCCAAATAAATATAGAAACCCACAAACCCATTAATCCCTAAACCTTTATCCCTTGAAAAATATAATCACTCATTCCAAGAAATCCCAAAAACCTGATCCATCAAATACAATAAACCCTAATCCATAGAAATCCATAAACCCACAGCCTTAGAATATCTGAAATCATTATCCCTGGAATTACCTTAACCCCGATTTCCAAAAAACCTGAAACCCTCTTCAACAAAAAACTATATTCCCTATGCCTATAAAAACCCCAAACCATCACCTCCATAAAACCCTAAAACTCTAAGACGAATGAATACCTTATCCAGTAGAATCCTAAAATCCTATTCCCTCTTCCCAATGAGACCCTAAACCCTCAGCCCCAAATAAAACTAAACCGTTAGCCCAAGAAAAACCTAATCCCTAGAAAACACAAAACACTCAATCCAGGAAAACCCTAAACACACATCACTGGAAAACCCAAAACCCTTATCACTAAAAAAACATTTACCATACTCTGATGAGATCCTAAAACCATCAACATCGTGAAACAAAGAACCTCATCACCAATAAAATCCTAAACCCTTTGAATCAGAAAGAAAAGAATAATCAACCCCACATAATCCTAAAATTTAATCCCAAGAAAACCCTAAAACCTTATCCATAAGAATCCCAAAACCCTTATTCTAAAAAAAACTGTCATCCCTAAAATCCCCTAAACCTTCTTCCTTAGAAAACCCAAAATCCTCATCCTCACGAAACAATAAACACTTATACCCCAAAATCAATAAATTATTAACCACAAAAAATCATAAAGCATCAATTGTAGAAAAATATAAACCCTAATCCCTAGATGAAACTAAAATTTCTTCCCAAGAAATCCCTAAAATCCTCAATAATAGAAAAACATAAGCCCTCAACTGTAGAAAACCCTTAACCATTTTTTCATGAAATTCCATAACCCATGGTCCCATAAAACAGTTAACATGAAGCACAAGAATATCATAAACCATTAGCCTCAAAAAACTCTAAACCCTCATCCCCATATTTCCCTAAACTCTCGTCCCTAAAAAACCCTAAACCATCATCCCCTGAAAAAACTAAAACATTATCAATAAAAATCCTTATACTCTAGGCCCCAAAAAATCCTAAACCCTTATCAATTGTAATTAAAAAAACCACATTCATAAAAAATTCAAAAATCTGATCACCATATGAAAAATAATCTCTCTATAACAAAAAACCATTAACCATTATATTTAGAAAACCCTTATCCATATTCCACTAAAAATCCAAAATTTTCATCCCAAGAAAACCCAAAACACTCATCCCGTGAAAAACCTAAACCTTAATCCCTAGAAAATATTAATCCCTTGGCACAAGAACACTATAAACCCACAACCCAAAAAAAACCATATACCCTCAGTCGAAAACCCCTAAACTCTCATCCCCCAAAAATCTAAATTATCACCCCTAGAAAACCCTAAACTCTCTTATTAAGAATACCTTAAACACTAATCCTATGGAAAACCTACATCTTAATCCCTAGAAAACCCTAAACCCCCATCCCCAAAAAACACCAAACCCTTAGACCAAAAAAATTTAATCCACAACACCTAAAAACCCTAAGTAATAATCCATAATAAACTATAAACGAATGGCCCTAGAAAAACCAAATCCCTCAGCCCCAGAAAACCATAATCTTATAGCAATAGATAACCATAAAACACAATCACCTGCAAACCGTAAACCACCATACCTAAAACAATTACACCATCAACCCCATAAAACCCAATGTGAAAATCCCAAGAAAAACTTAGACACTCATCCCCTAAAATAACTAAACCTACATCCCCTAAAAACATTTACCCCACATCCCCAGAAAACCCTACCATTAGGCTGATAAAGCAATAAAATATCTACAAAAAATAATGATAAATATGTAAAATATAAAAATCATAAACCCTCTACCCCCAAAAATCTATAATGCTTAGAAGCATAGAACACTAAACCATTATCCCAATAAAATCAGAAATTGTAAACCCATTAAATCACTAAACTTGTATCCCTATAAAACCCATAACTCTATGCCATATAAATCCCTAAACTCGCATTCCCCAAAAACCCAAAACCCTTATCCTAGAAAAAATAATACCCTCATCCCTAGAAAACACTAAACCCTAATCCCAAAAATACCCTAAACCCTCACCCTTAGAAAACCCTAAACCATTAGCCCAAAAAAATCCCTAAACCCTCATTCTCAAAAAAGCATAAACCATCAACCTCGAAAAACCCAGAATCCAGAACCCTAGAAAACCCTAAACCCTTTTCCCTAGAAAACCCTACAACTTCATCAACAAAAAAACATGAACCCGAATCCCTAGAAAACCCAAAACCCTCAGTTCTCAAAAACCCTAAACACTCATCCAAAGAAAACCCTAAACCCTCAACCCCCCTAAGACCCTAAGTCATCAACCCCATTAAATCCGAAAACCATATCCCCAAAAAACCATAAATCTTTATAAAAAACACTAAACCCTCATTGTAAGAAAACACTATACGCCCAAACATAGAAAACCCAATACCCGCATCCCTAGAAACTCATAAACCCTCCTCCCATGAAAACCCCAAAGATTTTTCCCTAGAAATCATTAATCTATTTTCTTCAGAAAACTAGAAACCCTCATCCATTGAAAACCCTTAATCCTTATCCCAAAAAACCTAAATACTCATCCTTATAAAACCCAAAACCCTTACCCCTAAGCTGTAATCCCCTATCCTAAAATTACCTATACCCTCGATGTGAGAAAACCATAAACACATAGACATAGAAAATCGAAAAAACTCAGTACCATAAAACCAAAAAACCCTTACACCAAAAAAAACCCTAAAACCTTATCCCCCAAAATACTACGCCCTATGCCCGAAAAAACCCTCAACCCTAATCCTCAAAAAAACCTAAACCCTTATCTCTAGAAAACTCAATACCATTATAATTATAAAACCCTAAAACCTCACACATAGATAACCCTACACCAGAAATCTAAAAAACCTATTTCCAAGTGCCTGAAAAACAATAAAAATACTTCCCCATAGAACCCTTAAACCACATCTGAAACATCATCCCCAAAAAATATTAAACAATCATCGGAAAAAACCTAAACCCTCATTCCTATAAATCCACACACCCTTATCCTTATAAATAGTTAAACACTCATCCTTAGAACACATATATCCCTCGACCCTACAAAACTCAAAAATATCATCATTAGAAAACCCCAAAACCTACAACTTATAATACCATAATCCATTTTCTTCTGAAAACCATAAACCCTCATTTATAGAAAATACTAAACCCTCATTTCAAGAAAATAATAATACCATATACATAGAAACCCTTAAACCATCATCCCCAATAAAACCCGAAATCATAAGTTCAAAAAAATAACAAACCCCAAGCCATAAAAGAAACCCACACCCTCAACCCCAAAATTACAAATCCCCTCGAGACCCGAAAAACATAAATATATGTTCCATGAAAACCAAAAAACATAAAATTCACAAAATACAATACCATGTCCAATATAAAACCCTAAACCTTCCGACCACATGAAGCCTTAGACAATTGGCCCCAAAAAACAAAAAAAAACTCATACATAGAAAACCCCAATCCCTCCACCAATAAAATTCCCAAACCTCATCCACAAAAAATAAAAAACAAACATCCCCTTAAAAACCATAACCCTAAAAAAAAGAAACTCCATACCATAGACAACCATAGCCATCATCCAAAAAATAATCAAAACCCTCATCCCCATAAAACCCTAAACCCTCATCCCCAAAAAACTATAAACACTCAATAATAGAAAACACAAAACCCTCATATCTATAGAACCAGAATCCCCAAACCACAGATAACTCCAAATCATTAACCCAATGAAACCATAAACCCTCATCCACCAAAAACCCTAAACCCTAAACCCTACAAAATCCTAAAAACTATGCCCCAAAAAACCATAAACAATAATTCCTAGAAAATCCTAAACCTGTATCCAAAAAACCCTAAACCCTCATCAAAAAGGAAACCAAACCCTCATCCACAGAATAAACCAAACCATTTGTCCCAAAAAAACCAAAACATGTTTCCCAAAAAAAACATCTTCCTCTAGGCCTACAATATGCAAAACCATTTTCCCCAAAAAATCATAAACCCCTAGAAACATAAAACACTATACCATCTTCCACAAAATACCAGAAAGTCTCAGCCCTAGAAAACCCTAAACCCCTAGCCCAACAATTACATAGCCTTTGTCCTTATGAAACACTAATAATTTATCCCCAAAAATCCTTAAATCCTCATTCCTAGAAAACCCAAAACCATAAACCTAAAAAAACTATAAATCCTATACCCTATAGACCCCTAAACCCTCATCCCCCAAAAAAACAAAACCCTCACATATAGAAAACCATAAACACACATACCTATAAAACTATAGACCCTTACCCCCTGAAATCCCTAAACTGTCATCCCTTGAAAACCATAAAACCTTATCTCCACAATACACTAAATCCCTAGATGAAAAAAATCCATAAATCCCCTGACGAAGAAAATAATATACACTCATCCTTGAAAATACCTAAACCCTATAACCAATAAAACCACAAATGAAGTACCTAATAAAACGAAAAATAATCTACCATAGAATATCAGAACCCTCTTACCTAGAAAGCCTTAAACCCTTTTCCCTAGAAAACCCTAAACCATAATCCCCCCCCAAAAAATAATAAACCCCCTGCCATAGAGAACCACCAAACCTTCATCCCCACAAAACATAAAACCACAACCTAACCTCCCCACCCCAAAATACTCATTCCCAAAAAACCCTATTCCCTCAACAAAAAAACCAAACCCTTAGATTAATAAAAAACCCTCCACCCCAGAAGACCCTAAAACATCATCACTAGAAAACCCTAAAACATCTTCATCATAATAACTTAAACCCACTTCTGTTAAAAACCCCAAACCCTCAACAACAAAAAACCACAGACCCACATCCCCAAAAAGCCTTAAACCCAAAACCCTCAACCCAACACACCACTAAACCAACATCCCCCAATAACCGAAAACAAAAATCTCTAGAAAAACTAAAACGCGTTGCCAAAACAAAGTCAAAAACCCCTCTAAAAAAACATAAACCCTCAACTCTAGAAAACCTCAAATACTCTCCCCAAAAATTCCTAAAATAATATCCATAGAAAACCCCAAAATCATCATTACCATATTACCATATATCCTCAACCATAGAAAATAATAAACCGAAAATCCCAATAAACCCTAAACTGTCATAAAAAACCTAGTAACTCAACTCTTAAAAAGACCAGACCCTTATTCCCATGAAACAAAAAACCCTCAAAACCAAAAAACCAAAATCCATTGTCCCTAGAATACCATAAATCTAAACCCCACCAAACACATACCCCTACACCCTAGAAAACTCTAAACCGTCACCTATAGAAAACATAGAAATCTGAGCCCTAGGAAACGCTAAACCCAAAGCATCAAAAAACCCTAAAACCCGATCCCTAAAAAACACTTAACATTGAGCCACAAAAATCATGAACCCTCATCCCTAAAAAAACTAAACCCCAAATCCGAAATATCATGATCCCATAGAATCTTAAACCCTCAACCCAAAAAATATACAAAATCCTTATCCCAATAAAACCATAAATTATCATCCCCATAAAACCTAAAACCATATCCCAAAAAATATTAAACCCTCCATACCAAAAAACCATAAACCCTCATCCTAAAAAATCCATAAACTCTAAGGAAAAAAATATTTAAATCATCATTCCTAAAAAATCATCAACCCTCAAACAATATAAACCTTGAATAATTATTGACAATAATCCCTATTAATTGAGTCCCAAAAATCATAAACCCTAATCCCCAAAATTACATAATATTGTATCCCAGGAAACCCTATACCCTAATTCGCAAGACACATTGTACCCTACACCCATGAAATCCTAAAACCTGATTCCAAAAAAAACCCTCAAACCAAAATCTCATAAAATAATAAACATTAAGCACAAAAAAAACCATACCCCCAAAGAAATCTAAACCCTCAGCCCTAAAAACCCATAAACATTGAGCCCCCAAAAAACCCGAAACCATCATTCCCAAAAAATCCTATGCCCATAACCCCATAAATTCATAAACTCTCAAACCCAAAAAAAACCTAAACTGTCTACCCCAAAACCTCAAAATCCCTATAGTACAAAATTATGTACCCTTATCCCAAAAAAAACATAAACCCAGAACCCCAAAACCCATAATCACTTCATAAAAAAACCCTATGGCCTTAGCCCCAAAAAATCCAAAACCATCCATCCCATTAAATGCTAAACACTCTACTCAAGAAAACTACAAACCCTCATCCCAAAAAATACTTATCATTATCCCTAAAAAAATAAACCCTCACCCGCCAAAAAAGAAAAACCCTTATCCAAAAAAAACCAAAAAATCATCTTCTTAAAAAAACCATAAATTCCCAACACCAATATAACTAAAACCCTAATCCCAAAGAACCTTGAACCATCAGCCCCAATAAACATAATCCCTTAACCCCAAAAAAACCATAATCTCACTACCCTAAAAATAAAAAAAACCTCATCCCAAAAAACCCTAAACCCATAGTTCCAAAAAACCTAAAACCATGAAACGACAACACTATAAACCATAATACCTAAAAATCCATAAAATATATGCCCCCAAAAAACCCTAAACTCTCAGCTCAAAAAAAACTCTTGACCCTCATCCCTGAAAACCTTAAAATGTATTCCCCATAAAACCCTAAACCTTAATCCCCAAAACAATAATAAACCCTCTTCCCTAAAAAACCTAAACCAATACACAACAACACCCAAAACCATAAACACCAAAATATTCTAAACCCTCTAACCCAAATAATCATAAACCGTCAACCATTGTGAAAACTAAAACACCAACCTCAAAAGACCCAAAACACTCATCCCCAGAATTCTCTAAACCCGTAGTCCCCCAAAAAACTATCAAATCCTAATAACCATAAACCGTGATTTAGAAAAAAATCTAATCACATAGACCCATAAAACCCAAAACACATTTGAACAAAGAATCCTTATCCCTCATACCCAAATAATTATAATACATCTTCCTCAAAATCCTAAACACTAAACCCCCCAAAACTCTAAACCCGCATCCCTAGAAAACCCAAAACCCTCTACCCCCAAAAAGCTGAAGCACTATGCCCAAAAAATATCTAAACCAAATTGTATAAAAAAACATAAATAGTATTCCCTAGAAAACCTAGACCCTCATCCATAAAACATCATAAAACTCAGTCGTAGAAGAACCCTAAAACCTCTTACAAAAAAACCCTGATCTCTCTACCCTAAAAAACCCAAATCCCCTTCCCTAAACCACTTTAAAAATCATCACCAGAAAATCCCAATCCCTATTCCCTAAATAAACCTAAAACCTAAACCCCCAAACCCAAAAACTATAGTCCCCCTTCAACATAAAATCATAAACCATCGACCCAAAAAAAATCCAAAACCCGCATCCCCAAGAATACTTAAACCCACAGCCCCAAATAACTATAATCCATAGTTGAAAAAACTCTCAACCCACATCAAAAAAAAACCCTAAAACTGAATCCTAAAAATACCTAAACCCAAAACCCGAAAAAAACCCAAACAATAGGCCCCATGAAACCCAAACCCTCAACCCTAACAAAACCATAAACCCTAATCCCCAAAAAACATATACCCTATGCACCAAAAAACCCTCATCCCCAAAAAATCCTATACCCTAAGTCCCAAAAACACTAGACAATTATCCAAATAAATACCTAAACATGGATCCCCAAAAACCCTAATTCCTTATCCAAAAAAAAAACGAAAACCCTCAACCCCAAAAATCCATAAACCATTAGCTAAAAAAACCCTAAAACCATAACCCAAATAAACCCTAATCCCTCGACCTAAAAATTCATTAACAGTAATCCCCAAAGAGTCATTAGACCTCAACTCCAAATTACCGTATACCCACATCCCCAAATATACCTCACCCCTCAATCACAAAAACCCAAAAACACCATTCCCCAAAAAACACTAAAAAAACATCCCCAAATAACCTAATATCACTATCTAATAAAACCAATAAACACTTGTCCCCATAAAATCCTAAATCCCCATCCCATTTATACAAAAACACATATCCCAAAAAAACCCTCAACCCCAAAATACCCTAAAAATGTATCCCTTGAAAAACACAAAACCAAACCTATAAAAAACCCTTAACACTAACCCAAAAAAAACAAAAACCCAATAAATCCTAAACCCTCATCCTTATATAATTCTATACCCACATCCCGAAAAAACCCTAAACCCTTATCAAAGAAAATCCCAAAACCTTCTTCCCGTCAAAACCATAAACATGCGTCTTATAAAACCCTAAACACTCAACCACCAAAACCCTAAACATCCCCCAATGTAAATGCACATCCCCAAATAATTTTAAAACCTCAACCCAAAAAATACCTACACCAATAGCCCAAAAAACCCTAAACCCTCTTCCCCAAAAACCCTTAAACACACAGCCGAGAAATCTGTATTCCCTCTTCCAAAAAATTACCTAAAACCTCATCCCTAAAAAAAAACACTCACCCCCAAGCAACCATAAATGATCACACAAAAAAAACCTAAACCCTCACCCCACCCAAAACATTAACCCATATTCTGAAATACATAAAGTATTATATTTAAAAAATCCTAAACCATTATCCGAAAATAACCAAAACCCTCAACCCAAAAACCCTAAAACCTTATCCCCAAAAAACAATACACCTTAAGACCCAAAAAACCTTAAACACACATCCCTATAAAAACCTTAATCCTTATCGACAAAAAACACTAATCCCTAAACACTAAAAAAATTAAAACAATTATTCCCAAAAAACTATAAAAACTATTACAAAAAAACCCTAAAAAGTCAACCCCAAAAAAAACATACACCACAAAAAAACTTAAACCCTAATGCCCAAAAAAGAGAGGCCTATACCACCAAAAATCCTAAAACCAGATCGAAATAAAACCCAAAATCCACCACCATATAAAAACATATACTCTCAGCCTAAAAAATCAAAACCTCATGCCCAAAAAATCCTAAACCCTTAACCCCAACAAAATCCTAACCCCTCAGCCCAAAAAATAAATAATAAGTCATCGTAAAAAAATCCTAAACCTCAGCCCCCAAACATACTAAACCCTCACTCATCACCTAAAAAACCTATCTCCTTAGCCCCAAAACCCTAACCAGTCAACCCCAAATTTCTAATCGCTAAAAACAGTAATCATTAGACCCAAAAAACCTGAAACTATCAATAGAAAAAAACCCTAAACCCTCATCTAGAAAAAACCCTAATCCTTAGTCAAAAAACACCTGAAATATCCATCCAGAAAATTAATAAAATATATATCCCCAAAAATCAATAAATCTATATCCCATTAAAAAGATAAACCGTTAGCATAGAAAACATTAAAACCTCATCCAAAAAGAACCTTATACCCTCTAAATAGAAACATAAAACTACCATCACTAAAAATATCTAAATCATCATCCATAAAAAACCCATACTCCACCTCTTAGAAATAATCCAAAACACTTACCCCAAATATTCCCTAAAATCTAATTCCCAAAATTTTCATAACATTTATCCCAAAATACCCTAAATCTCAAGAAACCATGAACCATCATCCAAAAAAACGCAAAACTACTATCCCCACACAACCTAATTTATTAGCCTCATAAATCCCCAAATCTACATCCCAAAATACGCTAAACCCATTGCTTAATAAATCCCAAAACCATCATCCCAAAAAACCATAGAACCTCTACCCAAAAAAACCTAAAAACATAAGAATCAAAACAATAAACCATAATCCATAAAAAACCCTACACTCGAATCCCCTAAAAACCCTTAACCCCAACCATTAAAATACATAAATCCCAAACCCTTAAAAACTCTACTCTCTCATCCTCAAAAAACCCAAAACATTCATCCCCAAAAAAACCAAAACCCAAACAACCCAAAAAACTCGAGACCGTGACCCAATAAATTCTAAACCCACAACCCCATAAAATCATTATACCTTCTACCCCCAAAAATATAAATAGTCAACCCAAAAAACCATAAACCATAAAATCAATAGAATATTAAAACCTTAGCCTAAAACAACTATAATTTGTCTCCCAAAAAAACCTAAACCATCATTCCTAAAAAACCATAAACCCTGAACTGAAAAAATATGAATCCCTTAGCCCCAAAAATTCTTAAACCCTCATCCATAAAAAATATTTTCCCATAAGCCCCAAACAATGTAAACCCTCATCCCCAATAATCCCTAAATCCTCATTCCCAAAAAAACACTAAATTCATATCCAATAAAAATCATAAACAATATGACCAAAAAAAATTTACGCCATAGCTCAAAAAAAAACCCTAAACACATATAAAAAAGGAAATACCTATCCCTAAAAAACATTAAACATTCATAACTAAAAAAAATAAACCCACATACCCCAAAAAACCAAAACCCTCATCTTGAATAAAACCTAAACCATCAACCACAAAAAAATCCTAAACCCTCATCCCTAAAAAACCATAAAACCATATCCCCAGATTACTCTAAACACATAGTGAAAAAAACCTTAAACCATTATCCCCAAAAAAACATAAACCATTTTCCCTAAAATTCCATAAACCCTAAGACCCTAAAAACCCTTAACCGTTATCCCCTAGAAAACCAAAAAATATAGCCCCCAAAAAATCCTATTCATTAGGCCTTAGGTACCATAATTTGTAGGCCTGAAAAAACCTCTAACCATTATGTTGAAAAAAATACAAATCCCATAGCCCCAAAAACCAGTGTCCCAAATCCCCTAAAAAAATAAAACCACAACCCTACAAAACCATAAAACCTCACAAAAAACCACTAAACCCACTTCACTAAATAAAACTAATCCAAAATACCAAAAAACTCTAAAACCTCATCCAAAAAAACCATAAACCTTCATAAATAAAAAACTATTAACACTCATCCTATGAAAACCCTAAACCCTCATAAAAAAACCCTAAACACACATTCCCCAAAAACCCTAAAACATCATCCACAAAAATGATAAAAGATGATCCCAAAAATCATAAACCCTCATAACCAAACAACCCTCGAACCTCAACACCTTGAAAAATACAACCCATTGACCCAAAAAAAATCGATTATCAAATCCTCATAATATCCTAATCCCTCTTCCCCATGAAACCATAAACACTCAGCCCAAAATAACCCTAATCCCTTATACTTAAATAAACCTGAACCCTATACCCCAAAAACCCTAAATCCATATGCCAGAAAAATCCTAAACCATCATCCCCAAAAAAACTTAAACATTTAACCCAACAATTCATAAACCTTCATCCCCATACAATCCATAAATTCACATTTCCAAACAACCCTAAAACATCTTCCCCCCAAAACCCTCTACCCTCAGTCCTAAAAAAACCCTCATTCTCAAAAAACCATCAAACATTAGCCCCCAAAAAACCACACCCTTTTAACTAAAAAATATGAATCACTCCTCCCAAAAAACCCATAAATCCTTACAACCAAAATATAACCCTCCAAATAAAACCCTATACCCTAGTACCAACAAAACCATCAACCTAATATCCCCATAAACCTCAATGCTCAACCCCAAAAAAACCTCAAAAATCATCCTCAACATCACTAATTCATCAGGCCTAAAAAACCCAAAACCATCAACCATAAGACACTCTAAAACCTTATCCCCCAAAACATTAAATCCTCATCCTCAAAGAATCAAAAAACCCTAATCCCCAAAACACCATAATCCTTTCACCCCAAAATAACCTAACCCATAATCCAAAAAAAATCCCAACCCTCGACATAAATAAATTCTCAAACTCAGCCAAAAAAAATCCACAACCCTATACCACAAAAAACCTTCAACCCATATCCTCAAGAAACAACAACACTAATCTCCTAAAACATTAAACAATCAACAAAAAAACTGAACCGTCATCCCAAAAAACACAAAACATTTATCCAAAAAATAACTAAACCCTAATCCAAAAAAAATATCGACCATCATCCCCAAAAATCCTCAACTCAAATCCCTAATATACCCTAAACCCCTGTTCCTTATAGTATCTAATCACTAAACCCCCAAAAATCCTAACAAAATCACCCACACAACACCTTCAACACTCATCCCAAAAAAACCCTTAAACCTCATCCCAAAATTTCTAAAACCCTCAGCCTTAGATGAACCAAAATTATCAGCCCCAAAAAATACTCAACCCTCATCCCCCAAATAACCTCAACTCTAGACAACAAAATACCCTCATCCCTCATCCCCAAAATACTCTCAACTCTCATCCAAATAAAACACAAAACCATTAGCCACAAAAAACACTCGTCCATCATAAAAACCCTAATCCTCATCCCTAAAAAACCCTAAACCCCCACCCCCCAACAAACATAATCCCTTATCCAAAAAACATCCAAATATCTCAGTTCCAATCAACCCTACACTCGTATCCCTCCAAAACCATCAACACTCAGCCCCAAACAATCCACAAACCTCAATCCCAAAAAAATCTCAACCCTCGTCCAAGAAAAACCGACCATCCTCAGCCCCAAAAATCCCTCATACATCGTCCCTAAAAAATATTCAAACCTAATCATAGAAAAACTCAAAACCAACATACCCAAAACATATTAAACAGTTATCCTAGAAAAAAATAAAATCCCAACCACAAAATACCCCCAAACCCACATCCTAAAAAACCCTAAAGCATCTTCCCTAATAAATATTATACCCTCCACCTCCAAAAAAAATTACCCCTATTACCAAAAAACCCTAAATCCAAATCCCCCAAAACAATAAACAATCAACCCCAAATACCAATTAACTGTTGAACCCAAAAAACCTAATCACTAAACACAAAAAAATAAAAAACCCTCATAAAAATATAAAAAAAAAACCATTCTAAGAGAAACACTATACCATAAGACCAAAAAATCCCAAAATCCATAGTCTGAATTAACCCTTGACCATTAGCACAAAAAAAACCCAAGCCCTCATCCACAAAAAACCCTCAACGCTAAGCTAGAAAAAAATCTTAAACAATCTACCTGAAAAAACCCCAATCCATAAGCCCCCAAAAAACATAAACCCTCAAACATAAAAAACATGAATATTTTATTACATAAAAACCCTAATATGTCAACACAAAAATACAATCATAACTCATAATAAAATGATAAAAACTCAGCATAAAAAAACCCTTATCTCTCAGCACTTATAAAACCCTAAACCCTCAGCCACAAAAAAAACCCTCAAACCAAACCCACAAAAAACTCTGCACCATCAACCCCAAAAAACAATAAAAAATGATAAATCCATAGACCATAAAAACCCCTGAACCCCCATCTCTAGAAAATCCTAAACAGTTATCCCCAAAAAACCCTCATCCCTCACCACTAAAAAACCCTCAAACATCTAACCCAATCAATTGTCAATCCTCAACCCCAAAAATACATCAAACCCCATACCCAAGAATCCCTCAAAACCCATCCCCCAAAAAAACCTCAACCCTCATACCTGAAGAACTCTAAATATTCATCATCAAAAAACCCCTCTTTTTCCATCCCAAAAAAGCATCAACACTTTACACCAAGAAAAACCACACCCAAAAGGTATAAGAAAAACCTCAAACATCAAGCCCCAAAAAAATCAACCATCAATCAGCCCCAAAAAACCCTCAAACCTCATCCATAAAAAATTGTCAACCCTCTTCCGTAAAAAAACATCTAACCACAACCCCATTAAAACTAACATTTCTCATCCCAATAAAATAACATAATATCATAGCCCAAATAAAATTTTTCCCCCAAAAACAACAATATATTCAACCATAAAAACAAAATTTCATAAACCCTAAATTCCAAAAGAAATCCACGAATCTCTTCCACAAAAGAACATATACCAATATCTCCAAAGAAACACTAAACTCTCATCCCCAAAAAACCATTAAAACTATCCCCAAAAAGACCCTCAACCTTGAGCCCAAAAATCCATAAACCCTCATCGGCAAAAAACCTTCAACCCTCAACCCCAAAAAACTCAAAACCATATTCATAAAAAAATCATTAATTCCTCCACCCAAAAAAACACTAAAACCTAAGATAGAAAAACCTATAATATCTTCCCCAAAAAACCCTAAACCCTCATCCCCAAAAACCCAAAATCCACCACCATAAAAACCATTAAACATCATCTTATGAAAACATGGAACCCTCATCCCTAAAAAAACCTTAATCACAAAACCCTAAAACTAACTTCCCTAAAAACCCTTCATCCATCAACCCCCAAAAACCCTCAACCCTCAATTAAAAAAATGAATTCAAAAAACACAAAAAAAAAACATCATCCGTCATCGTAATAAAATCCCTCAACCATCAGCCCCAAAACCACTAAATACTCAACCCCAAATATCATTCAAGCCACATCCCCAAAACATCATGTACCCTATGCCCCAAAAAACCATAAACCCTTATCCAAAAAATCTCTAATTCCTAAGCCCCTAATAAACATAATCTCTCAACCCCAAATACCCTTAACACTCAGCCCAAATAAAGCCTCAACTAAGCCCAAAAAACACTCAACACTGAGACACAAAGAAACCTTCAACTTTCATCCTCAAATAATCCTATACCCTTTTCCCTAAAACCAACTCAAACCTAAGCCCCAAAAAACACTCAACCATATGCCCTAAAAAATCCACTACCATCCTCCCCAAAAAATCATAAACCCTCAACAAAAAAACTCAACCCTCACCCCAAAAAACCATCAACCATCAAAAACAAAATACCATAAACCCTCTTACCCAAAACCCTATTCCATTGTCATCATAAAAAAATATCCCCAATAAATTTTAAACTCTAATACATTTTAAATAATGATCCCTCAGACTGAAAACAACATAAACCCTATTCCCTAAAGAATACTAAACCCTCAATCAAAAATAACCATAAAAATATATTCCAAAAAAGGATAAAACCACAACACCAAAAAACTATCAATCCTCTATTCCAAAATTACATAATACCTCTATCCCAAAAAACCCTCACTGTCTATAGCCAAAAAATTGGACCCTTATCCCCAAAAAAACCCATCAACTCTCAGAACAAAAAAACTATAAACAATAAAACCCAATAACCATAACACACATTTTAAAAAACCCTAATCCCTCAACCTCAAAAAATCATAAATCCTCATCCTTGAAAAATATTTAAACCTCATCCCCATGAACCATTCAACCCCCAAACCTAAAAAAACATCAACACCCAGTTCCAAAAAACCCTAATACCTTAGCCACAAGAAAAGCTTCAAACCACATCCACAAAACACAATAAACACGTATCCAGAATATAATATATACCCTCATTCCAAACAACCATAAACCCTTATCCCTAAAAAAATCAATGCTCATGTCCAAAAAACCCTCAACCAAATACCCAAAAAACAATCAACACTCATCTGAAAAACAAACTCAACCCTCAACCCCAAAAAACATCAACCCTATATACTCAATAAAACTCAAAGCTCAACACCAATGAACCTGCAACACTCATCCCCCAAAAAACCCAAAACAATCTTCCTAAAAACATTCGTAATCACTAATCCCTAAAGACCCATAAACCCTCAACAACAAATAACCCTCAATCCTTAACCTAAAAACACCATAAACCCAAACCCCAAAAATTCACAAAACACTCATCCCCTAAAAACCAAAGACCCTCAATTGAAGAAAACCTTAATATATCATAAACAAAATACCTCATCCTCAATGTCAAAAAACCATATTACATGTTCAATAGAAAACCCTCCACGCTCATTCCCAAAAAACCATAAACCCTCTTCCCACAATAACCCTAAACCCACATCCCAAAAAATACCTAAACCATCATAACTAAATAACCATAAACCCTTAACCCCCTTAAACCATCAATCCTAATCCCCATTAAATCCTTTACCACCATCCAAAAAAATTTCTAAACCATCATCCTGAAAAAACCCTGAACCCTAATCCCGAGAAAACCATACAGCCCCAAGCATGATAAATCATAAAAACTAATCACCAAAAACTTTTTATCTCTTAGACCCAAACCCCTAAACACCCACACCCCACCAAAAAAAATATTCCCTCTAACCAAAAAATACCCCCAGATATTTGGAAAAAACCCACTAATCCAGTAGCCAAAGAAACATTAAACTGAAAGCCCCAAAAAACCCGAAACTCTAACACCCAAAAAACCCCAAAACACAACCCCAATAACCCTCACTATTCTTCCAAAAAAACAATAAATCACCTTCACTAAAAACCCTAAACTATCAAACATAAAACACCCAAAACTGTCACAAAAAAACACTAAACCTGTATAATCAAACATCCCAAAAACCACATTCACAATAAATCGTAGACCCTCATCCCCAAATAACCCTAATAATAAAGACTAAAAAAGTATACTCTAAAAAATCATGAACCCAAAATCCCAAAAAAAAAATTAAAACCCCATGGAAATAAAATTCTATTTCCTCAACCCGATATGTCACTTAAACATTATCCCTCCATACCCTATGCCCTCAACCCCAAAAAACCTAGACACTCATCCCCAAAAAACCTAAACCCTACTCCCCTCAAAGCTCAATCCATCATCCCAATATCCCCTATTACCTCATAAAAAATGAACCTAAACCCTTTATTATAATATAAACTAAATACCCATCCTCAAAAAACCATAAGCACTAATCCATAATTAACCCTGAGCCCATAACACAGAAATCCCTACACCCTCATCGCTTAGAATCCCACAACCCTCATCCCCAAAAAACCCTAATGTATCATACAAAAAACACGCAGAAGACTCATCCCCCCACAAAACTCTAATCCCCCGAACAAAAAATTACCTGAACCCTCATCCATAATAACTCATGAACCCTTATATCCAAAATACCACAAACCATAATTGCCAAGAAATGTTGAACCATCACCCCAAAAAACCCAGAACTACCAGCACTAAAAAACCCGAAAAACTCATCCCTAAATAACCTTCACCCCTTAGCACTAAAAAAAACGTGACCTAAAGACCTAAAAACCCTACACATTCATCCCTAAAAAACATGAATCATCAACCCCAATAAATGTCATTCCCTTAGTACCCCCAAAAAACTAATTCAATAATCCCCAAAATAACCTTGAAGACTTATCCCTATTAAATAAAAAACCTTCATCCCTCAGGTACAATAAACCCTAAACCATTATCCCGAAATAACCAAAACCCTCACCCAAAAAAATATTTAAACCCTCAACCCAAAAAAAAATTAACCCTCATCCCAAAAAATCACGAAACCCTCAACCCAAGTAATCTGTGAATCCTCAAGCCCAATATACTCTAAAAACTCATCCCATGAAAATCCAAAACCCTCAGCCACAAAATACCTCAAACCCTCTTTCCAAAAATCCTTATAACCTTATACCAAAAAAACTAAAAAACCTCATCCAAAAAAACCCTACACTCTCCATGAAACAAAATCTTAAACCATTAGCCCCACAAAACCTGAACCCACATCAGCACCAAAACATAAATAACACTCATCATTGAAAAACCATGATCCTTGTTTCCCAAAAAAACCATAAACCCTTAGACACAAAAACCCTAATCCTATATCCAAAAAATAGATCGACCCTTAACCCCAACAAACACTGAACCCTCAAACCAGAAAACTTTAGAACCATATGCAGTAAAAAACCATAAACTTATAGGCATAAAAAAAATAAACCATATACCCCCAAAATTCCACAACCCACTTACATAAAAACAATACATAAAAATCATCCCAAAAAACCATGAACCCCTATCCCTAAAAAACCCTAATCCATTATCCTCAAAAAAATAATGAACCCTCATCCCCAAGAAACACCCAAAAATTCTTCCCCAACAATTAATGAACCATAAGCCCCATAAAAGACCATACAACTTTGCCTGGAAAAAACCCTATTCCTTAAGAACTCAAGATCCCAAAATATCACTTGTCTAATAGCCACAAATACCCATTAACTCTCACAGTAAAAAAGTAAACCCCCTCAAAAAGAAACCCTAAACCATCCACCACAATAATCCATAAATACTCATCCCCCAAAACCTTGAAACCTCATCCATAAAAGTCTCAAACCCTCAACCACAAAAAACCTTAAAATGTAATCACAAAAAAACCTTGAGCTCTCATGCCCAAAAAAATTGAACCTTAATCCCCATAAAAACATGAACCCTCAATTCCAGGAAACCATAAACCCTCACCTAAAAATACCATTAACCCTCAGTTCAAAAATAATACCCAGACGCTTAGCCCTGAAGATACCTAAGTACTGTTTAAAAAAACCATTTTTCTACATCCAATAAAATAATGAACCCTAAGCCCAAAAAATAACCAAACCCATCACCCCAAATAACTTTGTACCTACCCTAAAAACATCGATCTCTCTCCCCCAAGAAACATAAATCCATCTTCCCCCAAAAATTCTGAACACATATCCTAAAAAAACAATGAACGATTACTACTAAAATATCCTGATACCTCATCCCTAAAAACCCCTTAGACCTAAAAAAACCTCAACCATCATCCCCAAAATCCCAAGATACACATCCCCAAATTCTCTCAACCCTCAATGCTAGAAAAACCATTGAACCCCTAGCCCAAAAAAAAACCATGAACTCTGAACCCAGAAAACCCCTCAACCCTAATCCCCCGAAAACCCTAAATCCTCATCCCAAACATGTAAAAAACCATCATCCCTTAAAAACTCTCATAAACCATCCCCAAAACCCAAAACCCTCATACCCAAAAAACCCAGAACCCTTAGACCCAACTCCCCATAAATTCCAAAACCCTCATCCCCATAAAATTCTTAATTCATCATCCATAGAAGTCTCAAAACAAATATCTATTGAATAACTATATCCCTCTTCCCCAGAAAACCCTAAAACCTCATCTGTAGAGAACCCTCATACCCTCATACCCAAATCATCCCAAATCCTTATCCCTATAGTACCTTAATTCATATCCATATAAAATTATAATCCCTCATCCCTATAAATCCCTAAACAGTCGGCTCAATAAAATCCAAAATTGTCAAACCTAGAAAACACAAAAAAATGAACACTATAATAACCTAAATCCTCATCCGAAGAAAACCTATACACTCACACCAATAAAAAACTAATCCTTCATACCTAGAAATATATACATCCTTATCCAAAGAAAATAAAAAACCATGATCTCTATAATACCCTAAACCCTCATCCACATAACACCCTAAAACTCATCTATAGATTCCCTAGACTCACATCCTCAGAAAACTGTAAACCCTCAAGTCAAAAAAACCTTAAACCCTAATCCCAGAACAATAACGAATCATAAGACCCCAAAAAACCCTAAACCCTCAGCTCTAAGAAAACCTAAACCACATACGATTGAGAACAGTATACCCTCATCCAAAACAAACTCAGAACCCACAACCCTATAAAACCATAAATCCTCATAGTTATAAAACCACACACCCTCATCCTAAAAATACAACAAAATATAATCCTTAGAAAACACTAAACCCTCATCCTAATAAAAACCTAAATTCTCTTCCCATAAAACCCCAAACCCTCATCTCTAGAAAATCATATACCCTCATCCCTAAAAATCCCTTAACCATCATCCCCAGAAAATCATAAACCCTCATGAAAACAAAACCGTAAACCCTCATACTCAAAAAACCGTCAACCCATAGTCTTATAAACCCATAAACCATCATCCTTGAAAAACCCTCAAACCTCAGGGCCTAGGTTCCCTGAATACTCTACCCTAAAAACCCCAAATCCTCACACAACACAAACCTAAACTCTCATCCCCAATACCACAAAACAGTCAGCAGTAAAAAAACCCAAACACCAGCTTGATAATACACCCAACCCATTGAATAAAATCCCTAAACACTCATCCTAAAAAAAACTAAAAAATCTTCGGCGGAATACCCAAAATCAACATCTCTACAAAACCTAAACAATCAGCTCCAAAAAAATAAAAACCCACATCCAAAAAATCCCTAATATCTCACCCAAAAATCCAAAACTTCCATACACAAAAAACCTCAAACAAATCCAAAAAAACCCTAAACCCTCATCAAAACAAATTCATAAGCCATCATCCCTAAAAAACACTATTCCTTCAACCCCCTAAAAACATAAACCAGAACAATAAAAAAACCTATAATCCAACTTCTCCATAATACACTAAAACATCATCCACAAAAAACCATAAACACTCTACACCAAATGTCCCATAATCTATCGTTCTTCTGAATCCATAAACAATCAGACCAAAAAAACCCATAAAATTTCACCCTAATAAAACCCAAAACCATATTCCCTAGGGAACCTTAAACCCGAATCCCACTAAAACCCTCAAACCTTTACCACAAAAACTCAAAGCCCGCAACATTTAAAATTCCTTAACCCTCATCCATAAAAAACTGTAAACCCTAGCCCGATGAAAACCCAAAACCTTCATAAAAAACAAACCCTAACCCTCAACCTCATAAAACCCTAAACCCTCATCATTATAAAACAAAAAACCATCATCCATACAAAACCAGAATATTTCATCTTATAAAACCCAAAAGAGCAGTCCAATAAGACCACACACCCTAATCCCAATAAAACCCTAAACCCTCATCACTAGAAAACTCTAAACCCTGATCCCATAAAAAACCTAAACCATCATCCACATAAAACTGTAAACCCCTAGCCCCGAATACCCTCAAACCTTAGTCTATAAAAACATCAACCCTAATCTATGCAAATCCATCAACCCTAAATTACCAATCACTATAGAAAATTTTCTATAAAACACTAAATCTACACCCTCAAAAAACCCTAATTCCCTTCCAAAAAACACCTAAACACTTTTCCATATAAACCCTAAAGACCATATAAAAAATTCCCAAAAACCTCAAACCCTAAAAAACTAAACTCTAATCCCCTAAAATCCTGAACCACAACCCCCAAAAAACAACTATAACCCCAACCATAAAAAAACCCAAAAAAACCCACCCCAAAAAATTGTACCCTCAGCCCAAAAAAATAGAAATACTCTCCCCAAAAAGCATAGCCAACAAGCTCCAAAAAATCTATCATCTCTAGACCAAGACAACCCAAAAACTTTAGAACAAAAATCCCCTAATGCCTTAGACATAAAAAAATCGCAATCCATCATCCCCAAACACTTATAAACCCTAAACATAAAAAACCCTAGCACCTCATCGAAAAAAAAAATATTCATCTTCCACTAATAATATTCAACCCTCATACTCAAAAAAACCAAAACCCTCATCCCTAGGAAACACTGAACACTCATCCCCAAAAACCCATACACCCTCATACCTATAAAACCATAAACAATTGGCCCCAGAGAATCCTAAACCCCCATCCCCTAAATTCATAACCCCTTTTCTCAAGGAACCCAAAACCGACACCAATAAAAAACCCGAAAACCTTATCCCTAAAAAACCCTATACCCTAAACCCAAAAAATACTAATCTCATATCACTAAAAAAACTAAGGCTTTTATACCCAAATAAATCTTCATCTCTCATCCCCCTAGACCCTTAATCTTTGATCCCCAAAAAATCCACAAACCTCATCCATAAAAAACCATCAACCCTCAACATAAAAAATACCAAACCCTCATGCCCTAATAATAGTCAACAGTCATCCTCAAAATAACAATAAATATTGAATTCCAAAAACCCATAAACCATCAAACCCAAAGAACCCTCAGTCTTAGAAAATCATTAACACTAAGCCCCAAAAACCCATCAAACCTAAGCCTTAAAAAATCCACCACCCTCAAGCCCCAAAAACCATCAAACCATAATCCCAAAAACCAAAACACAAAGATGCAAAAAACATAAACCACCAATCTGTAGAACCAAAAATACATTAACTCTCTGCAAAGAAACCCTAATCCCACAACCCTAAAAATACATCAACACTCATCCCCATAAAACCTCATACCCTAATCACTAGAACCCTTCGACCCACGTCCCCCAAAACCCATAAACACCCCTCCACAAAATTCCCAAAATCCTCATCCCCCAAAACCCATAAACCCACAGCCCCAAAAACCTCCTAAACCCTCATCCCCATTAAATCCTAAACCCTCATCCAATATATAATCTAATAGATTATCCTTGAAAATACTTAAAGCCTCATCCTCGAAAAACCCTCTTCACCTTTCCCCAAAACCCTTAAACCCTTAGCCTAAAAACGCCCTTCGCCCGAAGAATCCTTCAATACATGTCCACCCAAAACCCTAATCCCACAAACCCAACGAACCTTATCGCTCAGTATTAAAACACTAAACACTACGCCTTAAAATACCTAAACCCACATCCAAAAAAAAAATCAATCCTAACCCCAAAAACCATAAACCCTTTTCCCCCAAACCCCTAATCCAATATCCTAAAAAAAATCAAAAACCTTATTCTCACAAAACCCTAAACCATCAAAAAACATTAAACATTAATCCCCAAAAACCAATAATTCCCTACCACAAAAACCCACAAACCTAATCCCAAACAACCCTAGACCATTTTCCCAAAAAACCCTTATCCCTAAGACCTAAAAAACCCCAAAACCTCATCCTTAGTAAACCTAGAACCCATAGCCTCAAAAAACCTTCCCCCATAATCCCTAATAAAACCCTTTACCATAAAACCCCCAAAACACCCAAAAACCCTATAGAAATAGTCCAAAAGACCCTCAACCAAATAACTCAAAAAACCCTCAACCCTTAGACCCAAAAATGAAAAACACACTGCCCTAAATAACCATAAACCCTACACCCCAACAAAAAAACTCAGGCAACATCAATAAAACCCCCTCAACCCTAAGGCCTGAGAAAATATCAACTATCATCCTAAAAACACCCTCAAACCAAATTATAAATAAATATTGAACCCAAAACCTAAAAAAATCTCAACCCTCATTCGAAAAAGCCTCAAAAATTAATCCCAAAAATCCATCAACCATCTTCCCCAAAAAAACCCTCAACCCCTATCCAAATAACCATTAACCATCATAAAAAAAACCTCCTCAATCCTTATCAAATAAAACCGTCAACCCGTATCTCCCAAATTAACCTCAACTATGGGCCCCAAAAACCCCAAATCCCTCTTCCCCAAAAAACCACTACCCTCAACCCTAAAAAACATCACCCCCATGACCAAGATAAATTTAGCCTCATAAATCACATAACCCTAAACCCCTGAAAAACCTTCAAAACTCATCCCAAAAAAACCTAAACCCTCAGAAAAAAATTGTCCACCCTTATCCCCTAAAATCACACAACCATAGAAAATAGGTAACCCACATGCAAGAAACAACCAAAAATCATCAACCCCAAAAAGCCACAAACCTCAGTACCAATAAACACTCAACCCTTATAACTAAAAACTAACAACCATCAGATTAAAAACCCCTAAACCATCATCCTCAAAAAACCATTAACCCTTAGATACAAAAAAAACCTGAACCCGCTACCCGAAAAAAACCCTTAACCCGCATCCCTATAAAACCCACAACAATGAAAAAAATAAACTCACTTCTAAAAAAACCACATTTCTTGTCCCGAGATAAAACCTCAACCCACATCCCCAAAAACACTTAACCATTACCCCAAAAATCCCTCATTCACTATAAAAAAACACTCAACCCATAGCCCTAGATAAATTTCATCCCTTAGCCTAAAAAACCCTCCACCCACAACATCAAAAAACCTCATCTCAAAAATACCTTCATCCCCCATACATAAAAAACCCTCAACCCTCAACACAAAAATTCCATAAACCATCTGAAGAAAAAAATGCTAGACCCTCATCCCTAAAAAAATACTTTACCCTTATCCTTAAAGACCCAAACCCCTCTACCCCAAAAAAATCTAAAACATCAACCCAAATAAACATAAAATCTCTGGAAAAAACGGCATTCCTCATCCCTAAAAACCATCAAACTACTACCTCAAAAACTATAAATGGTAATCTCTAAGAAAAACTAAACCCTAATCCCCAATAAAACCCTAAACCCTAAGCCCCATAAAAACCTAAAACCCCATCCCAAAGGATCTCTCATCCCAAAAAAACCTAAACCAGTATCCCTAAAAACCCTCAATACTCAGCTCCAAAAACCCCTAAAAGAACATTTGTAATAAACGTAAACCCTAAAATGCAAAAAATCTTAAACTTTCAGGCCCAAAAAACCCTCAAACCTTGACCCCCTACCTCCAAAAAAACATAATCCCCCATCACTGAAAAACCCTCCACACTTATCCCTATTAATCCCCAAACCCTTGTCCCCAAAAAACTCTCAACCCTCCTCACCAAAATAGCCTCAATTCTTGTCCACCTAAAACCCTATACCCTCATCCCTAAAAAAATTCCAAACCTCCAACCCCCAAAATCCCAAAACAGTCAACCCCAAAAAACCCTCAATGCTCAACCCTAAAAAACACTTGACAGTTATCGCTATAAAAACCTAAACCATTAGCCCCATTAAAACCTCAACCCTCATCCCCATACCCTCAACCTTTATCCCATAAAACCCAATGTCGTGAGCCCAAAAAACAACCAACACTCATCATAAAAAACCCTTCAAACCATACCACAAAAAATAAAAAATCACCATCCTTAGAAAACATTCAAATCTTACCCATAAAAAATCCCAAAACCCTCACCCCAAAAGAACACTCAACCCACACCCCCAAAATCCCTATACCCTCCTCCCTAAAAAATTCATATCCATAAAACCCAAAAAATCCTAAAACCAAAGCCAAAAAACTCATAAACCTCATCCCTAAAAAAACTGAAACCCCAAGCCCCCCAAAAAAAATAACCCTCAACCTATAAATACCCTTAATCATCAAATATAAAATATCTGAAACCCTTAGCCCCTAAAAAACCTAAATAGTAATTCCCATGAATCCCGAAACCACATCACTTAAAAAACCTCGAATAATCAGTCTGAAAAAACCCTCAACCCTCATTCTCTAAAAAAATCACAATCCTCATCCCCAAGAAATAATTCAACCCTCATACCAAAATAACACTAAACCCTCAACAATAATAACCCAAAACCAGCATCTCCAAAATACCCTAAATGATTGACCACCAAAACCCCTCAAACATCATCTTCAAAAAAGCATCTACCCACATCCCGAAAAATTCGTTGAATCTCAACCCTTAGCCCCCAATAACCCCAAAATTTCAACATAAAAAAACCACAAACCATCAACCCCAAAAAACCATCATCCCTTTTCCTCCTAAAACTCTCAACCATAATCCAAAATGAACTCTAATCATGACCCAAAAAACAATAAAATCACCACCCTAAAAACCCCAAACCCACAACCCCAAACCCACAACCCCAAAAAACCCTCATCCCTCTTCCCCCTAAAAAACTCAACTATAATCCAAAATAAACTCTAATCATGACCCCAAAACAATAAACTTTCCACCCTAAAACCCCAAACCCACATCCCCATGACACACTCGACCCTCACAACTGAAAAACCATAATCCCTATACACAAAAATTCCCTCAAACCTCAGACCTAAAATCCATAAACCCTCAAAACCAAAAAACCCCTAAAAATTATGACCCAAAAAACACCCCATACTCATCCCAAAAAACCCCCAACCATCATACAAAAAAATACTCAACCATTAGCCCTATAAAAATAAAAAACACTAATCCCAAAAAACCCTCACCATTCATCCCAAAAAAGAAACAATCCTCAACCTAAAAAAACCTAAACCATCAACCATATAAAATTTCAACCATCACCCCTAGAAAAACTTTATCAGTCATCCAAAAAATACCCTAAAACCTCCTCCCTAGAAATCATTTTTCCCTCAAACCCAAAATTACCACAACAATATTCCCCAATAATGAAAAAACCATCTACCATAAAAACCCCTCAACAACCATCCCCAAAAAAACCCACAACCCTCAGAACCAAAATACCATATACCATCACCCCTAATAACCCTCAACACTCATAAAAATACACACTGCAACCCTCATACAAAAATAACCTTCAAACATCATCCCCAAAATCCATCATCCATTAGCCCCAAAAAAACACTAAATCCTTAGCTCCAAGAAACACTCAACTTGCATCCCTAATAAACATTAAACCAATAACCCTAAAAAACATTGTACCATCATCCCCAAAATAACCATCAACCCTTTACCACAATAAATACTCAACCATCATAAAAAAAACATCGAATATAACCCCAAAAAATCCCTCAATAATTACCCCAATAATCCTAAACCCTCATCCCTAAAAAACCCTAAATTCCCTATCCAAAAGATTCTCTTACCTCGGCCCAAAAAACCACTTAACCCACATCCCCAACAAACCCTAAACCCTCATCCCCATAATAACCCAAACCTTCAACACACAAACACATTCATCCCTCTACACAAAAATATATAGTGAATCATCCCCATAAATACTGAAACCCTCATCCAAAAAAAACCTCAAGCATCAGCCACAAAAATAATTTAACCCACAACCCAAAAAACCCCTCAACCATCAGTTAAAAAAACACTCATACATCATCCCAAAGAAACCCTCATCCCAAAAAAAATATTGACCCTCAATCACAAAAAATAATATATCCTTAGTCCTAAAAATATCTCAACTCTCATCCCCAAATAACTCTAAATCCTCATCCCCAAAAAATCATAAACCCTCTAGTGGTTTTACAGAAGCATGAATTGAGTACATGATGTTGAAAAAATAAATTTAGTTGAAAAAACACGACATAATAGAAATAACACCCAGCATGGTTTTTGAAAGCATAAATACTTGGTATCTTTCCATAAATATGCACACCCAATTCTATGAAAATAGAAGAGGCTATAGGAGGAAATTTTCATTATATTTTTAAAAAATCATAGAATTCTAGGGTAGACATTACAAAGTAGTGAAAATAAAAAATAATATAATATAAAGTGATAGTGATGACACAAATTAAATTAAAAGTCATGGGGGAACTCAAAGGCCACACAAAAACTAAAATCAAACTCCAATGTAAATTAATTACCTCACTAACTATACTAGTGAGATTCCTTATAAATAATGATTTTATCATTGTTCTCTCTCCTTATTAGAATGATTCGGAAAATTTAATTTCTTTTCCATGTGAATATTTCATTTTAATAACCAAATAACTATTTTTTGGACCATAATTACTGTAGATTCCAAACTGATCGGGTTGGACCAAATTAAAATACAATTGGGAATAAAATTTATATCAACCACCAAATAATTCTCTTTTTCATGAACCTAGTACATATCATTCCCTTCGGGTTTGAGATTATTTCCACACAAATCAATGTGTATTTTTCATCAATGTATGGATATAAATCCCCAATATTGAATTTAATATAAATTCCTCCAAAATAATTGGGCAAATAAATGTTTTTAGTCATTATTTCACACTCAATATTGTAACTTGAATGGACCTTCAGCATGTAGTGCCAAAATTATATTACTCTTAAATAGAAATATATCCTTGTGATGTTCAATCCACAATTTTTCCCTTGGGTTGAAAATGGCCTTCTTCTTAGGATTGTAATCTCACCTATAATATGATTCATTAGTCTACACTATTTGAGCTTCAACAGATTTAGTAAGCTTCATCGTCTTTTTTAACTTCTTCTCAAAAACAATCTTCTCCTAAAAAATAACAAGAAAAGAACAAAATTATATATAATTGAATTTATTTATTCTATAACCAACTTAAAATGGATTATCCCAAGTGGTATCACTCAGAGATATAGTGTATAAAAAATCATCTTGGGTGGGATATATATATCTTAATTTATCATATTCATGTTCACCAATGATCTCATAATAGTTCCCAAATTTATATTGGTAACATAAATTTCTCTATAAGTTTAACAGTGATGGGAAGTGATTAATATAATCTTCATACCAAAATTGCCCCCTAATTTCCAAAAAAATGGATGAAAAATTTAGTTTCCCAAATGAAACAATGCTACAAGGAATCCCATGAAGGATACTAGTCTCTTTGAAAAAACAATCTCATGGGATCAATTTTAAAGCCATAATGAAATACATTTTGAGTTATTCCCATTGATACGTGGGAATAAGTAATGGATTGAAAATACAGTCTTTACAGGATTCTTTTCCATTTAAAATATACCACATCTTGAAATAATTTCATTAACATATGTTTGAACCTATGCGTATTATAATATCTCTTTTAGAATCACCTTGGTTTTTTTATTTCAAAATTATTTTAAATTCCACATTGATGAGTCTCCCGGATGATAATATCACTATATTTTCTCATTGGCTCACAAAACATGTTTTGGTCGATGAGAAACCCATACTGTATAGAATAAAAAAATGAAAAATACATTTTAAAATTGAATTATAATAGAATTTAACTTCATATGAATCTTATAATCCTACTTCATAAGATAATATCCCCGAATTCATACTTATAGAATGCTAATTAATACATATATTTGATATAAATAATCATCCACTAGGGTATCTTGACTATTCATGTATTTTTGGAAGAAATAGATTGATAGAAAGAATTCCACTCAATTTAAATTTCTCAAACGTATCTTTTGTTGGAAATTGAAAAATCTCAATTACTAATGGTAAGAATAAAGAACAAACATTATTATTCTCACATAATGAGAACAATTATATTGGGATATTACAATGACATAAGATTCCTTATCATATGTGTTTCAATTCATCCATGAATAAATCAATTTCACACTAAAATTAAAAATGTTACCATGGAATTATAAAATAACATCATTGATCCCAACTCCATTCGTATCACACATAACCACAATGACATGATTAAAATTAAGTAATTCCAAAACTAGTGTATCACATTACCTCTTCTTATGGATTTAAAATTATTCACTTTGTACATTTTATATGTAAAATTTACCATTTTTCAAGAATTTAGTGATAGGTTCCATGATTGTGATGAAATTAGAAATAAACCTATGAGAAAACAATGAAAAAACTTGATAACTCCTTACTTTGGTGATGGATTATATCAGTGATAAGGATGTGATTGATTTTACTATGTATTGATCCACCATGCTTCCGTTGTTAGATACCAAATATCCAAAAAACAACTTTTATTTAAAAATAAATCAGATTTTTCTATATTTCTATATAGATTTGTTTCCCACAGAATTAAAAATACATACCATAGATGACGCACCAAGCTCTCCACATCCATGATGTAAATCAAAATTTAAACTAGATAAAAAATGACAAATACTCTAATAAAAGGTTTTACAACATCATTCAAGAGTCACGTGAATGTATTTGAAGATTTTGAGAGGTATAATGGCATGACCAACAACTTAAACAATCCTCAATTTTCTTCATATGATGATTTCTACTAATACCCATCCATTATTAGAATAAGGTGTATGACACTCTAAAGATCCTCTTATGAATTGATTAATTACATGTTTAATTGATAGTGTATATCATCAATTCATTTCATTCGATACCTTAATTTGTATGTTATATTATCTATATCACTACCACCAATATACATGCAATGTGTACAATCATTATCAACACCAATAATGCTGGAATATATCATGGGCTTACACATGGCCATATAATGACTTCACCAACATTAATAATGAAAAAAAGAGGCTTTTATTGGGGATTTGTTTTAGAAATGATATTATTTTTGATAAATAGGATACTATTTTTTTATAGAACAAATTTTGTTTGATGAATATAGATTTATATTAATTGAGAATGTGTAGTGTTATTTTCCCTAGGTCAGAAATAATTTGTGTTCATCCTCCAATCATATTTCACATCACAATAAAATTACTAAGTAATTACCAAAAACAAGTTAGAATCATACTAAGGAATGAAATAACCCAATACCTTATCAATATAGTTCATTCCAATGTAAAATGAAATCAAAACCTATTTGATGACTTGAAGTGTGCTCCCATTGTCCAACCATTGTTGTTTTTATGATTGAGTGTGATTCTATATTTTATACCTCAATTTCTACTGTAATATTTATGAAATAAACCTTTGTACATTATCCACTATCAATAACCACCATGAATACTCTCTGAATTATTGTACAATGATCCTTGAAATATTTATGTCATTGAACCCCTCAAGGGAAATTTTTTTCATGCAATACTTTTCATTGAAAAATAATGTCACCCACATAATCTTCTTCCACAATATGGTCTTAATTTTTAAATTATTTACCCCAATGTTAATTTAATTTTATTTATATTTCAATATCCTCGACATACATTATGGTCATAATTTTATATTTAGGGATATTAGATTCAATATGACTATACCCATGAAATGTTAATCAAATTCCATTCTATATTTCAATAGAGTTGGATTTTAATTTTGGCAGTTCCATAGCCATCTCATTCAATTAATCTATTATCGTGTTCCTTAAAAAATCCATATCACCACATGAATATTTTTATAATAAATACCTTTATATAAAAATGTAATTATATTGTAACTATTGATTAATGATTCCCTTAATGTACTCTTTTTTCCTTTCCACAAGGAATTCCTTCTTGTAATCATCCTAAAGTGAACAATATGGGTGTAACACCACTAGAAATGAAATTTCAAAATATAATCAATCCAATACCCTTTCTATAATTTCTCTATGTATTATAAAACATAATTTTTCATCATTAAATTATTATACTCCTTAATGTACCCTTTAACTATCTTAGATCCTTTTCATATGTAATTAATTTAGAAATATATCTCTCCCTTTTAATTCATGGGAATAAAACAACTTTATAAAAGATTTTTCATCATTCCCCAATAGAAAATTTTATCTTTCCCAAATTTACCCTTTATTTCTTCATATTTTCCAACTAAATAAATACATAATTGTGAAATTTAAAAATTTCTACCATGAACATCAACCAATTGAGAAAATTCTTAAATTTTATTAATGTTCCAATTTCCAATAGCCAATATTGAAAATAATTTGTATTGATAATCCTATCAAAATATTGTATTTCAAAATTCAATAAACATTAAATAACTTCATCTCTTTTACATTTCATATCCACCAATATATCAAAAGTATCATATCTATTTGTACGGTATTCATAAAATTATGATTGAATGATCATATTATGTGGATATTAATAATGTGGATACCATTGTAGTAAAGGGGAATCATGTCATCATACCCATAGAAATTGAGAATGTTTCTATATAATTTGAGTAATTTGTGATTATATAGATTCATAATGGTTATTTCCCCTATAAAAAAAGTACCTAGTGAACAATGTTTTGAATTCAAGGTTGTGGATATGTTTTTTATGGAATATTAATTAGTTGAATGGTTTAGAATATACTCACTGGAATCACATCATTGATACCAAACTAATGTGTCACTACAATCATGTAATAATTAAGTGAACATGAAATAATTTTATGTCATTGAATTATCAATGCTTCCCACCCACTATGATTTCACAATGATTAAAGAATAAGGGACCAAAAATGTGGATGCACCACTATTTCTAGGAAAGTGAAGATGATAAAGTGAGAAACGTGCACAACATGGTCAGGATCTCATATTATTCATCTCCAAACCATTAAAAAGGACTAAAAATAAATTTTAATGAAAAAATAAAGTAATAGTAAAGACCCAAACCAATTTCATGGAATTCACTCAAAGTTCACATAAAAATCTCAAAAAACATTCAAATGCTAAATAATCCCCCCACTAACTAAAGTAGAAAAATCCACTTTTAATTATGATTTTCACCAAGATATCTCTTCTCATTAATGTGTTGATATGAATTTACTTCATTTTCCATGTGGGTAAGTTATTTTTTACCCTAAATAAGTGTGTCGTGGCTTATCATTGTGTTGGATGAAAAAATTTTGGGCCAGTGAAATTCGAATAACAATTGGGATTAAAATTCATGTCAATCCAAAAGGTATTATCATTTCGTTGAATGAGGTCTATATCACCCTCAAACCTAAATAGATCTAAACCCTTAGGTATAAAAGACCAAAAAACCCGAAAACTAAAAAACACTAAACCATCCACTGAAATAACCCTAAGCCTTTGCACCAAAAAACCATAAACCCTAAACCCAAAAAAACCCTAAACCATAATCCCTAAAAAATCATAACCGTAACCTAAAAAAACAGTAAACCCATAGTACCAATTAAAACTAATCCATTTTCCCTAAAAAACACTATACACATGTCCAAAAAAAATCAACACTAATACCCAAAAAGTTCTAAAAACTCATCCATAAAACAACCATAAACCTGCAGCCCCAAAAAATTCTAATCCCTCATCCAAAAAAACCCTAAACACTAACCCTAAATTTACTAAACCAACATTCCCAGAAACACTAAACCATTAGCCCCAAAAAGAATAAAAATGGAGACACAAAATGATATATACCCTCATCCCCATAAAATTTTACACCCTCATCCCCAAAAAACCGTAAACCCAGAGTACTAAAAAACTATGATCCCTAATCCCTAAAAATATATAAACTCACAATCCCCAATATTTATAAGCCCTAAAACCTAAAAAACCTTGACCCATATACCCCAACCAACCCTAATTCTTCATACCTAAAAAATAATAACCCCTCAGTCCCAAAAAACCCTAAACCATTATCCCCAATAACCACTAATACCATAGCACCAAGAACCATAATCTTTCATCCCCAGAAACCATAAACCATCATCCCCAATAAACCCCAAACTCTTTGAACCTGTAAGCCCTAATGATTAATCCCCAAAACTTCTAAAACCTTCAACACAAATAACCCCATACCCTCATCCCCAAAAATACAAATGACCACATCTCCAATCAAACCTAATCATTCAACCCCAAATAAGATTAAACCCAAATCCATATATAATCATAAAACCACAGTCCCAAAAAACCCTAAACTCTTCCCTTAAAAAATTCTGAACTCTTCATCCCCAAAATTACCTTTACACAGATCCCAAAATCCTAAACCCATAGCACCAAAAAACATAATCCCACTACTAAAAAATTGACAAAACTTTTATCCCTATAACATATTATACCTCATCCCAAAAACACTAAATCCTCATCACCATAAAAACCAATCCATTAGCCCTAAAAAATCCTAAAACCTAATCACCAAAACACAATAAACCCTTAACCCTAAAAAACCACAATCCCCAATAAATCATGAAATATATGCCCCAAATAACCATAAAAAAACATCCCCAAAAAATCCCAAAACCTTGTACCAAAAAAACCCTAAACCTTCAGCCCAAATAATACTAAATCCTCATCTGCAAAAAACCCTAAATATGCATACACCAAAATCTATAAAAGCTTATCCTCAAATGAACATTAACCAAAATCCCCAAAAAATCCTTAATAATAATCCCCCAAAAATTTTTAAACCCTCATCCCCAAAGAACCCAAAACCCTCATACCCAACAAAACATAACCCCTCATCTCCAAAAAAACACTAATCCCTCATCACAAAAACCCAGAATCTACATCCGAAAAAACCTAAAACCTCCATCCCATAAATCTATAAATCCTCTTCCCTAAAAAAACCATAAACCCTCTATGCCAAATATCATATAACCCACAACCCCTTAAAACCCATATACCCTCAACCCAATAAAATACTAAAACCATATCGAAAAAACATATCCCCACACAGCTAAAAATCTCAAATTAATCATACCTAAATAACCCAAAACCCACAGGCCCAGAAGAACCTAAATCCTCGAACCAAAAAAATGCTAAACCCTCAACCCCTATACACCCTATGAAAACATTCTGAAGAAATATTATACTTTAACCCCAAAAACTGTGGAAACTCATCCACAAATAACTATAAACACTCTTCCCAAAAAATTATAAACCCCAATCCCCAAAAATTATAAAACTCCAAACCAAAAAAACCCTAAACACTCATAAAAAAATACCCATAATATTCTATCTCCAAAAAATCCTAAACGATCATCCAAAAAAACTAAACTTTTATCCCCTAAAAAACACTTTAATAATATCCTAAAAAACCCCTAACCACTAAACCTTGAACAAAAAAAACTATAAACCCTTATCCCAAATTACCTCATCCCCAAATAAACTTTAAACACCCAGCCCCCAAAAAACGTAATCCCTCATCACAAAAACAATCCCAAAAATTTGAGTAATAAAAAACCCAAAATATTCTACCCCAAATATCCCTAAACACTCTCCCACAATAAAACAAAAAACCCTAATTACTGAAATAATATAAACCCTCATCCACTAAAATCAAAAAAACCCCAATGATAAAAAACCTTAATCGTTCAACCCCAAAACCTAATCCCATAAAAACACTAAACTTTAAATCACAGAAAACCATACAATCTAATCCTAAAAAAATTATAAACCATCATATCCAATAAAATCCAATATCCTCATGCCCAAAAAAACCCTAAACCCACTTCTCTGGGAAACTGAAAACCTTAAGGCACAAAAAATAGTAAAACCTCATCCTCAAGAAATCGTATACAATCATCCCCAAAAAACATAAAATCCTTATCCCAAAAAACCCTAAAACCTAATCCCCAATTGATCCTAATACCAATGACTCCAAATTCCTAATACCTCAACCTAATAAAACACTAAACCCTCCACACCAAACATCTATAAAATATCAAACCCAAATAACACTGACCCCTCCTACCCAAAATAAAATGTAAAAACCAAAACCAAAAAACCCAAAACCCTAAGCCACAAAACAATAAAACCTCATCTACAAAAATCATAAACCATCATCCCAAAAAATACACATAGCACCAACTAATAACCAAAAAATATTAAATCCAAAACCCTAAAAAGCCCAAAACACTCAACCAAATAATAACAAGAAACACTTGCCCAAAACCCCTAAAATATCATCCCCAAAATACCGTAAATTATAAACCCAATAATCCTTAAAACATCAACTACAAGAAAACCCTGACCCCTCGGCCCCTTGAAACTATGAACAGTGTTCCCAAAAAACCCTAAAACCACATCCCCAAATAACACTAAATCCTCTACCCCCTAATACCACAAACCATCATCCTGAGAAATAAAAAAACAACAGAATTAACACTCTAAACCCTCTATATAAAAACCCTAAACAACAAGGATTAAAAAAATATTAAACTCCCATCACTAAAAATCACAAATTCCTTATCCCAAGAAATCAGAAACCCTCGATTACAAAAATATATTTACCCTCATCCCCACAAAAACCTAAACTCCATATCCAAAAACCCCTCCTCAAGAGACCCCAAATCATAATCCCAAAAAAACCCTAAATCCTCATCGCAAAAAACATAATCCCTAAGCCCCAAAAATACCTAAAAACATATCTCTAAAAAACTTGAAACTCTTATCTACAAAAATCCATAAATCCTCATCCCCAAAAAACAAGAAACACTCAAACACAAAGATGACTAAAACCACAACCAAAACATCCCTAAACTGTCGTAACCAAAAAATCTAAACCCCAGACCCAAACAATTCTCAACATTCAACCCAAAATAACAAAATTCCTAATCAACAAAAAAAAACCCTCATTCCCAAAATCCCTAAACCATCATGCTGAAAAAACTAAAATCCTATCCCCCCAAAATCCCCAGACCTTCACCTCCAAAATACTATATTCCTTCAACCCTAGAAAACCCCTAAACCCAATACACCAAAAATCTCTATGAACTCAAAACACAAAAATCCTAAACCCTAAACCCCCAAAAAAGTTAATCCCTTAACTTAAAAGACTATAAATTTTCCCCAATAAACCCTTCACCCTCATTCCCAAAAAACCATAAACCCTCGCCTCCAAAAACCCATAAACACTTATCACCCAAAAACCCTAATAACACATACCCATGTTACTGTATCACTCACCACTAATGATCTCTAATACCTTCACCCCAAAATCCCTATACCTAATGTCCCAAAAAAATATACCCATATACTAGAAAACACTAAACTCTCTACCACAAGAAAACCTAAAATGACAGCCCCCAAAAACATTAAAACCACATCACAAAAAACCATAAACCCTTATCCCTAAAAAATCACAATCCATCATCACTAAAAATTAAAACCCCTATCAACCAAAATCCCTCAACCCACCTCCTCAAATTAACCTAAACACTAAATAAAAATACCCTAAATCATCATCCCTAAAAAAAATAAAAAACCCGAAATAACACTAATCCCTCAACCCAAAAACTCTCAACCCTCATTCACCAAACCCCTAAAACCTCATCCCAAAAAAAACATAAACCATCATCCCTAAAATACAAAAACCCCCATCCAGAAAAACCTTGAAACCACATCCTTACAAAAACATTAACCTTAATCCCTAAGAAACATGAAACCCATAGAACCATAAAATTATATTCCAATATCCCCATGAAAACCCTAATCATTAAGCCTTCAAAACCCTAAACCCTCGGCCCAAAAACAAATTAACCCCTTAAAAAAAACCCCTAAATCTACTGTCCCAATTAACCCTGGACCCTAAGCTCCAAAAAATCCAATACCCTCAACCCAAAAAACCCTAAAACCTGAGCATGTTATTAAACCAAACACCATTTTCCAAAAAACACTAAACCCTAATCCCAAAAAACACTAAACCCTCAGCCTCATAAAATCCTACCTTTATCCCCACAAAAAAATATTGACCTAGTTTTCCAAAAAAACCTCCACCATCGTCAGTAAAAAAAGCCACATATCTTAGCCCCACAATTTCATAAACCCACACCCCCTAAAAATTATCAACACTTAGCTAAAAAAAACCTAAACACTCCACCCCAAAAAACCCTCTACCCATATAAAAAAAATACCTAAACCCTAAGTAGTATAAAAAACTTAATCCCACATTCCCAAAACACCCAAACCCCTTATACACAAAATACCATAAACCATATGAAGCAAAAAACTCTAAACCCATATCCCCAAAAAAACCCTAATCCACCAGTCCCAAAAAACACTAAAACCTCAACTCTAAATACCTATATTTACTCAACCACAAAAAAATATTTAACTCACATTCCCAAAATACCCTAAATCCTCACACCCAAAAAACACTCAATCCTACCTCTCAAAAACCCTAATCCCTCATCCCCAAAAAACCGCAAAACCTCATCCTTAAAAAACCCTCAACACTCATCCCTAGGAATCCCAAAACCCTCCTCCCTAAAGAAAACTAAATTATTATCCACCCAAAAAAATAACCCTTAAAAAAATATGTAACCCAAATCCCTAAAAATCCTTATACACTCAGAATGATAAAAATATAATCCCTTATCCCCCAAAATCCTTAATGATCAAACACCAAAAAATACCTCAACACATATGCCTAATAAAATATTCTCATACCTAAAAAACCCAAAATCATTATCCCAAAAAAACCTAAACACTCACCCCTAAAAAACAAAAAACCCATTATCCAAAAATAAATCAAAATCCTCATTCATAAAAAACCCTAAACCCTATACGGTGGAAAATACTAAATCCTCATCCCAAAAAACCCTAAACCAAACATCCCAAAACAACCCAAATACTAGGTATAAAAAAAACTCATACCCAAGAATAAAACCTCAAAACATTACAATAAAAAACCCAACCCACTACCCACAAAACCCTGAACCACAATACCAAATACACCATCAACCGTCATCAAGATAAATCCATCAACCATTAGACCCAAAAAACAAAAAAACTCATCCCACAAACCTCTTCACCCTCTTCCTATAAAAACAATCAACCCGTAGCCCCCAAAACATTCAACTCATTGCACTAATCCCAAAAAGGCCCTAAACCCTCAACCACCAAAATCTCAAAATCATCGGTCCCAAAAACCCTTATCCCTCAGACCATAATAAACTCTTAACACTCATCCCCAGATTCAAAAATTCTTTTTCCCTAAAAATACATGAACTATTAGTCAAAAAACAAAAATCCCTTATCCTAAAACCCTCTAACCTAATCCCCATAATACCCTCATCCCTTATCCCTAAAAAAATCAACCCTTATCAACAAAATACCTTCAAACTTCATCCTCGCAAAACTATAAACCATTATTGTCAAAAAAATCCAAAAACTCTTAGTCCCCCAAAACCCGAAACCATTATTTCTAAAAAACCCTCTACCATCAGTCCCGAAATTCCATATTCCATTATTTCAAATAAAACAAAATCCCTCATCCACATGAAATAATTATCCCTCTTCCCCAAAAACAATCATACCCCTTCACAAAAAAAACCCCTAAACCCACAACCACAAAAAACCATCTACCCTCATCAATTAAAAACAAACAAAACTCGTCATTAAGAAACCATCAACCATCAGTACCACAAAATCCTCGAACGTCATCCCTGAAAATAACCAAAACCATCACCCCAAAACATTCAAAACCATCATACACAAAAAAATATAAACCCCTACATTAAAACCCCAAATCCCACTACCCATGAAACCCAAGATACTCTTCCCCAAAAATATCTAAACCCCCAACCTCAAAAAACCCTAAATCCAAACCTATAAACCCTAATCAATGTGCCCAAATAAATTAGAAACCCCAACTCCAAAACAACATAATACCTCAGCCCAAAAGTACCCTAAATCCTCATCCCCATAAAATGAAAACCCCTCAGCCAAAAATCCAGAAACCCTCAGTTAGAAAACTAAGATTCCCTAGGATCTAAAAAACCATAAACCATAGTTCGTAAAAACTCTAAACCATCGTCCCGAAAAAACTATTAACCCTCATTCCCAACAAAACCTCATCCCTAAGACCCAATAAAGTATAAACCCTCATCTTGAAAAATCTAATCCCTTAGCCCCAAAACAACAATTAACCCTCATCCTCAATAATCTCTAAAACTTCATCCCCATAGAACCCTATTATATCAATAATGAAAAATTAAAACCCCACATCCCCAAAATATCCACAACACTTATCCCAAAAAATTCTAAAACCTCATCCCCCCAAAATCCTCATATCTCATCCCAATAACCCTATATACTCAACTTAAAACACCCCTACCATTGTCCCTAAAGAACTATCAAACCTCTGCCCCAAAAAACCCTACACACTTACCCCAAAACACCCCAAACTCTAATCACTAAAAATCCATCAAGCTTCAACAAAAAAACCATCCTTAAAACCCAATAAACAATCAACACTCACTCCAAAAAAGACCCCTTATCATCTAGCCCCAAAAAAACCCTCAACCCTCATCCCCAATGAACCCTCACCCGTAGCACCCAAAACCCTCAACCCCAACCATTGAAAAACTCTCATGAATTAAATCCAAAAAAACATGAAACCCTCATTCCTGAAAAAAACAATCAACTAACATCCCCCAAAAAAACCTTTACCAATTACCCTAAAAACCCTTATCTATCCCACACCACCCAAAACCCCTCAACACTGATAAAAAAGAAACCTCATCCCTCAACCCAAAAATTACATCTAACATCATCACTGAAAAAACTGACCCTGTATATGAATAAAACATAAAATCATAGTACCAAATAAACCCTCAACCCTTAGACACAAAAAATCCAAAACCCTATGTACCTGAAATTAGAAACCCTAAATCCTATAAAATCTGCAACTCCCATCCCCAAAACATAAATAATTATCCCCAAAAAACAATGATCCCTCATATAAAAAATAATTTCATCACTCATCCTCAATGAACCTTCTACCATTATCTCCAAAAAATCAAAAACCTTCGTCCATAAAAACCCTCAATAATCTTCCCGCAAAATCTCCCAACCCTAAGCCTCAAAAAATTCAGAACCCTAAGCCCCAAAAAATAATAATCCATGAGTTCCCAAAGGCCCTATACTATTATAAAAAAATGATCCTCAACCCTTAGTCCCAAAGACGCTAAAACCCCAGCCCTAAAATACCCTAATCCCATATCCCCAAAATCCCCTCGACCCTCAGCACCAAAAAACCCCAAAATCTTCACCCAAAAAAACACATTCAACCCTTAGCCCCAAAAACACCCACAACCATAATAACGTAAATACCATAAAAACCCAACCCCAAGTCCCTCAAATCTCATCCTAAATAACCCTTAACCCTGATCCCCAATAAACCCTAAACACTCTTCCCAAAAAAAATTCATCCCACAACCCAAAAAACACCTAATCCTTCATCCCATGAATTCCTAAACCCTAATCCCTCAAAAAACATAATCCTATTGAATAAAATAACCCTAGAACCTCGGAAAAAACACTCATTACTCATATCCAGAAAAACATTTAACCCTAATCCCCAAAAAACTCTCAACTGCAATCCGCCCCAAAAAACATTCAATACTCATTCCCAAAAAACCTCAAACATCACCTCCACAAAACCCTGAACCCAAAACACTTAAAAAACCATAACCATCATAACCAAAACCCTATACAAATAGCCCTATTAAAACCACTACAATATTCCCCGTGAATCCATAATCCATAAGATTTTAAAAAACCTTCACCCTTCATTCCTAATATAACAATAACCCTCATCCTTGAGAAACCATAAACCCTTAGTAACATAGAAAAATATAATACAAATAGTCCTAAAAAATGTAAACATTGAAACTAGAAAATCCTAAAACCTCAGCCCTATAATATTCCACACCCTCATCCCTCAAAATCCTCAACCCTTATCCCCAAAAAAACATTAACACATAGCCACAAAAAACCCTAGTCCTTCATTACAAGAAAAATCTAAACCCCTATCCTCAAAAAAAATATTATCCACAATAAACCCTAACCCTCAGTTCTGAAAAACTATACACCCTCACACCCCAAAATCTCTAAACCCCAATAGAAAAAAAACACTCAACCCTCAGACACAAAAATTGTTTAAACATTCAACCCCCAAAAACCCAAACCCACACCTCCAAAAAATCCTAAATCCTCAGTACAAAATGTACTTAAATCATAATACCCAAAAAACCCATACACTTTTACCAAAAAAAACTCAACCCATAGCCTTGAAAAACCTTCTAACCACATCCCTCTAAATCCATAAACACTAATACCCAAATAACCCTCAATCCCCATCCCCAAAAAATCCAAAACCCACATCCAAAAAATACCCTAAACCCTCTGCCCCAAACAAGCACAAACCCTTAACCACAAAAAAACATTTTTCCCTTAAGCCCAAAAAACCCTCATCCAAAGCTCAATAAAACTCAACCCTCATCTAAAAAAACTCAACCCTAACCCCCCAAAAAATATCAAAACTATGCAACAATATTCTCAAAAAATATTTCCAAAAAACCATCAACCTGAAGCCCTAAAATACCTTAATCCGTATTTAACACATAACCATAATCCCTCATCCCCAAAACTGAAGAACACTCCACACCTAAAACCCTCTATCCTCATCATCAAACAACCATATAATCATATCCCTATAATACCTTAATGTTTTATCCCAAAAAATAGTAAAACTCCAACACAAAAAAACCATAAACCCTCAACCCTAATAAGCCCTAATCCTTAGCCCTAGAAAATCCAAAAATCTCTTCCATAAATGATCCTCACACCTCATCCCCCAATGAAGAAAATCCCTCTACCCCAAAACCCGAAACACTAATCCCAAAAAAGTTGAAACTTCATCCCTTCAATTCCATATACCCTCAACCCCAAAACTTCATGAACCCTCATCACCTAAAAACCCTATATCCTTGGACTCAAAAAATACATAATCCTTATCCCAAAAAAACCATGAAATATAATCCCAAAAAATCCCAAAAAAATCATAAAAAAACCTAAATCCTCATCCCCTAAAAAACTCAACCATCTTCCCCAATATCCATAAATCATAGGCCCCAAAAAAATCATAATCCATATACCTAAAAAACCCTCCAACATGAATCTAATGTCACCCTAAACCATTGTCTACATAAGTCCATAAACACATCACCCCCAAAAAACTAGACCCTTATCACTAAACACCCTCAAATATCAATCCCAATATAACCTCATACCTCATTTAAATAAATATTCAATCACCATAACCCAACAACACTAACCCCTGAACCATAAAATCTCACAATCCTCATCTATGATCGTCAAAAAAATCAACCCTTCATCCCCCAAAAAACTATTCCATCATCCCTAATAAATTCTTAAACCACCATCCCCAAAAAACATATGACATTCTGCCCCAAAAATCCATGAAACCTCTATCCCAAAAAAACCCAAAAACATCCATCCCCAAAAAACACTAAATCGTCAGACAAAAAATTGCATAACTCATACCCTAAAAACCCCAAAACCCTTATCCTTAGAAAACACTAAACTATCATTCCCAAAAAAACCCAAAACCAACATCAAAAGAAAAAAACTGATACTCCGATCCCAAAAAAACCAAAAGCGATAGCCTGAAGACCCATACAACATCTATCAAAAAATTCCAAAACCAACTATCCCAAAAAACTGTCAACTCTTATAAATGAATTTTGATGAACCTTCAGGCCCAAAAGTTCTAAACCCCAAGACACAAATATCCCATAACCCTCACCCAAAAAAACATTATACCATTAATCCAAAACTCTTAAACCATCACCCCCAATAAAGTAAAACCCATTAGAACATAAAATCCCTAAATCCTTCTCCCCAAAAAACTATATTCTCTTACCAAAAAAAGAACCCTTAGCTAAAAAAACTGATTAACATTTAGTACCCAAATACTACAAGGACTTTGACACCCCAAACCCTAAAACCTCTACACCAAAAAACCCTAAAACCACATACCCAAAATAAACTAAAACACTCATCATAAATGAATCCTTGAACACCCTTCCCTAAGAAATGTTTAACAATATGTCCCACAAAATCTTAAACACATAGCATCAAGACACCCTAAACCATTAGCACCAAAAAAACTTGAACAATCTTCCCTAAAAAATATGAAGCCTCATAAAAAAATCATCAATCCACATCTCTCAATTCCAATAATCACTGAATCCACAACCCTAAATAACATGAACCCTCATTTCCAAAAACAACTGATCTGTCAACCCAAAATAAATTAATCCAAAATCCCTAAAAATTCATAAACCTTCAGCACAAAATATCCGTGAACCCTAAACCTCACAAAACAAATAAAACCCACCCTAAAAAACGTGAACCCTCATCCCAAAAATCCCCAAGCCCTCAGTACAACAATCATTAATACATTATTCCAAAAAACATTGAACCCTCATTCCCAAAAAACTATGAACTGTTACCCTAAAAAACCTATACCATTATATCCAAAAAAATAGAATCCCTTATCTTACCTAAACAACCCTAAACCCTCATCCCAAATAAATCCTAAACTATTAACCATTGAAAATACTCAATGGTTATCCCTAGATAACCATGAACCCTTGTCCCCAAAAAACCATTAATAATAATCCCCAAAAACCCTAACCTATATACCTAAAACATTGAACACTATTCCCCAAACATCATAGAACCCTCTTACCCAAAAAATACTAAACAATCATCCCCAAAAAATCAAGAACCCTAAGCCCCAAAAAAATCAGAACCCCGTGCTAGAAACCACAAACACTCAATCCTAAAAACCCCATACTGTAATCCATATTTTACCAAGAACCCTTTTCTAGAAAAGAAACTGAACACATATCCCCAAGAAAATATAATCCAAGAACCCTCAATAGCCCCAAAAAACCTTATTACCATATAATAGAAACCCTAAACACTCATCTATAAAAACCCCAAACTCTTAGTCCTAGAATTCCATGAACCCTCATCCACAAATAACAATGATGCCTTATATCATAACCATGAACCCTAAACCTTAAAAACCAAAACCCTTAACCATATCCCCAATAAACTCTAATATATTTTCAAACAAATCCCTTGAAACCTTAGTCAAAAATACCCTAGACCATTATCACAAAAAACCAAACCCCTCAGCCCCAAAAATCCATGAGTCCTATAAATAAAAAACCATGATCCCTCATCCAAAAAATATAGAACCCGTAGCCCTAAAAACATATAATACTAAATCCCAAAAAAACCATAAACCCTTATCCTCAAAAATACTTAAACCCTAAACCCCTAAATACCATGAAATGTCATCCACAAAAAATCATGAATGCTTAGCCCCAAAAAAACCACGAATCCTCTGCCCCAAAAATCTCAAAACTCGCAGCCCAATGAAACCATGAGCTCTCAAGAAAAAAACCCCTAATGCTTATCCCTTAAAATAGTGAATAGTTATCCAAAGAAAACCATGAAACCTAAACAATCGACACAAAAGGACCATAAACCATTTTCCTCAAAACACTCACATCCCTCATCTTGAAAAAACCCAAAAACCTCATCAAAAAACCCATAAACCCTCAACCATAGATAATATTGAACCCCAAGCTCCCAGAAGGACTTGAACCCCATGTCCAAAAAACATTTTTAACCATTAACCCTAAAACCCCATAAAAATTCATTCATAATAAAAAATAAACCCTCAAACACCAAAAACTCTCAACACTTAGCCCCCAAAACACTAGAAACCAGAACCCTAGTATAAATATAAACTGTTAGACCTAAAAAACCCAACACTAATAACCCCAAAAAAATCCAACAACTTCATCCCTAGAAAACCCTAAAAACATAATTCAACGAAATCTTAAAGTATCATCCCCTTAATAATTTAAACCCTCAACCAAAGAGAACCCTAAACCCTCTACCCCATAAAACCCTCAAATATCATCCTGAATAATCATAATCCCTCATCTCTATAAAATGGTAACCACTCATCCACATAAACCGAGAATTGATCAGTTTCATAAAACTCTAAACCATCACCACCCGAAAACCGTAAACCATCATCCGTGAAAAAACCCAAAACCCTCATCCTATGAAAATAATAAACCATCCGCCTTAAAAATACTATCCCCTTAGCCCAAGGAAACCATAAACCCTCATCCCTAGAAAACCCTAATCACTATGACCCAAAAAATCCTAACCTCTCATCGAAAAAAACCTAAACCATCAGCAATAGAAAACCCTATACCCCCATCCCCAAAAACCCTAAACTCTTAGATCCACAAAATCCTAATTAATCTTACCTAGAAAACCCTAAACACATTACTTAAGAAAAAAATAACCCATATCCCCAAGAAAATATAATCCCTCGGCCCCAAAAAATGCTACACCGTCATCCATTGAAAAATCTAAACCCTCAGCCCAAAAAAACCTTAACTCTCATCTATAAAAAATCCTAAACCATCATTATTGTAAAACTGTTAACTCTCATCCTTAAAGGCCCTGAATCCTTGTCCAAAAATACTGTAAACCCTATATACCAAATAATTCTATAACCTTTCCCCTGCAAAACACTATACCCTCAAACCAAAAAATCCTAGATCCTCATCCCCATAAAATAATAAACCATCATTCTTATAATACGCCAAATACTCATCCATATAAATAAGTAAACTCTCATCCCTATAGAACCCTAAATGATCATCCCCAAAAGTCCCTAAACCCTCAACCGTAGAAAAATATAAACAATCGTTCATAAAAAAACCTAATTAACTCACTCTAGAGAAAACTAAACTCTCTGTGCCATAAAGCCCTAAACCCATAAATTCATAAAACCCTCAATTTGTTGTCTAATAATATAATTCAACCCACATCCTTGAAAAACCCTCAACTCTATGTGGCCAAGAATCGTAATCCTTCATCCCTAGAAACCCATAAATCATCAGTAACAAAAACCTAAAACCCCAAAACCATGACACCCAAACCCACAACACTAAAAAACAATAAACACTAGTCCAAAAAATAACCTCATCCCTCTACCTCAAAAAACCACAATCCCTTAGCCTAGAAATTCTTAAATTTTCATACCCCGAAATCCTTATACCTTATCAATTAATTAACCTAAACCCTCAGCCGAAAAAATGTTAAACATCATCCAAAAAAAACCCAATTTCTACACCTCATAAAATCATAACACCCACCTCAATAGACCCTAACTCCAATCCCCCCAAAACCATATACACTATAAAATTAAAACCCCCAATCCCTTATCCCTCAAAACCCCTAAACCACCAGCCCCCAAAAAAAACCCTAACCATCATCTCAAAAAAACCATATTCGTTCATCCACTAAAAAACCCTAAACTATGATCCCAAAAAACCATAAACCCACATCCTTAAAAAACCCTTGACCACCATCCCTAGAAAACAAAAAACCATCATCCCCCTATAAACTTAAACCCACAACCCCAAAAAATTCCAAAAAATGTATGCCCCCAAAAAAATTAAATCCTCACCTCTAAAAAAACTAATCCTTTATCCCCAAAACCCATAAACCCTCATCCACAAAAACTGAAATTCTCATACCCAAAAAACCCTCACCCCCCAAATACAATACACTCTTTACTAAAAACCCAATTACCAAAACCCCCAAAAATATTCAACTCACATCCCAAAAAACACTCAACCATAATCCATAAAAAAACAATCATCCCAAATCCACAAGAAACCATAATCCATAATCCCCAAAAAAACCCTTAAACCACAAACCCAAAACACCATCTACCCTTAGCCCTAAAATCCCTCAAATCTCAGCCCAAAAAATCAGAAAACGTACCCCCAAACATCTCTCAACCCTCACCCCAAAAAAACATGAAACCATCATCTCCAAAATATTATCAACAATTTACCGAAGAATAATTAAGTCATATACCCAAAAAAACATAAACCCCATCCCAATAAATCCCATTAACCTTATCCTCAAAACCCTTAAGCCATCATTACCAAAAAAAATCATCCCACATCCCAAACAAAACCCTAAACCCTCATCCCTAAAATACTGTAAACCCACAGTCCCAAAAAAACCCACATCCCTCATTCCATAAAAAACTCCAAATCATTGGACACTTAATATCCTAAACCCTCAACTTAATGAAACCCCAACAGATCAACACTATAAATTCCCCAACCAACAAACTGAAAACTGCCAACCCTTATATCCAAAAAACCCCTACCCCATCCTCAATACCCTCAGACATCGACCTGAATTTTTTTTGAACCATAATCCTCTAAAAACCCTAAACCATGGGACCCATGAATCCCTAAACCCCCATCCCCATAAATTCAAAACACGTTTAAAAAAACCCAAAACCCTCATCCCCAAATAACCCAAAACCAATATTCCCAAACAAAATATCCATTAACCCTAAAAAATCAAAAACCCTCATTCCAAAAAAACCTAGGACTCATTAACAAAAAATCATTAACCATAGGGCCAAAAAACCCTCAATTCTTAGCCATAAAAAACCTCAACCCTCATTTCCAAAAAACTATAAACAATCATCCTAAAAAAACCCTCAACCATCATAGCAAAAAAAAACTAAAAAATAACCACCCCAAATAATCTACAAGCCTTATTAACAAAAAAATCAACTACCATTGCCAATGAAACTCTTAACCATTAGCTCCAAAAAACCCTCAACCCTCACTGAAAAAAACAATATACCATAATCCCTAATAAAAAATAAACCACCAAAACCAAAAATACCCTCAGTCTTCTCCCTAAAAAATTCATAAACCCCTAGCCCCAAAAAACCTAAAACAACAGGCCCAAATAACCCTAATCTCTTTTCCATAAACAAAACCTCAACCCTTAACATTAAAAAATTCAACCCTCACCCCCAAAAAAGCCCCAACCCTCATCCCCAAAACCCCATAAACCATTATAACCAAAAAAAACTAAATCCCATCCCCCCAAAATGTATCAACCCAAATAAAAAACCTTAACCATAAACCACAAAAATACCTCAACTAAGAAGCCCAAAAAACCAGAAATCCACATCCCATTAAATCCCTCAACCCTCAGCACCAAATAAGCCCTCATCCCTCATACCCTAAAAATCACACATCAATAATCTTCCAAAGAACACTCAACTTGTAGTGCCAAAATACAATCAACGCTCAGCCCTAAAAAACCTAAACTCCCATCCCTACAAAAAAATCAACCCTAAGGTCAAAATATTTCTGCCCCAAAAATCCATCATCCATCATTACCAGAAAACCCTCAACCCACATTCCAAAAAACCCTAATCCCTAGTCCTTAGAAACCATAAATCCATTTCCCTAAAAAATCAACCATCTACCCTAAAAAACACTAATCCATCAACCTAAAAAAACCTCCAATCTCATAATTATAAAATCCAAATCCCTTATCCATGAAAAACACTACATTCGCGTCCCAAAAAAAACCATCAACCATTATCCAGAAAACAAAACTAAACACTAAACCCCAAAAAACATTAACCTTAAACCCCAAAATTCTAATGCCGCGTCACAAAGAACCCTAAATGCTCAGTCCCAAAAAATTAACAACCATAAACATGAAGAAATACATGAGCCTAATCCAAAATAACTATAGACCCTCATCCCCAATAAACCCCAACCCTATTCCCTAAAAGGGACATCAACCATTACTAAAAAACACTATATCCTCATCCCTCAAAAACCCTCAATGCCCTATCCAAAAAAACCCTCAACTACCAGCCTAAAAAAACTTCATCCCACTACCCTAGAAAACCCTATACCATATAACCCATAATAAAAATCAAACATAATACCAAAAAAAACCCAAAACCCTCATCTCCCAAAACCCACAACCCTCATCCCTAAAAAGTGCAAATGATATGCCCCAAAAAACACTTAACCCTCAACCCATAAATCCTGCAACCCTAAATTATAATAAACCATAAGCCCTCATCCTCAAAACCCCAAAAACACTAATACCCAATAAACCATGCACTTTATCACTCAAAAACCATAAACCCTCATCCATATAAAACAATCATTCATCGGAACAAAAAAAAACCCATAACCCTCTTCCCAATAAAACACTAAATATTTGACCCCAGAAAACACTAGAACTCTGACTAAATATAAACTCAACCATAATCCACCAAAACCATTATAAATCAAACCTAAAAAAATATCAAAAAACATACCCAAAATAACCTCAACCAGCCTCCACAAAAATCCAGCAGCTATTAGACCCAAAAAATCTTCAAACTCAGGTCCCAAAAACCCTCAACCCCATAAAACCCGTCATCTGTCACCCTCAAAAAAACACCCAACCCTCACCCCAAATAACACTCATCATGCATCCCTAATGAACTCTAAACTGTTATCCCCATAAAAAAACTAAACTATCTGCCCTAGAAATCCATGAACCCTCATCCCTATGAAAAGCTTAACCCTTTCCCCCCAAAACCCAAAACACTCAGGCCTAAAACACCCACTAACCTCATCCCCAAAAACCCAAAAACCTCAACAACAAAACCCCTTAACCCAATGTCCAAAAACACCATCAAACATCAATACAAAAAAATAGTCAACCATCAGCCACAAAAAACCTCATCTCTCAACCAAAAAAACTCATATCCCCAAGAAACACCAGTCCTGCAATCTCAAAAACCCTCAACCCCTTCCCCAAAAAACCATCATCCCTAAAACTATAAAGTACTATCCATAATAAACTCTCAACCCCTAGTTACAAAAAATCCTAAGACCATATCCCTAAAAACAATTAACCCTCTTCCCCAAAAAAACCTTTAACCCTCATCACCAATAATCTAAAAACTCCAATACCCAAATGACCCAAAACCCTGATCCCTAAAAAAACACAACCCATTGATTCAAAAATCCTTAAATATTATCCCTTAAAATCACTCAACCTTAAGGCCAAAACCACCCCAAAACTGAACCAACAAAACCCTCATCCATCACCTCCAAAAAACACTCAACTCTCAGCCCTCCAAAACCCTTAATCTGTAGTCTCATGAAAACTTCCACCCTCATCCCTATAAAATCCTAAAACATGTGCCCCAAAAAAACCTCAACCCTATTCCCAAAAAACCCCCATCCCTAAGAAACCCTCAATAAACATCACTAAAAGAACTCTACCATCATCCTTAATGAACACTTAATCCTCATCATAAAAAATATTACACACTCATCCCTAGTAAACCATATATTATCACCCAAAAAACCCTCATCCCTCATGTTTAAAAAACTCTCAACCTTAATCAAAAATATACATAAACCCTCTTCCTTGAAAACACTAAACACTTGACCAAAAAAACCTCAATTATCAACCCCAAAAAACTTAAAACCTTATTCACAAAAAACCACAAATTATCAGCTCTAATAAAATCTCATCCCTAAAACCAAAAACCACTAAAACAATAACACCAAAAAGCCCTCAACTCTTAGGCCCCAAAAACACTCATCCATCTGCTCTAAAAAATCTAAATCCTCGTCCCAAAAAACTATAAATATTATTATACTTCTCTATAAGAATGAAATGAGTAAGTGAAGATGAAACAATGATTTTTTGTTGAAATAAGATTATAGAAATGAAAAAATGACAACTATGTTTTCTACAAGCATAATGACTAAATCATTAGAAATAGAGATGCACAGAAAATTATGGAAAATAGGAAGTGGTTAAAGAATGAACTTCCCTCTATAAGCTTCAAAATTTATTGGATTCAAGTGTATCGATTAATACATAGGGAAAATATATTTTAAATATATTGTATTTTGGATTAATGGCCCAACTCCAATTAAAAAGAAAGGGTGACCTAAAAGGTCACATAAGAAGTATAAGATCCACATTCCAATTCTAGTTAATGACCTCACTAACTTAAGTATATAGATTCCTTCTTATTGATGATTTTATTCGTGTTATATCTCTTATTTAATGTGATAAGATGAATATCCTTTCGTTTCTAAGATGATATATCATTTTAGACCATGATTTTTGTTGTCCTATAATTAATTTTGTTTAATAAATGTGCAGGCCGGACCAATTCGAATAAAAATTGGGCATAAAATTCTTATCTAGTATAAAAGAATTCTCCTTAGATTGAATCTACTGCATAATTTTATTTATAGCTTTGAGTGTTTTTTCAACCAAACCAGTTTAATATTATTATCAAATGTATGTAGATAAATCCCAATTGTTTAATGTTATATAAATGCTCCCAAAATTATTGGGTAAATATATCATTGTAGGAATTCATTCCCACTTGTTGAAGTACATCAAATGGACCATGGATACGTTTTTCTAGTTCTTTATTCATTATGGAATGAAATAACTAATTATTAAGTTGAATCGACAAATTTTCTCTAGAATGGTCAATGACATATGTTCAATTCTTGTTAGGTTACTACTATTATGCTTTATTAGTCTCCTCTATTTTCAGTTGAATTGCTTCAGGAAGCTTTTTCGTCTACTTTTCCTTATTTTAAAAATTAATATTCACCTAAAAATCAAGTTGAAACGAAAAAAAAATCAATATTATTTAATAGGTTGTATCCATAAACCACTTCAAATAGTGGGTGTCAATTGGAATAACATGGTGAACTGTATTATGCAAATTTATCTTGTGTAACATGTAAATCATGGTCACACATATTTTTTTTCACACATGTTATAATAATTTTCCCCTTTGTATGGTTGGTAACATCAATTTCCTTATCGTTTTTAGGTTCATGAGAAGTGTTAAAAACAATCTTGGTACTGAAGTCCCTACATAATGTTCTCAAAAAATAGCTGAGAAACATTGTGTCCCTTTATGAAATAATGTTTCAAGTAATCCTATATGGGAGAATAATCTCTTGGAAAAACATTTCTCTCTTATTTTTTTAAATCAATAATGAGACCCATTCAATTTTTCTACCCATGGATGATCTAGAATAAGTAGTAGAGATTATAAACAAGTCATCAAATGAATATTATCTGATGGACATGTCTCACACCCAAATAAAATCATTGACTTATGATATAATTTTGGGTAGTTGAAATGATCCTTTAGTACCTCCAAAAAAATATGATGCCAAATTGACCAAAAATTCATCCTTCATAAGTCTCCAAAATGATAAATTCACAATAATTACCCATTGAAACACAAAACATTTTTTTCTTTTAGAGAAAACCATATTACATAGAATAATCCTCCAAAAATATTTTTTTAAAATTAATTAAAATAGAATTTAATTACATATCATTCTAAATATCTTATTTAATGTGATTAAATATAAGAATTTGAACATCTAGAATGGTAAGTAATGTATACAGTCAAAATAAAAAATCATCAAAAATAATATCTCTACCCTTCATGTATATTGATAAAAATGAGAATTATAGGATTAATTCAACCTACTATTCATTCCTCAAACTCATATTGTCTAGAAAATTGAAAATTTCAAGTATTGTTTATCAGAATGAAGAAAAAACAATTTTAGGCTAAATTAATCGGAATAATGACATTTGGATCACATAGTCCTATAAAATTACAAATCATAGGTGAAAAAAATTCATTGTTGAGTCATTAAACTTTGAACATAATATGCAATGGGAAATTTTCTATAGATTAAAACAACATTGATCCCAACCCAAATTGCATCGCACTCCACATGTATGATTGGATCGAAATCAGGTAAATACAAAATGGGTGTGTCACAAAAAAAATTAATTAGGATTTTAAATGCATACTTTGCTATAGTTTACAACTCAAATTTCCCATTTTTCAAACATTCATTTATTGGTGCAATGGTTGTGATGAATTTAGGAATAATACAATGCAAAAAAATATGTAAATCCACGAAAACTCTTTAATTCTATGATGAATTCTCGTGGTGGTCAATACATTATTATTTCCACTATTGATTAGTCCACCATGATACCAATATTTGATATGAAATATCCAAAAAACACCACATGCAATGAAAACAACACATAGAATTCATGTTTTCCATATATCTTTTGATCTCGCAGAATGCGAAATACCTACCAACGAAGATCCCCATGGCTCTCCAAATCCTTTATGCAAATCAAAATATAATCCAAATGAACAACAATATTATCCCATAAATGGTTTTATAAGATAATTCATTAGTTTCATGAACATACTAGGAGAATTTGAGAGGACGAATAGGATGAAAATATACAAACACACTCCACCTTTGGCTTTGAATGACATTTTCCACTCATACATATCCTTCATTCCAATATTATGCTAACCAATCCAAATACCCAACTTTTAAAATATTAATTACACATGTAATGAATTGAGTATATCATAAAATAATTGAATGATATGCCTATATTTTAGGGTTATATTATTTATAGCTCTACTATAAATACCAATACGATACATACCATCTTCATTTGATGCCAACAACACTGGAATATAACATAGGAAAATTCTTATCCCTATAATGTCTCAATCCATAAAATCATACATATTATCATATAATTCAATAGATTCCTCAGGGTGAAAGCTATATGCTTATATATTATGAAATTACACACCACTTAAAAGACCAATTTAGTGGTAAACTTCATTAAGGGTTGATAATCCCTGTAGAAAAAAACTAAAAAAAACACCATGATATTCCACAATCATAGAACAAGCTAATGGATAATTATGGCTCTTCAAGACATGGCATGGAATATCCATTATCAATAAATTGAAAAAATGTTTTTATTATTGATTGATTTATCCATAAAATATTTAATGGTAAATAGTATACCTTTGGTCTCTTTAGAACTAATTTTTCTTGATGAATATGGAATCGATTCAATGGACAAATTGTAATATTATTTTCCCTAATTTTGAATGAATTATTTTTTCCTCCCATCATATTTCACAAAAATATGAAATAGAAATGTATTTAAAAAACCCAAGTGACATGAATATATATGAATGAAATCAAAGAATATATCATCTACATAGTTCTTTCCAATATAAAATGAAATTAGAACCTATATGATGACTTGGTTATTCTCGCCTTTTTCAATCATTATATTTTGTATACCGAGGATGGTTATGTATTGGGAGCATCAATTTCACTAGTACAGTTGTTGAATAACCCTATTTAAAAGTCTCACTATTAGTAACCACTAAGGGTACTCTATAATTTATGGTGAAATGACTTTAGAAAATTTAATCACATCGATCTTCTTGAGGGTAAACTTGTGCTTACAAAATACTTCATAGAACAATCATGTTACCCACATTTTCTTCTTCCACAACATAATATACATTTTGTGATCCATCACCCAATGTTATTTCTCATTGATTTACATTTCAATGTCATTGAGATCCATTTGAGTAATAATTTGATGTTTAGTGATATTGGCATTAAAATCACAATAACCATAATATTTGAAACAATTTTTATTTCCACATTGATATGATTTGGATTTTAATTTAGGTTGTTCCATAGAATTTTATTTCCATTTATCCAAAATCATGATCCATGAAAATTCCATACCACCAACTCCAAATATATATTATAATAACAACCTTTATATAAAGAAGTTCTTCTATTGGGGTTCATGAGAATCAGTTCCTTTGAGTTTTTATTTTTATTTCCCACCTTTATCTCCATCTTGTAAACATAATCAAGTGAAAATAATGGTTATGTCACCACAAAATGTTTAATTTTATAAATTAATCCTTCAAAAATCCTTGAAATCATTTTCTCCATGTATTTTGAAACATCACTTCACAAAATAAATTATTTGACTACTAAATTGTAGAGACCCCAAACTTGACGTACATGGACATTACATTACTTTTTCGGAATAAATAATACATAACAAAAACCAACACTCATGTATTGTAATAGTTTAGTGTCTTTGGAAACTCAGAACATAATATTCTAATCATGGTGAAAGATTTTCAAAATCTCCCATAAAGATCATCCCCTTTTATTTTCCTACCTAAAACCTTTATTTATATCCTGTGGAAAATTAAACATATAAAAGGGTGAGGTAAAATGCTTATTAAGGGTATGCATGGAGAAAATAAAACAAACCATATACATTTGAACTTAAAAACATGAACATAATGTTTAAACGTCAAAATCTTGAGCAATGACATAAAACATGGCAGTACATAAGGCATAGATCATAAAAGAATATTAATAATGATAAAATAGAATGGAAATAAAACATGTAATTATGGAAAACCATTAAGCACATGATATTATTTCCATAGTATCCAGGGCACTACTGCCAAGACCATCTTAGTGGACAAAGTCCCTTTCTGAATCGAGTTCACTCCTCGTTACAGTCCTGTATCACTAAACCGGAATAACTTACAGTTCCATCCATGTCTATCTCATGAGATATAAATATTTACCCAATGAATTGAAGGGAGATATAGGTCCCACCCATCTCATAATTAAATCATTCTTACGTGTTCCACAAAACAATCATAAATCATTTATCATAACCCAAAGAATAAAATGGGTTTCATAAACATCATCCAATCATAACATAATCCATATAAAAAATGGATATCATTTCATCATAAGAAAAGTGAAACCATGTAAATCATAGAGACATTATACTTGAAACATAAACATAGGAAATAATGTCATCATAGATGGAAAATACTTTTGATAAAATACTTGAAATGAATTATTGAGGAAAATATCCTTTCTCCATAAAAATCATTTTCTTTTCACAAAATACCTCACAATTATAAAAGAAAAGGATTTTATAGAAAATAACCATGAAATATTGTAGATTATTCTTCATGAAAATAAGGTGTTATAAAACCTTAAAAATCCGATCATGCCGTATAAGTAAAAAAAACCTTGTCCTCATACTTTTAATGGAAAGTCAAAAAGAACCACGTATGGTAAACAAAGGAAATATTCCTCTCATAACATGTGGTAAATTTCAAAAATGGGTAAAAAGGACTTTAAACATACATGAAAACATTTTTAGAAAAAATGGACATGAATCATAACAATAACCCCAGTAAATACTTACAAATAAACAATCTCGGATAAAAACGAGATTGGAATAGTTATCCCTTACCTTATGTATGATATGCTTCGTATGTATCGTAACCTCCTGTATAATGATTTAAATAATGTTATTTACTTATTAATGAATCACATTCATTGTTATGAAATCACATATGGTTCACTTATGACTTTATATTACCCATTCTTTTGCAAATTCCATGTTAAAGTAGCGTTTTGGGTAAAATCGTTTTATTTATCGTACGTGTTTTGATTTTTTGTTCTTGATATTATTAATTATATCCTGATTTACATAATTCTAGAATTTAAAACATTATATAATATATATTCAGAATATAAATGTATATGATAGATCGAAATACACTGTTCATGGAGACGGTAGACCGTACGTACACATGAACATTGTTTTCGTTTCCTTATTGAATTGAATGGAATAAAGTAAAGGAAAAATATATGTAAATAAATCTAGTATCATTATTATGTAATATAATTAATGATTATTTATTATATATACCATTTATAATCATACTTGAATGGTTAATCATGATAAATGAATCTCATTTCATTCGTGGAGACGGTAGTCCGTACGTACGCACCAGCGATGATATCATTCCCATAATTATTTAATAGAATTGTAGTGAATGATATAATATATTAGAATCATTATAATTTTTAATAACCATATTTAGTTATTATTTACACCATTATACCCATCCAATTAAGGTGGTGGTGGGAAAACTAATTACACCACGACGTGGAGACGGTATTCTGTACGTACGCACGCGCGGTGATTTCGTTTTCCATAGGATGGATAAAAGGTGAAATGGGGTTGTTTTATATTTATAATAACATATCAGTATATTAGTGATAATTATGTTATTACTTTATAATGAAAAAACTAAAGAATAAGATGTTTAAGAAGAAAGATAACTTGAAAGAATCGGTAGAAGAGATTACCTCTTCTTCGACACACCTCTTTTAAGATTCCTCTTAAGGCACTAGAGTAGGTCTTTTGAGGAGACCATAACCTCTATAATGTATCTAGGGAAGTTTATAATGGAAATGGATAGGGTTTTTCCAATCTTGAAATCTCAAAATTGTGTAAAGAGAAGAGGGAGGAGGTGCCCTTTTATAACGGAGGAGAGGGGAACCCATGGAAATCTCAAAAATTTTAATTTATAATAAATAAAACCCCACATATAATCCTCCAAAAATGACTCATATTTAAATATGAGATGAGACAGGGTTGTAATATCATCAAAAAAATTTAGACATGTTGGAATTTTTTTTAATCCTTATCAACTTGATTTATCCTTATTTAATCTATTTAATTTAATTTGTGGTATTAAGATTATAAATTTTAAATTGTTATGAATAATTAAGTATGTGTTTTGAATTGTCCATAATTGAATAAGTTATAAAATTTTAGACCCTATAAATTTAAATTTATAATTTTTAAATATTTTTGTGATTTTTAAACAATTTTATATGATGTTATTTTTATAAAATAACAATAGTGTCAATTTTGACACTATTCATTTATTTGAATTAAAATTAAATCCACACAGAAGATATGTTCCAAATAAAATCTTTAATAGATTCATAACATGTCATATTTATCTATAAAATTCATGGATCACATTAAATAGTTCATATAATATTTATTTTATTATGTTTAAAACTATTAATTTGATATATCAATCAATAAAATAATTTCAACATTACTATTGTGTCACCTTTAATGATAATTATTTAATCCTAAAAAATTCTAAATAAAATTACATGATTAAGATAATTGTATTATATTTCTGGAGACTATTCATGTTCCATGTTTGATGAAGTATATCTCTAAATTAAAATTATTATACTTATAATATTTAAGAGAGTGACATGTTGTCACTTTCTTTAGTTTTAATAATAATTACATCATTTTCATGGTAAAAGGTACATGAAATGAATATATTCCGACCATTAGGTGATATGGGTAGACTTTTATTAATCCAATATAATTTTGGCAAGTTTTAGGGTAATTTTACAATCTTATTTTTACCCTTAATTACCCGATTTACCATTAACTGTAGTAAATAAAAATTACCGTAGTTACTATTCATAATATCAAAAAACTAAAAGTAAACTTTTAACATAATTTTTACCCACTTAATTATAATATGGAATCCATTTTTAATATTTCAAAACACATATGTTTCATTAATTAATTTAAAATTGATCCCGTTGTTAAGAAAATGGGTTTTAAAAGATAAAACATTGCCAATGATTGATATGTTTTTACCTATGAATTCAATGTAAAATTAATTGTAAAGACATAAATTATATTAAATGGTAAAATTATATTATATTTATAATTTAAAACCTTTCAATATTATAATTTATCCCTATAAATTATTGCGATGAAAAAAGTTGTTTTTATTTAAAATATAGCGTGTTTTTAATATTTATTAAAATATTAAAGTTATCAAAATAATATGAAAATTTTATCAAAAGTAAATTTTTATATCCCAATTCCAAATAAAAATTTTATTCTGTCAAATTGAACTTATAAACATGTCAAAAACTATATTTAATATGTGTGCGCCATCAAAAGGCAGCAAAACTGCATTTTTTGAAAAATAGTTAATTTATCTGAAAAAATTTATTTTTTTCACATACCATGTTTTAGAAAATGTGTATGATAAATAATAATTTTATAAAATTCAAAATGTAGTTAATACTATTCATAACAGCTTGTCCATAATAATATTATAACAATATATCATTTTTTAGTGAAACCCAGTATTGCATACTACACACGCTATCGAGGAAGGTTGCGATTGTGTGTAACGCAAGCCAAGAATAATGTTTGTGTATAATATAAGCTAATACGGTGTTTTGTATAGAACAAGATAATTTTTGTGTAACATACAACACAATACATCAATGAAATTACAAGAGTATTTTTCATAAAATCTTGAGGTGTTACATTCTACCCCCTTAAAATGAATTTCTCCCTCGAAATTCATCGGGGTTATAAATGGTTTTGTATTTTAAAATATCTTTCATAGAATCTCATATCGTAAAAAGGAATACTAAAACTTAATTTTAAAAAGTGAAGTATGAAACATATCAGTTACCCAAATTAACTCATCACCAGGTTTCCAGATAGGAGAACATAGGTGAAAATATGGATATGGAAGAGAAACCTAACCATCTTGTTCTGATGGAGAATGGTAGAGAACATGGCTATGAAAAGGCCAACAATCACAAAGCCATAAATTTTTGATGATCTAAGGTACCATCTGATTCATCAGATATAAGGGCACTAGGACAACATTTTTGGTTTTCAAGATCATTTTGAATAATTTGAATTAGAAGAAATACTTACTTTATTTCGGTAAAATCTCACCATTGTTCGTGCCTTCAAAAATTTCCACTTCATCTCTTAAATAAAGGAAGTTGAATTTGTCATTATTGAAGTGTTAGAAAATCATGTGATAGAATGATGGGTCATTCTATCTGTCTCAAGCAAATGGTCAGAAAAATTTATCAAATATACATAAGTCCATCTATGGTGAGGTTAATCGTATATGATTCCAAAAATTGGCTTATACTTAATCTATAATACAAATTAATAAAATAAAACTAGTTTCTACTAACCAAGGACTTCCTGTAGTCCAGAGTAGGCGATAAAGGTCTGTCGCACTTTGGTTGTGGGTTTGATTCCCGCAACCTTGTCTGACACGATACGTTGTCGCCCGTCATGTAGGTTGTCCTTTTACACTATTATAACATTACAGAAATAATATCAAAAAAAGTTCTAGCCTTAAACAATACTAACTTATGTCCAATATAATCCATTCCAATCTTTAGGCTTATCCAAAATACTTCTGTCCAAGCTCATAGTATAAGGAAAACAATTACGAGAAATGTCATCTTCCGAGCATGTGAATACCATCATTTATCCCCCATATATCATATGATATATCTTTTTGGTCATATTCCAAACATGTGATTACCTAAATCATGTATTCTCTTAAAAAATGAATACTCACTGAACCATAGTAAAAACAAGAATGTTGTCAAAAGTTAACTCTTTCCACATACCAAAATCCCAAAATTTCTATATACTCAAACCATGATATAACTTTGTCCATATATCAGTCATGAGCTCATCAATACTATCATACATATTATTTTCTCCTCATCCCTTCATTATGCGCATTTCATTTTCTTTCCAAGAAATTTTCAATCCCTTTTCATGTTTACGAGTACCAAACAATTATTGAAAACCACAATTGACCAATACATAGATATTCCAATATATCATAAAAGTATCTCAACAACATTATTCCCCAATTCCAATACACAATCCATTCAATCCATCCTCTTCAATGATTGTCATGCAATAGGTGCTTCCTCAATTTACAAGTAACCTCTTAGGTCAGGGCATTGAGTAGGGTAATGCCCATGTTCTCCACAGATAAGACATTGAACTCAATAACAGTTTGTCACTCTATGTGTAACATCCCCAAATGATAAAGGGTTAAATGGCTAAATGATATGACTCATGTCAACAAGGTGCACCTTCCTTTTCGGAAGCCTACCTGGTTAGAACTCCACAGTTAATCGTGCTTGGCCTAAAGTACTGATCAGGATGGGTGACCTTCTGGGAAGTTTACCAGGGTGTGTGTGAGTGAGGACAAAGCAACTGGAAAGGACAAGTGTTGGCCTGTGGGGACTGTCATTAGTCAGATTACCCGTTCAGGCACATGGGTGGACCCTGGGGTGGGCCCCACGTGTCTGCGGGGCAACTGGGGGTACCTGGTGGGCCAGGACCCAATGGCCATGTTAAGGAGGGGTGTCTGTGCTATCACTGGGACCCGGTTGTCACATTTGGTATTAGAGGAGGAACCCAGCCTTAAGTGCGGTGCACTGCCTAGGTTGAGATGTAGGGCCCACAACGAGGGCGTTGTGCTCTAAAGGGGGGGGGGTGATTGTAACATCCCCAAATGATAAAGGGTTAAATGGATAAATGATATGACTCATGTCAACAAGGTGCACCTTCCTTTTCAGGAGCCTACCTGGTTAGAACTCCACAGTTAAGCGTGTTTGGCCTGGAGTAGTGATCAGGATGGGTGACCTTCTGGAAAGTTTCCCAAGGTGTGTGTGAATGAGGAAAAAGCACACTATAAAGTACAAGTGTTGGCATGTGGGGACTATCCCCGGGACCCGGTTGTCCCATTTGGTATCAGAGGAGGAACCTAGCCTTAAATGCGGTTCACTTCCTGGGTTGAGATGTAGGGCCCACAATGAGGGCGTTGTGCTCTAAAGGGGGTGATTGTAACATCCCCAAATGATAAAGAGTTAAATGGCTAAATGATATGACTCATGTCAACAAGGTGAACCTTCCTTTTCGGGAGCCTACCTGTTCAGAACTCCACAGTTAAGCGTGCTTGGCCTGGAGTAGTGATCAGGATGGGTGACCTTCTGGGATGTTTCCCAGGGTGTGTGTGAGTGAAGACAAAGCACACTGGAAAGGACAAGTGTTGGCCTGTGAGGACTGTCATTAGTCAGATGACCCATTCAGGCACGTAGGGCCCACAACGAGGGTGTTGTGCTCTAAAAGGGGGGGGGGTGATTTTAACATCCCCAAATGATAAAGGGTTAAATGAATAAACGATATGACTCATGTCAACAAGTTGCACCTTCCTTTTCAGGAACCTACCTGGTTAGAACTCCACAATAAAGCGTGTTTGGCCTGGAGTAGTGATCAGGATGGGTGACCTTCTGGGAAGATTCCCAGGGTGTGTGTGAGTGAGGACAAAGCACACTTGAAAGGACAAGTGTTGGCATGTAGGGACTGTCACCGGGACCCGGTTGTCACATTTGGTATCAGAGGAGGAACCCAGCCTTAAGTGAGGTGCACTACCTGGGCTGAGATGTAGGGCCCACAACGAGGGCGTTGTGCTCCAAAGGGGGGTGATTGTAACATCCCCAAATGAAAAAGAGTTAAATGGATAAACGATATGACTCATGTCAACAAGGTGCACCTTCCTTTTCGGGAGCCTACCTGGTTAGAACTCCACAGTTAAGCATGCTTGGCCTGGAGTAGTGATCAGGATGGGTGACCTTCTAGGATGTTTCCCAGGGTGTTTGTGATTGAAGACAAAGCACACTGGAAAGGACAAGTGTTGGCTTGTGAGGACTGTCATTAGTCAGATGACCCATTCAGGCATCTGGTTAGACCTGGGGTGGGCCCCATGTGTCTGCGGGGCAACTTGGGGTACCTGGTGGGCCAGGACTGAACGACCATGTTAAGGCGGGGTGGCTAAGATGTAGGGCCCACAACGAGGGCGTTGTGCTCAAAAGGGGGGTGATTGTAACATCCCCAAATGATAAAGAGTTAAATGGACAAATTATATGACTCATGTCAACAAGGTACAACTTCTTTTTCGGGAGCCTACCTGGTTAGAACTCCACAGTTAAGCGTTCTTGGCCTGGAGTAGTGATCAGGATGGGTGACCTTTTGGGAAGTTTCCTAGGGTGTGTGTGAGTGAGGACAAAGCACACTGGAAAGGACAAGTGTTGGCATGTGGGGACTATCATTAGTCAGATGACCCGTTCAGGCACATGGGTGGACCCTGGGGTGGGCCCCACGTGTCTTCGGGGCAATTTGGGGTACCTAGTGGGCCAAGACCCAACGACCATGTTAAGTCAGGGTGGTTGTGCTGTCACCGGGACCCGGTTGTCACACTATGACCCTTTTCCCCACATAGATATAATCTTCCCCTCAATTTGAGGTATTCATCAAGGTTATTCTTCCCTTATTTAGAAATCTCAATCTTTCCTACTTTATGATCCTCACCATGCGAACATGATTATAAGTCCATCTTCCTCTTATTTGATGAATTAGGAATACCACTAAAGTTCACCTTGTTAATCATATATCGCAATGTCTGATTCGGCATAATCATAATATCTTTCTCTCTAGGCATTACGCAATTTTGCTTCTCATAGTCACAAATTTTTCCATCAGATTCAATGTTATCCCAATTCCTTCTGGTACCATCCATTAACTAAAACCAGAAACCATTGTGTAAGAAACCGTTAAAATAATGAGGAACCACATAATCATAAAAATTTACTTATAGGATGTATAACCTATGACATCTCCTTCAACCTATGATATATTAGGTTCACCCTGAGTTATTCATGATCATCAACATAATTCTAGGACTGTACCTGTTGTTATAATAAACCATAGGGACATCACTAGACATACCATAGAAATATTTCTAGGGATCTCACTAGAGTTTTGGCATCCTAGTTTCCAAAGGTTGATTAAACCATTCCTCTGATACAAACTGTAGAGTCCCCAAACTTGAAGTACATAGACATTGCATTACTTTTCCGGAATACATAATACATAACAAATACCCAACGACCATGTTAAGGCGGGGTGGCTGTGCTGTCACCGTGACCCGGTTGTCACACTATGACCCTTTTCCCCACATAGATATAATCTTCCCCTCCATTTGAGGTATTAATCAAGGTTATTCTTCCCTTATTTAGAAATCTCAATCTTCCCTACTTTATGATCCTCACCATGCAAACATGCTTATAAGTCCATCTTCCTCTTATTTGATGAATTAGGAATACCACTAATGTTCACCTTGTTAATCATATATTGCAATGTCTGATTCCGCATAATCATAATATCATTCTCTCTAGGCATTACGCAATTTTTCTTCTCATAGTCACAAATTTGTCCATTAGATTCAATGTTATCCCAATTCCTTCTGGTACCATCCATTAACTAAAACCAGAAACCATTGTGTAAGAAACCGTTAAAATAATGAGGAACCACATAATCATAAAAATTTACTTATAGGATGTATAACTTATGACACCTCCTTCAACCTATGATATCTTAGGTTCACCGTGGGTTATTCATGATCATCAACATAATTCTAGGACTGTACCTGTTGTTATAATAAACCATAGGGACATCCCTAGACATACCATAGAAATATCTCTAGGGATCTCACTAGAGTTTTCGCATCCTAGTTTCCAAAGGTTGACTAAACCATTCTTCTGATAAAAACTGTAGACACCCCAAACTTGATGTACATAGACATTACATTACTTTTCCGGAATACATAATACACAACAAAAACCCACACTCAAGAATCATAACAGTTTAGTGTCTTTGGAAACTTGGATCATAATCTTTGAATCATGGTGAAAGATCTTCAACAACTCCCATAAAGATCTTCCCCTTTTTTCCCACTTAAAACCTTTATTTATATCCTACGGAAAATAAAACATATAAAAGGGTGAGATAAAATGCTCAGTAAGGGTAATCATGGAGAAAATTAAACAAACCATATACATTTGAACTTAAAAACATGAACATAATCTTTAAACATCAAAATCATGGGCAATGACATAAAACATAGTAGTACATAAGACATAGATCATAAGAGAACATTAATCATGATAAAATAGCATGGGAATAAAACATGTAAATGTGGAAAACCATTAAGCACATGATATGATTTCCATAGTAGCCAAGTCACTACTTCCAAGACCATCTTAGTGGACAAAGTCCCTTTCTGAATCGAGTTCACTCCTCGTTCCAGTCCTGTATCACTGAACTGGATTAACTTACCGTTCCATCCATGTCTATCTCATGAGATATAAATATTTACCCAATTCATTGGAGGGAGATATAGGTCTCACCCATCTCATAATGAAATCATTATTACGTGTTCCAAAAAACAATCATAAATTATTCATCATAACCCAAAAAATAAAATGGGTTTCAAAAACATCATACCTTCATAACATAATCCATATAAAACAAATGGATATCATTTAATCATAAGAAAAGTGAAACCATGTAAATAATAGAGGAATTATACTTGAAACATACACATATAAAATAATTTCATCTTAGATGTAAAAGGGTTTTGATAAAATACTTGAAATGAATTCTTGAGGAAAATATCTATTCTTCTTAAAAATAATTTTCTTTTCACAAAATGCCACAAAATTTTAAAAGAAAAGGATTTTATTGAAAATAAACATGAAATATTGTAGTGTAATATTCATGAAAATACGGCATTATAAAACCATAGAAATCTGTACTTGCGGTATAAGTAGAAAAACATTCTCCTCGTACTTTTAATGAAAAAGTAAAAAAGTTCTACGTATGGTAAACAAAAGAAATATTCCTTTCATAAATGTGGAAATTTCAAAAATGGTTAAAAAGGACATTATACATACATGATTTTTTTTTAGAAAACATGGGCATGGATGATAACAATAACCCCAGTAAATACAAACGAATAAACAATCTCGGATAAAAAGGAGATTGGAAAAGTTATCCCTTACCTTATGTCCGATATGCTTCGTATGTATCCGAAACTCCTGTATAATGATTTAAATATTGTAATTGACTTATTATAGAATCATATTAATTGTAATGATATCATATATGGTTCACTTATGACTTTATATTACCCGTGATTTTGTAAATTCCATGTTAAAGCAGCATTTTGGGTAAAATCGTTTCATTTATCGTACGCGTTTCGATTTTTTGTTCTTGATATTATTACATATATCCAGATTTAATTAATTCCATAATGTAAAACATAATATAATATATATTCATAATATAAATATATATGATAGATTGAAATACACCATTCATGGAGACAGTAGACCGTACGCACGCATGAACGCTATTTTCGTTTCCTTATTTAATTGAATGGAATTAAGTAAATGAAAAATATATGTAAATAAATCCAGTATCATCATTATTTAATATCATTCATGATTATTTATTATATATACACTTTATAATCATACTTTAATGGTTAATCATGGAAAATGAATCGCATCGCGTTTGTGGAGACGGTAGTTCGTACGTACGCACGAGCGATGATATCATTCCCATAATTATTTAATATAATTGGAGAATGATATAATATATCAGAATCAGTATGATGTTATGATAACCATATATAGTTATTCTTTACACCATTATACCCATACAAGTAAGGTGGTGGTGGAAAAACTAATTACACCACGGTGTGGAGACGATATTTTGTACGTACGCACGCGCGGTGATTTCGTTTTCCGTAGGATGGATAGAAGGTGAAATGGGGTTATTTAATATTTATAATAACATATAATTATATTATTTATACTGATGTTATTACATTATAATGAAACAAATAAAGAATAAGAATTTGAATAAGAAAGAAAACTTGAAAGAATCGGTAGAAGAGATTACCTCTTCTTCGACGCACCTCTTTTAAGTTTCCTCTTAAGGCACTAGAGTTTGTATTTTGAGGAGACCAGAACCACTTTAATGTTTCTATGGAAGTTGAGAAGGTAAATGGGAAGGGGTTGTAAGAGCTTCCAAAATAAAAATTGTGTAAAGAGAAGAGGGAGGAGGTGCCCTTTTATAAGGGAGGAGAGGGGCACCTTTGGAAATCTCAAAAATATTATTTTATAATAAATAAAACCCCACATTAAAACCTCCAAAAATGACTCATATTCGAAGATTATATGATATAGGGTTATAATCTCATCAAACAATAATATTTAGACATGTTGTAAATTTATTTTAAACCATATCAACTTGATTTATCCTTATTTAATCTATCTAATTTTATGTGTGGTAATACGATTCTGAATTTCAAATTGTTATGAATAATTAAGTATGTGCTGTGAATTCTCCATAATTGGATTATTTATAAAATTTTAGACCATATAAATTTTAATTTATAATTTTTAAATATTTTTTTTTTATTTTTAAACAATTTCTTTTATTTTTATAAAATAACAATATGTCATTTTTGAAACTATTCATTTATTTGAATTTAAATAAAATCCAAACAGAAGATATGATGGAAATAAAAGATTAAATATATTCATAACATGTCATATTTATCTGGAAAATTCATGTAAGCACATTAAATAGTTCATATAATATTTATTTTAATATTTTTAAAAGCATTTATATGATATTTCAAACAATAAAATAATCTCATCATTACTATTGTGTCACCTTTAATGATATTTATTTAATCCCTAAAAATTCTAAATAAAATCACATGACATAGATAATTTAATTAGATTTCTTTAGACTCTTAATGTTCTATGTTTCAAGAAGTTTATCACTAAATTAATGTTATTATACTTATAAGATTTAAAAGAGTGACATGTTGTCACTTTCTTTAGTTTTAATAATAATTACACCATTTTCAAGGTAAAAGGTCCATTAAATGAATATATTTTAACCCTTAAGTGATATGGGTAAACTTTTATTAATCCAATAGAATTTTGGAAAGTGTTAGGGTAATTTTACAATCTTATTTTTACCCTTAATTACCAGATATATCTTTAACTGTAGTAAATAAAAATTACCGTAGTTACTATTCATAATATCAAAAAAATAAAAGTAACCTATTAACAAAATTTGGACCCACTGAATTCAAATATTGAATCCATTTTCCAAAATTCAAAACACAGAAGTTGCAGTAATTAATTTAAAATTAATTCCGTTGTTAAGAAAATAGGTTTTAAAAGTTAAAACATTGCCAAAGATTGAAATGTTTTTACCTATGAATTCAATGTAAAATTAATGGTAAATACAAAAATTATATTAAATGGTAAAAATATATTCTATTTATAATTTAAAACCACTAAATATTATAATTTAACCATATAAATTATTGTGGTGAAAAAAGTTGTTTTTAATTAAAATATAGCGTGTTTTTACTATTCATTAAAATATGAAAGTTATCAGAATAATAAGAAAAATATATCCAAAGTAAATTTTTATATCCTAATTCCAAATAATAATTTTATTTCGTCAAATCTAACTTATATAAATGTCAAAAACAAGATTTAATGTTGGTGCACCATCAAATGGCGGCAAAACTGCATTTTTTGAAAAATTGTTATTTTACCTGAAAAAAATTATCTTGTTCACATTCCATGTTTTAGAAAATGTGTAAGATGAATAATAATGTTATAAAATTCAAATTTTAGTTAATAATATTTATAATGGCTATTGCATAATAATATTATAACAATATATAATTTTTTAGTGAATCCCAGTATTACGTACTACACACGCTATCGAGGAAGGTTGCGATTGGTGTAACGCAATCCAAGAATAGTTTTTGCGTATAATATAAGCTAATACGGTGTTACGTATAGAACAAACTAATTTTGGTGTAACGTACAATAAAATACATCAATGAAATTAAAAGAATATTTTTCATAAAATCTTGGGGTGTTTCATAAATGTATGATTCACCATATTTATATCATTTTTTCAAGAAATGAATTTAGAAGTAAAGGTATTTTATAGAATTCATTAGAATTAATCATCTTATGAAATTATTTTTCAACATCTGTCACTAGAATATTTTGTCTTCCACAACATGTTCCATAGTTTCATCAGATTTCCCCTCTAAATAGATGAAAAATAATAAAAAAAATTAATTCATTCCTTGAAATTCATCTTACCTGAATAGTTGTAAAATTTAAAGATTCATTCGATTTAATGCTTCAAATTTTGAAAATAATTTTGATATGTACTCTCCTTAATATCATGAATTTCAATATACATTCATATTTCAAAGTCATCATCATCTCACTTCTTTTCATTTCCACTCTAAAACATTTTATTCATCACCATATTTAGGATCTTAACATAATTGGGATGAATTACAACTATTATGTTGAGATGGATATTGGTGATAATGTTGCAGTAGAGGTGAATCAGGTCATCATGCTCTAAAATGTTTAGAATGTTTCACACTAATTTTAGTAATTGGATATTATAGATAGACATTGGATATTTCACATGGAACAGAAGTAGTAGAAGAGCCATTTTTTCAAGAAATTTGGTAGATATGTTTATTTTTTTCTGGAGATTAATTAGATGAATGGGAACATACTCATAGGAATTGTAGCTATGAAACCGAACTGATGTGTCATAGGAAGCATGAATCAAGTAAGTGAAGATAAAATAAGGAAATGAATATGTATTGCCTAGGATTAAAGGCAATGACACCCATCATGATTTCTCAATGATTAAATACTATGTCACTAGAATTGTAGATGCACCATCAATTCTGAACAAAGGGTAGGGGCTAATGTGAGGACGTTGCCCAACAATATTCCAAATTCACAGGATACATGTGTCACCAATACAAATTAGTGAAAATAAATTATATTGAAAAAAATAAATTGATATTAAGGAACCAAATATAATTTCAAGGCATGGGAATTTTAGAAATCAAAAAAAATAAAAAAATTTCTAATAAATGACCCCACTAACTAAATTGGTGACATTACATTTTAATGATCGTTTTTTTCAATATCTCTCTAAACAATAATGTGGTGCTACAAATAACATTCCTTTTACATTTAGATATATCTTTTTGATCCACAAAAAATTGTGTCTTGGACAACCTTTGTGTTGAATATAGAAAAGTGTGGATGAATCAAGTTCGAATAAAAATTATTCTTAAAATACATGTAAATCCCAAATTTATTATCATTTGGTTTAATTAGTTCCATATCAAAATCCACCGAAACTAATTTTATACCCTCATCACTAAAAAACCAAAAACTCTAAAAACCAACAAATTATAAACCCTCATCAATGAAAAACTATAAACCCTATTCCCCCAAAACCCCTAAACATCATCCCAAAAAACACTAAACCCTTAGGATGATAAAACCCTAAAACATCATCCAAAAAAACCCTAAACCCTCTTTCTAAAAAACATTATACCCACAAACCCAAATAACCCAAAACCCAAAACCCTAATCCCAAAAAAACTCTAAACCCTCAACCACAATAAATACTAATTCCTCTACCAAAATAAAGCATAAACCCTCAACCCAATAACACTAAAACCTCAGTGAAAAACCCTTTAACCATCATCCCTAAAAAACCATAACACCTGATCTATAAAGCATTAAACTCTCATCCAAAAATAATAATACATCCTTAGAACCCAAAAAACCTAATCACTTAGACTCAAAAAACCCAAAACCCTTGGAAAAAAACTACAAACACTCAACTCCAAAAATTGAAAACCCTCACCCCCTAGAAAAACAAATAAACTCAACCCAAAATAACCCCAAAAACTTATCTATAAAAATCCTAAACCTTTATCCCAAATAATCCCAAAACCCTTAGATCAATATAAAGCCAAAATGAAAGCCAAAAAAATCCAAAAACCCTCATCCCAATTAAACACTAAATCCTGATCCCCAATAAACCCTAAATGTTCATCCCTAATGAACCCAAAACTATCAACCCCAAAAAACCCTAAACCCTCATCACCCAAAACTCAATACCATCAACCCTCAAAAACCTTAATCCCTCAAACCCAACAAACCCTAAACTATCATCCCCATATAAACCTAAACCCTTACCCTATATAACCTTGTACCCTCATCCCCATTAAACACTAAATCGTTATCCCTAAAAAACCATAAAACCTCATTGATAAAAAAACTAAACCCTCATCCCCAGAATACCCTAAACCAATAGCTATAAAAACCCTAAATCCTCATACCCGGAAATCTATAAAACCCAAAACCCTAAAGCATATAATCTATCAGAACCTAAAAACATTAAACACGTTGAACTAAAAAAAACATAAATTCTCATCACTTAAATCCCCTAAACCCTCATCCCAAAAAACCACTATACCATCAGCGCCAAAAAAACCTAAACACTCGAGTGAAAAAAACAATACAAACTAAGACCCAAATGACCCTAAACCCTCAGCCATAAAAACCCTTGAACCATCATCCATGAAAATAATAACATGTTCCCAAAAAAACACTAAACCATCATCCTCGAATAACCCTAATCCCTTAGCCAAAGAAAACCCTAATCCCTAATCCCAAAAACCCCATAAACTATCATTCCCCAAAACCATAATTCATCATGCAAAATAATCTATAAACCCTCATCCCCATCAATCTCTTAACTGTTATCCCCAAAAAAACCATAAACCCTCATCCCCAAAATCCATAAACCCTCATCCCAAAAAAGACTACACCCACAACCCCATAAAACCCATAACCCGCATTCACATAAAACCCTAATACCGATCTCTAAAAATACTTATATTATAATCCCCAAAAAACCCAAAAAAATACACATCCCGAAAACCTATAAACTATTGGCTTCTAAATAATCCTAATCCATAATCTAGAAAAACCACTTAACCAAATTCCCCCAAAACAACTAAATGCTCAGCACAAAAAACCCATAAACCCTCAACTATAATGAAACCCCAAAACATGTGTCCCAATACCATGAAACCATACCCCAGAAGACCCTGAAACCTCATTCCCAAAATACATTAAAACCTCAACCCCAAAAAACCAAAAACCCTCATACCAAAAAATAAATAACCTTATTCCCCAGTAAATCATAAACCTTATAACCCAGTAAAACTTAATCCATAATTTCCCTATAACACTAAACCCTCATCCCCCCAAAACCATAATCTTTAATCCCCCCGAATACCCAAAACCCTTAGCCCCAAAAAATCATAAACCCCCATCCTTAGAAAGTACCAAACTGTCATCCCCCCAAAACCATAATCTTTAATCCCCCCAAAATACCCAAAACCCTTCCAAAAAATCATAAACCCCCATCCTTAGAAAGTACCAAACTGTCATGCTTAAATAATCATAATCCCCTAATACCCAAAATTCCAATCCCTTCCATCCCAAAATCCCATAATACCTCATTTGTTAAAAACCCAAAGCCCTCATCCCCCCTCCAAGGACAAACCATCAGTACCATAAAACCCTAAATCATTATCCCCTAATAATCCTAACCCCTTATCCACAAAAATCTCCCAAACCCTCATTACCAAAAGGCAGTAAACACTTAGCCCCTAATAAACCTAAATCCTCACCTCCATAACCCCAAATCACTCAACCCCAAAAATCCCAAAACCCTCTTTCCAAAAATAACCAAACTCTCCTAGCGTTGAGAATCCCATATCCCCTAGTACAAAAAACACCTAAACAACATCCCCCAAAACCCCAAAACCATCTTCCAAAGAAACCCCTAAACCTACATCCCAAAAAACTCTAACTCTTCTTCCCCAAAAAAACAAAAACCCTCATCCCCAAGAAATCATAAACATTCATCCTCAAGAACCCCTTAACACATGAACCAAAAAAACACTAAATACTCTTCCATTAAAAATCAATCAACCCCCTTCCCCAAAAAAACATGAAAACTTATCCCCAAAATACCTGTAATCCTCATCACCAAAAACCATTAAACCCTCATCCCAAAAATCCCCAAAACCCTCTGTACCTAAACTCCCTAACCCTTCAGCCATAACAACTCTTAACCCCTCCTCCCTATAACCTGTAAATCAAAAATCTATATAACCACTAAGAATATAACCCCAAACCCCCTAAAACACTCATCCTAGAATACCCTTAAAACCTCTGACCCTAAAAACCCCTAAATCATCCTCATCCAAAAACCCTAATCTATAATCCCTCAAAAATTAAAAACCATCAGACCCAAAATCCCTAAAGCATTTCCCCAAAAAATAATTAAACCATAATCCTCCAAAATCCATAACCCTCAACCACAAATCAAAAAATCCTCATCCTAAAAAAAAGAAAAACCATCATCCCCAAAACCCAAAATCCCCATCCTTCAAACCCCAAATCCTCATCCTAAACACCATAACGTACTCATCCCCTAAAACCCTAAAACCCCCATACCAAAATAACTGAAAAACCATAACCCCTAAAAAACCCTAAACCATATGCAATAAAAACAATTAAAAATCAGCCACAAAAAAATCCTAAACCCTCATCCAAAATACCATAGAAACCCTCATGGGAAAAAACTGTAAACCTTCATCCCCCAAAAAACCTAAACCCTCAAACCCATAATACCCTAAACCCTTATCCCCAATTAAACTAAAATGAAAATACCACAAAACACATAAAACCAAATCCGAAAAAAATGTATAGATAAAAAAATTATTAACCGTTAGCATAAAAAAACACAAGACCCTCATCCAAAAAATCCGAAATCCGAAATCCCCTAAAATACCTAACTTGACAGAACCAATAATCCCAAATCACATAGCCCCAAAAAACCCTAAACCCTATTCCCCTAAAAACACTATCCCTCACCCCCCAAATAAACATAACAATCATACCAAAAATCATTAAACCCTGTTCCCAAAAAAAACCTAAACCCTCAACCACACATCCCCAAATAAATCATCACAAAACCCCTAACCCCTCAGACCCAAACACCCCTACACCATCTTCCTGAAAAAAAATAAACACTCATCCCCAAAATCCTTAAACACTCTACCCCAAAAACCCTAAACCCCTATCCCCCAAAAACCCTAAACCATCATACCCAAAACCCCTAAACCATAATCCATAAATACCACTAAAATAACTTCCCCAAACACCAATTAAACATCACCCCCAAGAAACACTAACCCCCCAGTACTAAACCCCTAAGCCCTCATACCCCCCAAAATTCTAAACATAATTATAAAACCCATAAACCCAAAGAACCCAAAAATACTAAACCCTCATCCAAAAAAACCTATAACCCTCATCACTACAAAAACCCTAAACCGTCAACCCAAAGAATCCCTAAACAATTATCCCAAAAATACCTTGACTCTCATCCAAAGAAACACATACAACGTCATCCATAAAAAAAACATATACCCTAATCTCCCATAAACCATAAACCATATCACTAAAAATTAATAAATTCTCATCCATAAAAACACTAAACAAAAAAACCCAATAAAATCCTAAACCCTCATGAACAAAAAAAAACATATACCCAAAGACCCAATAAACATGGGCTATCATCACCAAAAACCCTAAAACCATGGTCCTAAAATGACCTAAAACCACCTCCTAAATAAACATAACCCTTACCCCCAAAAAACCCTAAACATTTAACATGAATGAACAATAAACTCAACAGCCCAAAAAATAATGTACTGTTAGAACCAAGAAAACCATAGAACCTAATCCTTAAAAAATCCATAATCTCTCAGCCAGAAAAGATCCTAATCCCTTATCCTTAAAATTCCTTAAACACATCACCCAAAAAAACCATATACATTAAATAACCAAAATCCATAAACCCAAATACCAAATAAACACCTACACCGTAAATTATAAAAAACCATAAATCCTATGCCACATATAACCCAAAACTCTTAGCTTTATAAAAAACTCAGACATTATAAACCATAAAAACGTATCCCTAAATCCCTAACTTATCCCTCAAAATCCTAAACCATAATCCCTAAAAACCCATAAAACTTGAGCCCTAAAAGCATTGAACTCTCAGTCCATGACAACCCTCAACCAATAGCATAAAAAATCCATAATCCTACAACCCCAAAATCCATAAACCCTCAACAATAAAAAACCCAAAACCCAAAACCCTGTAAAACACTAAACCAAGATCCCTAAAATATTAATCAATTAGCTTCAATAAATACAAATCCCAAATTAATCACACTAAACACTTACACCAAAAAACCCTAAACACAGATCCCCAATAAACTCGAAATGACCATAAAAAACAAAAATTATTTTAAAAAAAACAAAACCCCCAACCCCATAAAAACCTAAACTCTCAGTTGAAATAAAACTCAATGTACCTCAACAAAAATCACAATACCTTATCCCATAAAAATCTTACACCCTTAATGATATAAACTCAAAACCCTTATCTCCAAAAACCCTAAACCCTCATCTAAAAATATATATAAACCTCAGACGCAAAAAAAAAGATAAACCCTTGGGTCAAAAAAAACACTAAACCTAAAATCCTATAATGCTAAAGCCTCTATCCCAAAACCCTAAAAAGTTCTACCCCAAAAATCTAGGCCCTCATTCCTAAAAAAATAAAATACACATCCTTAAATAATATAAACCCACATCCCCAAAAAATCATCAATGTTCAACCCCCAAAAAACATAATCCCTTATCCCCACAAAACCTAGAGCCCATAAGTCAAAAAACCCTAGACCATAAAAAAAGAACCCTAATCCAACATACATTAAAAATTATAAAACCCAAACACCCAAAAATCCAAACACTTAGGCCCTAAAAACAATAAACCCTCATCTTAGAAAAATCATAAAACATCACCATGAGGAACCCTAAACCCTCATCCATTGGAAAACCTAATCCATTAGCCCAAAAAATCCTAATTAATCATTCCCAAATAACTATATCCTTCCATTTTCAATTACTATTTAAACCTTATCCCCAAAGAACAATAAAAATTCAGTAGCAACAAACCCAAAACCATTTTCCCTAAAGAACCAAAAGAATTATCCCCTAAAAGACCTATACATCCATCTCAAAAACCCCTAAACCCTCAGACAGTGATAATACAAAACCCTTATAACAAAATAATAAAAACCCATAGTACCCCAAAACATTAACCCCTAAACACCATATTACCTAAACCCTCAACCCAAATAAAATACTATAGCCTCAGACAAAAAAATATAAAATTTCATCCCCCCAAAAAACTAAATCCCTTATACCCAAAAAACCTTAATCTTCTATGCCCAAAAGACCATAAACCCAAAGTCAAGAAATCCCTAAACCCTCATAAAAAAACCTTAATTAATGATCCCAATAAATACATTAACACTCATAAAAAACAAACACATTCATCCCCCAAAAAACCCTAAATCCATAACCCTAAAAAATAGAAAACCCTCAACCTCAAAAAATCCAAAATCATCGGTCCTAAAAAAACCATAAACCCTCAACACCAAAAAACCATATACCTTCTACCCCAAAAAACATTAATCCTTATTACCAAAAGAACCAAAAACACTCGTACCAAAAAATCCCTATACCAAAAGGCCAAAAATACAAACCCTCATCCCAAATAACATGAAACCCTCATAACCAAAGTCTCTGGAGCCCAAGTCCAAAAAAACAAGAAACCTCATAAAAAACCAAACTATCATCCCCAAAAATCTAAAATCCCTCAGCCCAAAAAACCGTAATACATAATCCACAAAGGCTAAAACCTCATCGCATTAAACCCTAAACACTCAAAATTAAAAAACAATATGCCCCAACCCTATCAAAACCAAAACCCTCATCCCTAAAAAACCTAAAACCTCCAGTCACAAAAAACCCAGAACCATCTGCCAAAAAACCCAAAACCTGAAACCCCAAAAACCCCCAACCCTCATCCCAAGAAACTCTAAAACCTGATCACAAAAAAAAACATTACCCTTAAACACAATAAAAAAACAAAAAGTTAAATCCCAATGAAAACATATAACCTTAACTCCAATAAACTCCAAACCCTTACAGCAAAAAACTGCAAATGCAATGCCCCAAAGAACCCAAAACCCTAAGCCCCAAAAAACCCCCAAACCCTTATCTCCAAAAAAATACCAAACCGTAAGAATAAAAAACCTAAATCAATCATCCTGATAAAACCCCAAAATCAACCCCAACAAAACCCGATCCTCTATCCCAAAAAACATCAAAATCGTATCCGCTTAAAACCCTAAACCCTAAATACCAAAAAATGCCAATCAACCAGCCCAAAAAAGGTCAAAAACCCTCATAATAACAAAATACTAAATCATAATACTCAAAAAACACAAAAACCTCATCCTGAAAAAACACTAAACCCTCATCCCTCAAAAATCATAAACCCTTATCAGAAGAAAATCTAAAATCCCCATCCATAGAACACCCTTAAACCTTATCCTGAAAAATAATAAACACTACTACATATAAAACCTTAAACCCTCATCCCCTAAAATCCTAAATCCACATCCTTAGAAACCACTAAACCCACATCCCTAAAATAACCAAAACCCTTAGCCCTTGAATACCCTAAACCCTCATCCATAGAAAACCCAACACCCTCATCCCCAAAAAACCCTATAACCTCAGCGATTGGAAGACATAAACACTTAGCCTCAAAATACCATATATCCTCATACGTAGAAAACCCTAAACCCCCATCCCTAGAATACCATAAATTGTTATCCCTAGAAATACCTAAACCCTAATCCCCAAAAAACCCTAAACCTATAGACCATAAATACAATAAACTGAAGGACCAGTGAAACACTAAACCCTTGACCCATTAAATTGGAAACACATAGACATAGAAAACTCTAAACTCGTAGCCCAATAAATCACTAAAACCTCATCCCCATTAATATCTATTCCCTCAGCCCCAAAAAACACAAAAACTTCGACCAAAAAATAACCTAATTCCATATCCCCAGAAAAATCAATTCACTATTTTCTATAAAATCATAAAACCTCATCCTCAAAAAAGCAAAAGTCCTCATCCCAAGAAAATCATAATATCTCACCCCAAAAAAACCTATAGCCAAAATTCCCCAATTAATATAAAATATTGTCTTGACCCCAAAAAACCAAAGCCCACATCCCAAAAAACCCCAATCCCTCATCCCTGAAAATTCTTAAACTCTCATACTATAAAAAGTGTTAACCCTTATCTATAAAAAACCAAAAACCATATACCCCATAACCCTTAATCCCTCATCCCCAAAATACCCTAAACCCAAATACCAATCAAACCCTAATCATTCATCCCCAAAATACCCACAACCCCCTCCCCAAGATGCATAAACCCCCAAACCCAAAAAAGAGCATTAACCCACCTCCATAAAAAACACATAACCATAAGCACCAAATAAACCCAAAAACTTTAATGTAATAATTCTTAAACCCACCATCTACCACAAAAGACCCGAAACCATCAACACCAAAAAAAACCCCAAACACCTAGTACAAACTCTAAACCCTCAGCCTCAAAAAAATCCTAAAACTTCTTCAAAAAATTAGCCCAAACCCTCCTCCATAATAATCCCCAAACCATTATCCCCCCAAAAAAATGTAAACTCTCTTACCCAAAGACCCAAAACTCTCATCCCCAAGAATACCAAAATTCGCTGCCATAAAAATTTATTCCCTAATCACCAAAAATAAAAATACCCTCATCCTTAAGAAAAATCCCTAATATTCTCAAAAATATAAACACACAACTCAAATATGTCTAAAAAATCATCACAAAAAAACTAGAAAACCACAATCCCAAAAAAATATTAAACCATCAGCACAAAAAACCCAAAAACAACTACCCCCAAAAACCTAAACTCTCAATCAAAAAATACCCTAAACCATTAGAATCAAAATATAAAAAATCCCCATCCACAAAAAAATATAACATGCCATGCCAAAAGATCCATAATCCATTTCCCTAAAATACAAAAATCCATTATACCCCATAAAACTAACCCCTATATCCCATAAAACAGAAAACCTCATTCATAAAAAACCGTAAAACCATATCCCCAAAAAACCCCAAGCACTCATCCCCAAAAAAACCTCAAACCCTCAACAATAAAAAAACCTAAACCATCAACCCTAGAGAACCCAAAAACTTAGAAAAAAATGACTCATACCCAGAAAAACACTAAAGACACAACCCCAAAAACCACATTCAATCATCCTCAAAATACCTTATACCTGCAATCCCAATAAAACATGAACAGTCAACTCCAAAAAACAAAAACACTCTTCCCCAAATTCCTTACAACCACAACACCAAAAATCCCAAACTACTCATCCCAAAAAACCATAATCCCTAAAACCCAAAAAAACATATACAATAAACTTAAAATACACTATAACCTCATCATTAAGTAGTAGTAAACCATCGAACCTAAAAACACTAATCACTCAGCCCCAAAAAACCAAATATCTTGAAATAACCTTAAAACCATATTCTAAAAATATACAGTACCCTCCCTCCCAAAAATCTAAAACCCTCATCCAAAAATAAACCCTAAACAATATATCAAAAAACCCAAAAAATGTCATACTCAAAATACCACAAACCCCAATACATAAAAACAACATGCCCCTGGTACCAAAAAACCCTAATACCCCATTACTAAAATACATCAAACACTCCACACACAAAAACACCAAACAATAATTCCAAAAATTAACCGAACACTCTGTCCCAAAATACCCACAAACTCTTTGCCACGAAAAACCATACTACCCCATCACCTGACCCTATTCACTCTTCCAAAAAAACCCACAAAACCAAAAAACACCAAACCTTGAGTCCCCAAAAAACTCCAAACCCTCAGCCCCCAAAACACCAAAACCCTAATACCAAAAAAAATACCCACAATGCCAAACAAATTATAAACTGTTAAAAAAATCTAAACCAAAATCCCCAAAAAATGAAAAACCCTCAACCCCATAAAACCCTACATCCACAAAACCTAAAAACCCATAAACCTGCAACCACTAAAAATATAAAATATTTCACTTCAAAACCAAATATCTTAATACCCCCAAAACACTAACCCCCTCTCCCAAAACCCAAAACCCTCAACCCCAAAAAACATTAAATCCTCATCCCCCAAAAAAATTAAATGCTCATACCCTAAAATCCCACAACCCTATATCCCCAAGAAACTATAAACCCTTAATGTTAATAACATTATACTTTTATCCCTAAAAAATAGAAGTCCTCATACCCCAAAAAACTGAATGCCACAACACCAAAACACCCAAAGCCTCATCCTCTAAAAAACAGAACCCCCACCCCAAAAATCCTCAAACCCCCATCCCTAAAATAACCAAATCCCACAAAAATTAAAACCCTGAAATCCTCATCTCCCCAAAACCCCAATCCTTCTTCCCCAAAAAACCTAACCCCGTAGACACAAAAATCCCCAATCCCATACCCCCAAAAAAGAAAAATCATTATCCCCCACACAACAAAATACATCCAAATCAGAAAATACTATACCCTCAGCCCCACACAAATCCTTAAAATAAAAACCCTAAAAAGCCTAAATTTTCAGTCCTAAAAAGATAGGTACCCTCATCCCCAAAAAACCCCAAAAAAAACATCCAAAAAATATCTAATAATTGAAGCATGAAAGAAACCTAACCCATAAGTCCAAAAAACCCCACACCTGCATCCTCAAAATACACCAAATCATCAACCCAACATCCCTCAAACCTCATCCGCAAAAAATCCCAAAACATCATCCCTAAAAACCCAATACCATTATCCCCAAAAAACCGTAATCCATCATCCCCCAAATCCCAAAACCCTCATCACCAAAAAAACATGAGATCTCATCCCCACATATTCAATATCATATGCCCCTAAGAACCCTAAACCCCTATCCCTAAAAAACCGTAATCCCTTATTCCAAAAACATCCAAATCTCTCAAAACCAAAATGTACCAAATCCATATCTAGAAAAATCAAAACCCTCATCCCCAATAAATCCCTAAACCATCATCCCCAAAAAAATTCCAAACCCTCATCTCCAAAAAATACCAATCAAATTGAAAACAAACACGAAACCACATCACCAAAAAAAATCAAAAATCGCATTCCTAAAAAACCCAAACCCTCGGTTCGAAAAAACCCTAAGCCCTCATCGCAAAAAAACCATAAACCATCAACCAAAAAATCTGTAATCCCAAAGCACCAATATAATGTAAGTCATTAAACCAACAAAACCCCAAACCATCAAAACCAAATATTTACTACACCCTCAGTTAATGAAACCAAAAAAATTCATCATGATGAAATTCTAAACATTCAGTTCACAAAAACCCAAAACCAAAATCCCAAAAAACCCTAAATTGTTATCACCAATAACACAAAACACCTAGGTCCAGAAATCCTAAACCCTCATCCACCTAAATTCCAAACAATCATCACAAAAAGTCTGTAAGCTGCCAACCCCACTAAATCTTAAACCCTTATACCGCTATAAAATTAAACACTCATCCCCAAACCCCTAACACCTCAGAACCAAAAACCATAAACCCCAAGACCTAGAAAACAAAAAACCATAATCCCCGAAATACATGAAACCCTACCACCCCAAAAAAACCCCAAAAAATGTCATAAACCCTCATCGATAAAAAACCCAAAACCATCATCCCCCAAAAATATAACACCTCATCCACGAAAAACTCTAAATCCTCTTACAAAAAACCCCATTTCATGTTCCCCCAAAACCCCAAAATATCTGCCCCAAATTTACATAAATCTCTAACCCACAAAACCCTAAAACATTTGGCCAAAAAACAAAAAACAATAAAATCTAGATAACCCTAAACACTCACCCAAAAAACAATCTCTAATCTCAAAAAAAATCTTTGCCCTCATCCCCAAGAACACTATTCTTGTTTACGCCAGAAAATATATCCCCACATAGCCAAAAAAACCTATGTACTACGCCCCTTGAAAATGCTAATCTATCATCCCCATTAAACTCTATAACCTCAACTACAAGAAACCCTAAACCTCAGTATGAAAAAAACCCACACACTCATCCCTTAAAAACCCAAACCCTCAACCCAAAAAAATCCCAAACCCTCTTCCACAAAAAACTCTAAAACCTCAACCCAAAAAAACCATAAACCATTAGACCTAAAAATCTCAAAAAACGTATCCGCAACACACCCTACACCCTCAGCCACAAAATACCATAAAATATCAGTCCCAAAATACCTAAAACCCGCATTCCCAAAAAGTTCTACAACATTACCACAAAAATTCCCATACACTCATCCCCAAAAAATCCCAAACTCTCATCCCAAAAGAAACCCATGGTTGTCCGCCACAAAAATACCTAATACCTCAAACCATAAAAACAAGAAATTATCAACCCCAAAAAACACTAAAAACACATCCCAAAAATCCCCAAGCACTCACCCCCAAAACCCAAAACAAATAGCCCCAAAAAACAAGAAACTCTCGGAACCAAAAAAATAATACATATGTCCCAATATAAATTACCCCTTACCCCCCAAAAAACCCAAAACTAGTTTCTCCTAAAAATCCCATACCCTTAGCCTCGAAAAAACATAAACCCACAACCCCCCTGAAAAAAAAACCAAACCCCAATCCCTAAATAACCCAAAACACTCATCCCACAGAAATCCTAGTCTCATAGACCTAAATGAACTCAAAACCTCAAACCTCATAACCCCATACACTATGCCCCAAAAAACCTTAACCATATACCCAAAGAAACACAATCCATTATCCCCATGAAATGTGAAAACAGTAGCACCAAAATTTTGTAAAATATCATCCATAAATATTACCTAAAAACGCATCACTAACATTAAATATACCCTAAATCAAAATAAATATATAAAACCTCAACACAGAAAAACCTAAAACACTCATCCCCATAAAGAACCCAAAACCATCATTCCAATGAAAACCCCTTAATCCCAATATACCCTTAAACCTCATTACCATAAAACCATAAACCCCAAACACCAATAAATAATAAGTATCCAATAGAAAAAAACCTGAAACCTTCATCCCCAAAACCCTAAACCCTCAGACACAAAAACCTCCAAATCCACACTGGTATGAAAACCCTAATCCATAATCCCAATAACTTAAAGCCCTCATCCCAAAAATACTAAAACTGTCTGCCACAAAAACACCCAATCCCTCGGCTCTAAGAAAACCCCAAACCCCCCCAACAAATAAAACACTAAACCATTAGGATAGAATCACTAAAATCTATTCATCAAAAAATCCAAGACCCATATCCCCTAAAAAACCTAGAAGAACCCAAAAAATAAAACACCCTCATCACTTATCCCCTAAACCCATATCCCCTAAAAAACCTAGAACAACCCAAAGAATAAAACACCCTCATCACTTATCCCTTAAAAACCACAATCTCTCAATCCCAAAAAACCCAAAAATCACATGCACAAAATACAAAAAATCATCAACCCCAAAAAACCCCAATCCCTTGTCCCCAAAAAACTCAAAACTCTCCATCCAAAAATACAGAAAGACACCACCTAACCCCCCCCCCCCCCACAAACCCCTATCCCCAAGAAATCCTAAAACCTTAATAAAAAAACTCTCAACACTCATCCCCAAATATCCAAAAACCATAAAACCAAAATACCCATAATCCTTTAGCACCAAAATACACATGAAATTTCATCCACAAAATACCCAAAAACCTCTGTCCATAAAATTTATAAACTCTTATCTAGAAATAATGAAAACCCCCATTCCCTAACAAACCCAAACCATCAGCCCCCAAAAACCTCAATCTTTTAAAAATAATAACCCATCCCCAAAGCCACAAAACACCTTGCCCACAACCCCCAAAAATTTCCAAACACTCATCCATAAAAAAATAAGAAACCCTCAGCCCCAAATTTCTTAAACCCACATCCCCTTAAAACCCCGAACCCTATAGAGAATATTACCCTAATCTCTAATCCTCCCCAAAACCCTAAACACCCACCCCATATAAACTAAAACACTCAACCAAAAAAAAACTCAAAACCATAATCCAAAAAAGCGCTAAACCCACATAAAAAATTATAAACCCTCAGACCTGAAAGACCCTAAACCCTTAGTAATAAAATAATATAAATATTATTCCACAAATATTCTCATACCCTTTTCCAAAAAACCCAAAATCCTCAGCATAAAAAATCATGTAACCATCAGACCCAAAAACCCCAAAACACTCTTCCCAATAATCCCTAAACCCTAATCCAAATAAAACTTAAACCCTCAGACCCAAAATACGCAAAATGTATATCCCCAAAAATCAATAAACATTAGCCCAAAAAAAAAATCCCTCATCCCAAAAAATCCCGAAACACTGAACCCCAAAATATCCCAAAACCTCATCCCCAAAAATCCTCAAACCCTCATCCCCAAGAAAACCCTAAACCATAATCTCCAAAAAACCTAAAACCATTAACCTGAAAAAATCATAATCCAAAAACACCAAAATAACTAAACCATCATTTCCAAAAAAAACACAATTCTTCATTCCAAAATAATAATATACCCTCATTCCCAAAAAACATTAAAGAATTATCCACATAAAACCCTACACCATCATACCTAGAAAATATTCTACCAAAATCCCCAAAAAACTGAAATCCCTCATTTGTGAAAAACCCCAAAATAATCATCCCCAAATAAACCCACACCCTCATCCCCAAAAAAACCCAGAAACAACTTCCCTAGAAATACAAAAACCATTATCTCGAAAAACCATTAACCATCTGCCCTAAATAAACCCTAAACCTTATTCTCTAAAAACCTTAAACCTTGAGCCCAAAAAAACAAGATAACCACATTCCAAAAAACCTAAACCGTCATCATAAAAAAACACTAAACCCTATATCCAGAAAAATTATAATCATTCATCCCCATAAATCCCTATACCATCATTCCAAAAAAAAAACAAAAACACATTACCCAAAAAACCCTGAATCCCTTACCTCCTAAATCTCTAAAACCTCATCCCCAAAAAACCATTAACCCTCAACACCACCCCTTAGACTCAAAAAATCCTAAATCGTCATACCTAAAAGAGAAATCAGCCCGCAACCAAAATAAAAAAGTAAACTCGTAGCCCCAGAAAACTGAAAACTCTCAACCTCATGAATCCCAAAAACCTTATCCCTAAAATACGCTAAACCATGAACCCCATAAAACATTAAAACCTCATAAAAACCCATAAACCCTCATCCATAATATACCCTAAACCATATTCAAAAAAAACCCTATAACCAAAGACCCAAAAACCTTATACCCTTGTCGTCAAAAAACAGTATGCCCAAAAAAGCACTAAACATTATTTTCCAACAAACCCCAATCCAACAACCCAAAAAAACCTATACCCATAGTCCAAATATATTCTTAAGAATTACCATAAAAAAATTATACAATAATCCCTAAAAACCCTATAACCTCATCCAAAAAAACATAAACACTCCTCCAAAAAACCCTAAAATTCCACCCCCCTTAAAAACCATAAAACCTCAGTACTAAAAAACACTTAATCTTTTCTCCAAAGTACGCCTAAACCATTTTCCATCAAAAACCCTAACCCTAATAAAAACAAACAAAAAACCCTTAGTAACGCAAAACCTAAACCATCAACCCCCAAAACCCTAAATCATCTGCCATGGAAACCACCAAATCCCCATCACTAAAAATCCAAAACCAACAACCTATAAATATATAATCTCTCAGGCTCAAAAAATAGTAAACCATTAACCATGAGATAACCCTATTCCCTCATGCTAAAAAAATTAATCCCTCATCTCCAAAAATTATTATAACTTTAGAAGAAAGAATAAAAAAAGCCTTGATTTCAAAAACCCAAAAACCACATCACAAATATCCATTAATCCTTAGTCAAAAAAATAATTAAACTACCAACCACAAAAACCCCAAAACAATCATCCCCAAGAAATCGTAAACCCTCAACCCCATGAAAACCTAAACCCTGATCACCATGAAAACCAACACCCTCAACCCCATGATACCCTAAACACTCAGTAAAAAAAACCAAAACTATCATCCTCAAAAAATAGTAAACTCTTATCCCAAGATGTCCCTAATGCCTCAGCACCCAAAATATCAAAATCATTATCACCAAGAAACCCTAAACACTATATTCTGAAAAAACCTAAATCCAGAACCTCAAAAAACTATAATTCCTCAGTCGTAAAAAAAATCCAAAATTCTTCATCCCCAAACCCCAAAACCATCAATTGAAAAAATATGTAATTACTCATTCCCTAGAAACACTAAACCCTTAGCCCCATAAAAATAAAATCCCCATAAATCCAAATGAATATAATTCAATTATCAAAATAAACATAATCCCCCAAAAACCCTAATCCCTCAGCCAGAAAATATCTTAAACCATAAACCCTAAAAAATCGTAAAACATTTTCCCCCAAAAAACCTTAAACATAGATCCCCAAAACCTAAAACCCTTTTCTATGAAAATACCCCAACCCCCATCCCCAATAAAAAGTAACAACTCATCATGAAAAAAAGAGTAAAGCCTCATCACCATAATATCAAAACCAACATCCCTAAAAAACAAAACCCCTTAGAACCAAAGAACCATCAATACTAAACCCCATAACACATTAACAACTTATACCAATAAAAACCAAAACCATCAGACCATGAAAAAGTTAATGTTAAAACCCAAAAACACAATCCTCATACCCACAAAACCCAAATCCTCTATCCCCATAAAAAACCTAATCCCTTGATAAAACTAAACTTTAATCCATGGGAAATCCTAAATCTTCAAGACCATAAAATCCTAAACCCTTATCCATAGAACTCCCTTAATCTATATCCCAATAAAACCAAAATTCTTCATCCATAAAACCATAATCCCTTCAGCCTCATTAAAATAGAGACCCTCACCCCTATAAATACCTAAATCCTCAGCCCTAGAAAATGAAAAATATCAACAGTCCAAAACCATAAACCCTCATACCATGAAAACCATAATCAACCATCCATAGAACAATCTAAATAATTATTCCCAAGAACCCCTAAAACCAAAGCCTCAAAAAACTCATAACCTGGAGCCCTGAAATCTGTAATCCTTCATACCAAATGAAATACCTCAACCCTTAGTACCTAAAACCCTAAAAACTTGAAACAAAATAACCCTAATCCTTTATCATCGAAAATCCCTAAAATATCAGTAAAAAAACTCCATTTTACCCAAAAAAATTGAATCCCTCTACCCCTAAACACTATAAACCATCAACCCAAAAAAAACCCTAAAACCCAAAAGAAACTAAAACATAATCCCAGATAAACGATTAATCCTTATCCTAAAAACACTAAATCCATAGAACAAATTAACCCTAAAACCTCATCCCTAATAAACCATAAATCATAATAACAAAAAAATCCAAAACCCCCAAAATTAAAAAAATCCTGAACATTTAGCCCCAAAAAAATCTAAATCATTAATCAATGAAAACATTATACTCTTAGCCCTATAAACCCTTAAAACCTCATGCCCCCAAACCCTATACCCTCATCCCAAGAATACCCTAAACCCTCACCATGATAAATCCTTAAAAACTCAAGCTGAAAATTTCCTAAACCCTCATACCCAGAAACCATAAACACTAAAAACTAGAAAACCCTAAACCCTCAGCCCAAAAAAACCCTAAACACTTAGCACAGAAAATTCTTAAAACCTTATCCATAGAAAATATTAATACCTTACTAAAATAAAACCCTAAAAATATTCCCTATAATATCATAATACCTCATCCCAAAATACCATATACCCTAATGTCTAGAAAACACTATTCTATCATCCAGAAAAATCCCTAAACCCTTATCACTATAAAAACCTAAATAACCATCCATAGAAAACCAAAACCCCTAGCATCGAAAAAACATAAAACATCATACCCAAAAAATACAAATCCCATAGCTGCTGAAATCCCTAAACCATTAGCCCCAAAAAATAAGAAACCACATGGCCTTAAAAATCCTAAACCATTTTCCAAAGAAAACCCTAAATCACTATCCCCAGGAAACTGTAAACATTGTACCCCAAAAAACACTAAATACACCACCTTTGGAAATAATAAACCTACCAACCCTTGAAAATATTAGACCCCCATCCCAAAGAACTGTAAAATCCCATTCCTAGAAATCCCTAATTCCCCACCCCTTAAAATCCATAAACCTGCACCCCTAGAAAACCCCAAATCCCTAGCCATTGAATAACCTAAACCACCATCCCTAGAAAACCAGGGACCCCCATCCCCAGAAAACCGTATACCCCAATCCATAGAAAACCCTTAAACTCCTATCTCAAAATAACCCTAATCAACCATCCCCAGAAAATCATAAAGCCGCATCCTCAAATAACACTGGTCCACATCCCCAAAAATCAATAAACCCTTAGACCTTGACAATTCTAAAACTGAAACCCCTAATAACACTAAACAATCTTCAAAAGAAAACCCTAAACACTCATTCAAAGAAACCCTAATCTCCCAACAATAGAAAACCCCAAGCCCCCAGGCCCAGAAAACATGATCCGCCAAACAACTGAAAACCATGAACTCTCTACCCCCGAAAAGCGTAAATCCTCATCCCTAAAAATCCCTAAAACATCATTCCCCAAAAAAAACTAAGCACTTATTCCAAGATTATCCTAGATCCTCATACCAATTAAGCCATAAAACCTTATCCCTAGAAAACCCAAAACCCTCATCCTTTAAAAATTCAAAACAACCATACCTAGAAAACCCAATACCAGTAGCCCCAAAGATGTAAAACCCTCAGTCTAAGAAAACCCAAATACATCATCTCTAGGAAAACCTACAACCATGTCCTTTTAAAAACCCCATACCCTCACCCTAAAAAAAACCCAAAACCCTCATCCCTATAAATTGTAAATCCTCATAAAAATAATACCTTAAACTCCCCAACCTCAAAAAATGTTAAACCCCATCCACCATAAAACTATAAACCTTAATACCCAAAAAATACAAAACACTATTACTCTGGAAATCCTAAACCCTAATTCCCCACAATTAATAAAATCTATTACCCAAAAAACTATAACCCCTCATCCCTAAATAACCCTAAACCCTTATCCCCATAAAATAATCACCAAATATCCCTAAATAATCCTAATCACTCAGTCAAAAAATACTAAACCCTTATTTCCCGAAAACCCCACTACCCTTAGCACCAAAATACCCTATACAACCCTAAAAAACACTAAAAACTTATACAAAAAACTAACCCCTCAACTCTAATAACCCCTAACCCTTAGTCCCAAAAAACACTACTAATATTCTCCAATAAAGATAGTCCATCATTCCAAGAAAACCCTAGACACTAAGTCCCATAAAACACTAAACACTCTTACCTAGAAATACATAAATTCATTTCCCAAAAAAACCAAAAACCCTCAACCCCATTAAAACCAAAATCCCTCATCCCCAGAAATTTATAAACCATAATCTATAAAAAAATCTAAACATTATCCTTAAGAAAAACTAAAATAGTTGTTCCAATAAAATTATAAACCCTCTTATTAAAAAAAAATTAAATCCAAAGCTACAAACAACCATAAACACTCAACCCTAGAAAATTGTAATCCCAAAAAAACACTAAATCATAATCCCAAAAAACACAAAACTCTGAACCCCAAAAAACTTAAAATGATCATCCAAAAAAAACCTTATAACCCATAAAATATCCTCCCATAAAATCCAAAAATACTTATCCTGATAATATCCTTAACACTCACTCCACAAAAATACTACTCAAAGAGACACAAAAAACACCCCGATCCTTCATCCAATTGAAATCCCAAAACATTTATTCCATCAATAGACTTAACCCTCAATCCTAATAAAAACATAAAAACTCAACCACAAAAAAACTAAACCATCCTACACCAAAAACCACTTACCCTCGCCCCAAATAAATATTAATATAATTTCCCCAAAATCCTAAACACTCATCCAAAAAATAACATAAAACTATAGACAAAAAAACCTAATCCTTCATCCTTGAAAAAATGTTGACCCTCAATCCCAAAAATCCTCAATCCCTCATCCCCAAAAAACCCTAATCCCTCAACACCAAAAAAACTATAAAACCTCATCCATAAAAACCCTAAACACTGAAACAAAAATACCATTAGCCCCATAAATCCCTAACCCCTCAGCCCTATGAAATTGAAATCACATATCCCACTCTAATCCCAAAGCCCTCATCCACATAAAACACAAAAACATCATCCCTATAAACACTAAACATTCATAACAATAAAACTATAAACCCCAACCCAAAAAATCTAAACCCATTACCCAAAAAGCCATGAATCTGTAGCACCATAAAACATTAAACCCCATCCATAGAAAAACCTAAACACCCTTCCATATAAATATACAATCCACCATCCCTAGAAAAATCTAATCCCTGAGCCACAAAAAACCATAAACCTTCAGCACCAGATAATCATAAACTCTCATATCCACAAATCCATAAAATATCTACCCCCAGAAAATCATATTCCCTCAACCATAGAAACCATAAACACTCATCCCCAGAAAAGATTAAACCTTCAACATCCAAAACCCATAAAACCCTCATCTCTAGAAAAACCTCATCCTTCAACCCTATAAAACCCAAAACCATCACCCCATAAAATTATAAACTCTCATCCCTAGAAAACCATAAATCTACTTCCAGGGAAAACCATAATCACAATTCCCATGAAAACCATCAACACTCGGGCCTTTGAAATGAAAAACCCTCATCCCCAAAAAACCCAAAACCCTCATGCCTATGAAACCCTAATTCCTCAACCCTAGTAACCCTAAAACCCCATCCCTAAAAAATAGTAAAACCACAACCCCATAAATCCATAACCCTCCACCATAGAAACCCCTAATCTCTCAGACCTTGAAATAACTAAACCATTAGACCAAGAAAACCAGAAATCATCGGGCCATGAAAAATCTAAAATGTTTTCGCTAAGAAAACCTAAAATATCACCCCAAAATTTCCTAAACCCTAATCCCCCTAAAACATTAAAACCACATCCAAAATAAACCCCTAATCCTCCTAAAATCTGGAAACCTCAGCCCCACAAAAACCCGGATCCCCCACCACCGAAAAACCATAATCCATCACCACCAGAAAATCCTAGACCCTCATCCCCACAAAACATGAAACACGCAGCCAAAAAACCCAAAACCCTCATCGGAATAATTCTTAGACCCTATTAATCTAAAAACCATAACTTTCCAGCCCAAAAAACCTAAAACCTCACCCTGAAAAACCTATAAACCCATTTTCTAAAAAACCATAACCCTCACCCAAAAAATCCATAAACCCTATCCCCCCATAACACACTCAACCCTCTGCCCCAAAAAACCTTGAACCATAAATCCAAAAAAATAACAACCCCTAATCCCCAAATAAACATAATTACACATCCCAAAAATCCATAAATCCCCATCACAATGAAACCCTAACCCTCAACCCCAAAAAACCATAACCCTTAGCCCTAAAAAATCTGTAAATCATCCTCCTCAATAAGAGTAACCCAAATAACTGTATTCCCATAGCCTAAAAATTATATACCCTCAACCAAAATAAACCCTAAACTATCTACCCTAAAAAACCAAAAACCTTCATCCCCATAAAAACCTTGAACCTTAACACAAAAATCACCAAAATATCACCCTTAAAAAATGCTAAAACATCAACCCCAAAATTATCTAAACCCTCAGCCAAAAAAATGTAGACCCCAACCAATAAAAATCCCAAACCCACTCCCCAATAAACAAATAAACCCTCATGGCCAGAACACAATAAACCCTCATGCCCAAAAAACCATAAACCCCCATCCCCATAAAAACAAAACCCTATATCCATGAAAACCATAGACACTCGTCCGTATGTGACCATTAACTTTCATCCCAAATCTTCATAAACTTATCAATCATCCATAGAAACCCTAAACCCTTATCCCTAGAAAACCAAAAACCCTCAGCCTAAGAAAACCCAAAAATCATAGCCCTAGTAAACCGTAAGCATCATCCCATAAAAAAATTATCTATCATTCGTAGAAAACCCTATACCATCATTCTCTGAAAATGAGGAACCCTCGTCTCTAGAAAACCATAAAACCTCATCCCCATGAATCCCAAGACCCTCATCCCCAGAAACCTCTAAATGTTGAGCCCAAATTAACACTAAATGTGAATCCCTATAAAACTCTTACCCATATTTTCCAAAAAACTGATAACCCCCATACCTAGAAAACCCTAAATAATCAAACATAGAAAATAAAAAACTCTCCACCCTAAAAAGTAAACCATTTACCAAATATATACTAGAAACCATCAGCCTAAAAAACATAAATCCTATAGCCTATATAACCCTATACACAAATTTTCAGAAAGCCCCAAACCATCATTCCTAGAAAAACATGAAACCACAAACCTAGAAAACCTTGAACACTCATCCCTAACAAACATTGAACCGAACACCCCATAAGTCCCTGAAAACTCCTCCTGAGAAAAAAATGAACCATTTTCAATAAAAAAACGGTGCACCATCAGCCCTAGATGACCCGAAACCTTTATAATCAGAAAATACTAGACAATCATCGCAAAAAACACATAAAACCTCAAAATTTTAAAACCCTCTACACTCACTCCTAAAAAATCATAAACCATCATCCCCAAAAAAACTAGTGAACTTAATCCCTAAAAAACCCTATACTATCATCCCCAAGAAAAACCAAAAACCATCAACACCATAAAACCCTAAACCCTCATCCTGAGAAAAACCTAAACCTACAGCCCTAAAAAACCCTAATCCCTTTTATTAAATACACTAAAATCCCTGAGAACCTGAAATATATATAACCTTATCCCTATAAAACTCTAATCCCTGAACCCAAAAAAACGTAAACCCTCTTCCAAAGATTACCATAAACCCTAAAACCTAGATATCCCAGAACCATCATCCTTATAAAACCCATAAGCCTCAGACTTAGAGAACAATATACCAAAATCCTTATAAAATCCTAAACCCCTCCTAAAAAACCCTAAACCCTCATCCATAGAAATCCTATACCGTACACCCCAAAAAACCCAAAATACTCAGAAATAGAAAAACCCTTTAACCATGAGCCCCAAATAAACCTAAACCCTTATCCCTAAAAAAACATAATCCCTTATCCCCCAAAAACTCTTAAACCATCAACCCAAAATAACCCATAACCATTATCCAAAAAAACCCAAACCCTCATCCCCAAAAAATCCTAATCCATCATCCATAAAAAATACTAAACCATAATCCCCATGAAACCCAAAAATATCATCCCCAAACAATCCTAAAACCTCAATAACAAAAAACCATAAAACCTCATCCCCAAATGAAAAAGAAAAATCACATTCCCAAAATATCCAAACCCTTAGAGTCAACCCAAAACACTCAACCCCAGAAAACCCCAAACACTCATACCCAAATAGCTCAAAACCCACATAACCCAAAAATAATAATCCCTCATCCCCCAAAACAAAAAAACCCTAAATGTAATAAAACCATAAACACAGAATCCCAATAACCCATAATCCATCAATTTTATCAAAAGCAAAACCATCTACCTAAAAAAATTAAACACTCATCCAAAAAATCCTAACATCTTTTACCAAAAAACTCATAAAAATCTTCCTAAATAAACACTAAAAACCAATCCCCAAAAATCCCAAAACCCTCTTCCACTAAATCCCTTATACCCTCAGCTATATAAATACTTCAACCCTTTCCCCAAAAATGATTATTCAATCATCCCTAAATAACCCTAAAAACTCATCACCAAAAACCATAAACCCTCATCCCAAAAAACCATTAAACACTCACCACAAAAAACCCCTAAAATATTATAAAAAAAAGACTATAATCACTTATCCCTATAAAATAAAAATATGTTATAAACAAAAAACCCATTACCCCCACAACCAAAAACATAAATCATCAACCCCAAAAACACAAAACCCCATGCAAAAAACCCACAAAGCACCCATCACTAAAAAGTCCCTATTACTTCATCCCCAATAAAAACTAAACCCTCATTCATAAAAACACTTAACCCTCTATCCTAGAAAATGATAAACACTCATCCCAAGAATGTCGTAAACCATAATCCCCCAAAAAACACTAAAACCTAAGCCCCCAAAAAACTCTAAACCCATATCACTATATTAACCTAAACCCTCAGACGAATAAAAACATAAATGTTTATCCCAAGAGAAACATTAACCCTCACCCCTTGAAGACAGTGAACCTTAAGCCATAGAAACCCCTTTACCCTATGCCCCAAAAAACATTGAAAATTCATCCACAAAAAACCTTAAACCCACATCCCGGTAAAACCTAATCCCAATGGCCATGGATACCCAATACCATCATCCCCATAAAAACCTAAATCCTTAGATCTAGAGAAGCCTATTGTCTTAGAACAAGAAAACCACTAAACCCTCAATCCTAGAAAACACTAAACCCTTAGCCCTAAGAAACCCTAAACTATTATCCCCTAAAAACCATAAAAAATTATCCCTATAAAACCATAAACCATATTCCCCTAAAAACCATAAACAATAATCCCTAGAAAACCTTATACCATCATCCACAAAATTCCTTTAAACCTCATCCCAATAAAATGATAAACCCTCTTCCCCAATCGAACCTCAACCCTATGAAATTAAAAAACCCAAATCTTTATTCCAAAAAAGTTCTAAATCCTCAACCCCAATAAAAATATAAATTCATAACCATATGAAATCATAAAATTCACCTCCCAAAAACCTATAAACCCTCATTCCCATAAAAAAATTATTCATCCCAAAACTACTTAACCCCTCAGCCTTAATGAACCCGGTACCCTCTACCCCAGAAACCCAAAACCTCAAACAATAGAAAAACATAAACTAGGGTCCTAAAAATACCCTAGACCCTCATCCCCAAATAACCCTAAACACTATATTCATAATAACCCTAAACCCTTACTTCCAAAACCACAAACCATTAACTTAAACAAACAACAAACACTCATCCTAAAAAACCCCCAAATCCTATATCCCCTAATCCCCTAAACCCATAGAAAAAACCCCTAATCCCTTATCCCCAAAATTTCTTAAGCCCTATCTGCTAATAAATCCTAATCACTCACCCCAAAAAATCATAAACCATCATCCTAAAAAACACTAAATCCTATGCCCGAAAACCTCAAAACACTCATCCCCAAACAAACCATAAAACAACTACCCCAAAACCACTAAACCCTAGCCCTACAAAAACCCAAACCCCCTTTCGCACAAAACCCAAAACCCTCAAAAACCAAAAAAAACCCTAGTCCCTCATCCCTAAAAAATAATATACCCTCAATCTCAAAAAACAAAAAACACTCAACCCCAAAGACACATAAATATTTGTCACTAAAAAAACTTAATCCCTTAACTAAATAAAACTCAAATACCATATACCCAAGACCCCTAAACCCTCAGTCCCAAAAAACCATATATCCATAGCACCAAAAACATGTAAAACCTCATCCTTGGAAAACCATATACCATCACCCCTCCCAAAATAAACCCTCATAAAAAACAACAATCCATTTACCCCTAACAAACTATAATCAATAATACCCCAAAAACCATAAATAATCCACCTCTAGAAAACCTAGAACCCCAACAAAAAATTAATACCTCATTCACTAAAAACCCATAACACTTAGATATAAAAAAAATAGAAACCAAGATCCCGAAAACCCCAAAACCCTCATCCCCAAAATTCTATAAACCCACTGCTCAAAAAATTCTAAACCCTTATCCCTAAAAATCCATAAATAATCTTCCCCAATATACCCTTATCCATTGTCCCCAAAAAAACGTAAACCCATCATCTCTAAAACACCTAAACCCTCACCCCCAAAAAATCCTGAACCCACATTCCCATAAATTCTAAACATTGATCCCCAACAAATCCTAAACTCTCGACAAGAAAAAACATAAACCCGTATCCGTAAGAAAAACCTAATACCTCATCCCAAAAAACCTTAAACACTTATTACCCAAAAAATAAAACCATCATCCAAAAAATATGCTAATCCCTTTATCCCAAAAATCTCAAAACCCTCATTAACAAAAAAATAAACCCACAACACAAAAAAACCCTAAACACTCTATATAAAAAACCATAAACCATAATCTGAAAAACCATAAACCCTCATCCATAAATAAACCTAAATACTCTGTCAAAAAACATAACCCTTAACTAAAAAAAACCATAAAAACTCATCCCTAAAAAACCCAAAACTGTCATCCCAAAAAACCTTAAACTCTCATCCCCAAAAAACCATGTACATTCGTCACCTAAAAAACCAATACTCTAATCACCATAATAGCCAAAAACCTCATCCCTAAAAAAACTAATCCATAATCCCTTGAAAACCCAAAACCCTCTTTAAAAAAACCATAAACCCTCCAAACCAAAAAAAATGTAATGCCTCGTCCCCATAAAACCATAAAATCTCATCCCCTTAATAACATAACCCTTATCCAATGATAATCCTATACCCTCATCCCTATAAAACCCTAAATTAAAATCATTAGAGAAACACATAATCTATTAAAAAAACCCACACCTCATCCTAAAAAAATAAAAACCCATTAGTCCAAAAAAACCTCATCTCAATGCCCCTAAAATACCAAATCCATCATCTCAAAAAAACCTGGAACTGTCATTTAGAAAAGACCCTAAATGATCAGCCCCAATAATACTCTAAACCCTCATCCCCAAAAATCCCTCAACCATTATCAACAAAAACCCTAAACTCTCAAGAAAAATAAACCATAAACCCACATACATAATTACCCTAGAACCACATCCTAAAAAAACCAAAAACCCTCTACCCCAATAAATAGTAACCCCTCAAACCAAATAAACCCTATACACTTAGTCCCAAAAAACCAAAAACCCTTATCCCAAAAAAACCTAAAACCTAAACCCCAAAAAACCCAATCCATCATCCATGAAAAACCATAATCAAACACCCAAAAAAACCCTAAAACCATTGCCTCAAAAATATAGAAACAATCATCCCCAGAACAACCTGGAACCATAGCCCCAAAAATACATAATCCACATCTAAAAAAAACTCATCCCTCATCCCCAAAAAATCTCAACCCTAAATCTCAAAAAAAAAACAATCAACCGTAATACCTAAAGAACCATAAATTCTAATCCACATAAAACCATAAACCCCATCCATAAAAACCCCCAAATACTCATCGTTAAAATACCCCAAACACTAATCCTTAAAAAATTCATTAATCCTTATCCCCAAAAACCATGAACCCTCATCCCCCAAAATCAATGAATCCTAAGCCTTAAGAAACCCCAATCAACTATACACAAAAAACAATCAACCTTAAACCCCAAAACAAACTCAAACATCATCCCTCCAAAATATTAAACAATATTCCACCAAAACCCATAACCCTCCTTCCCAAAAAAATATATATCATCCAACACAAATAAACCTATACCCTCATCACACAAAAATCCCTAAACCATCATCCCATATAATCCTTATCCCCTAATCCACAAAAAACCCTCAACCCTCATCCCCCAAAAAACCTCATCCTTCATCCCCAAAAATCCATCAATTAAAAAATAAAAAAAAACCTCAACATCAACCCTAATAAACCGTCAACCCTTATCCTGACAAAAAAAATCAACACATAACCCCAAAATCCCTCAACCCTAAGCCCCAAAATACCCTAAAACCTAATCCTCAAAAGCCCTCAATAGTCAACACACAAATACAGAAAAACCACATCCCAAAACCCCTAAAACCCTCATCCCTCTAATGAAAAACAACCCATAGACCCAAAAAACACTCAACCATTTTCCCCAAAAAACCCTCAAACGCTGGCCCCAAAAAAACCTATAGCCTCTTCCATAAATAAACATAAACCTTAATACCAAAAAAAAAACTCTAAACTCTCAGCCCTAAAAAACCATAATCCCTCATCCCCAAAAAACCCTTAACCATTCTAACTAAAAAAACCACAACATTATGCCTAGGTGATTAGTGATTTTTGGTGATTAAGGATTATGTGTTCTCTGGGATGATGGTTTTGAGTTTTCTGGGGATGGGGGTTTAGTGTGTTCTTGGTATAAGGTTTTAGGGTTTTCTAGGGATGTGGGTTGATGGTTTTCTAGGTTTTGGGGGTTTTGGTATTTAGGATTAAAGGGTTTTGAATTTTATAGGGTTGAGGGTTTTGGAAATTCTGGTTTTAAGGGATAAGGGTTTTCTTATGTTGAGGGTTTAGGGTTTTCTAGAGTTGAGTGTTTCGGATTATTTGGGGCAAAGTGTTTAGGGTCATCTAGGGATGAGGGTTTATGGTTTCCTAGGGATGAGGGTTTAGGGTTCTCTAGGTATGAGGGTAAAGAGTTATCTAGGGATTAGGTTTTACTAATTATAGGAATGAGAGATTGGGATTTTATGGATTTTAGGGATTATGGTTTTCTAGGGTTGGGGGTTTAAGGATTTTTAGGAAGAAGGTTTAATAGTTTTTTGGGGATGAGGTTTTAGGGGTTTTTGGGGAAGAGGTTTTAGGGTTTTCCAGGGATGGGGGTTTACTATTTTTTTGGGTTGATGATTGTGGGTTTTCAATATATGATGGTTCCGGGTTTAATGGGATTGAGTGTATAGGGCTGTCTAGGGCTAAGGGTTTTGGGGTTTTTTGTGTGGTGGGTTTGTGGTTTTTTTTGGAAGAGGATTTTGGGTGTTGAAGCGTGTTGGGTTTATGGTTTTGTATGGCTGAGGGTTCATTTATTTCTACTATTGAGGTTTTTATTTGGATTATGATTTATGGTTCTCTATGGATAATAGTTTATGGTTTTCTGGGGTTGGAATGTTAGTTTTTTCTATGGATAAGAGTTTAGGTTTTTCAAGAGTGTAGGGTTAAGATTTTTTACGGGATGAGCATTTAGGGATTGTGGGGATGATGGTTTAGTGTTTTCTAGGGATAGGAGTTTAGTGTTTTTTTGGATAATGGTTTAGGTTTTTCTCATGATTAGGGTTTAGGATAATCATGGGATGAGGTTTTACTATTTTCAGGGTGTTAGGGTTTATGGATTAATGGGGATGAGGGGTAAAGGTTTTCTAGTGTTGGGGGTTTTATGTTTTTGGGTATTTCGTTTTATTGTTTTATTGGGTGGATAATTTATGTTTTACTATTCTTAGGATTTATGGTTTTCTCGGGTTGTGTTTTTAGGATTTTCAGGGGATGATGGTTTAGGGTTTTCTGGGGTAGATGGTTTTAGGGTTTCGGGGGTAAAGTGTTTGGGGTGTTTTTGGGACTTAGTATTTAGGGTTTCTTGGTATGAGGGTTTAGGTTTTTTGTGGGGTGGGGGTTTTATGGTTATTCAGGATGGGGGTTTAGGGGAATTTGGGTATGATGTTTATGGTTTTTTGGGGGTGACTGTTTCGGTTTTTCTAGATATGTGTTTTTGGTGGTTTCTGATGAAGAGGGTTTAATGTTTTCTTAGGGTAAGGATTAATGACTTTCTAGATCTGAGGGTTTTGGGTTTCCTAGGGTTGAGGGTATATTATTTTCTAGGGAAGAGGTTTTAGGGTACTTTGAGGCTTAGGGTTTTTAGTTTTCTGGGGATAAGTGTTTAGGATTTTCTAGGTAAAAGGATTTAGGGTTTTCAGGGGTTGAGGGTTTATGATATCATGTTTTTAGAGTTTGGAGCTTTTTTGGGATAAGTGTTTAAGGTTTTTTTAGGATGAGGTTTCTGGGTTTTCTGGGAGGGATTTAGTTTTTATTGGGGGGTTGGGTTAAGGGTTTTTTTAGGGAAAGGGGGGTTAAGGTTTTTTATGGATGATGGTTTTGGTTTTCATTGGGCTAAGGGTTTTTGGTTTTTTTAGATGAGGGGTTGTGGTTTTCTAGTGCTAAGAGTTTTGGGTTATTTCATGGCTAAGAGTTTATCTTTTTTTATTACTATGGTTTTTGGGTTTTTCGTTACTGAGGGTATATGGTTGTTTGTAGATGTTGATTTAGGATTTTTTAGGGGAGTGGGTTTAGAGATTTTTCTGGAACTGAGTTTATATATTTTTTTTATTAGGTTATAGTGGTCATGTGATTATGGATTAGGAATTTTTATGGATTTGGGTTAAGAGTTTCTTGGGGATGAATTTTTAGGGTTTTTTTAGGTTTGATATTAGGTTTTATTTTGATTGAGGTTTTATTTTTTAGGGGATGAACGTTTAAGTTATTTTATAGATGAGGTTTTAGGGTTTTCTGGGTCTATGTGTTAAGGGTTTTTTTAGACTAATGTATTATTATTTTTGTGGATAAGGGTTTATTCTTTTTTTTATGAAGGATTTGGGTTTTTTCGTGTTGAGTGTTTAGGTATTTTTGGGTTCGATGGTTTAGATTTTTTTGGTTTAGTGTTTCTATTTCTTAGGGATGAGGGTTTTTGAAGATAATGGTTTAAGGTTAATGGAGGCTTAGGGTTTATTATTTTTTTGTTATTAGTTTTTATGAGTTTTTATGAGTTTTTAGGGATTATGGGGGGTTAATGGTTTATGTTTCCATGGGGCTGTGAGTTTAGGGTTTTTTGGGACTGAGGGTTTTTTATTTTATTCTTTTGGTGGTGAGGGTTTAGGGTTTTTTGGGGCTGAGGATTTATGAAATTTTAAGGATAAGGCTTTATGGATTTCTTGGGATTATGGATTATGGTTTTTTAGTGCTGATGGGTTTGGTTTTTAGGGTATTAGGGTTTACAGTTTCTTAGGTCTATGTTTTTTGGGTTTTTTGGGGTGGAGGGTTTATGGTTTTTTGACGATGTGGGTTCAGTTTTTTTTATTACAATTTGGGGTTATTTGGGAATAAGAGTTTAGGGTTTATTTGGGATGAGGGTTTACTGTTTTTTGGGATGATAGTTTTGGTTTTTTGGGGGATAATTGTTAAGGGTTTTCTGGGGTTGTGTGGTTAGGGTTTTTTTGGGGCTGAGGGTTTATGGTTTTTTGGGAAGAGGGTTTCTTTCATTTTTTGTCCTGGGGGATTAGTGTTTTTTGGGGTGAGGGTATAGGGTTTCTTGGGCCTGGGGATTTTTTATTTTTTTAAGATTTAGGTTTTATTTTATTTTGGGCTGGCGGGTTTAGGGTTTTTTGGGGCTGATGGTTTAGGATTTTTTGGGTCTGATAGTTTAAGGTTTTTCGGTGATTTAGGGTATAGGGTTTTTTATGGACGATGGTATAGGGTTTTCATGGGGATTATCCGGTATGGTTTCTTAGGGATGGGGTTTTATGGTTTTTTTGGGATGTGGGATTTGGGATTTTTTTGTACTGATGGGTTTGGGTTTTGGGAGTTAGTTTGTTTATGGTGTTTGGGAATGTGGGTTTAGTGTATTTTACTGCAGAGGGTTTGTGTTTTTTTTGGGAATAGTGATTAGTGTTTTTTTGGGGTTTGGGGTTTTTGGTTTTTCAGGTATATGGGTTTTTGGTTTTTTGGGATTGATTGTTAAAGTATTTTGGGGGATGATGGTTTAGGGTTTCTTATGGCCGAGGGGTCTGGTTTTTATGGGGATGAGTGTTCAAATTTTTTTGGGGAAAAGGATTCATGTTTTCTTTTGGAATTAGAGTTCAGTGTTTTTAGGGATGAGGATTGACGGTTTTTTTGGGGATGTGGGTTCAAGATTATTTAGATCTAATGTTTTAGTGGTTCTTCATCTAAGGTTTATGTTTTTTTGGGTGAGGGCATAAGTTTCATTGGAGATGAGGGGAGAGATTTTTTTTGGTATTATGTTTGAGAGTTTTTTGGGAAAGAGGGTAGTGGTTTTGGGAGATGAGGAATTAGGGTTTTTGGGGATAAGGATATAGGGTTTTTTGGTTCTAGTATTTAGGGTTTTGGGAAATGAGTGTAGATGGATTTTTAGGGCTGAGAGTTGTTGGTTTTATGATGATGAGTGTTTAGGGTTTTTTGGGGACGAGGGTTCAAGATTATATAGGATAATGATTATGGAGTTTTGTATATTTGTGAGTTTTGTTTTTTTGAGGGTGGGGTTTATGCGGTTTTTGGGATGCGGGTTTAGGGTTTTTTTGGGATGAGGATTTAGGGTCTTATTAGTGGTGATTGTTTAGGATTTTCTTTGGATTAGGGTTAAGGGTTTTTTAGGAATGTGATTTTATGGTGTTTTGGGGTTTTGGGTTTAGGTTTATTTGTAGAGAGGGTAAAGGGTTTTATGGGGAAGAGGATTATGGGTTTTTGTGGTCAAGGGTTTTGGGTTTTTTAGGAATGATTATTGAGGGTTACATGTAACTGATGGTTGAGTGTCTTTAGGGTATGAGGGATTGTGGTTTTTTAAGATAAGGTTTTGGGTTTTATTAGGGATGATGGTTTAGTTTTTTTAGGGATGAGGTTTTATGTTTTCTGGGGATGTGGTATTCGGATTTTCTAAGTGTAAGGGTTTAGCGTTTTTGGTGGAGGAGGGTTTAAGGTTTTTTTTTTGTCTGAGCCTTTAGGGTTTTTTTTTCAGGGATTAGTGTTTTCTGGTTCTGAGATTTAGTGTTTATTAGTGCTGAGGGAATAGGTTTTTTGGTGTTGAGGGATTAGAGTTTTTTGAGGATGAATGTTTAGTATTTTTAGTTCTTGGGGGATAGTTTTCTTAGGCTTAGGGTTTATGGTTTTATTTGGTTGAGTGTTTATGATTTTTTGGAATGAGGATTTACTATTTATTTTGGGTGTGGTTTTATGGTTTTTTAGGGAAGAGTGATTATGTTTTTTTTGCATTGATATTTTTCGGGTTTTTTGGGTCGAGGGTTTATTTTTTTATGGTTCTAGGTTTAGTGTTTTTTGGGGTTTAGGGATATGTTTTTTAGGGTTTTAGGTCTGGACTAAGGGTTTATTGATTTTTGGGGATGAGGTTTTAGGGTTTCTCGGGGTTGAGGGTTTTGGGTTTTGGGTGGATTAGGTTTTTGGGTCTTTTGGGGCTGAGGATTTATGGTTTTATGGGGATGAGGGAATATGGTTTTATGGGCATGATGTTTTAATTTTTTTGGGGGATGAGGGATTTTGGATTTCTAGGGATGAGGGTTGAGGGTTCTCATGGGCTAAGGGATTTGATTTTCAAGGGGTGATGATTTATGGTTTTATGTGTATGAGGGTTTATGGTTATTTGGGCATAATGGTTAAGGGTATTCTAGGATTAGGATTTAGTGTTTTTGGGGGATGAAGGTTTAGTGGTATTTGGGGTAGTGGATTTTGGGTTTTTCTAGGGAAGAGGCTTTATAGTTTTCTAGGGATGAGGTTGTTGGGTTATCAGGGGCTTAAAATTTAGGGTTTTATAGGGTTCATGGATTTGGGGATTCTATTTCTCAGGATTTATGACCTTTTTGGGTAGAGGGATTAGGGTTTCATGGGATGAAGGTTTTTGTTTTTCAAGTATTGGGTGTCTACGGTTTTATGGAAATGAGTGTTAAGGATTTTTGGGGATAAGCATGTAGAATTTTGTGAGAATGAGGTTTTATGATTTTTTATTGCTGATGGTTTACATATTTATAAGGATCAGGGTTTTGGGATTTCTAGAGATAAGGTTCTGGGGTAATATAGGGCTCAGAATTTATGGTTTTCCAAGGATCTGGGTTCATAGTATTTTGGGGATAAGGGTGTAGGGTTTTTTGGGGAGAAGGGTTTATGGTTTTTGAGGGATGAGGGTTGTTGGATTTCTAGGGAAAGGGTTTATAGTTTTCTATGGCTGAGGGATTAGGGTTTTATGGGGTTGAGGGTTTATGGTATTCTAAGGATGAGGGTTTAGGGGTTTCTAGGGATGTGGGTTTAGAGTATTTTGGGGATGTGGTTTTATGGTTTTATATGGCTCAGGGTAAAAAAAAATTGGGGAATGAGGGTTTAGTGTTTTTTGGTACTGAGGGCCGAAACTTTTTCTAGGCCTTGATGTTTATGGTTTTCTAGGGCTGAGGGTTTGTGGTTAACTGGTGCAGAGGGTTTAGGGTTTTTGAGTGTTTGGGTTTAGGTTTTTCTAGGGATTATGGTTTAGTGATTTTGTGAATCAAGTTTTAGGGTTTTTGGAGGGATGAGGTTTTATGGTTTATATAGCCAAGGATTTATGGTTTTCTAGCGCTCATGGTTTAGGGTTTTCTTTAGCTGAGGGATTAGGTATTTTGAGGTATGAGGTTTTTGATTTTTCTAGGGATAATTGTTTAGGTTTTCCTATGCATTAAAATTTTGGGTGTTCTTGTAGTGTCGGATTAGGATATTCTGGGGATAAGGGTTTAGGGTCTTCTGGGGATTAGGGTTTAGGGTTTTCTGGGGCTAAGGGTTTAGGGAATTATATGGATTAGGATTAAGGGACCTATAGGGATGAGTTTTTAAAGTCTACAAAAGATGAGACTTTAGGGTCTTCTTGAGACGAGGGTTTGGGGACAACTAGGGTTGATTGTTTAGGGTTTTTTGGGGGATAATGTTTTAGGAATTTTGGGGGATATGGGTTTAGGTTTTCCTATCGTGAAGGGTATAGGGTTTTTAGGGGCTGAGCGTATAGGGAATTATGGGTCTGAGGATTCAGGGTTTTCTTGGGATTAGTGTTTATGGGTTTTTTAGGATGATCCTTTTGGTTTTTCTATGGATGTGGGTTTATGGTTTTCTAAGGATGAGGAATTAGGGTTCTCTGGGGTTGAGGTTTTAGGGTTTTCTGGGGTTGAGGTTTTAGGGTTTTCTAGGTTTGATGGTTTAGGATTTTCTTAGTCTGTGGGTTTACGGTTTTGTGGGGCTATGGGTGTATGGTTTTCTCGAGATGTGGTTTAGGGTTTTCTGGGAAAATAAATATGTATCTTTATAGGGATGCGATTTTGTAGTATTTTAAATATAAGGGTTTATAGTTTTCTAGGGGTGAGGTTTTGAGGTTTTTTGGGGTAGAACATTTTAAGTTTTCTCGAGCTGGGGGTTTAGGATTACTTGAGAATGAGGGTATAGATTTTTCTAGGGTTGAGGGTTTCGGGATTTCTGGGGTTGGGTTATGTTTCTTTGGGAATGAGGGTTTTGTGTTTTCTAGGGATAAGTGTTTACAGTTTTATATGGATGTATTTTAGGGTTTTTTGGGATTGAGGGTTTATGGTTTTCTTGCGTGAGGGTTTACATTTTTAAATGACTAAGGTTTTAGGGGTTTTATGGCAAGGGTTTGGGGTTTTCGGGGATTGAGGGTTTAGGACTTTATTGTGTTGAGGGTTTAATGTTTTCCTAGGACGAGTGTTTAGAGTTTTCTAGTGTTGAATGATCATTTTTTTAGCTGTTGTGAGTTTATAGTTTTCTATGGATGAGGGTTTAGGGTTTTGTAGGGCTCAAGGATTATAATTTTCTTATGATGAGGGTTCAAAAATTTCTGGGGCTAAGAGTTTAGTCTTTTCTAGGGTTGAAGGTTTAGGGTTTTCTTGGGCTAAGGGTTTAGGATTTTCTAGGGAAAGGGGTTTAGTGTTATCTGGGGATTATGTTTTAGTGTTACATAGGCATTAGGGTTTATGGTTTTTGGGGCTGACCGTATATGATTTTTTTGGCATGAGGGGTTTCTCTTCTCCGGGTCATTGATTTTATGGTTTTTTGGGTCATATTTTTTAGGGATTTATAGGCTTATGTTTTTGGGTTTTTAGGGGATGAGTCTTTATTATTTTTGGGGATGGGTGTATAAGGTGTTCTGGGATAAGGGTTTTGGGGTATTTTTGCTAAGGGTTTAGGGTTCTTTAGGACTGAGTGTTTAGGATTTCTAGGAATTTGGGTTTAGGGTTTTTGGGACGGGTGATTTATGATTTTTTGGGCTTTAGTGTTTAGTGGTTTTGGGGTTAGGGTTTAGGGTTTTTGGGATTGAGGTTTTAGAGTTTTCTAGGGTTGAGGGTTTGGGGATTTATGAGGATCATGGTTTAGTGTTCTCTTGGACTAAGGGTTTAGGGTTTTCTAGGGATTAAGGTTTAAGGTTTTCTAGGGTATAAGGTTTATGGTATTTTTTTTGGATGAGTGTTTAGGGTATTCTGGATCTAAGAATTTATGGTTATCAATGGATGTGGGTTTATAGTTTTCTAGGGCTGGGGGTTTAGGGTTTTTGAGAGGTACACGTTTACAGTATATGGGGCACATTGCTTAAGGTTTTCTTAGGATTATGGTTTTGGGTTTTGGGGGTTTAGTGTTTAGGTTTTTTTAGTCTTTAGGGTTTATGGTTTTTTAGGGATGAGGTTTTACAATTATTTGGGGATGAGGTTTTTGTGTTTTTTTTTGGAGAGAGTATATGGTTTTCTAGGGCTATGAGTTTAATTTTTTTATTCCTAGGGTTTACTATTTTTGGGACTAATAGTTTTGTTGTTTTTAGGGTTGAGTTTTTAGGTTATTTTTTAGATGAGGGTTTATGGTTTTCTAGGGGTAATGGTTTATGGATTTTCTTTCATAGGGACATAATTCAGTGTTACGGATATATAGTTTTTTCGATTATTATGGATTGGGGGTTTTTAGGGCTATGGGTTTTGGGTTTTTGGAATAAGGGTTTACGTTATTTTTTTATGAGGGTTTAGGGATTTTTGTGGGAGAGGGTTCTGGGTTTTTTGGGACTGAGGGTTTATGTTTTCTTGGGGATGATGTTTTTATTGTTCTTTTGTGCTGTGGGTTTAGGGTTTTGGGGGTTGTGTGTTTAAGGTTTTCTAGGGCCAATGGTTTAGGTTTTTGAGTTGTTAAGGGTGTATAATTTTGGAGGTTGAGTGTTTAGGATTTTTTATGATAGTTTAGGATTTTTTTGTGATATGTCTTTAGAGTTTTTGGGGAATATTGTTTTGGGCTTTTTATGGTATAATGTGCATCCGTTTTTGGGGATGAGGGTTTAGGGTTTTCTCAGGATGATGGTTTTCAGGTTTTTGTGTTATAGAGTTTTGGTTTTGAGGGATATTAGTTTCGGTTTTTGGGGATATAGGTATATAATTTTTATTGATGGTATTCAAGGGTTTTTTCAGCTTAGGGTTTAGGGTTTCATGGGGCTGGGGGTTTATGGTTACTTTGGACGGAGACTTTATGGATTTTTGGGGCTGATGGATTAGGGTTTTCTATTATTGAGGGATAAGGGATTCTTTTGGATATGAGTATTTAGTATTTTTTTGGGATGTGGTTTTAGGGTTTTTTGGGAGTAGTGTTTTGGGTTTTTTTGGCTTATAGATTAGAGTATTTTGGGGACAATGGTTTAGGATTTTTTTGGTGATGTGGGTTTAGTGTTTTAGGGATAATGAATAAGGAATTTTGGGGGCTAATGGTTTTGGGATTATAGTGGATGAGGGTTTTGTATTTTTTCGGGATGAGGTTTTGGGGTTTCTGGGTATTAGGGTTTAGCATTTTTAAGAATATGAGATTATGGTTTTTGGGTTGGGGATACATGGTTTTTTGGGGTAGAGGGTTTTGGGTTTATTTTGGTATAAGGGTTTAGTGTAATATAGGGTAGAGTATATAGGGTTCTTTCAGGGTGAAGGTTTAGGGATTTATGGGCTTGAGGGTTTAGGGTTATTTTGGATTAAGTGTTTAGGTTTTACTTGAGCCCAAGGGTTTAGGGTTTTTGGGACTGAGGGTGTAATATTTCTTAAAATTGAGGGTTTTAGATTTTTTGGGGATTGATGGCTTTGGGTTTTTTTGGGGATGAGGGTTTAGGGTTTGTTGGGGGTGAGCGTTTAGGGTTATTTGACGATGGGTGTTTAGGATGTACACAGATGAGAGTTTTGGAATTTTTAAGGTTTAGGGGTTTGGGTTTTTTGGGGCTATGGGTTTAGGGTGTTTGGGGATGATTTTTTTGGGTTTTTTGGGACATAATGTTTAGGTTTTTTTGGGATAAGTGTTTACTGGTTTTTGAGGATGAGGGTTTTGGTTTTTTGCATGATTTCAGATTATTTGGGAACATTTTTAAGGTGTTTTTTGGCATGTGGTTTTATGGATTTAAGGATATGGGTTAATGGTTATTCAGGGATGAAGGGATTTTGTGGTTGAGAGTTGAGGGTTTTTTGGGGCTATGGTTTTAGGGTTTTGAGATGATGCTTTAGGGTTTTTATTGGGATGAGGTTTTATGATTTTTTAGAGCTAAGGGATTATGATTTATTAGTGCTAAGGGAAGAGAGTTTTTTGGGGATAAGGGTCAAGGTTTTTTGGGAAAGAGTGTTGAGGGTTTATTTAGGCATAATGTAGAGGGTTTTTCTGGTTTGAGGGATTGGTTTTTTAGTTCTAGGTTTGAGAGGTTTTTTGGATGTGTGTAGATTGTTTTATTGGGGATGAGGGTTGAGGGGGTTTTGGGGATGAGGGTTCATGGTTTATTTTGGGAAGATGGTTTAGTTTTTAGGGGAGATGATCTTTTAGGTTTTATTTGGGCTGATAGTTTACAGTTTTTTGAGGATGAGGTATTATGAGTTTTTTGGGGTCGGCGTTTTAGGGTTTTTTGGGATTAGTGTTTATAGTTTGTTGGGGATGATGGTTTATGGGGGTTTTTCTGAGTTTTGGGTTTTGTGTTTTTTGGGGTTGACGGTTCATTGGGGATGTGGGTTTAGGGTTTTGGGGGGTTGGGGCTTTTTTTGTATTAGGGTTTTTGATTCTTCAAAGATGGAGGTTTAGGGGTTTTTATTCCATAGGGTTTCAGGTTTTGGGGGTGTTTTTTAGGGGGGTTTTTCAAGAGGGTATAGTGTTTCAAAGCCCTATTGGTTGAGGGTTTTTTGGGGATGAGGATTGAGTGTTTTTTTATCAGGGTTTATAGTTTTTGGGACTGAGGGTTTTAGGTTTTGTGGTTTCCGGTTTAGGGGTTTTTTGGGAATATTTTTTATGGTTTTTAGGGATGAGGTTTTAGGGACTTTTGGGGATGTGTGTTTATGGTTTTTTGGGGGTGAGGGTTTATGATTTCAGGGTCTATGTTTGGGTTATTTGGTTTTGATGGATTAGATTTTTTTGGGGTATAGTGTTTTTTTGGATTTGGGAATATGGTTTTTTGGGGTTGGGGGATTAGAGATTTTAAGGGTTTAGGATTTAAGGAATTTTGATAATGAGGTCTTAGTTTTTTTTATGTTTTAGGGTTTATGTTTTTTTCGGGATCAGGTTTTAGGGTTTTTGGTATGACGGTTTTTTATTTTTTTGTAAGGCGGGATTATGTTTTTCTAGTGAAGTTTTAGATTTTTTCGGGATGTGGTTTTATGTGATTTAGGCTAAGGGTTTATAGTTTTTTTGGGACGATGGTTTTTTGTTTTTTGTGATGAGGTTTTAGGGTTTTTTTGGGCTATGGTTTTTTGGTATTATTTTCATAATAGTTATTTTATTTTTTGGGATGAGTTTTTAGGTTTTTTATAATGGTTAAGGGTTTTTGGGATAAAGGTCTAGGGTATTTTGGGTAGGACACTTTACAATTTTCAGGGGATGAGGATTTAAGGTTTTATAGTTTTGGGGGTTTAAGGTTTTGTGGGGCTGATTGATTTTAGTTTTATGGGCATGAGGGTTTATGGTTTTCTAGGGATAAGGTTTTTTTCTCGGGATGAGGGATTAAGTTTTTATGGGGATATGGATTTATGGTTTTCTAGTTCTGATAGTCTAGGGTTGTCTAGAGATAAGGGTTTTGGGTTTTGGGGGCAGAGGTTTTATGGTATTTTGGGGTAGTTCATTTTGGGTTCTCTAGGGATTAGGGTTTATTGTTTTATAGGGAGGAGTTTTTTTAGTTTTTAGGGGATCAAGAATTTTTCCATTATAGGTATACTGATTTGTGGATTTCAATGGCCAAGGCTTTAGGGTTTTCTAGGGTAGAGGGATTGGGATTTTCTGAGGATGAAGGTAAAGTATTTTGTTGGGATAAGGATTATGTGATATCTAGGTCTAAGTGGGTAGGGTATTCATGGTATGAGGGTTTATGGTTTTCTGAGGTTTAGGATTTATATTTTTCTCTATATCAAGGTTTAGGGTTTTTTAAGTTTCAGAGTTTAGTGTTTTCAAGGGATCATTGTTTAGTGTTTTTCAAGTACTAGGGTTTAGGGGTTTGTGGGGATAAGGGATTAATATTTTGTGGGGTAGTGGATTTTATGATTTCTAGGGATTAGGTTTGTGGATTTTCTAGCAGTGATGGTTTAGGGTTTTCTAGGGATTAGTGATTACAGTTTTATGTAGGTTAGTGTTTATTGGTTTCTAGGGAGTATGGTTTAGTGTTTTCTATGGTTTAGGGTTTATGGTTTTCGAGGATTCATGGTTTATAGTTTTCTAGGAATGAGGGTTTATGGTATTCTAGTGCTAAGGGTTTAATGATGTCTAGGGATGTGGTTTCAGGGTTTTCTATGAAAAAGGGTTTAGTGTTTTCAACATCTACGTGTTTAGGGTTTTTTTGGAGATTAGGGTTTGTTTTTTTTTATTTCTCATCTTTTAGGGTTTTCTATGGCTTGGGGTTTAGGGTTTTATTGGGATTAGGGTTTAGGGTTTTCGTGGGCTTGAGGTTTAGTGTCTGTTGAAGATGATGGTTTACTAATTTACAGGGATTATTTTTTTCATTTTTTTGGTTGAGGAAATTGGTTTATCGAGGGATGATGGTTCACGTTTTTCTGAGGCTGTTGGTTTTGATTTTTCCCAGTATGATGTTTTAGGGTGTTTTAGGGCTTAAGGATTAGGGTCTTCCGGTGATTACTATTTTGAGCATGAGTGTTTAGGGTGATTTGGGGGTATATGTTTAGGTTTATCTGGGGAATATGGTCACCAGAAATATGAGGATGTGGTTTTAGGGTCTTACAGGGATAGGGTTTATGATTTTCTAGGTCTAAGTGTTGTGTGGATTCTGGGGTTGAATGTTTTGGATTTTTTGGGGGATGCGGGATAAGCTTTTATAATGGTGAGTGTTTAGGGGTTTCTATGGATAAAGGTTTATGGAATTATTTGGATGAGAGTTTAGTTGTGTCATGGGATGAGGCTTTAGAGTTTTCTAGGAATGTTTGTTAAGGGGTTTTTGGTAATGAGGGTTTAGGGATATCTTGGGTTAAGGGTTTGTTGTTTTTAAGGGATAAGGGTTAAGGACATTTGGGGTTGAGTGTTTTGGAATTTATTGGGATAAGGGTTTAAGGTTTTATGTCGATGAGTTTAATCATTTTATAGGGATAAGGGTTTAGATTTTAGGAATTTTTCATGTGTGGGTTTCTTGTTTTTTGGGGATTAGGTTTTTTTGGGGGTATGAGGGTTCATGGTTCTCTAGGGCAGGGGGTTTAGGGTTTTCTAGGACTAAGTTGTTAGGGATTTCTTGGGATTGGGGTTTGGGGTTATTTGGTGATGAATTTTTATGGTTTTTTAAGGATGAGGGTTTAGGGATTTTTAGTCTAGTGATTTAGGGTTTGGGGGATGTGGGTTTAAGGGTTTATTTGGGGATGGGGTTCATGGTTTTAACATAGGGGGTTTGGTTTTAATCGGGAAGAGGGTTTAGGGTTTTATGGTGATGATATCAGGGATGAAGGTTTTATATTTTTCTAGGGCTAATGGTTCAGTGTTTTCCAGTGATTAGGTTTTTGGATTTTCTTGGGCTAAGGATTTTTGGTTTTTGATGAATGATGGGTGAGGGTTTCTTGGGGATTGGGTTTTACGTCTTTCTTGTGTTAATGGTATAGGGTTTTATTTTGATGAGGGTTTAGGTATATCTAGGGATGACTGTTTAGGGTATTTTGGGGATGATAATTTAGGGTTTCTTATATATGAGGGTTAAGGTTTTTCTGGGACAAGGGTTTAGGGTTTTCATGGAATAAGGGTTTTGGGATTTATGGGGATAAGGGTTTTGTATTTTCTAGGGATTACGGTCTACCATTTTCTAGGAATGCGGGATTAGGCATTTCTGGGGATGAGGGTTTAGGGTTTTCTGGGGGTGAGAATTTCATATTTTCTAGGCATGATGTTTTAGGATTTTCTAGGGTGAAGGGTTTATGGTTTTCTATTTCTGAGGGTATTCTATTTTCTAGGTATTTGGTTTTATCTTGTTTTTGGTAGATTGTTTAGGTTTTACTATTTTTCTGGAATGAGGTTTTAGGTTTCTCTAGGGATAAGGTCTTTTTTTCTGTTGGTGAGGAATTTTTTGGGCATCTGTAGTTTTAGATTTTTTCAAGGGTTGATGTTTTTTGGGTTTGTGATTTTAGGGTTTTTTGGGGATATTATTTTATGTCCATCTTATGTTTAGGGATTATAATTTTCTTAGGCTAGGGTTTTAGAGATTTTTATGTTTGAGGGTATTGGGTTTTCTTGGGCTATGGTGTTTGGGTTTTATATAGATGAGGGTCTATGGATTACTAGTGATGTGGGTTAATTGTTTTATGGGGATGAGGTTTTTGGTATTTCTGTTTAGGAGGTTTTAGTGCTTCACAGGGATTAGGATTTATGTTTTTCTAGGGTTGAGGGTTTATTAATATCTGTCGATGAGAGTTTAGGGTTTTCTAAGGACCATTGTTTAGGTTTTTCAAATGTTAAAGGATTAGGATTTTATAGAGATCAAGGTTTATTTTTGGGGGGGTTAGGATTTTGGGTTTTTTATGGATTAGGGTTTTAGTTATTCTAGGGATCAGTGCTTGCAGTTTTTTGGGGCCAAGGGTTTATTTTTTTTCAAAATATGAGGGTTCAAGTTTTTTTATGGATGATGGTTTGGGGTTTTCATGGTCTAAGGATTTAGGGACTTCTGGGGATGAGGTTTTGAGTTCCATCAAGACTAAGGTATTAGAGTCTACTAGGGATAAGGGTTTATGGATTTCTGAGGCTAAGGGTTTAGGGATTTATAGGGATAAGGCTTATGTGTCTTCAAGTGATAAGGTTTTAGGGTCTTCTGGGGATTAGGGTTTAGGGTCTTCTAGGGATGTGGTTTTTTGTATTCTAAGGTTGATGGATTTAGGGTTTTGGATCTATGGTTTTATTGTTTATTGGTGATGAGGGTTTAGGGTTTTCCAAGGCTAAGGGTGTAGGGTTTTCTATGGTTGATGGTTTACGGATTTTTGGGGATGAGGGTTTAACATTTCATAGGGATGAATGTTAAGGGGTTATACAATTAAGGGTTTTGGGTTATCTTATGTTTATATTTTAGGGTTTCCTATGTCTATGGGTTTAGGATTTTGTGGGGATTATGGTTTAGAGTTTTATGGGGATAAGATTTTATGGTTTTCTTAGGATGCTGGTTTAGGGATCTTTTTTGGATAAGCTTTTATGTTTTTCTTCATATGAGGGTTTAGTGTTTTCTGGGGCTATGGGTTTATGATTTTTTGCGAATAAGGGTTAGTATTTTCTAATGCTGAGGGTTTATAGTTCTCTGCGTATGAGGTTATTGGATTTTTGGGGGTAAGGTATTATTTTTTTCTAGATCTGGGGGTTTAGGGTAATTTTGAGATGATGGTTTTGGTTTTTATGGCGATGAGGGTTTAGGTGTGTATGAAGATGGGGTTTAGTGTTTTGGGGGGGCTGTGGGTTATAGTTTTTTGGGCTTGGGGTTTGGATTTTTATAGGGATGAGGATTTAGGATTTTCTTGGGATGATGTTTCAATGTTTACAAGGGTTGATGGTAAATGGGATTTAAAGGGTTAATTATTTACATTTTTATGGGGTTGATGTTTTTCGTTTTATGGGGATGAGATTTTTTAGTTTTGAAGAGCTATGGGTTAATGGGTTTCCAAGGCTAATGTTTTAGGTCTTTCTAGTGTTATGTTTTTAGGGCCTTCATAGGATGGGGTTTTCCGGGTTTTTTTGGATAAGGGTTTAGTGTTTTCTTTGGATTATATTTTAGGATTTTTTGGGGATAAGGGTTTAGGGTTTTCTTATATGGAGGCTTTAGGGTTTTTAGGGGATGTGGGTTTAGGGATTTCATGGGCTTAGGGATTAGTGTTTTATGGGGTTTGGGGTTTTTTTATTTTATAGGGATGGCGGTATAGGTTTATCTAATGTAAAGGGTTTACAATTTTCTTAGCATGAGGGTTTAGGGTTTTCTTGGACTTAGGGTTTATTTTTTCTATGGATGACAGTTTTATATTTTCTAGTTTATCGATTTTATAGTGTTTTTGGGCATATTTTTTTGGGTTTGGTGGGATCATGGATTAGGGTTTTATAGGGATGCGTGTTTTGGATTTTCTGGGGAAAAGGGTTTAGGGTTTTCGTGAGATGAATGTTTTGGGGTTTTTTTGTTGAGGGTTTTTTTTTGTTTTTTTGGATTGAGGGTTTAGGATTTCTAGTTTGGACGGTTTAGGGTTTTATGGGGATGAAGGTATTATGTTTTATTTTTTTGTGGGTTTATGATTTTTTTCGAAATATGGTTTAGGGTTTTTAGTGGAGTAGGGTTTAGTGTTTTGTACGGCTGAGGGTTTTGGTGTTTGTGAGGCAGAAAATATAGTGTTTTCTTGGTCTAATGTTTTATGGTTATCTTGGGATGACAGTTTAGGGTTTTCAATGGTTGACGTTTTATCATTTTCTAGGGCAGAGGGTTTAGAGTATTCCGATTCATATGGTTTATGGTTTTCATGAGCTGATGGATTAGGGTTTTATGGGGATGGTGGTTTAGGTTTTTCATGGGCTGAGTGTTTACGATAAGTTTTTTGATGTTTCAGGCTTTCCTAGGGGTATGGGTTTAGGTTATTCTATGGTTGAGGATTAGGGGTTTTTTAGGCTATAGGGTTTAGGTTTTTTTGGGGATGGAGGTTTAGGGTTTTTTGGGGTGAGGGTTTTTAGTTCATTTGGGGTGGAGTGTTTATTCTCTTTTTGGGGTTGAGATTTTTTGGTTTTTTGGGGTATTAGGTTTAGGTTTTTTGGTGCTGATATTTTTTTTGTTTTTGGTTGCTGATATATTTGGATTTTTTAGATTAGGATTTAGGTTTTTGGGGTGTTGAGGTTTTATCGATTTTTTGGGCTCAGGGTTTAGGGTTTTTTTGTTCTATGGGTATAGGTTTTTATCCTGATTATGGATGAGGTATTTTTAGGGATTTTTTTTAGGGTTTCGTCAGATTGAGGGTTTAGGTTTTTTGGATTAGTGATTTTTTGTGGAAGTGGGTACCTGATTTTTTAGGCCTATGGGGTCAATGGTTTTTGTGGATGAGGGTTTAGATTTTTTGGGGGGGTTATGTTTTTAGGGTTTTTAGGTTGAGGGATTATGGTTTTTGGGAAAGCGTGTTTACCATTTTTTGGATGGGGATTTATAGGTTTTTGGGGGATTTGCGTGTCAGTGTTTTTAGGGTTGAGGGTTTTGGGGTTTTGGGTATGAGGTTTCTAGGATTTTGGTCGCTAAGGCTTTAGTGTTTTTTTGATCTAATGCTTTTTGGTTTTCAAGGGGTTATGGTTTATGGTATCTTGGAGCTTTGGTTATAGGGTTTTCTTGGGCTAAGGGTCTAACTTTTTTTTATGTATTAGGGTTTATGGTGTCTTGGGGCATTGGTTTATAGTTTTTTCAATATAAGGGTATATATATTTTTAGTGTAGAGGTTTTAATATTTTTTGGGATGATGGATTAGCGTTTTTTTGGATGAGGGTTTAGGGTGTTTGGGGCTCAGGGTTTAGGAATTTTTTGGGATATGGGTTTAGGGTTTTTTTGGGGTCATGTTTTGGGGTTTTTTGGGGGGATAAGGGTCTATGATTATTAGGTCCTGAGTGTTTAGGTTTTTTGGGGGGCTGAGGGCCTTGGATTTTTTGGCCAAATGGTTTTTTGTCTTTTAAGTCATAGGGTTTATCATGTTTTGGGAAGAGGGTTTAGGTTTTCTTGTGGTTGAGGGTTTACATATCTTTTGGGATGAGTGATTTGGGTTTTTTGAGGTATGAGGGTTTAGGTTGTTTTGGGGATGAGGGTTTAGGGTCTCCTAGGGCTATGTCTATATAGTTTTTGGAGGATGTGGGTTTATGTTTTTATGGTATTTTGGGATTTCAATTTTCAGGGGTTGTGGGTTTAGGTGATTCTCAAGATTCAAGGTTAGGTTTTTCTAAGGTAGATGGTTTTGGGATTTCTGGGGATAAGGGTTTAGGGTTTTTGGGTTTGATGATTTATAGTTTTTTGTGGAATTTGATTTTGGGTATTGGGGGATGAGGGTTTACAGTCTTCTTGGGTAGTTTTTTGGGTTCTATAGTGCTCATTATATTGGGATTTATGGGGACGAAGGTTTATGGATTTTTATGGCTATTGATTTAGGTATTAATAGGTAGAGACATTAGGGTTTTTTAGACTAAATTTTTAGTTTTTTATTGGGCTAAGTGTTTGGGAGTTGCTAAGGCTATCTGTAATGGTATTTCAAGGATTAAGGTTTTAGGGATTTTTGAGGATGGGGGGTTATGGTTTTATGGGATTTAGATTTTAAATTATTATTGCATCATAGTTTTTTTGTGTTATTTGGATTAGGGTTCCAGGTATTCTGGGGGTTAGTGTTTTGGGTTTTCCAAGGATCATGTTTTATGGATTTATGGAGATGAAGTTCTAGGTTTATTCAATGTTGAAAGTTTAGGGTTTTCATAATATGACTGTTTCGTGTTTTCCTGGGATGAGGGTTTAGGTTTTTCTAGAGATGAGGATTTAGGGACTTCAATGGATTAGAGTTTAGGGTTTTATAGGGATGAGGTTTTAGGGGATTCTAGGGATGAGGGTTTACTGTTTTTGGGGGGTTAGGGTTTCTTTTTTTCTGGGGCTCATGGTTTATAGTTTTATTGGAATGAGGGTTTAGGGATTTCTAATGTGGGGTTTTATGGTTTTCTAGGGATGAGGGTTTAGTTTTTCTAGGTCCATTAGATTAGGGGTTTCTAGGATTAATGGTTTAGGGTTTTATGGGTCATAGAGTTTTGGGTTTTCTAGGAATCAGGTTTAATGGTTTTCTAGGTTGTAGGATTTTGGGTTTTTTGGGTTGAAGGGTTTAGGGTTTTATGTTGTTCAGGTTTTAGGGTTTTTTTGGGGTACGATTTTTTCAATTTTGAGGTATGATGGTTCAGGTTTTTCTATGGTGGATGGTTTAGGGTTATTGAGGGTTGAGTGATTAGTGACTTTTTGGGATAAGTTTTTAGGATATTCTTGGGTATATGGTTTATGGTCTTCTCGGTATACGTGTTTAAGGTGTTTTGGGGTTAAGGGTTTTGTTATTTCTAGGGTTGAGGGTTTGGGGTCATTTGGGGATGGGGTTTTATTATCATCTGGGGCTGAGGGATTAGGGTATTCTAGGGATGATGATGTCAGGGTTTTGGGGGGTGAGGGTTTATGGTTTATAAGGGTTGGTTGTTTATGGTTTTCTGGGGTAAATAGTTTAGGGTTTTCTATAGAAGAGGGTTTATGGTTTTCTAGGGTGGAGGGTTTAGGTTTTTCTGGGGCTGAGGGTTTAGGGTTTTGTAGGGATGATTGTTTAGGTGGTTTGTGGAAGTGGTTTTTGGTATTTCAAGGTATAGGGTTTACAGTTTTCTGGGGATGAGAGTTTAGGTTTTTCTATGGTTGAGGGTTATGTTTGTTTGGGAATGAAGGTTTAAGATTTTATGGGGTTGTGGGTTTATTATTCCATGGGAATAAATGTTTTGGGTTTTTTAAGAATGATTCTTAAGGGTTTAATGGTATTTTCTTGTTATGGTTTAATGGGGATAACGATTTAGAATTTTATAGGGATGGGGGTTTCGGGTACTCTAGGGATGAGGGTTTATGCTTTTCTCGAGCTCATGTTTTTATTTTTTTGGGATCGTGGATTATGGTTATTTGGGGATAAGTTTTTATGATTTTTTGAGGACTGGGATTTGTTGATTTTGAATTAAGGTTCTATGTTTTTTGGGGATGGGGGTTTGGGGTTTTATAGGGATCAAGGTCTCGGGTTTTTTTGAGGAAAGTAATTTATAGTTTTATAGGGATGAGTGTTTAGGGTTTCCTAGGGTTGAGGATTGATTATTTTCGATAGTATATGGTTTAGATATTTCTGGGTATGAGGGTTTAGGCTTTTTAGTGGTTTTGGATTTTGGGTTTTCTAGGACTGTGATTTTTTTGGGGGCTATGGATTTACATTTTTCTAGGGATGTTGGTTTGGAGATTATTGGGAATGAGGGTTTAGGGTTTTTTAGGGAAGATGTTTAAAGGTTTTCTAGTGCTTGGGGTTTATAGTATTTTGGGATTGAGGGTTTGGGTTTTTTAGGGTTGAATGTTTATGACTCTTTGGGGATCCAAGTTATAGTTTTTCAATTTCTTAGGATTTAGGGTCTTCTAGGTCTCAAGGTTTTGGTTTTTATGGAGCAAAGATTTTAGTGGTTTTTTGGGCTCAGGGTTTAATGTTTTTTGGGTCTTAGGTATTAGGGATATTTGGGTATTGGGTTTAGTGTTTTCTAGGGTAGATTACTTATGGATTTAGAGGTCTTAGGTTTTATGTTTTTATGGGGATGAGGATTTAGGGTTTTTTGATGTAGGGTCTTTTGGGACTCATGGTTCATGGTCTTATAGGTTTGGGGGTTTAGGGTCTTATGGGGCATAGATTTTAAGGTTTTTTAAAGACGAGGGTTCTGGGTTTCATGGGGATCAAGGTTAATGGTCTTATTTGGATGAGGTTTTAGGCTCATGGGTCTGAGTGTTTTCTATCATTTGGCTGATTTTTTTGGGTCTTCTAGGGAAGAGGGTTTAGTGTTTTTTTTGGACTGAGGCAATAGGGGTTTCTAGGGTTAAGGTATTAGGATTTTTTATTGATAATGGTTTAGGGTTTTCTAGTGCTGGGGGTTTAGGGTTTTTTGGTGTTTAGGGTTTATGGGTTTTAGGGGAAGATTGTTTAGGATTTTCTTTGGGTGAGGTTTTAGTTTTTTCTTGGGATGAGGGATTAGGTTTTATAGGACTCATAGTATTGGATTTTTTGGGTTTGAGGTCATTCTGTCTATATGGGTTTAGGGTTTTCTAGGTAAGAGGGTTTAGGGTTTTATTGGGATCGGGGATTACTTTATTCTAAGGATGATGGGTTAGGTTTTTTTTGGGTTGTTGTATTTGGTTTTCTAGGGATGATGGTTTATGGTTGTTTGGGGATGACAATTTATGTTTCTCTAGGGCGAAGAATTAGGGTTTTATGGGGTCAATGTCTTAATATTATTTATGGCTGGGGTTTTAGGGATATTTAGGGATGAGGGTTTTTGTCCCTCTGGAATTAGGGATTAGGGTTTTATGGTATAGAGTTTTAGGGGGTTATGGTTTAGGGTTTTATGGGGATGAGGGTTTATGGTTATATTGGTATGTGGGTTTAGAGTTTTCCATAGATGAATGTTTAGTGTTCTCTGGTATTGAGGGTTTCTGATTTTATAGGGGTGGGGGTTTTGGGTTTTTTAGGACTATGGGTTTAGGGGTTTCTAGGGTTGGGTATTTTTTTCTAGGGATAAGGTATTTGGGTTTTAGTGATGAGGTTTTAATGTTTTCTAGGGGTGAGGGTTTAGGTCTTTTTAATGTTTAAGGATTATGGTTTTCTTAGGAAGAAAATTTACGTTTTTCTTTGGATAAGTGTTTAGGATTTTCTAGGGTGATTATTTTATGGTTGTGGATGAGGTTATAGTGATTTATATGGATGAGGGATTGTGTTTTTTAGGTTTTTAGGGTTTAGGGATTTATGGGGATGAGGTTTTAGTGTTTTCTCTTTATGGGGTTTTATGGTTTTCTGGAGCAGATTATTTAGGGTTTTTTGGGGATGCAGGTTTACAATTTTCGAGGAATGAGGTTTAGGGTTTTCTTAGGATGAGTTTTCATGGTTTTATAGAGATGTGGGTTTTAGGATTACATAGTTTTTGGATTTATGGGTTTCTATGGAAAATAGTGTAGGGTTTACTAGGCTGGGGGTTTAGGGGTTTCTAGGGATGAGTGTTTAGGATTATTCCGGGATTTGGGTTTTTGGATTTTTGGTGCTAAGGGTTTCTGGGTTTTGGGGGATGAGGATTTAGGGTTTTTAGGGCTATGTTTTTATGCTTTAAAGGAAAGGTAGTTTAGTTTTTTCATGTGATGAGACATTTAAGGATATTTTTGGTAGAGGATTTTGGGGTATTGGGTCTGAGTTGTTTTTTCATGGGATGAGGGTTTAGGGATTTCCATGGATGGGGATTTGGGGTTTGTGAGGCTTAGGGTTTCCTTTTTTTTATGGGATAAGTGTTTATGGTTTTCTAGGGAAGAGGGTTTATGGTGTTCTATTATTGAGTTTTTAGGGGTTTTGGGGATGAGGTTTTAGTTTATTATGGGGCTTAGGGATTATGGTTTTCTGAGGTTGAGGGTTTACAGTTCTTTTAGGACAAGGGTTTAGGATTTTCAGTGGACTAGGGATTATGGTTTTTGGGTTTGAGGTTATAATGATTTCTAAGGATATGCATTTACAGTTTTTTAGGTAGGATGGTTCAATGTTTTGAGGATGAGGGCTTAGTGTTTTTTCAGGATGAGTGTTTAAAGATATTTTGGGGCTGAACGTTTATGTATTTTGGGGTTGAGTGTGTATAGTTTATTGGGGATTATTTGTGGGTTTTTGGTTATAATGGTTTGTAATTTTTTTTGGTTTTGTGTTTAGATTTTATGGTTACTATGCATATAATTTTTTTTGGATGAGAGTTTATGTTTTTCTATTGTTTAGGGTTTAAGGATTTTTAAGGCTGATGGTTTAGTGTTATTTTTGGGGTTTGGGATTTGTTTTTTCTTGCTTTTGAGGGTTTCATATTTTTTATCGTTGGGGGTTTAGTATTTTTTGGGGTTTAACCATTAGGGTTTTTTGGGTTGAGGGTTTAGGATGTTTTGGGCTAGATGTTTTTTGGTATTTAATGATTGAGTGTTTAGGTTTGTTTGGACATCAGGGTTTTATGCTTTTTGGGGCATAGGATTTAGGATTTTTTTTGGGTCTGTGGTTTTAGGGTTCTTTGGGACTGAGGGATGTGGTATTTTGCAGGTGAGGGTTTAGGGCTTATTTGGGCCCAATCATTTAGGGTTTTCAGGGCTAGAAGATTTCGGTTTTTTGGGGTTTATGGTTTTGAGTTTTTTTGGGACGAGTAGTTTGGGTTTTAGGTGGGGTGAGGTTTAGAATGTCTGGGGATGAGTGTTTATGGTTTTTTTTGGATAAGGGTTTTGGGGGTAGAGGGTTTATATTCTTTTTGGGGAATGAGTGTTTTGGGCTGTTTGAGGACATGTAATTTTTAGTTTTTTGTGGCTGTGGTTTAAGGGGTTTGGGGGGATGAGGGTTTAGGGTTTTTTAGGTTGTGACTTCATAGTATTTTGCGGTTGAGGGTTCAGAGTTTCTTGTGGGGACGATTTGGAATTTTTTTCTCTTAGGGTTGAAGGTTTTTTGGGGATTAGAGTTTAGGGTTTTTTGTGGGATGGGGAATCATATTTTTTGGGAGATAGGTTTCTATGATTTTATGATTTAGGGATAAAGGGTTTCTGGTGATATGGGTTTCTTGTTTTTTTGGATTTCTATTCTGTGGTTTTTTTGGCCTAAGGGTTTATTGTTTTTTGTGGTTTTTGTTTTATGGTTATTTAGGTATGAGTTAAGCGGGTTTTCTGGGATAAGGGATGAGAGTTTTTTGTTAAAGTTGGTTGAAGGTTTTTTGGGGATACGGGTTGAGGGTTATTGGGGGGAAATGTTATAGGGTCCTTATGTTCTGGGTTTGTTTTTTTTTTCTTTTAGGTGTAGATGTTTTTTTAGAGATGAGGTTTGATGGTTTTTTTAGGGATTACGGTTCATGATTCTTTGGAGATGAGGGTTTAGTGTTTTTTTGTGGATGATGGTTGAGTTTTTATTTGGGATGAGGGTTTAGGTTTTACTAAGGGTGGGGTTTTAAGAGTTTTCGGGGATAAGGGTTTACGGGTTTGAGGATTAGGGTTTAAATTTTTTGTTGTTTAGATTTTCGAGTTTTTTGGTGAGTATGTTTTATGTTTTTTGGGGTATGGGGATTGTGGGTTTTTTAGAAGCTTAGGGTTTAAGGGGTTTGATGTACAGGGTTGAGGGATTTTTCAATAATATGTTTTAGTTATTTTTTTAGTTGAGGGTTCAAGGTTTTTTGGGGAAGAGGGTTCAAGGTTTTGGGGGGAAAAGGGATTAGAGTATTTGGGTTCAAGGGTTCATGATTTGTTAAGCTTGATGGTTGATTGTTTTTTGGTGTTCAGGGTTGAGTTAATTTTGGGTTTAGGCATTTAATATTTGTTGTGCATAGGGTTTTGTGGTTTTTTGGGTATATGGTTTGAGTTTTTTTTATTGATGGTTTTTAGGGTTTAGGGGGGTTTAGGGTTTTGGATTAGTTGGGGATGAGGTTTTAGGGATTTTCTAGGTCCGGGGATTTATGGATTTTAATGGCTATAGGTTTAAGTTTTTGTGGGGTAGAGGGTATAGTGTATTTTAGGGAAGGGTTAATATGGTTTTTTTGGGATGAGAAGTTATGGTTTTTTGTGGATGAGGATTTTATTTTTTTTGGGGCTGAGTGATTATCGATTTTGGGGTTGAGGGTTATTGGTTTTTTGGGGATGAGGGTTTAGGGACTTTGGGATGAGGGTAAATGGAATTTTGGGATTTAGGGTTTATGATTTTTTTGGACTCATAGTTTAGTGTTTTTTGTTTATTTTTTAGGGTTTTATGGGTCTAAGGGTTTAGTGTTGTTTTAGGGATGCAGGTTTCATATTTTCTATTTCTGAGGGTTTAGGATTATTTGGGGATTAGGTATTAGGTTATTTTGTGAATGAGTATCTATTGATTTTTGTGGATGAGAGTTTCGTTTGTTTGTGTTGGAGAGTTTATGTTTTTCATTGGATGAGGTTTTAGGGTCATATAGGGCTGAGGATTAAAGGTTTTCTTGGGATAAGGTTTTATGTATTTTTGAACCTGAGGGTTTAGATTTCGATAGGTCTTATGTATATTGTTTTTATGGAGATTAAGGTTGAGTGTATATTAGGGATGCCTATAGGTTTTTTCTGGCGATGTGGGTTTAGTGTTTTATAGGGATGAGGTTTTCTGGTTTCATGGGGATGATGGTTTAGGGTATTCTGTGGCTGAGGGTTTATTTTTTTGGGGAATGAGGTTTAGGGTTTTTTGGTGTAGTGGATTTTTGGTTATCTATGGATGATCATTTAGTGTTTTTTAAGGGTTTGATTTTTGGGTTTTTTGGTCATTAAGATTAAGTGATTTAGGGTGTTTAGGGATTAGGGATTTCCATGGATTGTGATTCATTTTTTTTGGTGTAGAGAGATTAGGTTTTTATTGGACTTAAGTTTTAGGGTTTTCTTAGGCTCAGGGTTCTTGGTTTTCTAGGGTTGATGACTAAGGGATTTCTCGGTCTAAGGTTTTAGGGTTTTTTAGGGATTATTGTTTATGTTTTTTCTATTGTTAAGGTTATTGGATTTAATGGTGCTCAGGGTTTATGGTTTTCTATGGATCAAGGTTTTGAGTATTATGGTGATCAATGTTTAGGGTTTTTAGGGATCAGGGATTATGGTTTTCTGAGGCTTATTATTTAGGTTTATCTAGGATTGAGTGTTTAGTGTTTTCTAGTGAAAAGTGTTTAGGGTTTTCAAGGGATGATGGTTTATGGTTTTCAGTAGTTGGTGTTTATGTTTTTATATGGATGAGGTTATAGGGGTTTCTCGGGATTAGAGTTTAGTTTTTTTATAAAGATGGTGTTTTATGGTTTTTTGGGGTTTTGGGATTCAGGTTTTTTTGGAATGAGGGTTTTTGGTTTTTTGGGGTTATCGGTTAATGTTTTTTAGAGCTAATTGTTTAGAATTTTCTTGAGTCAAGGGTCTGTTGGTTTTATGTGTCTCATGGTTTGTAATTTTTAGGGGATTAGGGTTTAGGTTTTTTGAGTTCTTAGTATTTACTATTTTTTTACATTATGGTTTAGGGATTTCTAGTGCTCAGTGTCTATGGTATTTTTTGGGATGATGGTATATGTTTTTCTAGATCTCAATGTTTGGGGTTTTCTGGAGATGAGGGTTTAGGGATTTTGGGGGATAATGGTTTAGGTTATTCTAGTTTATATGGTTTAGGTTTTTATGGGGATATGCATTTAGGACTTCTGTGGAAAACGGTTTAAGGTCATCTCGGTTTGACTGTTTTGGGTCCTCTATGGATAAGTGTTTAGGGTGTTCTGCGTATGGGGGTTTATGGTTTCTAGGGTTGAGGTTCAAGGGTATTTATAGGATTAGTTTTTATGGTCATTTGGGGTTAAGGGATTAGGGAATTTTGAGGAAAGTGATTTTGGGTTTTAAGGGGATGCCGGTTTTGGATTTTTTTAGATGATATTTTATGGTTTTTTTGGGGCTAAGGGTTTAGGGTTTTCTATTGATTTGTATTTTGTTTTTTTGGGGGGGATGATTTAGAATTTTTAGGGGATTTGGATTTAAGTTTATCTTTGGATGATGGTTTAGGGTATTCTAGGGCTGATGATTTTGGGTTTTTTGGATCATAGGGTTTAATGATTTTTGGGGATCGATGTTTAGGGGTTTCTGGGGATGAGGTTTTAGGGATTTATATGGATAGGGTTTTAGGATTTTTCTAGGGTGAGGTTTTTTTATTTTATGTGAATGAGGGATTAGGATTTTCTAGAGATGATTGTTTAGTGTTTTTTGGGATAATTGTTTAATGTTTTCTAGGGATAAGGGTTTAGAGTGTTCTATGGTAGTGGGTTTATGTTTTTCCGGGGATCAGGGTTGAGGATTTTTTATACCTGAGGGTTTATGGTTCTCTGGGGATGAGGGTCTATAGTTTTCTCTGGATGGGTGTTTAGGGTTTTTTGGGGGTTGGGGGTTTAGGATTATTTGGGAATGAGGGTTTAAGGTTTTCTGGGGATGAGGTTTTATATGTTTTCTAGTGATAGGGGTTAAGGGGTTCTTTGTGGATGTGGGTACACGGTTTTCTAGGGATTAGGGTTTACGGTTTTATAGGTCTAGGGGTTTATGTTTTTCTGAGGTAGATGGTTTAAGAATTTCTATGAATGGGGTTGAGGGTTTTATGTGTTTCTGGGTTTTTGTGTTTTTGGGGATGAGGGCCCATGGTTTTCAGGGGATGAGGTTATATTGGTTTTTGGGGAAGAGGGTTTTGGGTTTTTGAGGGTTTAGTGTTTAGGGTCTATTGTAGATGAGGGTTTATATCATTCTAGGATTAATGTTTTAGGAATTTATAGGTTTGTGGGTTAATGGTTTTTTAAGGATAAGGGGTAGTGTTTTCTTGGACTAACAGTTTTTCACTTTCTATGGATGATGGTTTAGGGTTTTCTAAAGAAGAGGGTTTTGGGTGCTTGGGAAAGTAGGGTATGGGGATTTATGGGACTGCAATTTTTTTGTTTTCTAGGGATTAGGGTTTAGGGTTTTCTTGGGCTCCGGGTTTAGGTTTTTCTAGGGATGAGGGTTTTTGGATTTATGAGGATAAAATTTTTTTGTTTTCAATAATGGGGTTCTAGTTATTTTTTATGCTGAGATTTTATGGTTTTCTACGGCAGAGGGTTTAGTGTTTTTTAGGTATGTAGGATTAGGGTTTTCTAGGGTTGAGGTTTTATTGTTTTCAAGGTGTAAGGGTTTACTATTTTCAAGGAATGAGGGTCTAGATATTTATTTTGTGGATAATTTATGTTTTTATAGGGAAGATGGTTTTATTCTATCTAGGACATTAGTTTTAAGGATTTATAGGGAATATGGTTTAGGGATTATGGGTTTCTCGAGATGAGTAAATTTATATTTTTTGTGGAAATGTGTTTAATTTTTTCTAGGGTTGTGGGTTATTTGGATTTTGGGACTATGGTTTTAGGTTTTTTTACTAAGGTTATAGTGTTTTTGGGAAGAGGGTTTACGGATTTATGTGGATGAGGGGTTTAAGGTTTTTATAGGATGAGGGACTAGGGATTCTTGGGGATGAGGGTTTAGGGTTTTTTATGGTTATGGGTTTAGTGTTCTCCAAGGAAAAGGGTTTTCATGTTTGTGGGGATGAGGGTTCAATGTTTTCTTATGTTGTGGTTTAATGGTTTTCTAGGACTGACCGTTATAGTTTTTTGGGTTCAAGATTTTAGGCTTTTCTCTTATTGAGGGATTAGGATATTCTGGGGCTTATGGTTTATGTTTTTTAGGGGCTAAGGAGTTTTAGTTTTCTAGGGATGAGGGAATAGTATTTTTGTGGGATGAGTGAGTATGGTATCTAGGTTATAGGGTTTATTTTTTTGGGTGGAGAGTTTATGGATTTTTGATCTGAGTGTTTAGGGTTTTCTAGGGCTAAGGGGTTAGGGTTTTTTGGGGTTGAGGGTTTATGTTTTTTATACATGGTGGTTTAATGGTTTGTTGGGATGAGGGTTTAGGGGTTTTAGAGATGAGTGTTTTGTGATTTTTTGGGGATTAGGGTTGAATGTTTTTTTGGGTATGAGAGATTCTTGTTTTGGGGGATAATGTTTTAGGGTTTTTTGGGGTTGAGGGTTTTGGTATTTTTTGGGGTGGGGGTGTAGTGTTTTTTTTACATATAGGTTTAAGGGTTTTTGGGTATCAGGGCTCATTAATTTTTTTGGATTAGGGATTTTCGATTTTCTGGTACTGTGGTTATAGGGTTTTTTTGTGACAATGGATTTGGAATTTATAGGTTTGTGGGTTTAGTATTTTTTTTGGATGATGGAATAGGGTTTTTTGGGCTGAGGTAATTCACTTTATTGGGTGTGAGGGTTTTGGGTTTTTGGGGAAGAGGTATTAATTTATGGCAGAGTTAATGTATTTGGATTTTATTAGGATGTGGGTATAGGGTTCTCAATGACTAGGGTTAAGGGTTTTTATGAATGAGGGTTTAGGTTTTTCTTGGGTGAGGGTTTTGGGTTTCTTGGGGAATATTTTTTAGTGTTTTTAAGGTCCAAGGGTTTACTATTTTTTTGGGTGTGGGAATTTAATTTTTTTTGATGAGGTTTTTGGGAATTTTGGAGATGTGGGTTTAGATTATTTTGTGAATGAGTGTTTATGGATTTTTTTGTATGCAGGTATCGGGTTTTTTAGGGCTAAGGGATCATGGTTTTTTTTGGGATGAGGGTTTAGGGACTTCTAAGGGTGAGTCTTAATGTTTTTATATGGATTGGGGTTTATGATTTTATTATAATGAGATTTTAGAGTTTTATGGGGATGGGGGGTCAATGTTTTTAGGGGATGATGATTGAGGTTTTTCTAGGGTTGAGTGTATTGTTTTTTTCAGTTTAGGGTTTAGGGTTTTCTTTGGCTAAGAGTTTAGGTTTTCTGTGGATGATGGTTGAGGGTAATCTTCAGGAATGAGTTTAGGATTTTTTAGATAAGGGTTTAGGGTATCTTAAGGCTGTGGCTTTTGGGTTTTATTTGGATGAGGGTTTATATTTTTAATGGGTTGAGGTTTTTGGTATTCTGTGGATTGTGATTTAGGGTTTCATGGGTCTCAGGGTATACGTCTTTCTAGGGTTTATAAATTATGTTTTTTTATGGTAGTAGGATTTCTGTTTTGGGGGGATGAAGTTTCAAGGTTTTCTTATGCTGAGGGTTAAGGGTTTTCATGGTTTTAGGGTTTAGAGTTTCTTGAGATTAGGGTTTATTATTTTATAGGGATGGGGGATTAGTTATTAATGGGGGTGATGGTAATGTTTTTCTAGGTGTTGGTGTTTTGTGTATTTTGGGGATTATGGTGTAGTATATTTCAAGGATTCAGGTTTAGCATTTTCTAGGGTAGGGTGTTTAGGATTTTTTGGGGCTGTTGGTTTACTATTTCTCATGGTTTAGGGTTTAGGGTTTTTTGGGGATGTGTGTTTATGGTTTATGGGGGCGTGGTTTTATGTTTTTCTATGGAAGAGGGTTTAGGGGTTTTTAAGGACGAGGGTTTAGGAGTTTCTGAGGGTAAGTATTTATTTTTTTATAGTGTTGGGGGTTTATATTTATTTTAGAATTATGTTTTATGGTGTTTTGGGAATAAGGCATTACATTTTTCAAGGTCTAAGGATTTAGGGTTTTTTGGGGTTTAGGGATTAGGGTTTTTTGGGGTTGATGGCCTAGAGTTTTTTGGGGTTTCAATAAAATGGTTTTTTTGGGATCTAGGTTTAGGTTTTATGAATTCTCATGGTGTAAAGATATCTTGGGATTAGTGTTTTAGTTTTTATGAGGTTCAAGATATTGGGTTTTTTGGGGCACAGAGATTTTAGTTTTCTGGGGCTCGTGGTTTAGGGTCTTTTCAGTTTGAGGGATTATAGATTTTGAGGGATCATTGATTAGGTTTTTCTAGTGTTGATGTTTTAGGGTTTTTGGTGGTTAATTATTATGGTTGCCATAGGATAAATGTTTAGGGTCTTTTAGGGGTGAGTGTTAAGGGTCTTCTATGGATAAGGTTTTAGGGTGGTCAAGGGATGAGGTTTTAGTGTTTTCTAGGGTCTAGGATTAAGGGACTTTTGTGAAGGATGTTTTACAGACCTTTGGGGACGATATTTTGGGGTACTCTGGGGCTGAGGGTTTGGGGTTTTCTAGGGATGATGTTCTTTCATTTTTTTGGCTTGAGTATTTCTGTTTTTCTTAGCCTTAGGGTTTAGTGTTTAATATGGAATATATTTCACTATTTTATAGTGATAATGTTTTAGGGTTTTTTGGGGCTAAGGTTTTAGGGTTTTCTGTGGATAATGGTTAATGGTTTTATAAGTCTTAGGTATTAAGGTTTTCTAGGGATGAGGGTTAAAGGTTTTCCTAGTCTTAGTGTTTATGGGTTTTGGGGATGATGTTTTAGGGTTTTCTACGTCAATGGTTTTGGGGTTTGAGGGTTTAGGGTTTTGTGGTAATGAGGGTTTAGGTTTCTTTGGTGTTGAGTGTTATGGTTTTTCAATGGATATGGGTTTAGGGTTTTCTAGGGATAAGGGTTAATAAATTTCTAGTTTTGTTGGTTTACCATTTATTGAGGTTGAGGTTTTATGGTTTATGGAGATGTGAGATTGTTTTTCTATAGGGAAAAGGGTGTAGGGTTCTTTAGGGTTTAGATTTTATGGTTTTTAGCCAATGGTGTTAGTGTTATTTGGGAATTAGGGTTTATGGATTTATTAGGATTAGTGTTTATGGATCTCTCAGGATAGGGGTTTAGGTTTTTTTGGATGGGGGTTTAATTGGGATGTGGGGTTAGGGTTTTTTGTGGGTGGATTTTGGGGTTTTCTATGGAAAATGGTTATGGTTTTCTATTGTTAACAATTAAGTATTATCTAGGGTATAGGTTTTAGGGTTTTCTTTGGATGAGGGTTCCATGTTTTTTTGGGTGGAGGGTAATGGGTTTTCTGGGGCTCAGGTTTTTGGGTTTTAAAGGAAGAAGTTTGGGTTTTTTCAGTGTGGGATGTATGTAATTTTGGTGTTGAGTGTTATGAGTTTTCTTACACTGAGGTTTTAGAGTTTTCTTGAACTGGGGTTTTTGGTTTTCTAGGGTTGTGAATCTATGATTTTCAAGGTATTAGGTTTTACATTTTTTTTAGTGTTGAGGTCATAGGTTGTTATGTGGATTAGGTTTTACGGTTTTCTAGGGATATGGCTTCAGGGTTTTTTGGGGCTGAGGTTTTAGGTTTTTCAATGGATGGGGTTTTAGGGTTTTCTAGGAATAAGGGTTTAGTTTTATCTAGGGATGAGGTTTTACTGTTTTCTAGGCATGATGGTTTAGGTTTCTTAAGGGATGTGGGTTTGGGTTTTTTTGGGGCTGGGGGTTTTCTATTTTCAGGTTCATTCATTTTTTTGCTACGTATTATGGTTTACTGTTTACTGGGAAGACGATTTATAGGTTTCTGGTGATGAGTTTTTAGTATTTTCTGGGTAGAGGGTATAATGTTTTTTAAGGATGAGGGATTGGGGGTTTTGGAACGGAGGTACAAGGATTTTTAGGAATGATATTTTATGGCTTATAGGGTTGAGGGATTAGGGTTTTCTTAGGATGTGGGCTGTAAGGGTTTTGGGTCTTAGGGTTTTGGGGTATTAGGGATGAGGTTTTAGAGTTTTATGAATTAGATGGTTTAAGGATTTCTAGGATTAGTGTTTTTTGGTTTTGTGAGGATAAGGGTTTATTGTTTTCTTGGGTTGATGGTTTATGGTTTTGGGGGGATAAGGATTTATGATATTTTGGTTTAAGAGTTTTTGGATTTAAAGGGTTTAGGGTCTAGGATATTATGGGGAATATGGTTTATGGTTTTATGGGTATGGGGGTTTAGAGATTTCTAGGGCTGATAAATTAGGGTTTTTTGGGGATGGTAATTTATTGTATCTGGGATTTGGGGTTTACAGTTTTTTTGACTGAGTTTTTAGTGCTTTTTTTAAAGAGGGTTTGGTTTTTTTGGGGACTAAGGTATTACAGTTTTTTGGTGTTGAGGGTTTACCGATTTTTAGGCATAAGGGTTTAGGGTTTTTAATAGAATAGGGGTTAGTTGTTTTTGGAGATTAGGTTTTTGGTATTTTTTAGGGATAAGGGTTTAGGGTTTTTGTCAGATGAGAGATTATATTTTTTAAGGTATGAGGTTTGAAGATTATTTTTGGGATATGTTTTTTGGGTTTTATTGGGCTGAGGTCTTAGGGTTCTTTTTATTGTATGGATTAGGGGTTTTATAGATGATGGTTTAGGGAATTTTTGGGCTCAAATATTAGGATTTTTCGGTTCAGACTGTATAGTGTTTTGGTGATTATTGATTATGAATTTTTATGGATGTATGTTTAGTTTTTTTTTTGGGATGTGGGAATATGGTTATTTGGGGCTGGGGGATTAGGGGTTTTTTGGGATGAGAGTTTATAGTTTATTATTTCTGAGGTTTTTGGATTTTTACTGAGGTTTTTGGGTTCTGGATATGATGGTTTAGTGTTTTATGGGGATGAGGGTTTAGGTTTTCTTTGGGATAAGGGTTTTTGGTTATTTGAGCATAATGTTTTAGGGTTTTATAGGGTTGAGTTTTTAGGGTTTTTTTGGCTGTGTGTTTATGGTTTTGGGGGATGAGGGTTTAGGGTTTTTTGGGGTTGAGGGCTTAGATTATTTTGGGTATGAGGGTTTTATAAATTTTGGGATAAGGGTGTAGTTTTTTCAAGTGATTTGGGTTCATGGTTTTTTGAGGATGAGGGTTTGGGGTCATCTTTGGATTAGGATTAAAGGTTTTTTTTGTGGTTTATGGTTTAATTTTTTTTGGCCAGTGGGTTAAGGGTTTTATGGGGCTGAGGGATTAGGGTTTTCTAGGGATGTAGGTTAATCATTTTCTAGGTACGAGTGTTAGTTATTTATGGGGATGTTGGTTTAGGGTTTTTGGGGCTGAGAGTTTAGGGTTTCATGAGGCTGATGGTTAAGGTAATTATAGGTGTATTTTTTATGGGGATGAGGGTTTAGGGTTTTTTGGGGCTGTGTATTTCTCATTTTCTAAGTATGAGAGTTTAGAGTTTTATAGGGATACTGATTTTGGGTGTTATCAGTATCGGGGTTTATGGTTTTATAAGGATTATGATTTTGGTTTTTTTAGGGTAGATGGATTAGGGTTTCTGGGGTTGAAGGTTTAGCGTTTACTTGGACAGATGGTTTCATGTTTTCTTAGTATAGGGTATATTGTTTTCATGGGTTTCTGGGTTTAGATTTTTTGAGGATGAGGGTTGTGGGTTTTCTAGTGCTAAGGGTTTGGGATTCACTAGGGGTCATAGTTTACTCTTTTCTGGGGCTCAGGGTTTGTGGTGTTCTGGGGTTCAGGGATTAGGGTTTTCTACAATCCGGGATAAATGTTTTTTGGGGATGAGGGTTAAGTATTTTCCATGGATGAGAGTTTATTATGTTTTTGGGTAGAGTGTTTAGGTTATTTGGGGATAAGGGTTTCAGTTTTTCTATGGATGAGGGTTTAGTGTTTTCTAAGGTTGAGGGTTTAGGTATTTATGTGTCTAAAGGTTTACTATTTTCCAGAGCTAATGGATTATGGTTTTCTGGGGATCGAAGTTTAGGATTTTATGGTAATTTGGGTTTAGTTTTTTTGGTGGATAACGGATTAGGTTTTTTTAGAGCATATCATTTAGGGTTTTCTGGGGCCCATTTTAAGGTTTTCCAAGTACTTAGTGATTAGGGCTTTCTAGGGATCAGGGTTTATGGTTTTCTATGGCTGAGGGTGTAGAATTTTTTGCTGCTCAAGGTTTTTGTTTTTTCACGGTGGACGGTTTAGGGTTTTTCTGGTGTCTGTGTTTAGGGTTTTCGGGGTTGAGTGTTTAGGGATTTTAACGACTAAGGTTTTCAATTATTTTAGGGGAAGCGTTTTTAGGGCATTATGGGGCTGAGGATTTAGATTCATCTGTGGAAAAGGGTTTAGGGTCTTTTTGGGTCTTTTTGGGTGACAGTTTATGTTCATATGTGGATAAGGGTTAACTATTTTCTAGGTATGAGGGTTTAGGATTTTCTAGGTTTTTGGGTTAAGTGTATTTGGTGGCTGATATTGCATTGGATTTTATGATCGAGGGTTTAGGATCTTCTAGTGCTGAGCGTTTGGGGTCCTCTAGGGCGAAGGGTTTGGGGTTTTTTGGGATGAGGGTTTCCTATTTTATGGGGTTGCGTGTTTATGGTTTTTATTATTAATTTTTATTTAGGGTTTTTCTTAGATGATGGTTTAGGGTTTTCTGTGGAAGTGGGTTTTGGGTTTTATATGGATGAGATTTTATAGATTTCTAGGAATGAGAGATTATGGTTTTTTAGGGTTTAGGATTTACAGTTTCTTGAGGCTCAGTGTTTATGGGATTTTGACAATGAGGGGTTGTGTCTTTATAAGGCAATTGTGCGGTTGAGTTCTTATAGATTTATGGGTATGAGGATTTAGGGATTTCATGGACATAGGTGTTGTGTTTTTTGTGTATACATGTTAGGGTTTTCTAAGGATGACAGTTTAAGGTTTTATGGGGTTGGGGGTTTATTATTTTCTATGGTTGAGGGTTTAGGATTTTCTAGGGTGGAGTGTTTATGGTTCTATGGGGTTATGGGTTTTGGGTATTCTCGGGATGAGGTATTAGTTTTTTATGGGGATGGGGATTTACAGATATTTAAGGATGATGGATTGTGATTTTCTATGGTGGATGGTTTAGGGATTTCTGGGGTGACGAGATTATGTTTTTGGCAGATGAGGGTTTATGGTTTCTTGGGGATTAGGGTTTAGGGTTTTCCTAGGATTTGGGTTTTGGGAATTCTATAGTTGATGGTTCAAGGTTTTCTGGTGAAGTGGGTTCATTATTTTATGAGGATGAGGTTCTTTTTTTTGGTACTAATTATTTTTGGTTTTCAGGTGATGCGGGTTAGGTTTTTCTTAGGATGATAGATTTGGTATTTCTAGAGTGTAGGGTTAAAGTTTTTCATGGACTAAGTGTTTTTTTTCTAGTGTTGTGGTTATAGGGATTTCTAGGGATTAGATTTTATCCTTTTCTAGGGGATATGGTTTTTAGTTTTCTATGGCTATGTGTTTTGGGTGTTCATGGGATGAGGGTTTAAGGATTTCTGGAACAGAGGGTATATTGTTTTCAGGGGCAGAGGGTTTTTGGTTTTCGAGGGATAGGGGTTTATGGATTTCTTGATATAAGGGTTTAGGGTTATCCAGGGTTGAGGTTTTATTGTCTTCTATGAATAAGGGCCTAGTATTTTCTTTCATTGAGTGTTTATGGTATTCTAGGGATGAGGGTTTTTTATTTTTTGGGTCTTTGGTTTAAGGGTTTTCTAAGGAATTTTGATTTGGGTTTATTGGGATAAGGGTTTAGGGGGTTATTGGGATTACTGTTTAGTTTTTTCTAGGTATGAGGGTTTAGAGTTTTCTAGGGATTAGGGTTTTGGGGTTTCAGAGATCGTGTTTTAGGGATATTTGGGATCGAGGGTTCAGTGTTTCTAGGCATAAGGATTTTACGTTTTTTTGGGATGAGGGTTTTAATGTTTTTTGGGGATGAGGGGTTTACAGATTTGGGGACGATGGATTGGGTATTTTGGAGATTATTATTTTGGGTTATTATGGGGATTAGGGTTTTGGGGTTTTTATGGCTGAGGGATTATTTTTTTCTATGACTTAGGGTTTACAGATTTATGGGGCTGTGGGTTTAGGGTTTTCTAGAATTGAAGGTTTAATGTTTTATCGGTTTGAGTTTTTAGGGTATTATGGAGATTAATTTATATGACTTTTTCGAGTTGAGCATTTAACATCTTCTGGGGTAGTGGTTTTAGTGTTTTTATATGATAACGGTATACATTATTTGGGTTTGAGGGTTGCAGTTTTTGGTGTTATGTTTTTAGGGTTATTTTGACTAAGGGTTTATTTTTTTATTGATAAGGGTTTAGGGTTTTTTATGAAGAGGATTTAGTGTTTTTTAGGCCAAATAGTTTTGGGGTTTTTTGGGATGAGGTTTTAGGGGTTTTAGGGTATGTGGGTTTTCGATTTTTCTGTCATTTGGGGCAATGGTTGACGGTTTTTTGGTGCTCCTAGTTTAGAATATTTTGGGGATGAGGGTTTGGGGTTTTTTATGGATGAGGAATTCAGTTTTTTTAGGGTTTGGGATTTTTTTTACATTAGGGTTGATGTTTGTTTTCCATAAGGTTTTAAGGATTTTAAGGCTCAAGTTTATGGTTTTTGGTGTTGATGTTATATGGTTTATTAGTGATTATGGATTAATAATTTTTTGGGATGTGGGTTTAGGTTATTTAGAGATGGGGGTTTATGGTTTTTTAGGTATTAAGGTTTATGGTATTTTTGGGGATACTAGGTTATAGTTTTTTGGGATATAGATTTTACGAGTTTTAGGGGTGAGGGTTTTATTGTTTTTTATGTATTTGGGTTTAGGGTGTTATAGGGATATGATTTTAGTGTTTTTTATCTGAGTATTTAGGTTTTTAGGGGGCTATTGATTTTGGATTTTCAAGAATAACGGTGTATAGGTTTTTGGGAATGAGGGTCTAGGGTTTTTGTTGGTTTAGGGTTTAATGATTTATATGGATGAGGGATTCATTTTTCATCGGGATGGGGGTTAAAGGGTTTATAAGGATGAGGGTTTGGGGTTTTTGGGGATAATTTTTTAGGTTTTGTTGAGGCTGAGGGTTTACGATTTTTTGGGATGATTATTTTGGTTTATCTAGAGTTCAGGGATTATGTTTGTTTTGTAGATTCTTATTTAGGGGGTTTTTGAGGTGATAATTTAGGCATTTATGTTGTTTATTTTTTAGGGTTTTTTGCAACTATGGGTTTATCATTTTTTCATGATGAGGCTTTAGGTTTTTTAGGGATGAGGGTTTAGGGTTTTATGAAGTGTGTTTAGTGTTTTTTGGGATGAGGTTTTTGGGTTTCTAATGTATAAGGGTTTTAGCGTTTTTTAGGAAAATGTTTTAGGGGTTTTTTGGGGCTGAGTGTTTATAGTTTTTGGGTGTTAGGGTTTATGGATTTTTGGACATTAGGGTTAACAGTTTTTTTAGTAATGAGGGTTTAATATTTTCTCGGAATTGAGTTTTTATTGTTTTTTGTAGCTAAGGGTTTAGGAATTTCTGGTTATAAGGTTTTATAGTTTTATATTCTGATGTTTTAGGGTATTTTTTGTCTAATGTTTAATGGTTTTTTCGAAATGATTTTTTAGGGTTTATTGGGAGTAGGGGTTGAGGTTTTTTGTGGAGGAGGGTTTTTGGTTTTTTTTAGATTTGGGGGATGGGTTTTTAGGGATGATGTTTATAGTAGTTTTTGGTATATGGTTTATGGTTTTTTTTGGGTGTGGTTTCAGTGTTTGTTTTGAAAATAATGGTTTATTAAATTTTAGAGCTTATGGTTTTGGGTTTTTTGGGGCTATGGGTTTTTGGTTCTTAGGGGATGAGGTTTAAGTGTTTTTTAGGGATGAGGGTTTATGATTTTTTTGGGTTAGGGTTTATGCATTTTTTTGGCTGAGGGTTTTTGTTATTTCAGGGTTTAGGCTTTATAATTTTTTTTTTCATATGAGTGCTCAGGGTTTTTGGGATTGTGGGTTGTTGGTTTTGAGTTTTTTGGGGATGAGGGTTTATGATTTTTTTTGCGGAAGGGATTATGGTTTTTTTGTGAAGAGTGTTGAGGGTTCTTGGGGGATGAGAGAAGATTTTTTCTATGGATAAGGGTTTATGGTGTTTTGAGTAAGAGGTTTCATGGATTTTGTGGTGAGGGTTGAATCATTTTTGGGGATGGGGGTTGAGGGTTTTTTAGTACTTTGTTTGGGGATTTTTTGGCCTCAGGGTAGACGGTTTTGTGGGGATGAGGGTTGAGGGTTTTTTTTGGACACAGGTTCATGGTTGTTTTTGGGGATGAGGATTTATTGTTTTTTGGGGATGAGGTTTTAGATGTTATTTGGGATAAGGGTTTAGGGTTTGGGGGATGATGGTTTGTGAGTCTTTGGGGATATGGTTTTTGTGGATTTGGGGCATAGGGATTATATTTTTCTTCGGCTAAGGGTTTAGTGGTTTTTATTGATGAGGGGTTAGGGTTTGGGGGGCGAGTGTTGATGGGTTTTTTGTGCTTAGGGTTTAGGGTTTTTTAGGGATTAGATTTGAGGGTGTTTCCATATTATGTTTTAGGGTTTTTTGGGCATCAGGGTTCAGCATTTTTTTACAATGATGGTTTCAGATGTTTGGGGTTTAGGGTTTAGGGTTTTTTAGGCCAGTCGGTTGAGGGTTCGTTGGGATGAGTGTTGAGTGTTTTTTGTGTATAAGGATTTATGTTTCTTTTATGGATGAGTGTTCTGTGTGTTTTCAGTTTAAGGGTTTAGGTTTTTTTCAATATAAGTTTTTTATTTTGTTTTTTTGGATGATGGTTTCGGGTTTTTTGGGTTGTGGGTTTATGATTTTTTTGGATTAGAGGGTTTAAGATTTTTTTATGACTAAGGGTTTCATGTTTTCTGGGCCTAGGGGTTTAGGATTATTTGGTGTAGAGGGTTTACTATTTTCTTGGGTAGAGGGAATATGGATTTTTTTTCTCACAGGGATTAGAGTTTTTTTGGGTTTTACAATTTATGTGTTTTTGGGATGTTGGATTAGTGGTTTTGGGGGATGAGGGTTTTGTGTTTTTTAGTGAAGGGGATTTCGAGTTTTTAGGGATGAGGGTTTAGGGTTTTTTGGGAATGCAGGTTTAGGGTTTTTTTGTGGATGATATTTTACGAGCATTTGGGGAAGAGGTTTTGATTTTTTCAGGGATGAGGAATTACAGTTTTTTAGGGATGAGAGTTCAGTTTTTTTATTCTTAGTGTTTAAGGGTTTTAGGGGGTGAGGGTTTAGCGTATTATGAGGATGATGGTTTATGGATTTTTTGGGATGATGGGTTAGAAGTCTTGAGGGACTAAGAGTTTATAGGGGATAGGTTTTAGATTTTTTTATGACTATGGGATTAGTTTTTTTATGGATGAGGGTTTAGAGTTTTATGGGGATGGGAGTTTGGTATTTTGGGGGGATGATGGTTTTGGGTTTTATAAGGAAGAGGGTTTTGGGTTTTGGGGATTACTTTTTGGGTTTTTTATGAGGGATTAGGGTTTTTAGAATTGATGATTTAGGATTTTTGGGGGATGCGGGAATAGGGGTTTTTTTAGGGGTGAGGATTTAGGGTTTTGGTGGTTTAGGGTATATGGTTTTTTTGGTTGAGGGTTTTTCGTTTTTCGGGTTGAGGGTTTATATTTTTTGGGGTTGAATGTTTTTCAATTTTTGGGGTTGGAGGATACTTTTTTATGAGGGATTGGGGTTTTTTGGGTAAATATTTTGTGTTTTTTCATGGATAACAGATATGTTTTTTTAGGGATGAGTGTTTATGGTTTTTTGGGATAAGGGTTTCGGGTATTTTGGGGCTGTGGGTTTGTGGTTTTTTGGGATGAGGGTTTTTGGTTTATTTTGTTGTGTGGGTTTTCTGTGTTTTGGCGTATTGGGGTTTTGGGACTTTTGGGGATGAGGCATTAAATGTTTCTAGGGATGAGGGTTAATGGGTTTATGGGATGGAGGGTTATGGTTTTATAGGGCTAATGAATAAGGGTTTCTTAAGTATTAGATATAGGGTTTCCTAGGGATAAGGGTTAGGTTTATTAGTTGATGAGGGTATATTCTTATTTGGGATGAGGTTTTAGTTATTTCTAGGAATTGTTGTTTTTGGTTTTCTAGGTATGACAATTTAGGTTGTTTATGGTTGGGGGTATGGGGATTTTTAGGGTAGTATTTTTTTTGGGTTTTCTGGGGATAAGGGTTTAGAAATTTCTAGGGACGAGGTTTTTGGGTTTTATGGGGCTTAGGGAATATGGATTTCTAGGTATTAAGATTTTGGTTTTTCTAGCATCAAGGGATTAAGTTTTCTTGTGGATAATGGTTTAGGGGTTTTTTAGGACGAGGTTATAGGATTTTTTGGGGATAAGGGTAATGGAATTTTTGAGGTTTGAGTATTAGTGTTTTCTGGGGATGGGGTTTTATGGTTTTCAAGGGATGAGATTTAAGGTTTTTTGGGGTTTGGTATTAAGGTTTTTTTATGGTTCAGTTATTAGGGGTTTCTAGGGCTTAGGATTTAGGTTTTTCTATGACCAAGGGTTTTGGGTTTTCCATGCCCATGCTCATGCCCATGCCCATGCCCATGCCCATGCCCATGCCCATGCATACCCATGAAATATAATGAAATTCTGTGTTTGGTGAGATTTGAACCCCTAACCTCTTGCATATTTTCCAAAGACTTTTCCACTCCAGCAAGCTCACCATGTGGTTAATAAATAGAATTTAATATACTTATATATATTAATTAAAAAAACAAATAATACATAAATAATAGATATAAACTCAATAATAATAAATATTAAATAATAAATAATAAATAATAAATAAGTAATAATAAATAATAAATAATAAATAATAAATAATAAATAATAAATAATAAATAATAAATAATAAATAATAAATAATAAATAATAAATAATAAATAATAAATAATAAATAATAAATAATAAATAAAGATAAGTTACAAATAATAATTAAATATAAATAATAGATAAATAATAAATAATAAATAATAAATAATAAATAAATAATAAATAATAAATAATAAATAAATATGAATAATAAGTAATAAATAATAAATAATAAATAATAAATAATAAATAATAAATAATAAATAATAAATAATAAATAATAAACAATAAATACATAATAGATATAAATAATAAATATTAAATACTAAATAATAGATATAAATAATAAATAATAAATAATAAATAATAAATAATAAATAATAAATAATGAATAATAAATAATAAATAATAAACAATAAATAATAAATAAATAAATAAATATAAATAACAAGTAATAAATAATAAATAATAACTAATAAATAATAACTAATAATTAAATATAAATACAAAATAAAAAATAAAAAATAAAAAATAAAAAATAAAAAATAAAAAATAAAAAATAAAAAATAAAAAATAAAAAATAATGAATAATAAATAATAAATAAAAATTAATAATTAATAAATAATAAATATTAAATAACTAAATAAAAATAATAAATAAAAAATAAAAAATAAAAAAATAATAAATAAAAAATAAAAAATAAATAAAAAAAATAAAAAATAAAAAATAAATGATAAATAATAAATAATAAATAATAAATAAATATAAATAATAAATAAATATACATAATAAATAATAAATGAATAAAAATAATAAATAATAAATAAATATAAATAATAAATAATAAATAAATATAAATAATAAATAATAAATAGTAAATAATAAATAATAAATAATAAATAAATATAAATAATAAATAAAAAATAAAAAATAATAATTAAATATAAATAATAAATAGAAAATAGTAAATAATAAATAATAAATAAATATAAATAATAAATAATAAATATTAAATAAATATAAATAATAAATAATAAATAAATATAAATAATAAATAATAAATAATGAAGTAATATAAAAAATAAATAATAAATAAATATAAATAATACATAATAAATAATAAATAAATATAAATAATACATAATAAATAATAAATAAATATAAATAATAAATAATAAATAAATATAAATAATAACTAATAAATAATAAATAATAAATAAATATAAATAATAAATAATAAATAATAAATAATAAATAATAAATAATAAATAAAATAATAAATATAAATAATAAATAATAAATAGTACATAATAAATAATAAATAAATATAAATAATAAATAATAAATACTAAATAAATATAAATAATAAATAATAAATAAATATAAATAATAATTAATAAATAATAAATAAATATAAATAATAAAAAATAAATAAATATAAATAATACATAATAAATAATAAATAAATATAAATAATACATAATAAATAATAAATAAATATAAATAATAAATAAATATAAATAATAAATAAATATAAATAATAAATAACAAATAAATGTAAATAATAAATAATAAATAATAAATAAATATAAATAATAAATAAATATAAATAATAAATAATAAATAAATATAAATAATAAATAATAATTAATAATTAATAAATAATAATTAATAATTAATAAATAAATATAAATAATCAATAATCAATAATAAATAATAAATAATAAATAATAAATAATAAATAATAAATACACATAAATAATTAATAAATATAAATAATCAATAATCAATAATCAGTAATAAATACTAAATAAATAATAGATATAAATAATAAATAATAAATAATAAATAATAGATACAAATAATAAATAATAAGTAATAAATAATAAATAAGAAATAAGAAATAAGAAATAATTAATAATTAATAATTAATAATGAATAATAAATAATAAATAATAAATAATAAATATAAATATAAATAATAAATAATAAATAAATAAATATAAATAATAAATAATAAATAATAAATAAATATAAATAATAAATAATAAATAATAAATAATGAATAAATAACAAATAATAACTAATAACTAATAAATAAATATAAATAAAAAATAAAAAATAAAAAATAAAAAATAAAAAATAATGAATAATAAATAATCATTAATAAATGATAAATAATAAATAAAAAATATTAAATAAATAAATATAAATAATAAATAATAAATAAAAAATAAAAAATAAAAAATAATAAATAAATATAAATAAATAAATATAAATAATAAATAATAAATAATAAATAATAAAGGAAACACATGAAAAAGTATGAAAAGACGTGATAAGGGATGAAAAATCATGAAAACGCATGAAAAAGGATGGAGAAGCATATGAAGAATGAGGCATTAGAAAGAATGAGAACGCATGAAAACTCGTGACAACTTTGGAAAACTCCATAATAATTCAACATAATCATCATAATAACCCATAAAAAACAATTGATAAAGATAACAAGTCATGGAAACCCAAATAAACAGTAATAAATAGAGCTACCGTTAAAGCCCATCAAAAAGGTCATAAAGAGACAAAAACATTGGACTCACATTAACGGAGATAACTTATGATCTGAGAGTCCTTTTTAGATCCACGACCTGTCAAATCAAAGATCCTGAAATGATCTTCGACCTGAAAGGTGAAAGAGTCTGAATGGACAGACGGATCAGAAGTTATGACAATTTAAAAAAAAACCTGACAGGGAACGGGTGCTAGAAACGAGGCATTGAAAAACATAACGAACTCGATACCCACTAAAAAGGCCATAACATATGATCTAGGAGGGCATGTGGGCGCCGCGACCATTCAAACTGAAGCTCATGGAATGAGCTATGATCGGGCAGGTGGAGGAGGCTGAACTGACACGCGGATCGAAAGTTAGGTCTGTTTGAAGACAAGTTTGACGGGACACCGGTGACAGAAACATGGTTTTAGAGGCCTTCGAAGGGGTTTTTGGGGTAAAAAAACATGACAAAAGCTTTCTTATGTCAAACTAATGTGTAACTCTTTTTGCTGGCTTCGATTTCATATGTGGTAGAGCCCATACAGAAACCCGGAGCGAAAGTTAGGGCAGTTTGAAGTTGGAGAACTTTTTTCAACTTTCTTATAACTCTAATATCTTCCATACCTTAGACCGTCTCATAGTTTTGATTATATGTTCCTCTAGATCTCTTCATGAGCTTCGATTTGACTAGTCTTGGCACTTCAACGAACGTCCGGATCAAAATTTATGGTCGTTTTAGTGATTTCGGGGTTTCTCGTGTTTTTTTATTTTTTTCATTTCATTTCACGGTGGTTTTACCGAAACCGCCGCTATTTTGTGGTGGGTTTTTAAAGAACCGCCGCTAATCCTCGAATAAAATTAAAAAAAAATAAAATAAAGAAATATATAATTTTTTTGCCGTTTAGCGGATGTTTTTTCGCGGCGGTTTTTAAAACCGCCGTGAAATGGCGGCCCGAAACGCGTTTCGCGACGGTTTTAAAAACCGCCGCTAAACGTCGGTTTTCTTGTAGTGTTTGGTCTTAGGGATTTCTAGGGCCTAGAGTATAGGGATTTTTAGGGTATAGGGTTTATATTTTTCTAGGGATGTTGGTTTAAGATTTTATGGGGATGAGGATTTACGGTCATAGGGTCTTCTAGGATGAGGGTTTAAGGTTTTCTGATGTTTAAGGTTTAGGGACTACTAGGAATAAGGTTTTAGCATCTTTTGGGGAAGGAGGATTAGAGTTTTCTACAGATGAGGGTTAAGGGTCTTCAAAGAATGAGGTTTTAGGGTATACTAGGGTGAGGGTTTTTGGCCTTCTGTGGATGAGGTATTGGGTACTTCTAAGGACAAGGATTTAGGGTTTTCTCAGGCTAAGGGTTTATGGTTTTCAAGGAATGAGGGTTTAGGGTTTTTTGTGGTTAAGGTTTTAGTCTTGTTTTCTCTAACTAAGTGTTTAGGGACTTTTTGTGATTAGGGGTTAGGTTATTTTGGGAAGTGTTTTAAAAATTTCTAGGGATGAAGGTTTAGGGTTTTTTAGGCCTGAGATTTTGGGGTTTTCTAGAGCTTTGGGTTTAGATTTTTATGGGCTTTATGGATTAGGTGTTTCTTAGGATGATGGTTTTTAGTTTTTGGGTGATGGGGTTTTATTGTTTTCTTGGGATAACGGTTTAGTGTCTTCTCAGGATTACAGTTTAGGGGTTTAAAGTGTAGTCGGTTTATGGTTTTCTAGGACAAGTGGTTCATGATTTTTTGGGATGAATATTTATGGTTCTATAGGGATTTGGGTTTAGGTTATTCTAGGTTTATGTTTTTAGGTGTTTCAAGGGATGGGGGTTTATATTTGAATTGGGATGAGGGGTTTGGGGATTTGGGGATGATGGTTTTGTGGTTTCTGAGGCTAGGGTTTTAGGGTTTTTGAGGATGAGGGTTAATAGTTCCCTAGTGATGGGGGTTTATGGTTTCTCGGGAAGTGGATTTTTTGTTTTTTGGGGATGGGGGTTTAGAGTTTTTTTGGGATGAGGGTTTACAGTGTTATGTGGATGAGGATTTTTTTGGGGCCGATGGTTTAGGTTTTTCTAGGGCTGAGAATTTTTGGTTTTCAAGGAATGATATTTTTTGGTTTTCTGGGGATGAGGATTTAGGGTTTTCTAGGGGTGAGGTTTTATGTCTCTCTTGTGTAAATAGATTTTTATTTTCCTTTGTTGAGGATTTAAGGTTTTCAATATATGAGATATTAGGGGTTTATGGGGTTGAGAGTTTAGGGTTGTCAAGGGATGTGTGTTTTGGTTTTTCTAATCCATAGGGTTTAGGGGTTTCAGGGGATGTGGGTTTAGGGATTTCCGGGGATGAGGTTTTTGTGAATTCTGGGGCTAAGGGTTTTTGGTTTTCTAGGGATTAGGGTTTTTTAAGGATAATGGATTAGGGTCATCTGGGGATGAGGGTTTACTATTTTCTGGGTATGAGTGTTTAGGGTTTTCTAGGGATGAGGGTTTATTATTTTCCAGGGATGATAGTTTTCTATTTTCTAGGACATTGGTTTTAGGGTTTTATGGGGAAGATTGTTTAGGATTTACTGGGATGAGGGATTTGGTATTTCTAGGGATGCTTTCTTAAGATTTTATGGGGTGAGGGTTTAAGGTTTTCTTGGGCTATGGGTTTTGAGGTTATTGGGACTAAGGGTTATGTTTTTTTGGGACTGAGGGTTTATGGTTTCTAGGACTCAGTGTTTTGGTTTTTGGGGGTTGAGTGTTTAGAGGTTTTTTGGGAGGTGGTTTTTATAGTTTTTTTAATATGAGGGTTTAATTTTTTCTGGGTGAGGGTATGGGGTTTTTAGGTCAATGGGTTTGTGGTTTTTAGGATGTGGGATTTTTTTCCTTGGGCTGAGGGTTTATGGTTTTCTAGGGCTAAGGGTTTACGGTTTTCTAGTATTGAGGTTTTTGTGTTTTATTGGGCTTAGGGTTTTGGATTTTCTAGGGTTATGGTTTATTGTTTTCTAGGACTCATGTTTTTGGGTTTTATTGGGGTGAGGGTCTATAGTTTTCAGGGATTGATGGTTTACAATATCGTGGTTTGAGGGTTTTTGGTCATTTGTGTATTTGTGTTTAGGGACTTTTTGGATGATACTTTATGTTTTTTAGGTCTACGAATTTAGTGTTTTTTGGCATGAGGGTTTTGGGTTTTTTATACCCAAGGGTTTAAGTTTTTCTGGGGAATTATATTTGAGGGTTATTTGGGGCTAAGGGATTTGGGTATTTTAGGAATAGAGGATTAAGTGTTATTTTGGTTCTAAGAGTTTTGGTTTTTTGGGGATGAGGGTATACATTTTTTAGGGCTTAGGTTTCTAGGTTTTTTGGGGCTGAGGGTTTAGGAATTTGTTTATATGATAGTTCATGAATTTTGGGGGATGGTGTTTTGGGGATTTTATAGTCATTGGGTTTAGGGTTTTTTGGTGGTGAGGGTATAGTGTATTTTGGTTATTATGGATTTGGTATTTTTAAGGTCATGGGTTTACAAAATTTTTGGGATGAGGGTTTATGGTTTTTTTTGTATATGAGGGTTTAGAGTTTTTTGGGTATGATGATTTTTGTTATTTGGTACTACGAGTTTCTTTTTTTTGGAATGAGGGTTTTAAATTTTTTATGGATGATGGTTTAGGGTTTTTGGGGCCGAGGGTTTAGGTTTTTTGAGGCTAAGGGTTTTTCATTTTGTGAGGCTGAGTGTTTGAGGTTGTTTGAGGGTGAGGGTATAAGGTTATTGGTTATGATGTTTTAGAGTTTTTTGGGTATAACGTTTGAGGTTTTTTGGGATGAGGTTTTAGGGTTTTTGGGCTGAGGATTTAGGGTTTTTTGGGACTATGGGTTTTGGGTTTTTTCTAGTAGATGGTCTATGTTTTTTTATTATGGATCAGGATTTTTGTTTTTTGGGGTTATATGGTTATGGTTTATTGGGGATTTTGGTTTTGGGTTTTTTTGGATGAGGGTTTTGGGTTTTGGGGGGGAAAGGGTTTAGTGTTTCTTAGGGATAAGGGTTTTATATTTTTTAGGCTGGTGATTTTTTGATTTTTGGGGATAAGGGTTTGGGTTTTTTGGGGCTAAGGGTTTCAGGATTTATTTTGTGTTTCTGGGTCTAGTTTTTTGGGGAAATAGGTTCATGGTTTTGAGGATAAGGGTTTCATGTATTTTTGGGATGATGGTTTAGGTTTTTTAGGGGATTTGGTTTTATGGTTTTTTGGTGATGACGATTTTGGGTATTTGGGGGCGATCATTTTTGGTGTTATATGGGATAAGGTTTTAGTATTATTTTGGATAATTGTTTGGAATATTTTTGGGCTAACATATTTGTTTTTTTTGGGATGTGGGTTCAAGGTTTTGTGAGGCTTATAGTTTTGGGTTTTTTGAGGATGATGTTTTAAGGAATTTTTTGGGGTGAGGGTTTAGGTTTTTTTGAGTTTGGGGATTTGTGTGTTCGAGGGGGTAATCATTTATGGTTTTTTGGGAATGAGGTTTTATGGATTTTTATATTGAATTTTTAGTTTTTTTGGGCCTAATGGGTTATGTTTTTTTGGGGCTGAGGGATTTGGAATTTTTAGGTCTATGGGTTTAGAGTTTTTTTGGGTTGGGGGGATTAGGGTCTATTGAGGCAGATGGTTTAGGGTTTTTTGGGGGCTGATTGTTTAGATTTTTTCTATATGTGGAGTCTTTTTATTTTTTTTGGGGATGAAGGGTTTTAGTTTTTGGGGGGTGATGATTTGGGGAATTTGGGGATGCTAGTTTAAGGTTTATTGGGGGAAGAGTTTTTAAGGATTATTGGGTCTTGGGGTTCAGAGGTTTGGGGATGAGGGTATTGGGTTTTTTGGGGCTATGGGTTTTTAGTTTTTTCGGGTTGTTTTTTATGGGTTTTTGGACGAGGGTTTAGGGTTTTGGGGGGCTATGGGTTTAGGGTTTTAGGGGGCGAGGGTTCGTGTTTTTTGGGGTTGAGGGTAAGGATTTTTTTGGGGAAGATTGTTGAGGATTTTATGGTGATGAGGGTTAAGGGATTATTCGGTATGGGGGTTTAGAATTTATTGTTGTTGAAGATTCAGGGTTTCTTAGGGATTAGGGTTGAGGGTTTTTTGGGGTGGTGGGTTTAGTGTTTTTTGGGGTGAGTGATTAAGGTTTTTTTGTATTGGTTTTATGGTTTTCTAAGGATGAGGATTTAGTGTTATTTATAGGTAATGGAAAAGACATTTTGGGTTCTAGGTGTTAAGTGTTTTTTGGAGAATATGTTTGATGGTTATTTCAGGGTTAGGGTTAAGGTTTTTTTGCTAAGGGTTGTGGATTTGTGTTGTCGGGTTGAATACTTTTTTGGGATGAGGGTTTTCAGTTCGTTGGAGCTCAGGTTTGAGGGTTTTTTTGGGATGAAGAAATGGGGTGTTTAGGGAGGTGTGTTTCAGTTTTTTTGGCAATGAGAGTTTATGTGTTTTGTTGGCTATGGGTTTATGGTTTTCTTGGGATGTGGTTTTAGGAGTTTTCTTAGATGAGTTTTTTGGGGTTTGGGGGCTTAGGGTTTAAAGTTTGTGGGTGTTGAGGGTTTTGGGGGGGTTTTGCTGAGGGTTGATTGGTTTCTAGGGGTTGTGGTTGATGGTGTTTTTGTGGTTTAGGGCTGCTGGTTTTTTGGAGTTTTTTTTTGGGAATGAGGGTTTAGGATTTTGGGGATGATGGTTCATGGATTTTTTGGGGATGATGGTCCAGGGTTTTTTGAAGCTGGTGGATTTGTGTTTATGGGGCCATGGATTCATTATTTTCTAGGTCATATGGTTGAGAGTTTTTGGGGGTATAGGGTTGAGTTTTTTTTGGGTTAGGGGTTTAATGTTTTTTGGGTTGATCATTCAGGGTATTTTGGGAATGGGGGTTTAGTGTTCTTGGGGATAAGGTTTTACAATTTTTTGCTGCTAAGGATATTGAAATTTTTGGGGATGACGATTTTTTTATTTAAGTTATAAGTGTCTACGGGTTTTTTTTGACTGACGTGTTATCTTCTTTTGTGATGAGGGTTTAGGTTTCTGGGGATAATGGTTTAGTATTTTATGGTTGTGGGAATTAGTTTTTCTGGGATGAGGAATTAGGTATTTTTTAGGGCCAAGGGTTTAGGGTTTTTTGGGCTGAGGGATTACTATATTTTCAGTATGACGGTTCAGTGTTTTTAGGGATGATTGTTTATGGTTTTTTTGATTGAGGGTTGAGGGTTTAAAATTTTTTTTGATGAAGGAATTGTGTTTTTTATGAGGGTTTTTGGGTATTGGGGTTTAAGGTTTACATTTTTTGGGTTAATGTTTTAAGTATTTTTTGGAATGACGATTTAGTGTTTATTTGGGCTAAGTGTTTAGTATTTTTTTGGGAATGTGGTATTACAGTATTCTAGGGATTAGGCTTTACATTTTCCTATGGGTGAGGGTTTATGATTTTATGGGCCTAATGGTTTAAGGTTTTATGGGGTTTAGGGATCAGTGATTTCTAAGGATAAGGGTTGGGGGATTTATAGGGATGAGGGATAGGTTTTTCTAGGGCCGATGGTATAGGATTTTCTAGGGATTAGGGTTCAGATTTTTCATGGTATGTTGGTCAATGATTGTATAGGACTGAGGGTTTAGGTTTTTTGGTATAGGATTAAGGTTTTTTGGGTAAATGGATTTTGGGTTTTATGGGAATGAGGGGTTAGAGTTTTCTTGGCCTCAGGTTTTTTGTATTTTTTCGTTTCAAGGATTAGGTTTTTATTAGGCTTAGGGTTTAGGGTTTTCAATATATTGGGCTTTAGGTTTTTATAGTGTAGAGGGATTAGGGTTATTTTCGGTAATGTTTTTGGTTTTTCGTGGGATGACGATTTTGGGTTTTCGTGGGATTTTGGTTAAGGGTTTTCTTGGGGTAAGTGTTTTGGGTTTTCTATGGATGAGGGTTTATAGTTTTTTTGGGTTATGTGATTAGGATTTTCTGGGGATCTGGGAATAGTATTTTTAGTGATCAAGGTATAGGTTATTTTGGGCTATGGATTACAAATTTTTTTTGTGGTTGAGGGTTTAGTTTTTTTTGGGATTGTGGTTTAGTTTTCTTAGGATAAAGTTTTTAGGATATTTTCTGTCTGATAGTTTAGGGTTTTTGGGGGATGAGGGTTTACTATTTTTTGGGAAGAGGATTTTAGGTTTATTTAGGATAAGGGTTTATGGGATTTTTGGAATAAGGTTTTAGGTTGTTTGGGGTTTAAGGGTTGAAGGATTTTTGGGGATGAGGGTTTAAGGCTTTTTGTGGTTTTTTTGGGATGAGTTTTAGGTTTTTTGAGGGTTTTGAGTTTATTGTTGTTTGGGGATATAGGTTTATATTTTTTTGTAGGTGAGGGTTTAATTTTTTTGGGGCATGAGAGTTTGGTAATTTATTGGGATGATGTTTTATGTTTTTTTTTCAGTATTAGGGTTTATAGATGTTTGAGGATGAGGGTTTAGTGATTTTTAGTGATGTGGGTTTTGGGTTTTTTGGGGATTAGGTTTTAGGATTTTTTCGGGTTTTAGGTTTTGGGTATTTTGGCAAAGAGTGTAGAGAGTATTTTAGATTTGGTATTTAGGGTTTTAGGGGTTAGTGGGTTGAATTTTTTTTAGGGAAGAGTGTTTTGGTTTTTTATGGATGTGGGTTTAGGGTTTTTATGGCTGAGGGTTTATGAATTATTTGGGGTGATGGTTTACAGTTTTTTTTTGGCTGAGGGTTTAAGGTTTTCTAGGGTTGAGGGTTAGTGTTTTTTTGGGATAGGGTTGAGGGGGGTTTGGGATAAACATTTTTTCGTTTTTTTAGGATTGAGGGATAACTTTTTTGGGACTGAGGATTTAGAGTACTTTTGGTCTCAGAGTTTATGATTTTTTGGGATTGATGGGTTCGGGTTTTTTGGATTAATGGTATTGGTTTTTTTTGTGAATAAGGGTTTTGTGTTTTCTTGTAGCTATGAATTTAGGTTTTTCTATGATGGGGGTTTAGGTTTTTTTTTGGCTGGTGGTTTTTTATTTTTTTTTACTGAGGGGTTTGGAATATATACGGCTAAGTGTTTTGGGTTTTTGGTTATATGGGTTTAGGGTTTTTTGGGAAGATGGTTTACTTTTTTCAGGGTATAAGGGTTTAATTTGGGGGTAGGGTTAAGGGTTTAGGGTTTCCTGGGGATTAGGGTTGATGTTTTTTAGGGTTGAGGGTTCAGGGGGATTAGGGGTTAGGGTATAGGGTTTTGGGGCTGAGGCTCATGGTTTTTTAGGGATAAGAGTTGAGGATATTTATTTTTAAGTATAGGGGTTTGTTGGGGATAAGGGTTGAGTGTTTAATGGGGCTATTGGTTATGTTCTCTTGGGGATAAGGTTTTAGGGATTTTTAGGCTGAGAGATTATGGATTTATAGGGATGAGTGATTAGGGTTATTTATGGATGAGGTAAGAGGCTTTTTTAGGGCTAAGGGTTGATATTTTTATAGAGAAAATTTCTGTAGGAATTTTTGGGAAAAGCGTAGAGGGTCTTTCAGGTGGAGAGTTGAAATTTTATAGGTTCTAGAATTGGTGTTTTTTGGGATGAGGGTACATGGTTTTTTCTGGATGAGGGTTCATTTTTTTTGTATATGATGGGTCAAGGTATTTTTGTGCATTAGGGTTTAGTGTTTTCTATGGATCTTGCTTTAGGATTTATTTGAGATGAGGTTTTGGGGTTTTGGGGGATTACAGTTTGTAATTTTTTGGTCCAAGGGTTTAGTCTTCTTGGGGTTTAGGGTTTAGTGTTCTTTTTTATGCTGGGTGTTTAGTGTTTTTTAGACAGAGGGTTCTGTGTTTTTTGGCACTGATGGTTGTGTATTTTTATGGGTTGAGGTTTCTTGGTTTTTTGGGATTGAGGGTTGAGAGTTTTTGGGGGTTGAGGTTTTAGGGTATTTTGGGGCGAGCTTTTAGGGGTTTTTAGGGTTGAGGGATCAATTTTTTTTAATGTTGAGGATTCAAGGTATTTAGGAATGATTTTTCATGACTATTTAGGCCTGATGGTTTATGGTTCTTTGGGGATGATGTTTGATATTGTTTTGGGTCTTAGGTTTTATGATTAACTAGGATGGAGGGTATAGGTTTTTTGGGGCTGAGGGTTAATGGTTTTTTGAGATAAGGTTTTATGTTTTTTTGTAAGGGTTTAGGTTTTTTTGGGCTTATCTTTTATGTTTTGTTTTCCTATTTTTTATGGTTTCTTAGGGATTAGGTTTTGGGATTTTTTGGGGATTATGTATTATGTTTTTGGGTAGGCGGTTTGGTGTTTTTATTGGATGATGGAAAAATATTGGTGGATGAGGGATTATGTTTTTTTATGATTCCTTAGGATTTTTTGGGTTGAGGGATTACTGTTTTTTGGGGGGTTTAGTGTTTATGGTTGTTTTGGGATGTGGATTTGGGGTTTTAGGGATGAGGGTTTAGGTATTTTTTGTGATTATTTATTAGGGTTTTTGGGGTTGATGGATGATGTTTTTTTGGTGCTGAGATTTTATAATTTTTTGTCGCTAAAGGATTACGTCCATTTTGGGGAGGAGGTTTTAGTGTTTCTTGGGTCTGTAGGTTTAGGGTTATTTTGTAGTGGTAGTTTAGATTATTTTAGGGATGAGGGTTGATAGATATTTGGGGATTAAGGTTTAAGGTTTTATGGGGCTTTGGGATTTTTTTTAATAATGAATGTTTAGAGTCATCTGGTGACTAGGATTTAATGTTTTCTTGGGATGAGAGTTCATGTTTTTATTAGATTAGGGGTTTAGGGTATTCTCAGTATGAGTGATTAGAAAATTCTAGGACTGAGTTTTGATGGGTTTTTAGGGCTAAGGGTTAGGGTTTAATGAGTGTGAGGGTTTATGGTTTTTTCAACTGGGGGTTTAGTCTTTTCAAGGTTAATGGTTTCTTATTTTCTAGGGATGAGGCTTTAGGGTTTTTTGGGTATTGGGTTTTTGGGTTTTTGGGGAAAATGGTTTAGATACTTATATGGATTATTTTTTTGGTTTTCTAGGGTACGATATTTAGGGTTTTATGGTCATCATGGTTTGGGTATTTCTAGTTCTCGTGATTTTTGTTTTTCTGGTGTAGAAATATTAGGTTTTATGGGGCTAAAAGTTTAATTTTTATTATGTTAAGGGTTTAGGTTTTTTTGGGACTGAGGTTTTAGGGGTTTTTAGCGGAGGGTTTAGTGATTTATAGGGATTATGGTTTATGGTTTTCTAGGGATGAGGGTATAAATTTTTAATGGGATTACAGTCTAGGGTTTTCTAGTGCTCAGGGATTAGGATATTACATGGCTCTAGGTTTAAGGATTTTCAAGGATTAGAGTATGGGGTTTTTTCAGGATATGGGTTTAGGATTTTCTTGGGATGAGGATTTAGGTTTTCCAAAAGTTTAGGGTGTATGAGTTTTAGGTTTTAGGGAGTAGGTTTTTATAAGAATGAGGGTTTATGGATTACTTGGATTGAAATTTTAGGGGTTTCTTTGAATTAGGGTTTATTGTCTTCTATGGTTGATTTTTTATGTTTTAATTGGGATTTAGGATTAGAGTTTTCAAGTAATGAGGGTTTAACGTTTTATGGGGATGAGGATTTAGGTTTTTCTGGGGCAGAGGGTTTATGGATTTCTAGGGATATGGGTTTAGGGTTTTCTAGGAGTGAGGGTTTAAGGTTAAATGGGACTTAGGGTTTAGGGTTTTCTGGGTCTTTGGGTTAGGTTTTTTGAGTGTTTTGGGTTTAGGGTCTTCTAGGGTAGTTTCTTTAGTTTTTCTTGGGTTGTGAATTTTTGGTTTTTTAGGGATGAGGGTTTGGTGTTTTCCAGGGATGAGTTTTTTTGGGTTTCATAGGGATCAAGATGAAGGTTTTTATAGGGACTAGTGTTTATGGTTTTTGTAGTCTAAGGATTTATGATTTTTTGGGTTAGAGGGATTAGGGTTTTCTTTTTATTATGGTTAACATTTTAATTGGGTTGAGGTTATAGTGTTTTATTGGGTAGAGGTTTAAGGATTTTCTGGGGATGAGTGTTTATAAATTTCGGTTCTAGATGGTTAAGGGGGTTCTCAGAATGAGGATTTAGTTTTTATTGGGATTAGGAATTAGGATTTTATGGAGCTTATGGTTTAGGGAATTTTGGGGCCCAGGGTTTAGGGTTTTTAGGGATCCAAATTTGAATTTTTCTAGGGCTGAGGGTTTAAGAGTTTCTAGGATTTATGGTTTATGGTTACCCAAGAATGAGGGTTTAGGGTTTTATGGACTTACTTGTTTTTATTTTTGGGTTTTATAGGGATGAGGGTTTAAAATTTTATGCAGCTCAGGGTATAAGGTTTTCTTATAATGAGGGTTTAGGGTTTTTTTTGTCGATTGTTTAAGTTTAACAGTGGATGTTGGTTTTTGAATTTTTTGGGCCCTGGGTTTACGATTTTTTGGGGAAGAGAGTTTATGGTTTTTTCAGGATCATGGTTTTTTTTTTTTTGTTCTTTGGGTTTAGCTATTTCTAGGGATCAAGGCTTAGGAATTTCTATGTCTCTGTTTATAGGGTTTTTGGGGCTCTGGGATTAGGGTTTTAGGGGGCTTAGGGATTTGGGATTTTTGGGGCCTGTTTTTTTTTTTTGTCTTTATAGAGCCGAGAATTTAGGGATTTTGTGGATATAAGGTTTAGTTTTTTATAGGGGTAATGATTTAATGTTTATTTGGGGTGAGGATTTAAGGAATTGTGGTTTTAGGCTTTATAGTATTCTCGGGATTAGGATTTTGAATCTTTTAAGGATATGGTTTTAGGGTCTTCTTGAGATGTAGGTTTGGGATTTTATCGAACTAAGGTTTAATTGTCTTCCATGGTTGAGTATTTTGGATCTTCTAGGGATACAGGTTTATAGTCTTCTGGTGATTAGGATTTGGGGTCTTCTGGAGTTGAGTGTCTAGGGTTTTTTTTGGGGCTGGTGGTTTAGGGATTTCCGGGCATGATGGATTAGAGTTTTTTGTGTCTGGGGATTTTGGGTTTCTCAGGCATATTGGTTTAGGGTTTTATAGGGATTATGGTATAATGTTTTATGGGATTGAGTATTTAGGGGTTTTTGGGGATGAGGGTTTATGGTTTTCCATGTTTGAGAGTTTAGGGTTTTCTAGTGGTGAGGTTTTAGGGTTTATAGGTTTATGGTTCAGGGTTATCTATGGATAGGGGTTTTGGGTTTTATGTGGTTTATGTTTTGGGTTTTCTAGGGATAAGGATTTAGGGTTTCCTTGGAATTAGGGTTTCGGGATTTATGGGGATCATGGTACTTTTTTTGGTCGAGGGTTTGTAATATTATATGGTGGAGTGTTAATGGTTCTCTGGGTATGAAGGATTTGGATTCTCTAGGGCTGACATTTTAGGGTTTTAAATGGATGGGGTTTAGGGTTATTTGGGGACAAGGGTTTTGGTTTTTCTGGAGTTAAGGGTTTAGTGGTTTTTAGGGATATGGATGTTGGGTTTTTTGGGGTGAGGGTTTTGGGTTTTTGGTGGTTTTAGGTTTAGTTTTTTCTGGGGATGAGGGTTTTGGGTTTTTGGGGCTCTGAGTCTTGGGTTTTCTGGGGATGAGAGTTGTGGGTTTTTTCCGGGTAGAGAGTTTGGGATTTTCTGGGGTTGATGGTTTAGGGTTTTCTAGGGTTGAGGGATCTGGTTTTTTGGGGTATGAGGGTTTTTAGGTGATAAGGTTTTTCTATTTTATGGTAATGAAGGTTTATATCTTTTTGGTGTTGATATTTTAGTGTTTTCCTGGGCTTAGTGTTTAAGGTTTTATCGGGAAGAGTGTTTAGGTTTTTCTATGTTATAGAGATTAGTGATTTTAAGAGATGAGATTTTTGGGATTTCTAGGGATTATGCTTTAGGGTTTTCAAGGGATGGCGTTTCATGGAACAGGTTTTTAGGTTTAGGTTTCAGCTTTAAGGTTTTAGAGTTCAGGTATTAGGGTTTCAGATATAGTGGTTTGAGTCTAGGATTTAGGATTTTGTTTGTTCGGTTTTGTGGTTTTGGTTTATGATTTCTGCGATAGGGTTTATGTTTTATGTTTTAGTGTTTAAAATTTTCATATTAGGGTATAGGGAAGAATAGGGTTGATGGGTCAGTTTTTCATTGGGATTATGGTTAAGTGTTTTTTACGGTTGAGAGTTTATCATTTTATGGGGAAGTTGGAATAGGGTTTTTTGGGGATAAGGGATTACTTTTTTTCTTGGAATGAAATTTTAGGGTATTGTAGGGCTTAGGGTTTATGGTTTTCTAGGTCATTTGTTTAATGAATTTTGGGGCAATTATTTTCGGGTTTAATGTTTTGAGGGTTTAGGGGATTCTGTAAATAGGTGTTTAGGATTTTCTTAGGCTAAGGGTTTAGGGTTTTCTGGGAAGATTGTTTTATGATTTTTAATATGATGGTTTAGGTGTTTTTGGGTCAAAATATTTAGGCTTTATAGGGATGAGGGTTAATGGATTTTCAAGGGATGAGGGTTTTAGTGTTTTTTCAAGGTTAAGGTTTTGGGTTTTATGGGGATGAGGTTTTAATGTTTTCTAGGGTAACGTTTTAGTGTTTTCAAGGGATGAGTGTTTTGGGGTTTGTGAGGCAGTTGTTTTAGTATTTTCTTGGTCTGAGGTTTTATGGTTTTCTATTGATAAGGGTTTTAGTTTTTCTATGTTTTAGGGTTTAGGGTTTTATCGAACTGAGGTTTTATGGTATTATGGGGATTTGGGTTTATGGTTTCTTGGGGAATTGTGTTTAGTTTTTTTTAGGGATAAGGGTTCAGTATTTTAAGAGGATGAGTGTTTATGGTATCTAGGTTTGAGTGTTTTTGGTTTTTTTGGGTTGAGTGTTTAGGGTTTTTTGGGAAAACAGTTTGGGGTCTTTTTGGGGATAGGGTTTAGAGTTTTTTTGGACTCGGGTTTATGGATTTTTGGCTGAGATTTTAGGGGTTTTTTGAGGGATAATGGTATAGGGTTTTTAGGGTTGAGGGTTTTTGGTTTTTTGGGGTTTGAAGGTTTAGATTTTTTTGGGATAAGAGTTTTGAGATGTTTGCAGCTGAGGATTTAGGGTTTATTGGGGCTGTGGGTTTTTCATTTTTTGTGTTTAGGGTTAATATTTTGTTTTGGTTATGGGTTTAGGGTTTTTTGGGGATGAAGTTTTATTGATTTTTTGGGTTCAAGGTTTAGTGTTTTTTGCCTATGAGGTTACAATGTTTTTTATTGATTATGGATTCATGATTTTTAGGGTTGTGGGATTAGTTTTTTGGGGGGTTTAGGTTTTAGGGTTTTTTCTATATGATTTTAGTGATTTTTTAGCCTAAGGGTTTACGGTTTTATGGATTTGATAGTTTAGGGTTTTCATGTTCTATGGGTTTTAGGTTATTATGGATGAGGGATTAGGGTTTTTTGTGGTAATGAATTTCAAATTTTTTGGGGATGATGATTTTTATATTTATAGAATTGAGGTTTTTAGGATTTCTATCGATCTATATATTTGATTTTATGGGGCTCAGGGTTTAGGTATTTATATGGATAAAGATTTCAATTTTTCTAGGTTAGAGGGATTTGGGTTTTCTTGTGATGAATGTTTTGGTTTTCATTATGCTAATGGTTTAGTGTTATTTGAGGCAGAGGGTTAAGGGATTTGTGGGGCTGAGTGTTTAGGGCTTTATGGGGATGAGGTTTTATGTTTTTTTGGGATGGGGTTTAGGATTTTTTATTTCTCAGAGTTTATGGTTTTATATCTCTCAAGTTATATGGTATTCTAAGGATAAATTTTTTAGTTTTTTAGGGATTAGGGTTTAGGGTTTTCTGGGGTTGAATTTATGGTTTTTTAAGAGGGTGTTTATGTTTTTTGGGGATGATGTTTTTGGGGTTTATTTGTTTGAGGGTTTATTGTTCTCTAGGGATGAGTGTTTATGATTTTTTAGGACATTGGGTTTTTATTTTCTAATAATGAGTATTTAGGGTTTTCTAGGTTTGAGTGTTTACAGTTTTCCTGGGATGAGTGTTAAGGGTATTCTAGAGACAATGGTTTTGGGGTTTCTAGATTTGGGGTTTTAAGGTTTTATAAGGATCATGGTTTAGGTTTTTTGAATACTTGGTGTTTTGGTTTTTCTGGGTATTAGAGTTTATGGTTGTCAAGGGATTAGGGTTTATGGTTTTCCAAGGAAAGAGGATTAAGATTTTTTGGGATTAGGGATTAGGGTTTTAGGGGGTTCAAAGTTTAGGTCTTTTTAGTTATGTGTGTCTAAGGATTTCAATGGCCAAGGGTTTAGGTTTTTTGGGGCTGATGGGTTAGGGTTTTCTTGGGATGAGTGTTTAGGGTATTTTGGGGCTATTTGGTTCAGGTTATTCTAGGGTTGAGGGTTTATGTTCATCTGGGTCTTGGGGTTTAGGTTGTTCTAGGGTGTAGGTTTTAGTGTTTTATGGGTATGAGGATTATGTTTCTACTAAGAATGAGGTTTTAGGGTCTTATTTGTCTAAGGTTTTAGGATCCTCTGGGATGATGGTTTAGGATCATCTAGTGATGAGATTTCAATGTTATTTAAGGGATGATGGTTTAGGGTTTATTTCACCTTAGGTTTTAGGTTTTTCTATTGATTTGGTTTTAGGGATTTCTATGGCTGAGTGTTTAGGTTTTTCTATGGACGGTGTTTAAGGATTTATATGAATGAGTGTTTCTTTTGGGGATGAGGTTTTTAGGCTTTTTAGGAATGAGTTTTTAGGGTTTTCTAGGGATGAGGGTTTAGGGTTTTCTATGGAGGGAGATTTGGGGTTTTTACAGATGATGGTTTAGTCTTTTCTACGAATCTGGATTTATTGTTTTCTCAAGATGATGGTTTAGTGTTTTTTGGGCTTGTGGATTTACAGTTTCCTAAGGTTGAGGGTTTAAATTTTTTTGGGGATATGGGTTGATGGTTCTCTATGTAAAAGGATTTTGGATTTTTTTTGGGTAGGAGGCTTTATGAGTTTCCATGTCTTGGGATTCAGGGTTTTATTGGGATAAGGGTTTATAGTTTTCGAGGGATAAGGGTTTATGGTTTTGGGGGGTTTGGTGCTTAGGGATTTAAGAATCTTTTGCGGATGAGGGTTTTGGAATTTTGAGGGCAGTGTTTTTTGTGTTTTCTATGGTTTTGGGTTTTGGGTTTTCAAGGTATAAATGTTTAGGTCTTTTTGTTTATGGGGGTTTGTAGTTTTCTAATGATGAGGGATTATAGTTTTCTAGGGTTTAGGGTTTTCTTGGGCTAAGAGTAAAGGATTTTTCTAAGGAAGGGTTTTTTGGGTTTTATAAGGATGAGGTTTTATGGTTTTAAGGGGATGTTGGTTTAGGGATTTCAAGGGCTAAGCTATTGGTGTTTATGAGAATAAGGGTTAAGGGTTTTTTGGGGATGAGGGTTTAAGTTTTTTTGGGGCTTGTATTTAGGGTTATCTGGTGTAGTCGGTTTTTTCTGGACATAATAGTTTAGGGTTTTCTGAGGCATATGGATTTTGGTTTTTTAGGGCTGAGGGTTTTCTATTTTTAATGTTTTTGGTTTTATGTTCTTATAATATATGGTTTTGGGTTTACTAGGATGAGGGTTTAGGGGATTCTATGGATGAGTGGTTAGGATTTTCATGGGAAGATTGTTTAGGGTTTTTCGAGGCTGAGTGTTTTTTGGTTTTTTGGAAAGAGGTTTTAGGGTTTTCTAGGAGTTATAATTTAATGTTTTAGGGGAGTGGGTTAAGGATTTTTTGGGTTTTATGATTTTATAGTTTTTTGGGGGATTAGGTTTTATGGATTTTTGGGGCAGAGGGTTTAGGGTTTTCTGGGGATAAGGGTTTAGGGTGTTCTGGGGCATAGGTTTTTGAGGTTTATGTGGATGAGCGTTTAGTGATTTCTTGGGATGTGGTTTTATGGTTGTTTAGAACATAGGGTTTATGTTTTTCTATGGTTTAGGGTTTAGTATCTTTTGGAGATAGGTTTTAGGAAATTATGATGCTTATGTCTATGGTTTTCAATGGCTTAGGGTTTAATTTGTTTGGGGGATGAGTCTTTATAGTTTAGGTAATTTTTTAGCGATGTGGTTTGTATTTTTTGAGGATAAGAGTCTTGGGTTTTGGGGGGCTAAGGGTTTAGGGTTTTTGGGTGCTGGGATTTTTCTGGGAGTTTTGGGTTCTTGGGGGCTTAGGTATTTGGGTTTTTTGGGATGATGGGTTTTGGGATTTCTTGGGCCATGTGTTTAGGGTTTTTTATAGATGAGGCTTAAGGTTTTTTTCAGCCTGAAGGTTAATGTATTTTTTTGGATTAGTGGTATTTTTTTGGTGATGAGGGTATAGGGTTTTGTTCGGGATTATGGATTATGGATTTTTAAAGGTGGGGTTTATGTTTTTTTTTATGGCTTAGGAGTTTTTTGAAATTAGGGTTTTGGGATTTCTAGTCATACTTTTTTAGGGATTTTCATGACTGATGGGTTAGGTTATTTTAGAGATGTGGTTTTTTTTGTTTTTTGTGGCTGATGGTTTAGGATTATTTAGGTATTTGAGTTTAGGTATTATTTAGGTTTAGTGTTTAGGTTTTGGGGGGGAAAGGGTTTAGTAATATTTGTGGAAGAGTGTTTGGGGTTTTTTTGGGATGAAGGATTCATGTTTATTAGAGATAAGGGTTTATAGTTTTTTGGGATGAGGGTTTCAATTTTTTTATGGACGAGGGATTAGGGGTTTTCGGGGTTGAGGGTTTTAGATTTTTGGGGGCTGAGTGTTTAGGATTTTTTTGGAGATGAGGGTTTATGGTTTTTTGGGAATTAGGTTTTTGTTTTTTTGGGGCTGAGTTTTTATGGGTTTTTTGGTAGTGTTATTAGGGTTTTTTTTGAGTGAGGGCTTCAAGATTTTTTGGGATGAGAGTTTTGAGATTCATGAGGCTGATGGTTTACGATTTTTAGGGTTGTGGCTTTATGTCATTTTGATATGTGGTTTTTGGTTTTTTAGGGAATATGGTTATGGTTTTTTGGGGGCTAATGGTTTAGGGTTTTGGGGGCTGAGGGTTTACCTTTTTTTAGGTTTTAGCGGTTAGGTATTTTTGGGGAAGATGGTTTAGGGTTTTTTGGGGATGCGGGTTTAAGATTTTTTGGGGATGGTAGTTTAGGGTTTTTTGGGGGATGAGGATTTGGGTTTACAGGGGCTCTAGTTTGGGTTTTTTACAGATTGGGTTTTAGGTTTTTTTTCATATGGTTTTTGGGATTTTTAAGGCTAAGTATTTATGCTTTTTGTGGCTGAGGATTTAGGGTTAAGTGGAGATGAGAGTGTAAGGGATTTAAGGGATTAGGGTTTAAGTTTTTTTTGAGCAGAAGGTATACATGTTTTTTGTGGTGAAGGTTTTTGGTTTTTTGGGCAAGAGGGTTTATGGGTTTTTAGGGTTGTGGGTTTAAGTTTTTTTCTTCTTGAGGTTTCAGGGTTCTTTAGGGAAGAGGGTTAATTATTTCTTTGGGTTTATGGATTTAGTGATTTTTATGTCATAGGATGTAGTATTTGTTGGGTGTGAGGGTTGAGAATGTTTTTTGGGATTATTTTTTAGTTATTTTTTGGTCCTGAGGGTATATGATTTTTTATATGTGGTTTTTGGGTTTATTGGGGACGAGTTATTTGGGTTTTTAGTTATTGGGGGTTTAAGGAATCTTGCGATAAAGGTTTAGGTTTTCTCAGGTAATAGGGTTTATGTTTTTTTGGATAAGGTTTTAATGTTTTCTTGGGATGAGGGTTTTGGTTTATTAAGGGCTATGGGTTTTTATCTTCTAGGGATGGAGTTTAAGGTGTTTTGGGGATAAGGGTTTAGGGTTGTCAGTGTCAAAGGTTTTAGTTTTTTCTATTGATGAGGGTTTAGGGTTTTTTGGGGCTGATGGGTTATAGTTTTTTATTGTTGAAGGATATTAGTTTTTTTTGGGATGAGGTTTCATGGGTTTGGGGGGGTTGAGGGTTTAGGCTTTTTTATGATAACCGTTTAGTTTTTTTGGGATTGAGTGTTGAGGATTTTGTGGGATTTTGGTTCCTAGGGTTTTGTGGTGAGGGTTTATGGTTCTTTATGATGGTTAATAGATTTATGTGGATGAGGGTTTAGGGTTATTTTGGGCTAAGGGAAGAGGGTTTTGTGGCTAAAGGTTGAGGGTTTGGGGGGAGAGGATTTAGGGGGTTTTTCAGATAGGGGTTTAAGTTTTTTGGGGGATTAAGGAATAAGGTTTCTTGGGGAACAGTTTGACAGTTTCTTGGAAAATGGGTAAAGGATTCTTTGGGAGATGAGGTTTGAGGCCTTTTTTGGATAATGTATCAGTTCTGTTTAGGGATGAGTGTTTAGTGATTCATAGTGATGAGGTTTTAGGTGTTTTCTATTTGAGGTTTTAGTATTTTTTAGGTATGAGTGTTTATGAGATTTTAGGGCTATGGTTTCCTCAGCCACAAAAAACCAAAATACCTCAATCCAAAAAAACCCACTCCCTCAGCTCAAAAAAACACTAAACCCTTGTAAACAAAAAACCCCTAAATCCTTATCACAAAAAAAAACCACAAATCCTCAACCCTAAAAAAAACATAACCCTCATCCCTAAAAAACCTTTAACTTCATCCAAAAAACCCTAATATCTCATCCCTAATAAAGTTTTAACGCCCATTACCAAATAATTATGAACCCTATCTCCCCAAAACCATTCACCCTCATCCCCAAAACACCCATAATCCGCAACACAAAAATATTTTAAATGATCAGTCAAAAACAACCTCGAACCCTCTGCTCCAAAAAACCCTAAACCGTAAACATATAATCCCCCAAAACCCCACAAAACACAAAATTCCTTAAACCCTCATCCCAAAAAAAACCATGAACCATCAACCCCAGTAAACCCTAAACCCATGGCCCTAGAAAAACCCTAAACTCTCAGCCCCAAAAATCCCAAACCCTTAGCTGCCAAAAAATCTATACCCTAATCCCCAAAAAACACAAAATCCTCATCCCCAATATCTATAAACCCTTCCCCACAAAATTTCTTTAACACTCATCCCCAAAAAACCTTAAACACTCATCCCCAAAACCCCTGAACCGTTATCCTCAAAAAAACCAGAAACATTCATCCCCAAAAATACATAATCCCTCATCCCCAAAAAATCCCATAACCTCTGATTTGAAAACCTCTAATCCATCTTCGCCAAAAACCCAAATCCCTCTTCCCTAAAAACCATAAAACCTATCCCAAAAGCCCTAAAACCATATTCCTAAAAAGATCCAAACCCTAATCCCTAAAAACCCCTAAACCCTCACCCCAAAAAACCCTCAACCCTTAGACCTAAAAAACCATAATCCCTCATCCCTATAAATACCTAAACCCTAATCCCCATAAAACCCGAAACCTTCATCCCCCAAAAAAATCTGAACCCTCAGCACAAAAATATTATAAACCCTTAGCTCCAAAAATCCCTAAACACTCTGTCAAAGAATACCCTAAACACTAAACTACAAAAAAACTATAAAAAAGTTTCCCTGAAAAACCAGAAGGCCTTAGACACAAAAATCCCTAAAACCTTATCCCAAAAAAACCTTAAAACCTCATCCCTAGAAACCCTAAAACCTTAACCCCAAACACCCAAACCCCTCAGCCTAAAAAATCTCAAAACCCACTTCCCCAAAAACTCTAAAACCTCAGTACAAAAGAACACAGAACCATTATACCAAAAAACCATTAACCCCTAGACCCAAAAACCCTAAAAACTCATCCCCAAAAATACCTCCAACCCCAGCCACAAAAACCCGTGAAACCTAATCCCAATATTACCCCAAACCTTCAGGCCCAGAAAACCGTCGACCCACAGACTAATAAAACCTAGAGCCTTTAGCCCAAGAATATAATGAACCCACATCCTAAAAAAACCTTGATCATTCAGACCCAAAACCTTTGAACTAGATTCCCAAAAACCCCTAAAATCTCAAAACTAAAATTCAATAAAACCTCACACCCTAAAAAACATAAACCCTCACCCCATAAAACCCTAAACCATCATTTCTAGAAAACCCTAAACACTCAGCTCCAAAAAAACATGAAACCTCACCCCAAAAAAACCTTGAATCCTCACCCCAAAAAGCTCTAATACCACATCCCCAAAAAACCATTATACATCAACCCCAAACGCCCCTTAATCGTCATCCCCCAACAACCAAATAACCCTCAACCCCAAAAACACAATACCATCAACCCTAAAAAACCCTAAACCATCATCCCAAAACACTCTATGCACTCATACCCTATAAGAACTAAATAATGAAACCCAAAACCCCAAATATCTCAGCAACAAAAATCCATAAAGCATCAATCCCATGAAACCACTAAACACACTATTCAAAAAAAACCGCTAAACCCTCAGCCCAAAAAACCACTAAACCCACAACCCAAAAAATCCTCAAAAATTAGCCCTGAAAAACTATAAACCCTTAGCCTTAAAAATTTATAAACCATAATACCTCATAAAACCTAAACACTATGCCCTAATAAAACTATAACACCTCAGCCCCAAAAATCGCAAAACTATCAGCACACAAAACCCTAAAGCCTTATCCCTAAAAACCCCCAAACCATCAAGCCTAAAATACCAAAAATCATCATCCCAACAAAAACCCATCCCTTTGAAACAAAACAATATAAACTCTCTATCCCAAATGAAAACAGACACTCATCCCCAAAAAATCATTAAAATGTTAGACCAAAGAAACTGTAAATCATGATCCAAAAAAACCTTAAACCCCCATCCTTAAAGAAAAAATCCCTTACCACTAAAAACTCATAAATGATAACCAAAAAAACATAAATCATGATCCACCAAAACCTAAAAACCCTCATCCCCAAAAACCATCGACCTTTTTCTCCAAACCATAAACCATTAGTCTCAAAAAATTGAAAACCTATATACCTAAAAACACTAAATAATAATCCCCAAAAAACTATTAACCATCAGGCTAAAAAACACAAAAACCTTATATTAATAACTGATAAAAAATCAGTTCAAAAAAACCCTTCAATACTTATCCCCAGAAATCCTAAATCCATCAACCTCACAAAAACCCTAACCCTCAGCCTTAAATAACTCTAAACCTATAGCCCCAAAACACCCTAAAACCCTATCTGGAAAGACACTCTAAATCCACATCCCCACCATTCTAGAAAACCTAAAACTAAAAAAAAATCATAAACCCTCAAGACAAAAACCCTTATACCCTAAGACCTAGAAAATCCAAAACCCTCATCCCCAAAAAAACCCAAAAACCACAGCCGTACAATTAACTAAACATTTAGCTGAAAAAACTAAACCATAATCCCCTAAAAACCTTAAATCATAATCCCCCAAAACAACCTGAACCCTCATCCCCAAAACCCACTAATCATTGACCTCCAAAATCTCCTAAACCCTTAGCCCCAAGAAATATTAAACCCTCATCCCCAAATACCCTAAACCTAATCCTCTAAAAAATACTAATCCATCATCCACAAAACCCTAAACCCTCATCCCTCAATCCCTAAACCCTCATCTCCAAAAACCATTAAATCTTCAACCTCAAAACACCCTAAAACCTCATTCCCAGAAAAACCTAAACCATCATCCCTAAAAAACCATAAACCCTCATCCCTAAAAAAACTGAACCCCTCAACCCCTTATAACCCAAAAATATTAGACCCAAAAAACCTTAAACACTTAAACCCAAAAAACCTGAAATTGTTAGATTGAAACAAAACCTAAACCATCATATCAAAAAATCCACAAACCCTCAGCCTCAAAAAACCCAAATCCCCCAACTCCAAAAAAACTAAACAATCAGCCCCAAAAAACCCCTAAACCCTTAACCACAAAAATAATAAACTGGAAAGTTAAAAAAACTAAACCCTCATCCCCAAAAAAATCTAAAACACTAATACCAAAAATATTCCTAAACAGTCAACCCCATAAAACCCATACCCTCAATTCTAAAAACTGAAAAATCCTTAGCCCCAAAAACCAAAAACCAACAACCCCAACACCACCAAACCCTGAGGCCCAAAAAAACTAAAAAACATCATCCCCATATAACCCCAAACCCACATCCCCAAAAAACCCTCAAACCCTATTCCCCAAAAATTTCAAAACCCTAAGCCCAAGAAAACACCAAACCCTTTACTTCAAAATCCCAAAGACATGAGCCCCAAAAATCAACAAACCCGCAATCCCATGAAACACTAAATCATCATCCCCATAAAACCCAAAAACATCCTCCCCAAGAAAACCAAAACCCTTATCCACAAAAAAACTCTAAACCCGCAGCCCTAAAAAACATTTAATCCTTATCCTAAAAAAATCATAAACCTTCAAACCAAAAAAACTAAAAACCATCAGCCCCATAACCCTAAAACCCTCATACCAAAAATAACTTAAACCCCCATCTACAAAAAATGAAAAACCATTATCCCTAAAAATCCAGAAGACCCAGCACCCAAAAACACAAAATTATTATCCATGAAAAACCCTAAACCCCTTTCCTCAAAAATATCTAAACCCTAAAGTCCAAAAAAACATAATCCCCCATAAAAAAAACCCTAATAACATATCCCTAAAAATACTCTAATCTCTCATAACCAAAACCCAAAGCCCTCAACCCAAAAACCACTAACCCACAGCTCCATATAACCCTACACCCAAATACCCAAAAACATTAAACCTTCAAACGCAAATAAAAAGACAAAATACTAAGCCCTAAAAAACTCTAAACCCTATGCCCGATAAAACCCTGAACTCTTATCACAAAATTACCCTAAACCCTCATCCAAAAAAACCAAAATACTCAACACAAAAATAACCCTCAACCAAAAAAACAATAAACCCTTAACAGAAAATAACACTAATCTTTAAGGCCCATACAACTTGAGGCCACGACCCCAGAAAACCCTAATACCTTATCTGTAAAAAAAAATTGAACCCTCATTCTGAATAAAACCTCAACACTCACCCCCATAACCCTTGATCCCTATGCCCCAAAACCCAACAACCCTCATCCCCAATATCCCCTAAAACCTAATGGCTAAAAAAATATAAACCATTAGCAACAAAAACCCCTAAAACCTAATTCCTAAAAAATACTTAAACCCTAATTCCCAAAAAAACATGAACCCACAGCACCAAAAACCCCTAAAAACACATCACCAAAAAAAACTAGAATCCTATGAACCCAAAAACCCTAAACTATCATCCCCCAAAACATCTAAACCCTTATTTCCAAAAAAAATCGTTAAACGTCATCCATAAAACCCCAAAACTCTTAGCCCCAAACCCACTGAACCCTAAACCCTAGAAACCCAAAAACACCCAGCCCTAAAAAGCAATAAACTCTTAGCCACAAACAAACCTACACCTTAAACCATGAAAATTTTAAAACCTAAACCCTCAGTATACAAACTATAAACCCATATCCCAATAGAACCCTAAACCCATTTTCCCAAAAAAATCATAAACCCTTTTCCTCAAGAAACCCTAAATCCTAAACTATAAAAACCCGCAAACCTCAATTAAAAAAAAACCCTGAACCCTGACCCCCTTCCAAAACCTTAAACATTAATCCAAAAAATCCCTAAAACACAAACCCCATGAAAAAAATAAACCATCATCCCCCAAAACCCAAAATAATCACTAATAAAACCTAAACCCTAAGTCTAGAAACCCATTAACACTCATCCCTAAAAACATAAACTATCACCCCTAAAACCCTAAATCCTTAACCAAAAAATCCATAAACCATCTTCCCCAAAAGAAACCTAAACACCTAGCACTAAAAAACCCTAAATCCAAAGTAAAAAAATAATAAATCATTATATCCAAAATGTTGTCAACCCTACAGTCCAAAAAAACATAAACCCTCTGCCAGAAATAGCCTAAACACTTATGCCAAAAAAACCCAAAACCCGATGCCCCCAAAACCCCAAAACATCATTCTGTAAAATAACCCATCCTATAGCCCAAAAAAACCAATATGCTCAATTTAAATGAACCCAAAACCCACATCACTAAAAAAAATTGACAACACTCAGCCTCAAAAAATCCCTTAACCCTCATCCCTAAAATACCCAAGACCCTAAATCCCATAAACATCTAAACTGACATCCCCAAAAAATGTCTCAACCATTTGTTATAGAAATACCTAAACCGTTGGCCTCAAAAAAACCAATACCCTCATCCCATAAAAACAAAAACCTATAGCCTTAAAAACCCATAAACCCTGAGCCCCAAATCCCCTAAATCAACAGCCTCAAAAACCCAGATTCCCTCAAACAAAAAAAAACACTAAACCATCAACCCCCCAAAACCCTAATCCCTATGAACAAAAAATACCAATGCCCAATTCCATAGGAGACCCCAAACTATCATTCTCAAAATCCTTAAAACCTCAAACAAAAAACACAGAAACCATCATTCCTAAAAAAGACTAAATCTGAATCCCCAAAATACTTCAAACCCTCATTTCCAAGACCCCTAAAGATTCACCTCAATAACTGTTAAACCATTATGCACATAAAAACATAAACTCACCACCCCCCAAAACCTAAACCATTTTCCCCAAAAAACCCTATGCCATCAGCCCAAAATAACCTAAACCCTCATCCCCAAAAACCCAAAACACAAAGCCCTAAACCAACCTAAACCCTCACTATTTAAAAAAATTAAAAACCTCATACCCAAAAAAAACTAAACCCTCAACACTATAAAACCCTAAACACTTGGTGCTAGAAAACACTCAAACCTCCACCCCAGAAAATCATAAACTATTGGCCCCAAAAAATAATAAACATTTAGCACCAAAAAACCCTAAACTCTCTACCTGATAATTCCCTAAACCGTCGGGATGAAAGGTAAAATAACCCTCATCAGAATAAAACCCTACACTTTACCCCCCAAAATCCATAAAACCTCATCCACAAAAAACCTTGAACCCCAAAACCCATAAAACCATAAACCCTTACTTGTAAAAAACCATAAACCCACTGTCACAAAAAAATCCAAAACTCTATGCCCCAAAATATCTTTAAATCCTCATCACTAGAAAACCATAATCCATTATCCCCAAGAAACCTTAATCACTTGGCACCAGAAAACAATTAACCCTCAACCCTAGAAAAATACTAGACCCTTAGCGCCAAAGAACCCAAACCATCATCCCCAAAACCCAAAACCCACAACCCCAAAAAACCCCAAACCCTCAGCCCCAAAAAAACCAAAAACCCTTATCCCAAAAAACCCTCAAACCCTTGGTCTAAAAACACCCTAAAACCATTTGTAAAAAAAAACCCCAAACCCTAATCTAGAAAACCCAAAACCCTCAACCCCCAAAAAACCCCAAAAACCTGCCACCCAAAAACCTAACCCCACATACCCAAAAAATCACAAAACATTATCTGCATAAAATTCTAAACCCTCAAGCCCAGAAAAAAAAAACCCATCCATAAAAACCCATATTCCCCTAGACAAAAAAATCAGAATCCTCACCCCAAACAAACCATAAACAATAAACCCCAAAAAATCATATACCCTCATCCCAAAAAACCCTACACCCTTATATCCAAAATACCTTAAACCCTATACCCCCAAAAAATCAAAAACCTCATACTAAAAAATCCCTAAATATTAATCCTTAGAAATCCTTAAACCCTCATCCCCAAAAAACCTAAACCCCAACCCGAAAAAATAGTAAACCCTTAACCCAAAATAACCCTAACCGTCATATAAAAAACCCAAAAACCCCATCCCAAAAAACCCCTAAATCCCCCAAAAAAACTAAATCATCATCCCCAAAAAATGTGAAACCTCCCCATAAAAAAAACCTAAACCCTTAGTCCTAATTTACCTTAAACAATTAACCCTAAAAAACCCAGAACCCTCAGACATAAAAAACCCTCAACCATTGGGGATAAAAAACTACAAACCCTCATCCCCAAAAACCATGAAACCTTAGGCCCAAAAAACTATAGTCTTGTAGCCCCATAAAACATGGAACCCTTAGCCCCAAAATACCCAGAAAAAAAATTAAACACACATCCCCAAAAACCCCGGACCACTAATCCCCCAGACACTAAAAATCTCATCCTCAAAATTACCTAAAACCTATTCCAAAAAATTGCATGATATCTCAGGCCAAAAAAATCCTAAACACTCATACCCAAAAACACTATACTGACAATTCCAAAAGTTGATAACAATCAGGGAAAAAAACCATGAAACTCATCCCAAAATAACCCTGAACCCTCACCGCCCAAAACCCAAAGCCACAACCCCAATTAATATAAAACTCTAAAACCATATTACCAATAACCCCTGAACCCGCAATGCCAAAAACCCCTAAAAAATCACCCACAAAATAAAATATAATCCATCATCATCAGAAAAATCTAAACCTTATACCCCAAAATCCTATACCTGCAACCACTAATAATCCAAAACCCTTATCTCCAAAACTCAAGAACCCTCATCCACAAAAAAACATAATACCTACTTCCCAAAAAAAACCCAAACACATAGTCCCAAAAAACCCTAAACAACCATCCATAAAGAACCCTGAACCCTCACCCAAATAAACCCTCAACCCTCAGCCCAAAAAAAATCGAAACCCTTTGAACCAAAAACCCTAAACACTACTCTCTTAAGAAACTTCAACCCTTATCCCCAAAAAAATGCATAAACCCTCATCCCTAAAAAACATTACACCCTCATCACCAAAATTAACTTAAAACCTCATCCCCAAAAAACCCTAATCCCTTAGTCAAAAAAAAAAACTAAACCATCAGCCCTAAAAAAACAAAACCCTCATCCCAAAATAACCCTAAACACTCTTCCATAAAGACGCCTAAACCATTATCCAAAAAAAAATGAATCCCTCACCTTAAAAAATCCTAAATATTAACCCCCCAAAATATAAACCCATAACCATAAAAATCCTTAAACTCTAAGAACAATAAAACCCTAATACCAAACCCAAAAAACCATAAACCCTCATTCTTCCAAAACCCAAAACACCTAGCCCCAAAAACCCCTCAAAAAACTTCTCCAAAAGACTCTAATACATCACCCTTAAAAACCCTAATCCCTAAAACCCATAAAAACCTCATCCCTAAGCCCCAAAAAAACTTTAACCATTTGACAGAAAATAGTAGTAAACCAACACCCCAAAAAATATTCAAAACTCATCCCAAAAAACCCTCAAAACACATACCTAGAAGACCTAAACACTATGCCCTCTAAAACCATCAACCATAATCACAAAATAATTCCAAAACATTATCCCTAAAAACCCCTCAACCCTAAATAACCCTATAACCTCATCCCCAAAAAACAAAATAACCTCAACCCAAAAAACCCTTAACCCTCTTTCACAAAGAACCATCATCTTTAATCGCCCAAGACACTCTTCCATCATCCCCAACAAACACTCAACCCTCATCCCAAAAAAAACCCTCAACCCTCATCCCTAGAAAATTATCAACCCTTGGCCCTAGAAAAACTAAAACTCTGCCTCAAAATACCTCAACCCTAATTAACAAAAAACCCTCAACACATAGCCCCAAAAATGTCATCCCTCACCACCAAAAAATCCTCAACCCTCATCCCACAAATACCATCAACCGTGACACCTAAAAACTCTAAATCATCACACGAAAAAACCCTCCAAAAATACACAAAAAAACCCTTATACCATCATCCAAAAAAACCCTCAACCATCATCCTCAGAAAATTGTCAACCCTTGGCCCTAGAAAACCTAATCCTCTACCTCAAAAAAACCTCAACCCTCATAAAAAAAACCCGCAACACATAGCAAAAAAATAATCTCAACCCTCATCAACAAAAAACCCTCAACCCAAAAAAACCATAAATCATAAAAACTAAAAAACAGTAAATCATCACACTGAAAAATACCCCCAAACCCCACCAAAAAACCCATTATACCTCATCCCCAAAAATCCCTAAATAATCATCCCCAAAAAAACCTATACCTACATCCCATAAAAACCCTCAACTCTAAATGCAATAAAATATCAACCCTTAGAAAAAAATACCTAAATCCTAATCCCTTTAAAACCCTCAAACCTTATCCCAAAAATCCCCTAAACACTCAGCCTAAAAAAATGCACAACACTTAACCCCAAAAAATTCTAAACCCTATGCCCCAAAAAACCCTCAACCCTCATCCCTAAACAAACCCAAAACACAATGCCCCAAAAAAACATAAACTCTCATCCCCATGAAATCCTAATCCCTCATCCCTAAAAAACCCTCAACTCGTTACCCTAAAAAACATAAATCCTCGACACCAAAAAACCTGAAACCCTCATACCAAAAAAACACTAATACCTTAGCTCGAAAAAATACCAAACACTCCAACCCAATAAAAACAAACACCCAATCCCCCCATACCCCTAAAACCTCATCCCTAAAAAACCCCGAACTCTCAGCAGCAAATAAATCTAAACCTTGAGGCCCAAAAAATACAAAACACCCATCCCCAAAAAAACACTAACCCCACTAACCTAAAAATACATAAATAACAATCCCCATGAAACCTAAAACAATCATCCTAGGAAAATCAAAAAATATTCCCCAAAAAACCATTAGACCTCATCCCCAAACACACCTTGAACCCTCAGGCCCAAAAATCCCGAAACCCTCTAGCCCAAAAGACCCTGAACCCTCTACCCCCAAAGGGCTAGAACCTTCATCCCTAGTAATTTAACACTCATCCCCAACCAACCTAGAACCCACATCCCCAAAAAACCATGTTGTATCAGTCCAAAAAACAATAAAACCCCCATTCTTAAAAACCCTAAACACTCATACCACCAAACACCTAAATCTTTATCCCCTAAAAACCATAAAACCTCATCCACAAAAAACCCTAAACCCTTGACCATAATAAACCATCAACCCATATCACCAAAAAATACTACACCATTAACCCAAAAAAACAATTACCCTTAGCCCAAAAGAACCATAACCTTTAGAACCAAAAAACATTGAACCCATAGTCTAAAAAACCTTAAACCCTCACCAATGGTGAACCTTGAACCCTCATCATGAAAAACCCATGAACACTTATCACCAACAAAACCTTGATCCCTAAACCCCCCCCCCCCAATAAAAACCTAAACCAAAATACCCATAAAAACATTAACCTTTATCCCTAAAAAACCTAAACCATTAGTCCCAAAAAATTATGAATACTCCACCCAAAAGAACCATGAACCCATAGCCCTAAAAAATCCTGAATCATAATCCCTGATAATCATTGATCCATTAGCCTAAAAAATCCCTCAACCCTCCGCCACAATAAACTGTAAACCCTCACCCCCAAAAAACCCTTAACCCATAATCCTTAGCCCTAAAAACCATAAAATATTAGCCCCAAAAAATTGTTAACAATCATCCCAAATAAACACTAATCCTTTAGACACAAAAATCTCAACCCTCATCCCCAAAAATACTAAGAAATATTCCATAAAAAATAACCCTATACCCTAAATAAACGTGAACCTCATCCCCAAACAAATACCGAACACTCAAGCACAACAAACTCTGAAATATCATTCCAAAAAAAAGTAAAATCTTCGCCCCAGAATTCCCTAAACCATTATCCCCAAAACCAAAATAAAACCTATCCCCAAAAAACCCTAATCCCTTATCCCTAGAAATCCCTAAACCCCCAACTGAAAAAAACCCTAAACCCTCTACCCAAAAAAACACTAATCCCCAAACTCCCAAACCCCTAAACCCCATATGTAATAAAAATACTAAACCATATGGAGTAGAATAACATAAACCCCATTAATAAATATCCTAAACCCCTATCCACAAAAAATACCATAAACCGCCAACCCCAAAAAACCCAAAATAATTTTCCATAAAAACACCTAAACCCTAAGACCCAAAAAACCTAAACACTCAGCCCCAAAAAACCTTCAACCCTTAGCCCCATAAAACCATAAACCCTAGGCCCCAAAAAAACCAAAATCCCCAACCACAAAAAAATAAACAATCCCCATCCCAAAAAATCCATGAAAATTTGGGGAAAAAATCATGATCACACAACCCCCAAAAACTCTAATCCCTTAACCAAAAATAAACTTGAACCCTCATCCCCATAAATCATTAATTACAATGTCTGATAATAACTGTAACCCTCATCCCTAAAAAACACTGATCCCCCATCCCCAAAAACCCTGAATCCTATTACACAGAAATACCAAAATCATTTTCCTAAAACAATATGAACCATAAACCCCAGAAAACCCTAAAACCTCATAAAAAACATGAAACCTCATCCCCTTAAAAACCTAAAACCCCTACACCAAAATACCTTGAACATAAAACCCCCAATAACCTAGAACCCCATTCCAAGAAAATCCATGAACCCCCAATCGAAAACAACCATAACCCCCCAACCTGAACACCCAACCCCCTGAAAGTCAAAAACAACATTCCCCAAAAAAATATCGACCCCTCATCCCCAAAATAACCTATTGATGAATCCCAAAACCCTAAACCATAAACCTAAAAAAAACATAATCCCTCGCCTAAAAAAAACCATGAACCATCATCCTAAGACAACCATAAACACGCATCCCCAAAAATCATAAACTCATCCCCCAAAATCCAAAAACCCTCATACTAAGTGAAAACCCAACCCTCATTCCCAAAAGTCTCTAAACCCACAACACCAAAAAAACCCGAAACACTCAGCACCGAAAAAACCCTGAAACCTTAGCCATAAAAAACCCCATATTCTTATCCCCCCAAAAAACTAGATACATAGCTACATAATACAAAAACCCTCATCCCAAAAACAATGATCTCCCTTACCCAAAAATCCATAAACCCTTTTCCCAAAAAAGAAATAAAACTTCATTTCCAAAAACCCTAAACATGAAAGTCCCAAAACCTGAACTCATAACCCCAAAAACCCCAAACTCTTAGCTCCAAAATACACATGAACCCCCATCCACAAAAAACATTAATCCCTCATCCCTAAAAACCCATAAAACCACATCATTAAAAAATAATAATCCCTCATCCAAAAACAACCTTGAATCCTTATCCCTATAAAATATCAATCCTCATTCAAAAATAAAAATATTATCACTGATATCCAAAATATCTAATCACTCATCCCAAAAAAACAATGATATATAAACGCAAAAAAACCATGAATTCCATCACCAATCATCCATGAACCCAAAACCTCAACAAAACCATGAACCACCATTCCTCAAAAAATCCATGAACCCTATCCAAAAAAAACCTTAATCCCCTAGCCCCTACACCCCAAACTAAACTCACATCCTCAAAAAACCAAAACCCTCAGCCCTAGAAAACATCAAACCCTCATACCCAAAAAAACCATAAACCCACGACCCTAAAAACCTTAAACCCTAAACCCAGAAAAACTCTAAACTTGATAAAAATATAAAACCTCATCCATAAAAAACCGTAAAACATTATCCCGTGAAAACTATAAAAACTAATCCCCAATAAACCCTAAAATCACCCAATAAAACCTAATCCCTCAACCCCCCAAAAAACCCCTCAATGATCATCTCCAAAAAAAGATAAACAATCAACAACAAAAAACACTAAACACTTTGCACAAAAAACACTAATACTTAATCCACAAAATACCAAAACCCTAAGCCCAATAAAACCTAAAAAATCAGAATGAAAAATCCCCCAACTAATCCACAAAACCCCAAACCCTTTTCAGTACAAAACATTAAATGGTCACCCCCAGACAAAAAAAATTAAAAAATCCCTCAACACCAAAAAAACTAAACTCTAATCCACAAAAAACCATGCACCTTCATCCCCAAAAAACCAAAATCCCTCAACCCAAAAATACCCTAGACCCTTATCATTGAAAACCCAGAAACCCACATCCTCAAAAAACCAAGAACCCTCATGCCAAAAAAACCATCAAACCTTATCCACAAAACCCCAAACCCTCGGACCAAAAACCCATAGTCCATATCCCCAAAAAACACTAAAGCATTGGCCGTAAAAATACCTAGTACAACGACTACAAAAAACAATAAATCCTCATCCATAAAAAATATTCCAACAATTGGCACCAAAAAACCATAATCCCTTAGCCCCAAAATACCTAAACCCTCGACCCCAAAAAATTCAAAAAACTATTCCCAAAAAAAACCCTCAACCATTCTCCCAAAAAATCTCTCAACTGTCAACCCCAAAAAACCATTCATCCATCAGCCAAAAAAACACTAAAACCCCATCCCCCAAAAAACTAAACATTCATCACTAAAATACCCTAAAATCTGAATCCCAAAATACCATAAAAACCCAACACCAATGAACCCCAAAATCACTTCCCAAAAGTCCATAAACACTTATACCCCAAAAAACACTAAACCCTCAGTCCTAAGAAACCCTGAATCACATCCCTAAAAAACCTCAAAACCTTAGCTCTAAAAAAATGTTAATCCCTTATCCCCATAAAACCTAAACCCTAATTTGTAAAAAAACAAAAACCTCATTTTCAGAAAACCTAGGTGCATCTTCCCCAACAATTCCTAAAACCTTAGACCAAAAAACCCCTAAACCCTTACCCCTTAAAAACCCTTAATCCTAATCCCCCAAAATACCTGAATATAATGCCCAAAAAAACCTGAACACTCTACCCCAAAAAGCCTATATCCTCAACCCTAAAAAACACTAAATCCTCTGCTTGAAAAAACCTGAATGTTCATATGCAGAAAATCCTAAAAAAACATCCCTAAAAAACTATAACAATTATCCCAAAAAACCCTCAACCCTCAACCCCCAAAACCCTAAACACTCAGTCCCAAAAAAACCCTCAACCCTTAGCACCAAAAATACATCAACCCTAATCCCCCAAAACTCCAAAACCCTCGACCCCAAAAAAACCATCAACCTCCATCCACAAGGAATCCTAAACCCTCGTCCCCAAACAAACCATCAACAACAATCCTTAGAAAACCCTTAACCCTTAGACCCAAATAACCCTAAACCCTTAACCCCCATAAATCACCAAACCATACTTTTAAAAAACCCTTAATTCTCTGCCCCAAAAAATAATCAAACCAAATCCCAAAAAAACCTCAACCCTCAGCACAAAAAAATTATCAACCTTTATCCCCAAAGAACCCTGAACCCACATTCCAAAAAGCCCACATTAGATATCACAAAAAAAAATCCTAAACCCTCATCCAAAAACAACATCAACCCTAAGACACAAAAACCCCCAACCCTCGGTCCCAAAAAATTGTAAACCCTCATCCCCAAATAACCCTCAACCCTCAGCTCCCAAAAAAATTAAACCCTCATCCTTGAAAAAAAACTATCAACCATCAACCCCAAAAAATCCTAAACATTCAGCCCTAAAAAATCTCAACCCTTACCGCTACAAAACCCACAACCCACAACAACAAAAAAACCCATCCAACCTCATCCCCCAAAAAAACCTTCAACACTCACCTCTAAAAAAACTATACCTCTCCCTTGAGAAACCCTAATCCCTAAAATAGAATAAAACCTCAACACACATACCCAAAAAACCCTTAAACATTAGTACAAAACCCATAAAACATTAAAACAAAGAAAATCTCAAACTCCAACCCAAATATCCCTCGACCATGAGCCCAAAATTACCCAAAATCCAAGGCCCTAAATAATACTCAACCCTTATCACAAAAACCCAATAATGTCAACCTTAAAAAACCCTAAACCTAAAAAAACATTAACCCTTCCTCCCTAAAAAATCCATAAGTCTTGATCGTCACAAAACCTTAAACCATCATCCCTAAATTACCCTCAACCATTATTCCCCAAAAACCATCAACCCAAAAAATCCCATAACTATGAGACAAAAAAAACGATAATCCCAAAAAAATCCTCAACCCTTATCCCACGAAACCTTAACCTTCATCCCCAAAAAACCCTTAATCCAAAAAAACCCTAAACCCTCATCCCCCAAAATACCATTATTCTTCATCCCAAAAAAATCTTAAACTAACATATTTAGAGAACTGTCAACCCTCATCCCCTCAAAACCCTCACCCCTCATCCTTAAAAAAACCATCAACCCTCATCTCTAGGAAACACTCAAAACACATCCCTAAACAACCCTCATCCCTCATCCCAACAAATTCTAACCCACCACCCCCACCTCAAAAAATCACTCTACCCTCATCCCCAAAAACCCTCAATGCTCATCCAAAATAAATTATCAACTCTCAAACAAAATAAACCCTCAAACCTCATCCCAAAAAAACCCTCAACCATCAACACTAAACCATTAGCCCAAAAAAATCATAAACATTAATCCACCAAAAAACCCTCAACTGTCAACCCTAAAAAAATCATCAACCATTAGGCAAAAAAACCCATGAACCATCCACCCCCAAAAAACCCTAAACCCTCATTCATAAAATTACTCAACCTCAATCCCAAAAACCCTCATTCCCAAAAAAATTCATAAAACCTATACTCTAAAAAACCCTCATACCTCATCCAAAAAAACCCTTAAACCTTCATCCATGAATACCCCCAACCCTCATCACCAAAAGGCCTAACACGCACATCGCCAAAAATCCCTCAACGATTGGTCACAAAAAACACTAAACCATCAGCCCCAAAAAATAAAAAATCCATAACTCCACCCCCAAAAACCCTCAACCCACATCCCCAAAAATCCCTAAATGATCAACCCTAAAGAACCTTATACTCTTGGTGCCAAAAAACCATAAACCAACTTACCAAAAACCCAAAACTCTCATCCCCAAAAAACACAAAAGCCTCTGCCATAAAAAACAATGAACCCTCAACTAAAAAAACACTAAAATTACTATCATAAAAAACAATTAACCCACAACACTAAAAAATCATTTAAATTCACCCCCCTCCAAAACCATGAACCCTCAACCACAAAAAATACCAAACCCTCATCCCTAGGAAACCCCTAAGCCCTAAATCGCAAAAATCCCTAAACCCTCATCCCCAAAATACCCTGGACCATCACCCTCAAATCAACTTGAACCCTTAGCACCAAAAAAAATGAACCCTCTACCCCCCAAAAAAATCCTAATCCCTAATCAATAAAAAACCCTACACTCTCAGCCCAAAAAATTTCCAGACCCCTCATCCCCAAAAAACTATAAACACTCATCCCTAAAAAACCATGAATCCTTATCTCTCAAATACCCTAAATCCTTAGCCTAAAAATACCCTCAACACTCAGACCTAAAAGAATATCATCCCTCATAAAAAAATACTCAACCCTCATCCCACCCCAAAACATAACCCCTATCTCAAGAAAATCCAAACCTCTAGCCCGAAAAAAACTTGAACCCTCTACCCCAAAAATCATAGAACCCCCATCACCAAAAAACCATGAACCCTCAGAGACAAAAAAACAAAAACCCTTAGATCCAAATAAACTCATCTCTCTATCTAAATAAAACATGAACCCTTGTCCCAATAAAAACATGAACCCTCATCCAAAAATACCCAAAACTGTTATCCCAAAAAATCCATGAGTCATCAGCCCTAAAAACCATTGAACCCACAGCCCCAAAAACCCTGAATCATTTTCCATGAAATTACCTGATCTATTAGTCTTAGAAGGCCCTCAGGCATCAGCCCCAAAAATTCATGAACCCCAATCTCCGAAAAACCCAAAACCTTCACCCCAAAATTCCATGAACCCTCATCCCCATAAAACCTTGATCCATTAGGAATAAAAAACCGTGAACCCTCCCCCATAAAAAACCTAAACACTCCACAGACCTAAAAAATCATGAAACCTCTTTAACAAAATTTCATTGACCCTAAGACCAAAATAACTCTGAATAATAATTATAAAAATAATCTTGAACCCCCAAACCCAATAAACCCTCAACCCTTCGTCCCAAAATATTGAACCATCATCCCCAAAACACATAACCATTACACATAAAACCATAAAAATGTATACCGAAAATACCTTTAAACCTTTACCCTAAAAAATCTAAAACCACCAAACCCAAAAAAAACCATAAACCCTCAGCCCTAGAAACCCCCTAAATCCCAAACCCCAAAAAACCATAATCCCTACCCCCAAAAAACACTAAACCATCTGCCCCAATAAACCATAAACCCCCCGATCTCAAAAAAAAATCCCTAAAACATTTTCAAAAAACCATTAAACCCTAAGACCCAAATTTCCCTTAGCCCCCATCACCAAAAAAAAACCCTCAACACTCTTCCCAAAAAAACCTAATACCCTAAGCACCTAGAAACCCACAATACTCATCCCACAAAACACTAAAACCCCATCCCCAACAATCCTTGAACCCTCATCCCTGAACCCTCAAGCCCAATAAAACCCTAACCCCTTATCCTAATGTATGCATGAACCCTCACCCCCCCCCCCCAAAATTAATCCCTCAACACAAAAAATATGATCCATTAGCACCAAAAAACATTGAACTCTCATCCCAAAAACCATGAACCCAAATCTCCAAAAACCCATCAACCCTAGTCATAAAAAATAATTTAACCAACATCCCCAAAAAACACTGAACCCTTAGCCCCAAAAAACCTTAAACCCTCAATCCCAAAAAAATCGAAACACCTAGACCCAAAAATACCTGAACCCTCACAACCAAAAAAACCCTGAACCCACATCCCAAAAACGCCATGAACCCCTAGTCCCAAACAACCCAATCCCCCATCCCCAAAAAACCATGAATCCTTATCCATAGAAAACCACAAACCCTAATCCCCAAAAAAAATTAAACCCGCTTCTTGAAAAACCCCTTGAACCCACATCCCTACCAAACCCTAAACTCTCAATAAGAAAAACCCTAAACCCCCAGCTTAAAAAATCCCTAAACCCTCATCACACAAAAAATCGTAAACACTCATCCCCAAGAAACAAGAAAATCTTCTGCAAAAAACACTAATACCATTTCCAAAAAAAATTACTCAACTCTCATCCATAAAAATACTTATATATTCTTGATTAAAAAAACCTAAACCACCAAATCCAAAAAACCCTAATACCTCAACCATAAAAACCGAAAACCCATCGCCCCAAAATACCTAAACACTCATCACAAAGAAAACATAAACCCTCTTTCATGAACAACTAAACCCCCATCCCGAAAAAACCATAAACCCTCATAAAAAATAATCATAATTAAAAAACCCTAAACCCAGAAGCCCCAAAATAGTAAACCTATTCCCCCAAAAACAATTAACCATTATCACAAAACACCATAAACCCTTAGCATCAAAAAACCATAATCCTGTATGCCCAAAAAATGATGAACCCTAAACCCTCCTCCATAATTTCTCCAAACCTTATCCTTTGGTTCCAAAAGAGATGACCGATTAGACCTAAAAACCCACAACCCACATTCACAAAAAATCCTAAACCCTAATCCCTAAACAAACATCATCCCTTATACCAATAAAACCCAAAAAACATTTACCCAGGAAATCCCCCATCCTCAATCCCCAAAACCCCGAACCCTCAGCCTAAAAAACCCCTCAACCTTCATCACCCCCCAACAACCTCATCCCTTAACCACGAAAAACCCTCAACCCTTAGCCCCAAAAAATGCTAAAACAACATTCCCAAAATATCCAAAACCTTCATCCCAAAAATAATCTAAATCCAAATCCATAAAATACCCTAATCCACCATACACAAACAGTAAAATATCATAATCCCCAACAACACCATAAAATCTCACCCAAAAATTCTATAAACCCTCATCCCCAAAAAGCTCTAACCCCTTAGACCCATGAATCCCTGAACCCCCATCAGAAAAACCTTGAAACCTACTCTAAAAAAATCCCTGAACCCTTATCCCAAAAAAAAGAAGAACCCTCGTCTCTAAAAAATTCCTAAACCCTCTTTCGCAAATAACCCGAGACCTTCAGCTCAATAAAAACCCTGAACCTTTAGCTCTAAATAACCATAAAACTTGAGCTCCCTAAACGCCTAAACCCTTAGTCCTAAAAAACCATCAACCCTCATCCACAAAAAACAGTAATACATCATCCCTAAAACCCCCTGAAACCTCAACCCCCAAACAACCTAAATTCTTAGCCCCCAAAAATCCTAGACCATCATCCCCAAAAAACCATACAGACTCAACCCAATAAAAGTCTCAACCCTCACCCGAAAAACACTCACAACCCTAATCCCTAAAATACCTTCAAACCATATTCCCAAAAAACCCAAAACATCATCCTTAAAAGACTATGAACCCTCATCCCCCAAAAACCAAAAAACCTCATCCCAAGAAATCATTCAACAAACAGTAGCAAAAAATCCCTCAACCCTTAACCAAAAAGAGCTTCAACCACAAAACACATAAACCCTTAGCCCCAAATATCCCTCAACCATCACCCCTAAAAATCATCAACCATCAGCACAAAAAACCCTCAATACTTAACCCCCAAAACACTCAACCCTCATCCCCAAAAAACCATAAACCCTTATCCCTAGAAAATTGTCAGTGAGTATCACTAAAAAAAAACCAACCCTCATGCCCCAAACCCCTGAACTCCTTTCCCCAAAAAACACACAACCCTAATCCCAATAAAACCTTCATTCCTTATCCTAAGAAAATCATCAACCCCCAACCAAGGAACCCATAAACCCTTAACCCCAAAACCCCCAACCCAAAACCCCACAAAAAATTCAACCCTCTACCCCAAAAAACCCTCTACACTCAGTCCTAAAATATCTTCTACCCTCATCACCAAAATTTCATCAACTCTCATCCCTAAAAAACCCTAAATTCTAATATAAAAAATCACTAAACCCTCAGTCCAAAAACTCTAAACCATCATCCGAAAAAAACCCTAAACCTTAAATCACAAAAAAATCACAAAACAACATATTTAGAAACCTTTCAACCCAGTACCCCCAAAAAAGAAAAACCATCGGCCACAAAAAACCCTCAACACTCATACCCAAAAGACCCAAAATATTTATACCAAAAAAACCTAACCCTCACCCAAAAAAAGGTTCTCTCAACCCCAAAAAACATTAATCCATGGACACAATTAACCATAAACCCTCGTCCCCAAAAAAACAAAAACCCTCATTCCCAAAAAACCCTAAACACTTGTTCTGAGACCACTATCCCCAAAAAACCATCAACCATCAACCCAAAAAACCATATTCCCTCAGCCCCCAAAAAACCATAAATCATAGCCTCAAAAACCCTAAAAACTCAACCCCAAAAAATAAAAAACCCATAGCCCATACAAACCATGAAAACATGGCCCAAAAAGACCCTAAACACTACACCCCCCCCCCAAAACCTAAACAACAACTCTAAAAAATCAGTAAACCTATAAATACCCAAAACACTTATCCCCCCAAAAAACCCTGAACCCTCAACCCCAAAAAACCCTTAACCCTAAGCCCTGTCAAAAAATACACCTTAATCCCCAACCCCCTAACCACTAGAAAATCCAAAACCCACTACTTTAAAAAAACCAAAATAACTTAGCCAAAAAACACATAACCCTCAATCCAAAAAAAACCCGAAATCCTCATCCCCGAAAAACAATAAATCCTCATCCCTAAAAATCCATAAACCCTCTGACCCAAAAAACCACTAATCCATGGGCCCTAAAAATCCAAAAAACCCTCATCCAAAAAAAATTATAAACCCTCATCCCCATAAAACACTAAACCCTATGCCCAAAAAAACACTAAACCCTCATCTCAAAAAAACACCTTTAACATCATCCCTAAAACCCATAAACCCTTAGACCTAAAAAACACTAAATCCTCAGCCTTATAAAACATTAAACCACTATGGGAAAAAAAGCTTTTTGTGACGGACTATTTGCGACGATATTTATTCTCATTGCAAATAGTCCATCCAAGAGGTTATTTGCGACGAGATTTGGGGTCCCGTCGCAAAAAGTTTGGCGCGGTTTGCGCGCCAAACTGCAGGAATGTTATTTGCAACGGGGGGATTCCCTCGTTGCAAATAAAGCGTCAGTCTGAGGGTATTTGCGACGAGAGCCGTCGCAAATACCCAGCAACGGTAAATAGGTTTTTGGGACGGGGTGTTGTCTCATTGCAAAAAGTGTCTCGACATGCAACTATTTGTGACGAGACCGATCGTAAATATCCTTTTAACAGCCGACAGTAATTAATGTGGGCGAAGTTATTTGCGATGAGACCCATCACAAACAGTTTTATTTGTGACAGGTAACCCGTTGCAAATAGTTTCATCACAACTAATATAACATATATATACCCCCATCCGTTTTTTCTATTCTTCCCCTCAATTCTCACTTTTTCTCTCTTTCTAAACTCTTTTTTTAGAGTGAAAATTTCTCTGAGTTAGTTTTTTTACGAAGAAGTTGTGAAGCCGTCTACATCAATAGAATATCATGTTTAAAGGTATTCATATTTTTTTTAATTTAGTATTTATTTCATTTTTATGTTAATTTTTATTATTGTTGATTAGTTGTAATTTAATTAGATTTCAATTGTTTTTTCTTAAGTATTTATTTGTAATAAAAAATTGAAATTATTAATATTAATTCTCAATAATTAGTAATAATTAATATTTATCAACGATAATTAGTATTGTATATAAATAATTAGCGGTAATTAGTCATTAGTAGCTATAATGTGTATTTATTAATAGTAATTAACGCTAATTAGTAATAATTAGGGGTAATTAGTAATAATTAGCGATAAATAGTAATAATTAGGAAAAAATAGTAATAACTAGGAACAATAGTTATAATTAGTAATAATTCATGATAAATAGTAATAAATAGTAATTAATAGTAATTAATAGTAATAAATAGTAAAAAATATCAATATATACTAATAAATACTAATATATAGTAATAATTAGTAATAAATAGTAATAAATAGTAATAAATAGTAATAAATAGCAATAAATAGTAATAAATAATAGTAATTAGTAAAAATTTGTAATAATTAGTAATAATCTGAAATAAATAGTAATAAATAGTAATGAATATTAATGAATAGTATTAATTAGGAAAATTGTAATAATTAGTAATAAATTTGAATAAATAATAATAAATAGGAATAATTACGAATAAATAGGAATAATTAGTAATAATTAGTAATAATTAGGAATATTTAATAATAATTATAAATAATTAGGAATAAATAGAAATAAATAGTTATAAATAGTAATTAATAGTAATAAATAGTAATAAATCATAATAAATAATAATAATTTGTAATATTTAGTAATAATTAGTAATAAATAGAAATAAATAGTAATAAATATTAATAAATATTGATTAATTTAAATAAATAGTAAAAATTAGGAGTAATTGGGGATTATTTGGAATAAATAGGAATAATTAGTAAGAATTAAGATTGATAAGGAATAATTAGTAATAATTATGATTAATTAGGTATAATTAAGAATAATTAGCAATAATTATGAATAATTAGTAATAAATATTAATAATTAGTAATAAATAGTAATAAATAGTAATAATTATTAATAATTAGTAATAATTAGGTATAAATAGTAATAAATAGTAATAAATAGTAATAATTAGTAATAAATAGTAATAAATAGTAATATATAGTAATATATAGTAATAATCAGTAATAAATAGTAATAAATAGGAATAATTAGTAATAATTAGTAATAAATTTGAATAATTAGTAATAGGTAAGAATAAATATTAATAAAAAGTAATAATTAGGAATAATTAGGAATAATTAGGATTAAATTGGAATAATTAGTAATAATTAAGAATAAATAGGAATAAATAGAAATAAATAGGAATAAATAGTAATAAATATTAATGAATAGTAATAAATAGTAATAAATAGTAATAAATAGTAATAATTAGTAATAATTAGTAATAATTATTATTAAATAGTAATAAATAGTAATAAATAGAAATAAATTGTAATAAATAGTAATAAATAGTAATAAATAGTAATAAATAGTAATAATTTGTAATAATTTGTAATAATTAGTAATAATTAGTAATATTGAGTAAACATTAGTAATTAATAGTAATTAATAATAATAATTAGTAATATTTATTAATAATTAGTAATAATTAGTAATTATTAGTAATAATTAGTAATAAATAGTACTAAATGGTACTAAATAGTTATAAATAGTAATAAATAGTAATAAATAGTAATAATTAGTAATAAATAGTAATAAATAGTAATAATTAGTAATAATTAGTAATAATTATTAATAATTATTAATAATTGGTAATAATTTGTAATAATTTGTAATAATTAATTATAATTAGTAATTATTAGTTATAATTAATAATAATTAGTAATAATTAGTAATAATTAATAATAATTAGTAATAATTAGTAATATATAGTTATAATTAGTTATAATTAGTAATAAATTTTAATAAATTTTAATAAATTTTAAGAACTTGGCACAATTTCCAGTGGATTGATGACACTCCTTTTGCTCGATGGCTCTTCTCCTTTTAACTATCACCGACTCAAAACATGATAAAAAATGTGCTCCTGGGTATGCATATAAAATCTTGTATGCACGAGATTTGATATGCATTCATAGGACTATATTTTTTATAATGTTTTTAGGTGGTGATAGTTGGAAAAAGATGATTCATTGATGAAAATGGGGATCTTTTGTCTGATGGCTCATTTACATACATTATTCTCACCCTGAAATCACAATAAAGTATATGGTCGGAGGTATGATTATGCATTATTGTATGCATGATAATGGATATGCGTACCTCCGAGCTGATTTTTCATTGTGATTTCATTGTGAGACAGTTTCATGTAAATGAGTCATCGGACAAAGGAGTAGTCTTCAATCCACTGGAAATTGGGTCACCCTTAATTTATGGTAATTATGAAGTAGTAGTTGTAATTATTTATCTAATTTTTTGGATAATGTTTTTCTAATTTCAAATTATTTAAAAATAGTAATGATTTTATATTTTGTAGAAAATTATGGAACAAGGAAGTCGACAATAGTCATTATTAGATGATCGTGCTTGGATAAATCAGCACAGAAATCCAAACGGTTATGGTTTAAATATTTTTTATATTGAGGGTGTTAAATCATTCTTATAATTTGCATCATCAAAACCAGAATTTGTTTTAGAAGTCATAATTATGTATCCTTGTGAAAAATGTTCTCTGAGAACGTTTGACACATTTGAAAACGTTGGGGGACATCTCTTGCATTTTGGTTTTCAAAAAAATTATGTTTTTTGGTATGAACATGGTGAACAAAGTTCTTGATAAGATACTAATAATTTGATTTTGGATCCATCTCGTTTTCAAAATTTAGTACATGATGTTGCGAGTCTATATGTTCAACAAACTAAAACTTAGGTTGATATTGGTTTTACTCCTGAGTTGGATCCATATAAATTTTTTGAGTTTTTGAGGTTTTCTAAAGACGCATTATATCCCAGTTGCAAGATAAGAAAATTATAAATGGTTGCAAAATTTAGGGCTATTAAATTAGATAATGCAATGTTAAACAACTATATTGATAAGATATTTTCTTTGTTTAAAAAACTATTACCTAAACGAAATGTGTTCCTTCAAATTACTATGAGAAAAAGAGGAAGGTTAATAATCTAGGCCTTAATTATCAGAAGAATCATGCATGTGAAAATGATTGCATTTTATATTCTGGTGAAAATGAGTCGTTGGATAGTTGTCCCACATGTGGACAATCGAGGTATAAAAAATCTCAACTGGGGATGTCTGGAATGATTCCTGAAAACAGATGAGATATTTACCCCTTACATCCATGTTGCTATGTTTATTTATGTCTCAGAACACAGCGTCAATGATGTCATAGAACAAAACCAATATTTCAACTGGTAAAAGCATGAATCATATATCTGATGGTGATTTATTGAAACATTTTGACCAACTGCATCTATCTTTTTCTTAAGAATCTTGGAACCTGTGATTGGGTCTTTCTACTAATGGTTTCGTTCTGTTTGGTTCTTAGGGTAGTTAGTATTCATGTTGGTCTATCTTTATAACTCCGTACAATTTACCTCCATAGATACTGATGAAGGAGACTTATATATTTTTGACCTTATTAATCTCAGGACATCCGAAAAATAATAGTGATGTATATTTGAAACCATTGATTGATGAGTTAAATTCATTGTGGAGTAATGGTGTTAGTACATATGATGTTGCTTTGAAACAAAATTTCATATTAAAAGCTTCATTGATGTGGATGATTAGTGCATCATAATATATGGAATTTTATGAGGCCGAAGTACACATGGTCTGAAATCATGTCCTTACTGTATGAAAGACAACAAAGCATTTATGCTCGTCAATGGAAAAAAAACCTAGCTATTTTTAATGTCATCATAGATTTATTCTAACCGACCATCCTTTTAAGAGGAAAAAATCTCAATTACGAAAAGCCACAATTGAAAGGGATGAACCTTTAAAAAATATCTTAGGTACAAATTTAAAATTTGTTGTATTTTCATTACCTCTAATCAAATTTTGACCAATAATAAACCAATATAAAATTCATGGCTTTGGGAAAGAACACAATTAGAGAAAAAAAATTATTTTTTAGGATCTTCCATATTGGTCTAATTTGTTGGACCGTCACATGTTGGATTTCATGCATATTGAGAAGAACTATTTTGATACTTTATTTCAAACAGTTTTGGATAAACCAGGTAATACCAAAGATAATATAATGGCACGATTAAATCATGCCCAAATTTGCAGGCGACCAGTACTTGAACTATTTGAAAATGTCAGATCACAAAGTTAATGAATAAAAAAGCATCATATACACTGCCCAAAGAGAGTCACATATTATTTTTTTAGTGGATTACAGATTTTAGACTTCTAGATGGATATGCTTCCAATTTGGGAAGATGTGTTGAGAATGGTCATAATACTGGATTAAAAATTCATGATTGTCATGTAATAATGGAAATAATTATGCCGATTGGATTCATGGTTTATTGAATTCTAAGATTTGGGATTCGATAACAAAAATATCATATTTTTTCAAGAAATTTTTGTAGCAACAAAAAACTACGATACACTAAGAAAACTGGAAGAAGTTGTTGGTTTAATTAAATGTAAACTAGAAAAAATCTTCCCGCCAGATTTCTTTGACTCAATGGAACATATGATATTAAATTTTACACATGAAGATAAATGTTGAGGTCCAGTAATGTTTCGATGGATGTATACATTTGAGAGATGCATGCAAAAATTGATGAAAAAAGTACGTAATAAAGAATCAGTTGAAAGCTCAATTGCTGAAGATTATTTGCAAGAGGAAATTGCTTTTTTTTTTCTGCTCTCATTATTTTGAATCTGAATATCCCTCAAAACACAACCGCATGAGACACAATGAGGATAATGTTGATGAAAAAATGGACTATCAATTATCAGTTTTTAATAATTCAATTCTTGGCTTTGGTGGAGTTCATTAACGATGGATTTCATATGATGAACATCACAGAGCTCATCATATGTTCTACTCAACTGTAAATAAATGACATCATTTGTACTGTGAGAGATTCTATCTCTTATTCTATAATTTATGTTAAAATATATAAACTTATTTTTTTGTAGGTTATATGATAAGAATATCTAGAAACAACTTCCATAAATTACAGCAGCTTCTCTTGAAGAATGCAGATAATTTTTTTCTCAATGGTTTCAAAAACTGGTAACATAAATTTTTGATGGTTTAACATATCAGTCTAGTTTATTATTAAATATGTTGATAACCGTTATAAAAATTTTCAAGTGTCTCAACATGCTGATAAAATTGATAAGTGGTTGTGTTTATTGAGTAAATCACCATCCAAAATGGTTGAATCTTATAATAAATATGTGGTGAATGGTTTTCGATTTCATACATGAGCATATGGGGAATCAGAAAAACCAACAGATAGTGCAATTTTATTGAGAGGATCGCATCATATAGAAACTAAAGTTTACTTTTATGGCATTCTGGATGAAATTATTGAACTTTGTTATCTAGGAATGAATTACATAATGATGATTAAACATCAGTGGTTGGACACTAAGAGAGGATTTCATGTTCATCTAACTCATAGAATCATTGATATTAAATATAATAGTCTTCTTGCAGTAAATGAACCATTTTTACTAGCTCAACTTTCACATAAAATTTATTACACAATGTACTGTGCTACTTTAAGATACCTGATTGATTGGTGGAGCATAATAAAAAAGAAATCTAAAAAAAATCAGTTTACTCAAACTGAATGCGGTTCTACTGAAGTGGATGGAATTTAAATTTTTCAAGAGACTACTCAAAATCCATGTTCTTAACAAAAAGAAGTGAATATCGATGTGACACTCAACAATTAAGGGTTGATGGTGATGATGATGTTAATGATGTTACAAATTAATTTGAAATGATAAGATATGATGAAACTGAAACTCATATGGCTTTTGATGATGTCGAAAAGGAATATGAAGACATTGACATTTTCATATACGAAGATGACGATGACGGTGATCATTGACATAGTTAAATGATGGTTATAATCATAAAAAATATATATCTATATATAATAATTATTTTCAAATATCTTCTAACAAAAATAATTTTGTGTTTCAGATGGACCCTGATCTATTTTGTGAGTTGGAGGAGGCTGATCTACTTTTGGATGAGGGGGATTTGGGATTATCTGACCCTCAGCCTAGTAGTAGTTCAGTGGGTACGTAGAGGGGGTGCGGTCTTTCACGGATGATGATTAATGACCCTATCCTTAAGCGACATCCATGTCTTGGCTTCGATCCACTCACACGGAGGTATGGTAACCTATATATTTTAGTTTGATTTCATTAATTTGTTTAAAAACTAATTGTTTGACTATTTATTCTTTTTTCACAGTTTTTCACTTGTAGTTGTTGGAAAGGGGAGCACTATCTTGAATAATTATTTTTCTCAGCTATGGATTATATGAGAACTAATTCCCATTGATGTGCAACTCGGCATGTTCAATCATTGGTTGGGAAATTAATAAATAATATTTATTTTGAAATTTATTTTAATAATAACTTGATATTATAAATTATTTGTAGGGTTTATGGTATCCAATCAATGATATCATGTGTGACGCTATCCATGTGGCCTGAGAGGTGTATTTGCATGACTGTTTCCGTCAGTTTTTGCCCAATTTGAGAAGGATGGGCATTTAGAAAGCAGGAGTGACAATATTTGTTGAGTCGTGTAGAGACCACCGACCAGAGTACATTTCATCTCACATTTTGGATGGATTGTGTTCACACTGGTTGGGTGGTGGATTTCAGAGGAGAAAATTATTGGGTCGGTAGAATTGGGGGAGACAGGAGGTGACACATCGAGCTATTATTTGTACATTCAGTACACATAGAGAGCATCTGGTAAGTATCCTTTCTAAATATTTTTTATAACTTTAAAAATAAACAGTTTATTTTATATTCACATAGGTAGTCGATCATACCAATAATACAGAGTACGACATTTATTATAGGATGTACAGTGATCCAGCCACTAGAGAGATTAGAGGTGGTTTCCAATGTCTGATTTTGGTCAGTATTTTTATTTTCAATTTGACAATTAACTGCATAAAAAATTTTCAAAATTTTAATTTCAAAGTTGAATTGAAGGATTCATATGAATCTGTGACCTCTCAGACACAGGCTAAGAGTCAGGATGAGACAACTGATCAGACCAGTGGCCACCATTTCAATGAGGCGGCATGGATGTAGGTGACTCGGTATGACTTTGAGAAGGTCCGAGTAGTTGGTATCATCTCTCATTTGACTCTTGGGACGTATTATGGTACTGCTACGATGTCGGGGTCTAGATCGAGAAGAGCTTGTGGAGAAGATTCATCTTCTAGCTCACTGTATCAGGAGCAGTTGTGATCTCAGAGTGAGTTTATAGAGGGTTTGTAGAAGCAGAATGAAGAGATGCGTCAACAACATTGGCAGTACGAGGAGGACATGCGTCAATGGCAGCAGCATGAACATCACCAACAACATGAGGAGGCGATGCGTTGATGGCAGAAACGGCATCACGAGCAGATGAAGTACATGTGTCATCTAACTCGTATTTTAGGGATGGAGTTTTTCGACCATCTCCTTCAGCTCCTCCACCTCCCCCCAAAGACAACCCCCCCAGTGACTTTTTTGTAATGTTAAAAACATTTGAATTCAATATTTTTTGTAAAATGAACTATTTATACATTCTGTCTTCAATATTTGTGTGAATGTTGCATAATTTTATTTTTATTTTTATTTTTAATATTTTAATAATTATTATTTTTATTATATTTTTTAATTTTTATTTGTTTTACTAATAATAATAATAACTTATTATTCTTTTATAGTTTTTTGTTAATATTGATAATTTTAATATTATTTAATTATTTTATTATTTTAATATTATTAAGATAATTTTTTCATTAATCATAATATTATTAAATTTATTTTTTAGTATTATATTTTATAATGACTGTTTATTTTACTAATAACAATATTATTATTATTAAATGATTTTTTATATTTTTTTGTGAATATTGAGAAATTTAATATTGTTTATTGTTTTATTTTTTTAATAATATTAATATTATTTTTTCAGTAATCATAATTTTATTAAATATATATATTTTTTACTTTATTTAGTATTTACGACGGGGCCTGTTGCGACGGGATGCCGTCATAAATAGTTTAAATACATATTTTTAAAAACTATTTTCGACGGGACCAAGGGCCCATCACAAAAATTTTATTTATATGTAATGTATATAATTAGAGACCAATTTGTGATGTTTCAGTTCCTCATCGCAAATACTATTTTTACGACGACCATGTCACAATAGATAATATTTCCGACGACATTTTCTACAGCGGGATATTTGCGACGAGATGCTGTCGCTAAAGATTATTTGCGATGGAATCTTGTCACAGATAGCTCGGCATAAATACCTAAAATTCATGTAGAAAACCATCATCGCCTAAAAAACGTAACCCCCCATCCTATAAAAACTGTAAATCCATAGACACAAAATACCCTAAACCCTCATTTTTAAAAAACCATTAACCCCAAGTCTCAAAAAAACCCTAAAATGTCTATCCTAAAAAACCTAAAATCCACATGCCTAAAAAAACTTAAAACCACAGCCCCACAAAACCTGAAACCCTCATCCTAAAAATCATAAACCCTCTACCTAAAAACAACCAAAACCCTCTTCCATAAAAAACACAAAAGCACAAAAAAAACTTTAATCCAACTACACTAAAAAATAGTAATCACTAATCAAGAAAAAAATATAAACTAATCCACTAAAACCCCTATATCCTCAGGCCAAAAAAACCCCTAGTCCCTAAGCCCAAAAAATAATAAACCATCAATCCCAAAAAAACATATAACCATAGTCCCCAAACACCCTATACCATCATCCCCAGAAAACCCTACATCCTCAAACACAATAAACCCTATACCCCCAACCCCAAAAAAACCTTGAGACTTAGCCTAAAAAAACATTGACACACAGCTACAAAAAACACAATACCCACAGCCCAAAAAAAAATTCCTTAGACCCCCAATTCAAAAAGAAATCCTAGAACCTCTATCCCGAAATACACTAGAACCTCACCCCCAAAAAACCAAGGACCATAAGCCCCAAATATTATGGACCCTTAGTTCAGGAAAATCCTAGAACCTCATCCATAAAAAAATATACACACACCCTAAAAAATACTTAACGCTCTCCCTTAATAATATGTAGACCCACAACCATAAAAAACTAGTCCCTAACACCCCCAAACCCTACACATTATCCCCAAAACCCCTATACCCTCTCCACCAAAAATCCTAGTACCCTCAGTCGCAAAAATACCCTAGAACCACCACCATAATAAACCTAGACAGTCATCTCTAAATAACCTAATACACTATGCCCCAAAAAACTGTAGAACCTCATGCACAAAAACACTAGACCCTTAGCACATGAAATTAAAGATGCTCATCCATAAGAAACAATATAATCTCAGAATTAAGAAACACTATACCTTAATCCACAACATACCCTAGACCGTTATCCCTAAAAATACCCAGACCATCAGCACTAAATTATCGTAGACCCTCAGCTATAAAAAATCATAGACCCTCACCCACAAAAAACCGTAAACCCTCAGCCCAAAGAACCCTAGACCATCAACCACAGAAAAAAATAGACCCTTAGTACCAACTAACAATATTACCACATACCCATTAAAAACCTATACAAATATGAAAAAAAAATCCTAGAACCTCAGCCCCAAAAAATTCTAGACCCTTATCCCAAAAAATAGACCCTCATCTCGGTAAAATTCTAGACACTCTTCCCTAAAAAACAATAGACCCTTATCACCAAAAAAAACCCTAGACCATCATTCCAATAAATTTCTATAACATCAACCACAAATAATCTTAGACCCTCATCCCCCAAAATCCCAAGACTGCTATTACAAAAAATCCCTAGACCCTCTGTCAAAGAAAACCCTAGTCTCATAGCCCCAAAAACCCTAAACTCTCATCTCAAAAAAACCTTAGACCCTCATTCTCAAATAACCCTAAAACCACATAACTAAAATAACATATTTACTCAACCCCCAAAAACACTAATCTCACATCTTTAGAACACCATAATCCCTCATCCACAAAAAAACCTAAAACCCCATCCCTAAATATCACTGAACTCTTATCCCCCAAAAAACCCTAGACCCTCATCCCCAAAAAACCATAAACCCTCATACCCAAAAATCCCTAAACCCGCAACCTCAAGAAACCCTAAACCCTCATAAAAAAACCAAAACCCTTTTCCCCAAAATACCCTAAACTATAAGCACCATAAAACCCTATTACCTAAGCACCAAAATACCTAAATCTATAATCCCAAAAAACCATAAAACCTTACCGCCAATACCCATTAACCCTCTAATGCATTTACAAAATCAAAAAAGGGAATTAAAATATAGAATAGTTAAATTTAACCAAATTAAAATTACTTAAAGGAAACATCACCCACTACAGTTTCTCTATTATTAAATACTATGTCACCGGCAATGGTGGTGTACAACCAATTATAATCAAAGGGAAGAGGATAAGGAATGAAAGTTTCATATAAAACATAAATATTCATACTATTAAACTATAAAAAATAATAATTACAGAAACCACATTAAAAAAATATAATAAAGTGAGGGTAATGAAGCAAGTTGAATTAAAAGTCATAGGGGACAATAAAGGTAACATAAAAAACACAAAATTACTTCCACATCGAGATTGTTGACACCAATTACTAAAGTGGGTATATTCTTTCAATATGATGCTTTTATCTGTAGGCCATCTTACCTTTAATGTGATTCCATGACATTCCTTCCTTTTCCATCTGCATAAGTCATTTTCTTCCATAATTTTTTTTGTGGCCCACTATTATGTTGGATTACAAAAATGTGTAGGATTGTCCAATTCAAAAAACAATTGGGATTAAAATTACTTCCAATCCCAAAAAGGATTCTCCTTGTTTTGAATATGGTATATATCATTCTATATTCATTAGAATGGTCATTCCTTCAAATCTCTGGCACCAACTTCATTAATTTATGGATATCAATCCCAAATGATTAATCTTACAAAAGCAATCCGAAAATCATTTGGTAAATCGATATCGTAGGTATTGTTTCCCACATGTCCAAGTACCTTGATTAGAAATTAATCTCATGGTTCCATATTTATTTTCTATTTTTATTAAAACCTCTCCTTTTGAAGGATAATCTAGGATTTTTCTCTGGGTTAAGTAATTTCCTACCTCCAATTATTGTTATCTCACCACTTATATGCTTCATTAGACTTATCTATTTGTGGATGAATAGATTCATGGAGATTCTTCACATGTTTTCCCTTCTAATATGCCTTAACAATTACCAAAAAAATAAATATTAAAATAACTCAAATCATTTAGATTGAATAGAATGATTCCATACAAAACATCAAATGGAGAATATTGAGTTTTATATCATCATGATCTATTGTATGAAAATCTATCTTTTCTAAGATGTAAATCCAAATATATGATATTATTATTCACCAATGTTCTCATAATATTTCCCTAAGTATGATTGGTAACATCAATTTTCTCAAATTCATGAAGGATATAGTATGCTATGAAAAGAATATTCAAAATGAATTTCCCCCATAATTAAATCCAAAGATGGCTGAGGAAGTTTTCATATATTTCCAAAAAATTCAATGATGAATGCAATGATGGAAAAAAATTGCAAAAGAAATCTCCATAATTTTATAGTTAATCCATAATATAATCCATGTTGAGATCATCCCATGACTACTCTATAACATGAAAGGGAGTGTATTAACCATGCTTGAAATGTCCCTTTCCTCTTTGACATGTTTCACTTCTCAAAATTATTACATATACATCTAATTTAGTATTCACCTAGAAGAAATTATTATTTAGTATCTACATGGTTTTTTAGTGCCAAAATGTCCATGAATACTTTTATGAGTCTCTTAGATGATAATGTCCCTTTAATTTCCCTTTATAATATACAAAATGTTTCCCTTAAAGATAAACCCATCATTGATTTACTAAGTCTCCAAAAAAAATTTAACATCAGACTAAAATTATAAGTTATTCATACATTTGATATAATGTATTTTACACCATGATATCCATCCCCTTCATGTATTTTGACTCAAATGATAATGATTTCATTAATTCCATCCAATTTTTATTGTTCAAACTTATATTTTGTGTACCATTGATACATCTCAATGATGTATGGTCAAGAATTAAGAATAAACTATTTTAATCTCAAAGAATGAGACCAATGATCCAGGTCTCTTACATTTTTATATAATTCCATATAATAGGTGTTGTACATAATAATTAATTAATTAAATTACTCACTGAAATATGTATTGGAACTTATGATTTTGATGATAAAATAACTGATCCAAACTTCACTTTCATCACACTACACTTTAAATTCATTATAAAAATTATGTAAATCCAAAACGAGTTCGTTAAATAACCATTTATTAATGACTTTAAATGCTTAAATTTCTACAATTGTCCACTAAAATTTCCCATTTTTCAAAAATTTAGTGATGGGTTCCTTGATAGTTCTGAAATTGTAAACCAAATGATGATGAAAAGACGCCAAACAATGAAAACACCTTACTTCTATGTGAGATTACAGTGGTGGCTAGGACTTGATTTCTTCCACCTTTGATTGATCCATAATAATTCATTAGAAACATTATATAACAAAAACACCACTTTATTTAAATATAAATCACACAATTCAAGATTTATATATGAATTTTGTTCTCACATAATTCCAAATACATGCTGAAGATAATAAACAGGTCTCTCAAAATCATTACATTAAATCAAAATATCATCCATATAATTAAAAATAAATAAACCAATTTTTTTAGAAATTCACTAATGATATGATGAATGATATTAGAGAATTTGAATGGTTGACGGGACATACCAACCACTCAAAAAAGACACCTTTGGTTTTGAATTCCACTTTCCACTTATACCATTTCATCATAATGATCTTGTTGTATCCACTCCTATGGTCATCCTTTGAATATATTGATAACCCATGTCATTAAACGAACACAACATTGAGTCATGGAATTTGTGACCCATATTTGATGCTATTATAATTGATATGTGATTTTATCATCTTTCTTCAGCATCAATAATTATAGAATAGGACACATGATCATGATTGGTGTTACAAATCCACGATCCATCAAATCATCCACTTGGTTATGCAATTACATTGATTCTGTTGGATTATATTGATATGATGATTTATCCGAAAATTTCACAAATGGTACAAGATAAATCATGTCTTAAATGCCTTAAATGGGTGGTAACCCACCAATAATAGAAATAGTAAAATCATTATGATATTAGTAAATAAATGGATGGGATAATAGATAGTGATGACTCTTCTCCTAATGGAATGATTTCTCCTCACCAAAAAATCAAAAAAAATATTTTTTATGCATTGATTTTTCTACAAGATATTTATTTATAAATAGGCTACATATTGGATCCTATGGAATAAAATTTTCTCTTAGGATATGGGATGACTTCAATGGATAATGTGTAACATTCTTTTCAACAGATCAGAAAGTATATGTTGGATTCCTCCCATCATATTTCACTTACCTATAAAAATTCCATGTCCTTCCCAATAAAAAAGTTATAAGAATCTATAGGAATAAAATCACATAATAACTTTTTAAAATAGTTCTTAACAATTAAAAATGAGTTTAGATGCTGTTTTTTGACATGAAGTGTGCTCCCATTTTTCAAACATTTTAGTTTGTTTGACCGATGATGATTCTGAGCAGTAAACAACAATTTCTCCACTAGTGTTGTTGAAGAACATTTATACTACTACCACTATCAATAATAATCACAAAAACACACCCATTTATTATGCGTTAGTTTGGAACAAGTTTTTATAATTTATTTTCTTGTGGTCCGATTTGTGCATGCAATACTCTTCATACCACAAGCATGTTACCCACCTCTGATTCCTCCAAAACATGATCCTCATTTTCAGATTAATCACTACCATCTTCATCCTAATAAATTTCCTTTCAAATATAATGAATATTCACTATTGAATTAATTCTATTATAAGGTAAATTGGCTTGAAAATAACCATACCAATGAAATTTGAATCACTTTCAATTCCCACTTTCAAAGGATTTGGATTTTCCATTTGGTTATTCCATTTACTTCTCTTTCCCTTCATCCATAATAATATTCCTTCTAAATTACTTATCACCTACACTAGATTTCTTATAATAAATAAAATTATAAAATGATGTACCTATATTGTAGTTCAGGAGAACCATTTCCTTTGAGGTTTATTGTTACTTTTCCACCTTGATTTCCATTTTACAAACATCCCCAAGTGAACAGAATGGTTATAAATCTACTAAATCTTCAATTTCATAATTTAATATACCAAAAAAACACATAGTTTTTCCTATTTTTATTCTATAAAATCACTTTGCCTAAATAAATGACTAAACACCCAAATTTACACTTCAATAGATATATCTCTTTGTCGTAAGACATGAAATTGGAAATAAATCTATTGCATATACTTATCAGGAAGAATTAATATTTTCAAATGCTTTTTTAACTTCTACCATTAGTCTATTTTAATATTCCCATTGTGTTATTGTAGTCTCATCAGATTTTTCCATCAAAGAGATTCATACTATTTAAATTTTATTGTTTCTTCCTTTTATATCTTCTCATCAGAAAAATTCAAAAATTCAATGAAATAATTGATGTCACGCATCCAATCTAGAAAATAATCTAGATTCATAATTTGATCAAAGTATGGAATTTAAAATATCAATCCACTTTAATTTTTTTATCATCTCCTCATCTTTTCATGTCCTCCTATGAATAATTGGAATCATCACCACATGTACAATATTCATTAAATGGTGTGAAACTATGCTTCTAATGTGTATAATGATATTGGGGATGTTGCAATGGTGGATGGTAATCATTTTATCACACTCAAATAGTTGAGAAACATTCTTACTAATTTGAGTAATTTGGTATTGTATTTATTCTTTTTCTGTTTCCCATGGAGAAGGAGGAGTACAAGATCAGATTCATTGATTCATGGTGGAGAAGCAATTTTTTCATGTGATTAATAATAATAATGTGGTACAATATTCTTTTATGAACAAAAAATTTGATACCAAAATAAATCATCGCTTGAAGAATGAAATTATTTAGTGAATATGGAAGAGTGAAATGTAGCATAATGACGATGTCCTAAAAGAAAATTCAACCCACCAAGCTCTCTTCTTGTTTAAAGAAAGGTCATCAGTAATGAAGATGCACTACCAATTCTGGGAAAACTAAAGTGGCTAAAGTAACAGTAATGCATGACAAGAATAAAAATTCATATAAATAAAATGTAACAAATATACTTGGGAAGATACAATATTCAGAAAAATTAAATTGTTATTAATGACCAAAATCAAATTAAAAGGAATGGGGTAACTCAATGGTCACATAAAAAAACCAAAATTCCTTCCCAAGCTAATTGATGACCCCACTATCAAAATTAGCAAGAATTCTTCCTAATATTCTCCATTTTCTCCATCTTATTTAACTTGATTCTAGGAATTTCTATCATTTTCAAAGTTGACATGTCATTTTGGGCCCCAAATAAGTGTTTCAAGGCCCATAATTTTTTTGGATACCAAAAAGTGTGGGTTGGATCTATTTGAATAATAATTGGGATTAAAAATCATTACAAGACCATAAGTGATCTACTTGGGTTAAATATAGTTTGTATCACCCTCAAATCCTAATAAAGATAAACTAATATCCTAATAAAACCCTAAATCCACATTCCTAAAAAACCATACACCGTGAGTCCAAAAATATCCTAGACATACATCCCTAAAAATATATAAACCCCCATAAACAAAAAAACCACAAACCCTAAGCCACAATAACACCTAAACCCTCATCACAAAAAAACATTAACCCATTTTCCATAAAAAAACCCTAAACTATACTCCCTAATATATCCTAAACTCTTATCCCTGAAAAAATAAAAACCCATTGGCCTAAGAACCCAAACACTCATCCCAAAAAAATTCAAAACCCTCAGCACCATAAAACGATAAACCCTCAACAACATGAAAACTTAAACCTTTACCCCCAATAACTATAAACCCTTATCCCAAAAAAACTCTAAACCTCAATCCCCAAGGAATCTTAAAGACCTATCGCTACTAATCTAAATCCTTATCCTGAAAAAAACCTAAACCCACCACCTAGAAATAATTCCTAAATAATCAGACTAAAAAAAAACTAAACCCTCAGACCCAAATACCTATAAACCCAAAATCGCAAAAAACACCAAACCATCATCACAAGGAAATTAGTATCCCCAAAAACCCTAGACTATAAAATCTATTAAATACTAAATCCTCATCCCCAATAAACCCTAAACATTCTATCCCAAAAACCCAAAAACCCTCATCCCCAAAAAACATCAAACATTATCCCACAAAAATATTAAACCCTTAGCCACATAAATCCTAAACCCTTGGACATAAAAACCCCAAATCAGAGCCCCAAAAAACCATATACCAATTTCCACAAAGAACACCAAACCCACATCCCCAAATAACCCTAACCCCACTCCACCAAAAAACCACTAAACCCATAGCACCAAAAAACCCCAAACACTCTACCCAAAAATCCCTAAAACATCATCCACATAAAACACTAACCACTCATACCCAAAACATAGTTAACCCTCAGCCCTAAAAAGACAAAAACTTGTAAACACAATAAAACCTAAACCCTAGGCCCCAAAAAACCCAAAACACTCTTCCCCAAAAAACCCTAAACCCTCATCCTTGAAAAGAAAAAACTCTCCCCCAAAAAACCCTATACACTCATCCCTAAAAACCTTATACCCTTATCCCCAAAAATTATAAAACCTAATCCCCAATAAACCCCAAACCCTCAACCCAAAAAAATTCTAAAACTTAATACATAGAAAACTCTAAAAAGTTCATCCTTAAAACCATAAACCATCATTTTAAAAAATACCCAAACCCACATCCCCAAAATAATCCTAAACCCACATCCCCAAAAAACCCAAAACCCATCGTCCCAAAAAACACTAACCCCAAGAACCAAAAAACCTAAAACCTAATCTTTGGAAAACAATAAACCTTCATCCCTAAAAAACACTATAACATTATCCAAAAAACACTAAACCACTAGACCCAAAACCTGAAACCCTCATACCCAAAAAACCATAAACACTCACCCAATAAAAACACAAAACCTTTATCCCCAAAATACCCTAACCCCTCACCAGAAAAATACCCAAACCAATCATCCACAAAAAAACCCTAATCTCTCTTCACCAAAAAATCCTATACCCTCAGGTCCGAAAACCATAAACACTTTATTATAAAACCCCCCAAAAACATATCCACAAAAAACCATAATCCCTCATCACCAAAAAAACCTAAACCTTTTGCCAGAAAAAACTTGAAACCATCATCCATAAAAATCTATAAACTATCAGCCCAAAAATATCCCTTAACCCTCGACCCCAAAAAACACTAAACCCTCAATCACAAAAACCCTTAACCCTCAGCCCCCCAAAACCCTAAACCCTTTCTTCAAGTATCCCTAAACTCTTTTCCCAAAAAACCTTAAAAAACAACCACAAAAACCATAAAACCTCACTACCTAAAAACCAGAGACCCTCAAAACCAAAATACTCAAAACCCACAAACTAACTATCCCAAAAATCCTCATCCCTAAAATACACTAAAACTTCAGCCCTAAAAACCCCAAAACCCATTTTCACCTAAAAAACCCTAATCCATTAGGCCTAAAATACCCTAAAACATAATCCCAAACAAATATTAAACCCTCATAACCTAAAAAACCAAAACCCTCTCCCCAACGAACCCACAAACCTCAGTCATAAGAAACCCTAAACCCTCATCCCAAAAAACTGAAAACACTCAACCCCAAAATATCCTAAACCCTAATCCCAAAGAAACCCTAAAGCCAATTCCTCCAAAATTACTAAACTATCAGCCCCAAATACCCCAAAATACAAAAAAACATGTACCAAAATACCACAAAACCCTAATCCTAGAACACCCAAAACCCCCATCCTCAAAAAACAAAAAATCTTTAGTTCAAAAAAACACCAAACATTAATCCCCAATAAACCCAAATCCCTCTTCCCTAAAAACATTAAACCCTCACACCCCAAACCTAAACACTTATCTACCAAAAACCCAAAACCTTCAACCTTAAAGACTATAAATCATCAACCCCAAAACCCGTAATCCCTAAACAAAAATAAAAAATCCGTATCCCCAAGAAAAAATAATCCCTTATACCTAAAACAACCGTAACTCTCACCCCCAAGAAGACTTAAACACTTATCCCCCCAATACCCTAAACATTAATCCGTAAAAAACCCTATACCCTCAGCAAAACCCCCCTAAACCCTCAGACCCAAAAAACCCTAAACCCTATACCATAAAAAAATAAGGAAACATCCCTAAAAATCACTAAACCCTCTGCCCCAAATATCTCTAGACCCGCCTCCCTAAAAAAACTAAACGCTCAACCCCAAAAACCCAAAAACCCTCTACCCAAAATAACCCAAAACATGGATATCCAATGAAACTAAATAGGAATATCAAAAGACCATAAACCCTTATCTCCAAAAAACCCTAAACCCAATCCACAAAAACCAATACAACCTTATCCTTAAAAATTCATAAACCCTCACCACCAAAAAACCCTTATTCCTCATAATCAAAAGACACTAAACCCATAGCCCGAAAAAAACCCACAATCCTCAGACCCATAAAAAACTAAACACATAGGCCCAAAAAATCCAAAACAATAAGGTACAAAAAAATCTGGACTCTCAGCCCCAAAAAACCAACAATGGTAAAACCTAAAAGTTCATAAGTCCTCATCCTAAAAAAACATGTTACCCTCAACACCAAAAAATTAAAAACCCTCAACAACAAAAAAAACTCAACCCTCAACCACAAAAAACCCACAACATTTAACCACAAGATATCTAAAGTGTCATCCCTAAAAAACCATTATCCCTATACCCAAAAAACCAAAAATCCATAGACTCAAGAAACCCTAAACCCAGCTCCCCCAAAACCCTAACCTGCATCCCCAAAAACCCTAAACCACCAACCCTAAAAAAACACATAACACACTGCCCTGAATCACCCACACTATCAACCCCCTAAAAACCTAAACCCTCGAAAACGAAAACCCTAAAATCTCATCCCTAGAATAATCTAAACCCCAAACACTAAAAAACCCCAAATCTTATTTTTTTTAAAAAACCTTAAACCATAAGCACAAAAAACCCTAAACCCTTATCCACCAAAAAACCCAAAACCCTATACCACAAAAATCCCTACTCCGTCATCCCCAAAAAACCCAAATGATTAATCCCTAAGAAACAAAATACCCCAATATTCCAAAAAAAAAACTAAACCCCAATCCCCAATTATCCCTAAACCCTCAACCCCAAATAACATTGAACCTTAAGCTCTGAAAAACCCAAAACCCTCATCCACAAAAGATCATAACCCCTCTTCAATAAAAATTACTTAAACCCTTATCTCAAAAACTCATAAAACCTTATCCACCCAAAACCATAACCCCTCATCCCTAAAAAACCCTACACCCTTATCCCCCAAACCCCTAAACCCTTCACCCCAAAAAACCAAAAACCAAAAACCCCAAAAAACCCAATATCCTTATCCCCAAAACCCCCTAAACACTCAACCCCAAATAAACATAAACCCTTAGTGCCAAAATCTATAAAAAACACTAAAACCTCATCACCAAATAACCCTTAGTTGTCATCTTCAAAGAAAATAAAAATACCAAGCACAAAAAAACCTTAAATCCTGAACACTAGAAAACCCCAAACCCCTAGACACAAAAAACCAATAAACCCCATGGCACAGAAAATCCTAAAAACAAATCCCCAAAAAACAAATCATCCCTCAATCCCAAAAATACTTAAAAAATCCCCCAAAAAATCCCCTAAAACCTCATTCATAAAAAATTAAAAATCAATAGACATTAATATAACTGAACCCTAGTCCCAAAAAAACTCTAAACCCTAACAAAACCATCAAACATCAGAACAAAAATAATCCTCAACCCTCTTCCCCAAAAAAGTGAAACCCTAATACCAATAAACCCTAATCCTGGATCCCCAAACAACCTAAAACCCTCCTCCCTAAAAAACACCAAACACTCATACTGAAAAAATATAAACCCTGAGCCTCAAAAAATCGCACACTCTACCCAAAAAAACCCTGAACTCTCATCCACAAAAATCAATAAACTCTAAAACTAAAAAATAACTAAACCATTATAAAAAAAACAAATCCCAGAGCCATATGATATCTTAAACCATAATCACAAAAAAACTAAACCCTTATCATAGAATATCCTAAAAATTAATCCAAAAAACCCTAAACAACTGCTCCAAAAATCTATAAACACTCTTACAAGAAAATCAATAAACACACATCCACAAAAATACCTAAACCATAATACCCAAATTACCTAAACCCTTAGCATAGAAAAACCCTAAATACATAGCTTCAAAAAAAACTCAAAATCTACAGCCATAAAAAACCCTAAACCCTCAGCTGCAAAAAACCCTAAATCTTAAGCCCCTAAAGTACCATTAAAAATCATTCACAACAAAACATAAACTCATATCCCCAAAAGAAATCCTTAAATCCTATCCTAAAAAAAACCCTGAACCCACAGATCTATAAATCCCAAAACCCAAATCTATAAAAAATCTAAAACCCTTAGTCCCAAAAAACCTGAAACCATCATCCCTAAAAAACCCTAAACCATCATCCCCCAAAAACCTAAAAAGTAAAACCTAAAAAACACAAAATCCTCATCCCCTAAATTAAATAAACTAATCCCAAAAAATATAATAAACACTCATCCCCAAATAAAACCTATCTTATCATCACTAAAAATGGTAAATCCTCATACCCAAAAAACACTAAACCCTCATCCCCAGAAAAGAACAACCCTAATCCCAAAACCCCCCCAGAAATCATCAACCCTAAAAGCCTAAAATCCCTCAGCACCAAAAAACACTCAACCCTTGACCCCAAAAAATTTTAAACTCATGGAATCAAAAAACCCTAAACTCTAAACCCACAAAAACCTACAACCCACAACCCCAAAATATACATAAATCCTCAGCAACAAAAAAACCTTCACCCTTATCCCAAAAAAACCCTAAATCTGTAGCTATAAAATGAAATCATCCCAAAAAAATAAGAAACCCTCAGCACCAAATAAACCTAAACCATCACTCCAAAAAAACCCTAAACCATCAACCCTAAAAAACCCAAAACCCTCAGCTCAAAAAAATCTTAAATCCTTAGTCCGAAAAAAACCTACACCCTCAACAACAAAAATACCTAAACTATCTAGCCCAAGAAAACCCAAAACCATTAGGCTTAGAAAACATTGATCCTTCATCCCCCAAAAATTCCTCATCACCAATCCCAAAAAACACCTAAAAATGCAGCCCCAACTTTTCAAAAACACTATTCCACAAAAATCCCTAAACCCACGTCCCCAAAAAGTCTAAAATTTAATAAGCAAAGAACCCTAATCCCTCTAACCCAATAATCCCAAAAAAATCATCCCAAATAACCCCTAAACCCTTACACCCATAAATCCATAAACCCGCATCACCAAAAAAAACCCTAAACACTTATCCCTAAAATAAAGAATGCATTAATTCCTAAAAACATTTAATCCTCAGTCCCAATAATCGAAAAACCCATAGACCCAAAAAACCCAAAACCAAAATTCTTAATAAACCCTTAACCATTCTACTCAGAAAACCCAAAATAATTATCACAAAAATACAAAAATTCATCAGCCGAAAACCCCCCTAAAACCTCGTCCCCAAAAAACCATAAACTGCCATCCTTAAAAACCCGTAAACCGTCACCCAAATTAACCTATACCCTCAACCCTAAAACCACTAAAACATCATCACCAAAAACACATCAACCCCCATCCCAAAAAAAAATTAATCCTCATCCTCAAAAAACTCCTAAAACCTCAACCCAGAAAAACCCAAAACCCTCATTCCAAAGAAATCCCTAAACCCTAAACTCTAAAAAATGTTAAACTACCTAACTAAAAAAATTATAATCCCTCATCCTATGAAAACCAAGATAACTCAACACTAAAACCCATAAACCCTTATCCATAAATATCCCTAAGCCCTAATCCCAAAAAAAATCCTAAACCATTCCAACAAGATAACCAAAACCATCTTCTATAGAAAACATGAAACCCCCATCCCAAAATACTCTAAACATAGAGACCTAAATAACTATATCCATTAGCCCAATAAAACCCTAACCCATCATCATTAATAAATAATAAACCCTCATCCCTAAAAAACCATAAAATCTCTCCCAAAAAATCTAAAAACTGTCACCCCCAAAAAACCCTAAACCCTAAAACCCAAAAAAACCCTAAACTCCCAGCCCAAAAAACTAAATCCCCCATACCTAAAAAACATAATATGTTAATCTGATGGGAATCATGTAACACATCTATGTCACAGAGTTGAGATAAATTCAGACATGAATAGTGTAAGGATCATAAATGCACAAGACCCATTTCATGGTATTGGTTACCCAATTACAAAAATAATAATGATGAGGATGAACGAGGCTTTACATAGACTCATTTTGAAAATTTATGTGGAGGACCAACATGCATGAATGGGAGGATCCAATGTGCCTTTAATAAAACTAATTAAATCCCAAATTTAATGTAAATTTCCCACCCAAATGATCCGATTAATTTCAATCCACTAGCATGAATAAAATCTCCAAGGTCAAAAGTGGTGGGTGCCATGTCTCCAAAGCCATTGTGGGAATCCTCAATGCCTCTAGGGTTATTCCAAAAAGACTTCAAGGTGAATATCGTGTCCCCTAAATTCATTTACATGTTTAAAAAAAGTCATATACTTTGGATATGATTTTAATTTATTGGTCAAGGTATTTTTGTCATGTATCCTTGTCATTTCGTTATAAATATCAAACTCCATGTACCCCTTGAAATTTAATTTCGAATTTTATAGTTTCTTTCATAATTATGATTTTTTTCTTGGGTTATTAGTTGAATCAATGTAAGGATTATCAATGGAGTGGTAAAAAATTGCGGTGCCTTATAATTTTGGTTTTAAGGAGAAATTCTCCTTTGGAATCTAATGTATCATCCCCCATTAACTTTAATTTCCTTTGAATTTATTTAGTTTTCATTTATCCCACATTAATCCATTTATTTCTCCATTTTTATCCAATTAATACTAAATTAACATACTATATAATATTATATTTGTATTATATATTTGAAAAGGAATCTATTTTCTTACATTATTATATTTCTCCCATATTTTTCTACAACTTGTTCAATTTTCTGGCATCACTCATTCTGGATGATACTTTCTTCTTCCATTTTTACAACTTTTTATTTGGGTTTATAGTTGTATAATATGATATTTATATAGTTCATAATCTCATGTTTCTTCTTGATTTAGAAATTTTCAAATCCAATACACATATTAGGAGATATTTCCAAATAAATTAATGCTATAGATTCACTCTTGTGAAATCTAATTGTTGCCAAAACAGATTCCAATCATGTTTTAAGATCATGTTATCTCCCCAATTTATATATTTTTTATTATAGGAATAAATTTTGACATTTTTCAACTATTTTACTTTTATCACCATGAATTCAATATTTTTAACTCGTTTGATGATTATTATACTTGAAAAAACAAGCATCAAAAATGAAAAATAAAGAAAACAATATATAAAAAAATTAATCATTTGAAATGTTGTGTTCAGTAACTTAGTCCCAAATTAGATTTATTTTTTAATCCATGATCTTGTTTCCTTCAATATTATTATAACACAAACCATATCCATTTCCACTTTTCTATTTACCACCCATTTGTATTGAAACTCCATTGATTTAAACCCTTTATTTTTTTTTGATTTTTTAAATATTACCATGAATTGATAGATTTTTTTTAGTTTTCTTCTTGATTATATTTATGAACACTTCTTGGAACCAATTTTTGGTTCAATAAAATTCATTGAATCTTTTTATAAATTTAATAAAAATGTGATAAAGAGTGAGTGGGTAATATAAAGGACGACGAGTGAGGGAGAATGACATAAGATCAACTTCAAATTATTCATTTAATATGTCATTGACCAATTGACAATATTGAATTCTACGTTTGACTATTTGAAAATTTCCTCCACTTCAAATCCACACAGAAGGCAAGAAATTGATGAAGATGATGATGAGTACCCTGATATTTAAGAATCATTTCCTATGTGAAGGAAATGTGCTACTTAGAAAAAAAGTGACATGGAAAGCATTAGAATGACACCTCTATCCTTTCAATGTAAGTGTAACATAGAAATTTATTTGGAGTGGGAGAAGAATGCTGAATATGTGTTTGGAATTCCTAACTACTTAGACTTGTAGAAGTTAAGGTTGGTGGATCATGAGTTTAATTACTATGCATGTATTTAGTGGGAACTATTATAAGTATGTGGATGAAAAATGGAGAAATTACATGTTGTACTTGGGAAGAAATGAAGATAGTAGTACAATAAATGTACATTTCTAGACATTAGTTTGGAGATTTTCATTTTATCTTAAGAAAAATTGGGCAAGGTTTCTTATGTCTAGAGGAATACTACTTCTAAATTGTGATATGAATGTTTCCAGAAAATTTAGAGAAGGATCATGAATCTACCATGGAAAGGTTCATCAATTTATTGAATTTTACAATTAGATATGTGGTGTAACTTCAATCCTATATTGACATTGAGGGGTTTCTTCATAAAAATGTGAAGGTAAAAAATAAACTACATTCTAAAAGGTGTCATATATGTTCCCAAAATTTTTGGAAGGACAATCAGAAAGAGCCCAAGTCAACTTCTATGTGGAATGAAACTAAACTAATGGATTCAAATATTATTCGAAAAGAAAGAGAAGAGGAAAAAAATTCTTCCTCGTTGATTCAAAAGGAAAAACTGACATGAAGTTTCCTCTCAAAGCTCACGATATTAATTTTTTAACCTTTTAAGTAAATGGTCATATTTCATCTCATTAACCAATCAAAAATACCATGATTTTTTAGGGTAATAGGTGCATCCATAGTGAGAGATCTAGTGACTATGAAATGCCACCATTGGAGGTGTTTTTGGAATTATAGGTTGAAGAACCTATAAATAGAGATACATTGGTGGATAGATGATATTTAAGCATTCAACCAAAATATGACAATGATGAGGAGATGCATTCGAATATTTTTCATAAGAGGTGCCACATCAAGGAGAAGGCATGTAGAATGAACACAGATATTGGATGTTTTACCAATGTGGCTAGTACATTGTCAGTATATAAGTTGAATTTTCCTACTCTGAAGCATTATATACCTTATAGTATGTAATGGTTGAATGATAGAGGATATGTGATAGTAACAAAACAGTCCAAAATTTCTTTTTTTTAGATTGGAAAATATCATGATGATGTGGTTTGTGATGTTTCACCAATGGATTCGAGATATTTGATACTTGGGATACTGTTGAAATTTGATCAAAGGGTGAAGTATGACTACTTTTATAACCACTTAACCTTTCATTTCAGTGGTAGAAATATTTTTTTTGACTCCACTAGGTCCCATAAAAGTATATTAAGATAAAGTGGGGACAGATGAAGAGTAAAAAAAGAAAAAATAAATGAGTGAGAATGATAGTGTGAAAAATAAAATTTTGAGTGATAAAAAAGGGTGTTATTAGTTGAGAAAAATTAGAAGGGATAAAAAATGAAAAGAGTGTAGAAATTAAGATTGGAAAAAATGAGAGTTTATTGAAATAAAAAAAAGAGGGAAATCAAAGAGATGGAAACAAGTGTGTTGACTGAAATGTGAGTTTCTTTTCTAGTAAGAGTGATTTGAGAAGTGATTTATTGAGGGATAAAGTGTTATTACTCATTATTAAGGATTCATACATTGAAAATAATGATATTGAGCATTCATTTGCTTATTTTTATGGGTATTTACTATAGGAATTTGGGTTTTTTTGGAAGAAACACCTTATGGAATACCCCTATTTAGAGGTCTTTATCATTGGATTGAATTCATACATATAGCCACAATTCCGAGTTGGACAATATATAGAGATAATAAATAACAGACTATAGAGATCCAGTGTAAAGTTGAAGAAAACATGGATAAAAGATTATTGTGGGAAATCATGTACCCATGTGTCGTTCTGATAATCCCAGTACCCAAGAAAGATGAAACATAGGGTATGTAAGTGGATTTTTTCCCCATCAAAAAAAATAATAGTTATGTACCAGTATCCCATACCTTGACTGGATGAGCCATGTACTTAATTATAGCTAAAGAAAACATGGATAATTTTGAAGAAAACATGGATACAAGATTTGTGTGGGAAAGAATGAGCCCATGTTTCATTATGATAATCCCAGTACCCAATAAATATAGAACATAAAGGATTTATGTGTAATTTTTCCCCATAAAAAATAATAGTTATGTACCACTTTACTATCCTTTTAAATGATGACATGATTTATGAATTTCATGGTGTTTCTATATTTTAAATTATTTACATTAATAGTTGATACCACCCAATTTGAATGAAAGAGGGAGATGAATGTAAAACCACTTTTAAATCTATTTTTGGTTTGTATGAGTGGTTAGTTATTCCATTATTTTTAGTAAATTTTTCTAGTATATTCACAATATTAATGAACCATGTACTTAGCTAAGTCATTGGAAAATTCCTGGTTGTCTATTTTGATGATATCTTGGATTATATAAAATCTCCTAACAACCATTTTTAACACTTGTGTTTGGTGTTTGATACTGTTAAAGAAAACTGACTTTATGCCAATCATCAAAAATGTTATTTTATTGTGTATTATATTGTATTCCATGTATTTATTTGTAGGGGTGGATGGGATCTGTATAGATGAATAAAAGGTCAATGAAATTTACGAGTCGCCCATACCAAAGAATTCAACCAAGGAAAGGTGTTTTCATGGAGTTGAATGCTTCCATATAAGGTTTGTTATGTATTTATAATCCCCTACAACACCTCTTAATGAAAATGTAAAGAGACATTTGGTACATAAATGGGGTGAAAAGAAATAAACATCCTTAACACACACCAATATAAATTAGTCAATGATCCCCTTTTAGGGCTACCAAATTTCACAAAACTTTTTTAAATTGACTGTGATGCATAGAGAGTAGTAATTGGTACTATTTTGACTGAAGAGTCACATATAATTTCTTAAATTAGTGAGAAATTGAATATGAATGCATTAAATTATTCATTATATGATATTGATCATTATTCATTAAAACAAACTGTAGAATCAAGGAAACATTACTTATTGAATAAAGAGTTCATTATTTAATATGACCATGAATTCCTTATGTATTTTTAGTCACAAAGTCTGTTGAATTGGAGACATGAATCTTGGATACAATTCATTGATACCTTTCCCTATGTGATCAATTATAAAAAAAGGTAATGAAAATGTGACCTTTTATGATCTTTTCAGAAGGTATTTTTTCTCTTATTATTTTCATTTTCAATTACATGTACTTAAGCTTTTTAAATGATTGCATTAAACTAATGAATATTTTTATATAATTTGGGTATCTTTTGAAAAACTTCTCTTGAAAGTCTATTAAAAAATGATTGTTTTCTGTTAAAAAGGGTTAAATTGTGCACTCCAATTTTTTCAACTATATAATTACCTATAAATAAAACCATGGGGATGGTTTTATGGGGAATTTTGGATTTGATAAAACAATTGCTACTTTACCAGAGCATTTTTTTTTCAAGCATGAGAAAATATTTTATATCAATTTATTTTAAATTTTTCACTTGTAAGGATGAAAAGTACAAGGTTCAACCTAATGGATTTTATTCTACCATGCATGTTCCATCCCATCCTTGAATCGGTATTTCATTGGATTTGGTGTTGGAATTTCCTAAATCCCAATTGGGAAAATATATCATTTTTTTAGAATAAATTCTGTAAAATGGCTCATTTCATTACATTCTCAAGATACAATGATGATATTCATATAGAAGGATCATTTATCAAAGAAATTTTGAGATTATGTGGACTTCTAAAAACCATTTTATGTGATTGGGATGTGAAATTCCATAGCCACTTTTGGAGGACTTTATAGAATAAATTGGGAACCAAATTATTCTTCATAACTATTTCTCATCATTAAACTGATGGTCATACTTATGTGGTGAATAAGACTATTTCTACCCCCTTACATGTAATAATTTTTTTAAAAAATATAAATAATTATGTTTTTACCATACATAGAGTTTCATATAATCAAATTTTCAATTACACTAAGAAATTCTCACATTTTGATATTGTATATGGATTTAACCCAATTACTGAAATAAATATTAATTCATTTCCTACTAATGAGGTTGTTGGTCAGGAAGGTGATGATAATGATTTTTTTTACGAATTTACAAACCAAAGTGAAACCCAACATTGAAAGAATGTATTAATAATATTTAAAGTAAGAAACCATGTGTTAAAATAAGGTCATACTTGATCCAAGAGATTGGGTGTGGTTGAATTTGAGGGAGAGGTTTTTAGTGACAATAAAACCAAAAATTCAACCACAGGGAGATTGAACATTCAAAATTTTAGATAGATTCAATGATAATTCCTACAAGAATGGCTTACCCAATAAGAATGGAAATGCTAGTTCTACCCTTTATTTTTCTCTCCTATCTCCCTTTAAACAAGAATATTTGAGGATGAAACATTTCTAAGATGTAGTAGATGATTATAATCAATGTTTTCATATGCATCGAGGAGTTGAGAGATGTCATGGAGTCAATGGTGGAGGGATCATAAATGCAGAATACCCATTTCATGGGATTAGTTTCCCAATGACAAGAGGATGAACAATGAAGATGACAAAAGATTTACATGGAATCATTTTGAAAATTAAAAAGGAGGCCGAACATGCATGCATGGGAGGATCAAATGGGCCACTAATCACTCTAATTAAATCACAAAAGTGAAAATAAATAGTGCACCCAAAATATCATATTAATTTAAATACACCTGCATGAATAAAATCTTCAAATTCAAAATTGTTTTCCCCCTTGTCTCTAAAGTCTAGGTGTGAATCTTCAATGTCTTTTGGTTGGTGCTAAAAATTCTTCTTGGTCAATATCTTGTCCCTTAAACCCATATACGTGTGTAAAAAACATATTTATCGTGGTATATGATTCAAGATTTTGTGGGATAGTTATTTTTACATGTATCCATATCATTTGTATATAAATAGCCACATCTTTATACCCATTGAAGGATAATTATGAATTTTAGAGTTTATAACATTATTATTCTTGTGTTTCCTGTGTTATTAGGTTAATGTATGTGAGTATTATAAAACGAGAGATTAATTTTTTTTGGAAATTTATAATTAGGGTTTAAGGTGCAAGTCCCCTAAGGGTCCTCATTGATCACCCCATTCAGTTAAATTTCTTATTAATGTATTTTGTTTTAATTTATCCCATTTTAGTCACTTTTGATTACACATTTTTCACCAAAAAATACCATAGGCACATACGACATCATATTATAAGCTAAAAAAACCACAAACCATCATCACCAAACAGACTGAAACATTCATCCCCCAAAACCCTCTAAACCATAAACCCCAAAATCCAAAAACCCTACACCCCAAAACCCTAATTTATACTCCTAAAAAACCAAAAATACTCATCCCCAAACAACCCTAAACAGTAAATCTTAAAAAAACTAAACCCTCATCCCCCAAAAACCATAATCCCTTAGCCCCTAAAACCCCAAAACACTCTACCAAAAAAATCCATTGACCTAAGAACAAAATAACCCTGAACATTCATTCATAAATAATCCTAAATCCTCATCCCCAAAAAATCCAAAACCCTAAGTACAAAAAACCCTAAAACTGTATCATGAAAAAAACCCTAAACCCTCACCCAAAAAAATACAAAACCCTCATCCCACAAAAACTATAGACCCTAGTTCCCATGAAAACCTAAAAATCATCCTCAAAAAACTATAAACCCTTACCCCTAGAAATAGAAAACCCTAAGCCCTAAAAACCTAATTCATCAGCCTGAAAAAACCCTAGAACATTGTCCCAAAATCCCCTATTCCCTCATCCTAAAAAACATAAACTCTTAACTGCCCAAAACCCAAACCCCTCATCAAAAAAACCTTTACCCCTAATAAGGTTAAAACTCACCTTAAAAAAAAATAAACCAACAATCTGGAAAAAAACTAAACCAACATCCACAAAAATCACTAAACCCTTATAAAAAACCATAAACCCACAAAAAAAACGTAAACCCTCAGCCCCAACAACATGATACCCTCAAACCCAAAAAACCATATACCATCATCCCTAAAAAACTTGATACCCTCAAACATAAAAAACCTTATACCATCAAAACCAAAAAACACTAATCCTCACCCCCATAAAACCATAAAACCTTAGTCCCAATAAACCACAATCCTTAATTCCTAGAAATACTTAAAACATCATCCCAAAAATACCCAAAACCCACTGCCAAATAAATCCAAAACCCTCATCCTCCAAAAACCATAAAATCTCAACCCCAATAAACCTAAACACATAGCCCCAAAAAACACATAAACATTGCTGAAAAAAACACATAGCAACAAAAAACCTATAAAATCATCCCCAAAAAAACCTATGACCTCAGCCCAAACACCCAAAACTCCCAGCATGAAAAAAACATAAACCCTCATACCTGAAAAAATATAAAAATTTGCCCCGAAATCACTAAATACGCGCTTGTTAAAAACCTAAACCCTCTTCCCAAAAAAACACTATAACCCTAGCCCCAAAAATACCTATACCCTAATCCCAAAATACACTAAAACCTCTTCCCCAAAAATCACTGGACCTTAATCCCCAAAACCCTAAACCATCAGCCCAAGAAAACTCAATACCATAATCCCAAAAAAGACAAAAACCATCATACATAAAAAACCTAAACCCTCACCACCAAAAATCCATAAACCCTCTATCCAAAAAATCCAGAAACCTTAAACCCCCGAAAACCCTTAAAAGCTCATCCCCCAAAGACCCTAAACCATCACCCCCAAAAAACCAAATAGATTAATCCTACAAAATTCCTAAATTATCATCCCCCAAAACCCCTAAATCCCCCATTTCCACAAAAAAACCTAAACCCTAATCCCCAAATTCCCAAAACCCTTATCCCAAAAAATCCCTAAATCTCATCCCCCAAAAATCCTAAACCGTCAAGCAAAATACCCTATTCCATCAACCATAAAAACACTAAACCATAAAAACTAAAAACCCCTAAACCCTCATCCCCAAAACCCAAAAACCATGAACCCCAAGAAATATAAAAGATCTATATAAAAACTCCAAAACCCTCATTCTCCAAAACTGATAAACCCGCATCCCGAAAATTAAATTAAATTTTATCCCCAAATAAACCTAAACACTTCTGCCGAAATACTCTAAACCCCAATAAAAAACCATAATCTATTGAACCCAAAAAACCATGGACACTTGTCCATAAAAAATACTAAACCGTCAACATGAAAAACCCCTAAACCCTCATCCCACGAAAACCAAAATCCCAGAGTCTCAAAATAACCCATTACCTCATCCCCAAAAATCTATAAACCCTCATCGCCAAAAATCACAATACCCTCAACCTCAAAAAAACTCTAAATCCATGGCACCAAAAAACCTTAAACCTCCATGAAAAAACCCCCCTAACCTATCTTCAATAAATTCCCTAAATCATCAGGATAAAAAAAATTCCTAAACCCTGAACCCCATAAAATACTAAACCCCCATCCCCAAGACCCTAGACCCTCACCCCCAAAAATATTAAACTATTTTACAAAAAAACTAAATCCTCAACTTCAGAAACCATAAACACTCTACCCCATAAACGACTAAAACTACATCCCCAAAAAACCCTAAACCCTCATCCCTAGAAAAAGCATAAACCCTCATCCCAAAGAAAACCTAAAACCCCCAACCCCCCAAAAAACACTAAATAATTATCCCCAAAACCTAGAAGTCCATCATCCCCAAATCCTTATCCCCATAAAACACAAAACCCAAATCCCTGAAAAACTCTAATCCCTCATCCAATAAAAACCCTAAACCCTCATCCCAAAAAACTATTAAATCTCATACCCAAAAAATCCAAAACTCTAATCCCCAAAAAACTCTAAACCCTCATCCCTTAAAATAAAAAAACCCTATTACACAAAATCCTAAACCCTCATAAGAAAAAAACCCCAAAACCTCATCCAAAAAAATCATAAATTCTTTATCCTAAAAAACCCTAAACCCTCAATATAAAAACCACTAAAACCTCATCACAAAAAACATCAACCCTCATCCCCAAAAAAACCCTCAACCCTCTACCCCAAAAAAACTCAATCCCTCATCCCCAAAAAACAATAAAACCCCAGATCCAAAACACCCTAAACAATCATCACCCAATACCTCTAAACCCCCATCCCTAGAAAACAAAAAAACCATCACTTTAGAATAACCAAAACACCTATAATAAAAAAACCATTAATAATCAACCCAAAAACATCTGTAACCCTCCATCCTATAAAATTCTAAGTGGTTAGATATAAGAAACCCTAAACCCTCATCCTTAAAAAACAAAAAACACCAACCACAAAAAACCCCAATACCACATCCCAAAAAAACCATGAACAATAAACCCTAAGAAACATTAAACCCTCATCCCCAAAAAAATCATAAACCCTAATCACCAAAAAATAATGACCCCTTAACCCTTAAAAATCCTAAACCTTATGCCCCAAAAACTCTAAACCCTTATACATAGAAATTTCTAAACACTCAATAAGAAAACTCCCTAAACCCTAAGCCCAAAAAAACCCTACACGCTGATCCTAGACAACTCAAAATTTTGTAAACCACAAAACCTTAATCCCACATCGTTAAAAAACACCTTACCGTAATCCCCCAAAACCCTAATCACTTTTCCCCAACAAAGCCGACAACCTCTTCCCAAAAATCCCTAAACATTTATCCACAAAACCACCAAACCCTTATCCCCCAAAATCCCAAAACCCTCATCCCCCCAAAAAACTAAACCCTAATCCAAAACAATCCAAAGACCTCACCACCAACAAAAAATAGTTCCAATCCCACAAATAAAATTAAACCCTCATCCCCAAAACTCAGTTAACCCACATACCTTACAAAACTCTAAACATTAATACCCAAAAATACCCTTAAAACATTATACCAAAAAACCCGTAAACCCTCATCCCAAAAACATCAAAACGCATAGCCACAAAATACCAAGACAACCCATCTCTGATAAACTCTAAACCCTCACCCAAAAAATCCCTAAAACATAGACAAAAAAAAACCAAAAACCCTTATAGAAAACACCAAACCCTCATCCTAAAAAAACCTAATCCCTCAGTCCCCAAAACCCAGAACCCCCAACCTAATAAAACCATTATCTCTTTTTTTAGAAATCAAATAAACTATCTTCCCAAATAACCCTATACCATTTTACACAAAAAACCCTAAAACAACATCTCCAAAAAAAAACATACACACTCCTACCCCAAACACCATAAAACCTCATTACAAAAAATCCTAAACCCACATCCCCAAATAAACCAGAATAATCAACCACAAAAAACACTAAACCCTCATCTCTAAAAAACCATAAACCGTCAAACCAAAAAACCCTATACCCTCGCCACAAAATCACCTATACCATCAACCTAAAAAATGTAATCCATAAACCACAAAAAACCCTATACCCTCATCCCCCAAAACTGAAAACCCTTATCACTAATAACCCCTAAACCTTATGCTGTGAAAAACCCAAAACCCCCAACCCCCAAAAATCATTAACCGTTATCTCTAAACCCCCTCAAACATTAGTCGGAAGAAACCATAAATCCTTAAGCCCAAAATCCCATATACCCTCAGCTCTAAGAACCCTTAAACCATAATCCCTAAATAAACCCCAAACCCTCTACCCCAAAACATACCTAAACCCCTATCCCCAAAAAACAAAAAACCCTCATCCCTAAAAAACCTTAAACCCTCATATAGAAAAAATCATAATGCCTCACCCCAAAAAACCCTAAACCCTCAACCCCATGTATACCTAATCACTTGGAACTAAAATCCCAAAACCCTTATCCCCAAAAAACTCTAATCCTAATCTAGAAAATCGCTATTAACATATCCCCCAAAACCCAAGACCCTCATATCCAAAATACCCTAAACTACAAGCCCCATAAAACCCTAAAACATCTTCTCTAGAAACCCATAAGCCTATGCTCCAAAAGCCCCAAATCCTCAGCCCCATAAAACCATAAACACTATTCCCAAAAAACCCTAAATACTAATCCCCCAAACACCATAAATTATCATCCCTAGAAAACCCCAATCATCCCCAAAAATAGATAAAAACTTCATCCCTAAAAATCCATAAACACTCAACCCCATAAAACTCCAAATCCACAGCGTAAAAATAAAACAAAACCATCAGCTTCAAATAACTCTAAATCCTCATCCACTAGAAACCATAAACTGTTATCCCAAAAAAACCCAAAACAATCATTCCCAAAATCCGTAAACCCTCATACCCGAAATCCTTAATCCTATATCATCCAAAAAATGAAACCCCTTATCACAAAATCCCACTAAACCCTCATCCCTAAAAACACTAAACCCCAAGCCCAAAAAAACCCAAAAACCTCATCCCAAAAAATTACTAAAAACATACTACACAAACCCCTAAACACCAATCCCTAATATACCCTAAACAATTATCACAAAAAACTATAAAACCTCATACCCAAAATCCCTAAACCCTAATCCCCAAAATCCCTAAACCCTTGTCCCCCAAAGCCCTAATACCTCTTCAAAAAAATACCTAAACCCTCAGAACCAAAACCCCAAAACTCTAAGACCCAAAACCAAAACACCATCAACCCCAAAAAAATACTATAAACCCTCAGCCCCAAAAATAGTATACCTTCATTCCCAATAATAAGTAAACCCACATCCAAAAAAATACTAAAAAGGCATACCCAGAAAACCTTAAAACCTCATCCCCCAAAAAATATATATATCCACTCCCAAAACCCCTACACCTAAAACCTAAGATAAATTAAACCCTTGGCCCCATAAAACCCTAAACCATAGTTTCCTAAAACCTAAACCCACAGCCCCAAAATACCCTAAACCCTAAACCTCAAGAAAAATAAACATTCATCCCAAAAATACCAAAACTCCGTGATCAAAAAAATTGAAAACCCTCATCCCAAAAAACCAAAAATCCTTGAACACCATCCCTAAAAACCCTAACCCCTCATCCATAATAAACTATAAAACTTCATCCCCAAAAAACCTCAGATTTTTCCATAAAAATCAAAAACCCTCAAACCAAAAAACCATATTCCCTCATGCCCATAAAAACCTAATACTTCAAACCCAAAAACCATAATCCATCATCCCTAATAAACCCTAACCAATATGACACAAAAAACAAAAAACCCATTCCCCCCCCCAAAAAAAACCTTAACCCTCATCCTCAAAATATAATAAACTATCATCCATTAAAGACCTTAAACAATTAGCCTCAAACAACCCTAAACCATCATCCATAAAATACTCTTAAAACTTATTCCCCACAACCCAAAATCACAGAGACACAAAAGCCCGGAAACCTCATCCCCAAAAATCAATAAAACCTCCTACTCAATAAGCCATAAGAAATTATCCCTAGAATACCCAAAACCCTCAACACCAAGAAACCCTAAACCCTTGTCCCCAAGAAACCATAAACCCTCATTCCCAAATAGCATTATACCCATAGCACTGAAAAAAACCAAATCAAATCATTCTAAGGACACCTAAAACCTCAACCCCAAAACCCATAAAACTCATCCCCAAAAAACCATATACCATCAACCCCAAAAAATTCTAAACACACATCCCAAAAACCCCTAAACCCCCACAAAAAAGAAAACTATATCCCTTTTAAATAAAAAAACCATAAACCCTCCTAAAAATAACTGTAAAACCTAATCCCCAAAAATATAATATAACATCATAAAAAACCATAAAACCTCAACCCCAAAAACCCAAAAACCTCATCCATAAAAAAATATAGAACCAACATACACAAAAAATACTAAATCATCAGCATTAAAAATACCAAAACCATAATCCTAAAACCCCCTAGATCTAAGCCTAACAAATCACTAAAACCTCATCCCCCCCAAAAAATAAATGCTGCTACTCATAATCTATATACTTCCATCCTAAAAAATCCCTAAAACCTATACCCCAAAAAATTTAAACCCTCATCCCCATAAAAAACATAAACCCATATCCAAAAACCCCTAAACTCATATCCCCCAAACCCCCTCAAAATAATCAACCCTAGAATATAGTAAACCTTCATCCCTAAAAACCCTAAACCCTCATCAACAAAAATCATTAAACTCCCATCCCCAAAGAACCCCAATCCCACAATCCCAAAACACCTAGAACCTAATACCCAATAACTCTAAATAGATGGATAGATAAAACCCTACACTCTCATCCATAAAAACCCAATACCATGATCCCAAAATTCCTTAAACCCTAATCCAAAAAAATCTAAAACCAGAAACCCAAAAAATAATAAACAATCATCCCCAAAAACCGATAAACCCTCAGCCCCAAAATACGTTTAACCCTCAACCCAAAAAACACTAACCTCATATCCCCAAAACCCTAAACCCTAAGATTTAATAAATCCTAAACCTTAGCCATAAAAAATAGAAAACATTCAGCCCCAAAAAACCCAAAACCCCCTTTCAAAAAAATCATAAACCCCCATCCACAAAAATCAATAAACCCTCATCCCCATAAATTCCCAGATACTCTACCCCATAAAACCCAATCCACTCCATCCCAAAAAACCCTAAAATGTCTATTCCAAAAACAACTAAACCCTCTTCCACAAAAAAACCATAAACCCTCAAACACAAAAGAAAACCTAATCCCTCATCCCAAAAATATATAAATACTAATTAATAAAACCTATAAAACCTCATCCCCAAAACCCCTAAATCCTTATATCAAAAAGAAATCTAATCCATCATCCCCAAACCCCTAAAAACCGCTTCCCCAAAACTCCAAAACCCTCAGACACAAAACCACATAAACCATGAGCACCCAAAGCAACAAAACCCTTATCTAAAAAACCCCTTAACCATCATCAACAATGTACAGTAAACTCTCAGTCCCAAAAAACCCTTCATCCCCTAAACATGAAAGACACTTAACTATCTGGCCTAGAAAATCCTAAACTCTCAACCCTAAAAATCCCGCAACTCTAAGCACCAAAAATCCATAATCCAACAAACAGAGGCCCCAAAAAACCCTCAACCCTCACCCCCCCAAAAAAATCAACCATCATCCCCAAAGACATAAAAACCTCCATCCCCAAAAAATATTCATCTAAAAAAACCCTAATCCCTCAGCCCCTAAAAACCCTCAACCCTTAGACGTAAAAAACCCGGATCCCTTATCATCAATAAAACTAAAAACCAAAAAAATAAAAAAATCCTAATTCCCCATCCCTCATTACCCTATCCCACCATCCTAAAAATACCCAGAATCCTTATCCCCAAAATAACCTCAAAACTCATACCCCAAAACCCTCATCCCCCATCACCTAAACACCATAAACCATTAGCCCCATATCAACTAAAAACCCAAACCTCCTTCCCTATAAACCACCAACCATCATCAACCCCAAACCATCAACACTCATCTCCAAAATCCCTAAACCTCAGCCCAATATAACCATCAAACCTCATCCCTAAAAAACTATTTACCAAATACCTAGAAAAATTCCAAACCCTTATCATAATAAAATCCTCAACCCTTAGCCACAAAAAACAAATATATAAAGATTGTGAAAACATAATCCAACAATCCCAAAAACCCAAAACCCTTACCCCAAAAAACCCTCCACCGTTAGTCCTAAAAAACAGTCACCACAGGTACCCAACAATTCTAAACCCTTAGTCCAAAAAATCCTTCATCCCTCAGCTAAAAAAACCCAAATCATCAAACCAAAAAAATTTCAAACCTCAGCCCCAAAAAAACATAAACACTACACCCCAAAAAAACCTTAAATTTTATCACCAAAAAACCATAATCTATTATCCCAAAAAAAATGAACCCTCATCCACTAAAAATTCCATTATGTCGTCTAAAAAAATATAGGACCCTTATCCTCACAAAACCCTCGACATTAAGCCTTAAACACCCTAAACCCACTATCACATATACCCATCAACCAATTTTCATAAGAAACACTCAAACCTTATCCCCAAAAAACCTAAACCCTCATCCCCCAAAACCCATAATCCCCCATCCCCAAAATACCCTCATCCATCAACCCCAAAAAATCTTAAACCCTCAACCGAAAAAACCATCAGCCCCAAAGAACCCTTAACACTCATCTCCACAAAACCCAAAACCCTCATCTCCAAAAGACCTTCAATCCCCAATACCAATAATCCCTCATCCCATGGCCACAAAAAACACTAAACCATAATCCCCAAGAAACCCTTATCCCTCATCCGCAAAACCCCTCAACCTCAATCCAGAAAAAAATCCAATACTCTTAGCCCCCAAAAAACACTCATCCCTATGCCCCAAAAAAACACTACACTGACTGCCTTGAAATATACTAACATGTCATCCCCAAAAAAACCTAAATCTTCAGCCAGAAAAATACTATCAACCCTCACCACCAAAACCACCAATACCCTCATCCCAAAAAAATTTATAAACCATCAGCCAATGAAACCCAAAAACCTAATCCCCAAAACCCCAAAAACCCTCAGCCCCCCAAGAACCTAAAACCTCATCACACTATGACCCTAGAACCTCATCCCCCCAAAAAACCATCACTTCTCGTAAAAAAAACCCTAATCCCTCTGCTACAAAAAACTCTTAAATCCAATGACCCAAAAAACAAAGAACACTTATCCTTGAAAAACCCTAAACAATAGCCCCTAAAACACTCCTTCTTTATCCCCCCAAAAAATAAACCTCATCGCCCAAAAAACTTAAACCCTGAGCCCCAAAAAGCCATCAACCACAATTCCAAAAAAAACCCAAACACTCACCCACAAAAAAACTAATCCCCTATCAAAAAAAAACCTTCAACACTTAGCCCTAAAAAACCCAAAACCCTATACCCCTAAAAAACCTAAACTGTTACCCCTAAAATTCCATCAAACCTCATCCTCAATGGACAATAAATCATTGGTACAAAAAAAACACAAAACCCACATCCTCAAAAAACACTCAACCATCATTCCAAACAAAATCCCTAACCCCTCCGCTAGAAAACCCCTAAACTCGCATCCCCAAAAAAAACCTCAACCCTTTGCTCCAAAAACCCTCAACCCATGGAGAAAAAAATCATAAACCCAGAACATCAAGAAACCCAAAACCACTAACAAAAAAAAATCAACCCTCTCCCCCTGAAAACCCTCAACCCTCTACAAAAAAACCCCAAAACCCCTAGCTCCAAAAAAAAAATACTTAACCCCCAATACCAAAAAACTCACCCCCCAAAACACTCAACCATCATCCCCAAATATTCCTAAACCTTCATCCCTATAAAACAATAATTCATCATACCTTTCCCACAAATACATTATAAACCCTCATCCATAAAAACCCTTACCCTCATTCCCAAGATACCCAAATCCCTATGCCCTAAAGAACCCTCAATTGTTACCATAAAAACCATTAACTCAAATCACTAATAATACCTCAACATTTATCCCAAAAAATCATAAATAGAAGACCTCATTAAACCATAATACCCAATCTCTAAAAATCTATTAACCCTCACCAGAAAAAAGCTCAAAATAATATCACCAAAAATATTCATCCCATTCCACTAAGAAACACACAACCCTCATCCCCAAATAACCATAAACCATTTCCACAATTTTGCACATTCTCAAACCCAATGAAAGCTTCATCGCAAAACCCAAAAGAAAAATAAACCCTCATCCCCAAATAAACTGTCTTCCCTCAGGACAATAAAACCATCCACCCATAGCCCTAGAAAAATTTAAACCCTCATCCCTAAATAACCCTCAATCCTCAGTCCCAATAAATCCCAATCCCTCAACACAAAAAACCTCAACCCTCGGCACCTGAAACCCTAAAACATTATCCCCCAAAAAACCCAAAACATCAGTCCTAATAACCACCAAACCCTGATCCCCAAAATAGTTGACCCTTGGCCACAAAAATCCCACAACCCTCAGCCCCAAAAATCCCACAACTCCCATCTCAAAAAAACCTTCAAACCTAAACACCAAAAAACCCTAAACCATAATCCTTAAAAAACCTTAAATAGTATTCTACAAAACACCCTAAAAATTAATCCCCAAAGAACCATCAACCATCAACCACCAAAAAACATAAAATTCTCAACCAAATAACGCCAAATAACTCATCTAAAAAACCACTAGTCCAATATCCCAAAAAAATCCATAAACCCTCATCCGCAAAAAAATATTATTCCCCATCTCTAAAAATCATAAACAATAAAATACAAAATACCCCTACCCTTATCCCAAAAATTCCATCAACTATCTGCCCCAAAATACCTTAAATCCTTGACCTTAGAAAACTCTAAATTTTCAACCACAATAAATCCTTTATACCTCAATCCCAATATACTATAATCCCCCCGACCCCCAATAAAACTCAAAATTCAACCAAAAGAAACCTCAAACCATTAGACCAAAAAATAACCTATACCCTCCTGCCCCATTAAGACCTCAACAATCATCATGAAAAAACCAAGAACCCTAATAAAAATAATATAAACCCTCACCCCCAAAAACACTCAACACTTTTCTCCAAAAAACCCACAACCCTCAGCCGTAAGAAAACTAAAATCATCATCCCTTTAAAAACACAAACCATCAGCACTAGAAATACCTCAACACTCATCCCCAAGAAACCCTAAATCTTTAGCTCCGAAAAAACCTAAAAAATCACCCCAAAATCCCTCAACCCATATCCCCCCCAAAAATCAAAAAAAAATCATCCCAGTAAATCCCTAAACCCCTAAAATCCCTAGATCCTCATCTGAAAAAAAAACATTAATCATCATCCCCAAAACAATCCTCAACCCTCAGCTCCAAACAACCTCCACCCTCATCCCCTAAAAATGATAAACCCTCTTCCCCAAAAAAAACTCAACCATTTTACCTAAGAAAACATAAACACCCATACATAAAAAAGTCAAACATCATCCTCAAAAAAACCCCTCAATCATCATCCCCAAAAAACCAACAACTCTCGTCCCCCAAAAACCATCAATCCTACCCTAAAACCCCCTTAAACCACAACCCCAAAACCCTAAATTATCATTCCTAATAAACCCTAAACCCAGTCCTTAAAAACACTCAATACAAATCCATGAAAAACAAAAAACCCTAAGCCCCAAAAATCGCTCAACCAACATCCCCAAAAATCCCTCAACCCTGAGCCTGAAATAACCCAACAACATTTTTATTGAAAATACTCAATCTCCGGCCCTATAAAGTACTCAAAACACAACCCAAGAAAACCATAAAACCACTACCCTAAAAACCATCAACCCTCATCCACAATAACTCTCAACTGTTATCCCCAAAATACCTTTATCCCTCATCACCAAAACACAATCAACTTGTATCCCCAAAATCCCAAGAACATTCTCCCCCCAAAACCACCAACCCTCATCCTTAAAAATAAAAAATTGTTAACCTAAAAGATCATCAACCCTCATCCCCCAAAAACCACAAACTCATCCACAAAAGAACCATCAACCCTTAGCCTGAAAAAGAACTTAAAACCCTTAGTAAAAAAACCCTAAACTCCCATCCCCATAGAACCCTCATCAGTTATCCACTAAAAATAATAACTCATCATCTCTAAAAATACTAAAGCCTTATCCACAAAAAAATAAACACTTAGCCTAAAAATAACACTCAAACCTCATCCCCTATAAACCCTAAACACTAATCCATAAAAAACCTTAAACCCTTACCCCCCCAAAAAAATCACTCAACCCCCAAAAACCAAAAACCATATGCCCAAAAAACCATAACTCTCAACCATAAAAAACCTTCAAAACTCATCCCCAAAAAATCCTAATCCCCAATCCACAAATAATCCAGAACACTCAAACCAAAAAACCCTAAACAGACACCCTAAAACCCTAAACCATCTTCCACGAATAATACTAAACCCTATTACATATAAAAATGAAAAATATATGCCCGAAATAACCCTAAAATGTCATACCCCAAAAAATAATAATCCCTCATCCCCAAAAAACCCTAAGACCTCAGTGCAAAAAATACCTCAACCCTCAGCCTGAAAAACAACAGACCCTCAAACCCAAAAATCTCGAATCCCTCATCCAAAACAAATTATAGACCCTAATCCCCAAAAAACATCAACCCTCATCCCCAAAAAACTCAAAACTATCATCTCTAAAAAACCATGAACCCTCATTTCTATAAAACCTTAAACCCTTAGCCCCAAAAAACTCTCAAAACTAAACCCTAAGAAAACTTTCAACCCTCATCCCCAAACAAACCTCAATGATCATCCCCAAAAACACAAAACCCCCAGCCTTGAAAAATCCAAAAATTTAATCCCAAAAAGCTAAAATCGTCATCCCTAAAAACCATAAACTCTCATCCATAAAAATCCTTCAACACTCAATCCTAGAAAATCCCACAATCTTATTCCCCAAAATACTCAAAATACCAAGTTTCAAAAATCCATCACCCTCATCCAAAAATTCATTAAACTATCTATCTAAAAAATGCATCAATCCTCAGTTAAAATAAACCTCAACCCTTTTCCAAAAAAACCCATGACCGTCATCCCCAAAAAACATTAAAATCATAGGTCAAAAATGCCCTCAACCCTAAGCCCCCCCAAACCATAAAAACTATTCCCTAAGAAACCCTCAACTCTTAGCTCTAATAATACCTCAACCCTCATCCACAAGAATCCCTATTCCCTCATCCCTGAAAAAAACCCTAAACCCTCAGCCTGAAAAAAACCTTAATCCCTTATATATAAAAAACTCACCCCATAGCCCCAAAAAACATGAAACCATCATAGCTAGAAAACCCTTATCCATGATACCCAAAAAAACTCAAAACCCTCAACCCCTGAATATTATAAACCCTCATCCCCCAAAATCCCTAAACCCTAATTACGTTAAAAAACACTCAAACCTCAGCCAGAAAAACCCAGAAACCTCATCCCTATAGAACCCAGAACTGTTATCCCCCAAAAAAATGAAAACCATTATCACGAAGAAACCCTAAACCCCATCCCCAAAAACCATAAACCCTAACTCTAAAAAATATAAACAATCGACAAAAAAACCCTCAACCCTATTAAAAGAAAACATAACCCTCATCCACCAAAAATCCTAAACCCTCATCCCAATGAATCGCTAAAACCTCAACCCCAAAAACCTATAAACCCTCTTATTCCCAAAACCCAATACCCTCACCCCTAAAAATCCATAATCCTTCAGCTCCAGCAAAAACATAAAATCTTATCCCACCAAAACCCTAAACACTCATCCCCATAGTACCCTAAGACACCATCCTAAAAAATCCATCAAATCTCAACCCCAAAAAAACATTTAACTTCTACACCAAAAAACCACTAAACCCACATCTTTAAAAAAAACCTCAACCCTCGTCACAACCCCCCCATACCTAATCAATAATCCTCCAAAAAACCTAAAACCTCATCTATAATTAACCCTAAACTTTTATCCCCAAAAGAACTAAAAAATCAGCTATAAAAAAACCAAATACCTTACCCAGAAAAAACCCTCAACCTTCACTAACAATAAATATTAATCCCTATGCCTAAACGCTAATATTTATTCCCTATAATACACTAAACACCATTCCACAAAAAAAAATGAATTATTAGCCCCAAAAATTCCTTTAACCATAAACCAAAAAAAAACCATGAATACTCGTAATCAAAACAAATGAACCATAATACCCAATAAAACAGGAACCCTTATAACCTAAAATCACAAAACCCTCATCACAGACAACCCCTAAACTTTTATAACCAAAATATTTTAACCATCAGCCGCAAAAAAACCATGAACCAACATCACCAAAAGAAACATTGAACCCTCATACCTAAATAACATAAAACCATCAACATTAAAAACCTATGACTCCATAGCCCAAAAAACCCTTAAACCCCATCCCAACAAAACCCTCAATACTCAGCCACAAAAACCATCAACCCTCATCATTAAAAGAAATTCAGGCTTCACCCCCCAAAACCTGAACTCTCATCCCCAAGAACACCCTGAACCCTCAGTTGCAAAAAACCATATACACTCAACCCAAAAAAATCATGAACCCTCCTCCCCAAAAAATCAAGAACCCACAACCTCAAAAAAATCATGAACCATCACACTTAAAATCCATAAACTCACATTTAGAAAACCTAAATCCTCAACCCTAAAAAAATTGAACATTTTTCTTAAAAAACCTTAATCTTCTTTCACAACAAACACTAATCCCTAAACCCTTATCCCCAAAAAATCCAAATCCATCAAAACCAAAAAAACCCTAACTCCTCATCCAACCAAAAACCTAAACCCTAAACACTAATATATCCTAACCCCTCATCTCAAAAAAATACCATACTCCTGAACCCAATAAAAACAACTCCACCAGTATACCCATAAAACATTGTACAATCATATCCGAAAAATAATTGAACCTTAACCCAATAAAATACTAAACACATAGCTCTAAAAACCTAAAACCTCAATGCTAAAAAACAGATAACCATCATCCTTAAAAATCAATGAACCCTTAGACATAAAAAACCATGAAACCTCATCCATAGAAAATCCTAATCCGTCTACCCCAAATAACTATAATCCCCCATCCCTAAAAAACACTCAAACCTTATCCCAAAACTACTTCAACCATCAACCCAGAGAACCCTAAAACCTCAATGTGAAAAAACACTGAACCATAATTTCCAAAAACAATAAACCCACATTCCCGCAAAAGAAAAAAACCCTCTTTCTCCTAACCCCCACAACCCTCAGCCCAAAAAAATCATCTACACGTAGTCCCAAAAAATCATAAACCATTAGCCCCAAAAAATCCCTAAACCCTCATCCTGAAAAAAAAACCAAACACTCAGCCCCAAAAAAATGAAATCACTTAGCCCCAAAAAATTCTAAACCCTCACCAAAAAAATAATATCACATCCCAATAAAATTATATTCTCTTAGTCCTAAAAACATTAAACCCTTATAAAAAAACCTAAACCCTCATCACCGAAAAATCCCTAAACCCTTAGTCCTAAAAACCAATAAAATATAAACTCCACCAATACTCCTAAATCATCAAAATAAAGAAACACTAATCCCCTCAAGCCTATAAACCCAAAAACATCATACCAAAAAACCACAAATCCTCTACCCAAAAAAACAATAAACCCTCATCCCTAAAAAATCATAAACACTTAGAACCACAGAACACTAACAACTAACACAAAAAACCCCTAAATAATCTACTCCACAAAACCCCTAAATCAATAACCCCAAAAAATCCTAAACCATTATCCTAATAAACCTCAACCCTCAGGACCAAAATTTCTAAACCATTATCCCCTGAAAACCATAAACCCCCATTCTCAAAGAACCCTAAATCCTCATCAACAAAATACTCTAAATGCTCACCCCAAAAAAATTCAACCCTAGACCACAAAAAACCCTAACACTCATCCCTAAGAAATATTAAACTCTCAATCACAAAATTTTTAAACAGTCACAACAAAAAACCCTACACCCACTGCCATAAAATACACTAATCCCTCAGCCCCAAAACCCCCTCAAACCTCATCCCCAAAAATCCCTCAACCCTCATCTCTAAAAAACTTTAAACCATCATCCCCTAAAAAACCACATCCCTAAGCCCAAAAAAATTTCAAAATTCATCCATAAAAACCTAAATCCTGACCCAAAAAAACTCTCAACTATGTTCTCCAAAAATACCTCAACCCCTAGCAACAAAACCCTCAATCCTAAGCCTGAAAAAACCATAAACACTCATCCAAAAAAACAATAAACCCTCTTCCCCAAAAAACATTAAACAATCTACCACAAAAAAATAAAAACACACATCCCTAAAAAACCATAGACCCTCGCCCTGAAATAGACCGAAACCGTTATCCCCAAAAATGCATAAACCCTCAACCCCAAAGAACCCCAAACTCTAAGGCACAGTAAATACAAAACCCTCATCCCCAATAAACCTCAATTCATCTCCCATAGAAACTCTAATCCATATTTCAAAAAAACCCTCAAAACTCATCTCAAAACACACTAAACCCTACATCCCAAAAAAACTCATCCTCACCACCAAAACAAACTCTAGACAGCCAACCCCATGAATCCTTCAACACTCTACCAAAAAATTCTCTCAACTCTTTGCCCCAAAATAACCTGAAACCCAACCCCAAAACACTAAACCCTATCCCAAAATCACTCAGCCCTCAGAACCACATAACCTTAGACCCTCCATCACAAAAAGCCATCAACCCCCACCCATCGAAAACCCTAAACAGTCATCTCCAAAAAAACCCTATAACAAAATCCATAGGAAAACACTAAACCATAAACTCCAAAATCCAAAAAACCTCAACCCCATGAAACCATAAAACCTTATCCTCCAAACCCCTAGAACCCTCATATATTAAATATCATAAACCTCAGACACTATAAACCCTAAACCCTCTTCCACCAGAACATTGAACCTTGAGCTTTAAAAAAATATGAACCCTCAACACCCAAAAATTATCAACACTCATCCCAAAAAACCATCAAATCAAAGCCCAAAAAAACTCAACCATTAATTCCAAAATACTCTTAAACCTCCACACCAAAAAACCCTAAATACTCATCCCAAAAAACTCAAAATCCTCATCCCAAAAAACCCAAATCTCACAATCCCAAAAAAACCATCAACCCTTAGACCTAAAAATATATAATCCCTCAGCCCATGAAAACCCTAAACACACATCCCTAGAAAACCCTAAACATCTAGCCCTAGAAAATCATAAATCCTTAGGCCTAAAATCCCTTAAACAATCCACCCTAGAAAATTTTAAACCCTTATCCCTAGAAAATACTAAAACATATTCCCCAAAAAACATTAAATCCTTATCCCCTAAAAACCCTAAACCATCGGCCCAAGAAAACCCTAAATCATCATCCTAAAAAAACATGAAACCCACATCCCCTAAAAACCAAAAAACCCATAGATAGAAAACCCTGATCCCTAATCCCCAAAAACAAAAAAACCCTCCACAAAAAAATTTCCAAAACACCAGAAAACCCTAAACCCCAAACCCCATAAAAAATCTACACTATCAACCCTATAAAACCCTACACCCTCATCCATAGAAAACACTACACCCTTAGCCCCAAATTCCATTCAACACCAATCCCAAGAAAATCCTAAACCCTCAGCCTAATAAACCCCTAAACCACCATCCCTAGAAAATTGTAAACCATGTTCCCTAAAAAACCCTTAAACATCAGCTCCAAAAAAACCTTAAACCCTCATACCCAAAAACCCTAAACTATCATCCCCCCAAAAAGCCTAAATCCTCATCCCCCAAAAATCCTAAACAACTACCTCTTAATAACCCTATACCATTATTCCTAGAATACTATAATCCCGAATCCTTATAAAAATCTCAACCATCGGACCATGGAATACAATAACAATCATCCATAGGAAAAAAAATCCCCATCCTAAGAACAACCCTAAACCATTATCCCCAAAATCCTAAATTCTCACCCCCAAAAACCTTCAACCCTCAACCCGAAATAAATTTTAACCCTCAAACCCAAAAAACCAAAAACCATCCACCCTAAAAAACAGTAAACCGTCAGCCCCCAAAAAAACCCTAAACCCTCTTCCACATAAAATCATGATACCTTTTCACTAAAAACCCTAAATCTAAATACCTAGAAAACATTAAACCAATCGACCCAAAAAAACATGAACCACCATCCAGAATAATCAATGAACCCTCAACCACAAAAATACCATGAACCCTCAGCCCCAAAAAATAATGAACCCTCGACCCCCAAAAAACATAAATCCTTACCACTAGAAAACCCTGAACCCTCTTCCCAAAAAATCTTAATCCCCAAAAAACCTAAACAACCATCACAATAAAACCAAGTCACTCATCCTCATAAATAAATAAACCCACAGTCCTATAAAACCCTATACCCTCATCCACAAAAAAACACTAACACCTCAGCCTTACAAAACCATTAACCCTTAGACCAAAAAATCCATAAACCCTGAGAACCATAAAACACTAAACCCTATGACCATAAATCCCTGAACCCTCAACCTAAAAAACCCTAAACATTCCACATCGGAAAACCATGAACCATTAGAATTTGAAAACATGGAACCCTCAACCCCATTAAACATAGAACCCTCAACCACACAATACTCTCAACCCTCAGACCAAAAAATGAAAAACCCATAGCCCAAGAAATCTCAAAACACTCAACCCTATAAAACCCTAAACCCTAATGACAGGAAAATCCGAAAAAATATTCCATAATAAACCCAATAATCCCAGTCATAGAAAACCCTAAACATTTATCCATAAAAAAATATATACCCTAATCACCAGAAAACTCAAACTAGACTTCGCCCCGAAATACATAAGCCCTCCACCCTCAAAAACCCTATACCCTAAAACCTAGAAACCCCTAAACCACATACCAAAGAACCCTTAGCCCTTGAAAAGACAAAACCCTCAACCCAGGAAAATCCTAAATCCTATGTCCTAGAAAACCCTAACCCCTAACCCCTAGAAAACCATAATCCCTAACCCATATAAATAAATAAACCCTCATCCAAAAAAAATAAAAACTATAAACCCCCAAAAAACTATTAAACCACAACCCCAAAAACCCATACCCCTCACCGCTAGAAAACTGTAATCCCTCTACCCCAAAAAAATCAAATCCTTAAGCCCCAGAAAACCCTAAACCTCCATCCTTAGAAATCCATAAACCCTAATCCCCATAAAACTCAAAATCCCCTTCTCCACCAGTCCCTAAAACCTAAACCACAAAAAAAATCAAAACCCCATCCATTGAGAACCATAAACCCTCATCCCCAAAAAACCATAAATGCCAAACCCCAAAAAAACCTTAAACCCCATCCCTAGAAAACCCTAAATCCTCATCCCTAGAAAACCATAATCACTCATACCTAGAAAATCCTAAACCATTATCCTTATAAAACCTAAACCTATAGCCCCCTAAAACCCTAAGCACTCATCCCTATAAAGTAAAAAACCATTTTCTTGGGATAACACTAAACACTCAGCCATAGAAATCACTAAACCCTCCCTACCAGTCAAGAATTAAAAAACCCTCAACCACTAAAAACTCTAATCTCTTTACCACAAAAAACCTTAACTGAGTATCCCTGAAACCCCAAAAACATAATTTCTAGAAAACCTAAATCCTTATACCTAGGAAACCCTAAACCTTCATTCACACAAAACCCTAATCCCTCATCCCCACAAATACATAAACTCTAATCCATATAAAACCTTAAACCCTCATCCAAACAATTCCATAAACACTCTTCCCTTGAGAAATATAATCCCTCAACCTTATAAATCCCTAAACCCTAATCCTAGAGAAACCCTAAATCCTCTTCCCTAGAAAATCTAAAACCCTCAACCCTAGAATATTCCAAACCCTCATCCATTGAAATATTTAAATCTTCATCCCTAGAAAAAACCTAAAACGTCATCCCTAGAAAACCCTAAACCCAATTCTCTAGAAAGAAATAAACACTCATCCCTAGAAAAACCAAAATCCTCATCCCAAAAAACAATAAACCCCCATACAATGATAATTCAAAACCCATATCCCCTGAAAACATTAAACCCTCACCTCCTAAAGAACCTAAAACCTCATCCCAAAAAACAGTAAACCCTTTTGACTTAAAAAATCCCAAACCATCAGCCCTAAAACTCTCTAAGGACTCATCCCCAAAACACCCTCAACCCCAAAGAGCTTATACTCTGAAAAAAACCACAACCTTCAATGTTAAAAAACCCTATACCCTAATCAATAATAAATGGTTAACCCTTATCCCCAAAAAATTGAATACCCTCATCCTAAAAAATTGTAAACCCTCATCAATAAAAAAAACCATCAACAATCAGATTCAAAAAACCCTCAACACTCAGCCCCCAAAAACCCCTCAACATTTAATCCAAAAGAACTATAAACCTCAACCCCAAAAACCCTAAACACTCATCCACATCAAACCATAAACACCCATCCCCAAAAATACTAAAAAACTATCCCCAAAAAACATTCAAATATCATCCAAAAAAACCAACACCCCTCATCCCCCAAAACAATTAAACACTCATCCACAAAAAAACCCTAACACTTAGCCCCCGCCACTAAAAACACTCAACCCCCAGACCAAAAAACACACACAACCCTTTGCCTTAAAATGCACTGAACCCTCTACCCTAAAAACAAAGACCCACTACCCTAATAATACTATAAACACACCATCCCAAAACCTTGATCTCCCTTTCCGAAAACCCTATAAACCCTCATCACTAAAAAACCCAAAATCCTAAGCCCCCAAAAACCATAAACCCACATCCCCAGAAAACCATCAAATCCCAGCCCCCCTATAAACCAAAACCCCCATACCCAAAACCCATTAACCATCATCTCTAAAAAAATATAAACCATTTCCCGTAAAACCCATAAACCCCCACCACAAAATACTTTTAAACCCTTAACCATAAAAAATCCAAATCCTCAGACTATAAAATCAAAAAACACTCATCCCAAAAAACAATATACCCTCATCCACAAAAAACCATGAAACCTCTTCCAAAAAATTCATATACACTCGTCCCAAAAATACCCTCTACCCTCATCCCCAAAATCCCTTAACACTTATCACCAAATAAACATTAACCCTCAACACCAAAAAAACCATCCCAAGAAAAAAACCCTCAACCCTCGATGAAAAAAAAAACCTAATCCCTCATCTCCAAAATACAGTCAACTATTAACCACAAAAAACCATAATCCATATTCGCAAAAATCCATCAACCCTTATCCCAAAATAACCCTCAACCTTAATCCCCAAAAAACATTTAACAGCCAGAAAAAATACCACACATTTTCAACCCAAAAAAACTGTCGACACCAAAAAGATCTCAAAACTCATTCCCCAAAACTCTAAGCACACATCCATAAAAAATCGTAAACTCTCATCCCCAATAAACCTAACCCATTGTCACTAGAAAAACGTATTCCCCTCTCCAGAAAACACACCCAATCTTTATCCCAAAAAATCCTAAACCCTCTGTCTCAAGCCCCATTATTACTCAACCCTATGCCCCAAAAAACCCTCAACACTAAGAATAAAAAAATGAACCGTCAGCCTGAGAAAACCTAAACATTCATCCCCCAAAAACTAAATCCCACAACCCCAAAAAACACTGAACACTCATCACCAAAAAACCTTAAACCCACATCGCAAAAATACCTTCAACCATCAACACAAAAGAAGAAATAAACCATAACCCCCCAAAAAACCACATCCGACAGCCCTAAAAACTGAAAACAATCATCCCCAAAACCCTTCAAACCTAAACCCCAACAAACTATAAACCCTAAGCCCCAAAACATCTAAACACTCGGCCCTAAAAACACCTAAACCATCATCCCCACAAAAAACTAAACCATAAACCCAAATAACACGTATACCCTCATTCACAAAAAACTATCAACCCTTAGATAAAACAAATTTCAAACCATCTTACATGAAAAAACCTCTACCCTTATCCACAAAAAATCCTCTTTCCCCATCCCTAAAGAACCCTAACCCCTTATAACTAAAAAAATAAAAAACTGTAAACGAAAAAAAATATAAACCCTCAACTATAAAAAAATATTGAACCTATAGCCCAAAAAAACACTCAACCCCTGACCAAAAAAACCCTAAACCCACACCTCCCAAAAAACATGAACACTTTTAGAAAAAAAACCTTAAACCATTAGACACAACATCCTTCAAGAATCAGCTTCAAAAAACATTAACCCTCATTCACAAAAAATCATGAACCCTCTACACCGAAAATCATTGAACACTAGCACCTAAAAACCTAAAACCTCATCCAAAAAACACCTTATATCTCATATTGAAAAAAAAACGTATCCCCAAATAACCAAAATCCCTAATCCTTAAAAAAATAATAAACCCTCATCCCCAAAAATTTCTAAACCATATGACCCAAAAAACACTAAACCATCAAAAAAAATGCCTTAAACCCCAGCCCCCCAAACCAAAACCCAAACCCCTCATCCTAAAAAACCCTAAAAACCTCCACTCTTGAAAAACCTAAGCACCTAGCCCCAATAAATCAGCACTCTCGGTAAAAAAGACCTAAACACTCAACCCCGAAACCCCCCAAACATTTATGTCCCAAAAAACCTTAAACCATCCTAACAAATAAATTACTCATCCAACATCACCAAATAACCCTAAATACTTGCGCCTAAAAGACATAAATCATAAATCCTTGAAACCCCTAAAACCTCCAGCCCTAGAAACCGTAAACTCTCACCCCCAGAAAACCCTAAACCCTCAGCTCCAAAAAACCCTAAACCATCTTCCCAAAAAATAATTATTCCCTAATCCATAAAAATCACAAAACCCTCATCCCTAGAAAACCCTAACCCTCAGGCATAAACCCCAAAAACCCATAGTAATAAAAAACACTAAAAACTATTCCAAAAAAACCCTAAATACTTATCCCCTAGAAAACCTAAACCGTATTCCCCAAACAACACTAAATAGTCAGCCCCAAAATATCCTAAATGAAAAAAAACCCAAATCCTAAGCACACAAAAACTAAACACTCACTCCTAATAAACTATGAACACCCATCCCTAAAAAATCCCAAAACCTCTTCCCCAAAAAACCCTAAACCCTCAGAGCCAAAATACCCTAAACTCTAAACCCAAAAATACCCTAAAACCTCAATCCCAAAAATCCATAAATCCTAGACTACAATAAATACTAAAAACTCAACCTAAAGAGTACCTAAACAATCATCCCCAAAATACCCTAATCCTTCAGCCCCAAAAAAAGAAAAACCCACAGCCCTATAAAACCAGAAACCCTTATCCAAAAAAAAACATAAACACTCGGCCCCAAAATAAACTATACCATAATCCCACCGAAACCTTATTCCAAGCGCCCTAGAAACTCTTGAACCCTCTACCATAAAAATCTCAAAACCATATTCTTTAAATAAATCTGAATCATCCGCCATAAAAAACACTGATCCCACATCCCCAGAAATCCTAAACCTCAAGCCCCAAAAACCCTACACCCTTAGCCTCCAAAAAACATAAACACTCAACTTAAAAGACCATAACCCCACATCCCCACAGCCCAAAATCCCCTAATCACCCATCCCAAAAATAAAAAAAAAACATCATCTCCAAAAAATTATTAAACATCATCTCCAAAAAATCCAAAACTCTATTTCCCAAAAAAAATAATCCATCATTCCCAAAATTGTATAAAAACTCACCCAAAAAATACCCAACACCCTCATAGACAAGTAAAATACCCCCTTAACCCAAAAAACCCTAAATACTTTGTGAAAAAAATAAAAAACCCTCAAGATAAGAAAACCATAAACTCTCAGCCCTAAAAACCCTAAATTATAACCCCCAAAATACCTCAAACCATCATCCCCACAAAACACATTACCATCATTCCTAAAAAACCCAAAATTCTGAATCCCAAAAAACCAAAACCTTCATTCCAAAACCCTTAAACCCTCAGCCAATGAAAACTATAGATCATTTTCCCCAAATATCCCTCAATCCTCAGTGCCATAAATCTCTAAAACCTCATCCTCAAGAAAACCCAAAACCCTCAACCTCAAAAAATTCTAAGACCTCAACACCAAAAACACTAAACCCTCAACCCCAAAAATCCCCGAACAATAAATCCCAAAAAACACTAAACCCTGAACCTGTAAAATCACCAAAAACCCATCCTCAGAAAACCATAATTCCTCAACCAAATATTACTAAAACATCAGCCAAAAATACCCTAAAAAATAATCCCTAAAAAAGAATAAACTCACATCCTTAAAAAACCTAAACCCTCATCTCCCCGAACCCTAAAATCCTTATCCCCCAAAATCAAAAGATCTTATCTGAAAAAGAACCTAAAACCATCATTCCATAAAACCCTTATACCTTCTACCAAAAAACAAAACATATACCATCAACCCCAAAAAAATTAAACCCTCAGCCCCAAAAAACCCAATGACCCAGAAAACCATAAACCCTCATCCCCCAAAAACCATAAAACCTTATACCCAAAAAATCATAAAACCTAATACCCAAAAAACATAAACCCCAATCTTCATTAAAGCCTAAAACATAATCCCTAGAAAACCCAAAACACTCATTAAAATCCTAAATCCTAAGAACCAAAAAATCCTAAACCATCATCCCAAAAAATCCCTAACCCAAAAAAAACCCTATATCCTATTCCACAAAAATCTCTAATCCCTAATCCCACAAAACCCTAAACCCTTATCCCCAAAAAACCCTATACCCTCATCCCTAAACAACCCTAAACCCTAAACCAGAAATTTATATAAACACTCAACCTCACTAAACCACTAAACCCTCAACCCCATATTACCATAAACCCTCATCCCAAAAAACCCTACACACATAGCCCCAAAGAACCATAAACCCTCAGAACTAGTAAACCCTAGACCCTTAGACCAAAAAAATATTAAACCCTCATCCCAAAAAAACCATAAAACACCAACCCAAAAAAACATTAAAACCTTATCCCCAAAAAATATAAAACCTCATCCCCCTTAAATCCTAACCTCTTATCCCTAAAAAACAGAAAAATCCACCCCCAAAAAATTCAAAGCATTAATACCCAAAAATAAATAAATCCATCAAACCATAAATTCCTAAAGACTCATCCAAAGAAAACATAAACCCTTAAAAAACAAAAAACCCCTTATCCCCTATAAACCCTAAACCCTCAACACCGAAAAACCCTAAACCCTCATCCAAAAAATTCTAAATCTTTATCCCAAAAAAACCCTAAAAACTCAGACCCAAAAAACATTAAACCCCCATACCAAAAAACCATAATGATCCAACCCAAATAACCCCGAGTGCTCATCGCTAACAAACCCTAAACCCTCAAACCCACAAAATCCAAAACCATTATCCAAAAACACCCCTTAACCATCATCCCAAAACACCTAAACCCTCATCTCCAAAACACCCAAAACCCACAGCCCTAAAAAACCCTAATCCAACATCGAAAAAAACATAAAACCAGACCCAAAAAAACCCCTAACCCTCAGCCCTAAAAAACCCTTAACCCTCAGAGCCAAAAAAACCCTAAACCCACACCCCCATAAAACACTAAATCTTAACCATAGAAAACCCTAAACCCTCTTGACCAAAAACCCCTAATAATCATCCCCAAAAAACACAAGAACCATATTTTCCAAACACCACTAAATGTTCAGCCCTAAAAATTTTTAAGCCTACATATTTAAAAACCCCTTATCCCACACCCACAAAAAAACCTAAACACTCTCCCCCAAAAAACGTAAACCCTCAGCCCCCAAAAATTGAGTCCCTATGCACCAAAAAAAACTAAACATTCCTTCTAAGAAACCCTAAACCCGCATCCCAAAAAATCCCTGAATCATCTTCCAAAAATATCCATGAACACTTTATCCTGAAAATCCATAAACCCTCAACCCTAAGAACCTAAATCAATCACCCAAAAAACCATAAACCCATAGTCTCAAAAACCACAGAACTATATTCCCAAAAACCACTAAATATCACCCCCAAAAATGCTAAATTTTCAGCCCTATAAAATAGTAAACCCTCCATCCCAGAAAACCCTACACCCTCGTATCCAGAAAACCCAAAACTATCAGAATAAAAAACCCATAAACCATCATCCACAAAACCCTTATACCCTCAAAACTGAAAAAACCCTCATCCCCAAAAAATAAAAAACTCATAGCCCCAAATAACCCAAAATCTTAATCCCTAAGAAAAATTATATCATCATCCCTAAAAAACCCTAAACCCGAATCCCCAAAAAACCCTAAACACTCCATCTTAAAAACCGTAAATTCTTAGCCCAAAAAAAACATAAACCATAACCTCTAAGAAACAATAACCCTCAGTCCCCAAAGAAAAACTAATACCTCACCCCTAGAAAAACCCAAACCCACAACCCCAAATAAACCTAAAGCCTCATTACCAAAAAACCTAAACCCTCATCACCTAAAAATCACTAAAACATCATTCAAAAAAAACCCTAAAACCTCAACCCAATACAAAATCCCAAAACCCGCATCCCAAAAAAAACAATAAACAATAATCCCCCCAAAAACCAAAAACTATATCCATATGATACCCTAAACCCTTATATCCAAATAACTCTAAACCCTTATCCCAAAAGAACCAAAACCTTCAGCCCCCCCAAAACCCTAATCACTCAGGTCCAAAAACCCTAATCCATCATCCCCTAGAAAACCTTAAGCACCATCTCCAAAAATAGTAAATAATCATCCACCAAAAACCATATACGCATAGCCCCAAAAAAACCAACACTTCATCACAAAAAAACCTAAAACCTAATACAAAAAAACCATAAACCCATAGCCCCCACAAAACCTAAAAACTCATAAACCCTCATCACTGAAAAAACCCCTAAATCTACATCGCTAAAAAACACTAATCCTTTATAGCCAAAAATATGTACACACTGATCCATTAAAAACTATACATGTCCATCCCCAAGAATGATTTAATGCTTAGAATGATGAAAAACTACAACCTCATCCACAGGAAACCTTATATAATCAACCCCAAAAAAACCTAAAAACCTAATGAATAAAAAAATATAAACCATCATGCCCAAAAAACCATAACCCAAAGCCTAAAAAATACCTAAATTTTCAGCCGAAAAAATCAAAAAACCCACATCCCCATTAAACTGTAAACCATCAACCCAAAAAACCCTAATAACTATGCCCCAAAAAAATCATAAACCCTCATTCCACAAAATCCATAAACACTAATCCCAAAAAAACATTATATCTTATTCCCCAAAAAACCCTAAACCCTTATGGCTATAAAAGATTAAACCTTCATCCTTAGAAAACCCTAAAGACTTGTCCCCCATAAAACCTAAACCCTCATCCCCAATAAACCCTAAACTCCCATCCCCCAAAACCCTATATCTTGAACCCTAGAAACCATGAAACATGAACTATAGAAAACAATAGACTCTCCCCCCAAAAAACCAAAAACATTCAGCACCAAAAAATCACTAACACACACACACACAAAAAACACTAAACCATCATCCCCCAAAAAACCCAATCCATTGTCCCCAAATACCCCTTATCCCTTGACCAAAAAAAACCTGAAATCATTTTCCAAAAAATAAACTAAACCACCTACCCCCCAAAACCCTATACACTCATCCCAAAAACCCCTAAACCCTACAAGAGACACTAAAATCTAAACCATAAAAAACTTTAAACGCTCATCCCCCAAATACCAAATCCCTTAGCCCCCAAATAACCTAACCCATTAATCTCAAAAACCCAAAACTCTCATTCCACAAAATTATAATTCTTGAACCAAAAATACTATAAAACCTCATCCAAATTGTTTTTGAAACACTCAACTCCATAAAACACTATACAGTCAACCAAAAAAGTACCCTAAATCCTTAGACCCCAAAACAATAAATAGTCTTCCCTAAAAAACCCTAAACCCTCATACATATAAAAAATTAATCCTCATCCTCAAAAAACTATAAACCCTCAATCCTAAAAAAAACCTTACCCCAATTAACCCTAAATTGTTATCCCCAAAAAACAATATACCCTAATCTTTAAAAAACCCAAAACACTCTTCAAAAAAAAAAAATACAGTAAACCCTCACCCCAAAAAACCCTAACCCTTATTCCCCAGAAACCCTGAACCCAAATACCCAACACACTAACCCCACCACCCTAAAAAACATGAAAACGTCATCCCAAAAAAACAAACTAAACCAAACCCCCAAAAAATTGTAAACCCTCATCCGAAAAAAACATTAATCCCACCTTCTCAAAACCCACTAAACCCTCAGCCTCAGAAAAACTATAAACCCGCACCCCCAAAAAACATCAAACCATTAGTTCCTATAATCCTCAACCATCATCCAGAAAAAAAAACCCCAGTCTGAAAAAATTTCAAAACCTCAACACTAATAAATTCTAAACCATTATCCCCAAAAAATACTAAACTTTGCCCCAAAAAACTATTAATATTATCCTAAAAAATATCATAAACCCTTTGTATAAAAAAACAAAAACCCTCCACCCACAAACCACTAATCCATAAGCCTCAAAACCCCTATACACTCATCCCAAAAAACCCTAGACCCTAATCCCTAAAATTCACTAAACCTACATCCTCCAAAACCCAAAACCCTAATCACTAGAAAAATCTAAACCCTCACTCCCAAAAAACCCTAAACCCTCAAAATAAAAATATCCTTATCTCTCATCCCCAGAAAACTCAAAACCCTCATCCCTAGAAATCCCTAGACCCTCATCAATAAAAAAGGATAAACCTTTAGCCCAAGACAAACCTATACCATTATCCCCAAACAAAACCCTATACCCTCAACCAAAAAAACTGCTAAATCCTGAGATACAAGAACTCCTACACACTCATCCATATAAAAACCAAGACCCTCATCCCCAAGAAAACCCAAAGCGTAATATCCAAAAAAACACTAATCCTTCAGGCACAAAAAACAAAGAACCATCACCCCCAAAAAACCATGAATCCTAAACCCTAAAACCCCTAAAAACTCAACCCCCGAACCTCCAAAACCACCATCCCCCAAAACCCCAGAACCCTCAACCCTAAAAACCCATTAACTATTATCCCCAAAGAACCCTGAAACCACAAACCCAAAAAACACTAAAACCTCACCGAAAAAGAAACTTAAACACCATCCCCAAAAAAATCTAAACAATCAACCACAAAAAACTAATCAATCAGCCCCAAAGAATCCCAAAACACTCACCCCAAAATATTCATATACCCCCAACCTTGAAAAAACAAAAAAAAAATCCCAATAAATAATAAACCCTCATACACAAAAAACCCTAATCCCTTAGCCCAAAAACAAAACAACAAACCCACATCCCCAAAACACCAAAAACCTTATCCCCAAAAAACACTAAACCCTTAGAACAAAAAATTCTTAATCCCTCAACCCAAAAAATCATAAACCCTTAGAAAAAAATACTATAAAACCAAATCCCAAAAAAACCATAAACCATCAAACCAAAAAAACCCCTAAAATCTAAACACCAAAAAACACTAAACCCTTATCCCCAAAAAACCCTAAATCATTACCCCTCAAAACCCATACACACACATCCTAATAAAAACAAAAACCCATACTAAAAACCATAAATCCTAAAAACTAAAAAACAGTAAACCCTCATCCCTTTAAAATATGAATTAGATAACTAAAAAAAATACTAAACACAGAACCCCAAAATTTGTAAACCTTCAACCCCCAAAACCCCTAAACACTAAACATTAATAACCCCAAACCCTTATCCCCAAATAACCCTGAATACTATATCAAAAAAATGCAAAAAAAACCCAAAAACCACATCCCCAAAAAACCCTAATTTCTATGTTGCCAAACCCATGAACCCTCATCCCCAAAAAACCCTGAACCATCTTCCCCAAAAAACGAGCAACCTCATCCACAAACAACCCTAAACCCAAAGCCCCAAAAAACCCAAAAACCACATACCCAAAAGAAACCCTAATCCCTCTTCACCCAAAAAACAGTTAACCCTCAACCCCATAAACACTCAGCAATAGAAAAACCATGAAACCTTAGCCCCAAAAACCTTAAAAACTCATTCCATAAAAACACTGAACTCTTATCCCAAAAAAACAATAAACCCTCAACCCAAAAAAACCTAAATATTCATCCCCAAAAAACCATTAAACCCTCTTCCCCGAAAAACTATTGACCACCAACCCCCCAAAAAAATTATACCCTTTATCCCCAAAAAACCATAAACCCCTAGCCACAAATTACCCTAAACCCTCATTCCTTGAAAAATTTAAACCCCTGTGCCTAGAAAACACTAAACCCTCTTCCCCTAAAAACCCTAAACCCTCTTCCTAGGAAATACCTAAAGCCATAGCTCTAGAAAACCATGTAACCTAACACCCCATACACACTAGAACATCAGCACCAGGGAAAACTGATATCTTGAAAAAAAAACCCTAATCTCTTATCCCCAAAAAACCATAAACCATAAACCACTGAAACCCCTAAAACCTCAACCCCCCAAAAAACTAAAAGATCACACATAGAAAACTCCAATCCCTATTACCCTGAAAATACTAAACCCATAGACCCAAAAAAATAAAACACATGGACCTAGAAAACAATGAACCATCATCCCCTCAAAACCCTCATCCCAAGAAACCCCTAAATCATCTACCCAAGAAATAACTATAACCACAGTCCCAAAAAATTTTAAACCATAACAATAGAAAATCCTAAATGCTTAGCCAAATAAAACTCTAAATCCTCATCCTTAGAAAACCCTAAGACATCAGCCCACGAAAATCCAAAACCATCAACCCCCAAAAATCTAAACGCTTAGCCTATAGAACCCTGTAACCTCATTTCTTAAAAACACAGGATCCTCATCCCTAGAAAACACTAAAACATCAAACTTATAAAACCATAATCCCTTGTCCGATGAATCCCAAAACCCATAACCCTAGAAAATCATAAACCCTTGTCCCAACAAAAATCTAAACCCTAAACACCATAAAACCACAAACCCCTAATCAACAAAAACACTATACCCTCATCCACATGAACCCTAAACCCCTAACCCATGAAAACCCTAAACAATCACCCCCAAATTCCTTAAACTCTCATACCTTGAAATGCCTATACCCTCATCCCCTGAAATAACTAAACCCTCATCCCTATAAACAAATCCATAATCCCACAACCCCATAAAACCCTAAATACTCAGCTCTAGAAAACCCTAAAACCAAATCCTGATAAAACCCTGAACCCTCGGACATAGAAAACCCATAACCATTAACCCTAGAAAACCATAAACCATCTTCCCTAGAAAACCATATACCATTTTCCCCATTACACCCTAATCCCATAGCCCCAAAAAACTCATAACCCTCATCCCAAGAAAATATAAAACCCCCATCCCCTTAAAACCCAAAACCCTCAGTCCCTAAAAACCATAAACCCTCACCCCTAAAACAATTAAACCATAATACCTTGAAAATTAAAACCCTCACCCTAAAAAAACCTAAACCCTCTTCCCCTGAAATCAATAAATCCATTACCTTAGAAAAACCAAAACCCTTTGGCTCAAAAAACCAAAATCCGCCATCCATAGAAAACCTTAATCCCATGAAAATCTTAGACAATTATCCCTAGAAAACCCTAGCCCCTCATCCCTTGAAAAAACTATACCCTCATCCCTAGAAAACCATAAACCACTAAACCATCATCCATATAAAACCTTTACCCCTCATCACTAAAAAACCCTATACCGTCAGACCCAGAGAACACTAAACCCACACCCACAAAAAACACTAAACCATAATCCCCATAAAAACATAAACCCACAGCCATGGAAAACCCTAAAACGTCAGCCGTAAAAAACCTAAACCCTCAACCCCTAAAATTCCTAAACCCTTATCCCCACAATCCCCTAAACCCACTATTTTAGAAAATACTAATCCTTCAGCACCAAAAAACAATAAACCCTCATCTCTAGAAATCCTTGGACCCACATATCCACAAAAACACTTAACCCACATCACTAAAAAACCCTAAACCATTATCCCTAAAAAATAAATCCTCTAAGATCCACACAAATCATCAAAACTCATCCCTATAAAAAACCTAAACCCCCACCCCCAAAAAACCTAAACCCACATCTACCAAAAACCTAAACCCTCATCCATAAAAAACCTTTAAAATACCGTCCCAAAAATAATCTAATCCTCCACCCCAAACCCCTATATCTCATCCCCAAAACTCTCGAAGTACTAAACACCAAAAAGCCCTAAACCTGGAAACACATAAAACCTTAATCCTTAGAATAAAAAAACCCTCAACTCAACCCTAGAACTAAACCTTAGACTCAAAGAAACCCTATCTACTCATCAATAAAACCCCCTAATTACCCATCCTAAAAAAATATTAAACCCTTATATCTGAAACACCCTAAAAACACATACCCACAAAACCATAAATACTCAGCCTCAGAAAACCAAAACCCTCATCCCCAAAAACTCAGAAACCATCATCCCATGGAAAAAAATAAACCCTTACTCTAAAAAAATACTAAAACCTCATCCCCACAAACTATAATCCCCAGCCCCAAAAAAACATAAAACCACATCCCAAATAACCCAAAAACCTAATCCCCAAAAAAACATCCAGACCTTTAAAAATATAATCCCTTAGTACGAAAAAATCCTAATCCCTCAGAACTAAAAAACACCAAACCATCAATTCCAAAAAACCATAAAATCTTATCCACAAAACCCATAAACCATTAGACTTAGAAACCCATAATCCATATGCCCCAAAATCCCAAAACTATCAACCCCAAAAGAAATAAACCCTTATCCTCCAAAACTGAAAAACCACATCACCACAAAATAATAAATACTCATCGCCGAAAAAACACTAAACCATCATCCCAAAACTGTGAAACCATTGTTCCCAAAAAATCCATACATTTATCCAAAAAAATAAATAAACAGTCTTACCTAAGAACCCCTACCCCCTCATCCTCTATAAAACCCTAATCAATCAGCATAAAAAATACTAAAACCTCTTCCCAAAAAACCATAAGCCCTTACCTGGAAAAAACAAAAACCCCAAACCCCAATAAACCATAAACCCTCATTCCCAAAAACCATTAAACCGCTATCCCCAAAATATCTAAAACCCCCACGCATAGAAACACCAAAAAATAATCCCATAATAACCCTAAACACATAGTCCCAAAAATTTCAAAATACACACCACAAAAAACCATTAAACCCTCATCACCTAGACACCCTCATCCCCCAAAAAATCCTGAACACTTATCCCCCAGAAACCATAAACCGTTACCCCCAAAATCCCTAACTCGTCATCCACATAAAATCATAAACCCTCATCTCGAAAAAACCACGATTCCTCAGTCCAATGAAACCCTAAACCCTCGTCCCCAAGAAAACCTAAACCCTATTCCCCATAAATCCATATACCCACATATAGATGAAACCCTAAAACCCTTGGCCCCAGGAACCCTAAACCCCATGCCACATTAACCCCAAAACCCTCATCCCCAACAAACACTAATACCTCCACCACAAGAAACTATAAACCCTCTTCCCCACGAAACCCTAAATGTCCAACCCTAGGAAACCCTAAAAACGCATCCCCAAGAAACCCTAAACCTTCTTCACTAAACATCCTAAACACTCATCCCTAAGAAACCCAAAACCCTCATAACCATGAAATCATAATCCCTCATAACCAAGAAACCCTAATCCCTCAGCCTAAAACCCTAAAAAATTAGCTCCAAGAAACCCTAAAACCTATTCCCTAAGAAACCCTAAACCGACTACCACAATATACCCTAATCCATCATCACCGTTAATCCATAAACCGTCACCCCCCAAGATACCCGAAACCCTCATCCCAAAAAAACTAGAAACCCTCATCCCCATGAAATCCTAAACCATCATCCTGTGAAAACCTAAACCATATTCCCTAAGAAACCCTAAATCTTCATACTCATAAACCCCTAGAACCATATCTTAATGAAACCCTAATAACTCGGCCTTATGAAACCCTAAAACCTCATCCCTATGAAAAACTAATAACTATTCCATAAGAATCACTAGTCGTTGATCACCAAGAAACCTTGAACCCTCATCCCCCAGAATCTTTGATACCTCAAAACTGAAAAACCCAAAACCCTGAGTCCCCTAAAACCATGAACCCTCATCCAAAAAAATTCATGAACCTTCAGCCCTAATATACATAGAACCCTCAAACCCAAGAAACAGTGATCCCTTTTCCAAAAAAAAACACTAAATCCTCATCCACAAGAAAACCCAAACACTCTTCTCTAATAAACCATGAATCCTCCTTCCCAGGAAACCTTGATCCCTCATCCCAAACAAACCATAAACCATTATACCCATGAAACCCTTATCCCATATCCCTAAGAAACACTTAAAATTCATGAAAAGAACCCCCAAACCCTCATATACAAGATATCCTAAACTCTTCTCCCCATAAAACCTTAAACCCCATAACCAATAAACCGTAATCCCATATCCCCACTAAACCCTAATACCTCAGCCCCAAAAAACTATGAACCCTAATAACTACGAAACCCTAAAACCATAACCCAATGTAACCCCGACCCCTCACCCTATTAAATCCAAAACAATTATCCCCAATAATCCATGAACACTCATCCCCCACAAATAATAAACCGTCATCCCAAAAAAACCCTAAATGATAATCCAAATGAATACATTGACCATCAAGATGAGGAAACCCTGAACTCTAATCCCTGTTAAACATTGAACCCTCATCCCCATGAAACCCTGAAACCATAGAAAAAATAATCCCATAACACTTATCCCTAAGAAACCTTGATCCCTTAGCCCCATGAAATCCTAAACCCTCAACCCCATGTATCCGTGAATAATTATCCCTAAGAAACCCTGAACCCTTATCTCCATGAAACATTGAATCCTTTACCCCAAGAAGACATAAAACTACATCCATGAGAAACCCAAAACTCACATTCTAATACACACTAAACCCTCATCCCTAATTAAAAATGAACCCTTAACACCATGGATCCCTAAACCCTCATCCAAAAAAATCCTAGAACCCTCATCCACAAGTAACCCTTTACCTTTATCCCCATGAAACCCACAAAAATTAGCCCCAAGATTCCATGAAAAGTTGGCTCCAAGAAACCCTAAACCCTCATCCCCATGAAATGATAAAACCTCAAACTAAAGACTCCAAAAAAGCTTATCCCCCTGAAACCATAAATCCTCATCCATAGGAAAACCAAGAATCTCACACCAAGGAAACATTAAACACTTATCCATATGAACAACTAAACCCTAATACATGAGAATCCATAAATCCCCATCCCAATGGAACCATAACATTTTAGACCTATTGAACCCTATACCATCATCACAATGTAATAATAAATCTTCAGCCCCAGGAAACCCTAAACCCTCAGCCACAAAAATCCTAAACCCTCATCCCCAAGGAACCCTAAACCATCATCCCCAAGAATCCTAAGAACATCATCTATATTAATCCCTAGACCTTTATTCCATAGAAACACAAAACACTTAGGTCCAATTATCTGCAAAGCCTCATCCCCAAAAACCCAAAACTCTTGGCCTCATGAAAACATAAACCCACACCCCTAAAAACCCTAAAACCTAAGCAACATGAATCCTTTAACCCTCATCCTATGGAAAAATAGAACCCAAATCCAAAAGAATCAGTGCACCCTCATCCCCAAGAAACCTTGAATCTTCAGCACCAAGACACCCTGAACCCTTAGTCCCAAGAAGCCTTGAACTATCAGGCCCAAGAAAACATAAACCCTTAACCCCAAGAATCCCTGAACCATCATCCCTATGAAACCATGAACAATCATTCCCATGAAATATGAAACTCTCAACCCCATGAAACCGATAACCCTCATCTTCTATAAATCATTAACCCTCATCCATAAAAAACATTGGATCCTCAACCCCAAGATACCCTAAACCCTCAGCACCAAGTAACCCTAAGCACATAGGCATGAAAAAAATATTAACCCCCCATCCCTAAGAAACTCCAAACCTTGAGCAATAACAAAATCAGATCTCTCTTCCCCAAGAAACACTGAACCCTCATCCCCATGAAAATTTAAACCATTATCCATAAGAAACTATGAACCAACATAACTATGAAACCCAAAACCCTAATCCCTATGAATTTCTAATGCTTGATCCATAAGAAAACCTGAATCCCTACAAACAAGAAACCCATAAGCCTCATCCATGAGTAAACAAGATCATTAGGATCCATGAAACCTTGAAACCTTTTTCCCAATGAAATCACTATTCCATGGCCCCAAGAAATCTGGAACCAACATCACCAAAAAAACCCGAAACACTCAGCCACAAAAATTACTAAACCCTCAACCCCATTAAACATTGAACCATTATCCCAAAAAACCCTGAAACCATATCCCCAGACCTCCATGAACCATCCAACCACAAAAACCCTAAACCCTCATCCTCAAGAAACCCTAAACCCTCATCCCAGAGAATCACTTTATCCTTATCCCCACGAAAAAATGAACTTTAAACCCTAAGAAACCCTAAATCTTCAGCACCAGGAATCCTTAAACCCTAACCCTCAATGAAACCCTCAAACCATAACCCCAAGAAACCTAGAATCCTAAAAACCCAGAAACACTAAACCCTCATCCATGAGAAAACCCGAACCTTCATCGATAAGAAACCATGAATCCCCCTCCTCAAGAAACCCAAAACCCTCCTCCCAAGAGACCATGAATCCTCATCCATAATAAACCCAAGCCATCATTCCCAATAAATCCTTAACACTCATCCTGAGAAAACCTAAATCCTTTGTACTATGAAACCCAAAACCCTTATATTAAAGAAACCATAAACCCGCAGCCCCAAAACTCCCTAAACCATATACCCCAACAAACCTATAACCCTCCTCCCCAGAAAACCCTGATCCCTTATCCCCATGAATCAATGATTCCACATCCCCAATAAACATGAACCCTCATCCCCATAAAACTGTGAACCCTCATCCCCAACAACCATATAAGACTCATCCCCAAAAATCTCTAACCCCATTACCCCAAAACCCATCCCAACAATACATGGACCCTTATCACCATAAAAAACTAATCTCTCAGACCCATAAAAACCCAAGATACTCAGCCATAAAAAATCCAAAACCATCAGACCAAAATAACCCCAAACCCTCAACCCCCAATAACCATAAACCCTCTAACCCATTAATCCCTGAACGCACAACCCTAAAAAACCCTAAACCCTCATCCCAAAAAATCCATAAACCCTTAGCCCCCCCCAAAAATGAACCTTAATACAATTGAAACTATAAAACTTCATCCCCAAAAAACCATGAACCTAAAGACTAATAAAACCTAAATCCTTTACACTAAAAAACGCTGAATCCTCATACCCAAAAAACTCTAAAAAGGTATCACCAAAAAACCATGAACCATTAGCCTAAAAACCCATGAACATTTAGCCCAAAAAAATACACATCCCTCATCACCGAAAACCATGAACCCTTAGCCCCAAAAATCCCACAACCCTCATCCCTAAATAAAATTCTACCCTCAACCATCAACTTAAAAACCCCTCAACCATGATCCCCAAAGAAGCCTCATCCCTTAACCCCAAATAACCCTAGTCCCCCATCCCCAAAATATCCTAATCCTTCATCCATAAATCACACATAAACCATTGTCCACACAAAATACTAATCATTTAGCCTAGAAAAACCCAAAAACCTAATACAGGAAAAAACATCCTAAACACTATGGGAATAAAACCCTAAACCCTAAACCTCCAAAAAACCAAGTACCCTCATCCCCTAAAAACCCTAAAAAATTATCCACTAGAAATAGTAACCCCTAAGTGCCAAAAAAACCAAGAAACACTTATCCTCAGACACCACTAAACTATTATTTACATAAAATCATAAACCCTTATCATCCAAAAACCATCAAACACCAGCCATAAAAAACCCAAAATCTTCAAAAAAAAAAACCTAAGCCCTAATCCCAAAAAAAACCGTAAAACCTCAGCCCCCAAAAACTCTTAACCCCTAGCACCAGAAACCCATAACCCCTATGCCCCAAAAAACCATCATTCACTATCCATGAAAAACCTTATCCCACTATAGAAAAAAATCCAAAACACTCAGCTATAAAAAAAACTAAAGCATAATTTCCAAAAAACCCTAAACCCTTATCCCCCCAAAAACCCTAAACCGTCTTCCCCAAGAAACCTAAAATCAAAATCCCCAAAAAACCTAAAACCATGAATCCCCTCTACCCTGAGCCGAGAAAAACCATGAACCCTCAACCCTAAAAAACTCTAAACCCCCGTATAACCTAAAACCCTATACCCTTAGCCCTCAAAAACATTAAACCCTTATACTAAGAAAACTCTAATCCCTAACAACCATAAAAACATAAACCAAAATCCCCATAAAAACATAAACACTCGTCCATATAAAACCCAAAACCCAAATATCAAAACCCTATAACAACCTTAAACCATATCCCTAGAAAACCATAAACCATATGCCCAATAAAACAATAAACCCACATCCCCAAAAAATTTTAAAGCCTCATCCTCAAGAAAACTGAAACCCTTATCCCAATAAAACAATAAACCCTCATCCGTATAAATCCCTAAACATTCATCCCCACAAGAACATAAACCCTCATCCCCAAAGAACTATAAACCCTCTTCACCAAAACACACTAAATTATCAGGCCTAAAAAAATCTATATTGCAACCCAAAAAAACCCTATTCTCTCGTCCCCATAAAACACAAAATCCTTATCCTTAGAAAAATTTTAACCCACATACTTTGAAAACCCTAAACCTAAATCCCCAAAAATCCCAAAACCCTCAACCCTAGAAATCTTGAGACCTTCATCCCTAGAAAACCATTATAATCAGCACCAAAAAATTGTAAAACTTCATCCAAAAAATCCCTAAGCCCTAGAACGCCATAGAAGTATAAGCACTCATCCATAAAAATGCTAAACCCACTACCACTGAAAAACCTGAACACTTGTCCCCATAAAACCATTAACCCTTATCCCCATAAATCCTTGAACCCTTATCCCTAGAAACCCATAAAACCTCAACCCAAAAAAACAATGAAACCTCATCCCTAGAAAACCATGTACCCCTAAATCTATATATTACTAATCCCAAAACACCTAAAAACCTATAACTTGATCCTTGTAAAACCCTTTACCCTCTACCTCAAAACACATTGAACCTAGAACCCCAGAAAACCCTAAACCCTCACCCCAAAAAACCCTAAACCCACAACACCAAAAAAATATAAAACCTCACCCAAAGAAAACCCTCAAACCATATCCCTATAAAACCAAAAACCATCATCACTACAAAACCATAAACCCCTGACCTTGGAAAACCCAAAAACCCAAAAAACCATAAACCATTAACCCAATAAAACCCAAAACCCTCATCCCTAGAAATACCTTTTCCCCAACTATAGAATCATCTAATCCCTTAGCACTAGAGAACCCTAAACCCTCATCCCTAGTAACCATTAAATCCTTATCCCCAGAAAACCCTAAAACCTATGCCCCAAATTACATTATACCATCATCTATAGAAAAACATAAAACCTCATCATAAGAAAACCATAAACCCTCAGCCCTAAAAAACCCTAAACCCACATCCCCATAAAACCCTAAACAATCATCCATAGAAATCCCAAAACCCTCATCCCTAGAAAAACCCAGACCATCATTCACAAAAAATAGTAAAACTTCATCCACATAAAACAATAAACCCTTAGCACCAGAACCATAGAAAAACCTAAACCATCATCCCTAGAAAACCATAAACCCCCAGTCAAAGAAAAACCAGACCTTAGACCCACATATATGAAACCCTTATCCCTAGAAACTCTTGAACCCTCATCCATTAAAACCCCTAAAACATCAGCCCCAGAAAACCGTTAACCCTCAGCACTAGAAAACACAGGATCATCAGCACAGAAAACCCTATTCCTTTAAACCCAAAATTGTAACCCCTGAGCCCCAAAAAAACCATTAGCATTAAATATGATAAAACCATGAACCCCATCCCCATAAAATCTTAATCTCTTGCCCAAATATCCTAACCCCTCATCCCCATTAATTCTTAATAACTAATCCCTATAAAACTCTAAACCCTAATCACTAAAAAATCCAAAACACTCACCCCTAGAAAATTATAAACCCATAACCCTTGAAATCCTTAAACCCTCAGCCCCTGAAAACCATAAAACCTCCACCCTATAAAACAATAAACTCCCATCCCCCAAAAAATTGGAAACCCTCATCCAAGGAAACCCCTATTCCAAAAACTATAAACACTCATTCCTTTAAAACCATAAACCCATGTCTCTAGAAAACCCCAATCCCAGACCCCTATAAAACCCTAAATTCTCATCCATAGAAAACCATCAAACCATAGAAATAGAATACCCTAAACCCCCATCCATAAAAAACCATTAACTCTCAACACAAAAAAGCATAAACCTTCATTTATAGACAAAATATAAACACGAATCCCTAGAAAACCCTAAACCCTCATCCAAAATAGACCCTATACCCATAGCCCTAGAAAATCGTAAATCATCATACCCCTGAAATCCTTAAACACTCAGGCCATGAAAAATCCAATACTTCAGCCCCATAAAACTGTATACCCTTATCCCTAGAAAAGCCTAAAACCTTAACCATAGAAACCCATAAAACCATATCCCCAAATAATCCAAAACCCTTATCCCCAGAAAATCATAGACCGCTATCCCTAGAAAACCCCACACCATAATCGCAACAAATCCCTAAAACCACAGCTTCAGAAAACCCTAATCCCTTGTCCCTAGAAAACCCAAAACCCTAGGTCTCATAAAACCCTAACCCTATAGCCCCATAAAATCCTAAAACTTCTGCCCCAAAAAACCCATAATCCCACAACCCACGAAAAAGCTGAACCCTCATCCCTAGGAAAACCTAAACCCTCTTCCATAAACAACCCTTAATACTAATCTGGGGGAAAACATAAACTCTCGTCCCCAAAAATCCCTAACACTATAGCCAAATAAAACTGTCAATGCATATGCCAATAAAACGCATAACCCCAAATCCTAGAAAAAGATAAACCCCCATCCCTAGAAAACATGAAACACTTAGACCCATAATTCTCTAATCCCAATTCCCAATAAAACCCTAAAACCTCATCCCCATATAACCCAAAACCCTCACCCTATAAAACCCTAAAAATCCAAAAAAATCCATCCCCTAAAAAATCTAAACCTTTATACCTAGAAAACCCTTAACCCTCAGCACTAGAAAACCCTTAACACTCAATCCCAAAAAAACATAAACCCTCATCCACAAAAAAAACTTCAGCCTCATCCCCATAAAAACCTAATCAATCATACATGAAAAACCCTAAACCCTCATCCTTAGATAAACCTAAACCCTATACTCCATTAAATGATAAACCCCCAACCCTTGAAAACCTTATCCTGTTTTCCTGGGAAAACCATAAGCACATGGCCACAAAAAACCCTAACCCATCATCCTGAGAAAAACATAATCCCCCAGCCCAGAAAACCCAAAACCCTTAGCCCTAGAAAAACCTAAAACCTTATCCCTAGAGAACCCTAAACCATCATCCCCAAAAAACACTAAACCATCAACCATAGAAAAACCTAAAACCTCAGCCCCATAAAACACTAAATCCCCATCCTTATAAAACCCTAAACCATTTTCCCCAGATATCCCTAATCTCATAGCCCCATGAACCACTACATGATCATACTCCAAAAACAGTAAAACCTTAGTCCAAAAAACCCTAAGCCCGCATCCCAATAAAACCAAAAAAATATCATCTCCAGAAAACCCTAAACCCCCATCTCCAGAAACCCCTATATTCCCATACCCACAAATCCCTAAAACTATAAGACCTAAAAAACCTAATCCTCAGCGAAAAAAATCTTAAACCTATAGACTCACAAAACTCTAAACCCTCATACCCTAGATACCATAAACACTCATCCCAAACTCCGTAAAACAAAAACCTTAAAATACTCTAAACCACAAGTTCACAAAACCCTAAACCCTTAGACATAAAAAACCTTGACCCTCATCCCCCAAAACCCTAAACTGTTATCACTAAAAATCCCTTTACCATAATCTCTAAAAAACAATAACATTTAACCCCAAAAAACATCATAACATCATCTCGACAAAACCCTAAACCATCAGCCTCACAAATCCATAAAACCGCTTCCAAAAAACCAAAAAACCACCAACCCAAAATTACATGAAACCTTAATTCCCACTAAATCCAATACCATAGTCCCCAAAAAACCCTAAACCCTCATTAATAAAAAACCATAAACACTTAGCATATGAAAACCCCTAAAATCACATCCCTAAAAACACTAAACCCCCATCCCTAAAAACCCCAATAACCACTTCCCTAAATGCACAAATCCATCATCTACAAAAATCCATAAACCATCAACCCAAAAAACCTAACACCCTATGCTAAAGAAATTCCTGAAAATTATCCCCAAAAACCCCAAAACCATAATCTATATAATGTTGTAAAACATCATCCCCAAAAAAATCCCTATACATGCATCCACAAACACCCAAAACACTCTACCCAAAATAACCATTCACCCATAGCCTTATGAACCACTAAATCCTCAGCACAGAAAACCCCTAAACCCTAGGCCTCAAAACCATAAACCATTAGTCCAAAAAATTCACAAACTCTCAACCACAAAAAACCCTATACCCTCATCCCTAAAAAACCCTAAACCCTAAGTCCCAAAAATCCCAAAACTGTAATACAAAAAAATACCAAAATCCTTGGCCCCAAAATCCCAAAAACTACTCATCCCAAAACAACCCTAAAAACATATCCCAAAAATCTCATAATCCCAGAGCCCAAAACATCCCAAAACTACTTGAACCCTAAAACCAAAAACCCTAAACCCCATAAAAATCTAAAAACTCATCCCTAGAAACCCTAATAATTATCCCCAAAACCCTCGATTATCATCCCCCAAAACCCTAAAACTTCTGGTCCGAAAAAAAGAGGATCATTTTCTATAAAAACCCAAATTCCTCAACCCCACACAACAATATATACTTCACTCAAAAAAACCAAGTCCATCAGCCACAAATGGACTTAAACTCTCATAAATAAAACCTCTAAACCCTAATCCTTATGAAACCCTAAAAACGCATCCCCAAAAACTCATAATGAATCCAAAATCATCAACCCATAGAAACACTAAATCCTAGTTCCTAAGAAACCCCAAACCCTCATCCCCTAGAAACTCTAAACACATGTCACCATGAAACCAAAAACCCTCATCCCAAAGTATACCTAAAAATTAATCCTAAATAATCAATATACCCTCATACACAAGAAAACCCATAACCTCATCCCTAAGAAACCCTAAACCCTCAGCCCCAAGAAACCTTACACCCATGGCCCTAACAATCCCTAATCCCTCATCACTAAGAAACCTAAAGCTATCAACCCTCAGACCCCTAGGCCCTCAAACATTAGTAACCATAAACCATTATCCCCATGAAACACTAAACCCTCATCCCCAAGATGAAAAAAAGTATTATCCTTAATAAAACCTAAATCCTCATCCAAAAGAAACCCTAAACCCATAGCTCTATGAAACCATACAAACCTCATCTCCAGGAAATCCGAGACCTTGAGCCCCTAGAAATCATAAACCCTCATACCTAAGATTCCAAAAATCCTCATCCATAAGAGTATATTAATCTTCATCCCCTAGAAACCCAGAACCCTCATCCCTAATAATCATTGTTCCCTCATACCTAAGAAACACAAAACCAACTATCCTAATAATCACTAAATCCTCATCCCCAAGAAATTATAAACCCTTGGTAGTAAGAAACCATAAACACTCATTCCTAAAAAACAATAAAACATAATTCCTATGAATACATAATTCCTATTAATACATAATCCCTCATATCCAAAAATTCTTAAACCATCATCCCAAAAAATCCAAGAATCCTCAACCCAAAATAGATGACATAATCCATCAATAATAGTAAACCCTAAATCGTCATCCCTATCATACCTTGAACCCTTTGACTCATGAAGTCCTAAACCCTCAACCCTAAGTAATCATGAACCTTATCTCTAAGAAAACCTAATCCTCATACCTACCAAACCATTATTCCAAAATCCTAAGAAACATTGGACCATAATCCCTATTAATCCTTGAACACAGAGCCAAAAGAAATTATGAAACCTAATCCCTAAAAAACAAGGAACCCTCATCCACAGGAATCCATGTAACATCTTAAACTTGGATCCCTAAATCCTTAACCACAAGATACCCTAAACCGTTACCCCCTGATACCCTAAACTCTCATCTCTATAAAACCCTAAAACTTCAATCCCCAAAAATCCAGATCCCTCTATAAAAAACAATAAACCCTCATCCCAAAAATAATTAACTCTAATCCCCAAAAAATTTTGAACCATAATTTATATATAGTCTTTTAACCCCATCCCTAAACAATCCTGAACCCAAATCCAAAAAAACAATGAACCTTATGTCCCCAAAAAACCAGTACTTCTGATCCCCAAAAAATATTTTATCCCTTGGCTCCCAAAACCTCTGGCCTCTCAATCTCAACAAAATTGAGCACTCAGCCCCAAAAAACCATAAACTCTAACCCCACAAAACACTAGAACCTCCTCCTCAAAAAAACATTGAATATTAATCCTAGAAAACTCTTGAACCACAATCCAAAAAAAATAGGATACCTCTACCCTAATAAATTATAAAACCTCCCCAAAAAACCCATATCCTCAACACTAAATAACCTCGATCTCGCATCCCCAAAAAAACTAGGAATATTGAGCCCAAAAAAACATGAACCCTTATCCTTAAAAAACCATGAACCCTTAGTTCCAGAAAAAACATTAACCCTTATCCCAAAAAAATAACTAAACCCTTATCCCCAAAAATCTAGGAACACTAAACCCCGAAAAACATAGAATTATTTCTCCCAAAAAACCATTAACTCCCACCACAAATAAATCTCAAACTTTATCACAAAAAACCCTAAATAATTATCAAAAAAAACAATGAATCATAGTTACCAAAAAAACCCCCTAAAACCTGATCCCAAAAGACCCTAATCTACCAATCGAAAATATTCATAACCCTCATCCCCAAAAAACCTGGAACACTCAGCCCCAATATAACCCTTGGTTCTCAGCCCAAAAAAACCATAAACACTTATTACAAAAAAAAATTAAACCCTTGGCCCAAAAAAATCATGAAACCATAGGAATAAAATACATAAGACATTCAATACAAAAAAATAATGAACTCTCAGGCCCAAAAAACCCGGAACACTTCGCCCGAAAAAACCCTGATACCACATCCCCAAAAAACCTTTCACACTTAGCTCTAAGAAACACTAAACCAGTATCAGTAAAAAACCCTAATCCCACATCCACAACAATCCCTAAACCTTCATCCCTAAAAACCTTTAACCCTCAACCCCAAAAAACCCTAAACAATCATCCCCAAAAAACCCTCAATCCTCCACCCCAAAAAAATGATAAACATCAATAATCCTTCATTCCTCATCCCTGAAAACCCATAACCCTTATCACTAAATAAAACCCAACCCTTAGACCCAAAAATCCCTCAAACCTCATCCCCAATAAAAACTAAAACTAAATACCCAATAAACTCTAAACACTCATTCACAAAAGGCTAATCATTCAACCACAAGAAACCCTTATCCCTCATCCTCTAAAACCCTAAACCCTTAGTCCCCAAAAACCCTAAACCCTAAACCCCTTAAAAACCTAAACAATTAAATCCAAAAAACATGAAATTATAGTCCACATTAAACAATAAAACGTCATCCTTAAAAAAATATGAAACCCCCATCCCCATAAAACCCCACAACCTCATCAACAAACAACAACAAAATCTCAGCCCCAGAAAACACGATACCCTCACCCAAAAAAACCCCTTATTACTTAGCCACCAAAACCAGAAAACTGCATCCAAATATAACCCCAAAGTATATTCCCAAAAAAACCCTAAACCTCCCTCACCAAAAAACACAAAACTTTGATCCCCGAAAAACTCTCAACCCTAAGCCCCAAAAATATATAATCCCTCATCCCTTAACTATCCTAGCCCCTCATCCCCAAAAAACCCTAAACCCTTAGCTCTCCAAAAAAAAATTACCCCCAATCCCAAAAAAAACTCTAAACACTCATTCCAAATTCATAATAAACACTCATCCCAAAAATACCTGAATCCCTCAACCCCAAAAAGACCTAAAACCTCAGCCCCAAAATCCGAAAAACCTAAGTCCAAAAAAAACTCGATACCTACAACAAAGAAACACCCTAAACACTACACTAAAAAAACACTAAAGTCTCATAAAAAAACTAAAACCCTAAATAATAAAAAAATCACAAACCCTCATCCCCAAAAAACACTCCAACATAATCCATAAAAAAACCTAAAACCTATGCCCCAAAAAATTCTAAACCCTCATCCAAAAAAACCCCAACCCCTTGGCCCCAAAAAACACTAAAACCTTATTCAAAAAAAACCCCCCACAACACTCAGCCCCTAAAACCCTAAATATTCAGCCACAATTAACACTAAGTAGTATTCCTCAGATAAAACTAAACCTTTGACAGGTAAAAAAACACTACACTCTTGGCCTTAATAAAACCACTACCAACATACCCAAAAAACCCCAAACCCTTACCACAAAAAAACCCTAAATCCTCAGCTAAAAACTGAAACCCTTAACCCCAAAATACCTAAACCCTCATCTAAAAAACACCCAAAACCACAAACACTAAAAATCAGAAAACCCTCATCTATAAATCCCCAAAACCTTAAGCACTAAAAAAACATAACCCATATCCCCCAAAAACCCTAAAACATCATCCCCAAAAAATCACACACCCTCATCCATAAAAACACTAAACCCATTGCCCCAAAAAACAAAAATTCTTTATCAGTGAAAAAACCTAAACCCTCAGCCCCAAAAACCCCAAACCCTCTTCCCCCAAAACCCTAAACTTGTATTCCTCAAAAACACTATACCCATAGACTCAAGAAACCCTAATCATTTATGACCAAAAAATCGTAAAACTTATCCCTAAAAAATAGTTATCCCCAACCCCAAAAAATAAAAAACTCTAAACCCTAATAAATTAGAAACCCTTAAACACAAATAAAATCCAAAACCAAAAACCCAAAAAAACCCTAATCCCTCTTCCCTAAAGAATTCTATACCCTCAGCTACAAAAAAATAAACCCTCATCCAAAAAAACTTGAAAGGTTGATGCCCAAAAAATCTAAACCCTCATTAAAAAACCTAAACCCTCAACCTCAAAAAATACTAAACCTTTATCCCCGACAAACCATAAAACCACATCCCTAGATAACCATAAAAATTCATCCAAAAAATACTAAAACAACATCTCCATGAAACCCCTGATCCATAGCGTCAAAAAACTATGAACCATCATCCCGGTAAAATGATAAAACCTCATCCCCTATAAACCCTAAGTCCTCATCCCCAAAAATAACTAAACCCTCGGTACTAGAAAAATATAAAGCCTCTTCCCCAAAAAACAATAAAATATTCACCTCAAATAACCATACGCCCTCATTCTCATAAAACCCTAAACCCCTAGCCCTCCAAAATGATAAACCCTCGTCCCAAAAAAACCCTAAACCATTATCACCAAAAAAAACCTTAAACCCTCATCCCCAAAAAATCCAAAACCATTTGAAATGATTATCCTAATGAACACTAAACCATCATCCACAAATAGCCTTAAGCCCTTATCCCCAGAAAACCATAAACTCCATTCAACAAATACCCAAAACCCTAAATCCCAATAAAAACCTCATCCCCAAAAAACCCTCAACCACTAATCTCAAAAAATTGAAAACGATCATCGCCAGAAAATATTAAACCCTCATTACCCAGAATCCATAGACACTTAGTATGAAAAAACACTAAAAACTAAACCCCTAGACGCCCATCCCCCAAAAACCAAAAACCCTTTCCCAAACAAACCCTCATCCATTAATCCCCCAAAAAAACACTCAATCCTAAAAAACCATAAACCCTCAGGCCCAAAAACCCAAAACCCATAGCCCCAAAAAACCAAAAAACATGATCCCTAAAAATTCATACAAACTAAAACCTAAAATTAATAAACCTTGATAACCAAAAAATCCTAGACACTCAGCCAATAAACATTGAACCATGACCCCCAAAAAACCATAAACCCTCATCCCTAAAAACCCTAAACCCTCATCCTAAAATAACTTATTCACGCATCACTAAAAAACCAAAAACCACATTGCTAAAAACACATAAACATCATCACCATGAAATTAGAAACCCTCCTCCATAAAAATCCTAAACATTTCATCCACAAAACACACTAAACCCACAAACATAGAAATACCAAAACCCTCTTCCATAAAAAATCCTAAACCTTATGCCCTAAAAAACCTTATCGTTTATATCAAAAAAACTAAAAAATACCAGCCCCAAAAAACAGTAAACTTCATCCTTAAAAAACTCTAAATACTCAGCTGCTAATGTTCCTAAATCCTCATCCCCAAAATATCATAAACCCCCATCCTAAAAAATCAAAAACCCTTATCCCAAAAAAACACCAAACACTCATCCAAAAACACCCCCAAACCCTCATCTCCAAAAAATAGTAATCCCTCAACCCCAAAAAACCATAAACCCTCATCCCCAAAACATTGTAAACACTTAAACACAAAATTTCCTAAACCCATTTCCCTAGAAAACCCAAAACCTGCGTCCTTAGAAAACCCTAAACTCTCAGACCCTAAAAATTATAAACCCTCATCCCCAGAATACTCAATACCCTCAGCTGTAAAAAAACCCTAGACCCTCATCCCCAGAATACCCTAAACTCTCTACCCTAGAAAAACATGGAACCCTCCACCCCAGAAAACCCTAAACCCTCACCCCCCAAAAAACCTAAACCTTCATCCCAATAATACCATAAAACCTCAGCCCCAGAAAAACCTAAACCATCATCCCTATAAATCCAAGAACCCTCATACCTAGAAAACCCTAAACTCTCAGCCCGAAAAATTCGTACACCATTTGGCTCCGAATACCACAAACACTCACCACATAAATCCCCAATATAACGTCCCTATAAAACACAATACCTCATCCCTAGAAAACAAAAAAATCCCAAACTTAGAAAACACTGAACAATAATACCTAGAAAACCCTAACCCCTATAATCTAGAAAACCATATACCCTAATATTTATAAATCCCAAAACCTTCACCACCAGATACCCATAAATGCTCATTCTGAGCCCTTGTCCGTAGAAAATAAAAAACCATCATAACTAGAAAACACGAAATCCTAATCCACATAAAACTCTAAAACCTCATCCCCATAAATACCCAAACCCTTTTTATTAGAATATCCTAACCCCTCATCCCTAAAAAACCGAAAACCTCACCCCTAGAAATAAAAAAACCTATAACAAAAAAATCCTTATACCCTTAACCACAGAAGATCCTAAACTCTCATCACTAGGAAATGATAAATCCTTAGCCCCTAAAACCTAGAAAATTCTAATCACACAACCCTAGAAAAGAAAAAAATACCCAGCCCCAAAAAACCATAAACCTGGAGTCTCAAAAAACACTAAACCATCACCCCCAGCAAACATTAATACCAAAACTCCCAAAAAACCTTGAATTATCATCCCATAAAACCCTAAACCCAATTACTTAAAAAAGTGAACCCTCATCCCCAAATAACACCGAACCCTCATTCCCATAAAATATTGAACATCCAACCTTCGGAACCCTAATTCGCCTTCTTTATAAAAACCTAAACACTCATCCCTAAAACCCATGAACCCTTAGGCCCAAAAAACACTTAACTCTCATTTCCATAATATAATGAAACCTCTTTTCCTGAAAACCCATACCCAAAATCCTCAAAAAATATTAATCCTTAAGCCCAAATGAATTATAAACTATCAACCAAAAAAATCAATGATCCCCAACCCCACAAAATACTAAACCCTCATCCTTAGAAAACCAGAAACCCTCATCCCCATAAAACCGTGAAAACATTAACTATAAACCCCTCAATCCTCATCCCCGGACAACAGTAAACACTAACCCTCTAAAAAATTTAGTCCCTCATCCACTGAAATCCATAAAATATATGCCCAAGAAAACCCAAAACCATCACACCTAGAAAACCCCAAAACCTCATCCCTAGAAAACCCCAAACCCTCAATCATAAAAAAATTCAATCACTATTCCCAAGAAAACCCCAAACCCTCATCCCAATAAAATAGTAAACCCTAAACAAAAGAAAACCCACAACACTAAACCCTAGACCACCCTAAACCCTCATCCATATAGACCTTTAACCCTCATCTCTAGATATTACTAAAATATCCGCCATAGAAAATCCAAAAAACACAGTTCTAGAAAACCCTAAACACTAAACCACTAAACACCCTAAACCCTCATCCCCAAAAAACCCTAAACACTCAGCCTTGGAAAACCCTACCCTACAAGCATCAGAAAATCATATAACCTTATCCACATAAAAACCTAATCACTCATCCCTATAAAACTCTTAACCTTAGATAAATAAAACCATAAACCCACATCCTTAAAAAACTAAAAATACTTGTCCCCATAAATCCTTAAACACTCGTCCCAAGAAAACCCTAAACACTCAACCATAACAATCCCTAAAACATCATCCCCATGAAATCCTTACACCTCTTCCCAATAAAAAACTAAACCTCAACCTCAAAATATTCTAAACTGTCAGCCCTATAAAAACATAACCCTAGATCTATAAGAAAACGGTTATCCCTCGTCCTAATAAAAATATAAACCCTCTTCGCTAGAAAACCCTAAGCCCTCAGGCTTATCAAAACATAAACCCTCAGTCATAGAAATCGTAGAACCCTCATCCCTAGAAAACCCTAAACCATCATAATAAGAAAATCATAGACACTCACCCCAAGAAATCCCTAACCCTTACCCCAGAAAAAACATAATACTGCATCCCCATAAAAGCCCAATAACCTAAAACTATGAAATCGCCAACCCTTATCCCTAGAAAATCTTATACACTCAGTACTAGGAAACCAGAACCCCTCGACACCAAGAAACACTAATACATCATGCCCAGAAAACCTTAATACCTCAACCATAGAAAAAACAAAAACTATACCATAGAATACCCTAAACACTCAGCCCCAAAAAAATCTTTAAACCTTCATGCTTAGAAAAACATATAACCTTATCCCCAAAAAATCATAAACCCTCATCCCAACAAAACCCTAAAATATAATCATAAAAGAACCAAAAACAATTATCCCTAAAAAACACTAAACCCTAATCCACCAAAAAAACCCAACAAACCTATCCCAAAACACCCTAAACCCTCATCCCCAAAAAACCATAAACCCTTATCCCCCAAAAAACCTAAACCCTCATCCCTTGGTCCCTGAACTCTTACACCAAAAAACCCAAAACCCTTAATCCCAAAAATACATAAAACAACACTCCCAAAACAAATCCTAAACCTCCAGCCCAAAATATGACTAAACATTAATCCTTAAAAATCCATAAAACCTCAAAACCAAAATACCTAAACATCCATCCCCAAATAACCTAAACCACAAACCCTAAGAAACCCTAAAACCAAATAAAAAACCCTAAACCCTCAGCCGCATAAACCCCTCAACCCCCAGCCCTAAAAATCCCTCAAACCTTACCCCAAAAAATCCCTACCCACAAGCCCAATAATCCCAGACCCTCATCACTAAAAAATACTAAACCCTTATCCCACAAAAATACTAAACCCATAGAACAAAAAAATCATAAACACTCTTCCCTGAGAAAACCTAAACCCTAAACCCCAAAAAACCCTAAACCCTCATCCCCCCAAAACCAAAAACCATAATAAAAAAAATAAAAATCCTTATCCATAACAAGAAGTAATCCTTCATCCCCAAATAATAACTAAAACCACATAAATAACACTAAACACTATCCAGAAATAATCATATCCCCCTTCACCAAAAATACATAAGCCCTCATAAGAAAAAACGCAAAACCCTCAATCCTAAAAAACCCTAAACCCTCTAAAATGAAAAAAACAGTAAACATCGTATACAAAAAATCTGAAACATATCGCCAAAAAAACTCGAAACCATTAGTACAAAAACCCTAAAACATCATCTTAAATAAACTTTCATCCCTAAAAAAACACCAAACATTCATAAAAAAATCCCTATACATGTGGCCCCATAAAATCCTAAACCCTCAGACTCAAAAAACTATGAATCCATAGCCCTCGAAAATCATAATACCCCATCACAAAAACCATAAACCACAAGAACTAAAAAACCTAAACCTTCCACCAAAAAATACCTTAACAAGTAGTCCTAGGTAAACCAAAATATATACTCCCAGAAATCCCTACACCATCATCCCAAAAAACCCTATACCCTCATCCCATAAAAGCATGAATCCTTAACCATATAATTCCCTAAATTTTCATCCCAATAAATCAATAAAATCATATCCTAGAGTACCCTAATCCCTCACTTACACAAAACCCTAAACCCTCATCCCTTGAAAACCCTAATCCTTTATCCCTAGATAACCCTAAACTCACATCCCTATAAATATTTAAACTCTAAGTATATAATACCTTAAACCCTAAACCCTTGAAAACTCTTAATTCTCATCCTCATAAAAGAATAAAACTCATCCATATAAAACCTTAAGCTCCCTGACCTAGAATACCATAACTCATCTTCCCCAAATAACCATAAACCATAAAAAAAATCCTAAATCCGAAGACCCAAAAAACCAAAACACGTATCCCCCAAAACCTAGAACCATTAGCCCTATAAAATCCTAAACCCTTATAATAAAAAACCCTAAACCCACAGAACTAAAAAACCAAAAACTCTCATTCCCAAAAAACTAAGTCCATATTCCAAAAAAATCTATAATCCCACATATCCCAGATCCCCTAAGCCTGCAGCCCCATAAACCCCAAATCCATCATCCCATGAAAACCTTAAACCTTCATCCCAAAAAATTGAAAACCCTATACCAGAAAAAACCCTAAACAATTATCTTCAAAAAAACATGAAACCATCATCCTCAAACAACCCTAAACCCTCATCCCCTAAAAACCTATACCCACTTCCAAAAAAATCCCAAAACCCTCATCCCCATAAAATAGTATACACTCAGCCATAAAAAACACTAAACCCAGATCCCCAAATAAACAGAGACCCTCATATAAAAGAATATAAACCCTCAACACAATAAAACATAGAAATTATGCACCAAATATCCATATACCCCCAGTCCCCAAAAATCCCAAAACCATCATCGACAAAAAACCCTAAACCCTCATCACTAAATAAAACATAAACCCTCTACACCAAAAACAGTAACCCCACATCCCCAAAAAACCCTAAAACCTAATCCCCAAAAAACCCAAATTCCCCCCTCCTCAATAATCCCTCAACCCTCATCCACAAAACACTAAACCCTCAGGCCCAAAAACCCTAAACCATCATCACAGAAAAAAAAACATAAACCCTCATCAGAAAAATACCTTAAACCCTCACCCAAAATCCCTAATCTATCATTCCCAAAAACACCTAAACCCTCATCCCAAAAAAAAACTCAGACCTCACCTAACAAAATGAAAAACTGTCATCGCCCAATATTTATAAACCCATATCCCCGAAAACACTTAAGCCTTATCCCCAAAAATCCCAAAAAATGAATCTTGAAAAAACCCTATACCCTCATCCCCAAGATACCCAAAATACTGAGACACCAAAAATCCTAAATCATTATCCCCCCAAAAAACCAAAATCTTCATCCTCAGAATACAATAAACCATCAACCCCAAAAACCATAAACCCAAAACCCCAAAAAATCTAACCCCTAATACTAAAAAATCCCAAAACACCTAGATAAAAAACCCTAAACCCCCATACTGAGAAAACCCTTAACCTTTATCCCCAAAAATATTTAAACCCTCATCTCCAAAAACCCTAAACCCTCATGCCCAAAAATACATAAACCCTCATGGCCGAAAAACCCTAAACCCTCACCCCAGAAAGTCCTAAAAAGTAAGCCCCAAAAAAACATAAACCCCAAAAAACATAAACCATCATCACCAAAACACCCTAAACCATCATCACTAAAAAACCCTAAACCCTCTGAACCAAGAAAACCCTAATCCCTCATCCCCCAAACACACTACAACCTTCCACCCAATATAACCTAAATTGTTAGTCCAAAAAACCTTAAAACCTCAACCCCAAAAAATCCCAAAATCTTCATCCCCCAAAAATGAAAAACCCTCATACCCAAAATCCCTTCATAGAAATCCCTATAAAACCCTAAACCCTTACGCAGAAAATCCCTAAATTATGATCCCCATACGATTATGAACCCACATCCCAAAAAAACCCTAAATATCAATCTTGAGAATACCCTAAACCCTAATACCTAGTAAACCCTAATCCTTTATCCCTAGAATAACCTCGACCCTCATCCCTAGAAAGCCCTAAAACCCTACCCTATATAAATCTAAACCATTAACCCCATAAAACACTAAAACCATATCCTAGGAAATGCCTAAAAATTAGTCATATGAAATTCGTAAACCATCACACTAGAAAAACGGAAACCCTCATCCTTAGAAAATGTTAAACCCTCATACCTAAAAACCCTAATCCTGTAGCCCTAGAGAACCCGAAGCTATCAGCCCTAAAAAATAGTAAAACATTAGACCTTGAAAACCCTAAACCCCCACCACATAAATGCCTTAAACCTTATCACTAGAAAACCCAAAATCCTTAACATGAGAAAACCCAAAATTCTCAGCCTCAAAAAAACACTAAACCATCATCTCTAGAAAATTTTAAACCCTCAGCCTTAAAAAATCCATAATCCATGATTCTCAGAAAACCCTAAACCCTCATCCCTTGAAATCCATATACCCTTATTTTAAGAAGTACATATACCATTAGAAATAGAAAACCAAAAAAACCTCTGCGCCAGAAAACATTAAACACTCACCCCTAGAAAAACCTAAAACCACATCCCTAGAAAGACATAAACACTTAGTTATAGAAAATCCAAATTATCTAGACCCAAAAACCATAAACCCCCATCCCAAGAAAAACCCAAACCTTACCCTAGAAAATCCTGAACCCTTAAACCGTTAAATATCTAAATCCAAACCCCTAAAAAAAATAAACCCTCATCTTGGAAACCCTGAAAATAAATAAACCCTTAATAAATGAAAAATTTTCTCCCTAATATCTATAAAATGATAAACCTTTATCCATATAAATCCATAAAACCTTAGACAAAGGAAACCCTAAACCCCTATCCCTATAAAACCCCTAACTCTCAGACCCAATAATCTCTAAATCCAAATTTCCATGAAACTAGATATCTTATCCCAAGAAAACACTAAAAACTCATCCCCAACATGTCATAATCCCATACACCAAGAATACCCAGAACCCTCATCCCATGAAAACCATAAAACCTCAGATCCAGAAAAAATGTATCCCTCATTCAACGAAAACCCAATGTCGTCCACCCCTAAAAACCTTGAACCCTCATCCCTATAAAACTACGAACCCTTAGTACTAGAAACCGTTGAACCCTCATCCCTATAAAAATGAGAACCCACATCCCCAGAATACCCAAAACCCATAGCTCTTAAAACCCTTGAACCCATAGAACTAGAAAACCCGGAAACTTCATACCCAAGAAACCTTTAACACTCACCCCTATAAAAACCCGAAACCTAATTTCTAGACAACCCCTAACCCTTATCCCTTTAAAAGCCTTATCCCTTAGCCTATAAATCACTGATTCTTCATCCCAGGAACTTTGAACCCTCGTCCCTATAAATCCCTGAAACCTCATACAAATAAAACATTAAACCAACATCCTTAGAATACATTGAACCCTTAGACCCATAGCACCCTAATCCATCATCCGAATAAACACCTAATTCATCATCCCCATAAATCACTGAGTCCCCTGACCTAGAAAACACTAAACCCTCATCCATAGAAAACCCCAAATCCTCATCCTCATAAAATTATTGAACTTTAGCCTTATAAAATGATGAATCCTCATCCCTATAAAAAACTAAACCATCATCCCTAGAAAACAATGATCCCTATCCCTGATAATACCCAAAATCCTCAAATCCAGACAACCCTAACCCATAATCCCCAAAAATCCCTAGACCCTCATCTCTAGAAGTTCTTAAATACACAACCCCTAATAATGATTAATACTCAACCCCAAAAAACCCAAAACACTCAACCCCAAATTCCCCACAAACCTCATCCTTAGAAAACCCCAAACACAAATCCCTATGATATCCCAACCGCCCATCCTTAGTGAACAATAAAACTGGAGCACTAGAAACCTCTAATCCCTCTTCCCTAGAAATCAAAAAATTATCAAAATCAAAAAACCATAATTCCTTAGTTCTTGAAAACCATAAAATATCATCCCTATAGAACCTTAAACTCTCACCATCAGAAAATTCTAAACCCTCAACCCCAAAAAACCCTAAACCCTAAACCCTATAAATCATTCAACCCTTATCCTTAGAAAACCCATATCCCTAAGTCACAGAGAACCCTGAACCATCTGCCTCATAAACACCTAATCCTTATAGACCAAAATACCATAAACCTGTATCCTCAAAGAACCCTAAATCATTTTACCTATAAAAATAAAAACCCTCAATCGTATAAATACATAAACACTCAAAACTGTATAGCCCTAAACCGGCATCCCAAAAAACATTTAAAACCACATCCCTTGAAAACTGTAACCCCTCATTCTTAGAAAACACTAAACCCTCATCCACAGAAAACCTTAAACCCACATCCCTAGAAAAACCTACCCCTTCAACCTCAAGAAAACTTAAACCCTTACCCCCAGAAAATCCTAAATCCCCATCCCTAAAAACGGTAATCCCTCAGTCCTAAAAAAAACCTAAAACCTCAACACTAGAAATCTATAAATCCTCATCCCCAATAACCCATATAATCTAATACCAAAGAAAACCTAAACCCTCAGCCACAAAAACCCTTAACCCTCATCCCCACAAATCCCAAAACCCTTAGCTAGTAAAACCCCAAAACCTCATACCCAAGAAAACCCTGAACCCTCAGCCCCATAAAACCCTCAACCCTCATCAACAAATACCCATGAACTCTCATCCCCAAAAATACAAAGAATATCATTCCTAAAAAATCCTAAACCCTCAGCCCCAAAAAACCCAAGACCCTTAGTTCAAAAAAGTTATAAACCCTCATCCCCAAAATCCTAAAAACACCACCCCAAAAGGCCCTAACCCCTCATCCCTAAAAAACCCTAAACAATGAGTCGCAAAAAAATCAAAACCCTCATCCCTAACAATACCAAACCCATATCCCCAAAACCACTAAACCCTAATCCCTAGAAAACCCTATGTATTCTTCCCCATAAAATTGTAAACTCAATGAACAAAAAAAACCCAGAACCCTCAACCCTAGAAAAACCTGATCATAATATCCCAAAAAACCCTACCCCCTATGACATAAAAACCCTAAAACCATAGCTCAAAAAACCCCAAACCTTAATCCACCTAAAAAAAGATAATAATAATTCAAAAAACCCTAAAACATTGACCCCAAAACCCAAAAACCTAATCCCCTCAAACCCTAAACCATTACCCAAAGTAAGACCTATAACTACAGACACAAAAACCCCCTAAAATCTCGGCCTCAAAAAACCTAAAAGATTAGTCCCAAAAAACCCTAAACCCCCATACCTAGAAAACCATAAACTCTCATGCATAAAAACCATAAAATCTCACTTAAAAAATCCCTAAACCATCACCCAAAGAAATACTAAACCCTCCAACCAGGAAAAACCTAAACCCTCATCCCCAGAATACCACAAAACCTCATCCCACGTAAACCGTAAACCCTCAGCCTAAGGAAACAATAAACCCTCACCCTTCAAAACTATAAAACATAATCCCCTAAAACCCAAAACCATTTGACATAGAAAACCCTAAATATTCTTCCCTAGAAAACCCTAAAAACTCTTCACCATAAATCCCAAATACCTCAGTCCCAAAAAACAAAAAATACACATCCTAGAACACCCTAAACACTATGTTACAAAAATAATAACACACCATCCCCATAATACCTTAGACCATCATCCCTATAAATCCCTAAAACCATTGACCCAAAATTCATTGAACCCTCACTCTAGAAAATCGTAAACCCTAAACCCTATAAATCCCTGAAAACACATACCCATAAAAATGAATCAATTTATCTCCATAAAACCCTAAACCCCTATCCCCTAAAAATAAGAACTAATCACCCATAAAAATACGTAACCCCCCCCACAAATAACATAAACATAAAATTCATCCTAATAGAACCTTAAAACCTCATCTAAAAAACCTAAATCCCCATAAAAAACCCTACACCTTAACCCTAATAAAACTAAACCCCCATCCCTAAAAAACCCGAAACCCTCATCCTAAGAAAAACCTAAACCCTATTATCCAAAAACACTAAAACCTCTTCCCCAAAGAACCCCAAACAGTCATCCCAAAAAACAATAAACCACATCCCCCAAAAACCCTAAACCCTAAGTACTAATAATCATATACCCTTAGTGATAAATAAACCTAAACCCTCAACACAAAAAACTATGAACTATTATCCTCAAAACACCCTAAACCCTCATACCTTAAAAACCCTAGACCCTCATTCCCAAAACAAACCATAACCCGAGCCCCAAAAAACCCCAAACCCTTAGCTATAACAATACATAAACAAGAGTCCCAAATAAACATAAACCATGAGTAACTTAAATCCATAAACCCTTATTCCCATAAAATTCTATGGTTGAGGTCCTAAAAAACACAAAACTCTTAGCCCCCAAAAAACCTCAAAACCCACATCCCCAAAAAACAAAAAACCCTCATACCCCAAAAAACCAAACCCATCATCCCTAAAATACCTAAACCCTCATCCCAAAATTACACTATAACATCTTCTACATAAAAATCCAAAAACCCCATCCCAAAAAAACCAAAAACCCTTATCCCCCAAAACCCCTAAATAATAAGCCCCAAAAAAACCAAAAACCCTCATCCATAATCCTCAAAACCCCCAGTCTAAAAAATGCCATTACCTCACAAAAAAATTGCCTAAACCCTAATCACCAAAATAACCTAAATCCTATATTACAAAATCTCTAAACACTTGGCACCAAAAAACCCTGAGTCCTCATCCCAAAAAAAGATCAAATCCTAGCACCGCATAACCCAAAACTCTCAATCACAAAAAAATCCCAAAAACCTTAGCCCCAAAACCAAATAAACCCTCAACCCATAAAAACCCAAAACCATGAGCCCCCAAAAAACCTCTACCCTCATCCCAAAAAATCCATAAACCCTGAGCCCCAAAAACCCTCATCCACAAAAAACCATAAAGTATCATCCCAAAAAATACATGAACACTTAAAAAAATTGTAATCCCTTATACCTAGTAAACACTAAACCCTAATCACAAAAAAACCCTAAAACTTAGTCCCTAAGAAACCAAAATCCCCAAACAACCATAAATCGTCATCCCCAAAAACCATACACCCTTAGTCCCAACAAACCTGGAACCCTAAGCTCCAACACCCCTGCAAAAAATATCTAAACCTGAACACTGAAAAAAATCGATCATCCCCCCAAAACACTGAATCCTCAGCCCTAAAAACCCCTAAAAAATCTAGACTAGAAACTAGTAAACCCACATCCACAAAAAACCCAAAAAACCTAGTCCCAAAAAAACATAAACCCTCATCCATAAAACACCCTAAACCCTCATCCCCAAAGATCCAAAACCAAGTTCTCCATGAAACACAAAACACTATGCCCCAATATAATCTTAAACCCTTGTACTCATAACACCCAAAACCCTCAGTCCCAAGAAACTCTAATCCATTTTACAATAAAACCCAAAACTCTTGGCTGGAAACACCTAAATTCCTTTCCCTAGAAGACACTATACACCCATATCTGAAAACCCTAACACCTTAGCCCCCAAAAGACACTAAATATTCATCCCTATAAAATCATAAACTATTATCCATATTAAACACTATAACCTCATCCCTTTAATTCCCTAAACCATCTTATACATAAAAATTTAAACCCTCACACAAGAAAATTGTAAACCATTTGGCCTAGAAAACCCTAAAACATCATCCTACAAAAACCCTAAACCCCCACCATTTAAAAATCAAAATTCTCCACCCCAAAAAACCATACACCCATAGGCAAAATAACCCTATACCACAACCCCCTAAAAACACTATAATCTCCACCCTGGAAAACCCAAAACCATTTTCCCCTTAAAATCATAAAACCTCACACCATAAATCCCTCCACCTAGGGATGAAAAAACACCTAAATCATTATCCAATGAAATCCCTAAATAAATATCCCTAGAAAACACTAAAAACTCATCACTAGGAAACCCTACATCATTATCCATATACAACCATAAACCCTGAGCCTTAGAAAATCCTAAACCCACGGCCTCAGAAATCACTCAACCCTCATTCTGAAAAATACATACACCCTAAACCAAAAAAAACATTAATAATCAATAGTATAAAACACTAAACTATATATAAAGAAATACATAACCCCTAAACCACAAAAAATCCTAAATCATCAGTCCTATAAAATCCAAATCCCCCAACCCTAGAAACCCAATACCATCAGGCCCTATAATCCTTAATCCATCATCCGTTGAAAATTGTAAATCGTCATCCCAAGAAACCCTAAAACTTATATGATATAAAAATATAAACATTAATCCCTAAAAACCTTAAATTTAATAAATCATAAACAAAATAAATAACTAAATTCACATCCACAAAAAACGAAAAACCCTTAGTCTTAGAAAACACTAAACCGTCATCCCTAGAAAAACCTAAACCCCTGGACCCATAAAACACTAAAACATTTTCCACTAGAACACGTAAACCCTAAACCACTAAAAAATTAAACCCTAATCCATAGATTACACTTAACTCACACCCCCACAATATTATAGACCCTTATCCTCAGAAAAAACAGAAACTTAATCCATATAATATACTTAACACTAGACCCCATAAAAAATAAACTATTAAAAAATGAATACCCTTAACCCTCAACCATAGTAAACCCATAACCCTCAACCCTATAATCCCATGAATCCTATGCCTCAGAAACCCCTAAAAACTCATCCCTAGAAGATTGTTAACTCTCATCCCTAGAAAATCCTAAGCCCTAATCCCTAGAAAACCCTGGACCTTTATCCCAAGATAACACTGAAATCATAATGCTAGAATATACTAACCACTCATCCTCATAAAACCATAGACATTCAACTCTAGAAAACCCAAACCCTAGTCCCTTGATAACAATGAACCCTAATACCAAGAAAAACTGAACCCTCAACCATATAAATCCCTAAAACCTCATCCCTGGAAAACTTTTAAACCTCACCCTCAAAAATATATAAAACCTTATCCAAGAAAAACCCTAAACCCTCATACTAATAAAACCCTAAACCATCATCCTAATAAAATCATGAAACCTCATCCCCGTGAAACCCTGAACCCTCATCCCTTGAAAACACAGATCCCACAATCCCAGAAAACCCATAAATTGCATCCTTAGAGAATCCTGAACCCTTAGCCAAAGAAAATTATGAACCTTCATCCCTAGAAAACCCTAAACCACCAAACCCAGCAATAAATGTACTCTTTATTACAATGAAACCATAAATCTTCATCCACAAACCACCCAAAACACTAACCCCAAGGAATCTCCAAACCATCATCCCCAGATGTCTCCAATCTCTAATCCCTTGATAATCCAAAACACTCAGCCCTTGAAAATTCCAAACCCTCATCACTAGAAAACCCCAAACACTCACCCCAATAAAAACAAAATCCCTCAATAGTAGAAAACCATGACCCCTCATCACTAGATAATCCTGAACTCCAATCCTATAAAACCCTAAACACACTCTCTATAAAACCCTAAACTATCAAATGTAGAAAACCCTAAACCCTCGTCAACAGAAAACCCAAAATTATGAGCCCTAGAAAACTCTATTCCCACAACAATAGAAAACTTAAAACCCACTACCCTTGAAAACACTAAATCATCATATGAAGAGAACCCTATACAACCAGCCCTAGAAAAGACTAATCCCTCAACCAAAATGAACCCTGAACCCACATCCATAGAAAACCCTAATCCCTTAGCCCCAATAAACATTAAACCCTCAACCCCAGAAAACCCTAAACCCTCATCCCAAAATTCCCAAACCCTTATCTCTAGAAAACCAACAATACATCACCCTAAAAACTCTAAACCATTATCCCTATAAAAACCTGACCACTCATCCCGAGAAAACACTAAACCCTCAACTATATGAAAACCCTACACCATCAAGCCTAGAAAACTCTAAACTACCACCCCTAAAAATCCTTAAACACTCTACCCAAGATAAGCCTAAACACCAATTATAGGAAAACACTAAACCCATATCCCCAGAAAACCCTAAATCCTTAGCCATAGAAAATAATAACCCCTTATCCCCAAAAACCCCTAAAAACTCATCCCCCAAAACCCAAAAACCATATCCCTAGAAAACCATTATACCTCCGTCCTAGAAAACCCTAAACCATAAGCTCTAGAAACCCATAAACCCTTAATTCCAGCAAAACCTAAACCATCAAGAATCGAAAAATCAAAACCATGTGCACATAAATCCATAATCACTCATCCCCAAAAAACCTTAAACCGGCATCCATAGAAAATTATAAACCATTATCTGTAGAAAACCATAATCCCTAGAAAATCATTACCACTCAATATAATATTATCCAAAAGCATCAACCCCATCAAACACCATAACCCAATCCATAGAAAATAAAACCCTCATCCTAACAAAACAATAAACCTTCATCACCAGAAAACCGAAAACCCTAAGCAATGAAAATAGTATTCAATTACCCTAGAAAACCCTAATCCCTCAGTACCCAAAAAGTGTAAATCCTAAAATATAGGAATAAACAGACCGACATACCCAAAAAGACACTAATTCCTCAGCCATAGAAATCCTTAAACACTCACCCCCAAAAAACCCAAAACCTTAATCACCAAAAAAACCCTAAACAGCCAGTCTTAAAAAACCCTAAACCCTGAACCCCAAGAAACCCTAATCCCTTACCCTAATAAACCCTAAACATGCATCCACAATAATTTATATACCATTAGTCGCAAATAAACTAACACCCTCGGCACAAATAATCAATAAAACCACATCCTTAACAAATTATAATAACTATAACCAAAAAAACCATATACCATTATACTAGAAAACCCAAACCCCTCATCCCGAAAAAATATGAAACCTTCCGGCCAAAATTCCTAAACCCTCAACCCCAAAACCCCAAATCCTTCCACCCCAAAAATCCCTTAACCCTCATCCCCCAAAAAACTAAAATAATCATCCCCAAAATAATCCTAAACCCTCATCCCTAAAAAATAATAAACCATAATCCACAAATAAACCTAAAACCCCTATCCCCAATATTCCCTAACCGCTTGTCCATGAAAAATGATAAACCTCTTCACAAAAAATCCCTAAAACATCAGATCCAAAATATCCTAAACCATAAGCACTAAAAAAAGTAAAACCCAAATTAACAACAAATACTAAACCTTCATCCTTAAAGAACCATATTCCCTCTACAAAAAAATCCCTAAAACCTCAGCTGAAAAAAAATGAAAAACCTTCATCAACAATAATACATAAAACAAAATCCAAAAACACAGTAAACTGTATGAAAAAAATGTAAATCATTTACCATAAAAAACCCACAACCCATATCCCTAGAAAAAACTTATGCCCCCATCAACAAAAAAACCCTAAACCCACAGCACCTAGAACCCTGAACCCTCAACCCCAAAAAATCATAAACATTCATACCCAAAAAACACTGAACCATTCGCCCCAAAATACCCTAAACATTCTACCATAAAATCTATAAAACTATAACCCCAAAAAAGCGTAAAACCTCAACCCTAGAAAACCCCAAGCCTTAGCCCTAGAAAACCCTAAACCCAAATCCCAAGAAAACACTAAACATGCCACAGTAGAAATACCAAAACCCACACACTTAGAAAACCTTAAGAATATAGCCCCATAAAAAACTTCCTTCAGCCCTACAAAAAACCTAGACCCTCAGCCTTATAAAACCATAAACCCTTATCCTTAGAAAACCCTAATTCCACAACCCTTGAAAATAGAAAACCCTTGCCCCAGAATACCCTTAAACCCTAGTTCAACAAAACCCTAAAGATTTACCCCTCTAAAACATCCCACTTCCCTGAAAAACCTTAAAAGAATAGCCTTGTATGTACTTAAACCTGATACAAGAGAACCCAAAACCCTTATCCCTGGAAAAACATAAACCCCCATCCGCATAAAACTCTAAAACCATATCCCCATAAAATCCATAATCCTCATCCCTAGAGAACCATAAACCCTCATCCCCAAAAAACCCTAATACCATAAAACAAAAAACCATAAAATCAAATTCCAAATAAATCCTAAATACTCAGACGCAAAAAACACTAAACACTCAGCTAAAAAAACCATATAACTTAACCTCAAGGAACCCTAATCCCTTAATCCCAAAAACTATAGACCCTAAATTTTAGAAAACCCTCTTCATTTATCTTCAAAAAACAATAAACACTGATCCTTAGAAAACTATAAACCCTATACCTCATAACTCTAAGACCCTTATCCCCTAAAAACCCTAAAACCTAAGTTCCAAAATTACCTAATCCCCAACCTCAAAAAATATTAAAACATCATCCCCAAAAAACCCTAAAGAAACACCCCAAAAAAATCATAAACCCTTGAACCCAGAAAACCCAAACCCATCAGTCCCAAAATAACCTAATCCCTCATCCACAAAAATCCCAAAACCAATTTTTTGCAAAAATTCCAAAATCATCATCCCCCAAACAAACTTAATCTCTCATCCCAAAAAACTAAACCCTTAGCCCCAAGAATTAATAAACCCTATTCCCAAAAACACATAACCCCCACAACCACATAATACCTCACCCCTAACATAATACTTAAAACTCATCCCCCCAAAAACCTTAATCCCTCATCCAAAAAAAAACTAAACACCCTCTCCCAAAATAACATAAATTCTCATCCCCAAAATCCATAAACCCTCATCCAAAAAAACCGTAAACCCTCATCCATAAATATATCTTAACCCCAATCACCCAAAACATCAAACCCTCATCCCCCCAAACCCAAAACCCACATAAAAAAAACTAAACACATACCTCTATAAAACTATAAACATGCAGCCTTATAAAACCCTAAACCCTCCCCCAAAAAACATAATCCATCATCCAAAATAGAACTACACCCTCAGCTCCAAAACACCCTATAAAATCAACCCTAAAAAACCCTAAACCCTCAACCACAAAATCCCTAAAACCTCATACCCAAAAATCCCTAATACCTCATCCAAAAAAAAACCCAAACCCCTATCCCAAAAAACCCTAAATACTCTTCCCAAAATACCCCATAGACACCCATCACGAAAAAACCCTAAACCCTCATTCAAAAAAACCCTAAACCCCCATCCCCCAAAACCAATGAAGCCTCAGCCTAAAAAAATATAAAACATCAGATACATAATACCCTCAATCCTTTTCCAGAATAAAATTAAAACCATAAACAATAAAAAATACTAAATCCACAGCCCCACAAAACCTATACTGCTTGCCCGAAAAAACTAAACCATCATCCAAAAAAACAAAAAAAAAACATCATACCCAAAACACATAAAACCATCATCCCTAAAAAACTAAAAACCATTATACCCAAAAAACCATAAACCCTCATCCCAAATATAATAAAGACCAATATCCCCAAAAATACCCAAATACATTTTTCCCAAAAAAAACACTAACCATAATTCCCAATAAAACCAAACACACATCCCCAAAAAACCTTATAATATCATACCAAAAAACCCTAAATACTCATCCCACAAAAAAAACCTAAACCCTCAACCCCAAAAAACAAATAAATCTAAAACAAAAAAAACCCTAAACACTCATCCCCAAAATACCCAAAATTCATAGGCCTAAAAAAACTCAATCCTTTTCCCCAGATAACCACAGATCATCTGCCACAAAAACACTAAATTCTCTACCCCAAAATCCCTAAACACTCATACCCAAAAATACCTAGACCCTCATCCCTAAAAAACCACCAATACTTAGACACAAAAAATTGTGAACACATAGCCCTAAAATACCTAAACTATCAACCCCAAAACCCCACAAACCTAAACCCCAAAAAACCCTCAATCATCGGACACAAAAAACCGTAATCCCTCTGACCCAAAAAACCCTCAAACCCAACACAATCTCTTAACCCTCAGTCCCAAAAAAATTAAATCCCTCATTCCCAAAAATCTGTCGACGCTCATCCCGAAAAACACTCATGCCTCAACACCAAAAAACACTAAACCCTCAAACCAAAAATCCCTCAACCCCAAGATCTAAAAGACCCTCAACCTTTAGCCCCCAAAAACCTCAACCATATTCCCCAATAAATTGTCAACACCAAGCCCCCCAAAACCCTCATCCCTCATCCCTAAAAAACCATCAACCATCTATACCAAAAATGCCTCAACCCTCATCACCAAAATACCCTAACCCCTCATCCCATAAAAACATAAAACCTCAGTATAAAAAATCCTACCCCATTACCCCAAAACACCTGCAACCCTTAGCCCAAAAAAACCTCATCCCCCAGTCTGAGGAATCCCTCATCCCTCATTAACAAAAAACCCTAAACCCTAAACCCCAAAAGAACACTAAACCATCATCCCCACAAAAATAATCAACCCTATGTCACAAAAAATCATCAACTCTCATCCAAAAAACCCCTTAATCCTCATACCCTAAAAAACCCCAAACCCTCAGACCCAAAAAACACTATACCCTCAACCCCAAAGAACCATAAACCCTCCACCAAAAAAATGATAAACCATCAACCCTAAGAAACCCTAAATCCTAAACACCAAAGTAAATAAAACCTTAAGATCCAAAAAACCCTAAATACTCAACACTAAAAAAATCATAAAACCTAATCCCTATAAAACCCTAAATCGACACCCCCAAAATAACCATATAAACACAACCCCAAAAACGCCAAAACCCTTGGATTAAATAAAATCCAAAAATATCAACCCTAGAAAGATAAATAACTTGAACATAGAAAAACTCCAATCCCCAAAATAAAAATCATATACCCAAAACGTATAATTTCCCAAAACCTAAATCCCTAAAAACATTTTACATCAATCCCAAAAAAAATGGACCCCAAAGACCAAAAAAACCTAAACCCATGGCCCCTAAAAACACTTCAACCCCTTCTAAAAAATCTTAATCCCTAAGTCCCAAAAAACCCAAAATCCTCCACACAAAAAAACCCTAAAACCTCACCAACAAAACCCCAAACCCTCAGTCCATGACATAAACACTAAACCCCCAAACCCTGACATCTTATCCCCCATGAACCCCTAAAAACACAACCCAAATAATATCATAACCCCATCCCCAAAATACAATAAACCCTTGATGTTGTGTGTTCTATATTTTATTTGGTTTATGGATTATATTTTTCATTGCATGAGGTTTGAGGGTTTTTGGTGTTGTGCGTATATGGTTTTCAGGGTATGAGGGTTGATGGTCTTTTTGACCCGAGGGTTGAGGTATATTTTGGAGGTTACGGTTGAGGGTTTTGGGGGGGATGATTTCAGGTTTTTTGGGTATATGGTTGAACGTTTTTTGGGGTATAGGGTTGAGTGTTTTTTAGGGTTTAGGGTTTAGTATTTTTTATTGGGATGTGGGCTTAGTTTTTTTTCTGATGAGGGTTGAGGGTTTTCATGGGATAAGGATTGAGGGTTTTTTGGATTTGGGGGGTTGAGGATTATTTGGGGCTAGGGTCATTGGGTTTTTTTAAGATGTGGTTTTATTGTCATTTGGGACAAATATTTAGGGTTAATTTGGTTCTGAGGGTTGATGGTTGTTTGGGGCTAAGGTTTGAGGTTTTTTTGGGGATGATAGTTGAGGGGTTTGGGGGGATCATTTTTGATGGTTTTTTTTGGGAATTGGGTTGAGTTTTTTATTTGGTCTCAATGTTGATGTTATTTTGAGGAAGGGGGTTGAGGTATTTTTAGTGTTGAGGGTTTAGTGTTATTTGGGGGTGATGGTTGTGGTTTTTTTTCAGTGGGTAGGTTAGATATTTTTGGGAAGAGTTGTTTCGGTTCCATGTGGTTTATGGTTGAAGGTTTTTGGGGATGAGGGTTGAGGATATTTTATGGTAGAGGTTTTACGTTTTTTTTGGAATGAGGTTTGTGTGTTTTTTAGGGCTAAGGGTTGATGGTTTTTTGAGGCTGAGGGTCGAGGGGTATTGGGGAATCAATGTTGAGGGGGTTTTCTAACTAAGGTTTCATGTATTTGTATGGATAAGGGTTGATTGATTTTTGGGACTGAGCATTTATTATTTTTTTGGACTAATTTTTTAATGTTTTTTGGGTCAGAGGGTTGAGTGATTAGTGTTTTTCAGGGTTGAGTGTAGAGGGACTTTCGGGGATAAGGGTTGAGGGTTTTTAAGAATGAGGGTTTATGGTTGTTTTGGGACCGAGGGATAGTATTTTTTTGGGGTATAGGGTATTTGGGGAAGATGGTTTTTGGATACTATAAACACTCATCCCAAGAAAACACAACACCCAAAACCCCAAAAAATCATTAACACTCATTCCTAGAAAACCATAAACCCTCAACCCCATATAAACTCATACACTTATCCCAAAAAAACCTAAACCATCAACCCTACAAAACCATAAACCCTAAGAACCATATAACCATAAACTCTCAGCACCAGAAAAAATTATTCCATTAACACCAGAAAACCCTAATACCTCGTCACCAAAAATGTGTAAATCCTCAACTATAGAAAACACTAAACCCATAGACCTAAAAATACATAAACCCTTAGACATATATCCCCAAACCCTCATCCCCAAAAAAAACGCTAAACCCCCATCCCCATAAAACCATAAAATGTTAGACAATAAACCCTAATCTATCAACCAAAAAAAAACCCTATACTCCTACTAAAAATAGATCCCTAAACCCTTAATTCCAAAAAACACTAAAACCACAGTCCTAAAAACCCAAAAAACTCAATCCTATGAAACCCTAAGGCCTTACCCTAATAAAACCTAAAAATATAGCCCCCAAAATTCATAAACCCATAGTCCCATAAAAAAACTAACTCCCTCATCCCTAAAAACCCTTAAACCCATATAGTACAAATCCTATAACTATCACTCCAAAAAAAACCTAAACCATTAGACCGTGAAAACCCCAAACTATCATCCAATAAATCCATATTCCTTCAACCTTAGTAAACCCTAAACCCTAAACCCTAGAAAAATCTAAACCATCAACACCAAAAAAAACACTAAACCATAAGCTTTATAAAACCCTAAAACCAAATCCCCAGAAAAACCTAAAAACTCATTTCCATAAAACCCAAAACACTCATCACCAGAATACCCTAAACCCTAAACCCTAGAAAATTCTATTCCCTTAGTACGGAAAAACCATAAACCATTATCCTAATAAAACACTAATCCCGTAAACCAAGACAACCCTAAACCCTCATCCCATGAATTCCCAAAACCCCTTTCACCAAAAATACCTAAACCCTCATCCCCAAAAATCCCTAATCCATGAACCCTAGAGAATTTTAATCTCAAAGCCTTATAAAAGTATAAAATCTCATCCCTAGAAAACCGTAAACCCTCAACCTCATAAGTAACAAAACACTAGACCCCATAAAATAGTAAACCCTAAACCTTAGATAACTCAAAACCCTCTTCTACAGAAAATCCAAAACCCTCATCCACTGAATACCCTAAACCCTCATCCCCTTAAAAATTTAAGACCTCAGCCCCAAAAAACCTAAAACCTCATTCCAAGTAAATCCCAATTCCCTCATCCATTGAAAACCCTAATCCCCTAATTCTAGAAAAGCATAATTTCTCATCCCGAGATAACCCTAAACAATCAGCCGCATAAAAATATAAATCCTCAGACCTAGAAAACTCTAAAACCCCATCCCAAAAAACCCTAAACCCTCATCCATAGAAAAACCAAAACCCTCATCCCTAGAAAACCCTAAAGCCTATTGCCTAGAAAACCCTAAACCCTATTACTGAGAAAACCATAAACCATTACCCTAGAAAACCCTGGATCATCATCCCCCAAAAATACATAAACCTCATTATGTAGTATTTACTAAACCGTAAAACCTAGAAAACCCTAACCCACAGACCCGGAAAACCCTATTTACACAGGTCTAGAAAATCTTAAACCCTCAGCCTCAAAATACATAAACCCTCAACCCCAAAAAACCCGAAATCCATAGACCCTAATAACAATCATCCCTATACCCTAGAAAACCCTAAACCATAAGCCCCATAATACCTTAAACTATAAGATCCAAGAAACCCATAACACTCAGCCCCTGAAAACGCTAAACCCTCATCTCTAGAAAACACTAAAACCCAAGCCCTAGATAACCCCAAACCCTCACCATAGAAAACCATAAAACCGCATCCCTATAAAACACTATTCCCTATACCCCAAAATACATAAACCCTCTTCCCATGAAATCCCAAAACCACATGCCCCAAAATAACCCTAAGACCTCATCATTTGTAACTGTTATACCATCATCCACAAATAACCCAAAACCTACACCCGCATGAAACTGTTAACCCTTATCCCATGAAAAAACTAAAACCTCATCCCCAAAAAACCAAAAAACTAAATCCCATAAATCTGTAAACCCTTATCCACAGAAAACCCTAAACTGTCATCCCTAAAAAACCCTAACCCCCCTGCACTAGAAAACCAAAAAACCCCCATTCGTAAAAAATGCTAAGACTACATCTCTATAAAATAATAAACCCAATTCCCTATGAAAACCTAAACCACCATCCCCGTAAAACCCTAAACCCCTATCCTAGGAAAACCCAAAAACCCATTCACCGGAACACCGTAAAACCGCAACCACCCAAAAACCAAAACCCCTAGCCACACAAAACTCTAAACTAACAACCCATGGAAACTCTAAAACCCAAACCCAAGAAAACATAAACACATATCCCAAAAAAACCCAAAAAAACCCAATTCCCCCATATCCCAAAACCCTAAATAGCTAACCCATAAGACCCAAAAACCCTATCCCCAACAAACCCAAAACCATTAGTCTCATAAAACCCTAAACCATCATCCTTTGAAAATACCAACCCCCATCCCTAGATAACTCTAAAACCTCTTCCATAAAATATAATAATCCCCCAACTCCAAAAATCAAAAAAATATCATCCCCAAAAAAACCTAAACACTCAGCCCGAGGAATTCCTAAATCCCCATCCCTAGAAAAACATAAAATCTATGACATATAAAACCCACAAACCTTACCCCATAAAACCTAAAACATGATCCCTAGTAATCCCTAAACACTCATCCCTAGAAAACCCTAAAACCCCATTCATAAAAAACCCTAAACCATCATCTGTAGAAAACCACTAACCTTCATCCATAGAATACCCTCAACACTCAACCCCATAACACACTAAACCCTTTGCCGAAAAAAATCCTAAACCCTCATTCCCAAAAAAACCTATAACACTCATCCTCGGAAAAACCTAAACCCAAATCTCCAAAAAACCCTAATCCCTTATCCCTAGATAAAACTTAACCTGCAGCCCTAGAAAACCATAAACACTCATCACCAAACAACTGTATCTTCTTTTCCTTAGAAAAAATTAATCCCTCAGGCCATAAAATAGTAAACCCTGGTCCCCATAAATCATTAAACCCTCATCTGTAGAAAAATATAAACCCTCATCTTGAAAAATTCCAAACCCATCATCCCAAAGAAGACCTAAACCCTTATCCCTAGAATACCCATCACACCCAATACCATAAAATCATAGACCGCCATCCCTAGAAGATTCTATACTCTATCCCCAAAATGCCTTTAACCATCAACCCCATGAAACAATAATCCCTCATTCACAGGAAACCCTAAACCCTCATCCCTATGAAATCCTAAAACCTCAGACCTAGTAAACCCTAATCCACCTAGACCACGAAACCATAAAACCTCATTCCCAAAAAACCCTAAACCCTAATTGCAAATAAAACCTAAACCCACATCCAGAGGAATCCCAAAACCCACATCCCCACAATAAAATAAACACTCAATCTAAGTAAACCCTTAACACTCAACTCATGAAACCCCTAAACCATCTTCCCCTAGAGACCATAATCCCTTACACCAGAAAACCCTAAACACTTAGACTTAGGAAACCTAAAACCATCTTCCCGGGATACCCTAAACCTTCATCCCTAGAAAACCCTAAAACCATATCCCTAGAAAAAACATATACCACATCCATAAAAAATAGTAAACCCTCATCCCAAGAAAACCCTAAAGGATTATGCCTATAAAAACCTAATCCCTAATTCCCAAAAAACGCAAAACACACTTCCTCTGAAAAATCCTAAACCCTCAACCCTAGAAAACCCTACACACTCAGCCCAAGAAAATCCTAAACACTCAGCCATAAAATACTATCTGAAACCCTCAACCCTTGAAAACCCTAAACCCTCACCATAATAAAACTGTGAACCTTAAGACCAATGAATCCCTATTCCCTCATGCCTAAAATACCCTAAAACCTCAGCCCCATAAAACCCTAAACACACAATGCCAAAAAACACTAAAAACTCATCCCCCAAAATCCTTAAACCCTCATACTAGATAACTCTAAAATTTATTCCAAGGAAAACCATAAATAATTTTTCCATGGAGAACCATAAACCTTATCCCCTAAAAACTTTTAACCCGCATCCCTAGAAAACCCTAACCCCTAACCCTAGAATACCCAAAACCCACAGCACCAAAAAACCCTAATCCCTATGACCCAGAAAATCCTAAACACTTGTCATTAGAAAACTCTAAACCCAGAGCCTAAAAAATCGTAAACCCCCAACCCCTAAAAACCCCAAAACCTCAATACTAGAAACCCTAAACCCTTAGACACAAAAAACAAGAACTATCATCCCTAGATAACACTAAACCCTCATCAGTAAAATACCCTAAACACATATCCCATGAAAACCCCAAATCTATAGTCCCTTGAAACCCTAAACCCCTAACCCAAGAAAACCATAAACTATCCACCGCCTAAACCCATTAAAACTGGTCCCTTGAAAACACCATACCCTCAGTCATAGGAAACCCTAAAACTCATACCTAGAAAACCCCAAAACCATATCCTAGAAACCCAGAACCCTTAGCATGAAAAAAACATAAATTATCAACCCTATAAAACCCTAAATTCTCAACCCTAGAAAACCCAAAACCCTCATCCCAAGAAAATTCTAAACATTATTCCCATGAAAACTCTAAACCCTCATCCCTAGATAAACTTCAACTCTAATCCCTATAAAACCATAAACCCTTATCCTAACAAATTCCCAATCACATTTCAATAGAAAAACCTAAACCTAATGTCCCAAATAACTCTAAATCCAAACTCCCACAAAACCAAAAACCCTCAAACCTAAAATATTTGAAATAATCACACCCAGATATCCTAAACCAACAACCCTAAAAACCATATACATTCCTTATAAAACCATAAACCCTTTTCACCTAAAATTACAAAACCCACATCCATAGAAAACAATAAACCCTCATCCTCATAAAACCGTAAACCCTCGCTCTATGAATATCCTAAACCCATATCCCCAAAAAACTATCACCCCCCATCCCCAAAAAACATTAAACTCCCACCACCAAATAATCCCCATCCATTAGACGAAAAAAAAACCCTCATCCCTCAAACCTCAACCCTCATCCCCAAAAATCCCTCAATGATAAGCCCCAAATGACCCTCATCCCTCTTCCATGAAATACCCTAAACACTTAGCCCCAAAATTCCATATGTCATAATACTCAAGATACCCTAAGACACCACCCCAATACACCCTAAACCCTCAAACCAAAATAAAACCCAAACCCCTCAACCACATAAAACTATTAACCCTCAGCCCAAACAAACCTAAAACCTCAGTCTTAGGAAAACCAAATCCCTCATCCCCAAATGGCCAAAATCCATAATCCATAGAAAAAGATGATACGTTAGCCATAAAATAACTAAACCCAGAGCCTAATAAATTCTTCATCCCTATAAAACAATAAAACTTCATCCCTAAAAACTCTAAACCAACATCCTTACGAAACCCTAAACTCTCATCCCTAAAAAAAGATTCAACCCCAGAAAAACCTAAAGCATCATCCCCAAATTACCCTAAACACTTATCCCTAGAAAACCATGAACCCTAATACCTAGAAAACTCTAAACCGTTAGCCACCAAGAACTCAAACAACTCTTCCCTAGAAAAACCAAAAACCTCAGCCATAGAAAACCCCAAACCCTCGTCCATAGAAAAAATGAAACCATCATCTCTAGAAAACCCTTAAACCTCAACCCTAGAAAACCTTAAACCCACATCCCCAAAAAACCCAAAAGCCTGATCCCCAAAAAACTCTAAACCATCATCCCAAGAAAACAAAAATCATAGATTAGAAGAAAACACTGAACCCCCAGTTTCATAAATCCCTAAACCCCCATCCCCCAAACCACTAAAACCCCCAAACGCAGTTTACCACAAACCGACATCCCAATAAAACCTTAAAACCTCACCACCAAAAAACCTTAACACACTTCAAAAAAAAACCCTAAAGTTATAGCACCAGAAAACATTAAAACCATACCCCAGAAACCCCTAAACACCCTTCCTGAAAAAACCCAAAACACCCATCCTCAGAAAACCCTAAACCTCCTTCATCAAAAAACCATAAACATGAATCCCCCAAAAACCCTAAAACCAAAACCCTAGAAAAATGAAAAGTACCATCCCGAGAAAAAAATATACCCCAATCCACAGAAAACTCAAAACTATGAGCCACATAAAACCCTAAACCCCCATGCCTAGAAAACCCTAATACTCCATCACATGAAAACCCTAAACCAATCTCCCTATAAAAAAAATTAACCCTTGATCCCAGAAAACCCTAAATCACTATACCTAAGAACCCTAAACCCTTATCTCTATAAAACCATAAACCCCATGACATAGAAAAATCTAAGACTCATCACTAAAAATACCTAAACACAAATTCCTATGAATCCTTAAAAACCTATCCCCAAAAAACATTAACCCTCATCACCAAAAAAATCCTAAAACACCGTCCCAATAAAATCCTAAACCCCATGCCAAATGAATCTCTATACACAAGGTACCAAAAAAACCATAAAAACTCATCCCAATAAAACCCTAAACCCTCATCCCAGAATACCCTAAAGCTTCATCCCCAAAAAACCCAAAAATGTTCACCCAACAAAACCCTAAACCCAAGTCCCTTGAAAACCCTATACCCTCAACCACATAGATTCCAAAACCCTCCACCCCAAAAATTCGAAAACCCTCATCACCAAAAAACATTAATCCATCATCCCCAGAAATCTCTTAACCCTCATACCAGGAACATCATAAACCCATATCCCCAGATAAACCTAAACCCTTAGCCTTATAAAACACTAATCCCCGCACATAGAAAAACCTAATCCTCAGAACAAGGAAACCCTAAAACCTTGACCCCTAAAATTATAAACACTCAACACCAAAAAATCCTAAAACATCATCTCTATAAAACCCATAAACCTCTTCCCAAAAAATACCTAATCAATAATCTGTAGACCCAGAATACCCCAAACCCCCACAATTATAAAACCATAAACCCTCATCCATAGAAAACAATAAACCCTCAATCGTAGAAACCATAAACCCTCAACCCTTGAAATACGTACACCACTAGCCACAAAAATCCACAAACCCCCATCACCCAGAAACCCTAAACCCCTAGACTAGGAAGACCCTAAACTATATGCCCCCAAAACCCTAAACCTATAGCCCCAAAAAAGCCTAAAACCACTTCCCCCAAGAAATATAAATTCTCAGTATTATAAAACCCTAAACTGTCATCCCCAAAGAACCATGTACCCTCAACCCTAAAAAATCCCATAACTATCATCCCCTAAAATACTAATACCTCGTCCCCAGAAACCCCTATACCATTATACCCATAAAACCCTAATCCCCTGCCCTAGAAAATCCTAAAACCTCATCCTAACAAAACCATTAACCCTCACCCCTATAAAAACCTAACCCCTAAGCCATAGAAAAGTCTAAACACTTATCCATGGGAAAAATTAAACCCTCACCCTAGAAAAACCTAAACCCTCATCCATAGAAGACGTAAAACCCTCTTCAATATAACAACTTAAAACCTATTACTACGAAAATCTTAAATCATCATCCCCGTAAAACCCTAAACCCTCATCACTTGAATGCCTTAAACCTTTAGCCCCCAAAAAACCTTAATCCCACATCCCTAGAAAATCATAGACCTACATCCCCAAAATCCTAAACCATCAACCCTAGAAAATCCTAAACCATAATCCCTAGAAAACCCGAAACCCTTAGTCCTAAAAATCCATAAACCCCGATCCCCTAAAAATAATAAACCCACATCCCTAAAAAACCCCCAAACCACTGCACCATAAAACCTAGAACACATAACACCAAAAAATCCTAAACCCTCTACCCTATAAAACCCAAAACACTTAGACTAAGAAAATTCTGAAACCTCAGTGCCATAAAACTTTAAACCCTATGCCCAAGAAAACCCTAAACCATCAGCCCTAGAAAACCCTAAACTTTCATCCAAAGAAGTTCAAAACTCTCATCTCTAAAAAAACAAAAACCAAAAACCCTCAGCCTCGGAAAATCCTAAACCCTTATCCCATGATAACCATACTTCGTTATCCCCATGAAATCCAAAACACTTATCATTAAGAAACAAAAATCCATCAACTCTAGGAAACCCTAAACATCCATCTCCATAAAACCATAAAAACTTATCCTCATAAAACCCTGAATCCTCAACTATAAAAACCCTAAACCCACATCCCAATAAAACCCGAATACTTAATCCAAAGAAAACTTCAAAACCTCATCCCAATGAAAATCCTAAACCCCCACCCCTAAAAATCCTTAAACTCTCAACACCAAAAAAAACCTAAACCCCCATCCACAAAAAACCTTACACTGCCACCCCTTGAAAACACTAAACACCAATCCCTAGAATCCCTAAACCCCAATACATAGAAAACCCCAAACATCTATCCCTAGAAAATCCTAAACCCCAGCACAATAAAACCCTAATCCACCATAACCTGAAAACCCTGAATAGTAAGTTAATAAACACCCTAATCCCCTAGCCCTTGAAAACCGTAAAATCCCATCTACATATTCCCATAATTCCAAAACCCTTGATAACTTTAAACCCCATCCCCATAATAACACAAACCCCCATCCCCAAAATATCCCTAAACCCCCATCCCCAAAATAATCTAAACCCCTACCACCAAAAACACTTAGACCCCCACCCCAAAAAAACCCCTAAAACTCATCCACAAAAACCCTAATCCCCACACCCATGAAAAATGAAAACAATCATCCATATAAAATAATAAACCCTTGGCACCAAAAAACTCTAAACCCTCGTCCCCAAAAATCCATAAATCACCATCCTCAAAAAACCTAATATTTTCATACCTATGAAACCCAAAACCACTAGCCACAGAAAACCCTGAAACCACAGCCTTATAAAACCAAAACCCTTGGCACTTAAGACCCTAAACTACAAAACCCACATAATTTTAAACCATTGGCCCTAGAAAACCCTAAATCCAAAGACACAAAAAACCCTAAAACATCAACCCCTGAAAACCTTAAATCCTCATCCCCAGAAAATCCTAAATCCTCAGCCCCAAAAAACCATAAATTCTCTTCCCAAATAAACTGTAAAACCTTACACCTATAAAACTCTTAAATCTCAGCCCTATAAATCCATTAACTATTATCATCATAAAATACTAAAACCATGAAAATAGAAAACCCCAAACCCCCAGCCCCCAGCCCCAGAAAAAAATCCCCCATCATAAGAAAACCCTAAACTCTTAGCCCTAGAAATCACGTAACCACAATCCGCATGAAACCCAAACAAACTAAACCCCAAAAAAATATAAACCTCTATATGAGATATCCCTAAACACCCATCCATGGTAATCCTGAAAACCGATGACTAGAAAACTGTGAACCTTATCCTCAGAAAACCCTATACCCCCTCCCTTGAAAACACTAAAACACCATCACTAGAGAACCCTAAACAACCGGCCCCGAAAATCTCTAAACCCCCACCAGAGAAGAAACTAAACACCCAGTAATATAAAATCCCTCAACCCCAATCTATATAAAATCATAAACCCCCATCACAAATAATACCATTATACTATATCCTAGAAAACTATAATCACTCATCCCCAAACGAACCTATAAAATTATCCTTATAAACCTACAAACCTCTATCCCAAGAAAACTGAAAAACCACATCCCCAGGAACCCAAAAATCGTAGAAAAATAAATTCTAAACCCCAATACCGTGAGTACCCAAAACTATAATCATTAAAAAACAGTAAAACCCTATCCCTAAAAATACTTAATCACTCATACCTAGAAAAACCTAAATTTTTGGTTAGAGAACAACCTAAATCCTGATCTCTAGAAAACCTTAAACCCTCCTCCCTAGGTAACCCTAAAAACTCATCCTCAAATAACCCTAAATACTCAACACCTAAAAACTAATACCCTCATCCTTTGAAAACTGTAAAACTTAATACCTAAAAAACACTAAACCATTAATTCCAAAAATAAATAAAAACTCAACCCCAAAAATAAGTAAATCTTTTTCATATAAAACACTTAACCCTCAGCCTCAAAAAACCCAAAGCAATAAAACCCATAAAACCTATACACAAGCCCCAAAAATACCTTAACCCTGAAACCTGAAAATACTTGAACACTCATACAAATAAAACATTAATCCCTCATTCACATAAAACAATAATTTCTCATCTTCATAAAACCCTAAACCCTATTCCCCCAAACCCAAATCCCTCAACACTAGAAAACCCCTTTAACCTATTCCCTAGAAAACCCAAAACACATATCTCCTGAAACTCCTAAACCCTAATACAATAAATCCCCGAAGCCTAACTGTCAAAATCCCTAAACACTAAATCCCAAAACACTAAAACCTAATCTCCAAATATCTCTAAACCCTTGGCCCTAAAAATCCCTAATCCCTCATCCCCAAAATACCCTAAACAGTAAAACAAAACAACCTTAAACCCAAATACCTGAAAAAAATAATCACACAGCCCCCCAAATCCTTAAACCATAATCATAGTAAAATATTATACTCTTTTCCCCAAATAATACTAAACTATAATCGCCAAACACCCCCAAACCCATGGCCTCAGAAGACCCTAAAACCTCATCCCAAAAAATCATAATCCCTCAGAGCTAGAAATTCCATAACCCTCTACCCAAGAGAACTCGAATCAATTAACCTTAAAAAAAACCCTAATCCACTGTAAACCATATACTCTCATCCCCAAAATACTCTAAACACTCATACTCAGCAAACAAGAAACCCACTCCCCCAAAAAAGCACTAAACCCCCAGTCCCAAAAAAATCTAGACAAGATACCCCCAGAACCTAAACACGCATTCCCAAAACAATTAAAAAACCTCATCCCCTCAAAACCCAAATACCCAATAAACCTTATTGCCTCAGACCCCAAACCCTAAAAACCCTCACCCCCAAATCCATAATCCTTAAAACCGAAAATACAAAAAACACTTACCAAAAATAATCCCATGAACCATAAAAACCATAAACCCTCAGCCCAAGCACTAAATCCTTAACCCCCAAAAACCCTAAACTAACAAACCCAAAAAAAACATTAAAACATTATCCCTAAAAAATTCTAAATTATCATCACCAAAAAACCCTAAAATTTTATCCCCCAAAAACAGTAAACCCTCCTACCCCAAAAAAACCTATAACCTCATCCCCAGAAAACCATAAACCATCTACTCCAAAAAAAAATCCAAAACCCTCATCATGAAAATAAATTAAAACATCAACCCAATAATCCAAAAACCCTCATCCCAAAAATTCCCCAAAAAACACATCCCCAAAATACATAAACCATCAAACCGAAAAAACCATAAACCCTCACAAAATAAAATCACTAAACCCCTTTCCCAAAAAACCTTAAACCCCTAGCCCCCAAAAAACCTAATTAATCATCCAAAAAAACCGCAATCCCTTGGCCCCCAATGAACCTAAACCCTCATCTCCAAAACACCTTAAATCTTGTACCCAAATAACCCTATCCCCTCAACCCCAAAAACACCTAAACCCTCACCCCCAAAAAGCCGTAAACCATCATCCCTAAAAAATCCTAAACCCACATCCCCAAACATACTAAAACACTCATACTCACAAAATCCTAAACCATTATCCATAGAAAACCCTAAAATATCATCCATAGGAAACAATATAACCCCAAACCTGGAAAACCATAAGCCCTCAACCACAAAAACCCTAAAACCTCATCATTAGAAAACCATAAAACCCTATCCACCTAAACACATAAAACCTCATCCCAAAAATAACATAAACCCCAAGCCCCAGAAAACCATAAACCCTAACTCCCCAAAAATCCTAATTCCTCAACCCTAAAAATCCCTAAAACCACATCCCCTAAAAACAATGAACCCCCAACCCCATAAAAGCCCAAACCCTTATCCCTAGAATAACCCAAACACCAATCCCAAAAAAACTTAAATCCTCATATTCAAAAAAATCAAAATCCATAGCACAATGATACCCTAAACTCTCATCCCTAAAAAACCAAACACCCATTAACCTAAAACCCATGAAAACCCTAAACCATCTTCCTCATAAAAAATCCCCAAACCATCTATACCCCAAAACCAAAACCCATATCCCTAAAAATACCTAAACACTCATCCTACAAAACTCAAAAATAATTAACCCAAAAAACCCCTATAAACGGATCCTAAAAACCACTAAATCCCCATCCGCAAAAACCCTAAACACTTATCCTAAAAACCCATTAACCATCTTACCCAAAAATATCTAAATCCTAATCCCGAAAAACCACAAAACCCCCATCCCAAAATAGTACTAAACCCTAGTCCCCAAAAAACCATAAACCTCAGCACCAGAATTTGACTTAGAGTTAAATCTAAAAGATACGGTTAAAATAGTAACATAGACTTGTATAAAACCTATTGGCTGAGAGTATTTCGACCCATACTCACTTATTCTTCTAAATAAATTAATTTAGAGCTATTTTAAACAGAATTTGACTTTATTATAAAATAACATTTTATGTTTTTCCAAAGGTGCCCCACTCCTCACTTATAAAAAGGGCACCCCTTCCCTCTACTATTCACACCCTTTTAAGCCTTGAATCTAGGAAAAACTCTTCCCATTTCTCTTATCCACTTACCTAGAAACATTCTGGAGGTTCTGGTCTTCTCGAAAGACCAACTCTACTTCCTTAAGAGGAATCTTAAAGGAGGTGCATCGAAGAAGAGGTAATCTCTTCTTCCGATTCTCTCAAGTTCCTTTCTTATTATACTTCTTTTTCTTTTGTTTTATCATTATAAAGTAATAACATAAGTATTAATTATATACTTATATGTTATTATAAATATTAAACAACCCTATTTTACCTTCTATCCATCCTATGGAAAACGATATCACCACGCGTGCGTACGTATGGAATACCATCTCCATGCCGTGGTGTAATCTGTTTTTGACCACCACCTTACTTGGATGGGTATAATGGTGTAAATAAATTACTATATATGATTATTGTAATGTGATATTGATTCTGAAATTTTATACATACACTTCAATACAATTACACAATCATGGGAATGATATCATCGCTCATGCGTATGTACGGACTACCGTCTCCACGATGCGATGAGATTCATTCTCCATGTTAACCATTCATGAATGATTATAAAGTATATATAATGAATAATAATAAAATATATGACATAATAATGATACTATATTTATGTATATATATATATATATGTATTTCATATACTTAATTCCATTCAATTCAATAAGGAAACGAAAACAGCGTTCATGCGTACGTATGGCCTACCGTCTCCATGAACGGTGTATTTCATTCCATTTATCTATCTAGCTCATATATATATGTATATTCTGAATATATATTATACATAAATCATATTTTACATTTTGGAATTAATTAAATAAGCATATAAGTAATAATATCAAGAATAACAAGTCAAATCACGTACAATAAATGAAACGATTTTACCCAAATCCCTACTTTTACATCGAATTTAGAAAAGAATGGGTAATATAATGTCATAAGTAAACCATATATGATATCATAAAAATGAATATGATTCTGTAATAAGTAAATGACATTATTTAAATCATTATATAGGAGGTTTTGATACATATAATTCATATCGGGCATAAGGTAAGGGATAATTATTCCAGTCCCATTCTTATCTGAGATTGTTTATTCGTAAGTATTTACTGGGGTTATGTGTATTATCCATGTCCATATGTTCTCAAAATGTTTTCATAAAATGTTTACATTTCTTCCATGTATGTTTAAAGACATTTTTACCCTTTTTACTTTTACCTCGTCATATGGATGTAATCTTTCTTTTGTTTACCATAAGAGGTGCTTTTTGACTTTTCCAACAATAGTACGAGAAGAATGTTTTTTTAACTTATATGGCATGAACTGATTTTTACAGTTTTATAATGCCTTATTTTCATGAATATTACTCTATAGGATTTCTTGACTATTTTCAAAAAAATACATTTCTTTTATAATTGCATGTCATTTTGTGGAATGAAAATTATTTTTAAGAAGAAAGGATATTTTCCTCAAGATTTCTTTTCAAGTGTTTTATCAAAACCATTTTCCATCTAAGATGACATTATTTTATATGTGTACGTTTCAAGTATAATATCTCTATTATTTACATGGTTTAACTTTTATTATGATGAAATTATATTCATTTGTTTTATATGGATTATGTTATGATGAGATGATGTTTATGAAACCCATTTTTATTCTTTGGGGTATGATGAATGATTTATGTTTATGTTGTGGCACAAGTAAGAATGATTTCATTAAGAGATGGGTGGGACCTATATCTCACTCAAATGCATTGGGTATATATTTATATCTCATGATATAGACATTTCTGGAATAGAAAGTTAATCTGGTTCAGTGTTACAGGACTGGAATGAGGAGTGAACTCGATTTAGAAAGGGACTTTGTCCACTAAGATGGTCTTGGCAGCAATGCCTTGGCTACTATGGAAATCAGATCATGTGATTAATGGTTTGACACAATTACATGTTTTCTTCCCATTCTATTTTATCATGATTGATGTTCCATTATGACATATTCCTTACATACTTCAATGATTTATGTCTTTGCTCAGGATTTTGATATTTAGATTTTATGTTCAAGTTTTTTTCATTCAGATGTTTATGGATTGTTTTATGTTCTCTATGTTTACCCTTACTAGGTATTTGAGCTCACCCTTTTTATGTTTTCTTTTCCACAAGATATAAAGAAATTTTTTAGGTAAAAAAACAAAAGTGGAAGATCTTTATGGGTGATGTTGAAGATCTTTCACCCAGATTAGAAGATTATGTTCCAAGTTTCAAAAGACACTAAACTATTATAGACCTTTGGTGTCTGTTTTTGTTATGTATTAAGTATTCCACAAAAGTAATGTAATGTCTTTGAATGTCAAGCTTTGGGTCTCTACAGTTGGTATCTGGGGAAAGGTTTAATCAACCTTTGGAAACTAGGATATGAGAACTTTAGTGAGATCCCTAGAGATATTTCTAAGGTATGTCTAGGGATGTCCCTAAGGTTTAGTATAACTATAGGTTACAGTACTATAATTATTTTTATGATCACGAATAACCTAGGGTGAACCTAAGGTGTCATGAATTAAAGAATGTGTGACAATTTAGACATCCCATAAGTAACTTTTTATGATTACGTGGTTACTCATTATTTTAACTGTTTCTTACACCATGGTTTTTGGTTTTAGTCAATGGAGGGAACCAAAAGGAATTGGGTCAACATTGAATCCAATGGAAAAATTAGTGACTAAGAGAAAAGAAATTGTGTATTTCCTAGAAATAAATATTTTGTGATTTTTCCGAATCAGTCATCGTGATATATAATTAACAAGGTGAACTTTAGTGGTATTCTCAATTCATCAAATAAGAGGAAGATAGACTTTTATGCATGTTTTCATGTTGAGGAGCATAGAGAAAGGTAGATTGAGATTTCTATAGAAGGGAAGAAGAACCTTGATGAATACATCAAATGGAGGGGACAATATTATCTGTGTGGAGAGAAGGGTCATAGAGTGAAAGACTGTTATGGAGTTCAATGTCTTATCTATGGAGAACATGGGCATTACCTAACTCAATTACCTGACCTATGAGGTTACTTCTAAATCAAGGAAGGACCTATTCCATGACAATAATTGAATAGGATGGTTTTAAGTGTTTATGTATTAGTATTCAAGAATAATGTTGTTGAGGTACTTTTATGGTATATTAAAATACCTATATATTGGTCCATTATGGTTTTCCATAAGAATATGACATCAGTAACCATGAAAAGTGATGGAAATATTTTTGGAAATCAGATGATATGCACATAATGAAGGGATAAAGTGAAAATAATATGCTTGATAGTATTCATGAGCTCATGACTAATATAAGGACAATGTGATATCATGGTTTGAGTATAAAGAATTTTTGGGATTTTGGAATGTGGAAAGAGACAAAGTTTGACAGCATTCATGTTTTCAACTAAGGGTCTATGGTAATTCATGTTTTAAGAGAATACATGATTAAGGTATTCACATGTTGGGAATGTGACCAAAAAGATATATCGTATGATATATGGGGGATAAATGATGGTACTCACATGCTCCGTAGATGAAATTTCTAGTAATTGTTTTTTATACTATGAGCTTGGACAGAAGTATTTTAGATAAGCTTAAAGATTAGAATGGATTATGTTGGACATAAGTTAGTATTGTTTAAGGATAGAAATTTTTTCAATAGTATTGATGGGATGTTATAATAATGTATTTTTAGAAAAAGGAAAACCTGCAGGACGGGCGACAACCCGTCACATCGGAAAAGGCTGTGGGAATTGAACCCACAACCAAAGTGTGACATGCCTTTATTGCCTACCACTGGCCAATAGGAAGTCCCTAGTTATTAGAAACTAGTTTTATTATATTAAGCGGTATTATAGATAATGTATAAGTCCATTTTTGGAATCATATATGATTAACCTCACCATAGATGGACTTATGTATATTTGATAACTTTTGATAAACTTTTTTTTGAGAGAGATGGAATGACCCATAATTTTATCACATGATATGCTAACACTTCACGGATGATAAATTCAACATCATTTCTTTAAGAGATGATGAGGATATAGTTCAAGGCACTAACAACAGTGATATTGTACCAAAATCAAGTAAGTATTTATATTAATTATTCTTCATCTTTAGGGGAATGATCTTGAAAAACAAAAATGTTTTCCTAATGTCCTCATGTCCGATGAATTTTATGGTACCTTAAATCATCACAAATTTATGGCTTTGTGATTTATGGACTTGTCATATCCATGTTCTCTACCACTGTCCATCAGAACATGTTGGTTAGATTTCTCTTCCATATCCATATTTTCACCTATGTTATCCTATGTGGAAACCCAGTGATTAGTTAATTTGGATAACTGTTACGTTTCATACTTTAGTTTTTAAAGATATGTTTTGGTATTCCTTTTTACGATGTGGGTTTCTATGAAAGAAACATTGAAGTAGTAAACCATTTATAACCCTGACGAATTTCAAGGGCGAAATTCATTTTAAGGGGGGTAGAATGTAACACCCCGAGATTTTATGAGATTTATTATTTTTAATTTCTTCCATATCTTCTGTTGTATGCTACACCAAGATTATCTTGCTCTATACGCAAGACCATATTAGCTTGCTGTATACACAACACTATTCCTGGATCATGTTACACACAATTTCAAGTTTGTTTGAAAGTAGTTATTCTACGCAACATTCAGTGTATATATATATATATTCAATGTATAAATGAAATATGGTTGGATCCTGTTATATACAACAACAAATGAGTCTTGCACTGCACGCAACCCTTACTTGGCTTACATTACCCGCAATCGTGACCTTCCACGATAGCGTGTGTTGTACGCAATACCGAGTTTCACTAAACAACGATATGTTATTAAAATATTATATAAACTAGCCATTATGAATAGTAATACCCACTTTTTGAAATTTTATGAATTTTATCTTTCAAAAAGGACTTCATTTTTAGATTCGGAATATCAAAATTATCCTAGGGTGAATTTTTGGTATTTTTTTGAAAACTTTCAATTTTTTATGAATAGTGAAATCATTGGGTTACTATTTAAAAACCGAATTTTTATTTAAATAATTATTTATTTTATTTAAATTTATTTTAGGTCAAAATTGATACATAATACTTATATAAGTTCAATGTAATTCATTTGAGTTATTTTATAATAATTTTAGATATATAAATATTTTATTGAACTTTTCACCGTTTTTTACCCACCTCCTAGGAGAATTTGAAAATTTACATAAAACATAATTTTACCGCTTCTCTAAGTGGAATTTTGAAAATACGAGAGACACGGTTAATATCAAAGAGTAAAATGTGGTTCAATAAGATTGAAATAATTTTTTGGTGAATAGTAACTTTTTACTTTTATTTACCACGGTTAAAAGTAAATATGGAAATTAAGGGTAAAATGATATTATTATTACCATAACACAAGTTCTAATTATATTGGATAAGTAAAATTAGACCCAAAAAAACCTTATGAATATAATATTATGATTTAGGTACACTTGGATAAGATTATGACATTTATTATTATTTTATTTAAAAAAAGAGTTAAAATAGATAAAATCAATGTTTAATAACTAAAACATTTTTAATATAGGGTTATACATAAGATAAATTCAACTGTAAATATTCATTAGAAAGATTAACAAATTTCCTACCTAATGGTATTTTATTTATAATTTTTAGACATTAAATAATTTAGGTTATTTATGACACAATAGTGATGCAGTAATTACCAAAATAATGAAATATTAAAATAATTGATCTTATAAATACCCAAATAAATGTAATTTGACACTTTTTATGAATTAAACTAAATTTCTCGGTTAATATGGCATGTTATTATTGATATATTTAACTTTTTTACAACTAATAAAGCTGTTATAATTTTCAAAAAAATCAATTACCAAATAGTGTAAAAATTGACATAAAATTTTTTTTAAAACAAATATTATATTATTAATTGTTATTATATTCCTAAAATTATAAGGTTCAGCCAAATGAATTAGATAATTTTATATATATTAATAATGAACCACTTGGGGTTTTTTTTCTGGTTATAGTATGTTTATTAACCATATAGTGTAAGAAAACAAGAAGACACGGTAAAAGTTAAATTATTTATCTTAGAGTTAAATCTAAAAGATAATGTTTAAATATTAACCTAAACTTGTCCAAAACAAATTGGATGAGAGGAGTTAGACCCATCACCACTTTATCTTCAAAATAAATAAATTTGGAGCTATTATAAAATGAATATGACTTTATTATAAAATAATATTTTAAGTTTTTCCAAAGGTGCCCCTATCCTCCCTTATAAAAACGGCACCGTTTCCCTCTTCTCTTCACACCATTTTGAGCCTTCAACCTCAAAAACACCCTTCCCATTTCTCTTATCCACTTCCCTATAAACATTTTGGAGGTTCTTGTCTTCTCAAAAGACCAACTCTACTTCCTTAAGAGTAATCTTAAAGGAGATGCGTCGAATAAGAGGTAATCTCTTCTTCTGATTCCCTCAAGTTTCTTTCTTTTTATAATTCTTATTCTTTAGTTGTATCATTATTAAGTAATAACATAAGTATTACATATATACTGATATGTTATTATAAATATGAAAAAACACTATTTCATATTTTATCCATCCTATGGAAAACGAAATCACCGTGCGTGCGTACGTACGGAATACCGTCTCCACGCCGTGGTGTAATCTGTTTTCGACCACCAACTTACATGGATGGGTATAATGGTGTAAATAAATAACTATATATGATTATTGTAAATTTATATTGATTCTGAAATATTATACATATACTTCAATACAATTCCATGATCATGGGAATAATATCATCGTTCGTGCGTACGTATAGACTACCGTCTCCGCGACACGATGAGATTAATTCTCCATGTTAACCATTCATGAATGATTATAAAATATATTTAAAGAATAATAATTAAATTTATGACATAATAATGATATTGTATATATATATATATATGTAATATACTTAATTTCATTCAATTCAATAAGGAAACAAAAAAGCGTTCATGCGTACGTACGACCTACCGTCTTCATGAAAGGTGTATTTCATTCCAATTATCGATCTATCAAATATATTGTATATGATGAATATTTATTATACATAAATCATGATTTACATTCTGGAATTAATTAAATCAGGATATAATTAATAATATCAAGAACAACAAGTTGAAACACGGACAATAAATGAAACGATTTAACCCAAATCACTGCTTTTACAACAAATTTACAAAAGAACAGGTAATATAAAGTCATAAGTAACCCATATATGATATCATAACAATGAATATGTTTCTATAATAATTCAATGAAATTATTTAAATCATTATACATGAGGTTCGGATACATACAAAGCATATCAGACATAAGGTAAGGGATAATTATTCCAACCTCGTTCTTATCCGAGATTGTTTATTCATAAGTATTTACTGGGGTTATGTTTAATATCCATGTCCATATGTTCTCAAAATGTTTTGATAAAATGTTTACTTTTCTTTCATGTATGTTTAAAGACATTTTTACCCTTATTACTTTTCCCACATCGTATGGAAGGAATCTTTATTTTGTTTACCATACGAGGTACTTTTTGACTTTTCCGACAAAAGTACATGGAGAATGCTTTTTTAACATATACGGCATGAAGGGATTTTTACGGTTTATTAATTCCATATTTTCATGAAGCTTACTCTATAATATTTCATGACTATTTTCAACAAAGTACTTTTATTTTTAAAATTGCGTGGCATTTTGTGAAAAGAAAACGATTTTTAAGAAGAACGGATATTTTCCTCAAGAATTCCTTTCAAGTGTTTTATCAAAATCATTTTCCATCTAAGATGACATTATTTCATATGTGTATGTTTCAAGTATAATATCTATATGATTTACATGGTTTCAATTTTCTTATGATGAAATGATATCCATTTGTTTTATATGGATTATGTTATGATGGGATGATGTTTATGAAACCCATTTTTATTCTTTGGGTTATGATGAATGATTTATGTTTATGTTGTGGCACAAGTAAGAATTATTTCAATATGAGAAGGGTGGGACCTATATCTCCCTCCAATGAATTGGGTAAAGATTTATATCTCATGAGATAGACATGGATGGAATGGTATGTTAATCCGGTTCAGTGTTACATGACTGGAACGAGAAATGAACTCAATTCAGAAAGGGACTTTGTCCACTAAGATGGTCTTGGTAGCAATGCCTTGGATACTATAGAAATCATATCATGTGCTTAATGGTTTTCCAAAATTACATGTTTTTTTCCAATTCTATTTTATCATGATTGATGTCCCATTATGATATATGCCTTACATACTTCCAAGATTTATGTCTTTGCTCAAGATTTTGATGATCAAATTTTATGTTCATGTTTTTTGCATTAAAATGTTTATGGATTGTTTTATGTTCTCTATGTTTACCCTTACCGGGCATTTGAGCTCACCCTTTTTGTGCTTTCATTTCCCCAGGATATAAAGAAAGGTTTAAGGTAAGATAAAAAAAGGGGAAGATCTTCATGGGTGATGTTGAATATCTTTCACCCTGATTAGAAGATTATGTTCCATGTTTCCAAAGACACTAAACTATTACGGTCCATTGGTGTCTGTTTTTGATATGTAGTAAGTATTTCGCAAAAGTAATGTAATGTCTATGTACGTCAAGATTTGGGTCTCTACATAACCCTTATCCCCAAAAAATTCCAAAACCTTATCCCTAAAAAACTCCAAACACTCAGTCCAAAAAAACCCCAAAACCTCATCATGAAAACAAAAAATAAATCTAGAATAAAAAACCTAATCCCACACCCCAAAAAATCCAATAACCCTTATCCCTAAAAAAATAAACTCTGTACCCCAAAACCCCAAATCAACATCCCAAAAAAACTCAAACCCTCTGCCATAAAAAAATCCCAATCCCTTAGCCTCAAAAATACCAAAAGCCTCAACCACCAAAAAATTCAATCCCATGGTCCCAAAAAACACAATCCCTTAGCCCCAAAAAAACCGCAACCAATTTGCACAAAACCCCCAAAAGATCATCCCCAATAAACCCCAGACCCTCATCCCCAAAAAAACTAAAACCCTCACCCACCCAAAACTCTATTCCTTCACTTCCAAATACCCAAAACCCTCCTCCCAAAAACTCATAAACCATCATCACCAAAAACATCCAAAACCTTTAGCAAAACATCCTTAAATCCCCAATCCTAAAAACCCTAATCCCTCAGCCCCAAAAACCCCTTATTTTTCATTCTGAAAAACACTATAGAAACTCTGACCCAAAAAACCCTAAAGCCTTATCCCTAAAAACCCAAAACACTCAACACCAAAACCCTGAAACTTCATCCCCAAAATTTTGTAAAACCTTATCCCTATAAAACAAAAAACCCTCGTCCCTAGATATCAATATTCCATCAACCCGATAAAACCCTAATCCCTCTAACATAGAAAACATGAAACCCTATACACCATAGAACCCTAAACCCTCTTCCCAAAAACCCTAAACCCTCATCCCTGGAAATTGATAATACCAAAGATCCAAAAAACATTACACAACCATCCCACCCAAATAAATAAAACCTAAGCTCCCAAAAAATTAAAACCCCCAACCTCAAAAAACCCGAAACCCTCAGCCCCAAAAAACCCAAAACACTCATCCAAAAACCACCAAACCCTCACTGAAAAAACCCCTAAACACTCATCCCTAAAACAATGAAAACCCTCAACCAAAAAAAAACATAAAAAAAACCCTCACCCCCAGAAAAAAACCTAAACCCTCATCCCAATATACCATAAACCCTCATCCCAAAAAATCCATTAACCCTCATCCCTAAAAAACCATAAACCCTCATCCCCGAAAAAACACATAACCCTCAGCCCCAGATAGCCCTAAAAACTCAACCCAAAAAACCCAAAACCATTATCCCAAAAACACCCTAAACTCTAAGGCCTAAAAATCACCCAAGACTCATCAATAAAAAAACCAAAACCCTTATCCACTGAAATCCCCAAACCTTGAGCTCCAAAAAACCCCCAAACCCTCAGGACAGAAAAACCCTAATCCCTCATCCAGAAAAATATATCCAAACACTCATCCCCCCAAAACACTAAACCCTAATCCAAATAAAATGCCAACACCTAGACTCCATAAACATACAAATCCTCATATAGAATAAAATGAAAACACCTACCCCATAAAACAATAATCTTATAGCCCCCAAAACCCATAAATCCTCAGCACTAGAAAGCCCTAAATACTAAACTCAAATAAAATCCAAAAACCTCAACCCCCCCCCCAAAACAAAACCCTCAGAAAAAAAACCAATAATCCCTCATCCCAAGAAAACCATAAACACGTAGGCCCAAAAATACCATAAATCACATCCCTAAAAATTCCTAAACCTATAGCTCCAAACAAACCCTAAAACGAATGTCTAAAAAATACTAAATACTCAACCCCAAAAATCCCTAAACCCTCTTCCCCAAAAAACCCTAAACACCAAGAACCAAAAAACCATAAACAATCATACCCAAAAAAATATAAACCAGAAAACCCCCAATACCCTAAACCCTCACCCTAAAAAATACCAAACCCTCGTCACCGAAAACCCTAAACAATCAGCCCCAAATAAAGGGAAACCCTTTTCCAAAAAAACCCTAAACCCACAGCCATAAGAAACAATTAACCCTCATGCCCCAAAAAACCCAATCCATCATCCACAGAAAACAATAAACCCTTGGCCCTAAAAAATCCTAAACCATCACCACCAAAACCCCTAAATAATCTTCCAGAAAAAACCCTAAACCCTCAACAATCATAAAACCTATACCATTTTCCTAGAAAATTGTAAACCAAAATCCCTAAAAAACCCTAAACCCTAAACCAAAAAATTCTAAACCATCATCCCCAAAAATAAATAAACGGTTTCCCCAAAAAAGAATTAACCCTCATGTCCAAAAACCCCACAAATAAAAGTCCCAAAAACCCAAAACCATCATCCCCAAAAAATCCCAAACCTTCTTCCCAAAAAACCCTAGACCCCCATCCCCAAAAAACCCCAAATTCTCTTCCATAAAAAACCCTAAACAACCTGCCCCAAAAAACCCCCAACCCTTAGACACAAAAAATACATATCTATAAGCCCCACAAAATCCCCAAAACCTTAACCCTAAAAAATACCAAGCCATCCACCCCAAAAAATCCGAAAACCTTAGTCCAAAACCCCCCAAAACCCCCATCCCAAAAAAATACCAAAAAACTCAAGGAATAAAACAACAAGCACATATCCCCGTAACACCCCAAACCCTCATCCACAAAAAACCCCACACCCTTAGTCCCAAAAAACCCATATCCCTCTTCCCCCATAAAATAACAACAAACATATAGAAAAAATAAACCAAAACATGTGTCCCCAAAAAACACCAAAACCTTCATCCCCCAAAAACCAAATCCCAAATCACCAAAAAACCCAAAGCCCACACACAAAAAATCTCAAATCCCTTAACCCCAAAATACCTAATCCCTCTAACCCAGAAAACACCAAACCATCATCCCCAAAAAAACACAAGACCAAAGCCCAAAAAAACCCCACACCCTCAACCTCAGAAATCATCAAGCCCACATCCCCAAAAAATCGCAAGCTGTCATCACCAAAAATACCCATGACCACAGCCCTAAAAAACTACACTCCTTCGACAGCAAAAAACCCTAAAACCTTATCCCCAAATACCCCAAACCCCCATACAAAAAACACCAAGATACCTAACCCCCAAAAACCCTTTTCCGCAACCTAAAAAATGGAAATCCATTAGCACCAAAAAAACCCCATATCCTCAGCACAAAAAAACCCCAATACCTCATCCTTAAAGTACACCCAACACTCAGTACCCAAACCCCCCATGATCCTAGCCCCACATAACCCCAAACCCCTTCCTAAAAAATCCTCAAACACCCAACCACTAAAAAAACACCAAACCCACATCCCTAAAAAACCCCAAACCGTTAGCATGAATAAACCCCAACCCCCCATCCCCAAAAATTCGCATACCCTTATCCCCAAATCATCAAAAACCCTATTACCTAAAAACCTACATTCCATTATAACTAGAAAAACCAAACCCCTAGCCCCCAAAAAACCACAAACCCTATCCCCAAAAAACATCAAACCCTCAACCACACAAAAACAAATCCCTCATTACTAAAAAAAACCCCAAGACCCTCATCCCAAAAAAAAACACAAAACCTCATCCCCAAAATATCCTTAACCCACTACCCCAAAAAACTATAAACAATAATCACCCCAAAACCCTAAACCATAGTTGTAGAAAAACCCTAAACTCTCAGCTCCAAAAAAACATAAATCCTCATCCCCAAAAAAACCAGAACCCCCACCCTACAAAACCATAAACCCTTTTCCCCTAATAACTCTAAAACCCCTACCCAAAAAATCACTAAACCCTCAACCCCAAAAAACCATAAAATGTCATCCACCAAAAAACCTAAACATTCATCCCCAAAAACCTCAAAACCCACAGTCCTACAAAACCCTATACCCTCTTACCTAAAAAAATATAAATCATCTTCCCCCCCAAAACACTAAACCTTCTTCCTCCAAAAAATACTAAACCATATTCCCCAAAAAACCATAGTACCTTAGCCAAAAAACCCTAAACACGCATCCCCTAAAAATTGTAAACCCTCAATCCCCAAAAACCATATACCCATATCCTCAAAAAATGTTATACACCCATCCCAAAAATACACTCAACCATAAGCCCCAAAATACCTTAAACCCTCATCACCAAAAATAAATAAACTCTTATCCCCATAAAATAGTAAACTCTCATACAATGAAAACCCTACACTCTCAGCCCTTGAAAACTAAAAATCCTCATTCGTAAAAAACCGTTAACCCTCAGTCCCAAAAAACCCAAATCCCTCCACCCCAGAAACCACTAAATTCTTCACCACTAAAATCCTTATACCCTCAACCCGATAAAACCAGAAACTCTTAGCACTAGAAAACCTTAAACCCTCACCCAAGAATACCCAGAATCATTATCCCATGAAAATACTTAATCATCGGCCCCAAAAATCTTTAAACACCAAGTTTTAGAAAACCATTAACATTTCGCCCTAGAAAACCCTAATCACTCATCCCCAAAAAATTCTAAACCATCAACCCTAGAAAACCCTAGGCTCTCATCCATAGAAAACTATAACCCTCAGCCTCATAGAACCCTAAACCATATTCCACCGAAAACCCTAGACCCTCATCCCAAGAAAACCCCAAGCACTCTGGCATAGAAAACCCTAGACGCACAACTTCTGATAACCCTAAACCAACATTTACAAAAAATAATAAACCCCCAACCCTAGAAAAACCTAAACCATCATCCCCAGAAAACGTAAACCCATTGGCCCAAAAACCCGAAACCCTAGAAAATTGTAAACCCCCATCCGTAAAAAACAATAATACCACACAACTTGAAATACTTAAACAACCATCCCAATAAAACCCTAAACACTCATCCATATATTATATTAAAATTTCATACCCAAAGATCCCTAAACCCTCAACCCTAGAAAATACTGAACCCTCAGGTCCAAAAATGTTAAATCCTACTCCCATGGAAACTCAAAACGCACATCACCAAAAAAACCCTACACCCACACCCCCAAAAACACAAATCCCCCAACCCCTTAAAACCATAAACCCTAAACCCTCGAAAACCCTCATCCCTCACCCCCATAAAAACAAAAACCCTCATCTTTAGAAAATACTAAAACCTTAATCCCATAAAATAAAAACTGATCAACCCCCAAAAAACCCAAAAACCATTTCCAAATTAATCCATAAACCCTCAAAACATTAGCCCCCAAAACATCAAATCCTCATCCTTATAAATACCTAAACCATTATCCTCAGAAAAAACTTACCCCATAGACTTATAAAACCCCAAACCCCCCATCCCTAGAATCCCCTAAACCCTTATCACTAGGACAACCTACACCCTCATCACTAGAAAACCCTAATTCCTCAACCCAAAAAAACATTGAACCCTCGTCCACAGTTATCCCTATATCTTAATCCATAGAAAACACTAAAAACTATGGTATAGAGTACACTAAGACCTCATCCATATAAATCCGGAAACCCTTATCCCCAAATAGTAATCCATATGTCCCAAAAGAATTTTTCTACAATCACCAGAAAAACCTAAACCCTTACCCCCCAAAAAACTAAACCCTCAGCCCTAGAAAAACCTAAACCATCAACCCCAAAAGAACCTAAACACTATTCCGATCAAACCATAATCCACCAAAAGAATAAAACACTAAACCACCTTCCCTATAAAACCCTAAACAACAACCGAACATAAACTGTAAACCCTCACCCCAAGAAAACTATAAATCAACATCCCCGAAAAACTGTAAACCCATGTCTACAGAAAAACCTATATCCACATATCAAGGATCCCAAAAACCTTATGCCTATAAAATCCTAACCCCTAATCCATAGAAGACACTAAACACTCATCCCAAGAAAACCCAAATTCCTCAACACCACAAACTCTCATCCTCTAAAAACCATAAAACCTCCACTCTAAAAAACCCTAATCACTCTACACTAGGAATACGCAAACCCTCATCCCATAAACATAAACCCTTAGAACCAGAAAATCCTTAACCTTAATCAATAGATAACCCTAAACACTCATCCCTAGAGACCCCTAAACCATTATCCCAATAAAATCCTAATATTTATCTCCAAAAACACTAAACTCTCAACTCCAAAAATCCCAAAACCCTCCACCGTAGAGAACCATAAACTTTACTCAAAAAAAACATTGAACTGTTAGCCACATATTACCCTATACCCTATGACCTATAGAACCCTAAACCTCATCCCCAGATATATATAAACCCTCATCCTGATAAAACCCTAAACCATATGCACCAAATAACCCTAAACCCACATTGATAGAATACCGTAAACCTTATGCTCTAGAAATCAAGAAACCCTCAACCAAATAAAATCCTAAACCCTCATCCCAAGATAACTCTAAACCCTCATCCCTAGAAAAGTATAAACCCTTATCCCCATAAAATAATATAATCTCATCCCCATCAAAACCTAAATCCTTAGACACATAAAACATTTAATCCTTATCCCCAGTAAACCCTAAACCCCCACCCCAAAAAACCGTAAACCCTGAGACCTAGAAAAACATAAACCCTGGGGCACATTAAACCATATACACCCATCCTAAGAAAATTTTAAACCCCATCCCCATAAAACCCTAAACCCCAAGACAAAAAAACCATAAATCACCAACCCTAGATTTGAATTAACCAAAATTCCTAGAATATCAAAAAAACCCAACCAAAAAATACCAAAACCCTTAGGCCCTAAAAACCCTAAATCCCCATACCTAGAAACCCCTAAATTCAATTAAATAGATTACCCCAAACCCCCAACCCTAGAAAACCCTAATAAACTAGGCCCATAAAACACTAAATTTGCAGCTGCCAAATCCCCTAATACCCAAGTCCTATAAAAATCTAAACTCCCATCCCTGGATAACCCTTATCCTCCAGCACTAGAAACCTAAAGTCCATATCTCACGACACCCTAATCCCCCAAAATCTGAATACACTAAACCCAGAAAACTAGAAAACCATTAATCTCTAGCCCTAGAAAATCCTAAACCCTCATCCTCACAATACCCTAAGACCAAAGACCCAAAATACCCTAAACAATCAACTGAAAAAAATACTTAGACAAAAACACACAGAAAACCATAATCCTTCATCCACAAAATACCCTTAACACACAACTGAAAAAACCATAGACCCACAACCAAAAATTATAATAATCCCACATCCCCAGAAAACCCTAAACCCTTATAACTAAATAACCCAAAACCCTCATCTCTCAAAAACCATAAACCCCAATCCTCATAAAACCCAAAAACCATAACCTATGAAAATCCATAACCAACAACCGTAAAAATCCCCAAACCCTCAATCACAGAAAACCATAAAACCTCATTGCTAAAAAAACCCTAAACCCTCATCCCAAGAAAACAAAAAACCCTCAACTCTAAAAATACCAAAACACTAATACCCCAAAAAAACTTATTCCCTCAAAACCAAAAAACACTAAACCCAAGGTTCCCATAAACAGAGAACCATCATCCCCAAAAATATCCAAAACCGCCCTCTCCAAAAACCCACAAACCAAAAAACACCTTAAACCTCAGCCCAAAAAAACAAAAAACCACCTACCCAAAATCCATAAACCCTCATACACAGTGATCCCTAAACCCTCATGCCCATAAAACCCAAAAAAATTATCCCTAGAGAAATTTAAACCCTCATCCAGAAAAAAAACCTAAACCCAAAGCTCCAAAATAAAATAAAACCCCAGCCCCAGAAAATCAAAACCCTCATGCCTAGAAAGAAATAATCTATCATTTTCTGGAATCATTACACCCTCATCCCATGAAAAACCAAAACCACCATTCCCAAAAACTCTAAACCCTCATACTCAAAATAAACCTAAACCCTAGTCCCCTGAAAACCCTAAATTCTCAACCCACTATAACCTATACCCTCTACCACATAAAAATATACACCCAATGCACCAAAAAACACTAAACCCTCCTCCCATGAAACCCCTAAACACTCAGACCAAGAAAACCCTAAAGCCCCATCAATAAAAAACCTTAAACCCATATCCCCTATAAACCCTAATCTCCCATCTCCAGAAAACTCTAAACACTATGACCTAGTAAACCCTAATCTCACAGCCCTAAAAAAACACTCATCCTTCAAAAATAGTAAACCATTTACCACAAACAAACCGTGAACCCTAAATAGTATTCCCTTGAACACGAAAACCATTATTCCTCTAAAACTCTATATCCCAATAAAAACCAAAAACCACCATCCCTAAAATTCAAAAAAATCCTCAGCCCTAGAAAACCCTAATGTTGAGACCCCAAACATGACGTACATAGACATTACATTACTTTTGTGGAATAATTAATACATAACAAAAAAAACACACAAGGACTGTAATAGTTTAGTGTCTTTGAAAACTTGAAAAAATAATCTTCTAATCATGGTGAATGATCTTCAACATCTCCCATAAAGATCTTCCCCTTCTGTTTTCTCACCTAAAACCTTTCTTTATATCATGGGGAAAAGAAAAAATTAAAATGTTGAGCCTAAATTCCCAGTAAGGGTAAACATAGAGAACATAAAACAATCCATAAACATTTGAATGCATAAACTTGATCATAAAATCTAAACATCAAAATCTTGAGCAAAGACATAAATCTTGGAAGTACGTAAGGTATATATCATAATGAAACATCAATAATGATAAAATATCTTGGGAATAAACATGTAATTGTGGCAAACCATTAGGAACATGATAAGATTTAAATAGTAGCCAAGGCATTGCTGCCAAGACCATCTTAGTGGACAAAGTCTCTTTCTGAATCGAGTACACTCCTCGTTCGAGTCCTGTATCACTGAACCGGATTAACTTACCATTCCAGCCATGCCTATCTCATGAGATATAAATCTTTACCAAATTCATTGGTGGGATATATAGGTCCTGCCCATCACATAATGAAATCATTCTTACTTGTTCCACAATATAAACATAAAACATTCATCATAACCCTAAGAATAAAATGGGATTCAAAAACATCATCCCATCATCACATAATCTATATAAAACAAATGGATATCATTTCATCATAAGAAAAGTGAAACCATGTAAATGATAGAGACATTATACCTGAAACATACACATATGAAATAATGCCATCTTAGATGGAAAATGTTTTTGATAAAATACTTGAAATGAATTCTTGAGGAAAATATCCTTTCTCCTTAAAAATCATTTTATTTTCACAAAATTCCACACAATTTTAAAAGAAAAGTATTTTATTGAAAATAACCATGAAATCTTATAGAGTAAGTTTCATGAAAATGAGGCGTTATGAAACTCTAAAAATCTGTTCATGCTGTATAAGTTAAAAGAAAAATTCTTCTCGTACATTTTCCAAAAAAGTCAAAAAGTACCTCGTATGGTAAAAAAAGAACGATTCCTTACATACCATGTAGTAAAAGTTAAAAATGGGTAAAAAGGACTTTAAACATACATGAAACCATTTTTAGAAAACAGGGACATGGATGATAAATATAACTCCAATAAATACTTACAAATAAATAATCTCGGATAAAAGTAAGATTGGAAAAGTTATCCCTTACCTTATGTCTGATACGCTTCATATATATCTGTACCTCCACTTCTTCGATGCGCCTTATCTTAACCTCCTCTTAGGGCACTAAAGTTGGTCTTCGTAGAAAACCAGAACCTCTAGTAGGATTATATGGAAGTGGAGAAGTGAAATGGGCAGGGGTTGTCTAAGCATGAAGGCTCAAAGTTGAGTAAAGAGGAGAGGGAGTAGGTTCCCTTTTATAAGGGAGGGGAGGGGCACCTTTGGAAACCTCAAAAATATTAATTTATAATAAATCAAACCCAACATAAAAACATCCTAAATGACTCAAATACAAATCTTAGATGAGATAAGGTTGTAATATCATCATCCAATAAAATTTAGACATGTTGTGAATTTATTTTAAACCTTATCAATTTTATTTATCCTTATTTAATTTATTTAATCTTATTTGTGGTAATAATATTGTAGATTTTAAATTGTTATAAATAATTACTTATGTGTTGTGAATTATACATAATTGGGTACTTTATGACATTTTAGACCATATAAATTTCAATTTATAAATTTTAAATATTTATGCGATTTTTAATCAATTTAATAATATGTTATATTTATAAAATAACAATAGTGTTCATTTTGACACTATTCATTAATTTGAATTTAAATAAAATCTACATAGAGGATATATTCAAACCAAAATGTTTAATAGATCCTAAGATGTCATATTCATATATATAATTTGTGGAAAACATTAATTAGTTCATATAATGTTTATTTGAATATTTATATAACAATTTATTTGATATTTCTATTAATAAAACAATTACTACATAATTTTTGTGTAATAATTTAATATACTTATTAGTTGCATAAAAATTAAAAACAAAATTCTATGATTAATATAAATATAATAAATTTCATAATAATATATATACTCGAATTTATCATCTTAAAAATCAAAACATGTAAATTTTTATATTTATTAAATTATGAAGGTGGCATCTTTGACATCATTTAAAATAATATAATATAAATGTCCTAATCTGTTTTATAAGTCTCCAAATGGTCTACGAATAGACCCTTGGACGATTAGAGTATATATGTACTCTACCAATAAGGTTTGGTCAATTTTCTGGTCCCTTTGATAGGTATTATCAATTCAATAAAAACTATATTATTGATTTTTCAGTAAATAAAAAATTTCTACATCACTATTGTTTCACCATTAATGACAATTATTTAATCCCTAAAAATTATAAATAAATTCAAATTATGTAGATAATTTTATAAGATTTCTGGAGACTGTTTATTTTTTATGGTTCATGAAGATTATCAGTAAATTAAAATTATTATACTTATAAGGATTAAGAGACTGACATGTTGTCACTTTCATTGGTCTTAATAATAATTATATTATTTCCATTGTCAAAATTCAATAAATTGAATCTATTCCAACCAATTGGTGATATGTGTCTAGTTTTAGTCATCCAATAGAATTTTGTCTGGTGTTAGGGTAATTTTATAATCTTATTGTTACCCATAATTACCTGATTTACCATTAGCTGTAGTAAATAAAAATTACCGTTGTTACTATTAATAACATCAAAAAAAGTAACCTATTAAAATAATTTGGACCCACTGAATTCAAACATGGAATCCATTTTTAAAAATTGAAAACACATAAGTTGAAGTAATTAATTTCAAATTAATCACATTGTTAAGAAAACGGGTTTTAAAAGTTTAAACCTTGCCAAAGATTGAAATGTTTTTACCTATGAATTCAATGTAAAATTAATGGTATTGGTATGCATTATATTAAATGGTAAAAAAATATTCTATTTATACTTTAAAACCATTAAATATTATAATTTAACAATATAAATTATCTTGATGAAAAAAGTTGTTTTTAATTAAAATTTAGCGTATTTGTACTATTCATCAAAATAAGAAACTTATCAGAAAATATCAAAAAATTATCCAAAGTAAATTTTTATATCCTTATTTCAAAGATAAATTTAATATTGTCAATTTTAACATATAAACATTTCAGAAAATAGATTTAAAGTGGGTGCGCCATCAATTGGCGGAAAAACTGTATTTTTTGAAAAAAACTTATTTTACCCGAAAAATTTAGTTTGTTCTCATAACATGTTCTAGAAAATGTGTAAGATGAATAATAATGTTATAAAATTCAAAATTTAGTTGATACTATTTATAAATACTTGTTCATAATAATATTATAACCATATATCGTTGTTTAGTGAAACCTGGTATTCCGTACAACACACGCTATCGAGGAAGGTCACGATTGTGTGTAATGCAAGCCATGTCAGTTTTGTGTATTGTGAAAGACTACTTCATTTTTTCATATAAAAAAATCAAACCATATTTCATTTATACATTGAATATATATATATGTATACACTCAATGTTGCGTATAATAACTACTATTAAACAAACTTGAAATTGTGTATAACACAATCCAAGAATAGTGTTGCGTATACTGCAAGCTAATACAGTGTTGTGTATAGTGCAAGATAATATTGGTGTAGTGTGAGACAGATGATATTAAAGAAACTAAAAAGAATATATCTCATAAAATCTTTGGGTGTTACATTCTACCCACCTTAAAATGAATTTCTCCCTCGAAATTCATCGGGGCTATAAATGGTTTACTACTTGAATGTTTCTTTGATAGAAACCCACATTGTAAAAATTGAATACTAAAATTTAATTTTAAAAAGTGAAGTATGAAATGTAATGGTTACCCAAATTAACACATAACTAGGTTTCCACATAGGATAACATGGGTGAAAATATGGATATGGAAGAGAAATCTAACATTCATGTTTTGATGGAGAGTGGTAGAGAACAGGACTATGAAAAATCCAACAGTCGCAAAGCCATAAATTTGTGATGATCTAAGGTACCATCTGATTCATCAGATTTGAGGGCACTAGGACAACATTTTTGGTTTTCAAGATCATTTCCCAAATGTTGAATAATTATTGAATTAAAATAAATACTTACTTGATTTTGTTATAATCTCAATGTTGCTCATGCCTCAAACAATTTCCACTTCATCTTTTAAATAAATGAAGTTTAATTTGTCTTTAGTGAAGTTTTAGAAGACCATGTGATAGAATAATAGTCCATTACATCTATCTGAAACATAAGTTATCAAAATTTATATACATAAGTCCATCTATGGTGATATTAATCAGATATGGTTCCAAAAAAGGACTTATAATTCATCTATCATACAACATAAAAAAATAAAACTAGTTTCTACTAACCAGGGTCTTTCTATAGGCCATAGGTAGGTGATAAAGGTCTGTCTCACTTAGGTTATGGGTTTGATTCCCACATCCTTGTCCGACACGACAGGTTGTCGCCTGTCCTATGGGTTGACCTTTTTCTAAAACTATACTGTTATAACATTCCAAAAATAATATCAAAAAGTTATAGCCTTAAACAATACTAACTTCAATCCAAAATAATCCATTCTAATCTTTAGACTTATCTAAAATACTTCTGTCCATGCTCATAGTATAAAGAAAATAATTACTATAAATGTCATTTACCGAGCATGTGAATACCATCATTTATCCCCCATATATCATACGATATATCTTATTGGTCACATTCCAAACATGTGAATACCTTAATCATTTTTCCCTTGAAAAATGAATACCCATTGAGCCTTAGTGAAAAAATGAATGTTGTCAAAATTTAACTCTTTCCAGATACCAAAATCCAAAAATTTCTATATACTCAAACCATGATATCACTTTGTCCTTATATCAGTCATGATCTCCTAAATACTATCATACATATTATTTTCTCCATATCCCATCATTAATCATATTTCATCTATTTTCCAAAAATATTCCCATCACTTTTCATGGTTACCGGTACAATAAAATTATTGAAAACCACAATAGACCAATACAAAAATATTCCAATATTCCACGATACTACAACATTATTTTGGAATCCCATTACATAAACACTTTATCATTCCACCACATCGTTTTCATATTCAACATCGCCAATAGTGATCGCATGTGACTTCCCTTTGTCCTTTGCCTTAAGAGGTTGTTTATGTCAATCATCATTAACCCTTGGATTAGGGCATTGATTAGCATAATGCCCCATTTCCTTGCACTTGAAGCATTGAATTGTTGGGGGAGCATTCTCTGTAGTCTTTTCTCTATTAACATCATTAGAAACCTTTTTACCATTACATCAAAACTCAGTTGCTTTATGACCTTCTTTTCCACACTTGAAACATTTTCTACTACCTTTTAGACAATCTCCACCATGCTTCTTTCGAGACATTGAGCATAATGAAACATTCACCTTCTTTTCACCATTTTTCTGAGGTTTTTCCCTGAACTCCATCTTTCGTTTCTTGCCAAAACCATGATATGGATATGTTATACCAACTTCTAGATCTACCTTGATAGCACAACACACAATTTATTCATTGATACTGAAGTCTCTTATAGTTAATGCCCTTATAAAACTTTTTTAAGCCACTGAAGAATCGATCAACTTTACTTTCAGGATGTATGAAAAATCCAGATACATACCTTGAAAGTCTTATAAAATTCACCTCATATATACAAACAGATTCATCATCCTTCTGCTTAAGCTCAAGGAACTCCTTTTCCATCTTTTTTTGAAGAATACGAGGGAAGTACTTACTGAAAAACAAGTTCTTGAACTCATCCCATTACTTGGATTCAATTTCATCTTGGGGACTTGTAATCTTAATAAGAGTCCACCACTGGTTCGTTTCACCTTTTAATTGGTAAATAGCTAAAATGAATTTTTCATGTTCTGAACAGCGAATTATGGAAAATATCTTTTCAATGGTACTGATCCATTGTTCAACAAGAAGTGGATCAGAAGACCCATTAAAAGATGGTGGATGTTTCCTCATGAAGGACTCAATATAATATTGTTTCCTTTTCTGATCATTTGGAAATCCAGAATGATTCATAGCTTGTGTAAGTATAGCAATAATATTTTTCACTCCATCTCCCATCACATCTGGTTGCTCAGGAGGACAATCATTGCATTGTCCATTACATTGATTAACACGGTTTCTTCGGGTTCCAACCATCATCTAAAACCCAAAAAGAACAGTGTGAGAGGTAAAAATCATGCTAGGGAAAACAACATAATAAAAAGGGAGTACCTTCAATATATAACATCTAAGGTTTAATTCTAATATCAATACTATAATTCTAAGACTATAACCTATACATATACTTAACCTTAGTGACATCCCATGAAATACCTTAGAAATATCTCTAGGGATCTCACTAAAGTTTTGGCATCCTAGTTTACAAAGGTTGACTAAACCATTCCTCTAATACCAACTTTAGAGACCCCAAACATGACGTACATGAAAATTACATTACTTATGCAGAATACTTAATACATAACAAAAACAAACACACAAGGTCTGTAATAGTTTAGTGTCTTTGGAAACTCAGAAAAATAATATTCTAATCATTGTGAAAAATCATCATCATCTCCCATAAAGATCTTCCCCTTTTTTTTTCTTACCTAAAACCATTCTTTATATCCGATGGAAAAGAAAACATTAAAAGGGTGAGCTCAAATTCTCAGTAAGGGTAAACATAGAGAACAAAAAACAATCCATAAACATTTGAATGCATAATCTTGAACATAAAATCTAAACATCAAAATCTTAAGCAAAGTCCTAAATCTTGGAAGTACGTAAGGTATATATCATAATGAAACATCAATCCTAAAAAAATAGCACGAAAATAAAACATGTAATTGTGGAAAAGCATTAAGCACATGATATGATTTCCATAGTAGCCAAGGCATTGTTTTCAAGACCATCTTAGTGGATAAATTCCCTTACTGAATCGAGTTCACTCCTCGTTCCAGTCCTGTATCACTGAACCAGATTAACTTACAGTTCATTCCATGTCTATCTAATGAGATATAAATCTTTACCCAATGTATTGGAGAGAGATATAGGTTCCAACCATCTCATAATTAAATCATTCTTACTTGTTCAACAAAATAAACTTAAAACATTCATCATAACCAAATGAATAAAATGGATTTCATAAACATCATCCCATCATCACATAATCCATATAAGACAAATGGATATCATTTCATCATACGAAAAGTGAAACCATGTAAATAATAGAGACATTATACTTGAAACTTACACATATGAAATAATGTCTTCTTATATGGAAAATGGTTTTGATAAAATACTTTAAATGAATTCGTGAGGAAAATATCCTTTCTCTTTAAAAATTATTTTCTTTTCACAAAATGCCACACAATTTTAACAGAAAAGGATTTTATTGAAAATAACCATGAAATATTATAGAGTAAGCTTAATGAAAATGAGGCATTATGAAACTGTAAAAATCTTTTCATGCCGTATATATTCAAAAACATTCTTCTCGTACTTTTGCTGGTAAAGTAAAAAAGTACTTCGTATGGTAAAAAAATAATGATTCCTTACATACCATGTAGTAAAAGTAAAAAATGGGTAAAAAGGACATTAAACATACATGAAACTGTTTTTAGAAAATAGTGACATGGATGATAAATATAACCCTAGTAAATACTTACAAATAAACAATCTCGGATAAAAATGAGATTGGAAAAGTTATCCCTTACCTTATGTCTGATATGCTTTGTATGTATCCAAACAGCCTATTCTTCAACGCGCCTTCTCTTAACCTCCTCTTAGGGCACTAAAGTTGGTCTTTGAAGAAGACCAGGACCTCTAGTAGGGTTCTATAAAAGTGGATAAGTAAAATGGGCAGGGGTTGGATGAGCTTGATGGCTCAAAGTTGTGTAAAGAGGAGGGGGAGGGGGTTACCTTTTATAAGGGAGGAGAGAGGAACCTTTGGAAACCTAAAAAATATTAATTTATAATAAATCAATCCCCACATAAAAACTTCCAAAATAACTCAAATCCAAATATTAGATGAGATAAGATTGTAATATCACCATCCAATAAAATTTAGTCATGTTGTGAATTTATTTTAATCTTTATCAATTTTATTTGTCCTTATTTCATCTTAATTTTGTTGATAATATTCTAGATTTTAAATTGTTATAAATAATTACTTATGTGTTGTGAGTTATCTATAATTGGATACTTTATGACATTTTAGACCATATAAATTTCAATTTATAATTTTTAAATATTTATGTGATTTTTAATCAATTTAATAATATGTTATTTTTATAAAATAACAATAGTGTTCATTTTGACACTGTTCATTTATTTGAATTTAAATAAAATCTAAACAGAGGATATATTTGATCAAAAATTTTTAATAGATTTATAACATGTCATATTCATATATAAATTTTGTTTAAAACATTAATTAGTTCATATAATGTTCATTTTAATATTTATATAACAATTTATTTGATATTTCTCTTAATAAAGAAATTACTACATCATTTTTGTATAATAATTTAATATACTTATTAGTTTCATAAAAATTAAATATAAAATTCTATGATGAATATGAATATAATAATTTTCAGAATAATATTTATACTCTAATTTATCATCTTAAAATCACAACATGTAAATTGTTATATTTATTAAATTATGAAGGTGACATCTTTGACATCAATTAAAATAATATAATATAAATGACCTAATATATTTTATAAGGCTCCAAATGGTCCAAAAATATCACTTGAATGATTAGGGTACATATTTACTCGACCAATAATGTTTTGTCAAGTTTCTAGTCCTTTTGATAGGTATGGTGTCTTTAATAAAAACTATCTTATTGATTTTTCACTAAATAAACAATTTATGCATCACTATTTTGTCACCATTAATGACAATTATTTAATCCCTAAAAATTATAAATAAATCCACATGATGTATATAATTTTATTATATTTCTGGAGACTATTCCTGTTTAAATTTTGTTGTAGATTAGAACGAAATTAAAATTAGTATAGTTATAATGTTTATGAGAGTGACATGTTGTCACATTCTTCGGTCTTAATAATAATTAAATTATTTCCATGGCCAAAAGTCCATAAAATGAATATATTCCGACCCTTAGGTGATATTGGTCTACTTTTATTCATCCAAAAGTTTTTTGTCAGGTGTTAGTGTTATTTTATAATCTTATGTTTACCCTTAATTACCCGATTTACCTTTAACTGCAGTAACTAAAAATTATCGTTGTTACTATTCATAATATCAAGGAAAATATTAAAATAATTTGGATCCACTAAATTCAAATATTGAATATATTTCTAAAAATTCAAAACACATAAGTTTCAATAATTAATTTTAAATTAATCCCGTAGTTAAGAAAACGGGTTTTAAAAGTTAAGACATTGCCAAAGATTGAAATGTTTTTACCTATGAATTAAATGTAAAATTAATAGTAATAAAATGCACTATATTAAATGGCAAAAATATATTCTATTTATACATTAAAACCATTGAATATTATAATATAACCATATAAATTATCTCGATGAAAAAAGTTGTTTTTAATTAAAATTTAGCGTATTTTTTACTATTTATCAAAATAAGAAACTTATCAGAAAAATATCAAAATTTTATCCAAAGTAAAATTTTATATCCTGATACCAAAGAAGAATATTATATTGTTAATGTGAATTTATAAACATGTCAAAAACTATACTTAATGTGGGTGTGCCATCAAAAGGCAGCAAAACTGCATTTTTTGAAAATATGTATTTTACCCGAAAAATTTAGTTTATTCTCATACAATGTTCTAGAAAATGTGTAAGATGAATAATAATGTCATAAAATTAAAATTTTAGTTGATAATATTCATAAATTAAATTTCATAATAAAATTATAACCATATATCATTGTTTAGTGAAACCTGGTATTGTGTACAATACACGCTATCGAGGAAGGTCGCGATTGCATGTAATGCAAGCCACGTCCGGGTTGCTTATTGTGCAAGACTCCTTCGTTGTTGAATATAACAAAATCCAACCATATTTCATTTATAAATTGAATATATATATATATATACCCTCAATGTTGTGTAGAATAACTACTATTAAAATAACTTGAAATTATGTGTAACACAATCCAAGAATAGTGTTGCGTATACTACAAGATAATATAGTGTTGTGTATAGTGCAAGATAATCATGGTGTAGTGTACAACAAATGATATGAAAGAAAATAAAAATAATATATTCTCATAAAATCTCGGGGTGTTACACCTAAACCCTTGATCCAAAAAAATTAGAAACTCTCTTCCCCAGAAAACCAAAATACATCAGCCCTGAATAACCATAAATCCATATCCCCATAATACCCCAAATACTCATATATATACAACCCTAAACCATCACCCCAGAAAAACCTAAACCCTCATACTAAAAAAACTTTTAAAACCACTTCTCTAGATTATATAAACCATCAACCTTTAGAAAACCATAAACCATCATCCCTAGAAAACCCTTAACCCTCATCCTTAGAAATACCAAAACCCTCATCCCCGGAAAACCACAAACCTTTATCCCTAGAAAAGCCCAAACTGTCTACCCCAAAAAAACCTAAACATTCAATCCCATAAATTCCATAAACCCTCATCCCTAGAAAACCCTAAAATCTCATCCCCATGTTAACCTAAACAACCAATATCAGGTTCCCCAAAACCCTAAGCGACAAAAAAATAGATAGATTAATCCAAAAAAACCCTAAAACCTAATCCCAAAGAAACCCATAAACACTTATCACCAAAAAAACATGAATCCCATATTCTTAAATACCATAAACCCTCAACCCAAAAACCCCAAATCCTTCATCACCAAAATCCAAAAAACACTCATCCCCGAAAAACAAAAACCCTCATACACAAAATCCTCTAAACCCTCATCCCCATATCCCCAAAACCCTCATCCCAAGAATACACTAAACCTTCATCAGAAAAAACCCATAATCCCAAATCCCTAAAATTCCCCCAAACACTCATAAAAAACCCTAAACATGCTACCAAAAAACAATAATCCCTCTTCCCCAAAAACCAAAATCCCTCAGGCTAAAAATATAATAATCCATCATCCCCAAAAACCTTCAACACTATGTACTAAAAAAATATATATCCTTATCCCCTTAAAATCCAAGGAAATATTCCCAAAAAAACCATAATACACGATACCTAAAAACCTAAACCCTTAACCCCCAAAACTGGAATCCATATTCCCTAAAACTTCATTTACACTCATCCATAATAAACACTAAACATTAATCCCCAAAAAACTCTCAACCCTCAACCCTAAAAAACCAAAAATCATCTTCCAAAAAACTATAAACTCTCATCCCCAATAAATCCAAGTCCTATAGCCCTAAAAACCAAAAGGCATTTTCCCCCGAAAACTAAAAACCCTCATTCCAAAAAACACACAAGACCTCATACCTAAAAAATCCCAAACACTCATCCCAAATAAAATGTAATCCCTCATCCCAAAAAACCCTATAAATAATAATACACAAAACTCATAAACCCTTATCCCTCAAAACCTCTAAACCATAATTCCCCAAAAAGGTAAACCCTAAACCCAAAACCACAAAACCCATAGCCCGAAACCCGAAAGACCCCATGCCCAAAACCCCTTAAAAACTCATCCCCAAAAACTTCAAAACCTCATCCCAAAAACCATTTAAGATTTAACCAAAAAAAATATACCCCCATCCAAAAAACCATAAACCCAAAACCCCATAAAACCATCAAAACACTCCCCCAAAAATAAAAAAAATCAACCCTTAGACCCAAAAAATCAACAAACCCCATCCCTATGAAAAAATCAACCATAAAACACTAAGATCCGACGAACACAATCCCTAAAATAACCTTCAACCCTCATCCCAAAAAAACCTCAACCACCAATCCAAAAAACCATTGGCCCCCTGTCGTGGAAAACACTCAACCCTCCTCCCTAAGAAACCTAAAACACTCAACAACAAAAAAAAATATTGAACAGTTACCCCCATAAAAACTAAACCTTCATCCCAAAAAACCTTCAAACATTAACCTCAAAATAACATATTCCCTCATCACCAAAAAGTCATTAACAACCAACACTAAAAACCCATGAAATCTCATCCCCAAAAAACCCTAAATATTAAACCTCAAAAAGCTCTAAACCATCATCCTCACAAAACCATCAACTCTCATCCCTAAAAAATCCCTCATACCCAATAAACCCTACACTATATGTCTAAAATAACCATAAACCCTCATCCCCAAAAAATCATAAACCATCATCCTCAAAAATCGTTAAACTTTTAGCTCAAAAAAACCATATCCCATAGCCCCAAAATACACACAACTATCATCTCCAAGAAACCCGAAACCATTATCCATGAAAAAACCTAATCCTTCACCCCCAAGAAAAAACAAAACCTCATCCATAATAAACCCTAAACCACCAAAACCAAAAATCCTCATAACTAAAAAACAATCAACACTATGCCCAAATAAACTGTAATCCCCCAACAAAGAAACACTCAACCCCCAGCCATAAAAAACCCAAAACCCTCAGTCACAAAACCCAAAACCCAAAACCCCTAAATATCTGTAATATCATAAACCCTGAAAACCCACAATCGTCATTGCTAAAAACCCTATTCCCTCATCCCTAAAAACTCTAGAACCTCATCCTAAAAAAACCACAATCCTCATCCCCCAAAAAACTCTATCCCTCAGCCCAAAAAAACATTGAACCCTCTTCGCCATAAAGCCATCATACCACTTCCACAAAACCCTAAACTCTCATTCCCAAAAAACACTAATCCCTTAGCTAAAAAACCAATTAAACCCCAATCCTGAAAAAAATCCTCAACCCTAAGCATCATAAATCCCAAAACCCTCATCCCCAAAAAACCCTCTACCCTCAACCCTAAAAAACCCACAATACATAGCACTAAAAACCATAATCCCTTGTACCCAAAAACCCCTTTTTCCTTATCCCAAAAAAACCATCAACCCTTGGCCACAAACCAACATACACCCTCATCCCCAAAAATCCAAAAACAATGGGCCCAATAAAACCCTAAATCATCTCCCTAGAAAATCCAAATCCCAAAAGACCTATTCCCTCTCCCAAAAAAACCCTAAACCCTCATGTCACAAAAAACCCTAAACACTCAACCCCAAAAAACTCTCAACCCTCACCACAAAAAAAATCTTAAACACCCATTCCCAAAAAACCCCAAACTATCCTCTCTAAACAACCATCATCACTCATCCCCAAAAAGTGTAAAACCCCATCCCCCCAGCCCCCAAAACCTAAAACCGCCAATCCAAGAAAACCCAAACCTTCATCCCCAAAAAACTGTAACCTTCAACCGAAATAAAAATCTACACTCATAACCTCCAGAAACCCTAAACACTTATACATTAAAATACTAAACCCAAACCCCCCAAAACCCTCAACCATTGTCCAAAAAAAACCCTAAACCCTAAGCCCTAAAAAATGATAAAACCTCACCCCAAAAAAACCATATACCCTAATCCACAAAAAACCTTCAAATATAATTCGATAAAATCCCTGGACCCTCAACCACAAGAAACCCTAAAAACCCCCACCATAGAATAACCACAATAATCTACCCAATAAAACCAAATCCCTCAGCCAAAAAAAAATAAACCACAAACCATCATCTCTAGAAAAAACCTCACCACTCAGCCCCCATAAATCCTAAAACCTCATTACAAAAAAGAACTATAACCTCACCCCTAGAAATACATCAATCATAATCCCCAATAATCCATATACACTTAGCCTAAGAAAAACCTAAACCCTTTACTATGAAAAACCAGTAAAACCTCAATCCCTAGAACCATAAAACTATAGCCCCAAAAAACCATAAACCCTCATCCCCAAAACCCCTCAACCCTCAGCCCAAAAAAACACTCCACCCTAATGACTGAAAACCCTCAACCCTGACCCCCCAAAATACCTAAACAATCATGCCCAAAAAAAATATTAACCATAACAACCATAAAACCCTAAATCCTTATCCTAAAAAACACAACTATCATCCACAAAAAACCATAAACCCTCATCCCCAGAAAATACTAAACCCTAATCCCCAAAAAACCTTCAACCATAATCCCCAAAAAAAAATATCCCTCACCAAAAAAAACTCAACACTTAGTCCCAGAAAATTATAAAGCCTTAGAGCTAATAAACCCTCAACACTTAGTCCCAAAAAAACCCTTATCCCTAAGCCCCCAAAACCCTCATCCGTCATCCCAAAAAATACCCTCAAATTTCATCACCAAAAAAACCTCAATCTTCAACCCCAAAAAACATAAACCCTCCACCTCAAAAACCATAAACATCCAAACCAAATAACCCTCAAACCGTAGCCCTTAAAAACCTAAATCCTCATCCCAAAAAATTCATCAACCCTCATCCCCCAAAAAACCACAAAACTAATCCCCAAATAACCCTATTCCATTTTCCCAAATACTTAGATTCTGCAACCCCAAAAAAACCATCAACCCATAGCCTCAAAAAACACTAAACTACAACCACCAAAAAACCAAAACCATTATCACAAAAAACAAATACCTTATCCCCCAAAACCAGTAAACCCTCATCCTCAAAAACCTATATCCATAGTATAAAAAACCTAAACCCTTATCAATAAAAAACCCTCTACACTCATCCCAAACAAAACCTTAAACATTCATCCCAATAAAATACACAACCCTCAAAACCTAAAAAGCCTATACCCTCTATACCAATGACCATAAATTATCATCCCAAAAAAATCTTACAACCCCCATACCCAAACGAATATCAACCCCAGATTCTAGAAATCCCTTAACAATCTGTCCCAAAAAACCATAAAACGTCATCCCAGAAAATCTAAACCATCAGCCATAAAAAAATCTGAACCACAATCCTAAAATACCCCTCAACCCTCATCCCCCCAAAAAAACATAAGACAAAAAAATATCTAAAAAATAGTCCCTATAAATACTAAAATCCATCAACCCCCAAAAAACCCTAAAGAAACAGACCAGAAAAACCCTCAAACCTCAGCCACAAAATTTCCTTCACCCAAAAACCCAAAAAACCCTAAACCCTACTCCTCAATAAACTCTAAAACCTCTACCCCAAAACCATTAACCCTCATCCCCAAGAAATGAAAAACTATCAAATCCAAAAACCCCTTAACCTTGAACCTCAAAAAACATGAAACCCTCAGCCCAAAAAATACCTAAAACGCTTCACCCAAAAAATCCCAAACCCAAATCCTAGAAAAACCTATACCCTTATCCTCGAAAAACCCTTAACCAGAATACCCAAAAAACCCTCAACCCCTAGCACCAAAAAACCCTCAAACCTCATCCACAATAAACCGTAAAACCTCATCCCTAAAAAAACTAAACCCTCACATCAAGAAACCCTCAAACCTCATCCCAAGAAAACCATCAACCCTTAGCCCCCCCAAAACCCCTCAATTATCATCCCCAAAAATACCTCAAACCTATGCCCAAACAAAACCTCATCCCAAAAATGCTAAACCCTCATCCCCTAAAAACCCTAAGTACTAATCCCCAAAATACCTTTAATCCCCAACCTCGTGTAACCATTAACACTAATCCCAAGAAAACACCAAATCCTCACCTCTAGAAAACCCTAAACGCTCATCCATAAGAACAATCAACACTTAGCCATAAATACCCTTAAACCCCAGATCTAAAAAATATTGAAACCAATTGCCTGAAAACAAAAAAAACTCATCCCCATAAAACCCACAACCCTTTTTCTAAAAAAACCCGTCATACCTTTCCCCCAAAACCCTCAACCCTTAACACCAAAAAACCATAAACACTCATCCCCTAAAAACCCTCAACCCTCAACCCAAAAAAACCTAAATGTTCACTTCCAATAAACCCTAAACCTCCAACCACAAAAAAAATATCATCTCTCATACCCAAAGTAATACTAAACCTTTATCCCCAAATAAACATCAATACTCAGCACCAAATAACCTTTAACACTTTTCCATAAAAATCCTAAATCTGCTGACCCAAAAAATCAACACTCAAATCAAAAAAATCATGAAATATCTTCACTAAAAATCAAACCAAATCCCAAAAAACCATCAATCCTTAGCCCCAAAAAAACCATAAACCCTTGGTACCAAAAACCATTCAACACAAAACCCTATAAAACCATAATACCACATCCCCAAAAAAACCTTGAACCCTCATGACCAAAAATCCTTAAAACATCATCCAAAAAACCCTCAACCCTCATCCCCACAAAAACATAAACCATAATCCATAAAAAATCATCAAACCTAGCTCTAAAAAACCCTGAAACATTAGCCCCCAAAATCCCTAGACTCTTATCCTCAAAAAACCTCATCCCTTAAATCCAAAACAACCTAAACCATCAGCCCTAAAAAACCATACACTCTCATCAATAAAAAACCCCTAAACCCTAAAACCCAAAAAATAAAAAACCCTAAATCCAAAAAACATAAAACCTCATCCCCCAAACACCATAAAATTTTATCCCCAAAAAATCTTAATCACTAATCCCCCCAAAACCCTATTTTTTCAACCCCAAAAAACATCAACCCTATACCCCAAAAACCAGAACAAACAACTCCCAAAACCCCCAATACTTATCCACAAAAACCCTCAAATCCATTCCCCAGAAAACCCTAAAGCCTCATCACTAAAAAACCTAAAAGATTAGCACCAAATTTTAGGTTTTGGGTCCATCATAAGAGTGTTTTTGGGTGTAACCTACTTTAATTTTATCGTTAACAACAATCAATCGAAGATCCAGCACGCAAATAAAACGCTGAATCTTCGGAATAGAATGAAGAACAAAAAAGGAAGAGGGAGTCCCAGAACCATTTAAAGGATCATAATATGTTGGTTATAATTAATTTAATTTAATTGACAAGAATTACCTTGATGTAATTCTTTCTTTGTTGATGTTTTTGGTCACGGTCCGATGTGATCTGTCATTGAATCGTAGAATACAAGTGTAGGATTCCTCTAGTGGTGATCCAAACGTGATCCACATATCTCTGGACATCACTGAATGGATCTCCAAGTGCTAGTGCGAAACATACTTTTATTGTGATATCTGCCTTCTATCACCTTGATCCAGTGGAGGAGGATCTCTCTCTCATATCTTTAGAGCATTCTTGGTGGAAAAGGAATTCTCCCTTGGCTTTAGAGCTTTTCCAAATACATTGTGTAAAACCAACAAAAAATGGCTAAGTGAATGGGAAATATATATTTGGGATATTAATTACATAGAATAATAAAATGAATTAATTACCTGAAATCATTTATTCATTTCATTTAATTCTTAGTAATAAACCATGTCGTAATAATAACAGTTGACTATTATTATTAATTGATATGCACCCATGGAATTATACTTAATTTTATTTAATTAAATATAAAATATTATTTCTCATAAATTCACAAAAAAACTACACTGCATGTATATTTTAATATACAGAGTGTGTACTTTTATTTTATATTTTTCATTATTTCCTCCACCACATTTATTAGACCTTGAATAATGACTATTTATTTCTCAAATAAATATCACTGCATTACTGGCTAATAAATATAATATTTCACCCACAATATATTCTCTCAAATAACAAGTGTCGAAATAAATGAAATCAGACATCCTTGAATAATTATTAAACCATAGTTAGGAATAATCTATATTTGGGGAACACAACGTGTTCAGTGGGACAGACAATGTGTAGTATCCACATTACACTATTTCTAGTTGTGCAAGCCGTGTACGGGGTACACAGTCCAACCCTAAACCAAAGGGACTACACGCCGTGTTCAGTGGACCACACGACATATAATCCGGAAACCGTGTGCCACCTGTTCCTGGTCAACACACGGATTCATAAAGACTTATATAGGATCCATTTACACGACCTGATTTGGTGGACCAGTCCAATGCATTGAACCTAGACTACACAACTTGTACTCTTGAATACACACCACGTGTTCTGGTGTTGTACATCCAGGAATTCTTGGAATCTCCGGTTGAGATCCTATGATTTATTTTAATAAAAATAAAAATAAAAAATTATTCTTGTAAGGTGAAAGAGAAACTAGACGGGAGGAACAGATCTCAAGTTCAGATTTTAAAGAACGATTAACTTGAATTGAAACAAATAAATTTTTAAATGCATAAATCACCAACGAAAAAAATAAATAATTATAATCCATGATATGATAGCTCTGATACCACATGTAGGTTCCTAGTGTAGTGGAAGCGCATTGGTGGGTGTACCAATATTAATTTTAGCATTAACAATGATAAATACAAGATCTGTCACGATAATAAAATGCCAAATATTCGTAATAGAACGAAGAACGAAAAAGTAAGAGGGAGTCCCAAAACCATAGAGATGATCATCATATGTTTGTTATAATTAATTTAATTTAATTTACAAGAATTACCTTGATGGAATTATTTCATTTTTGATGTTTCCGGTCGCAATACGATGTGATTCGTCATTACGTCGTAGAATCCACATGTAGGATTCCTATAGAGGTGATCCACACGTGCTCCACGTTTCTCTAGATGTCACTGAAGGGATCTCCGAGTGCTATCGCAGAAGATCCTTTTCTTTCGATGTCTGCTTTTGATCACCTTGATTCAGTAGAGGATATCTCTCTCGTAGCTTGACGCCGTTCTTGGTGGCAAAGGAATTCTCTCTTGGATTGAGATCTCTTCCAAATATTTTGTTCACAACCACCAAACAAATGGCTAGGATAATGATAAATATATAATTGGTATTTTATTTACATAGAATAATAAAATTAATTAATCACCCGAAATAATTTATTCTTTTCATTTAATTCATAGTAATCCCCCATGTCTTAATAATAAAAGTTGACTGTAATTATTAATTGACATGCACTGAGCGAGTTATACTTAATATTATTTAATTTAAAAAATAATATTATTTCTCACAAATTCCTAGAAAAACTACACAACATGTATATTTTAATAAACACTGTGTGTAATTTTATTTTCTATTTTTGTTTATTTCCTTCACCACATTTATTAGACCTTGAATAATGACAATTTATTTCTCAAATAAATATCAATGCATTACTTACTAATAAATATATTATTTAACACACGATGTATTCTCACGAATAACTAGTGTCCAAATAAATGAAAGCATACATCCTTGAATAATTATCATACCACAGACAGTAATAATCTTTATTAAACTTGTTAAATTAATATTTAACTAAGATACTTGGACACACTTAGTGTGCGACCCTCTAGGCCTCTTTCTAGTGGAATTAGGCGGAGCCTGCCTAATGTCCAAGGTTAGTGTCTAGAAACATGCCAAGGTACCCATAAAGAAAGTTGTTAACGCTACAATAACATTTCACATCCTACAAATTATTACTGTGTAATGTAATCCCTTTTACACGATATCTCAAATCAAGTGGGTTTCATGATAGTGTCGTCAACCCATGTGCTTGATTATTCATTCTTTGACTTTTCGTAATTGAACTTGTTCATTTCATACCATGTCCATTGATTTATTTAGGATATATCAACTCCATCAAAGGGCCTGAGATATCTACTTCCATTATGGAACCGAATGGAAAAATCATTTCTTGCATTATCTATTAATGTAGTATTACTCGTGACACACCCAATGTATCCTACCATTCTATGAACAGTGTGTCATCACATTTTTTGTCAATACATCTAAGTGTGTGAGTTGTAATACCCATTAATAATAATCTTAATGTATAAGGACCAATACACACATTCGAAGATAGGAACATTCAATGACACTATGAAATATGGATTTCCTACTAGAAGGTCTTGTTCTTATAATTTCCTCCCGGATATTACCAAGGACGCCCACCATGAGAAGGTGCCTCATTGTTTTATGAGTCCTCAACCCTAATGGACTGTATTTTTTGTGTCCCTCAAATAACATCATCCAGTTATAGAACATATATTCAAGATTAGTGTTATGGAACTTCTGGGTTCTCATCATAGGAGGGATCCATTATGAACCTTTAATGAAACATCTATCCTTAGGACATTATCACATACATTTTCATGCAGAATAAAAATCAATATGTGATAAGGTATTTATTAATGAAAAATTTACAAATTAGTTTGTTCTAGGCCACCAATTCCAACACAAATAACCCTAAACCCCCATCCCAAAATAACCATTAACCCATAGTTCTAAATACCAGAACCGTCATCCCTAAATCCCTAAAAAATATTAAATCCCTAGAAACAAAAATCACTCAACCCTAATCTTGAAAAAAACACTAATCCCTCATCCCAAAAATACCCTAAACATCATCCAAAAAAAAACTTATCTGTCATCCCTAAAAGACCAAAACCATCAACCTTAATAAATCCTAACCCCTAAATATCATTAAAACATAAACCATCATACCAAAAAAAACCCTCAACCCCCATCTCCTCCAAAACACCATCAACTCTACTCCACAAAAACTCACTCAACCACATCCCGAAAAAACCAAGACCTTCATCCCCAAATAACAACATATCCCTCTTCACAAAAAACCTACCCTCATCCCCAAAAACACCTCAACCTGCATCACCAAAAAACCTTCAACACTCATCCCTAACAATGAAAAATCATCCTCAGAGAACCCTAAATCCCCATCCTCAAAAAATTCCTCAACCCTACTCCAGAAAAACCTAAACCACTGTCCCCCAACACCCCTCGACCCCCATCCCAAAAAAACCCTCAAACCTTCTCCCAAAAAACAGAAAACCCTAAACCCCAAAAACCACTTAAAAATTATCCTCAAAACACCCTGAACCGTCAGCCCAAAGTAACCCTAAAAACTAATCACCAATAAACCCTCAACCCTTACAAAAAAACCACAGACCTCAAAACCAAAAAACACTATACCCTCAGAGCCAAAGAACTATAAAAAATCATCCTCAAAATAATATAAACCATCAACCACCTAAAACACTCAACCATAATCCAAAAAACCCCCCACATCCCTTGGCTCTAAAAACCCTATACTGTATGTCCTAAAAAACCCTATACCCGCAACCATAAAAAGCCCAAAACACTCCGCCCCAAAAAACCCTAAACCCCCATCAACCAAAAATACTAGACCCTCAACCCTATAAAATACTAAAACTTCATCCTAAAAATCTTAAATTCTTATCACCAAAAAATAGTCAACCCTCAACCCAAAAAAACCTAAACCCTTAGCCCCATAATACACTAAATTGTCATTCTGAAAAACCCTAATCTCGAATCCCCCAAAACCCTAAACCATCATACCCAAAAAACCAAAAACCCTGAGCCCAAAAACCATAAACCCCCATTTCCAGAAAAACCTAATATCTCAGCCGTAGAAAAATCAAAATTCTTATTCCCAAAAATGCTCAACCTTCAACTGTAAAAAATTTAAACCCTCATCCCAATAAAACCCTAATCCCACATCCACAAATAAACATTAAAACCTCATCCCCAAAAAACCATAAAACCTAAGGCCCCAAAATCCTTAAAGCAGCATCCCCCAAAAACCCTTAACACATAACCCAAAAAGGCCCCACACTAACATCCCCAAAACAACGTAAACCCAAAGATCTAAAACACCCTCAACCATCAACACAAAAAATGGAACCCTCTACCCCAAATATGCGTATTCCATCATCCCCCAAAAACTATCAACACTCAGCCACAAAAAAACCTCCAAAAAACCATAATCCTGCATCCCTAACATCCCTAAACTATCATCCATAATAAACCCAAGACCCTCTTCCCCAAAAAACCTAAAAAAATCCCAAAAAACCCTAAACCCCCATCCCCACATTACCTAATACTATCTCCACCCAAAATAGTAATCCATAATCCCTAATAAATCCTTCAAACTCAATTATAATAAACCATAAAACCCCATCCTCAAAAAAACCTTGATTTCTTAGCCCCAAAATACATTGAAACCTTAATAATAAAAAACCCAAAGCCTCATTTTCCAAAAACCCTGAACGCACATCCCCAAAAAACCTTGAACACTCGACCCCAAAAACCCATGAACCATTAGCACCAAAAAAACCATGAACCCTTATCCCCAAAATTATTTCAACCATAGGCCCCAAAATAATCATGAACCATCATACCCAAAAAATCCTGAACCCTCATCCAAAAAATACCTTAATCCTAAATCCTAATGAAACTAGAACCCCAATCCCCAAAACCCCTTAAACATTAACCCCAACCCTATAAATAACCATCCCCAAATGTACATCAAACCTCAACCCCAGAAATACCCTCAACCCTCATCCCCTAATAACCATGTATCCTCGACCAAAAAAATCCTAAATAATTATCTCCAAAAATCCATGAATCCTCATATTCAAAAATCCATGAATTCCCATCCCCAAAAACAATGAACCCTCATCCCCAAAAAACATTGAACCCTCAACCCCCATATAACCTACACAACTACCCCAAAAACTCTTAACCTTCACCCCTAGAAAATGTTGAACCCTGAACCCTCATCCCCAAAAAACTGTAACCCCCAATACCAAAAAAACCATAAACCCTAAACCACCCATATCCCAAATCCCTCAACCCCAAAAACCATAAAGCATAATCCCAGAAAAACCCTAAACCCTAATCCCAAAAATAAATCCTCGACCCTCTACCCCAAAAAATGATGGACCTTCAGCATGAAAAAACCTTAAACCCTAAGCCCTAAAAACACATGAAATCTCAACCCCAAAAAACCCTTAACCCTAAATCTTAAAAAAATATAAAACCTCATCCAAAAAAACACATAACACTCAGACCTGAAAAACCATGAACCCTCACCCAAAAAAACACCTAAACCCCCACCCCCCAAAAAATATAATCCATCATCCATAAAAAACCCTCAACCCCCAGTGTGAAAAAACCATCAACATCATCCTTAATTTTTTTCCCACATCTCAAAAAAAATCATCCTTCAACACCAAAAACAAAAAATTCTCATCCCAAAAATCCCTAAACCCTCAACCCCAAAAATTCATAACCCTCATCCATAAAAACCCCTTACCTCTCAGACCCCCAAAACCTTAAACCATCATCCCCAACAAAAACCCAAACCTTATCCCAAGAGAACCCTAAACCCTCATCACAAAAAAACTCTAAACCCTAAACCCCCGAAGAAACAAAAATAGTCTACCCAAAAAAAATTAAATCATTATCCAAAAAAACCTAATCCCATAGCCTGAAAAAATCATATACTTCAACCCCAAAAACACTATACCCTAATCCCAAAAATCAATGAACTCTCAACGCCACAAAATCACTAAACCCTCATCCACAAAATACCTAAACAATTATCCTAAAAAAATACTTACCTATCAGCCCCAAAAAACCCTAAACCCCAAAAACCCAAATACCTCCTCCCAAAAAAACCCTCAACCTTAAACTAGAAAAAAAATAATAAACCCTCATACACAAAAAAACCCAAAACCCTCAGAACAATAAAATTTAAAAACTAACCCCCAAAATCACTAATCCCTCATCAACTAAATACCCATAAACCTTCAAACACAAAAAATATATACCCTAACCCCAAAGAACCCTCAACCCTTGGCCTCAAAACAACCTCAACCATCGTCCCCAACAAACCCTAAACCCTCATCCCCAAAAATCACGAAACCCCCATCCCCCAAAAGCTCTCAACCATCAAAGAAAAAAAATACTCAAACCTCATCACCAAGAATCCTTAAACCCTCTTCCCCAAAAATCTATAGAACCTCATCCTTAATAAACCCTAAAACATCATCCTCATAAAGCAGTCATCCTCTACCCAAAAAAATCATCAACCATTATCTCCAAAAAACTACAAACCCTTAGATTCAAAAATCCCTAAAGCATTCGCCCTAAAAAATTATCAACCCTTATCCCAAATAAATATTTAATCCTCATCCCCCGAAACCCCTCATCCCTTATCCAAAAAAAAAACCTCAACCCTCACTCCCTAAAAACCCTCAAACCACAGCACCAAAAAAACCATCAACCCTCTACACCAAAAAAATAGTAAATCCTCATCTCCAAAAAAATATAAACTATCATATTAAAAAAAATACTAGACCATAATCCCAAGATACCCAAAACCCTCAGCCCCAAAAAACCATTAACCCCTCATGACCAAATATACCTAAACCCTCATCCAAAAAACCCTAAACCCTCAACCACAGAAAAAATTAATCCCTATTCCATAAAAAATTACAATTCCTCATCCCCCAAAAAATAACCAACACTCGCCCCAAAATCCCAAAACCCTCATCACCAAAAAATCTAAACCCCCACTCTAAAAAACTCTCAACCCTCTTCCTCAAAAATCCCTAATCCCTCAACACAAAAAACCATAAACCCTATGCCTCAATAAATCATCAAGCATAGTTAAAAAAACCCCAAACTCCAAAACCCCAAGAGCACCTCAACACTCTTCCAACCCGCCCCCTCAAATCTCAGCCACAAAAACCCCCTAATCCATATAACCAAAACCCTAATCGCTTATAGACATGAAACCGTCAACCCTCAGACCCACAAACCTTTCAACCCTTATCTAAAAAAACCATCAACCCACACCCATAGAAAACTCTAAAAAATCATCCATAAAACACTATAATCTTGTCCCTATGAAAACCCTAAAACCTTATTACTAAAATCCCTATACCATAATACCCCCAAAACCCTAAACCCTTAGTACCATAAAACCATAAAACGAAATTCAATAAATTTAAAAAACCCTCAACACAAAAAAACTATAAATCATCAACTCCAAAAAACCCTCAACCCTTATCCATAAGAAACTATAAACCTCCAGCCCCTAAAAAACAATTAAGCCTCAACACCAAAATGCTCAACACTCATCCTCAAAAAACCCACAACCCTCATCTCCAAAAAAAACCCCAAACCATTACCCAAAAACACCATAAACTTTCATCTCTAAAAACATCAAGACAATCATCCCGAAAAACCCAAAACTATAGGCCCAAAAAATCATAAATCCTCATCCAATGAAAGTGATAAAAACATAACCCCAGAAAGTCATAAACATGTATCCCCAAAAAGACTCTAAACCCTCATCCCCATAAAAACATAAACCCACATCCCTATAAAACACTAAAATAACCACCTCAGAAAAACATAAATCCCATCATAAAAAATCCCTAAAACCCATCCCCATTATACTCTAATCTATCAATGTCTGATAACTATAAACCCTCAACCCCAAAAAACTGTAAATCCTTAGCCTTAGAAAAACAAAATCCCTCGGCCCTGAAAAACCTAAAACCACCAAACTAGAAAAAAAAACCCATAGCCCCGGAAAAGACTAATCCTATTGCCCCGGATAACGCTACACCATTATCACAAAAATACCCTAGACCCTTAAGCCTAAAACCCCTACAACCGCATCCCCATTATCCCCTTGACCATCAAACATAGAAAATACTAAACCCTCGTCCATATAAAACTCAAAACAGTTATCCCTAGAAAAATTAAAACATTCGACCTCCTTATAAAACCTAAGCCCACATGTAAAAATACCCTAACCCTTCATCACTAGAAAACCCTAACATATAAACCCCATAAAACCCTAATAACTCAGTGATATAGAAACCATATGAATTCATCCTCAGAAATATGTAAACCCTAATCCCCAAATAACACTGAACCATAACACCCGAAAACCCAAAACCATCAACCCTAGTAAATAACAAACCCCTATCCAAATATAAAACTAAACCCTCATCCCTAGAAAACAGAAAACACTCATCCTTAGAAGATCCCTCAACCCTCAGCCCAAGAAAATAACAAAACCTTCAGCCCCAAAAAATCACCGAATATTCATCCCCAGAACCCTAAACACTCAACATCAAAAATCACTTGAAACCTCACCCCCAAATAACCGAAAACAATATCATACAAAAAACCCCTTTTTCTGTATAAAGACCCTGAACCATCATCCTGAAAAAACCCAAAACCCACTTCCCCAAAAAAACATTGAACCCTTATCCCCAAAAAACTAGGAAACCTCATCCCTAAAGAAATTTAACACTCATCCACAAAAAACACTAAAAATTTGTCCCAAAAAATACCTAAACAATCAGCCCAAAAAAACTGTTATCCTTCAACCCAAAAAAACCCTGAACACCTTATGCTAAAAAACCTAAATCCCCATCCCTAAAAAAGCCTAATCCTAAATCCCTAGGGAACCATAAACCTTCATCCCTAGGAAAACCAAAACCGTTATCCCAAAAAATAATAAACCCTCATACCTAGAAAAACCTAAACCCTTAGCTTAAGAAAACCCTAAACCCTTATGCCCATAAATCCTTAAACCCTATGTCCCATAAAATACAGAACCCCTGGACACTTCTAGCCATGAACCCAACACCCCAGAAAACCCAAAACCCTTTAGTCCAATTAATCATAAAACCCATAACCCTAGAAAACCCTAAACCCACATCCCTAGGAAAACCCAAATTCATTATCCTTAGAATACACTAAAACCTCATCATCTTAAAACCATAAACCCTTATCCCAACAAAACCCTAATTTATCACCCCGCCAATAACAAAAAGCCTAATCCATGGAAAATCCTAAACCCTCATCCATATAAAACCTTAATCCCTAAGCCACTAAAAACCCTAAACCCTCATCCCCAGAAATCGTTAAACCAACTTCCCCATAAAACCATAATCCATTTCCCCTATAAAATATTAAACCCTCATCTCCCGAACCCTCACCCCCAAAAAACCCTAAAACCATATCCCTATAAATCTCTAAAAAATATTCATCAGAAAACCCTAAACCAAATTTTTATAAAACCATCAACCTTTATAAAACAATAAACCCACATTTCTAAATAAATAAAACCTTAACCATGAAACAAACTTAATCCTTTAGCCCCCAAAACCCATAAATGCTCAGTATCAAAAAAACCATAAACTCTCATCCCCAAAATGAACTATACCATAGCCTCAAAACCCAAAACAAAAAACCCTCAACCTCTAAAACCCTTAAACCCTCATTAACAAATAACCCTAAACCCTCAGCCCCAAAAAACACTCAACCCTCACCCTTAAAATACCAACAACCCATATCCCCACACAACTATATACTATCATCCCAAAAAAACCTTAAAACCTCAGACCCAAAAAGTCATCATTCCTATGAAAAAACAATTTTCAACCTCATCCCAAAAAACCATCATCCTTGATCCCCACAAAAGCATCAACCCTCATCCACAAAAATCCCCAACCCTTAGTCCAAAATAACTATAAACCATAATTCCAAAATTTCTATTAACCCTTAGCCCCAAAAAACACTCAAACCACAGATCAAAAAATCCATCAACCCTCAAACCAAAGAAAGATCAACCCTCAGCCCCATAACACCCTTAACACTCAACTCAAAAAACCACAACACATATCCCCAAAATACCGTCAAGTGAAAACCAAAAAAACTCAACACCAATCCAAAAAAACCTCAAACTATAGCTACAAAAAACACTCAACCCTCATCTCCAAAAAAAACCATCAGCCCTCATCCCAAAAAAAACTCAACCCTTGGCCCCCAAACAAATTGTAATCACTCATCGCAAAAAAATCTAAATCCTTAGCCTCAAAAAACAGATAACTCTAATCCTTAAAAACCCTCAACTTGAGCCAAATAAATTCTCATCCCTCATCCCAAAAAACCCTTAACCGATATCAACAATAAAACAATACCCTTATCCCAAACTAATCCTTCTACTGCAAAAAACCTCATACCTTACCTTGAAAAAATAAATCATAAAATACTATAATCCCTCATCACCAGAAAAATCCAAAACCATTCAACCAAAAAAAAAACCCTCTACCTTCATCCCCAAAAAACTGCAAGCCCATATCTCCAAAAAATCATCAACCCTGAGGTCCAAAAAAAATCCCCATCCTTAAAAAAATAAACACTCAACCAAAACAACCGCCAAACCCTTAGCCACAAATAACATTAAGAAATCATCTCCAAAATACCATAAACCCTCGGACCTAGAAAACCCTAAACGCTTAGAAAAAAAACCCTCAAACCTCATCCCTAAAACCCCTCAACCTAGAGCCCCCAAAACACTCATCCCTCATCCGCAAATATCGTAAAACCTTAGACCAAAACAACACTAAACCACCAGAACCAAAAAACCCTAATCAATCATCCCAAAAACACCTAAACCTGCATCCCAAAAAAACCCAAATCCTATATCCCCCATAAAAAACCTAAATATTTATAACCAATAAACACTAAATACTCATCCTAAAAAACCATAAAACATCAACTTGAAAAAAAAACAAATCAATTATTCATAAAAAATCAAAATTCCCCAACCATAAAAAATAGTTAACCCTATTCCAAAAAAAACCTTAATCGACATGCCAATAAATACTTAAACCCTTATACATAAAAAAACAAAACCCCTTATAACAAAAAAAAACCTAACCACTCATCCCAAATTTACTTTAAACTCTATGCCCCAGGAAACCCTAAATACATATCCCAAAATAATCCTAAATACTCATCCCCAAAAAATCATAACCCTCAATCCGTGGAAAACTGTGAACCTGAAAAAACCATAAACCCTCTACCCAAAAATTCCCCAAACCCCCATCCCCAAAAACCATAAACCCTCCTCTAAAAAACCCCTAAATCGTCATTCCCAAAAAGCCTATATCCTTAACCCATAAAAAACAAAAACTCATATCCCAAAAAACCCTAATACTGTCATCCCTAATAAACCCTAATCCTTCCACTCCAAAAACCCCAAACTCTCATTCCCAAATAACCGTAAACCCTCATCCTAATGAAATTAAAAACAGTGTGCCCTAGGAAACTATAATTCCAAAGCCCCATCAAAACCTAAACCCACATCCCAAAAAATCATTACACCCATATCTTCAACAAATCCTAAACCCCCATACCCAAAAAACCTAAAAACTCAACCACAAAAAACCAAAAACCCTTGACCCTCAGAATAAAAAAACCCAAAACCATAATCCCAAAAAACCCACAATGCTATTTCCCAAAAAACCCTCATATATTATCCAAAAAACCTCACCCCATTACCTCCAAAACCCTAAACCCTCATCCCTAACAATATTTCAACCCTCAATCCCAATAAACCCTCAAACCTCATCCATATATAAACCCTCAACCCACACCACAAAAAAACCTAAAAACTCCACCCTATTAAAAACTTATACCACAAGCCCAATGAAAACATTAAACCATAATCCCTTAAAAACAAAAAAACCTAAACGCCAAAATACCCTAAACCCAAAAAAATACTATACCCTTAACCCCAAAAACCATAATCCAGAATCCCTAAAATAACCTAAATCCTAAACAAAAAACCCTAAACTCTTTTCCCTAAAAAAACCTAAACTCACAACCCTAAAAAACCTAAAACCCTCATCCACTAAAAACCCTTAACCCTTAACCTGAAAACCTTTATCAATCTCTTGTAGAAGACTCTAAACCCATAGTTTCATAAAACCACCAAAATTAATCTCCAAAAAACCATAAACCCTCATCCCAAAAAACTATAATACCTTAACACCAAAAAACACAAATTTCCTAGCCCAAACAAACCATAATCCATTAGCCCCAGAAAAACGTAATCCCCCATCCCAAAAAAACCCTAAACCCTTAGCCCCAGAAACCCTTAAACCCTCCACCCCAGAAAACCATAAACCCTTTGAGTAAAAAATCCATAATCTTTCCTCCCTTGAAAACATAAAACCATCCACATAAAACCCTAAACCCATATCACAAGAATATCCTAGAAATTTAGCATTTGAAAACCCAAACCCTCAGTACAAGAAAACCCTAAACCGTTATCCTAAAAAAACCCAAACCCTCATCCCCTAAAAAAATAAATCCTCCAAACACGAAAACTCTAAACCCTCATCCCACAAAAACAGTATACCCTCTTCCCAAAAATATCTAAACCCTTACCCTTAGAAATCCTTTTCCCCAGTCTCAGAGAGCCCTACACCCTCATCCTTATAAAATCATATACCCTCAGCAATGGAAAACCCGAAACCCTCATCCCCAAAGCCCGTCGACCCTCATCCCCATAAAATCATACACACTCAACCATAGAAAACACAATGCCCTCATACCTATAAATCCATAAAACCCTAATCTCAGAAAAACCTAAATCCTTATCCCCAAAAAACTCTAAATCCCCATCCCTTGAAAGCCCTAAACACTAAGCCTTAAAATATCCTCAATTTCTCACCCTTGAAAACTTTATACCCTCATCCCCATAAAACCCTAAACCCTCAAACATTGAAAACCCTAAACACTCATACCATAAAAACCCTACACCCAAATCCATTGAAAATAATAATCACACAGCCCTAGAAAAATATAAACCCTCAGTCATAGAAAAATGAAAACCCTCATCCCTTGTAAAACCTAAAACCCTCATCCCATGAAAAACACTAAACCATAATCCCATAAAAACTCTAAACCTTTATCCCCCAAAACCCTAAAACCTATACCCAAAAAAAACACAAATCCCTCATTCAAAAAAACACTGAACCCTCATCACCAAAAAACCAAAAACCCTTATCCCTAAGAAACCCCAAACCCTCATTACCAAAAACCCTTAACTCTCTTCCCAAGAAAACAATAAACCCTCATCCCCCAAAAACCCTGAACCATCATCCCTATAAAATTTGGAACCCTTATCCATGAAAATATCTAAAACCTAAACCCACAAAATCCATGAACTCTTAGTACCAAAAAAAATACCTGAACCTTCAAACTTAAAAAACACTAAACCTACAACCCAAAAAAACCGAACCCATAAACCATATAAAACTCTCAACCCTCATCCTAGAAATCAAAAGACCCTAACCCCACAAAAATAATAAATATCCAACCACAGAAAACCTAATCCCTCAACCCCTAAAAACCATAAACCCCCTCCCCAAAAAACCCTTAACCCACATCCTTAAAAAACACTAAACCCTCTTCTCTATAAAATGATAAACCCTTATCCCCAAAAATTCCTAAACCCAAATCCCTAGAAAACCCTAAACCATCATCCCCAGAAAAAATTCAACCCTCATCCATATTAAACCCTGAACCATCATCCCCAACAAAACATAACCCCTCCATACTTGAAAACCCTTAACCCTCACAAAAATTAAACAATGAACCCACAACCATAGAAAACCCTCACCCCTCACCCCCAAAAGCCCTGAAACCACAACCCTAGATAACATTAAAGCGTTAGCCTAAAAAACACCAAACCCTTATCTCTAGAAACCTATAAACAATCATCTTTAGAAAACCTAAATCCAACAACTATTGAAATTCGAAAACATTGAGATTGGGATAACATTAAACCCATATACATAAACCCTATACCTAAAACCCTATAAAACTATAAACCCAAAACCATAGAACCCTCTGTACATAAAAATTATAAACCCTTATCCCTAGAAAATCCTAAACACTAATCACTTGAAAACCATAAATCTATGACCCTAGAAAACCATAAACCCTCATCCCTATAATCCCAAAACACTCAAACCAAGAAAATCATAAACCCTTAGACCCACAAAACCAAAACCCATAGCCCCATAGAACATAAAACACTAATCACTAGAAAAGTTTAAACCCTCAACCCTTGAAAACCCTAAACCAAAACACCAAAAAACCCTAAATACTCAGCCTCAAAATTACCAAAACCCTTAGCCATTAAAAACTCTAAACCATCATCACAAGAAGTCCCTATACCCTCATTCGTATAAATCCCTAAACCCTTAGCCCCAGAAGACCCTAAACCTTAGCACTATAAAATTTGTAAATCTTAGAACCATAAAACTCTTAACCACCAACCCAAGAAAAACATAAACACTCATACCTAGAAAACCCTATTCCCCCCTCCATTGAAAACCCTAATACACTCTCCCCATTAACCCAAAACCCATAGAACCATAAAACATTAATCTTTATCCCCCAGAAATACTAAACCATTATCCCAACGAAACCCTAAACCCTTATCCTCAAAAAACCCTAAACCATGAGTCTCAAAAACCCAAAACCTTCCACCTAAAAAACCATATACCCTCTACCCAAGAAGATCCTAACCCCCATCCCTAGAAAACCACAAAAATTATTTCCTATAAATAATTAAACTCTTATCCCAAAAAAACATATTCTCTCATTCATGTAAATCACTAAACCCTCATCCTTATAAAACTTTATACCCTCATCCCCTAAACAACCTAAACTCTTCTTCTGGGAAATACCTAAACCCTCTTCCCAAAATAAACCTAAACCCACATACCCATAAAAACATAATCCCCAAAAAACCATAAAACCTCCACTAAAGAAAACTAAAAACCATAGCCTCAAACAACCACAAACCCTAATTCCAAGTAACCACTAACCCTCATCCCCAAAAAACCATAAACCCTTATCCTAAAAAAACTAAAACCATCATCCCCAAACAACCATAAACCCACCACCCCAAATAATCCTCAATCCACGTCCCTAAAATACATTAAACTCTTATCCCTAAAAACAATAAACCCTCAGCCCCAAAAAACCCTCAACCAATATCCCAAAAAAATCATAAAACCTTAGTCCCATAAAACACCCAACACTTATACTTAAAAAAATGTCAACCCAAATCCCCAAAAACTATCAACAATGAGCCCAATAATACTATAAACCTTCATCCCCAAAGAATAATCAATCCTTAGACCCAAAAAACCATCAACACTCATTGCTAAAAAATACCCAACCTTGAGGCCCATAAAACCATCAAACCTAGTCCCCAAAAAACCTTCAACCATTGTTTCTGAAAAACTCTAAACCTTCATCCCCAAATATCCCTCAATACTAAACCCTAACTAGCATTCATCCTCAAAAAACCCTCAACCCTATACAACGAAAAAACCTCAATAATCATCAATTAATAAACCCTCAAAAATATTCCCTAAAAAACCCTCAACATGCTGCCCTAAAAACCCTCATACCACAACAACAAAAACCATCAACCCTAAGCCACAAAAAACCACAATTGGAAAAAAATAGTCAACCCTTAGCCCCAAAAAACCATAAACCCTCATTGTGAAAAAATCCTCACCCTTCATCCCCCCAAAACCCTAAGACCTCATCACCAAAATAATATAAACCCTTATCCCTAAAATAACCGCAACCCATTGCCAAAAAAACTTCAAACGTCATCCCAAAAAACTCTCAACTCTGAGCCCCCAAAAACCCTTATCCCTGAGCCACTAAAAAACCATAATCCCTCTACCCAAAAATACTATTCCCAAATCTCATAAAATCCCTAAGATATAATCCCTAAAAAAACATAAATCCTCATCCCTAAACAACAAAGTCACTAATCACAAAAATACCATAAACCCTACACCCCAAAAAACCATAATGCCAAATCCCTAAAAAAACCTAAACACTCATCCCCAAAAAACCTTAAACCCTCAACCCCAGAAAGACTTAATTCCTCATCCTATAAAAACCATAAAACCTCAGCCCCAAGAAACCCTAAACACTCATCCCCCAAAATACCGTAGACCATCAACCCCCAAAAAAACATTAATCCTTAATAAATATTAAATCCTTAAGATTTTCATTTGATATGGTTTTATGATTTTCCTACGATTAGAATTTAGGGTTTTCTATGTCATAGGGTTTATTTTTTTTAAGTCTAAGGGTTTAGTTTTTTCTTGTGATTATGGGTTATGCTATTCTAAATCTAAGGTTTAATGGTTTTCTATGGTTGAGGGTTTAGGGTTTAGGGTTTAGGGTTTTTGGGTGCTGAGGGTTTACGGTAACTGGGATAGAGATTTGAGATATTTTTTTAGGTGAGTATTAAGGGTATTTTGGACTAAGGGTTTAATGTTTTTTGTGGATGAGGGTTCATAATTTTTAGGTGTGAGGGTTTATGATTATTTAGGCCTAATGTTTTAGGATTTTTTGGTGGTGATGATTTACTATTTTTCATGGATTATTGTTTTGGGTTTTCATAACTCCAAGGGTTTAGGTTTTTTTTGAAATGATAATTTACAGTATTTGGGGGTTAGGGTTTTTATTTTTTGGGTTAGAGGGTTTTGGGATTTTTTGGGCATAGGGTTTAGGGTTTTCTAGGGCTAAGGGTTTAAGGGTTTTTGGGGGGATGAGAATTATGGGGTTTTTTAAAGCTAAATGATTAGAGTTTTTGGTTATTAAGTTACAAGGTTATTTTTGTGATTATTGATTAGATATTTTTAGGGTTTTGGTGTTAGGTATTTTTTGGGGAATGAGGGTTTAGTGTTTTTCAGGGATGAGGCTTCAAGTTTTTTTGGGGTTGAGATTTTACGGTTTTTTGTGATAGGGGGGTTATGTTTTTTAAGAATGAGGATTTTATTATTTTTGGGATGAGGGTTTATGGATTTCTGTTGTTTTTAATTTATTGTTTTTTAGGTTTTAGGATTTATGCTTTTTGTGGTAAAATGGTTAAGGGATTTCTGAGGCTGAGTGTTTAGGGTTTTTTGGGAAAGGGTTTATGGTTTTTTTGGGTATGGTGGTGTATATACTTTTGGGGATTTGGATTTTACATTTTTAAGGGATGACGATTTTGAGGATTTTGGGTTAAGAATTCTGGGTTTTGGGGGGGTTACAATTTTGGGTTTTGATTTATGAGGGTTTATGGTTTTGGAGGGATGCAGTTTTTAATTTTTTTTGGGGATTAGGATTTATTATTTATAGGAGCAGTGGGTTTTAGTATTTTTGGGTTTTTGTGGGGTGAGGGTTTAGGGTTTCTATAGTCTAAGAGTTTAAGATTTTATGGTACTGAGTGTTATTATATTTAAGGGGGTGACTATCTATGATTTTTCATCATTGGTGGTTTAGGGTTTTTTGGGGAAAGGGGTTTTGAAATTTTTAGGGATTAGGTTTTAGGGATTTTTGGGAATAAATTTTTATGGTTTTTTGAGAATGAGGGTTTTGGGTTTATGGGGCTAAGGGTTTAGTTTTTTTTAAGGAATTGGGTTTTGGGTTTTTTGTGGTAGACAATTTAGTGTTTTTTTGGGGGATTAGGGTTTAGGGTTTATAGGGGAAGAGGGTATAGGGTTTTTTGGGGATGTTGTTTTATGGATTTTTTTGGGCTAAGGGTTTAGGGTTTTTAAGGATGAGGATTCAGGATTTTTTTGGGGGGTGTTCGATTCATGGGGATGAGGGTTTAAGGATTCTTTTGGGGTGAGGGTTTATGTTTCCCTAGGGTTTAGTGTTTAGGGGTTTTTTTGTATGAGGTTTTTTTTTATTTTTTGGGATGAGGGTTTTGGTTTTTTTAGGAAAGAGGGTTAATGTGTTTTTGGTTATGAGGGTTTATGTTTTTTGGGGAAGGTGGTTTAGTATTTTTTTTGGTCAGAGGGTTTGTGATTATTTGGGGCTACAAGTTTTTGGATTTTTAGGGATGTGAATTTAGTGTTTTTGGGAAGTAGATGTTCAAGTATTTACGGAATGAGATATTTTTTCTTATTTTTATTGTTATTGCGTTTGAATATGAGGGTTTTGGGATTTTTATGGTAGTGGGTTTAGGATTTTTTGGGTACAAGGGTATAATAATTATTATGTATGAGGTTTTGGGGTTTTTGGGCTAAGGAATTTACTTTTTTTTAGATTTAAGGGGTTTTCAAGATGATAGTTTACGGGTTTTTTTGGTATTAATGGTTATGGGGTTTTAGGGGAAAGTGTTTAAGGTTTTTTGGATAAGTGTTTTGTATTTTTCAGAGCAGAGGGTTGAAGATTTTTTTTAATTTTGGGTTTATGATTTTTTTGGGGATAAGGGTTATTTGTTTTGCGGGCCGAGGGTTTGGGAGTTTATTAAGTGGAGGGTTGAGGGTTTTATGGGATGACATGTTCATGATTCTTTGGTACTTAGTGTCTAGGGTTTTATAGCCCATGGGTTTATTGTTTTTGGGGATATGGTTTTTAGGGTTCTTTGGGGCTTCAGTGAGTGGATTTTTTGGGGCTAAAGGTTGAGGTTTCATTAGGGATGAGGGATTAGGGTTGTTTAGGGCTTAGGGTTGAGTGTTTTATGGTTCTACATTTGAGAAATGTTTGGATTGAGGGGGTTTTTAGAGGATAATGGTTGAGGGTTTTTTGCAGATGAGGATCCTAGGTTTTATGGGGATAATAGATTAGTGTTTTAGGGGATGAAGTTTTAGGTGTAATTTGGGATTGGGGATTAGGGTTTCATGAGGATGATGGTTTAAATGACTTTGGGGCTGAAATTTTTTGTGTTTTGGAATTTTATTTATAGTTTTTAGGAAATGAAGGATTAATGTTTTTTTGGATTAGGGTTTAAGGTTTTATGGGTATGAGGGTGGAGGGTTTTTCGGGGATGAAGGTTTAGTTTTTTTTGGGTTGAGGTTTGAGTGTTTTTTAGGGATGAGGATTTATGATTTTTTGGAGATGAAGGTTCATTGATTTTGAGGCTGATAGTTCAGGGTTTTTTCAAGATAATTGTTTATAGTTTTTATGGATGAGCTTTTAGTGTTTTTTTGGCCTGATGTTTGTGAGATTTTGGGGCATAGAGTTGAGTGGTTTTTGGCGATAAGGGTTTATGTATTTTGGAGGATGATGGTATAAGGTTTTTTTGGGCTGAGGGTTAAGGGATTTTGGGTTTATGTTTTAGGGTTTTGATGGGGTTGAGGGTATATGTCCTATTTGGGGATGAAGGATTAGGGTTTTAGGGGCTGGTGGGATATGGTTTTTTACGGAAGAGTGTTTATGGTTTTTAGGGATGAGAGATTATGTATTTTGGTGTTGAGTGTTAGATTTTTTTTGGCACTAATCAGAGAGAGATTATTGGGGGCTTATGGATTCAGGTTTTTTGGGACTGACAGTTTAGTATTTTTTTGATGTAAAGGATTAGTGGTTTTTAGGGATGAGGGTCTAGTGATTTAAAAGAATTTGGTTTTAGGGCCTTGGGGGATGGGGGTTTAGGGAATTTTGGTGCAAAGGGTTATTTTTCAGTTTTTTGGGTTGACGTTTATGGTAATTTGGAGGATATATCATGGTTTTTGAGGGATGATGGCTTAGGGTTTTCTGGGTATGAGGATTTCAGGTTTTATTTTGGATGAGGTATAGGGTATTTTTTGGATGAGGGTTCTTGATTTTTGGTGATAAGGATATATGGATATTCTGGGATATGGGTTTATGGTATTTTTGGCATGAGTAATTAATATTTTATAAGAATTAGTGTATAAGGATTTATATTCCCAAAGGTATAGGGTTATATGGGGATGGTATATTAAGTTATTTGGGGGAAGAGGGTTTAGGGTCTTTAAGGAATGTGGGTTTGGTTTTTCTTGGACTAATGGTTTAGGGTTTTTTGGGGAAAGGGGTTTATAGATTTCTGTGGATAATGGTTTAGGGTAATCTAGGGATCAGGGTTTTCGGTATTCTGGGGAACAATGGTTATGGTTATTTTGTATTAGGTTTTAAGGATTCCTAGGTCTATGGGTTTATGGTTTTCATGGGTTTAGGGTTTAGGGTTTTCTCAGGATTAGGGATTTTGTTTTTCTAAGGATGAGTGTATATGGTTTTCTTGGGATAAGGGTTTTGGTTTTTTTGGGGATGAGGGATTTGGGGTTTTTTGGGTTGAGTTTTTAGTGTTTTATTGGGTTCAGGTTTTATGGTTTTCTATGGATTATGGTTTTGAGTTTTCTGGGAAAGGGGGTTTTGGTTTTTATTGGGATAAGGGTTTAGAGTTTTCTAGGGATGAGTGTTTTGTTTTTTTAGGGATGGTGTTTAGGTTTTTTTGGTGCTTATGATATATAATTTTCATGGGCCTTGGGTTTACATTTTTTGAGTGCATTGGGTTTAGGATTTTCTAGGGCACTGGGTTTAGGGATGCATAGGGCTTTGGTAATATTGATTTTTGTGGATCAGGTTTTAGTGTTTAATGTATTTGGTTTTAGGGATTTTTGGGGATCAGGATTTGGGGTTTTACTGGTATTAAGATTTTTGGATATTGAGGTATGAGGGTTTATGTTTTTTTAGGGATGATGGTTCGATGTTTTTTAGGACTGAGAGGTTTGGATATTCTATGGATGGGGGTTTAGGGTCTTCAATGGATGTTGAATTAAGGACATCTTAGGAAAAGGGTTTAGGTTATTTTCGAGATGGGGTTTAGGGTTTTCTGGGGTTTAGGGTTAAGTTAGTTCTGAGTATGAGGCTTTAAGGCTCTCTAGGGCTGAGGGGTTACAGTCTTCTTGGGTGAGAGTTTGAGGATATCTGAGGCTAGGGGTTTAGGGGATTTTTGGGGGAGGGTTCAATGTATTATGAGGTTGTTGTTAATCTTTTTTCCATGGATGAGGGTTTTGGACATTCTATTATTTATTATGTTCTAAGGCTGAGTTTTTATGGTTTTATGAGGATGAGGGAATAGGATTCCAAGGGATGAATGTTTAGGGTCTTATAGGGAAAGGGGTTTAGGGAATTCTAGGGCTCACGATTTAGTGTTTTCTAGGGATGAGGGTTTAGGGTTATCATGGGTTAAGGATTTTGGGTTTTCTGGTGATGAGGGTTTAGGTTTTTCTGGGGCAAAGGGTATTTGGTTTTCTAGGGGTAAGGGATTAGGTTTTCTTAGGATGAGGGTTTAGGGTTTTCTAGGGTCGTGGTTTATGGTTTAATAGGGATTAGGGGTTATGATTTCTTGTGGCAAAGGGTTTATGGTTGTCTTGGACAGAGGGTTTAGGGTTTTTTGTGTTGAGGTTTTATGATTTTATGGGGTGGGGGGTGTACGGTTATTTGGGGAAGAGGGTATGGGTTTTTATGAGGATTTGGGTTTAGGGGTTTTTGGGGATGGGGGTTTAGGGATATTTAGGTTCAATGGTTTGGGATGTTTTAGGGGATGATGGATTTTAGTTTTTTGGGGTTGAATTTTTTGGGATTTTTTATGAATGAGGGATTATGGTTTTTTGGGGATGAGCCTTTGGGGTGTGTGGGAATGATGTTTTATGGGTTTTGGGGGCTAAGGTATTTGTTTTTTTTTGTCCCAAGGGTTTATGGTTTTTTAGATGGTGGTTTTAGATTTATTGAAGATGAGGGTTTAGGGACTCTATATGCTCATGGTTTAGGGTTTTTTGGTGTTGAGGGTATAGGTTTTTTTTAGTAATTATGGATTAAGGATTTTTAGAGCTGTGGGTTTATGGCTTTTTAGGGATGAGGGTTTTGGATTTTTGGGGATGAGGGTTTTTTGGGGAAAATTATAAGAATTTTGTTTTTGAATTGTGGGGTTCAGTTTTTTGGGGGATGATGTTATTTTATGGCTGACATTTCAGGTTTTTATGGAGTGGTGGGTTTAGAGTTTTCTGGGGATGAGGATTTAGGTTTTTGTGGGGATATAGTTTTAGGAATTTTGAGGAAGAGGTTTTAGGGTTTTTTTGGAATGGGGTTTTATGGTATTTTGGGGATGAGGGATTAATGTTTTTTGGTGGATGATAGATTTTGGTATTTTAGGGATGTTCGTTTAAGGGATTTTGGGTTCAGTTTTTGGGGTTTGGGAGGGGGGGCTAAGGGATTATGGTTTTTTGAGGCAGTGGGTATATGATTTTTTTGGAATTAGGGTTTAGGTTTTTTTTATGATTAGTGTTTATGGTTTTTTGTGGCTAAGATTTTAGGGTTTTTTGGGGGATGGGGGTTTAAGGATTTATGGGGCTGATGGTTTAAGTTTTCTTTGGGATAAGGATATTTTTTTTAAATAATGAGTGTTTATGTCTTCTTAATGGTGGGGGTTTAAGGATTTTGGTTGAATCGATTTTAGGGTTTTTTGGGTGTTGAGGTTTTAGGATTTTTGGGTAACGAGGGAAAGGGTTTTATGGGGATTAGGACTTATGGATTTTTTAGGATGAGGGTTTACGGTTTTTGGGGATGTGGGTTTCATGTTTTTTGTGGCAGACAGTTTATGGTTTTTTAGTTTTTAGGTTTTATGTTTTATAGGGGTTTGGGTTTAGGATTTATTTGATGATGTGGATTTATAGGTTTTTTAGGGAAGGGGGTTTAGGGTTATTAAGGATGGCGGTTTATGATTTTCCGGGTTTGTGTGTTTAGGATTTTTTAGGTAGAGGGTTTTTGGTTTTTTGGGGCCTAGGTGTTATGTTTTTTTTTGGATGATAGTTCATGGTATATTTGTGGTGTGGGATTAGGGTCTTTAGTCCTAAGGGTTTAAGGTTTCCAATATTTATGGATTATGTTTTTTTCGGCCTAACTATTTAGGGTTAATGGGGTTGGAGGGTTTTGGATTTCTTAGGTCTAAGGGTTTAAGTTGTTTCTAGACTATGGGTTTAGAGTTTTTTGTGTAGAATGTTTAGGAGTTTTGGGTGGTTTTGAATTTAGGGTTTTTGGTGTCTTGGTTTTAGGGTTTTGATCATTTGGGGTTATTTGGGGTTTGGGTTTTGGGTTTTTCAAAGATGAGTCTTTTGGGTATTTTTCGACTGAGGGGATTGATTTTTTGTTGGATGATGGTTAATAGAATTAGGCTATGTGGTTTTAAAATTTTTCAAGGAATAGGGTTTAGGGGTGTTTTGGGAAAAGGGTTTAATGTTTTCTAGGGCTGAGTGTTTTGGGTTTTTTTAGGAAATGGGTTTTTGGTTTTTTGGGGCTACAGTTTATCGGGTTTGTGGGTATATCAGTTTAGAGTTTTCTAGGGCGAGGGGATTGGAGTATTTTTCGGCTGAGGGTTCATAGTTTTTTTGAGCTTTGTGTTTAGAGTTTTTTAAGAGGGTTGAGGGTTTCTTGGGGCTGAGTGTTAGAGTTTTTTTTGGGAATGAGGGTTTAGGTTTTTTGGGGGTTGAGTTTTCTGTGTTTTTTGAGTCTAAGTGTTTAGGGTTTGATTGGACTGAGGGTTCAGTTTTTTTGGTCTGAGATCTCAGGGTTTTTTTGGGATTGAGAGTTTGGGGTTATTTGGGGTTTGGTTTTTGGTTTTTGGTTTTTTTAGAGATGAGTGTTCTGGGTATTTTGGGGATGAGGGGTTTAATTTTTTTAGGCTGATGATTTATAGAATTTGGGGATTAGGTTTTACAGTTTTTCTAGGCAGAGGGTTTAGTGGTTATTTGGGAAAAGGTTTTAGTGTTTTGTGGGGCCTAGTTTTTTGGGTTATTTTGGGAAATGGGTTTTTTGTTTTTTAGGGCTATAGTTTATCAGGATTTTGGGGATGTCAGTTTAGAGTTTTTTTGGGGTAGGGGATTAGGGTTTTTTCAACTAAGGGTTCTTGGTTTTTTTGAGCTATGTGTTTATTGTATTTTGGGGATGATGGTTGAGGGTTTTTTGGGGCTGAGTGTTAGAGTTTTTTTTGGAATGAGGGTTTAGTTTTTTTGGGGGTTGAGTGTTTTGGGTTTTTTGTGGTTGAGGGCTGAGTGTTTTTTGGGGATGTGGTTTCATGGTTTTTTAGGGGGGATTAGGGTTTTTTTGGATGAGAATTTATTGTTTTCTATGGATGAGTATTTAGTTTTCTTTTAGTATAAGAGAATATAGTTTTCTATAGTTAAGGGGTGAATTGTTATTGGCTATGAGGATTCGGGTTTGATGGTGTTCTGGGAAAGAGGGTTGAGGGTTTTTTAGGTATGATTTTTTTCTAGGTTGAGTGTATTAGGTTTTTTGGGGTTAAGGTTTGATGGAAATTGAGGATGATGGTTCTATGTATTTTTGCGATGATGGTTTTGTGTATTTTGGGATGATGGGTTTACATGTAATTTGGATAGACGTTTTAGGGTTTTTTGGGGATAGGGGTATAAGAGTTTTGGGTGCTAAGAGTTTATGAGTTTGATGAAAAATTTTGGAGATTTTTATGGTTATATGGTTTAGGATTCTTTAGGGAAAAGGGTTTAGGATTTGGGGGGGGGTGTTTTAGTGTGTTTTGGAGCTGAGGTTATAGGGTTTTTTGCGGTTGATGGTCGAGGGTTTAGGGTTTGGGGGGGATGAGGGTTCGGATTTTTTGGGGGATGAGGGTTTAGTTTTTTTAGGGTGTGAGGGTTCAATGTGTTTCGGGTCAAGGGTTTATAGTTTTGGAGGCCTGATGGTTGATGGTTTTTGGGGTAGAAGGTATATGGTTTTTTTGTGATTATCGATTATGTATTTTAAGGTTCATGGCTTTAAGGTATTTTAGGGATGAGTGTTTATGGTCTCTTTGTAATGATGGTTTATGAAATTTTGGGATTAAAGGTTTATGGTATTTTGGGACTGGAGGTTTAGGATATTTTAGTGATGAGAGTTTTAATTTTTTATCCTGAGGGTTTAGGATTTTTAGTTGTTGGGGTTTTATGTTCTTGTGGGGCTAAGGGTTTATTAGTTTTTAGTGCTGAGGTTTATGTTTTTTCGCGGATGATGGTTTAGGGTTTTTTGGGGATAAGGTTTTACGGTTTTGTGGCTTTGGGGTTTTTGAGTTTTTTGGGGACGAGTGTTTTGTGTTTTTTATTATTGAGGGTTTATGTTTCTAGAGATGGGGGTATAGGGTTTTTGGATGATGAGTGTTTGTGGTTTTTCAGGTATCAGGGTTTTTTTATAAGGGTTTAATTTTTTTTAGGGGTGAGGGTTTCTCTATTATTGGGCCTGAAAATTTAGGGTACTTTAGGATGAGGTTTTAGGGTTTTTGGGATGAAGGTTTAGGGATTCTTGGGCCAAATATTTTATAGTTATTTGGGTATGAGTGTTTATAGATTATTGGGACTGAGGTTTTAGGGTTTTTTATCGATGAATTTATACAGTTTTCTGGACTAAGGGTTTAGGATTTTTTTCATTAGAGTGTTTAGGTTTTTTGGGGGTCTAATTATTTAGGGTTTTTTGTGGTTGAGTATTTACAGTTTTTGGGGATGAGGTTTAGTTTTTTATTTGGAATCGGGTTTTGTGTTATTTGGGGATGTATATATTGGGATTTCATGGGGATTATGGTTTAGGGAGTTATTATGGATGAGGGTTAGGGTTTATATGGGTTGAAGGTTTATGATTTTTTGGGGATGTGGGTTTAGGTTTTTTTGGGAAATAGGATTTATGGCCTTTTAAGGATGAGGGTTTAGGTTTTGGGGGGTAGAGTTTATTGGGTATTTTAGGGTTTAGGGATTATTTTATTTTAGGTTGAGTTTTTAGGGGTTTTAGGGCATATGTTTTATAGTTTTTTAGGGGTGAGGGTATAGGGTTTTTTGGCTTAAGGGTATAGGATTTTTTGGATTTAGGGTTTAGTATTTTTTGGGAATGAGGTGTTTGGGTTTCTTGGTGTTGAGGATTTAAAAATTATTTGGGTTTGAGGGTTTTGGTTTTTTTGGGCACTAAGTTATTAAGTGTTTTTTAGTATGATGTTTTAGTGTCTTTTTGGGGATAATGATTTTGGGTTTTTGGGGATGTATGTGTAGTGTTTTGTTGGGAGCACAGTTTCGGGTTTTTATAGGTCTGAGAGATTAGGGAATTTGGGGATGGGGGTTTAGGGTTTTTTGGCAGAGGGTTTATGGTTATTTTGGGGTAAGGATTTAGTTTTTTTGGGGATTATGGTTTTTCATTTTTTGGGAATATGGGTTTAATTTGTTTTTTTGGGGGGGGGGGTAAGGTATATGCCGCTTTTGGATATGAGGGTTCAGGTTTTTTTGGTCTAAGGGTTCAGGGTTTCTTGGGGCTTAGGTCTCTGGGTTTTATGGGGTTGTGGTTTTAATGTTTTTTGGGGCTAAGGGTTGGGGTTTTTTTGGGGGATGGGTGTTCCATGTTTTTGGGAGGTGAGGGATCAACTTTTTTGGGGTATGAGGGTTCAAGGTTTTTAGGGTTTGAGGGTTGAAGGTTTTTTGGGGTTATGGATTCAGATTTGTTTGGGATCAATTTTTAAGTCTTTTTGGGATACGATTTTATGGATATGGAGGGATTAGTGTTTAGGGATCAGTGGGGATGAGGGAATAGGGGTTTTTTGAGGTTAGAGTTTAGGGTTTTCAGGGAAGAGGGTTGAGGGGTTTTTGTTGTTTTGTTTTTTGTGTTTTTTTAGGGATGAGGGTTGATGGTTTTCTGGTGACATGTTTGAGGGGGGGGGGGGTTGGATGAGGGTATAGGGTTTCTTGAGGTTTGGGGTTGATGGTTTCTTAGGGATGATGGTTCATGGTTTTGGGGGAAAAAGGGTTTAGTTTTTTGAGGTTGTGGGTTTAGGTCTTATTTAGACTGAGGCTTTTGTTTTTTTAGGTATGAGGGTTTAAGGTTTTTGGGGGGTGAGGGAATTGGGGTTTCGAGGATTAGGGTTTAGAATTTTTTTGGGATGTGGTTTTAGGGGTTTCTTGGGCTCGGGGTTTTAGTTTATTTAGAGTAACTATTGAGGGTTTTCTGGGGATGAGGGTCGTGGATCTTTTGGGGATGAGGGTTTAGGGTTTTTTAGGGATGAGGGTTCTTGTTTTTTAGACTGACAAGATTGGTTTTTTTTGGGGGGGGGGGGTTTAGGGTTTTGCATTTTTTGGGACAAGGGTTAATTTATTTTTAGGCTTGATGGGTGAGTGTTTTTTGGGGATGAGGTTTGTGTTGTTTTTTAGGGATTAGGGTTTATTGTTTTTTGGTGGTGGGTTCTGATTTTTTGGGGGATGAGGGTTTAGAGTTTTTTGGTGAAGAGTTTTATGGTTTTTTGGGGCTGACGATTTAGGGTATTTTGGGGCTAAGAATTTAAGGATTCTATGGGTAAGGGTTTGGGATTTTTCGTAGGATATGTTTTTAGGTTTTTCAGTAATGTGACTTTATTGTATGTTGGGCTCAGGGAATATAATTTTTTTAGGCTGAGCGATTAGGATTGTCTAGGGATGATGGTTTTTTATTTTCAGGGATGAGGGATTAGATTTTTTGGATGTGTGGGTTTATACAGATGAGGGTTTTGGGGGTTTGGGGATGTGTGTTTAGATTTTTTCAGGGATGGGGGTTTGGGGTAATTTTGGAATAAGGGTTTAAGGTTTTTTGAGATGATGTTTTAGGATTATTTAATGATGAGGATTTTATATTTTTTTGGGGATGATGGTTTAGTGTTTCTTTGGTTCTCAGGGTTTAGTTTTTTTGGGTTGTTTACTGTTTATGGTATTTAGGGGTGAGGCTTTATCAAATTTTTTATGAGGTTTAGGGTTTTATGGGCCTTAGTGTTTAGGGTTTTTTGGTGCTGAGGCATCAGGGTTTTCTAGGGATGAGGGTTGGTGGTTTTCTTAGGATTAGGGTTTGGGTTTTCTATGCTTGATTGTTTGTGGTTTTCTGGGGATGGGGGTTTTTGGTTTTCTGGGAATAATATTTTAGGTTTTTCTAGGGATGTTTGTTTAGGGTTTGGGTGGTTGAGGGTTTATAGTTATTTTGGGTCCTATAATATTTTCTAGGGGTGAGGGTTTATTGTTTTCATGGGATGAAGTTTTTGGGGTTTTTAGGACTCATGATTTAGAGGATTATATATATCTATGTTTATGGATTCATAGAGATCATGATTTCTTATTTTTTGGGGTAGAGGAATTAGGGTTTTCCTAGGATGAATATTTAGGGTTTCTAGTGGGATAAAATTATAGGGTCTTCGAGGGGTTGAGGATTTAGGGACTTATGGGACCAAGGTTTATGTTGTTATGAGGATAATTGTTTTGGGATTTCTAGGGATTGGTGTTAATGGACTTCTGTGTATGAGGTTTTAGATTCTTTTGGGACATGGTGTTTAGGGTCTTCTGGGGTTGAAGGTTTGGGGTCTTCTAGGTTTGAGGGTTTAAGGGTATTTTCGGGGAAAGGGTTTTATGTTTTCTACGGAATATGGTTTATGGTTTTCTACTGTTTAGGGTTCATGATTTTATAGGGATTAGGGTTTAGGTTTTTATGGGGCTAAGGATTATGGATTTTTGGTAATAAGGGTTTATGAATTTCTAAAGATGAGGGTTTAGGGTTTTCTAGGGCTGAGGGTTTAAGGTTTTCTATGGTTTATGGTTTATGGATTTATGGGGATGAGATTTTTGGGATTTATAGGCCTAATGGTACAGTTTTTTGCAGCTATGTGTTTGGGGATTTCACCTGATGAGGGTTTAGGGTTTTCTAGGGCTTTGGGTTTACGGTTTTCTAGGGCTGAGGGTTGAAGATTTTCTGGGGATGAGGTTTTATGGTTCCTTGTGGAAGATGTTTTTGGGTTTTTGGGGATTATATTTTAGTGTTTTATGGACATGGGATTTTAGGATTCATTAGGGATGAGGATTTATGAATTTTTTGGAAAAGTGTAAGGGGGTTTCTAGGTGTGGGGGTTTATAGTTTTTTGGGGATGAGGGTTTAAGATTTTCTAGGGATGAGGGTATATGTTTTTATCAGGATGGTGGTTTAGGGTTTTAGGGTTTGAGAGTTTAGGGTATTCTAGGGATGTGGGCTGAGGGTTTTCTTGGACCGATGGATTTGGTTTTTTCTGTGGATATCGGTTTCGGGTTTTCTAGGGTTGCCGGTTTTGGGTTTTCTAAGGAAGGGTTTTTTGGATTTTGGGGGGTGAGGTATTATGGTGTTCTAGGTCTGAGAGTTTTGGAATTTATTCTTCTGATGGATTATGTATTTCTTAGGATTGGGTTTGATTGTTTTTTAGGTTTGAAGGTTTAGGGTTTTGGGGAAATGATTTTATGGATTTCTAGGGATGAGGGTTTTTTGGGGGTTGTGAGCTTATGGATTTCTAGGGATGAGTTTTTATTGTTTTCTGAGGCTATGTGTTTAGGTTCTTCTAGTGATGAAGGATTAGGGTTTTTTGGGTACATGGTTTTGGGTTATTTGGGGCTGTGGTGTTTCTGTTTTATGGGCATGAGGGTTAAAGATTTTCTTGGGATGGCATTTTATGGTATTCTCGGGATGATGGTTTTCTATTTTCTAGGTCTGTGGTTTAAGTATCTTATGGGTAAAATAGTATAGGGTTTACTTGTGTGATGGTTTTGACAGTTTTAGTGGATGAGTGTTTTGGATTATTTGGGGCCGAGTGTTTACGATTTTCTGGGATTAAGTGTTTAGGGTGTTTAGGGTAGAGGGCTTTGGAATTTTGGGAGTGAGATTTTCTTGTCTTTTGGGACCAATGGTATGGAGTTTCTAGGGTGATGGTTTTTGGTTTTCTAGCACTATGGGTTTTAAGGATTTTTGGGGATAAGGGATTAGGTTGTTTGGGGGAAATGGGTTTAGGTTTTTATGGGTCTGAGGGTTTTTGTGTTTGTGAGGCTGATGAATTACTATTTTCTTGGGCTATGTGGTTATAGTTTTTAGGGGCTGAGGGTTTAGGGTTTTCAAGGGTTAAGGGTTTTGGGTTTTTTGGGGATGAGGTTTTAGGGTATTCTAGGGCATTGGATTTTGGGTGTCTAGGGATGAGGGTTTAAGGTTTTCTAGGATTATATGTTTAGGGTTTGTGTGGGCTATGTTTTATAGGGCAGTGGATTTTGGGTTCTCTAGGGATGAGGGTTTTAAGAGTTCTTGGGATGAGGTTTTTGGGTTTTTTGTGGCTTAGGATTTAGGTTTTTATGGGTATCTAGTTTTATGTATTTCTAGGGATATGGATTTAAATTTTTCTAGGTATAGGGATTTTTATTTTTTATGGCTTGTGTATTTTCATTTTTTGGGGATAAGGGTTTAGGTTTTGATGGGGGTGATGGTTAAGAGTTTTTTGGGTGTTGAGGGTTAGGGTATTCTAGGGATGATGGTTTAGAGTTTACTATGAGGTTTGGGGATTTCACCTGATGAGGGTCATGGTGTTTAGAGTATTCTGTGTATGAGGTTTTAGATTCATCCGAGGCATAGTGCCTAGGGTATTATGGGGTTGGAGGTTTTGGTGTCTTCTAGGTTTGAGGGATTAAGGTTATTTTGGGGGAAAGGGTTTTAGGTTTTATAAGAAATAGGGTTTACAGTTTTCTATAGTTTAGAGTTAATGATTTTATAGGGATGAGGGTTTAGGATTTTATGTGTCTAAGGGTTATGGATTTTTGGGAATACGGGTTTACGAATTTCTACATATAAGGGTTTAGGGTTTTCTAGGGATGAGGGTTTAAGGTTTTAAAGGGTTGAGGGTTTATGTTTTAATGGTAATGAGATTTTGGGGATTTATAGGCTTGATGGTACAATGTTTTTTGTGGCTATGGGTTTGGGGATTTAACCTAACGAGGGTTTAGGGTTTTTTGGGGCTTTGGGATTATGGTTTTCTAGGGCTATGGTTTTATGGTTCCCTAGGAAATATGGTTTTGGGTTTTTATGGATTATATTTTAGGTTTTTTTTGGGCATGGGGTTTTAGGATTCATTAGGTATGAGGATTTATGAATTTTTGGGAAAAGTGTAACTGGGTTACTAGGAGTTGGGGTTTATGGTTTTTTGGGGATTAGTGTTTAGGATTTTCTAGGGATGATGGTATAGGGTTATATAAGATTATTGGTTTAGGGTTTTAGGGTTTGAGTGCTTAGGGTATTCTAGGGATGTGGGGTGAGGGTTTTCTAGGACCGATGGATTTGGTTTCTTTAAGGGGATTTTGGTTTAGGGTTTTCTAGGGTTGTGGGTTTTGGGTTTTATGGGGGTGAGGATTTTTGGATTTTGGGGGGTGAAGTATTATGGTGTTCTAGGTCTGAGTGTTTTGGAATTTATGTTACTGATGGCTTAGGGTTTTCTTAGGCTAGGGGTTTATGGTTTTTTAGGGTTAAAGGTTTCCAGTTTTTGGGGAAATTATTTTATGGATTCCTAGTGATGTGGGTTTGTTGGGGGATGTGAGTTTGTGGATTTCTAGGGATGAGGGTTTATTTTTTTTTGAGGTTATGTGTTTAGGATCTACTGGGGATGAGGTATTAGGGTTTTTTTGCAGACGGTTTTGGGTTATTAGGGGCTGTGGTGTTTCTGTTTTATGGGCGTGAGGGTTAAAGATTTTATTGGGATGGCATTTTATGGTTTTCTAGGGATGATGGTTTTCTATTTTCTAGGTTTGTGGTTTTATTATCTTATGGGAAAATGGTATAGGGTTTACTTGTCTGATGGTTTTGTTGGTTTTAGTGGATGAGTGTTTTGAATAATCTGGGGCCGAGTGTTTAGGATTTTCTAGGACTAAGTGTTTAGGGTTTTCTACGGTAGAGGGATTTGGGGGTTTGGGAATGAGATTTTTTGGTCTTTTGGGACCAAACGTATAAAGTATCTAGGTTGAGGGTTTTCGGTTTTCTAGCACTGTGGGTTTTACGGATTTTTTTGGATAAGGGATTAGGTGGTTTGGGGGAAATGGGTTTTGGGTTTTCTGGGTCTGAGGGGTTTTTTTGTGAGGCCGATGGATTACTATTTTCTTGGGCTAAGGGGTTATATTTTTTTGTTGTCTGAGGGTTTAGGGATTTCAACGGTTGGGGGTTTTCGGTTTTTTGGGATGATGGTTTAGGGTATTCTTGGGAATTATATTTATGGGGGTCTAGGGCTAAGCGTTTAATGTTTTCTAGGATTATAGGTTTAGCGTTTCTGTGGGCTATTTTTTACATAATCTATATATGAGGGAATAGGTTTTTATATCTGAGTTTTTATGGATTTATTGGTCTTAGAGTGAATTATATTCTGGGGATGAGAACTTATGGTTTTTTGGGTATGAGTGTTTATAGGTTTTATTTTGGATCATATAGGGTTTCTAGGAGATGAGGGTTTCGGGTTTTTTAAGGCTGAGGGTCTGGGTTTTTTTGGTTCTGAAGGCTTATAGTTTTTTTGGGCAGAGGGTTAAGGGTTTTTTGTTGGTGAGGGTTTATGGTTTTTTTTTTGGCTGAGTAATTAGGGTTTTCTCAGGCCAAGAGTTTCGGGGTTTTTTGAGATGAGGGTCTAGGTTTTTTTGGTTTCGGGATTAGGTATTTTTCAAGCTTAGGGTTTTGTGTTTTTTGGTACTGAGTGTATAGGGTTTTTTTGGTGATTGTGGAATATGGATTTTTAGGGCTTTTACATTAGCGATTTTTTGGGATGAGGGTCTAGGATTTTTAGTAGATGTGGGTTTATGGTTTTTTAGATATTTGGTTTAGAGTTTTTTGGAACTGAGAGTTTAGTTTTTTGTGGATGATGGTTTTATTGTTTTTTGTGGTTCAGGTTTTAGGGTTTGGGGGGGGTGGGTATAGGTTTTTTTAGGGTTGAGGGTTTATGTTTTTTGGTGGTTGAGGATTTATGGTTTCTTGATGATGGGGGTTTATAGTTTTTTGGGGATGATGGTTTTGGGTTTTGGTGGATGGGGTTTTAATGTTTTTTGGGGATGACTGTTGCAGTTTTTTTAGGATGAGGGTTTATATTTCTTTAGGGATAAGCATTTATAGTTATTGGTGGATTCAGGATTTTGGTATTGGGGGCTGAGGTTTTATGGATTTTTTATAGTTTTTTGGGATTTCGGGTTTAGGGATATTTGGTGTTGAGGGTTTAGGGTTTTTTGGGGTTTGGAGTTTATAGTATCTTGGACCACTAGGTTTATGGATTTTCAGGAAAAGGATTTTTAGGTTTTTAGGACTTTGGTTTTAGGTTTTTATGGGTTAGAAGGTCTAGGGTTTTCTAGGTAGATTGTTTTGGGTTTTTTGGGGCTTAGTGATTAGGTTTATTTGGGGATGTGGGTTTAGGGTTTTTATAGGATATGTGTTTATAGTTTTTTGGGTCTAATTGTTTAGGGATATTTTTAGGATGAGTGTTAAGGTTTTATAAGGTATGAGTTTTTTGATGTTAAATTTTATAAGGGTTTAGGGTTTTTAGTGGTTTTGGTTTTAGGGATTTTTAAGGATGATTTTATATAATGTTTTGGGGTGGAGTGTTTAGGTTTTTTTGGGGGGATTTGGGGTTAAGGTTTTTTTGGGTAGACATTTTTGGGTATTATTGGAATAAGGGTATAGGTTTTTTAGGGCGACAATTTATTGTTTTTTTGGCCTAAAGGTTTAGGGTTTTTGATGATTAGGTGTTTCGGTTTTTTTGGCCCAAATGGTTAAGTATATTTTGGGGATAAGGGTTTATATTTTTTTAGGTCTGAGGGTTTAGGGTTTTTTTTTCAACTGAGGTTTCAAGGATTTTTGGGTCTAAGGGATTAGGATTTATTGTGGATCAACATTTAATACTTTTTTGGGGATATGTTTTTTGTGTTTTTTGGGTATGAGGGTTTTGGGATTTTTTTAGGTCAATGGAATTGGGTTTTTTTTTTGTGATTGAGGTTTTATGGCATTTGGGGATTTGGGTTTTTGCTTTTTTGGGGGAAGAGGATTTTGGGTTTTTTTGGGGATATGGTTATTTTGTTTCTTATTGATTATGATTTTGGGGTGTTTATAGATATGTGTTTTTAATTTTTTTAGCTAATTTTTAAGTTGTATTTTGGGATGAGGGTAAATGTTTTTTGGGGGCCTAAGGGTTCACGATTTTTGGGGGTATAGGGTTTATTGTTATTCTAGGCCTGAGGGTTTAGAGTTCTTTAAGGGATGAGCATTGAGGTTTTCTTGGGATGAGGGATCAGGTTTCTTTGAGGATGTGGGTTTAGGTTTTTTGGGGATATGAGATATGGTTTTTTAGTGTTTATGGGTTTTTGGGGTTGTGGGTTTAATATTTTTTCAGGATGAGGGTCTAGGGTTTTTTAGGTTGAGTGTTTTTTATTTTGGGGATGATGGTATAGGGTTATTTTTGGCTAATGGAAGAGTTAATTTTTGGGGATATGGGTTGAGGGTTTTTTAGGGAACATGGTTGAGTGTTTTTTTGGGGCTGGCGGTTGATGTTTTTTTGGGAAAATGGTTGGTGGTTTTTAGGGATGGGGATTAGGGTTTTTGGGGATCTTGGATTAGTTTTTTGGGGGGATGAAGGTTGTTTAGGTGTTATTTTTGGATGGGTGATTATTTATTTTTTGGGATGAGGGTTTTGTGTTTATTTAGACTGAGGGTTTTGATTAATTAGGGAATTGAGATTATATTTTATTGGGTATTAGGGTTATGGGGGGTTTTTAGATGATCATTTTGGGTTTTTTAGGAATGAAGGCTATTTGGTGTTAAGGGATTAGGACCTTTCTGGTTGTGAGTTGAGGGTTATTTGTGGGTGAATTTTTTTGTTTTCTTAGGCATGAGGGTTGATTTTTATGGGCTAAGGGTTCAGGGATTTTCTGGGCTAAGGGTTTGTAGATTTTGGGGTTGATGGATCAACATTTTTTAGGCCAGATGGGTGAGGGTTTTGAGGACATATTTTTGATTTATTTTGTACTGAGGGTTTATCGTCTTTTAGGCTTAGGGTTTAAAATATTTTCGGATGAGTGTTTAGTATTTTTTTGATGTGGTTTTTGTGATTTTTGGGGCTGAGCATTTATGTTTTTTTGGGGAGGAGGGTTTAGGGTTTTTTGGGGTTGAGGGTTTAGGGTATTTTTTGGATGAAGGTATAGGGTTTCTGGGTGATGATTGTTTAGGTTTAATTGGTCTAAGGGTTTAGTGTTTCTTGGGGATATGGGAATAGTGTATTTTGTGTCTGAGGGATTAGGTTTAATTTTGAATGGGGGATTATGTTTTTCTTGGGTTTAGTGATTGGTGTTTTTTTGGGATGAGTATTGAATGTTTATTGGGAATTGAGATTTTGGGTTTTAGAGATAAGGGTTTAAGGATCATTGGGATTGAGTGTTTATGGTTTTTTTGGTACTAATAGAATGTCATTTTTGGGTATGAGGTTTTAGGTTTTTTTGGGCATATGGTTTTTAGTTTTTTGGGGAAGAGGGTTTAGTCTATTATGGGGATTAGGGGTCAGTGTTTTTTATGGATGAGCGTTTATGGTATTCTCAGGATGAGGGTTTATGGATTTTTTATATTGGGGATTAGATTTTATTTTGAATGAGGGTTTAGGTTTTTTGGGGATGATTTTTTAGGGTAGATTGGGTAAGGCGTTACGGTTTTCAAGGGATGAGGGTTTAATTTTTTTTTCATGACGGTTTTGATTATTATGGTGCTCAGGGATCTAGATTTTCTAGTGCTGAGGGTTGAATGTTTTCTATAGTTAAGGGTTGTGGTCATATAGGGATTCTATTTTATGGTTTTATTTTGATGAGTGTTTAGGGTTTACATGGGTTATGGTTTAAGGATTACTGGGTTGAGGGTATATAGTTTTTTGGGGTTAAGGGTTTAAGGGTTTTTGGGACAGTTTATTGTGGATTTTCTTTGGATGAAAGTTTAGTGTTTTCTAGGGAAATGAATTTTGGGTTTTATGTGGATCATGGTATATCTGTTTATGGGGATTACAATTTAATTATTTCTAGGTTTTAGGAGTTATTTTTTTCATGGGTTATGGGGATATGGTTTTTTGGTGCGGATGGTTTAGGGTTTTCTTCGGCTGATGGTTTAGGGTTTTTGGGGCTAAGGGATATGTGTTTCTTATAGATTAGGGTTTAGGGTTTCTGTGTATGAGGGTGTATGTTTATTTGGGGATGAGGGTTTATGTTTTTTTATATGGGTTTTGGGTTTTTTATGGATCTTGGAATAGGGTATTCTGGGTCCAATGTTTAGCATTTTTCCTATATCCGGCATTTTGTTTTTATTGGGACGAGGGTTTACAATTTTCCCGGTCTAATGGTTTAGGGTTCTCAAGTGCTAAGGTTTTATGATTTTTTGGGGATGAGGGTTTAGTGTTTTATATGGATGAGTATATAGGTTTTTCTAACGATGATTTATTAGGGTTTTTAGAGACTTGGGGTTTTTTGATTTATGTGGTTATGTGTTTGGGTTTTTTAGGTGATGAGTGTTTATGGTTTTTAGGGGATTATGGATTAGGTTATTCTAAAAATAATGGTTTATAATTTTCTAATAGGGTTGTTTTGGATGTTTCTATGGATGAGGAATTAGTGTTTTCTTTCTATGAGGTTTTAGGGTTTTTTGGTACTTAGTGTTTATGGTTTTTTTGGGCTTAGGGTTTATGTTTTTCAAGTGCTAATGGATTATGGTTTTGGGGGGATCAGGGTTTAGGGGTTTTAAGGATCATGTTTTATGGTTTTTTGGCCTCATGTATTAGGGTTATTTATTACTAAAGGTTTATGATTTTATGGGGCTCATGTATTATGGTTTTCTATGGATGAGGGTTTAAGAATTTCAATGTTTTAGTGTTTAGGTTTTTTTAGAACTTATGGTTATGGTTTTCTCGGTATGCGGGTTTAGGGTCTTTTGAAGGTACAAGTTTAGGGTATTTTTGGGATAAGGATTTATGTTCTATTAGGGATCATGGTTAAGGGTGTTCTAAGGATGTAGGTTTAGGGTTATTTGGGGAAGAGGGTTAATTTTCTATTAAGGATGATATTTTAGGGTCTTCTGGGATGATGTTTTAGGGTATTTTTGTGTGAGGGTTTGTGGAGATTCTAGGTAAATGAGTTTATGTATTTTTGGAGATGAGGTTTTAGGGTTTTCGAGGGTTGAGTTTTAATGGATTTCTATCACTATGGGTTTTTCGTATTTTAGGGATGAGTGTTTATGTTTATCTAGGGATCATGGTTTTGGGTTTTCTAGGGATGATATTTAGGGGAATCTGGGGATGAGGTTTTTGGATTTTCTAATGATGAGGTTATAGTGTTTTATAGGGATTAGAGTTTATGTCTTTTTGGGGTTTATGGGTTATGGTTTTCTTCAGATGTTTCTTCAGGGTTTTCTTGGGTTGAAGGTTTAGAGTTTTCTAGGGATAGTCATTAATGGTGTTCTTAGAATGAGGTTTTTAAGTATTCTAGGGTTGTGAGATTATGTATTTATGGGGTGAGGATTTGAAATTTTTTAATATTGAGGTTTTATGTTCACTTGGGATGATGGCTTAGTGTTTTTTGGTAATAAGGTTTTAGGATTTTTTAGGGCTAGGGGTTTAGGGTTATTTGGGGATGTGAGTTTAGAATTTTCAAAGGCTATGGTTTTAGGGGTTTCTGGATGAGGGTTTAGATATTTTATAGGGATAAGGGTTTATGGTATTTTAGTAATGATGGTTTAGGGTCTAATGGGGCTGGGGGTTTGTTATTTTATGAGGATGACAGTTTAGGGTTTTCTATGGATGATCGTTGAGGATTATCTAGGGATGAGGGTTTCTGGTTTTTTATGGCCATGTGTTCAGGGTTTCATGGGGTAAATGGTTTTGGGTTTTCTAGGAATGAGGCATCTGGGTTTTTGGGTGCTAATAATTTAGTGTTTTCTATGGATGATGGTTTATGTCTTTTACTGTGTTGATGGTATAAGTATTTCTTTGGTGGAAGGTTTATATTTCATTAGGTGCAAGGGTTTAGTGTTTCCTAGGGATGAGATTTTAGGGTTTTAGAGGGATGAGTGTTTAAGGATTTCATCGGTTGAGGGTTTACTATATTTTTGGGAATGGGGTTTCTGTTTCATTGGTGATAGGAGTTTATGATTTTCTCAGGTATAAGGTTAAGGGTATAAGAAACTTTGGGTTTACTAGTTTCAGGTTCTTAGGGTTTTGGGTCTTCTAGGTTAAGGGACTATGGTTTTCTAGGGATGAGGGTTTTTCTTTTTTTGTTTCATTGATTTAAGGGTTTTTGGACATATATGGTGTACGGGTTACTAGGATGAGGGTTTATGGGTTTCTGGGGCTGAGTTATTAGGATTTATTGGGGCTTTGGGTTCAGGGCCTTCTAGGGAAGAGGGTTTTTGGGTTTTTTTCGGGTTGAGTGTTTAGGATATTTTTTTGGACTATGGTTTTAGGGTTTCTAGGGTTGAGGGATTAGGGTTTTCTAAGGATGAGGGTTTTAATTTGTATTTGGATGAGGTTTTAGTGGTTCTTGGGGATAATGATTTATGGTTTTTTGGGGATTAGGGTTTTGGGTTTTCTAGGGATAAGGGTTTTGGGGTTTTTTAGGTTGAGGGTATAGTGTTTTCCTTTGTTGAGTATTTATTGTTGTATGAGGAAGAAGGTTTATGTCATTTTGGATTTTAGGGTTTATAGTCTCATAGAGATGAAGGTATATGGTATTATGTGGCTTAGGAATTATGGTTTTTTGGGGCTGATAGTTTAGAGCTTTCTAGGGCTGAGGGATACGGGTTTTAATGATGTGGTTTCATAGTATCTGAGTTTTAGGGTTTAGGCTTTTTTGGTACTCATTGACTATTTTTTTTGGACTGAAGGTTTAGGGTTTTTAGGAATGTTGGTTCAGTATGTTTTGGGGTTTAGCATTTTGGAATTTTTATGAGGGAGGTTTTAGGGTTTTTTATGCATGAGAGTATATGGTTTTTTGGCTGAGTTTTTTTTTAGTTTTTGGGGGATGAGGGTTTGGGTTTTTTAGGGATGGTTGTTTAATATTTTTGGGGTTGGGGGTTTAGGGTTTTTTTGTGATAAGGTATTCTTGTCATTTAGGGTAGATGGTTTAGGGTCTTTTGTTCATGAGGGTCTGTGATTTTTTTGGGTTGAGGGTTTAGGAATTTTTTAAGATCAGGGATAAGAGTTTTTTTCATATTATATATTGGGGATTCTTAAGTATGTGGTTTAGAGTTTTTTTTGGTATGTGGGATTAGTATTTTTGGGGATGATATTTTAGTGTTTGTTGGGGATGGGGTTATAGGATTTTATGGGACTAACATTTAAGAATCATATGGGGATAAGGGATTTTTGTTCTGTTTTGATGGGGATTTAAGGGTTTTTGGGGGCTAAGGGTTTAGTGTTTTTTGGGGATGGGGGTCTTTTTCGGGGGTAAGTGTTTATAGTTTTTTAAGAATTAGTGTTTTGGATTTTTTTTGGATATGGTTTTTGGGTTTTGGGGGTTGAGATATCAGAGATTTTTTGGGATGAGGGTTTCAGTTTTTTTAGGGATGCGGGTTTGATGATTTTGGTGGATGTGGGTTTTTATTTTTCTTGGTCTTCAGGGTTTAGGGTTGGTTGTGGATGATTGTTTTTTTGGAGGGTGATAATATTTTATGATTTTTTGGGGCTGAGTGTTTATGGTTTTTTGGGTCTTGGAGTTTAGGGAATTTTTAGGATAAAGGTTTTATGGGTATAGCGGTTTATTATTTCTTGTAGATGAGTGTATACAATTTTTTATCGATGAATTTTTGTAGCTTTTTAGGGGTTTTGGGTTTTTTTGGGGATGAGGGATTACAATTTTTTTGGGGGGTAAGTGTTTAGTATTTTTGGCATTGGGGTTTAAATTTTTTGTGGTGTTGTGTGTTTAGTGCTTTTTGGTGCCGAGGGTTTTGGGTTTATTGGGTAATATCTTTTATAGTGTTTGGTGAAAACATTTAAGGGTTATGGGGGGTGGGGGTTTAGGGTTTATAGGGGTTAAGGGTCTATATTGTCTTAGGTATGATGGTTTAGGGGTTTTGGGTCGTTGGTTTAGGATTTTAAAATGATTAGGGTATAAAATATTTTTGGGGATGAGGGTTTAGGGTTTCTTGGGATGAGGGTTTATAGATTTTTTGGGCTAATATTTTTGGTATTTTTGGTGGAATGGACATTGGGTTTTTTGTGGTTGAGGGTTTAGTATTATTTTGGGCCTCAGATTTTGGGGTTTTTTTGGATTTAGGGTTTGGTTTTTTTGGTTCTCAGGGTTTTCAATTTTTTGGTTGGAGGGTTTAGGATTTTTTTTTTCTGGGAGATTACTATTTTCTAGGACTAGGTGATTACAGTTTTTATAGTTGAGGGTTTATTATTTTAGGGACTAGCTATTATGAATTTTTTGGATGGGGATTTGGGGTTCTCAAGGATTAGTGTAAGGTAATTTTTTGGGGTCGAGAGGTCTAGATTTAGGGGGGTTTAGGCTTTAGGATGTTTGGTAATAGTGTTTTTAGGGAAGTGGGTTTGAGGTTTTTTTAGGGATAAGGGTTTAATAAATTTTATGTATGAGGAGGGTTTGGGGGTTTTGGTGTTTTTTTTTTGTTTTTTGGGAAAATGTTTTAGGTGTTTTTGGGGATGAGGTTTTCCAGTGTTTTTTAGGCTAAAGGTTCAATGTTTTTTGGGGATGTGGATTCAGGTTTTCTGGGTCATAGGGTTTATAGTTTTTTTGATATTAGATTTGAGGGTTTTTTGGCAATATGTGATCAAGTTTTTTGGGGGCTGAGGGTTCTGGTTTTTTTAGGGGTTTAGGGTTCATGGATTTTTAGGGTTCAAAAATTTGGTTTTCTGGGTCTCTATGGTCATGATTTTTGGGGATGAGGTTTTAGGGGTATTTTTGGATGAGGTTATATGTTTTTCAAAGGTTAGAGGTTTTAGGGTTCTCTAGGGTTGAGGGCATAGGTTTTTTTTGGTATATGGGTTGCGGATTTTTTTTGAGAATAGGGATGAGGTTTTTTGTGGTCGAGGGATGATGGTTTTTTTGCGGATATGGGTTGAGGGTTTTTTGGTTCTATGTTTGAGGGTTTCTTGGGATGAGGGTATAGGGTTTTATGGGGATGAGGGTGGAGGGTTTTTTAGGGATGTGGGTGTAATGTTTTTCTGGTAATTACGGTGTAGTGTTTTCTTGGGATAAGGGTTTCAGTGTTTTTCTACTAAGGTTTTAGGGTCTTATGAGGATGAGGGATTATGATTTTCTATACCTAATGGATTAGTGGTTTTGGGTATTAGGGTTGAGTGTTTTTAGGGTATGACGATGTAGGGGGTTTTTTGGGATGAGTGTTTAGGTTTTTTATAGATGAGGTTTGATGGTTTTTTGGGGATGAAGGTTTTGGGTTTTTGGGGGATGTAGGTTAAGAGTATTTTGATAAGGTTTAATGGGGTTTTGAGGATAAGGTATCAATATTTTTTAGGGAAAAGTGTTATATATTTTTTGGGTAGAGTGTTTAAGGGTTTTTGGGAACTGGGGTTCTGTGTTTTTTAGGCCTGATGGTTGAGGGTTATCTTTGGGATGAGGGTTTTTTGATTTTTAGGGTTCTAAGAAAAGGGGTTTTTGGGGATGAGGGTTAAGGTTTTGGGGGGATAAGGGTTAATGATTTTTTGGAGATAAGGTGTTGTTTTTTTGGGGGAACTGGTTGTGGTTTTTTGGGGATGATGGTTTATGTTTTTTTGGGGAAGAATTTTTATAATTTTTGGGGATTTGGGAGTTTAATGTTTTTTGGGGATATGGGTTTTGTGTTTTTTGGGGGATGATCTAATAGGGTTTTTTAAGGATCATGGTTTAGGGTTTTTGGGGTCCAAGGGTTTATGAATTTTTAGGAAAGAGGGTTTAGTTTATTTTGGTAATGAGGGTACTATGTTTTTTCAGGATAAGGCTTAGGGTTCTTGGGGGATGTGGAATTAATGTTTTTTAGGGATAAGGGTTTAAGGTTTTATGGAACTAATGGTTTTCAATTTTATGGGGATATGGGATTAGTGTTTTTTTTGTGAGGATTGAGGGTTTTATAGTATTGATGGTTTGGGTTTTCAGTGGATGAGGGTTTAGGGTTCTCTGGATCTGAGGGTTTTTGGTTTTTAGGATGATGGTGTAGGATTATCTGGATTTGAGGGTTGTGGGTTTTGGGGGCTAAGGGTTGGGTGTTTTGTGGGAAAGTGGATTTCTTTTTTATAATAATGTGGGTTTACAGTTTTCTAGGTATAAGGTTTTTGGGTTTTATGGGGCTTAGAATTTAAGGTTTTATGTGGCATAGGGTTTGTGGATTACTATGTATCAACATTTAGGTTTTTCAAAGGTATAGGGATTGGGGTTTTCTAGGGCTGAAGGACTAGTTATTTCATGAGAGTTTTGGTTTTTATGAGAATTACAGTTAAGAGTTTTATGTGTGTGACAGTTTAGTGTTATTTGGGAATGAGGATTTATGATTTTATAGAGTTGACAGTTTATGTTTTTCTAGGGATCAGAGTGTAGGTTTTTCCAGGGATTTGGTTTTAGTGTATTCTGTGGGATAGTGTTTAGGGTTTTCAGGGATTAGGGTTTAGTTTATTCTAAGAATGAGGGTTTAACATTTTCCATGGATTACAGTTTAGGGTTCTACATGGATGACGGATTATGGTTTTCTAGTGATGAGGGACAAGGGTTTTCTGCTGCTAAAAGTATAGGGTTTTTTGGGGCTGAGGGTTTAGTTTTTTTTTGAGTAGTGGGTTCATGGGTTTTAATGTAGATGTTTTATTATTTTACAGGGCTGAGGTAAAATAATTTTTTGGGGCACAAGGTAATGTATTTTCCTAGAATGAGGGTTTAGAGTTTTCTGGGATGTGGATTTTGTATTTTTTATCACTGAGATTTTCGGTTTTTAAGGGGAGTTCTATTTATCATTTTATAGGTATGATGGTGTCATAGTTTCTATGGATGAGGTTATAGGGTTTTCTAGGGGTGAGGGTTTAGGTTTTTCTGGGGCTCAAGATTTCGTTTTTTTGAGGCTCATGGTTTAGGGTTTTGTTGGGCTTATGTTTTTGGGTTTTCTTAGGCTCAAGATTTAGTTTCTTTTTGGGTTGAGGGTTATGTTTTTCTAGGCTCAAGGATTATGGTTTCCTCGGGACAAGTGTTTAAGGATTTTAAGGGATGAGGGATTAGGTTTTTCTGGTGATGATGGTTTAGGGTTTTCCGGGGATGAGTGTTTTCAGTCATCTAGGGTTGAGTGTTTCAGGTCTCCTAGGGTTGTATGTTTAGGTTCTTATGAGGTGAAGGGTTAATTTTGTTATAGAGGGATTAGGGTTCTTTAGGGATGAGGGTCAATGGTATTTTGGTGATGATATTTTAGGGTCTTCTACAGATGAGGGTTTAGGGTTTTCTAGGGCTAAGGGTTTGAGGTATTTTGAGGTTGAGTGTTTTGGGTTTTTTAGGTTGAGGTTTTAGGGTTTTTTATGGATGTAGGTTATGGGTTTTCTATGGATGAGGGTTTATGGTTTTCTAGTGGTGATTATTTATGGTTTTCTAGGAATTATGGTTGAGGGTTTACTATGGATGAGTGTTTAGTGGTTTCTAGGGTTGAATGTTTTTGGTTTTCTAGGGCTGAGGGTTTTGTGTTTTCATGGGATGGGGGTTTATGGTTTTTTAGGGGTGAGGATATAGATTGTTCTTGGGACTAGTTTTTAGCATTTTCTATTTTGTGGGTTTAGGGTTTTTTGGGGCTAAGGGTTTAGGATTTTCTCAAGATGAGAGTATCGGGTTTTCTAGGGGTGTGTGTTTATGGTTTTATGGGGGTTGGGGTTTATGATTTATTTGAGGCTAAGTGTCTATAATTCTCTATGGATTAGGGTTTTAGTTTTTTTGGGGATTAGTTTTTTGGGTTTTCATGGGTAGAGGTTTAGGGTTATTTGAGGATGAGGGTTTAGGGTTTTCTTTGGTGAGGGTTTAGGTGTTTTTTATTCGTGGCTATTATTGTATTTTTGGTGATGATGGACTATGTTTTCTCTGGGGAAGAGGGTTTAGGGTTTTCTGGGGATAGGGGTTTAGTGTTTTCTGGGGTCAAGGGTTTAGTATTTTTTTGGGGATGAGGGTTGAGTGTTGTCTAGGGTTTTGGGTTTAGGGTTTTTAGGAGTTGATTATTTAGGATTTTCTAGGGTTAGTGTTTAGGACTTTTTGGTGTTAATGGATTAGGTTTTTCTTATGTTGAGGGTTTATGATTTATTAGAGATGAGGGTTTAGGATTTTGGGGGAAAAGAGTTTAGGGTTTTCTAAGGATTTGGGTATAGGGTTTTCTAGGGATGATGGTTTAGGGTTTTGGGGGGATGACCGTTTTTTGTGATTTTTAGGGTTGAGCGTTTAGTGTTTTCCAGGGATGAGGGTTTAGGGTCTTCTAGGGATGAGGGTTTTTCTTTCATTGGGGATGAGGTTAAAGGGTTATATCGGGATGAGGTTTTACTATTTTCTAGGTATATGGGTTTTGGATTTTTTGGGGATGATGGTATATGTTTTTATAGAGTTGGGGGTTTTGGGATTTTTTGGGAGGAGGAGGTAATATTTTTATAGGGATGAGGGTTTAGGGTTTTCTAGGGTTGGTGGTTTATTGTTTTTTTGGTATGAGGATTTACGGTTTTCTAGATACAAGGGTTTAGTGTTTTTTGGTAATGACGATTTAGGGTTTTTGTGGCTAAGTGTTTTAGGTTTTTTGGGTGTGCTGGGTTTGGGATTTTCTATGGCAGAGGATTTTGGGTTTCTTAGAGTGGAGGGTTTATGGTTTTATATGGTTGAGGCTTCAGGTATTTGTAGTGTTGAGGGTTTTCTTGGGATGAGTGTTTATGATTCTCTAGGGGTGATGATTTTTCTTTTTATGGGGTGGAATGTTTTGTTCATTCTATGGATGTGGGTGTAGGGTTTTCTATAGTTGAGGGTTAAAGTTTTTTCAAGATATGAGCATTTTGGGATTGTGGGGTGAGGGTTTACTATTTTTTGAGGATAAGGGTTAGTTTTTTTTGGGTTTAAGGATTCACAATTTTATTTGGCTAAGGGTGGAGGTTGATCTGAGGATGAAGATTTCTAGACATTAGGTTTTATGGATTTATGGGGCAGAGGGGTTATGGTTTTCTAGTGCGGGGGGGGGGGGGGGGCTTATGTATTCTATGTCTTTTGTTTCAATTTTTTCTAGGGTGGATGGTTTAGGTTTTACCTTTCTTATGGTTTATGTGATTCTGGGGTTTAGCCTTCTGGATTTTTAGGGGATGAGGTTTTAGGGTTTTCTAGGGTATTGAGTTTTAGTGTTTTGGGGGGAAATGATTTATTGGTTTTTGGGGGGTTAGTCTTTAGGGTTTATAAGGATGAAGGTTTAGGGTTTTCTAGGGATGGGGGTTTTATTTTTTTTAGGGATTATGGTTTAGGGGAACTTTATGATAACATTTTTGGTTTTCTGGGGATGAGGGTTTATGTTCTTTTGGGATGTTTGTTCTGGGGTTTGTGAGTAAGAGGGTTTAATGTTTTCATAGGGTGAGTATTTTTTCTTTTCTAGGGATGAAGATTTTTGTTTTTCTAGGGATGAGAGTATATGATTTTATAGGGAAGAGGGTTTTTCTCTTTTTAGGGTTTGGGGAATTTTTCGGATGAGTTTTTAGGGTTTTATTGGGAAGATGGTTTTGGGTTTTTTGGGAGGGGATTTTTGTTTTTTGGCGATTTAGGGTTTAGGGTTTTTAGGCAAGAGGGGTTAGGGTTTTTTATGGATGAGGGTTTTCATTTTCTTTGGGAGAGGTTTTTTGGTTATTTTTTGAAGATGAGTTATGGTTTTTTGGGGATGAGTGTTTAGGGTTTTTTCAGGGCTAACAGTTTATGTTTTTTATTTCTCTGGTTTTTGGGTTCTTTTGGACTTTGGGTTTAGGGTTTTTTGTTATTAGGTTATAGTTTTTTGTGCTTATGGATTAGGAATTATTAGGTATGTGGGTTTATATTTTCATTGGGAAGAGTGTTTATGGTTTTTTGGGGTTGTGGTTTTAGGTTTTATTAGAATTTAGGGTTATTTTAATGGGGATTAATATTTTATTTATTTTATGGTTGAGGTTTTAGAGTTTTTAGGACCGTGGGTTAAGGGTTTTTGGGACTGGGGTTTTATGTTTTTTTTTCAATAAATGTTTTGGCTTTTTTGTGGATGGGGGATTATTATTTTGTTGTTTTTGAGGGTTTCTAGATTTTTGGGGTTGAGTGTTTAGATTTTATGGGATTATTTTTTCTTAATTTTTAGGGCTAAGGGGTTAAGAGTTTTTAGGATGATTGTTTAGGGTACTTGAAGGATGAGCCTTTATGATTTTTTGGGGTTGATATTTTATGATTTTTTTAGTATAAGTGTTTTGTTTTTTGGGGCTTAATTGATTATGATTTCTTGGGGTGGTGAGTTTAGAGTTTTTTTGGGCTAAGGGATTATGTTTTGTTATGGGTGAGGGTATAGGTTTTTTTATAGAAGTTTTATGAATTTTCAGGCTAATGGTGTATGGAATTTTGGGGATGAGGTCTTCGGGTTTTTTGGTGATGATGGGTTTGGTTTTTTGGGGGCATAGTGTTTAATATTTTTGGGTGCTGTGTTTTTTTGGGTTTTTTGGGGCTGAGGGTTTAGGGTTTATTAGGGTTTCAGGTTGAGGATTTTTTTTGGCGACGTGGGTTTTGGTTTTTTGTTTGCTTACAATTTGGGATTTTAGGGGATAATGGTTTAGGGTTTATAGTGTATGATGGTTTATTTTTTATTGGGATGGCAGTTTAGGTTTTTTTTCCATGAGGGTTTAGGGTTTTTATGGGTGAGGGTTTAGGGTTTTCTAGGGTTTGTGGTTTATGGTTATTTGTGGCTTAGGGTTTAATGTTTTTTAGGCTGCGGGTTTATGGTTTTTGGGCCCTCCAGATTTAGTTTTTTTTTGGGGTGAGGGTGTTCTATTTTTTGGGACTAAGGGTTTATGACTTTTTTAGGATTTATGGTTTCGTTTGTTTTGGGTTGATAGGTTTTGGAGTTTTTGGAAATAATTGTTTCATATTTTTTGGGTCTGAGGGTTTGAGGTTTTTTTGGGATTGAGGGTATGGGTTTTTTTTGGGGATGATGGTATAGAGCTATTTGGGGATGAGCGTTTAGGGTTTTTAGTGAAGGGGATTTATGGTTTCTTTGGATGTGCGTTTTGGGTTTTTTTGTACTGAGGTGTTTGTGTTTTGTGAGACTAAGTGTTTAGGGTTTTATGGATGAGGGTTTAGTGTATTTTGCAGTAGAGGGTTTATGATTTTTTTGGGAAAAGGGTTTAGTGTTTGTTGGGGTTGAGGGTTTTGGTTTTTTTTGGGTATATGGGTTTTTAGTTTTTCAATATTGATGGTTAATGAGTTTTTGGGGATTATGGTTTAGGGTTTATTATGGATGAGGGTTTTGGGTTTTAGGGGGATGAATATTTAGTGTTTTTTGGGGCTGATGGTTTGGAGTTGGGTGGGGCTATGGGTGGAGGGTTTATCCAGAAAGAGTGTTTTGTGATTTTTGCAGATAAGGGTTCATGTATTCTTTTGGGATAAGGGTTCAGCGTTTTTTAGGTTTGAGGATATTTTTTGGGATTTGGTTTCAAGATTCGTTGGGGATACGGTTTTAGGGGTTTTTTGATATGGATTATGGTTGTTTGGTGAGGGTATATGATTCTTTAGGGATGAAGGGAGAGGGTTTTTTGGATCTGGTTTGATAGTTTTTTGGGGAAGAGGGATACAGTTTTTTGGGGCTGAGGAATGATGGTTTTTGGGGGATAATGGTTGAGGTATTTATGGTTCTAGTATTTAGTGTTTTGGGTGATGAGTGTAGAGGTATTTTTACGGATTAGAGTTATTTTTTTTGATGAGTGTTCAAGGTTTTTGGGGCTGAGTGTTTTTTTTTTTAGTTGAGGTCTTAGGTGTTACAGAGGTTGATGGATTAGTGTTTTTTGTTGATGATTGTTTATGATTATATGTTCCAATGGTTATAGAGTTTTTGGCCTTTGGGAGTTTTTTTAAGGATGAGGTTTTTGGGGTTTTTGGGCTAAGGGATTATAAATTTTTTGGGATTAGGGTTTAGGGTTTCTTGGGGTTGAGGGTTTTGGGTTTTGGGGATTAGGTTTTAGGTTCTTTTGGGCGGAGGGTTTTCGGTTTTCTGGGGATGAGGGATTATGGTTTTATGGGCCTAATGGTTTAGGTTTTTTTGGGGCTTTGGGATTTGGGTTTTCTAGGGATGAGTGTTTAGGGTTTTATCAGGATGAGGGATAGTATTTTCTAGGGCTAAGGTTTTACGGTGTTCTGGGGTTGAGGGTTTATGGTGTTTTGGGTATAATGGTTAAGGGTTTTCTAGGGATTAGGGTTTATTGTTTTTTGGGGATAAGGGTTTAGTGGTATTTGGGGAAGTGGATTTTCAGTTTTCTGGGGAATAAGATTTATAGTTTTCTAGGGATGAGGTTTTTTGGGTTATTAGGGGCTTAGGATTTACGGTGGAGTGGGGATTAGGGATTATAGATTTCTAGGGATCAGTATTTTGGATATTTTGGGGTAGAAGGATTAGTGTTTTATAGGGGTAAAGGTTTATGTTTTTCATGGTCTGAGGGTTTAGGGTTTTCTAGGGATAAGTTTTAATGGATTTATGGGGATAAGGATTTAGTATTTTTTGGTGATGAGGTTTTATTGTTCTTTATTGATGAGATTTTGGGTTTTTAATTGGATTGGGGTTTCAAGTTTTCTTAAGATCAATGTTTAGGGTATTCTGGGGCATAGGAGTTATAGTTTTTTGAGGATCAGTGTTAATGGATTTATGGGTATAAGGGATTAGGGTTTTAAGGGATGAGGTTTTTGGGTTCTTGAGGGCCAAGGGTTTTTAGATTTCTAGGAAAAAGGATTTACAATTTCCTGTTTTTTAGGGATTAGGGTATTATGGGGTTCATGATTTATTATATTCTGGGCTGAGGGTTTAGGGGTTTCATTGGAAGAGGGTTTAGTGTTTTTTCGAATAAGGTTTTATAGTTTTCTAGGGATCATGGTAATAATTTCTTTGGGAATTAGGTTCTAGGATTTTTATTGGCTATGGGTTTTGTATTTTTAGGGATTTGTGTTGATGGTTTTCTGGGGAACGGGGTTTAGGGTTTAGTGGTTCTGAAGGATTAGGTTTTCTAGTGTCACGGTTTAAAGTTTTTTGGGGCTTAGGGTTTAGTGTTTTTGTGATTCAAATTATAGGTTTTTCGGGGTGTCATCTTCTAGAGATTAGAATTTATGTAATTTAGGGTTAAGGGTTTAGGGTATTTTCGGGATTAGGATTAAGGAACTTATAGTGATGATATTTTAAGGTCTACTATCGATGAGGGTTTAGGGTCTTCTGGGGATGAGGGTTTGGGGTTATCTAGGGTTGAGCATTTAGGGTTGAGTGTTTAGGCTATCTAGGGTTTTTTCATTTTTTTATGGGTATAGGGTTTTGGGGGGGTGAGCACTTAGGGTATTATGGGTCCGAGTGTTTAGGGTTTTCTGGGGATAAGTGTTTTGGGTTTTCTAGGGCTGTGTGTTTGGAGATTTCTAAGCCCGACAAATTATGGTTTTCTAGGGTTTACGGTTTAGGGTTTTCCGAGAATGATGGTTAGGGTTTTCTAAGGCTATGGGTTTACAGTTTTGTGGGGATAAGGGTTTAGGGTTTTCTCTAGATGAGGTTTAGGGTTTTCTGGGGATTTAGATATATGGATTTATAGGGCTTCAGGTTTTTATTTTTTTAGTGTTTAGTGATTATGTTTCTCAAGGGGTGAGGGTTTATGGTTTTCTTGGAGGAACTTTTTGGGTATTCTCAGGATGGTAATTTGGGGTTATTTGGGCATGAGGGTATAAGTATTTATGGGGCTGAGGGTTTTGGGGTTTCTTCGGTCGGGTTTAGTTTTTTTAGAGTTGATTGTTTTGGGTTTTCTAGGTATAGGTGTTTATTGTTTTATATGGATACATTTTAGGGTTTTGTAGGTCTATTAGTTTAGTATTTCCTTGGAAAATGGGTTAGATTTTTCTATGATTGATAGTTTAGTGTTTTTTATTGCTGAGGTCTTTAGGTTTTCTGGGTTTGAAAGTTTAGGTCTTTCTGATGATAAGGATTTATGTTATTCTTGGGCCCAGTGTTTAAAATTTTCTATGGTTGAACGATCTGGTTTATCTGGGCTTGTGAGATTATTGTTTTTTATAGATGATGGTTTAGAGTTTTTTATGGCTCGGGGATTATGGTTTTTTTGGGATGAGCGTTTAAGGATTTATGGGGATGAGAGTTTATTTTTTTCTAGGGATGAAGGTTTAGGGTTTTCTAGGGCTATTTTTTGATGATTTTTTAGGGCAAAGGGTTATGTGTTATCTAGGGATAAGGGTTTATTGTTACTTGGGATTTAAGGTTTATTGTTTTCTGGGGCGAGGGTATATGATTTTTTGGGAATGATGGTTTTATTTTATCTAGTTCATTGATTTGAGGTTTTTTGGGGTCATATTTTTTATGGTTTATTAGAATTAGGGTTTCGGGGTTTTAAGGAATGAGTGTTTAGTAATTTTTGGTTATCGATATTTAGTGTTTTCTGAGGATAAGGGATTTGGGGGTTTTTTGAATGAGGTTTTAGTGTTTTTAAGGATTGGGGGTTTTGGATTTAAGGGAATTATGGTGTAGGGTTTTATGGGAATGAGTGATTTTTTATTTTGGGGTTGTGTGTTTAGTGGTTTTTTGGGATTAATGTTTAGGGTTCTTGGGATTAAGTTTTTTTTTGGTTTCAAGGGCAGTGGGTTTTGGGATTTGTGAGGATGAGGCATTAGTTTTCTCTTGGACTGAGGTTTTATGGTTTTCTATGGCTAAGGGTTTATGGTTTTCTAGGGTATAGGGTATAAGATTTTTTTATAAGTGTTTAGAGAATTCTTGTGATAAGGGTTTATTGTTATATGGGGCTGAGAGTTTAGGGTTTTCAATGGCTGGGGGTTTATGGTTTTCATGGCCTAAGAGATTACAATATCTGGGTTTCTGGGTTCAGTATTTTTTGGGGAACATTGCATAGGGTTTTCTTAGGATAAGGGTTTATGGTTTGGGGGGTTTATTTTTTAAGTTTTTTTAGGCCAAAGGGATTGGGTTTTATTAGTGATGAGGTTTTACAGTTATTTGAGATGAATGTTTTTGGGTTTTTTTTTGGAAGAGGGTATAGGGTTTTCTGGGTCTAAGAGTTTATGGTTTTTTATTCATAGTTTTTAGGTTTTTTTGGTGCTAAGGGTTTTTTACTTTTTAGGTTTTAGTGTTTAGGGTCTTTTGTAGATGAGGGTTTATGGTTTTTTTTGGTGCTGAGGGTTTAGATATTTTTCAAACTTAATAACAACAAGTTTTTAGTGCTCTGAATATAGGCTTTTATTTTTGACTATGTATTAGGGGTTTTAGGGCTATGGTTTTAGGATTCTTGGGGATGAGGGTTTTGGTTTTTATGGTGATGATTTTTTAGGTTTTTTAGTGCTCAGTGATAAGTTTTTTTAAAATTAGTATATACGGTTTTTTTGGACGTGGTTTTTGGGTTTTTTGGGCAGTGTGTTTTGGCTTTTTGTGGCTCAGGGATTAGTGTTTATTTGGGATGACGGATTTGGATATTTTTGGTAATGTGGATTTAAGGTTTCTAGAGTTGATGAATAAGGTATTTTTGGGGTAAATGGTTTATGTTTTATAGGGATTGAGGGTTTAAGTATTTTGTAGATGTGGGTTTGGGGGTTTTTGTTCTTAGGGTTTAGTGTTTTTTATGCCTAACGAATTATGGTTTATGGTCTGAGGATTTAAAGGTTTTGGGTGTTAATGGTTTATGTTTATTTTAGTATATGTGTTTGTTGTTATATGATAGGACATACCATTTTTTGGGTGAGGTTATAAGTATTTGTGGGCCTAAGGGGATAATGTTATTTAAAATTAAGGGTTTATGTTTTTTCCCACTTGAGGGTTTAGGTTTTTTTAGGACTGAGGGTGTAGGATTTATTAGGATGGATGGGTTTTCAGTTTTGGAGACAGAGGGAATGGGTTTTTTGGAAATGAGGGTGTAGGGTATTTTGAGGCTAGGTGTTTAGGGTGTACGAGGATGAGAGTTTTGGAATTTTTTTAGTTTAAGGGGTTTGTGTTTTGGGGGGATGTGGGTTTAGAGTGTTTGGGGATGATTGGTTTGCTTTTTGGGACATATGGTTTAGGGTTTTTAGGGATAACGTTTTTGTGTTTTTTGGGGATGAGGGTTTTGGTTATTTCATGGATTTGGATTTTTTTTTGGAAGAGTTTTAATTGGTTTTTTGGGGATGAGGGTTTGGATATTTTGGGCTAAGTGTTCATGGTATTTTTTGGATGAGGGGATTATTGTGGTTGGGGGTTGAGGGTTTTTTGGGGCTATGAGATTATGGTTTTGAGGATGATAGTTTAGGGTTTTATTTTGGATGAGGGTTTTTGGTTTTTTTTGAGCTAAGGTTTTATAATTTTTTTGCAACTAATGGAAGAGAGTTTTTTGGGGCCAATCCGTCAATGTTTTTTTGGTGATGAGGTTTGAGGTTTTATTTAGGTGGAGGGAAGGGGGATAATGGTTCTTTTGTTCAAGGTTTGATGGGTTTTTAGGCTATGTTTAGATGTTTTTTTGGGGGATTAGGGCTGAGGGTTTTATAGGGATAAGGGTTCAGGGTATATTTGGGGAGGGTGGTTTAGTTTTTTTTTGGGATGAGAGTTTAGGTGTTATTTGGCTGATAGTTTACTATTATTTGAGGATGACATTTTATGAGTTTTTTTGGTGTGAGGTTTTAGGTTTTTTCGGTATTAGTGTTTAGATTTTGTTAGGGATGACGGTGTAGGTTTTTTTTTGGAATTGAGGGTTTTGGTTTTTGGGGTGGCTAAGGGTTGAAGGTTTTTTGAGGATGGGGGTTTATATTTTTTTGGGATTGATGGTTGGGGGTTTAATTGGGATTACAGTTTTGGATTTTTTTTTGGAGATGGGGGTTTAGGGTTTTTTGTGCCAAAGGGTTCAGGGTTTTCAGGGTTGAGGGTTTTGGGAGTTTAGGTTTGGGGGTTCAGTGATTCTTAGCCTTGCTGGTTGAGGGTTTTTGGGGGTTTAGGGTTGAGTGTTTTTTATGTGTATTTATAGTTTTTGGGACTGAGGGTTTATGGTTTTAGGGGTTTAGGGTTTAGGGTATTTTGATGAATCATTTTTGTGGTTTTTATGGATGAGGTTTTAGGGGTTTCTGTGGTAGAGTGTTAATGGTTTATTGGGGCTTGAGGTTTGATATTTTTTGGGGCAACGAGTTTAGGGTTTTTTAATTTTGATGGTTTAGTTTTTTGGGGGGTGATTGTTTTTTGGTATTTAGGTAGAGAAAATATATTTTTTAGGGATGAGGTATTAGAAATTTTAAGGGATTATGAATTATGTGTTTTTGGGGATGAGGGCATAGTATTTTTTATGGGGATTATGGTTTATGGTTTTTTGGGGATTGAGGATTAGGTATGTTGGGGAAGAGGGTTTTTGGTTTTTTAGGGGTGAAGGATAACAATTTTTATGGATGTTTTAGCTTTTTTTGGGATGCAGATTTATTGTTTTTTGGATGAAGGTTTACAATTTATTATTGATCATGGTTTTGTGTTTTTTGGGAAGAGGGTTTAAGTTTTTTTGGGGGTAAGGGTTTTTTGTATTTTTGTGATAAGTGTTTTGGTATTTTTGAGGATGATGTGTTAGGTTTTTTTGTCTAAGGGTTTAGGATTTTTTAGGGATGAGGGTTTAGGGTCTTTTGAGGGTGATGATTTAATGTTTTCTAGAGATAAAGATTTAATGATTTATGATTATGAGGGTTTAAGGTTTTGTGGGTTTGAGGGATCTGGGCTTTGAGGGGTTGAGGGATAAGGGTTTTCAAGGGATAAGGGTTTTATTTTTCTAGGGATGAGGGTTTATGGTTTTTTGAGGATAAGGATTTTGGGTTTTTATTGTTGATTGTCTTGGGTTTTATAGGGATAAGGGTTTGAGTTTTGGGGGGTGAGGTTTTTATGATATTTGTGGTAGTGTATTTTTGTTTTCTATGGGTGAGGATTTAGAGTTTTAATGGGATGAGGTTTTTGGTTTTTCAGGGGATAAAGATATTGTGCATTATATGTAACATTAAATAGGGATTTCAAGGGCTTATGATATTGGTTTTTCTAGGTTATAGGGATTATGGTTTCTATGAATAAAGGTAAAGTATTTTTCTAGGCTGAGGATGAAAGGGTTTCTAGGTCTAAGTGATTAGGGTATTCATCAGAAGATGCTTTATGGTTTTTTGGGGATTACGATTTATATTTTTATCGAGATCAGGTCTTAGTGGTTTTTAGGTTTCAAATTTTATTGTATTTAAAGGATCAATGTTTAGGAATTTTTCAGGATTAGGGTTTAGTGTTTTTAAGAAATGTTCGATTAATATTTTATAGGGTAGTGGATTTTGGGGTTTATAGGGATGAGGTTAATGGGTTTTCTAGAACCGTGGCTTTATGGATTTCTTGGGATTAGGTTTTAGTGTTTTCTAGGGATTGGGTTTAGTAGTTTTGGGGGAATAGGGTTTAGTGTTTTCTATGGTTTAGGGTTTTTGGTTTTGTTGGGCTTAGGGTGTATGGTTTTCTAGGAATGAGGGTTTATGGAATTATGGGCTTGAGTATTTAATGTTTTCTAGGAATAAGGGTTTAGAGTTTTCTAGGACCGAGGGATTAGATTTTATAGGGCTAAGTGTTTAGGGTGTTTTTGGGAATTAAGGTTTTGGTGTTTTGAGTTCTCAGGTTTTAGGGTTTTCTGTGGCTTAAGTTTTAGGGTTTTCTAGGGATCTGGGTTTAGGGTTTTCTATGTCTTGAGGTTTATAGTTTTTTGGGGATGATGTTTTACTATTTTATGGGGTTCAATGTTTTTATTTTGTGGGGGCCAAGGGTATTGGTTTTTTGAGGGATAATGGTTCATGTTTTTATGATTCCATTGGGTTATATTTTTCACGGTCTGATGGTTTATGGTGTCCTGTGGCTTAGGGTTTATGGTCTACTGGTGATGAATGTTTTGGGAATGTGTGTTTACGGTGTTCTGGGCTTTAGGTTTTGGTTTTTCTTGGTCATATGGTAATGGGTCTTATGGGGATGAGGTTTTTGGTTCTTCTGGGGAAGAGGGTTTAGGGTTTTCGAAGGCTGATGGTTGTGGGTATTCTGGGGTTGAAGGTTATGTATTTTTTTGTGGATGTAGGTTAGGGATTTTCGTTGGGTGAGTTTTTAGGGTTTCTTATGGATAATGGTTTATGGATTTTTATGGATGAGAGTTTTGGTTTTTCATTGGATGAGGGTTTAGGGTTTTATAGGGATGTGTGGTAAGGTGTTTCTGGGAATGAGAGTTTAGTGATTTATAGGGTTGAAGGCTTACTATTTTATAGGGTTAGGGTTTAAGTTTTTTCCTGGTTGAGGGTTTTGGAGTTCATTTGGATGATGGTTTAGGGTTTTCTGGGGATGCTGGTTTATCTTTTTCTTGGGTTAAGGATTTAGAATTTAGGGATTTCTAGGGTTGCGACTTTATTAATTTTTGGGGATTTGGTTTTAGGATTTTTTTGGTTTGAGGGTTTATTGTTCTCTAGGGATGGGGTTTCAGATTATCTGGGGCTGAGGTTTTAGGGTGTTATCGAGCTTGGGGTGTAGGGTTATTTGGGGATAAGGGTTTAGGATTTTCTAAGGAGGTGGTTTAGAGGTTTCTAAGGCTAGTGGTTTAGGGTTTTTTGGGGATGATGGTATGGGGGGTTTTTGGGTATGGGGGTTCATGGTTTTTTGTGCTGGTTGTTTAGTTTTTTTGGGATTTAGGGTTTAGGGTTTTCTTGGTGATAACAGTTGATGGGTTTATAGGGCCGAGGCTTTACTATTTTTCTGGTGCTAATGGTTCAGTGTTTTATGGGGTTTAGGGTTTTTTCTTTTCTAGGTTCGAGGATTTTGGGTTTTCGAGGACTGGTAGGTTTTTGTTTTCTGAGGATTAGGTTTTAGGTCTTTCTTGAGTTGTGGTTATAGGGTTTTATTGGTATTAGGGTTTAGGGTAATCTATGTATGAGTGTTTATGGGTTTTTGGGATTTGAATTTATGGTTTCCAAGATATGAGGGTTTAGTTTTTTCTAGCGAAGAGGGTTTAAGGTTTTAATTGAATGAGTGTTTTGGTATTTTTATGGATGTTGGTTTTGTGTTTTTTAAGGATGATGGTCTATTGTTTTCTAGGGATGAGGGATTAGGAATTTCTAGGGATGATGTTTTACGGTTTTCTAGGAGAAGGGTTTACTATTTTTTGGGCATGTGGTTTTAGGGGTTTCTATAGTGGATGGTTTATGGTTTTCTGTTGGTGAGGGTATTCTATTATCTAGTTCATTGGTTTTGTCCTTTTTTGGGGAAGATGGTTTAGGGTGTACTATTTTTTGGGCATGAGGTTTTATTTTTTTCTAGGGATGCGGTCTTTTGTTTTTCTTTAGGTGAGTGTATTTTTTATGCGTCTCTGATTTTAGATTTTTTTTCTAAGGAGAATGTTTTATTTGGTTGTGGCTTTTTGGTTTTCTAGGACTATGGGTTTAGGTCTTTCTTATATTGAGGGTTTAGGATTTTCATAGGCTGGGGTTTTAGAGTTTTCTAGGATTGAGGGTTTTGGGTTTTCTTGTGATGATATTTTTGGGTTCAATAGGGATAAGGGTTTAAGGATTACTAGGGATATGGTTTTATGTTTTTGGGGGGATAATGTTTTAGGGATTTCTAGTGGGGAGGGTCTAGTGTTTCTTGGGGCTGAGGGTTTAGGGTTTTCTGGGGTTAAGTGTTTATGATTATCTAGGGATGAGGGTTTAGTGGTTTCTAGGGATCAAGGTTTAGGATTTTTGAGTACTAAGGTTTTAGGATTTTATGGGGATCATGGTATACTATTTTTGGGGCTTAGGTTTTAGGTTTTTTTATAGATGATGGATTTTAGTATTCTTGTTATTTGTGTTTATGGTTTGCTGGGGGTGAGGGTTTAAGTATATCAAAGGATTAGGGTTTAGGTTTCTCTAGGGATGATGGTTTTGGGTTTTCTAAGACTGAGATTTTAGGGTCTTCTTGGGGTAGGGTTTATGGTCTATCAGGACTAAGGTATTAGGGTCTACTAGGGATAAGGATTTATGGATTTCTAGGGCATAGGGTTTACGGATTTCTAGGGATAAGGGTTATGTTTCTTCTAGTGATAAAGTTTTAGGGTCTTCTAGGGATTAGTGTTTAGGATGTTCTAGGGATGAGGATTTTTGGACTTCAAGGGAAGATGGACTAGAGATTTTGAGATGGGGTTTTATTATTTTTTGGGGCTGAGGGTATAGGGTTTTCCATGGCTTAGGTTTTAAGGTTTTCTGTTCGTGATGGTTTATGGATTTTTGGGGATGAGGTTTTATCATTTGTCAAGGATGAATGTTAATAGGGTTATGCAGGTGAGGGTTTAGGTTTATCAATGGTTTAGAGTTTAGGGTTTCATATGTCTAAGGGTTTATGATTTTCTAGGGTATTGGGTTTAGAGTTTATTGGGGATAAGGGTTTATGATTTTTTTCAGGATCATGGTTTAGGGTTCTTTTTTGGATAAGGGTTTATGGTTTTCTCAGGATGAGGGTTAAGGGTTTTCTGTGGATGTGGGTTTATGGTTTTCTAGTTATGAGGGTTAGGATTTTCAAGTGATGATGGTTTATGGTACTCTAGGGCTCAAGGTTTTTGTTTTTTTAGCGGTGAGATATTAGGTTTTTTTGTAACTGGGGTTCTAGTGTAATTTGGGGGTGATGGTTTTGGGTTTTCTAGGGACTATGTTTTAGGGGTTTATAGAGATGGGGTTTTTTGTTTTTGGTAGATAAGAGTTTATGGTTTTGGGGGGCTTAGGGATTGGAGTTTTTTGGTGGTGAAGATTTCGGATTTTCATGGGATGATTGTTTAGTGTTTACTGGGTTTGTTGGTAATTGTGATTTCTAGGGAAAATGATTTAGTTTTTCTGGGGATGAGGTTTTTTTATGGGGATGTTCTTTTTGTGATTTCAGGAGCTGTGTGTTAATGGATTTCCAAGGATTAGGGTTTAGGTGTTTTGGTGTTATTGTTTTAGGGCCTTCTTACGATGTGGTTTTTGGGGTTTTTATGGATAAGGGTTTAGATTTTTCTAGGTATTAGATTTTAAGGTTTTCTAGGGATGAGGGTTTATTGTTTTCATGTTATGAGGGTTTGGGTTTTTAGTGAATGATGTTTTAGAGATTTCATGGGTTGAGGGATTAGCCTTTTCTGGGGATGAGGGTTTTTGGTTTCTTGGGGATGAGATTTTAGGTTTATCTGAGGTAGAGTATTTGAAATTTTCTAAGAATGAGTTTTTAGGGATTTCATGGCCTTAGGGTTTATTTTTTTCTTGGGATGAGGGTTTTATATTTCTATTTCATTACTTTTTGGGTTTTGGGGTATATTGTTTTATGTTTACTTGGATGAGGGATTAGGGGTTTCATGGGGATGGGTGTTTTTAATATTCTGGGGAAGAGGGTTTAGGATTTTCTAGGGATTATACTTTTGGGGTTTTTGGCATTGAGTGTTTTTGGTCTTTTGGGACTGAGGGTTTAGGGTTTCTTTGGATGAGGGTTTATGGTATTATGGGGATTAGGGTTTTATGTTTTCCTCTATTAAGGGTTTATAATTTCGTGGGATGAATTGTTAGGGTTTTTAGGGGATTAAGGTTTATTTTTTTGTATGAATGAGTGTTTTGGGGTTTGTGAGGCTAATAACTTAGTGTTTTCTTATTATTATGGTTTATAGTTTTCCTAGGATGAGGGTTTAGGGTCATTTATGTTTGAGGGTTTATAATTTTATAGAGATGAGGGTTTAGAGTATTTGAAGGCTTCTAGTTTATGTTTTTCCAGTGATGAGGGTTTAGGGTGTTATACAGATAGTGGTTTTGGGTTTTCAGGGGATGATTGTTTACAGTATTTTTGGTAGAGGGTTGAGGGGTTCCTGGGGATAAGCTTTTAGGATATTTAGTGGTTGATGTTTAGGGGGTTTTTAGGCTAGAGTGATTAGGGTTTTTTTACGGATGGTGGATTAGGGTTTTTGGGGGTGAGGGTTTTCAGTTTTTTTATGGATGAGGGTTTAGTGTTTTTTTTGGGTTGAGAGTTTAGGGTTTTTTAGGATGTTTAGGGATTTTTGGAACTGATAGTTTTGGTGGTTTTGTGGTATAGAGTTATGGGTTGTTTTATAGATATGGATTTAGTGTTTTTGGGGTTGAGGGTTTATGGACTTTTTGGGCTCAGGGTTTAGGATTTTTTTGTTCTGAGGGTATAGGGTTTTTTTATGATTATGGAGTAGGTATTTTTTGGGCTTTGGGATTAGGGTATCTTAGGAATGATGGTTTAGATTTGTTTGAATGATGGTTTTTTTGTGGCTGAGGGTTCAAGATTTTTGGGGGTTGTGGGTTACTTTTTTTGTGCAGAGGGTCTAGGGGGTGTTACGTGTTAAGGGTTTTTTAGGGTGAGGGATAATATTTTTTGTGGAAGAGGGTTTACCATTTTTTTGTATAAGGGTTATATTTTTTTGGGGATGCGCTTTTTTTTGGGTTTTTAGAGATGATGGTTTTTGGAATTTTGGAATTTTGGGCACATAGGTTTTAAGGTTTCTTCTGGATAAGGGTTTATAGTTTCTGGTAATGATGTTTTGTAGTTTTCTAGAGTTATGGGTTTAGGGTTTTCTAGGGATGAGAGACTATGGTTTTAGGGATGAGGGTTTATGGTTTCTTTGGGAAGTGGGTGTACATTGTTTTTAGATTTAAGGGTATATGTATTTTTAGTTTATAAGGTTTACTATTTTTGTGGGATGAGGGATCATGGTTTTTTGGGGATGAGGTTTTAGGGTTCTCTGGGGCTTAGGGTTTTGGGATTTTTAGGGATGTGGGTTTAGGGTTATCCGTGGCTAAAGTTTTAGGTTTTTTTGGGTCTAAGTATTTATTTATTTTAGGTCCTGAGTTTTTAGGATATTTTTGGATGAGGGTATACGATTTTTTTGGGTTGATGTTTTTTGGTTTTTTAAGGTTGATGGATTGGGGTTTTTTGGGAAGATAATTTATTTTTTTTTGGGATGAGGTTTTACATATTTTTGGGGATGATTGATTTGGGTTTTGTGGGGCTGAGGGAATTTTTTATTTGGGGGATGATGGTTTAGGGTCTTCTGGGTCTATGTCTATATTTTTTTTGGGATGTGGGTTTATGGTTATATGGACTTTTGGGATTAGTATTTTATAGAGTTGTAGATTTAGGTTTTCCTTGAGTAGAGGTTATTTGGTTTTCAAGGGCTGATTGTCTTTGGTTTTGGGGGATAAGGGTTCAGTGTTTTTGGTTTTTAGGGTTTCTAGTTTTTTGGGGAATTTGATTTTGGGTTTTTGGGGGATAAGGATTAATATTCTTCTTGGGTTTTGGTTTTTTTATAGTGTTCATTATTTAAGGATTTATGGGGATCAAGGTTTAATGATTTCTAGGGCTATTGATTTAGGTTTTTTATTGGGTAACGATTTTAGATTTTTCTGAGACTGAATGTTTTGAGATTTCTTAGGCTGTGGGTTTTGGGATTTCTAAGGCAATGGGTAAATGGATTTCAGGGACTAATGTTTTTTACTTTTTTGAGTATGGGTGTTTACGATTTTTTTTCTGGAGAGTTTATTTTATTATTTTCTTAGGGGTTTTTTTCATAGGATTTGGTTTTAGGGTATTCTGGGGGTTAGTGTTTTGGGTTTAAAGGGATCCAGGTTTTGGGTTGTATGGGGATGAGGGTCTAGGTTTTTTCAACACTAACGGTTTAGGGTTTTCCAAATATGACAATTTAGTGTTTTCTAGGGATGAGGGTTAATGTTTTTCTAGAGTTAACGGTTTAGGGTTGTCTAGGAATGAGGGATTTGGGTTTTGTAAATATGTAGGACTAGGGGTTCTAGGGATGAGGATTTACAATTTTTCGGGTTTAGGGTTTATTTTCTTCTAGGGATCATGGTTTAGGGTTTTATAGGAATGAGGGTATACAGATTTCTAGGGTGGTTCTTTAGGGTTTTCTAAGGCTAAGTGTTTCGGGTTTTATTGGGTCGTGGTTTTATGGGTTTCTAATACTGATGTTTTAGGGTTTTCTTGGTCTCCAAGTTATGGATTTTCATGTTTGTGGGGTTTAGGGTTTGGGGATTTCTGGGACTTAGGGTTTATGGTTTTATAGGCCTTAGGGTTTAGGTTTTTTTGGGCCTTAGTGTTTAGTGTTTTATGCAGCTCATGTTTTATGGTTTTTGGTGGCCAAGGGTTTTTTGATTTTGAGGGCCGAGGGTTTAGGATTTTCTATGGAGGATAGAGCAGTGTTTTCTATGGATGAGGGATTAGGGTCTCTTATGGATAAGGGTTTAGGATATTCTAGTGTTTAGGGTTTAGGGCCTTTTGGGGATAAGGATTTTTGGTGTTTTGTGGATAAGGTTTTAGATATTTCTAGGGATGAGGGTTGAGGGTCATACAGGGATGAGGTTTTATTATCTTCTGAGGCTAAAGGTTTAGGGTATTCTGTGGATGGGGGTTTTGGAGTTTTTTGCAGGTGATGATTTAGGGTTTATTGGTGTTGGGTTTTTATAGTTTTCTCGGGTAGAGAGTTTAGGGTTTTCAATGGACAAAGGGTTATGGATTTCATGGGCTAAGAGTTTAGGGTTTTCTAGGGATGATGGTTTAGGGCATTATATGGATGAATTTTTAGGGGTTTTTTGGGGTGTAGTTTTATGGATTTCATGGGCGTGGTTTAATAGGTTTCTTGGGATTAGCATTTAGGATTTTCTACTATTGAGGGTTTTTTGTTTTCTGGGGATGAGGGATTATGGATTTACGGGGTTGAGGGTTTATTGTTCTATGGGTATATGTGTTTAGGGGTTCCACAAAAAATTGTTAAGGGTTTTATGGGGCTTTGGGTTTATGGTTTTATGGGGATGATGATTTAGGATTTTCTGGGGATGAGGGTTTCTTGTTCTCTGGGGATGAGGGTTTATGATTTTCTTGAGCTCAGTTTTTCAAGATTTTTGAGGCTCGGGGGTTAGGTATATTTGTGTATGATGGATTAAAATTTTTAAGGGAAGATGATTTATTGCTTTTGAGGTATGGTTTTTGGATTTTTTGGGATGGTGGGTATGGGGTTTTCTAGGGTTGAGGGGTTTGGGTTTTCCGATACTGGGAGTTTAGGGTTTTGTAGGGATGAGGGTTTAGATTTTTCCATGGTTTAGGATTGAGTATTTTTTGGGGATGAGGGTTTAGGGTTTTTTGGGATGAGGGTTTAGGGTTTTTTTGTTGTTTTTTGTTTTCAATTTTCTAGGATTGGGATTTTTGTTATTTGGGGCAATGGATGTAGGGTTTTCTAAGGTTGAGTGTTTGGAGTTTTCTTGGAATGAGGGCTTACTATTTTGTATGGATAAGTTTTGAAGGTTTTATAGTTATGAGGGTTTAGGGTTTTTTCTGTTGGGGGTTGGGGTTTTTAGTGTTAAAATTTTAAGATTCATTCAGAATCAGGGTTAATGTTTTTTCAAGTGCTTTGGGTTTAGGTTTATTACGTCTTAGGGTTTTGGTTTTTATTTTGCTAAAATATTTGTGTTTTTTAGGTCTTAGAGTTTAGGATTTTTTGTGTTTTAGGTCTTAGGTTTATTTGGGTATAGGGTTTAGTGTTTTATAGGGTAGAGTATTTAGGTGTTTGGAAGGATTGGGGTTAAGGTTTTTATGTGTAAGATGATTTTGGTTTTTTGTAGTAGGGGAATCTAGGGATCAGGGTTCAAGGTCTTATATTTTCAGGGTTTTCGGATCTTATGGATATTATCATTTAAGGTGTTCTAAAGATGATGGTTTATACTTTCTTGGGGATGTGGGTTAATGGTATTCTCGGGCTTAGGTTTTAGGGACTTCTGGGTCTATGTGTTTGAGGTATTTTGGGATTATGTTTTTGGGTCCTCTAAGGATGAGGGTTTAGGGTATTTTTGGGGCTGAGGCATTAGGTTTTCTAGGGATAAGGTTATATGTTTTTCTATAGATATGGGTTTACTGTTTTCTTTTGATGAGGGTTTAGTGTTTTATGGGGTTGAGGGTTTATGGTTTTCATGGGATGTGTTTTTATGAGATTCTAGGGATGAGGTTTTAGTTTTTATAGGGATGAGGGATTATTTTTTCTAGCGATGATGGTTCTGGGTTTTCTAGGGTTGAGGGTTTTCTGGGAATGAGGTTTTAGGTTTTTCTAGGGAAAAGGGTTTAGGGTTTTATTGGGAACATGATTTAGGTTCTCTAAGGATGATGGTTTTGGGGTTTTTGGGTTGTAGTTTATAGTTTTTTGGGGATGAGGTTTTATGGTTCTCAAGGGCTTAGTGTTTATGTTTCTCTGGGTTGGACGGTTTTGGGTTTTATGGGGTCAGGGAATTAGTATTTCTATGGCTGCGAATTTAGCAATATTTAGGGATGGCGGTTTATGGTTCTCTAGGATTGAGGAATAACGGGTTTATTGGTTGGATGGTTCAAGGTTTTTTGGGGATGATGGTATAGGGTTTTATGGGGATGATGGTTTAAGGTTATATTGGGATGTGGGCTTATGGTATTCTATTGACGAAATATTTGGGTTTTATGGGGATGGGGGTTTCTAGTTTTCTAGGGCTAATGGTTTTGGGTTTTTTAGGGTTGAGTGTTTAGGGTTTTCTAGTGTTGTGGTTTTTTTATAGGGATGAGGTCTTTCGGTTTTCGGTGATGAGGATTTAATGATTTTAGGGGTAGAGGGTTTAGGTATTTATAATGGTGAGGGTTTATGGTTTTTTAGGATGAGGGTTTAAGTGTCTCTAGGGATAAGGGTTTGGTATTTTATAGGGTGATGAGTTTAGGGTTTTATATGGTTGAGGTTTTATGGTTTTCTAGGGCTGAGGGTTTAGGGTTTTTAGGTGATGAGGGATTAGTCCATTTATGGGTATGATTGTTTAGTGTTTTCTATTTATGGAGATTTAGGGTTTTCTGGGGCTGAGGGTTTAGGTTTTTCAAGGAGTAAGGGTTTACTTTTTTCTAGTAATACGGGTTTAGGGTTTTATTGGGATGAAGGTTTACAGTTTACTAGGGATGTGAATATTCTGATTTCATATTATTGGGTTTTAGGGCTTTCTATGGAAAACAATTTAGGGTTTAATAGGCTGGGGGTTTAGGGGTTTCTAGGGATGAGATTTATGATTTTTTTTGGGTTTTGGGATTAGGTATTTCTGGTGATGAGGGTTTTTCTGTATTGGGGGATGAGGATTTATGTTTTTTGGGACTAAGGTTTTAGGCTTTAAAAGACCGTCAATTTAGTTGTTTCATGGGTTGAGGGTTTTATGGTTATTTGGGTCAGTGGATTTTGGGGTATTGGGGCTGAGGGTTATTTTATAGGGTTTATGGTTTATGGTTTTCTGGGGAAGGGGTTTTGGGGTTTTTAAGGCTGAGGGTTTAGTGTTTTCTTAGGATAAGTATTTATAATTTTCTAGTTCTGCGAGATTGGGGTGTTCTATGGTTGAGGGTTTAGGATTTTTGGGGATGATGTTTTTATTGATTTTGGGGCTTAGGGTTTATGGTTTTTTGGGACTGATGGATTAAGGTTCATTGGGGATAAGAGATTAGGTTTTTTAGTGGCTGAGGGGTTACAGTTTCTGGTTTTGAGGGTCTAGGGTTTTATAAGGATGTGTGTTTACTATTTTTTAGGGAGTATCATTTAGTATTTTGGGGGGATGAGGGTTTAGGTTTTTTGGGGAATGAGTGTCTAGCATTATTTTGGGGATGAGGGTTTTGGGATTTGGGGTTGAGGGTTTATGGTTTATTAGGGATGTGTGTTTTGAGGTTTTTTTATGATTATTTATTATTTTGGGGGTTTTGATTACATTTTATAGTTTTTGCGAATTCAGGGTTTTTTGGGATGATAATTTAAAGGTTTTTTGTGTTTAGGGTTTAGGGTTTTTTAAGGATAATAATTTAGTGTTATTTTTGGGCTGAGTGTTTGGGATTTTTTAGTGTCGGGGGTTCAATGTTTTTTGGATAAGGGTTTAGTTTTGGGGGGGGGTTGAACCATTAGGGTATTTTGGGTTGGGGGTTTAGGGTATTTTTTTCCTAATTTTTATTGGGTATTTTCAATTGAGTGTTTTGGTTTTTTTGGGTCTGAGGGTTTAACTATTTTTTGGGTAGAGGTTTTGGATTTTTGGGTATAAATGTTTATGGTTCTTTGGGACTGAGTGTTATGATATTTTTCGGTTGAGGGTTTAGGGTATCTTTGTGCCCTGACATTAGGGGTTTTTAGGGCTACACGATTAGGGTTGTTCGGGGTTGATGGTTTTTGGTTTTTTTGGATGATGGGTTTGGGTTTTTGTTGGGTGAGGTTTAGAATGGTTGGGGATGAGGGTTTAGGGTTTTTTGTGGATAAGGTTTTTGGGGTTTTGGGGTTGAGGGTTTAGAGTCTTTTGGGTATGAGGTTTTTCTTATTTTGGGTTATGTGATTATTTGTTTTTTGGGGATATGGTTTAAGGGGTTTGGGGTGGGGGTTTAGGGTTTCTTTATGAAATGCCTTTAGATTTTTAGGGGATGTGGGTTCAGGGTTTTTTATGGAGAGGGTTTATAATTTTGTGGTGCTGAGGCTTGAATGTTATTTTGGGAAGAAGGTTTATGGTCTTTTGGGGATTAGGGATACTGTTTTTTGGGGGATGAGGGTTCTAGTTTTTCTTGGATTAAGTAATGAAGATTTTTAGAGTTGTAGTTTTGAGGTTTTTTGTGGTTAATGGTTTACATTTTTTTTTTGGGATGAGGGTTGATGGTTTTTGGGGTAGATGGCTTATAGTTATGTGGGGATGAGGGAAGATGGTTTTTTGGGCTACGGGATGATGGTTTTTTGGGAAATAGGGTTGAAGGTTTTTTAGAGATGACGACTGAGGGTTTTATGGGGTCAGGGTTTTAGTGCATTTATGTTCTACGTTTGATTGTTTTTGGGATGGGTGTAAAGGTTTTTTAGGGCTAAGGGTTGAGGGTTTTTGGGGATTAGGGTTCATGGATTTTTAGAGAAGAGGTTTTATTGATTTTCAGGGATGATGGATTCTATGTTATTTGGGATGAGGATTTAGGGTTTATTGAGGATGAGGGTTTAGGAGTATTTTGGGGTGAGGGTTTTGTTGGGACCACATTAGTAATTGAGTTGTATTTGTTTTCAATGAGGTCAATGAATGTCAATGATGGTTAAAGACACTCTCCTAAGTGAAATGGAGAATGCAAATCAGACGATGGATGCACTGACCCTAAAAGACCAAAGAACATGTATCATGTGTGATTCAATGTTTAAAACATTGATCTAACATCCTTTTTAAGATGAGTGAAGTGCTTTGGATTTACTAATCCAAAATGAAAGGAAAAAAGAAGAAGGGAGTGCCATAACATGGCACTTGAAGGTCGTACCCATGCATGAGGTTGATTTTTGTTCAAATATTTCCACGAATTTTTGTATACTTTGTTTTCTACTAAGTATTTATTATGTGGCTTAAAAAATGGGCCCATACCATGAGTAGCTACCCCATCCTCAACTTGAGGCAGATGGGGGACCACAGGGGGTCGACCACACCCATGGGGAGGCCTATGCAGAGCCATCTCCCAAGAGTCATGTGCGGGCCATGTATAATCCCACAGGAGTGTGCGCACGGTGATCAACCCGTGCATAGGATTCATAGTGGTCACAAAGAGCGTGCCCACAAGAGGCATAAGTGGTCTCAAAAGAGCGCCCACAGTGAACCATTGCGGGGCGACACCAGAGGGGGGAGAGGAGAATTCTGAGCTGTGTTCTGGAGGATATTATTGATAAACCGTGATAAAACCTTAACGTGTTTCGATGTGGGAAGAGTTTTAATAATGTGGAGAAAATCATGGCTGCTCATCTGATCTTGCGAGAGATCCCGACCACACACCCCATCCTGCGTCCTGTGAGATCAATCCAATCCGATCCAATGGTTTTGGTCTCTTCTTCAACCCCTGATCGCATGGAGAGAAACCCAACGCCGCTTCTCACTGTCACCACTGCCGATCCACCATGATCGTGCACCCAACCATTATTGATGAACAAAACTATTTCATGGTGATAGACTGATCGAACTGAGACCATGCATGAAATCTATGTCTTTCATGCATGATATCTTGAATGAGGCTGAAGAAAACGGATTTATGAGGCCTTAATTCTTGTCCAAGATACATGGAAGATCTATGCGAGATTCATGCATGAGAATTGTGCACATGATCTTGACTCGATGCATGAAGATACAATCCCACGTTGAAACCGAGGAAAAAATTGTGGCCATCCTAGAAGAATAATAACATGCACTCTCTATGTCGCGAAAGGCAGAGACGTGTCTCTTGTGCACGAAGAGTTTCCATGCACCCTGTGTGAAGAAGATCCACACCTCGTGCGAGGTGCCCACATGTGTTTGATAGGTTCTTTCGAACCCTCATTTCATCTTTTTTTGGATCATCCCATGAGTCCTGGACCCTTGTTGCAGCTCCCGTGGAATGAACCAAGATACTCTCTTGGTTCTATGGAGGTTTTCTTGTGCACTCCTTGCACGAAGAAGGATACACCTACACCCATGCCCTTTTTTGCAAACTCTACTGCCAATAATATCTACATATATATATATATTGTGTGTTTTTGCAGGGGATCATGTGCTGTAAAGATTATATAGTGCATACCTTTGGGTGTTGTGTGTACAAGAAGGATAAGGGAGAACCTAGGTTGTGCATGAATGCAGAAGGAATTGGAATAGAGCATGCATGATACACATTCATGTACATGCATGGGGCACGATACCCACACACACCCTAATTATTCCCATTCAGGTTGTGAATAAAAAGAAAAAGGGAAAAGGGGGTTCTAGGTGGTGTCCATGCGAATGGTTTGAAGAAGAGTCCTTGAATTCTTGGTTGACAGAAGAAGAAGTTTTCAAAAGGAGAAGGTTTACTCATTTAGTTCTGAAGAAACAAAAATAAAGAAACCCAAAATAATCTCCTAAGTGAAAAAGTAAGAAATAAAAAGAAGAAGGGAGACCACTTGATTTGGTCATTCATACACTCATGCGCATACATTAAAAACATTAAAATCAAGTGAGAAAGGATAAATGAATTAAGAATAAGATAATAATAGGCTGTGTGTGTTTTCTCAAAGATTTATCCTCATTAGGGTTCTCACACAATAAGAAAAAGAAGAGGTGAATGCATGCTTCCATGCATGCACATGCACACATGGAGTAACTCAAATAATAAATCAAAAAATTTTTGTTCACATGTGACAAATAAAGGGTGGAATATCATTTCATAAACAATCACTGCACCAAGAAGACGAGAAGAGAAGAAGAAGAAGGGAAATAGTTCAACTACATGTCATACGCATGATCACATGAATTTATGAACAAGAAAAGAACTCACTCTGATGATGCCAATTAAGCTGATATTCATTTCCGGAATAATCACATTGGTATATTTTATTCATTCTAATAAATAAGAAGAAGTGTTAGTGCATTCTGTTGTTGAAGTAAAGAAGAAGAAGAAGTCCTAGTGGAGATGGGTTTGCACTAGTGAAGAAGAAAAGAACAAGACAAGAAGAATTTCTCGCCTACTACATTACAAGTAATCAAGTGAAGAGTATTGGAGAACATCAAGAGCAGAACCTACCATTTGAAGAAGGAATAATACTGTCTCTATAGGTAGTATAAAGAACCATCTAGAGGTTGCAAGTTGGGCTAGGTCATCACCAGTCCAGGGAGGAGAATTGTTTCCCACCCCCTCTAATGTGTAGGGACTCACACTGGATAAAGTATTGTTTTCCTAGCCCCTCCACCTTATTTTCATATCACATCATAGTGGAGAATCCATGAAATAGTTATACCCATACATGGATGGACGTATCTACTCTTATAGAGTGGGGAACCATGTAAAAATACCGTCTACATATTTTTACTACTTTCTATTATTACATGCGACAGGGAAAAGAGAATAAGATAATAATGATACTAAAAGGTCAAGAGGGACTGGGATAAAAGTTTTAATAGGTTTAAAAAGTCCCCAATACTGATTTACCCCCCCCCCCTCAGTGTTAGGTATATCCCAAACCAGTCTTCTCAATTTGTATCGGAGGGTGGTTAACCTCAACCGAATTCTCTACAGTGAAGTTATTTACTTTTGAAGACATGAGATTATTTCCTGGGTTATCAATTAAGTGCAATTTCACTGAAGATTATATTTTCTCTGAGAAAAAGTCTATATTTACCATGATCCTGATGAACAGAAAAAAGAAGGAGAATAGAAAGTTGAAAATGAAGTCTCTCTGATCTAGTGAAGAAGAAGCGTCTGGTTCTATATATCCGGTTGACATTGAAGACACACCAGACATGGAAGGTTATGAGAAGGTGGCTAAAGTTTTCACCAAGAATATGTATAACCTTCCAACCTCGCATGATAATGAGGTATGTCTTAGTATATTTGGAAACTATTCTCATGATGAAAATGATGTCACAAGTAGTAATGATCAATATACAACATCTCAAGAAATATCAGTTGATAGATTAAGAATAATTCTACATGGTATTCCTAAAGAGAGTACATACCTGGTTTGTGGAGCATTTAAATCCATGCAAGAAAATATCCCTCAACAGGAAGAAGAAACTGATGTTTTAGAGAAAGGCTTACAAGCAAAAATTGTTGAATGTCTAAAGCTCTCTGGACAGGTTGGATCCTTTGAAGCAACAAATATGGAATTTGAAGTATGTTCTTAAAAGTGGCTCAAATATTTTGAAGAAAAAGAGGGAGTCAATAAGAATCTCGACGTGAAGATCCATGCACTTCAAAATGAGTCGAAAAGAAGCAATGAAATCAAGGAGGAATATTTGGATGAAGACTCCAACAAGATCAAAGGACATGACTCTTTGTTACAAAACAATGTAAAGATTCATGAAGATGAAGTTGAAAGATTAAATAAGTCTTGTGAAGTAAAGATGGCCATGATTGAAGACCTAGAAGTCATCCTTAATATGAGATGTCTATAATTGGAAGTTGAGTTGACCAATCATGAGAAGACACATATTGAGTCTCCACAAAAGAAGGAAATATTTGATTCTTGTACTCAATTCTCAATGGAGGATTCTACTGTCAAAACACCTCTAACATGTGATAATAAGATCATGGCATCACTCATTGATCTATCAAAATTAGTTGAGAAAGTCAAGGCACCATCCACCCCAACTTGTACTAAAGTTTTTAAAATTTTTTCTACAAAAACTATAGGATGGAAGAAAAATTCTATACAAGTATGGTTGAAGAAAAGTGGGATGAAACCTAACACCATGGCTATGGTAGATAGGGGAAAGAGTGTTGAAGATATCTCCCCACAGAAATCACAACAAACCGAGAAGAATATTCAACAACCTTCAAAGAAGATAGGTTGATGTCAAGGTTTTTTGGTCAATGCTGGTGTTGTAATAGATTTGGGAATTATGCACTGGATTCTTGGTACAACCCCTTAAATGTAAAAGCACAGAGAAATATCATCTCAAGGGGGAGAAATCCAGAGAAGAAGAAGAAAAATCCACATATCCAAAAGCATTTGTATACTGCAAACAGATTTTGGATGAGGTTTATGGTTTTATGGGGTTGAGGGTTTAGGGTTTTTTAGGGTTGAGGTTTTATATATTTCCAGGGATGATGGTTTATGATTTTATATGGATGAGGCTTTAAGGTTTTCTAGGGAGGAGGGTTTGGTATTTATGGGTCTTAGGGTTTATTGTTTTCTAGAGATTAGGGTTTATGGTTTTATATGGATCGTGGTTTATTGTTTTCTAGTAATTAGGGTCAATGTTTTTTTGGGATAAGGGTTGAGTTATTTCTAGGGATTACAATTTAGTGTTTTCTAGGGATCATTGTATAGGTTTTTTAAGTACTCAATGATTAGGGTTTTCTAGGGATTATTGTGTTTTATTTTCTATGGTAGAGTGTTAAGGGTTTTCTGAGGCTCAAGGTTTTGGGTTTTTTGGGGAAAAGGGTTTAGGATTTTCTAGGGCTCATCATTTAGGGTTCTGGGGTTGATTTTTAGGGTTTGGGATGGATGAGGTTTTTTTGGATATTTTGGGGGTGATGGTTTAGGATCTTCTAGGACAATCGATTTATGTACTTCAAGGGACAAGGGTTTTGGGTCTTTTGGGGTGAGGGTTTGGGTTCATGTATGGATAAGGGATTTTTGTTCTCTGGGGGTGAGGGTTTTGGAATATTTGGGGTTTGGAGTTATGTGTATTTCATGGATGATGTTTCATAGTCTTTTGGGAGTGAGGGTTTAGAGTCTATTGGGGATGAGGGTTTGGGGTGCTCTAGGTCTAAAGGTTTTGGGTTTTATGTGGGGATGAGTGCTTAATGATTTCTATGATTTAGGTTTTAGGGTTTTTTATAGCTTAGGATTTTGGGTTTTTTTTTGTTATGGGTATAGGGTTTTATTTGGATGAGGGTTTAGGATTTTCTATGGATGAGGTTTTAAGGATTTCTAGGGATGAGGGATTATGGTTTTCTAGGGTTGAGGGTTTACAGTTTCAGGAGGCTCAATGTTTAAGATATTCCAACACTGAGGGTTTAAGGTTTTTTAAGGCTCAAATATAATTTTTTTTGTAGTTGAGTTATTAGGGTTTTATGGGGATGATGATTTAAGGTTTTTTGGGACTAAGGGTGTAAGGTTTTTTGGGGATAAATGTTTAGGGTTTTGTAGGAATCATGTTTTCTGGTTTTATTGGGATAGGGATTATTATTTATTGGGGCTGAGGGATTAGTAGTTTTTTGGGTCTAAGGGTTTATGGTTCACTGGGGTTGTAGGTTTAGAGTATTCTAGGGCTGAGGATTTATATTTATTTATATGGATGGGGGTTTAGGTTTAACTAGGGATGAGTGATTGGTATTTTTTATGGTGTAGGGTTTAGGAGTTTCTACGGATATGGGTTTACGGTTTTTTTTTACGATGAGGGTTTAGGGCTCTTTGGGGATGAGGGTTTAGGGTTTTCATAGGCTTAGGGTTTATGGATTTTTGGGGATGAGGGTTCAGGGTTTTCTAGGATGTAGGTTGAGGGTCATCTGGTGATGAGGTTTTGGGGTTTTCTGGTGCAGTGGGTTCATGATTTTATGGGGTTTGAGATATTTTGACTTCTGGGACTATGGTTTTTGGGTTTTTGGGGGTCAAGTGTAGGTTTTTTCTGGGGATTGTGGCTTAGGTATTTCTAGTGCTAAGGGTTAAGAATTTTCATCAACTAAGGGTTTAGGGTTTTAGTGGTGAGATTTTATCTTTCTCTAGGTGTGATGGTTTAAGGGTTTATATTTTTGAGGGTTTAGGGTGTTTAGTAGATGAGGGATTAGGTATTTCTGATGTATAGGGTTTATTGTTTTCTGGGCAGATGGTTTAGGATTTTCTAGGGCTAGGGGTTTATCGATTTCTGGTTATGGGGGTTTGGGGTTATCTAGGGAAGAGGGTTAGTTAGATTTTGGGAATAAGAACCTTTGGTTTTCTATAGTTGAGGATTTATAGTCTTCTTTGTTTGAAGGATTTATATTTTCTGGGACTTTGGTTTTAAGGTTTTATAGGGAATTTGGATAATGGTTTACTAGGGTGAGGGTTTAAGGGTTTCATGGAATTACTGTTTAGTATTTTCTCAGGTTGATTGGTTATATTTTTATGGGGATGAGGTTTTAGGGTTTTTGTGGATCAGGGTTTAGGATTTTTTGGGATTGAGGGTTTATTGTTTCTATGTATGAGGATATTAGTTTTTTTTGGGTGAGGGTCTTAATTCTTTTTGGGGATGAGGGTTTCACTACATTGGGGATGAGGTTTTAGGGATTTCTAGAGCTGCTGGTTTTTTGTTTTTATGGGGATTCGTGTTTTGTGGTTTGTGAGGATAAGGTAATATTGTTTTCTTGGGCTGATGGTTTATTGTTTTATTGGGATGAGGGTTTAGGGTTTTCCAGGAAGGATGGATTAGGTTTTATGGGGTTGAAGTTTTAGGGTATTTTGGAGATTAGGGTATTTGGTTTACATAGGTTGAGGGTTTTGGGTTTTATGGGGTAGTGGTTTTAGGGTTTTCTGGTGATGAGTGTTTATGTTATTTGTGTTTGTGCGGTTACAATTTTTTGGGGTTAGGTGTTTAGGTTTTTTTTTAATAACAGTTTTGGTTTTTTGGGGGATAAGGATTTGGGGTTTTTTAGGAAGTGGCTTTAGGGTTTTTTAAGCCAAAGGGTTTAATGTTTTCTTTGGAATGAGGGTCTTGTGGTTTTAGGGGATGTGGGTTTTGGGTTTTTTGGGGCCGATGTTTGATGTATTTTTGGGTCATAGGGTATAGCGTATTTTGGGGATGAGGGTTTAGGTATTTTGTGGGGTTGAGGGTTTTGGGTTTTTTATCTAAGGGATTAGGGTTTTTTTAGATTAAGGTTGAGGTTTTTTTGGGATAAGGGATTAGCGATTTTATGGCTTAGGTTTTTGGGTTTTTGGGTGTTCAAGATATATGGTTTTTAGTGATTATGGATTAATAATTTTCAGGGATATGGGTTTAGGTTATTTGGATTTGTGGGTTTAGGGGTTTTTAGGTATGAGGGTTAGGGGTTTTTTGGGGATACATGTTTAGGGTTTTTTGGGATAGTGGGTTCAAGTGTTTTAGGAATGAGGTTTTTATTGTTTTTTATGGATGTGGGGTTAGGGTGTTTTGGAGATATGTGTTTAGGGTTATATAGAGCCAAGGGTTTAGGTTTTTAGGGGGCTATGGATTTAGTATTTTGAGGCTAAGGGTTTAGGGTTTTTTGTGAATGAGGGTTTAAGGTTATTGGTGGTTGATGGTTTAATGATTTGTGTGTTTCATGTTTTTTAGGGCTGACTGTTTAATGGTCTTTAGGGATTAGGGTTTAGGGTTTTGGAAGATAAGTGTTTAGGTTTCTTTTTGGGTCGAGGTTTTGTGGTTTTTTCGGGATGATGGTTTAGGTTTTTTGGGGTTCAGGGTTGATGTGTTTTGTGGATGCGAGTTTAGGATTTTTTAGGTGAGTATTTAGGCATTTTTGGTGTTGAGTGTTTAGGTTTTTTTGGGGATGTGGCTTTAGCATATTTTCATGATGAGGGTTTAGGGTTTTTTAGGGACGAGAGTATATGGTTTATAGGGGTTGAGGGTTTAGGGTTATTTGGGGATGGGGATTTAATTTTTTTCAGGGATGGGGGTTTACTGTTTTAGGATGGGGATTTATAGTTTTTTATGGGGTTTAGGTTTTCGTGTGGATGAGGGTTTCAGGGTTTTTATGCTACTTGTTTAGGTTTTTTTAGAGTTTAGGGATTTGGGGGGGGGGGTTAGGGTTTAGTGTTTTTTTGGACTTGAGGCTTCACAGTCTTTTAGGAATGATGATTTAGGATTTTTTGTAATTGAAGTTATATGGTTTTTGGAAGAAAAGGGTTTTTGATTTTTTGGGTCTGAGGTTTTATAGATTTGTTTAGATTGAGGGTTTAGGGGTTTTTTGGATAATATTTTGGGCTTTTTTAAAGTTGATTTTTTAGGGTTTGATGGGGATTGGGGTTTAGGGTTTTTTGGGGGATGAGGGTTTTTGGTTTATTTTGGGATCAGGGGGTCAGATTTTTGGGAGTTGAGGGTTTTGGGAGTTTGTGGGTGATGGTTTAGGGTTTTTTATGAATGAGGATTTAGGGTTTTTTGGGGGTAAGGGTTATTGATTTTTTGAGTAGATGGTTTTGGGTTTTTGGGGCTAAGGATTTTTGGTTAATTAGGGATGAGGGTTGAGGGTTTTTTGTGGATAAGGGTTTTCGTTTTTTTTTCGGGATTAGAGTTTAGTGCTTCTGGAGGATGAGGATTTAGATTTTATTTGTATTGGGGGTTTTGGTGTTTAGAAATGAAGTTTTATGAGTTTTTAGGGATGTGGGTTTTGAGTCTTAGGGTTTTGATTTTATTTCATTAGAGGGTTTAGGGGTTTTTGGGTTGAGGTTTAGGGTTTTTTTGGGCTGAGCGTTGAGTGTGTTTTGGTGATGAGGGTTATGGTATTTGGGGCTTAGAGTTGAGGGGGGTTTTTATGAGGGTTTAGGGTTTTTTGGTTCTGAGGGTTAAGAATTTTATATGGATGAGGGTTTAGGGTGTTTGTGTTCAAGGGTTTAGGGTTTTTTTGGGAAATATGGTTTATGGTATTTGGATGATGGATGAGTGTTTTTGTGTATAAGGATATATGTTTTTTTATGGATGCGTGTTTGGGGGTTTTTTGGTTTAAGTATATAGATTTTCTTACAAATGTTGTTTTAGAGTTTTTTTGGGATTATGGTTTAGGGTTTTTTGGGCTGTGGGTTTATGATTTTTTAATAGGATAGAGTTTAGGGTTTTTTAAGGATGAGTGTTTTGTGTTTTTTGGGCCTTAGGGTTTAGGGTTTTTTGGGGTATAGGGTTTAGTGGTTTTTTGGGTAGATGGAATATGTTTTTCTAAAGGGATTTGAGTTTTTTGGGTTTGAGGATTTAGGGTTTTTTGGGATGAGGGATTAGTGATTTTTGTGTCTTAGGGTTTAGGGTTTTTGGGGGAAGGGGTTTTTGGGTTTTTGGGGGATGCAGGTTTGGGGTTTTTTAGAGATGAGGGTTTACAGTATTTTAGGGAGGAGGTTTTAATTTTTTTAGTTATGAGGAATTACATTTTTTAGGGATGATAGTTTATTTTATTTATTTTTAGAGTTTAGGTTTTTTGGGGGGATGAGAGTTTAGGGTATTTTGGGGCTGATAGTTTAGGGATTTTTGGATGAGGGGTTATATTTTTTGGTAACTAAGAGTTTAGAGTCTATATGGGTTTGGGTTTGGTGTTTTTTTGGGATGTGGGTTTAGTTTGTTTAGGGATGAGAATTTATAGATTTTGGGGGATGAGAGTTTGGATTTTTTTGGGATGATGGTTGTGTTTTTCATAGGGCTTAGGATTTATGGTTTTTTGAGAATAATGTTTTAGGGTTTTTTTGGATGAGGGATTTGGTTTTTTGGGATTTATGGGTTTAGGTTTTTTTTGGAATAGGGAATAGGTTTTTTAGGGTTGAGGTTTTAGGTTCTAGGCTTTAGGGTTTTTTGTGGCTGAGGGTTTTGCGTTTTTAAGGATGGGGGTTTATATTTTTGGGGGATGAGTGTTTTATTTGCGTTAGAGGAAAAGTGTTTTTTTAGGGATTATAGTTTTCTCTTATGGATTTTAGGTTTTCTTGGGGCTGAATGATTAGTATTTTTTTGGGGCTGTGTGTTTAGTGTTTTTTGGGGCTAGTGGTTTAGGGTATTTTGGGGTTGTGGGTTTATGTATTTTCAGGGATGAGGGTTTTGGGTTTTTTTTTGGTATGTGGGTTGATTGAATTTTGGGTTCATGGTTTTCATGTCTTATGAATCCAAGGAATTAAGAGTTTTTAGGGATGATGTATTATGGGATTATTGGATAGTGGGTTATGGTTTTATTGGGCTGGGGGATAATGTCTTTTATGGATTTTATAGAGGGTTTTCTAAGGATGAGGGTTCGTTTTTTTAGGGGATGGGGGTTTAGGGATTTTCAGGGCAGAGGGATTAGTTATTTCTAGGGAATTTGGTTTTGGGTTTTCTACAGTTTATGGTATAGTTATTTGGGGTGGAAGTTTTAGGGTTTCTTAGGATAGTGGATTTTGGGTTTTTTTAGTGATGATGGTTTACACCTTTCTAGGGATTAGGTTTTTAGTTTTTATGGGGCTCATGGATTATAGATTTCTAGGGATTAGTATTTAGGTCTTTCTGGAATAGAAGGATTATGGTTTTCTATGGATAAATGTTTAGTGTTTTCTTAGGCTATGGTTTTAGGATTTTCTAGGGATTATGGTATTGTAATTTCATGGGTTGAGTTATTAGAGACTTCTAGGAATGGGGGTTTTATGGTTTTTAAGGGACGAGGTTTTTGTTTTTTTTGGTCATGGTTTATGGATTTTATATGGTCTAGGAATTTGGGTTTTCTGGGCCTTAGGGTTTATGATTATTTAGGGATAATGGTTTAGGGTTTTATGGGGATGAGGGTTTAGAGTATTCTAGGGATGATTTTTTAGTTTTTTTCCAAGGTACAGTGTTTCATATTTTTGGGGATTAGGGTTTAGGGTTTTATGGGGATACGGGTTTTGTGTATTTAGGTATGTGGTTTTATGGTTTTCTTGGAATGAGTGTTTGGCGGGTTTGGGGGATGAGGGTTTAGTATTTTCTAGTGTTGAGGGTGTATGTTTTTTATGGGCTCATGGTTTAGGGTTATCTAGGAATGAGGGTTCAATATTTTCCTGAACTAAGGGTTTAGGGTTTTCTAGGGATGAGTGTTTTGGGTTTTCATTGGCAAAGGGTTTATTTTTTTATTGGTATAATGTTTTAGAGTTTTATGGGGATCAGGTTTTAGGATTTTTAAGTGATTAGGTTTTATGGATTTAAAGGGCTTAGGTTTTATGTTTTTCTTGGTATTAGGGTTTAGAGTGTTATGGGTCTTGGGGTTTTGGACGTTTTCAGGATATGGGATTTGTGTTCTCTAGGGCTTCATTTTTAAGGTTTTCTAGGGACTAGTGTTTAGGGATATTAGGGTAAGAGGGTTTATCATTTGCTGGGATGTTGGTTTAGGTTTTTCTAGCGATGAGTATTTAGGTTCGTAGGGTCTTATAGGATGAGGGTTTAGGGTTTCCTATTGTTGTGGGTTTAGGGACTTCTTGTAATAAGGGTTTATAATTTTCTAGGGATAAAGGATTATATTTCGATATGGATGAGGGTTAAGGGTATTTTAGGAATGATGTTTTAGGGTATATTGTTGATGATGGTTTTTGGTCTTCTGTGGATGAGGGCTTGGGGTCTTCTAGGGCTAATGGTTTAGGGTTATTTGGGGATGAGTATTTTTTCTTTTTTGGTGATGAGGGTTATGTTTTTTTGGATGAGGGTTGAGTATTGCTTCGTAAAAAATTTTTAGGGTCATTCTGGGATGAGGGGTGAGTTTTTTTGGTGTAGTGTTTTTAAAAATTTATAAGGATGAGGGTTTAGTTTTAGACCTGAGAGATTAGGATTTTCTAGAGCATTGGGTTTATGTTTTTTTGGGATTTTGGGATTATTTATTACATGGGATGAGGGTTTAGGGTTTTCTAGGGATGGGGTTTTATGTTTTTCTATTGTTAAGGGTTTATAACATTTTCAAGATGGTGGTTTAGGGTTTTCTAGTGCTTTATATTTATGGTTTTCAATGAATGAGGTTTTAGGATTTTTTGAGACTTAGGGTTTATGGTTCTATAGGGATGTGGGTTTAGTGAATTATGGGATTTAGGTTTTTGAGTTTTCTATGGATGGGGGTTTAGGGTTTTGGTAGAAGAAGTGTTTGGTGATTTATGGGATGCTGGTTTTGTGGTTTCTGAGGCTGGAGATTTAGGGTTTCGGGGATGAGGGTGTATGGTTCCCTAGGGATGTGGGTTTATAGTTTTTTAGGAAGGGGATTTTTGGGTTTTTTAGGGTAGAGGGTTTAGAGTTTCATTTGAATTGGGGATGACAATTTAATTGGGATGAGGATTTTTGGGGCTCTTAGTTTAGGGATTTCTAGGGTCGGGGTTTTTTGGTTTTCTAGGGATGATGGTTTAGGGTTTTCTCAGGTTGAGGGTTTAAGTCTCTCTAGTGTTAAGAGATTTGGGTTTTCTAGGGATTTTGATTTAGGGTTTTCTAGGGGTGAGAGATTAGGGTTTTTTTTGGGATTATATTTTCCATCTAGGGATGGGTGATTAGGGTTATCTAGTCCACAGTGTTTAGAGTTTTTATGGGATGTGGGTTTAGGGAATTTTTGGGATGTTGGTTAAGAGTATTCTTGGGATAAGGGTTTAGTTTTTTCTATGGCTTATGTTTTTCTAAGGCTAATGGATTAGGGTAATTTAGGGAAGAGGGTTTACTATTTTCTGGGTGTAAGGTTTTAGGATTTTCTAGGGTCAGGAGTTTATTATTTTCTACGGATGATGCTTTTCTATTTTCTAGGTCCTTTGTTTTAATGAATTATGGGGAATATGGTTTAGGATTTAATGGGATGAGGTTTTTGGTGTTTCTAGGAATGATTGTTTAGGATTTTATAGAATGAGGGTTTAGTTTTTTCTAGGGCTGTGGTTTTTGAGGTTATTAGTGATAAGGGTTATATTGTTTTTGGGATTGAAGGTTTATGGTTTCTATGACTGGGGGTTTCGGGTTTTTGGGGGTTGAGGGTTTAGATATTTTCTTGGGCGGTGTGTTTTGTGGGTTTTTTGATATGAGTGTATAGTGTTTTATGGGGAGAGGGTATAGAGATTTTGGCGTCTAATGTTTTTGGGAATTTGAGGATGACGGTTTTGTTTTTTCAGGGGTTAAGGGTTTATGGATTTCTGGGGATGTGGGTTTAGGTTTTTCTAAAATTTAGTGTTTATTGTTTTATTGGTCGGAGAGTTTTTCTTATTCTATAGATTAGGGTTAATAGTTTTCTAGGTCTAATGGTTTTGGGTTTTATTGGTTTGAGGGTTCATAATTTCCTGGTATTAAGGGTTTATAGTATTTGGGGTTGAGGGTTTCTGGTCATTTGTAGAATTTTTAGGGTAATTTTTTATTAGAGTTTTTATTTTATTTTTTGGTTTTGAGGGTTTAGAGTTTTTTGAGGTGATAGTTTTGGGTTTTTTTGACCCGGGTTTAGGGATTTTTGGGGATTCGGTTTTAGTGTTTTTTGGGGCCAAGAGCTTTGGTTCTCTTAGGGGTTGAGGGTTTAGTGTTACTTTGGTTCTTAGAGTAATGGTTTTTTTGAGGGATTATATTTTCTTAGGGATGAGGTTTCCTGTTTTTTGGGGGCCAAGGGTTTAGGGATTTTTTTTATTAAAGATCAATATTTTTTGTGGATAATGTTTTAGAGAATTATTTAGGCTCAGGGATTAGGGTTTTTTGGTGGCGAGGGTATAGTGTTTTTTCATTATTACAGATTCGGTATTTTTAAGACTATGGGTTTATGGTTTTTTGGGCTTAGGGTTTAGGGTTTTTTTGTAGATGATAGTTTAGGGTGTTTTGGGGATGATGATTTATCTGTTTTTTCTACTAAGGGTTTAGTTTTTTTGGAAAGTGGGTTTTATTTTTTTATGGATGACGGTTTAGGATTTTTGGGGCTGGGGTTTAGGTTTTTTGAGGCTAAGGTTATAGTATTTCTTGGGGGTGATGGTTTAGGGTTTTTTGAGGGTGGGGTTTTAGTGATTTTGACGAATGAGGTTGTAGATTTTTGGGGGATAAGGTTTTCATGTGTTTTGGTGAATATGGTTTAAGTGTTTTGGGGTGAGGATTTATTGTTTTTTGGGGATAAGGGTTTAGGGTTTTTTCACTGAAGGTTTGTGTTTGGTTTAGGATGCGGTTTTGGTTTTTTGGTTCGGGTGATTATGGTCTGTTGGGGCTGTGGGTCACAATTATTTTAGGGGATGAAATTTTATGGTATTTTGGGGCTAGGAGTTTAGGGTTTTTTAGGGACAAGCGTTTACTATCATTTGGGATGAGGATTTAGGGATTTTCTGGGCTAAGGGTGAATTTTTTGGGGCTGAGGGTTTAGGGGTTTTGGGGATGTGGTTTTTGTTTTTTGGAGGGAAGGGGGTTTAGGGTTTGAAGGATATGGGTTATGGGTATTTTGAGGTTGATGGTTTGAGGTATTTTTGGGGATGTGGGTTTATGGTTTTTTGGTGCAGACGGTTTAGTGTTATTTTGGGATAATATTTTATGTGTTATAGAGGGCTAACAGTGTGGGCTTATCCGGGGTAAGTGTTTCGAATTATTTGGGGTTAACATTTTTTGAATTTTTTAGGTATGGGGGTTCAAGGTTTTTGGGGGCCTATGGTTTAGGTTTTTTTGGGGATGAGTGTTTACAAAAAAATTGGTGTGATGTTTTAGGGGTTTTTTTGATGAGGGATTACTATTTTTTGGGGGTAAGGGTTAATAGTTTTTTGGTCTCTAGGTTTTATAGACTTTTAGATTTTGGATTTGGGTTTTTTGGGCCTAAAGGGTTAGGTTTTTTTGGGATGAGGGTTTAGTAGTTTTTGGTTCTATGGGTTTAGGGTTTTTTGTGTTGGGGGGATTAGGGTCTGTTGGGTAAAAGGGTTTAGGTTTTTTTAGGGGATGAGTGTTTAGGGTTTTTAGGGATGTGGGTTTAGGTATTTTTGTTGATAAGGGTTTTGGGTTTTTTTGGGATTAGGGGTCTTATATCTTTGGGGATCATGTTTTAGGGAGTTTGGGGACACTGGATTAGGTTTTTTGGGGGAATATGTTTTAAGGTTTTTTGGGTATAGGGGTTTAGTGTTTTTTTGGGGATGGTGGTTTTGGGTTTTTTGGGGCTATATGTTTTTTGGTTATTTGGTGATTTGTTTTAGGGATTTTCGAGGATGATGGTTTATGGTTTTTTGGGGAAATGGGTTTTTGGTTTTATGGGGCTATGGGTTCATGTTTTTTTGGGCTGAGGGTTGTGTTTTTTTGGGAATGAGGGTTGAGGATTTTTTAGGGCTAAGGGTTTTGGGTGTATTGGGGATGTGGATTTAAGTTTTCTTGGGTTTAATGGTTCAAGTATTTTTTTAGGTTTCGTGTTGAGGGTTTTTTGGGGTAGTGGGTCCATGGTTTTTTGGGGATAAGTGTTTAGGGTTTTTTATAGGGTTTTATAGTTTTTTTGGGGATGAAAATTTAGGATTATTTAGGGTAACAGAAGAATAATTTTGGTTTCAAATTGTTGAGGCTTTTTTGGGGAAGAGGGTTGATGTTTATTTAGGTTGAGGATTTTTTTAGGGTTGAGTGTTTTTTTGGTAGTTTGAATCCTTTTTTGGGTTCAGGGTAGACCATTTTTTGGTGCCAAGGGTTAAGTATTTTTTGGGGGTAAAAAATTAGGGTTATTGGTGATGTGGTTTTGGTTTTTTTGGGGATGAGGGTTTATGGGGTTCTTGGGATGTGGGTTTATGGTTTTTTGGGGAGGCGGGTTTAGAAGATTTGGGGGATAGGGTTTTTTGGGTTTTTGGGTTTAGGTGTTAGATTTTGTTGGTGTTGATGGTTTAGAGATTGTTTTATAAGGTTAGAGGGTTTTTAGTGGTGGTGGTTGAGGGTTGGGGGTTTTTTTGGAGTTTTGGGTTTTTTTTAGAATAAGGTTTCATGGTTTTTGGGGGATGAGGGTTCAGTGATTTTTCGGGGATGAGGGTGTAGGGTTTTTGTTATATTTATGACTTTGTGATTTGGGGCCATGGGTTGAGTATTTCTTAGGCCAGATGGTTCAGGTTTTTTTGGGTAGCGTTTTGAGTAGTTTTAGGGATGAAGGGTTAATGTCTTTTGGGTCTGGTCATTTAGGATATTTTGGTGGTGAGGCTTTAGGGTTATTTGGGGATGATGTTTGAATTTTTTTTGTGCTGAGGGTATAGGGTTTTTTAGGGTGAGGGTTTAGTTATTTTAGGTGTAAGTGTTTATGGGGTTTTTTGGGAATACATTATTATGTTATTTTTGGATGATGGTTTAGGTTTCTAGGGACGAGGGTATAGTGTTATGAGGGATGTGAGAATAAGGTTATTTTTGGGGTGAGGGTTTAGGGTTTTTTTGGGAAGAGGGATTACTTTTTTTTGGGTCTGAGGGTTGTATGTTTTTTATTGATGAGGATTTATGGTTTATTTGGTTGAAGGATGAGGTTTTTTTGGGGGTTATGGTTTAGGGTTTTCTGAGGAAGAGGATTTAATAGTTTTTGGGTGATGGTTTACAGCCTTTGTGAATGAGGGAATAATGTTTTTATTAGTTTTTTTTGGATTAGGGTTTACATTATTTTTGCATTAAGATTTTAGGGATTATTTGGGATGATTGTTTACGGTTTTCTGGGGCTAAGTGTTTTTTATTTTTTTGGAATGATGTTTTATGGTATTATAGGGATGAGGATTTATCCTTTTCTAGGGGTGATGGATTGTGGGTTTTATAGGCTTGAGGGTTAGGGTTTTCTAGGTATGAGGGTATAAGATTTTTTGGGGTTGAGGATTTAGGGTTTTTCTGGAGCCGTTGGTCTATAGTTTTCTAGTAATGAGGGTTTAGGTTATTCTGGGATAAGGTTTAGGATTTTTTGCTGAAGTGGAATTTGGATTTTATAGGGATTAGGGTTTAGATTTTTTTATGGATGAGATTTTTGGGTCTTCTAGGGCTCATGTTTTATGTTTTTATTAGGGTTAGGGTTTAGGATTTTCAAGGGCTTGGGATTTAGGTGTCTCGGTGTTATAGAGAATAGGGTTTTCTGTGGTTAAGGTTTTGGGTTTTCATGGGATGAGGATTTTGGGTTTTCCAGGGATTAGAGTTAAGGCTTTTCTAGAGTTTAGGGTTTGGGGTTTTTATAGGATGAGGGTTTTTGGTTTTTTGGGGTTGAGTGTTTAATATTTTCTAGGGCTCAGAGAATAGTTTTTTAGAGATCAGGGTGTAGGTTATTTGGGGTTATGGATTTGTTTTTCTTGGGATAGAAGATTTATTCTTCTTGGAGGCTAATAGTGTATATATTTTTGAGGCTATCGTTTTAGGATATATTTTTGAAGATAGTTTAGGGTTTTTGGGGGATGAGGGTTTACTATATTTTGGGAACGAGGATTTCTGTTTTATTGGGGTTGAGAGTTTAGGGGATTTTGGGATGACGTTTTAGGGTGGTTGGCCATTGAGGTTTTAAGGTTTTTCTAGGGATGAGGTTTTATGGTTTTTTGGCGGTCATTTTTGTATTTTTGGGGGCTTAGTGTTTATGGTTTTTTGGGGATGTAGGTTTAGATTTTTTCTGGTGATGAGGGTTTATGGTTTTTGGGGGATAATGGTTTGATGTTTATTTGGGATGATGGTTTATTATTTTTTCAGGATGAGGCTTTATAGATGTTTAGGGATGAGATTTTAGGGATTTTTATGGGGGTGGTCTTGGGTTTTTTTGGGGTTTTGGGTATTGGGGTTTTGGGAGTTACAGTTTTAGGGTATTTTGGTGCTGATGGTATGGGTTTTTTTAGGATGAGTATTTAGCGTTTTATGGGGCTATGGGTTGAGGGTCTTTTGGGGAATTGGGTTTTGGATTTTTTTTATGGTTGAGGGATTAGGATTATTTATGACTAAGAGTTTAGGGATTTTGGGGCTAAGGGTTTAATGTTTTTTCTTGGGTGTGGGTTGAGGGTTTTATTGGGTTAAGGGTTTAGTTCTTTTTGAGGTATGGTTTGAGGGGTTTTGGGCTAGAGGATTTTTGGGTTTTTTAGGAATAAGGGATTAGATTTTTTGGGCCTGAGGATTTATGGATTTTCAGGTATAAGGGTTTATGATTTTTTTTGGTCTGAGGGTTTAGGATTTTTTGGGACTGAGGGTTTTGGGTTTTTTCGGGCTAAGGATTTAGTGTTTTCCTAGATCTGAGCATTTAGAGTTTTTTGTGCTGGGTGTTATGTTATTTTTGGGGATGGGGGTTTTTTATTTTTTTTGGACTTAGGGGTTTTGACTATATGGGATTGTTGGTTTAAGGGTTTTATGGATAAGTGTTTAGGGTTTTTGGGGGAATGGGGTTTAGTTTTTTTGGGGGATAAGGGTTTACTTTTTTGGGGTGCGAAGGGTTTTGGGCTTTATGGGTCTTAGGGATGAGGTTTTATGAGGGATGGGGGTATAAGGTTTTGGAGATTAGGGTTGAGGGGTTTTTTTGGTGTTGAGGGATTATGGTTTTTTGTGACTAATAGTTGAGGGTTTTTAAGTATGATGGTTATGGGTTTTTTGGGTTGAGGTTTGAGGGTTTATGGGACCATGAATTATATTTTTTGGGGCTGGGATTTTAAGGGGGGGGGGGGTTAGGCTGAGGGTTTATGGTTTTTTTAGGATGAGTGATTAGGGTCCTTTGGGGATTAGGGGAAAGTGTTTTTGGGGGATAAGGGTTGAGGGTTTTCTAGGGAAAAGAGTTGTAGTATTTTTTGAGCTAAGGGTCAAGGGTTTTTTCAGGATGAGGTTTGAACATTTATTTGTTCTAGGATCATGGGTTTTTTGGGCTGAGGGTAGATGGTTTTTGGGGATCAGAATTCATGATTTCTTGGGGATGAGGGGTCAAGGTTTTTTTGGGGATGAGGGTTTAGAGTTTTGTAGAGATCCTAGTTTAGGTTTTTTTGGGATGGGAGTATAGGGTTTTTTTATGAGGGTTTATAATTTTTAGGGGACAAGAGTTTAGGATTTTTTGGGCTTAGGGTTTAGATCTTTTTTAGGATTATGGTTTATGGGTTTTTTGGATGAGGTTTTTGGGTATTTTGGGATGTGGTTTCAGGTATTTTTTTCCTTTTGTGGGTTCATTGTTTTTTGGTATTGATGGTTGAGGGTTTTTGGGGGATGAGGGTTTTGGGATTTTTGGGGCCCTGATATCCAAAAAAACCAAACCCCTTACCGTGAAAAACTCTAAAAACTTAGGAACAAAAATCCCTAAACCCTTAGTCAAAAAAATCATTACTCCTAAAATCCAAAAAAAAATCCTAAACCCCATCCCAAAAAATCCATAATCCATAATCATAAGGGTTTTGTTACTGGTCTCTCAGTAAGAGGTGTTTGCATAATCTTGTGATGAAATTTTAGGGTTTTCTGGGAATGAGGGTTTTTGGGATTTTTGGGGCCCTGAGAGAACATTAACAAAACCCTTATGATTATGGATTATGGATTTTTTAGGATGGGGTTTAGGATTTTTTTGGATTTGAGGAGTAATGATTTTTTTGACTAAGGGTTTAGGGATTTTTGTTCCTAAGTTTTTAGAGTTTTTCACGCTAAGGGGTTTGGTTTTTTTGGATATCAGGGTTTTTTTGTTGCTGATGGTTTAGGTTTTTTTAGGGATTTGGGTTTAGGGATTTTTGGGTATAAGTGTTTAGGGTTTTTTGGGGGAAAATGTTTAGTGTTATTATTGATAGAGGATTTAGGTTTTTTTGGGGATAAAGGTTTAGTGTTTTCATTAGATGAGGGTTAATAGTTTTTTGGAATGAGGGTTTCAGTTTTTTTATAGATGGGGGTTTTGGGGTTAAGGGTTGAGGGATTTGGATTTCATAGGGCTGAGGGTTTAGGGTTTTTTATGGCCAAGGATTTATGGATTTTGGGGGATGAGTTTATTGAATTTTTTTGGGCTGAGGTTTTATGGTTTTTTGAGGAAGTGTGTTTACAGTGTTTTGGGGTTGGGGGTTTTAGTTTTATTTGGGTTGAGAGTTTTGAGTTTCATGAGGATAAATGTTTACAGTTTTTACGGTAGTGGGATTATGTCATTTTGGGAAAATGGTTTAGGTTTTTTTAGAGAATATGGTTTAGGGTTTTTGGGGGATAATATTTTAGTGTTTTTTGGAATTTTTTTAGATTTTTTAGGGGTTGATGTTTTAGGTATTTTTGGGGCTAACAGTTTAACTTTTTTTAGTGATAAGGGTTTGATGGTTTTTTTTGGGGGGGGGGGTTCCTGATTTTTTTGGGACAAGGGTTGTGGTTTTTAGGGGGATTATGGATGATGGTTTCTTGGTAATTAGTATGAGGTTTTTTGTACTGATGGTAGAGGGGTTTTGGGGGCTGAGGGTTTGGGGTTTTTTTGGAGGAGGGATCATGGTTTTTTAGGCATTAAGGTTTATTGATTTTTAGGGATGAGTTTTTTGTGATTTTTTGGTTTATGGTTTAGGATTTTTGGGGGATGAGTTTATATGTGATTTTGGGGATATGGTTTCCGTAGCCCCAAAAAACCCAAATACCTCAGACCTAAAAAACCACACTCCCACAGCTCGAAAAAACACCAAACCCTCAGCACCAAAAACCCTAAATCCTCTTCCCTAAATAACAAAAAATAATTATCCCTAAAAAACCTAACACAAAGCCCAAGAAAAATGAAACTTCATCCAAGAAAACCATAATCCCTCTACACTAATAAACAATGAAACCCTAGCTCTAAATAATTGTGAACACTCTATCATAAAGCACCATTGTCCCTCATCCCCATAAAACCAAAAACCCTCATCCCAAAAGAAACCCTATACCCTCAGTTAGAAATAACCATGAATCCTTCACCCCAAAAAACCCTGAACCATAAACCCCAAAACCCCACCCCAGAAATTACGTAAACCCTCATCCCCAAAAGAACCATGAACCCTCATCCCTAATAAACCCTAATCACTTGGTCCTAGAAACCCCAAAACCTTCAGCATCAAAAATCCCATAACCATCATCCCCCATAAAACTTGTACCAATAGTACAAAAAAACCCAAAACCCCAATCCCGAAAAAATACCCTTTCCCCAAAAATAGTCCAAACACTCATCCCAAAAAAAACCCAAAACCCTTATGCCAGAAAACCCCTAAACCCTTAGCCCCAAAAATCCCTAACACTCATCCCCAAAAAAACATAAACCCTAATCCCCCAAAAATCCTTTACCGTCCACTTTAAAAACATATAAACCATATTCCCCAAAACCCCAAAACCCTGATCCATAAAAAAACATAAAACATTACCATAAATTCCCTAAACCTGCATTTCCAAAAAAACCCTAAATCCTCAGCCCTAAAAAACCATAAACCTTCACCCCCAAAAAAGCTCAACCCTTAGATAAAAAAATACAACCTCTTCCCTATAAATTCTTAAACCCTAATCCCCAAATAACCCTACACCATCATTCCAAAAAAAAAACATAAACCCTAAACACCAAAATATTCTAAACCCTCATCACTAAAAAGCCCTAAACCCTCCACCAGAAAAAACCCTGAACTCCCAGATCCTAAAACCCAAAAAACATTTTCACTAAAAACCCATAATCTTTGAGACTCAAAAATCCCGAAAAACTCATCCCCAAAAAACCCTATACCATGATCCACAAAAACCATAAAACCTCATCCCCAAATACCCCTAAACCCTCAACCCTAAAAACACTAAACCCCCATCCCGAATAAACCCTGAAACCTCATCCCTAGAAAACCCTGAACCATTATCCCAAAATAACCCTAAACCCCCACACCCAAAAAAACCCTGAAAACTCATCCCCAAAAATACCCCCAACCCATATCCCCCAAAACCCATTTACCGAAATCCCTAAATTACCCTAAACCCTCAGGCTGATAAATCCCTTGACCCTCAAACCTATTAAACCCTTAACACTCTTCCCCAGAAAATCGGGAACTCTCAACTTGAAAAAAACTTGATCATTTAGACCCAAAACCACTGTACCCTAATCCCCAAAACTCCAAAATCCTCTTCCAAAAATTATTATAAACCATCGACCCCAAAAAACCTATACCCTCATCCCCATAAAACCCTAAACCATCATCCCCAAAAAACCCTGAACACTCAACTCCAAAAAAAACATGAAACCTCACCCCCCAAAAACCCTGAATCCTCACCCCCAAAAACCTCTAGTACCACATCAAAAAATAAAAAAGAACACTTAACCTCAAACACCCCTTAACCATCACCCCCCAAAACCACAGAACCCTCATTCCCAAAAAACCCCATAAACCACCAGCCCTAAAAAATTCCTAAACAATCTTCCTGAGAACACCCTATACCCTCCCACCCAAAATGACCAAAACAATGAATCCCAAAACCCCAAATCCCCCATCCCCCAAAAATCCATAAACACTCAGCCCCATGAAACCACTATATCCAAATTCTGAAAAAAAAACAAAAAGCTTTCATCCCTAAAAATCTCTAAACCCATAGCTAAAAAAATCCTCAACCCTTAGCCTGAAAAAATAGAAAACCCTCAGCCTAAAAATTCTTTAACCATTATCCCAAAAAACCTAAACCCTCAGCCAAAATAAAAACCTAAAACCTCATCCCCAAAAATAAAAATAAAACTATCTATACCCAAAACCTTATATCCTTAACCCTACAAAACCCAAAACCCTCAGCACTGAAATACCATAAATCATCATCTCTACGAATCTACAAACCCTTAGCCACAAAAAATAATAAAAACTCTGCCCCAAAAAAACATAGAACCTCTACCCGAAAAAATAATTTAACCCTTAGAACAAAAAAACCCTAAATCATTATCCCAACAAAAACGTAAACCCTAAACCATGAAAAATTAATCTCATACCCTTAAAAAACCATAAAACATAAAAAAATCCTAAATCCTTAGCCCCAAAAACCTAATCACCCTTTTCCACAAAAAACCACCTTTCTTTCACAAAAAATACTCTATTAGTCCCTAAAAACCATATAAACTGAGCCCTAAAAACCCTAATACCTAATCTTCCCAAAACCCTTATCCATCAGCCCCCACAAAAATTCAAATCCCTCAACTCAAAAACCACTAAACCATCAGCCAAAAAACCGTCAATCCATAGCTCCAAATATAAAAAATACATCAACCTTATAAAAATATAAACTTTCATCCCCAAGTAACCCAAATTATATAGCACCAAAACACCCTACACCTGGATCCAAAATATCCTCTATATTTGTAGCCCCAAAATGCTAAAAACCCTTAAACCAAAAAAAACATAAACCCTCAACAACAAAACCCCTAAAACATAAGACCTAGAAAACACAAAACCCTCATCCCCAAAAAACCCAAAAAAGACATTCCTAAAATTACCTAAGCACTCTTCCAAAAAAACCAATCCATAAGACCCCAAAAACCATAAATAGAATTCCCTAAAAATACTCTAAACCGTAAACTCTCAGACCCAAGACCCACTAAACCTTCACCCCTAAAAATCATAAACCCTTAGCCCCCAGAAACCCTAAACCCTCATCCCCAAATATAGTAAAAACTTATCCTCAAGAAACAACTAATACCCCAGACCCAAAAAACCCTAAACAAATTGGCCCACAAAACCCTAAACCCTCATCCCTGAAAAACCCTAAATCATAAACCTAAAAATACACACAAAACTTATCCCCAGAAAAACTTAATCCTCATCCCTAGAAAACCCTAAACCCTCAGACATATAAAAACCAAAACACTCCGCCCACAACAAATCCTAAACACTTAGACCCAAAAAACCATAAACACTTAAACCAAAAAAAAATCTCAAATGATCATCTTAAAACCAACATATAACATCATCCTGAAAAAACCCTATGCACACACTCCTAAAAAAACCAAAACCCTCATCCCCAAAAAAATACTAAACACTCTTCCCCAAAAAAACCCATAAATCCTTATCCACAAAAAACCCTAAACATGGAGCTTCAAAAAAACTAAACCCTCATCCCCAGAACAACCCCGAACCCTTATCCCAAAAATACTCCTAAATATTTAGCCCCATAAAATCATAAACCCTCATCCTCAAAAAAACTAAAACCCTATTCCCTAGAAAACCCTTAACCATAATCTATAGTAAAAAACCATATCCTAAATCCCAAAAAACACAAAACCCTCACACCCAAAAACCCAAAAACCAAAACCCCAAGAAAACTCAAACCCTAAGTCCCCAAAACCCGAAAACATAATCCCCAAATAACCCCAAACCTGTAGCCCCAGAAAACCCTCAAATCCTCATCACCAAAAATCCCCAAACCCAAAGCCCCAAAATACACCAAACCCTCCTCCTAAAACACTGCAAGACATGAGCTCCCAAAATCCCGAAACCCTCACCCCCAAAAATCCCTAAATAATAATCCCCATAAAACTCTAAAACCTCATCCCTAGGAAAATAAAAACCCTCATCCCAAAAAAACTCTAAACCCTCAACCCCAAAAAACCTTAAATCCTTATCCTTAAAAAACCATGAACCATCATCCCGCAAACCCTAAAACCCTCATACCCAAAATAACATAAACCCTTATCCACAAAAAATGTTAGGCCCCTTTCCCCAGAAATCCATAAAACCATGAAACTAGAAATCCATAAAACCTCATCAATAGAAAAACCCTAAACCCCCAACGCCAAAAAACAATAATCCCTAAACCCCCCAAAATCATAAACCCTCGTCCATAAATAACTCTAAAACCATAGCCCAAAAATTCTCAAATAACTTAGCCCCCAAAACCCAAAGCCCTCAAACCCAAAACCCCTAACCCTCAAATCCAAATAAACCTACCCCATTATCCCCAAAAACTCTAAACTGTCAGACCAAAAGGAACACTATACCCCGAGTCCCAAAATACTCTGAAACCTCAGCCCCATAAAACACTGAACAATTATCCCAAAATAACCCTAAACCCTCATCCCCAAAAAATCCCAAACACTCATCCTCAAAAAACCCTCAACACTTAGCCACAAAAAATAATGAACCGAAGATCCAAATAACAATTCTACCTCATGCACATAGAACCTAATACCACATCCCACGAAAACAATAAACCCTCATTCAGAAAAAAACATTGAACGCTCATGCTGAAAAAAACATGAACCCTCATCCACCAAAACCCATGACCCCTATGCCACAAAACCCAAAAACCCTCATCCCCAAAATCTCTTAAACGCTCATCTGAAAAAACTGTAAACTTATAGCCCCATAAAATATTAAAACATTAGTGCCAAAAAACCCTAAACCCTCAGACCTAAATTACCTGAACCCTTAGCCCCAAAAAACCCTGAAACCACATCACCAAAAACCAAGAACCCTTAGCCACAAAAATAACTAAACCATCACCCACAGAATATCTAAATCCTTATCCCCAAAAATCCATGAACCCTAAACCCTAAAAACCCATGAACCCTTATCCCCAAAACACCTGAACCCTCAACCCTAAAAACCCTAAAACACCCATCCCCAAAAAAATGAAACCCTTATCCCCAATGAAACCTATACCCTCATCTCTACATTTACGAAACCAAAATCCCTCAATATAAAAACCATAAACCCATATCCCCAAATAACCCTAACTCTACAGTTCCGAAAAAAACACTAAACGCCCTTCCCCAAAAGACCCTAAATCCTCATCCAAAAAAACTATCAACTCTCAGTTTCAAAAAAACCGTAAACTCTAAGCCCCCAAAACCCCGAAACCCTAATCACAAAAATCCATAAAACCACAACCAAAAGAAAACCTAAAACCCTCAGCTCCCAAAAATTCTAAACATCACTAATAAAAGAAAAACCCTAAACCCATAAAACCTTTAACACCGATCCTAAAAAAAACATAATCTATCACCCCTAAAACCCTAAATCCTCAACTAAAAAATCACTAAACCATATTCCCCTAAAAAACCTAAACCCCCAGCACCAGAAAAACCTAAACCCTTAGTCCCAAAAATAATAAATCCTTATGTCCAAAATTCCCTTAACCATACACCCCAAAAAAACATAAACCCTCTGCCAAAAATACCCAAAACCCTTTCCCCCAAACCCCTAAATACTAAGCCCCCAAAAACTCAACACCTCATCCTAAAAAATCCCTCATCACTCCCCCCAAAAAACCATAAATCAATAGTCCAATGAAACCCTAAAACCTCATCCCTATAAAAACTTTCAACACTAAGCCTCAAAAACCCCTTAACCCACATCCCTAAAAAACCATAAACCATAAATCCCAATAACTACTAAACCAACATAAAAAATATCTCTCAACCCTTAGCCAGAGAAATCTTTAAACCATTATCCTTAGAAAAACATAAAACCTCATCCTAGAAAATAAAAAATATATATCCCTAAAACCCCATAACCATTGAGCCCCTAAATCAACATCCCCAAAAACCCAAAAACCCAGAATAAAAAAACACTAAACCCTCAACCACAAAAAAAATCCTAAACCCCCATAAAAAAACCAATTCCCCCTTCCCCAAGAAACCATAAAATATAAGTCCCAAAACCCATAAACCCTATGTCAAAAACAATTAAATCATCATCCCCCAAAAACATTAAAACCTATTCCCCAAAATACCCTAAACCCTCATCCCCAAACCACCTAAAACTTTACCCCCCCAAAACTATTAAAATATTATCTACATAAAAACATAATCCCACAAAACCCCAAAACCTAAATCCTTACCCTAAAACCCCCTGATACCTAAGCCAAAAATGATCTAAAACCAAATCCTACCAAACCCAAAACCCTCACCCCAAAACAACCTATACCCTAACCATTAAAAAACAACGAACATAATACCCATAAAAAACCCTAAACCCTTGACCCTATTAAACCCTAAACCCTTGGTGCTAAAAACCCTAAAAATTTATCCACTGAAAATCCTTAACCATTGGTCCTAAAAATTATAAACCCATTGCCTCAAAAAAATCCCTAAACTGCCAGCCTAAAAATACCCTAAACCGTTAGGCTGAAAAAACCCTAAACCCCCATCACTAGAAAACCCTTAACCTTTACACAAAAAAACCCTTAACCCTCATCCCAAAAAAAACATTAACACTAAACCCCTGGATACCCTAAACCCTTAGATTTAAAAAACCCTAAACCCACCAACCCCAAAAAATCCTAAACCCTAAGCCCCAAAATATCATTTACCCCACAAAAATAGAAAATTCTAACCCATTATCCACAAGTAATCGTAAAACCTCATCCCTTGAAAATAATAAACCCTATGCATAAGAAAAATATTAGACCCTCATTCCCCAAAACCCCAAATACTCATCCCCAAAACCCCCACTCCATATCCCCAAAAACCCCAAACCCATGGCCACAAAAGACCCCAAACCATTATCCCCAAAAAACCTTAAACTATTGGTCCCAAAAAACATTCAAACTCTATGAAAAAAACACCATGCCCTAAGTCCCAAAATCGCCAAACCCTCATCTCCAAAAAATCCCTCAACACATGTCTCCAAAAAACCCAACCAATTATCCCAAAAAACCTCAAATTGTCTTCCCCATATAATCCAAAACACTTTGGGCCAGAAAAACTGAAAAACCCATCCTTAGGAAACCCTGTTCCCCATCCAAAAAAACACCCAAAACCCTCACACCCAAAAAATTGTAAACCATAAACCCAAAAAACCATATGGCCTCAGTCCCAAAAAACCCCACACCCTCAATCCCAAAATAACATAAACCCTCATCCCATAATAAATATAAAACCTCATACCCAAATATCCCTAAACCCCCAACTCCAGAAATCCCTAAACACTCATCCCTAAGAATCTTAAACCCCCAATCTCCAAAAAATAGTAAATCCTCAACACCAAAAAACCCTAACCCTCTAATCTAAAACACTAAACCCTCATCCATAAAACAATTCTAAACGCTCAACCCCAAAAAACCCTAAACCATCATCCCTAAAAAATAATGACCCCCCAAACCATTAACCCTTAATATGAAAATACCCTAAACACTTAACCCTAAAACACCTTGAGCCCTCAACTATTGGGGATAGAAAACCATGAAACCTCATACCCAAATAACCATAAACCATTAAGAATAAAATAATCTACACCCTCAACCCCATAAAACTTGGAACTCTTAACCCCAAAATACCCAGAAGCCTTAGCAAGAAATTTTTTTTGAGCACTCAACCCCCAAAACCACTAACCACTAAGCCATAAAAACCTTAAATTCTCATCCAAAAATTTTTCTGAACCCTCATCCCAAATATTACATGATTTCTCATGCCCAAAAAATCATAAACACTCAATCCCAAAAAACGAACACCGAAAACTACAAAAATTGAGAACACCCATCCCTAAAAAATTTGAAACCTCATCCCATAATAACCCCTAACCCTCACCCCCAAAACCCCAAACCCTCAACCCTAATCCATAAAAAAATCAAAACCCATAGCCCAAATAACACTTGAACCCTTAGCCCCCAAAACTTCAAAACATTAACCCCCCAAAAATTCTTAAACCATCATCATCAAAAAATCCCAAACCTTATGCCCCAAAAAAACCTATACCATAATCACCTAAAAATACAAAACCCATAGCCCAAAAACCACATAACCCTCATATCAAAAAATAAATAAACCCTAAATCTCAAAATAACCTAATCCCACTGTCCCAAAAAAACCCTAAACTCTCATCCCGAGCAAACCCTAAACCATCAACCATCAGCCCCAAAAAAACAACCCATCATCCCCCAAAACCCTAAACACTACTCATTAAAAAACCAAAACCCTTATCCCCAAAAAAACCCATAAAACCATATCTCTAAAAAATTAAACCCTTAGATAAAGAAAAACATGAAACCACCTATCCCCAAAAACCCCACAACCCTTAGCCCTAAAGTAACTGTAATCCATCATCCCTAAAAAAACTAAACCCTCAACCCCAAAAAACAATGTTGTCTCAGTCCAAAAAAATCTCAAAACCCCCATTCCTAAAATCCCTAAACACTCCTCCCCTCAAAACCCTGAATCCATAACCCCAAAAAACCTTAAACCCTAATACACAAAGAACCATCAACCCTTATCCCTAATAAACCATCAAACCATATCACCAAACAGTACTATACCCTTAACACAATGAAAACTATTACCTTCATCCCAAAATAATTATAACCTTTAGACACAAAAAAACTTGAACCCTCTATCCCAAAAAACCCTAATCCCTCACCAACAGTGAACCATGAACCCTTAGCATGAAAAAATCCTAAAAACTCATCACCAACAAAACCATAATCCCTTAACTCCCTAAAACCATAAACCATTATCCCCCCGAAAACCTGAACTGTCCTCCCTAAATAACCCTAAACCGTCAATCCCAAAAAATCATGAATACTCCTCCATTAAAAAATCATGAACCCTCATCTCTTAAAAAACATGAATCATTAGCCATGTGAATCCGTGGTCCATTAACCACAAAAATCCTTCAACCATCAGCCCGAAAAAACCATAAACCCTCATCCTACGAAAACATTAACCCTTAGCCCCAAAAAACCTTGAAATCTCAGCATAAAAAATTGTTAACCCCCATCACCAAAAAACACTAATCCCTTATCCAGAAAAACATTTAAAACTAATCCTCAAAAATACTAAACCATATTCCATAAAAAAGCCAATAAACATATTCCCTAAATATCATTGAATCCACATCACCAAACAGATAATGAACATTCAACCACAATAAATCCTCAAGTATCATTCCAAAAAACTGAACCCTTAGCCCAAAAATTCCCCAAAACATTATCCCCAAATCCAAAAACCCTCATCCCCCCAAAACACCAAACCCTCATCCTTATAAATATCTAAACCCCCATTTTCAAAAAAAACTTTAAACCCCCTTCCCCAAATAAACCCTAAACACCAAACTCCCAAACCCCTAAAAACCCATCCCTAATAAAAATACTAAACTATTAGGCATAAGAAAACATAAAATCCCATCACTAAATAACCCTAAACCATCATACCCAAAAAATACACTAAACCCCCATTCCCAAAAAACCAAAAATACTTATCCCTAAAAAACCATAACCCTAAGGCCCAAAAAACCTGGACCCCCATTACCAAAAAACCCACAATCCCTAGCCACAAAAAAATAATCAATCCCCATCCCAAAAAATCCTTGAACCCTTGGGCCCAAAAAATATGAACACTCTTCCCTAAAAAACTCTAAACACTAAACCTGAAATAAACCTAAACCCTCAGCCCTAAAAATCATTATTTCCTCAGTCCATGAGGACCCAGAACCATTATCCCCAAAAAACACGGAACCCTCTTCCCGAAAAACCATGAATACTAATCCCTAGAAAACCCAAAACTGTTGTTAAGAAAAAATTGAACCCTCAACCCCAAAAACCCTTAACCATCATCCATAAAAAACATGAACCTTCATCCCCAAAAAAACCGAAAACCCCTGAACCAGAAAACCTTGAACACGAGACCCCGAAAAATCCCTAAACCCTTATTCATAAAAAATGATAATACCTTATCTCAAAAAAAATAAACCATTATCCCAAAAAATAACCTCAACCCAAAAAATCACTAAACCATCAGACCCAAAGCCCTAAACCCACATCATCAAAAAACACTAAACCATTATCCCTAAAAACCCAAAATCTCAACCCCAAAAAACCCAAACCCCACAACCCCTATATACCCTAAGCCCTTAACAATAAAAAATCCTAAATGATCATCCCAAAAATAATTCTATACCATCAACCCCAAAAATTAATAAACCCTAAGTCCCAAATAAACCTAAACCGTCAAATGAAAAAAAAAACACTAATCCCTCAACCCAAAAACCCCTAAACTGATAGTCCCAAAAAAAATAAAACCCCTATCTTCAGTATTCCATAACCCCTTATCCATAGAAAATGTTAAAACCTCCTCCAAAAAAACCAATAAACCCTAATCTCCAATATCTCTTAATCCATCATCACTAAAAGTACCTAAAACCTCATTCCCAATAAACCCTAAATCTTATCCCGAAATAACCCTATCCCCTCTACAACAAAAAAACCATAAAACATCACCTTCAAAAAACCCAAAACCTTCATCAACATAAACCCCCTAAACCCTCAACCATATAAAACTCTAATACCTTAGTTCTAGAAAACCCTAAACTCTCATCCCTAAAATACCATAAACTCCAAAAACTAGAAATCACAAAATCAAAACTCTTAGAGAACCCAAAACACTTAGCCTTGTAAAACTGTTCCTTCATCCATAGAAAAACCATGACTTAATGCTTAAAAAACCAAAAAACCTTATCCTAAAAAAACTATAGCCTCATCCTTTGAAAACACAAAACATTGACTACAGAAAACCCTTAACCTTCAGTTCCACAATTCCCTAGAACATGATCTCCAAAAAACATTCCTTCTCCCAAAAAAACCCAAAATCCACAGCCCAAGAAATCCTTATACCCTATCTCATAGAACCCTAAACCCTCATACCTAGAAAAAATTAGACCCATATTCTAATAAAATTATAAATCTTTAACCCCATAAAATCCCAAAACTTCAGCCCCAGAAAACCATAAACCCTCCTCAACACAAAAAAACTAAACCCAAAAAACAAAAATCCATAAACTCTCATACCCAATAAGCACTAAATCATCATACCCAAAAAACAATAAATCATCAACACCAAAAAATACAAAAAACTCATCCCGAAAAATTCCTAAACCCCTTCTCAAAAAACATTATACCTTAAACTTCAAGAAACCCTAATCCCATAACCACAATAACTATAAAACCTAAACTACAAAAAAAAACTCTAATCATGTATCCTCAAAAAACTATAAACACAAATCCTAATAAAACTCTAAACCCTCAGCCTCATATCTCCCAAAACCTTATCCCTTAATAACCCTAAACCCTAAGTGCCAAAAATACATAAACCCCCATCCTCAAAAAACAATAAATCATTAACACCAAAAAAACCCTAAACCATCAACCCTTAAAATAAATAAACCCTCAAACACAAAAAACCCTAAAGCCTGGGCTCCAAAATTACCTATTCCCTTATCCCACAAACCCCAAAACCCTTATGTCCAAAAAAAATCCACAACCCACATCCCCAAACAACCTTAAAACCTATCCCCTCAAAACAGTAAACCCTTAGCCACAAAAATCCATAAACCCTGAGCGCCAAAAAACACTGAACACTTATTACAAAAACCCCCTAATCCATAATCCCTATTAAATCCCCATAATATAATCCCCCAAAAATTGTAGACCCTCATCTGAAAAAAAACCAAAACACGCTCTGAAAAAATAACATAGATCCTCATCCCCAAATACCATAAACCCAAATCCCAAAAACGCTAAACTCCATTCCCTAAATAACTCTTAACCCCAATACCCAAAAACACTAAACCCTCATCCCTCCAAAACACTAAACCCATATCCTAAAAAAAATCTAAACCCATATCCCTAAAAAAATTTAAATAGGTAGCCTCAGTAAATCCTAAACACTCCCCCAAAAAACCCCCAAAAAACACTAAAACCCTAATACCTCAAACCCAAAAAAACCCAGAACCTCAGGCCAAAATACCGTAAAACCTCATCTTAAAAAAATTCTATAAACACCCATCCATAAAAAAACATAAACCCTCATTAAAAAACCACAAAAACCTCATCCCTCAAAACCCATGATCCCTCAGGCCCAAAAATATATAAAACATCATCTCCATAAAACCCTCAACCTGTTACCCCAAAAAATGATGAACTCTAAACACTAATAAATAATAAAACATCAACCCCAATAAAACCTATACCACTAGCCTGAAAATTTTAAACCCACATACAAAAAAGAACAAAAAATCATCACACCCAAAAAACTCTAAAACATCATCACTAAAAAAATCAAAACCCTTATTCCAAAAAACCCTAAACCCTCATCCCACAAAACAAATAGACCCTAATCCTTAAAATAACACAATCCATTAGTTCCAAAAAATACTAAACCCTCAGCCCTTATAATACCTAAACACTCATCATCAAAGAACTCTATACCATTAACCATAAAACCCTAGACACTCATCCCCAAAAATAACCTATACCCTTATCCCAAAAGACCATATACCCTAAATCCCCCAAAACCCCAAATACTCATCCCCCCAAAACCCTAAACCCCGATGCCTAAAAAAACTAAACCCTCATCCCTAGATAAATGTAATCCATTGGCCTCAAAAAGCCTTAACGCTCAGCCCCAAACTCTCTACGCACTCAACCCCAAAAAACCCTAAACCACAATCCCCCAAAAAAAACTCACAACACATAGCCCCAAAAAGTCATCAACCCATTTCACCAAAATACCCAAACGCTAAACCCCCGAAATCTCACAACCATGAGCCCCAAAAAACCATCAGCCCCAAAAAAATATCAACCCTCAAACCCAAAGAACACTAATCCCTCAGTCCCAAAAAACCCAAAATACTCATTCCAAAACATCTATCAACATTCATCCCTAAAAACACTCAACCCTCATCCCAAAAAAAAATCCCTAAACTCTCAAACCAAAAAACCCTCAACCCTTTTCCCTAATAAATCCCCTACTATAAGCCCCAAAAAACCCTCAGTACTATTAACATATAAATCCTCAACTCTAAGACCCAAAATAACCGCAAAACTTCTCCCTAAAAAATCCCCAACCCACAACAACAAAAAAATGTGAACAATGAACACCAAAAACCCAAAACACCCATCCTAAAAAACCCTTAACCTTCATTATAAAAAATCTTACACTATTACCCCTAGAACCCTCAACCATTAGCCCAAAAAAACTCATCACTCACATCAAGAAAACCATCAACCCTTAGAAAGAAAAAACACAAAACAACAAAAAACAATGAACCCTCATCACAAAAAAACACTCAACACTAAGACATAATAAATCTTAACCCTAATCCCAAAAAAAACTTAATGTACATCCACAAAAAAAACCCAAACCCTCATCCCAAAAAAATAAAATACCATCAACCCCAAAGTTCCATCAACCCTCCACCACAAAAAACCGTAAAACCTCATAATTAAAAAACCCAAACCCGAAAACCCTAAAGTAACCACAACTGCTAGCACTAAGAAAACGTAAAAAGACTACAATAAAAAACCATAAAACCTCATCCCCAAAATCCCTTAACCCACATCACCAAAAAAATCTAAACACATAAACCCAAAAAAACACTAAATAAATTGATGAAATAAATCCCAAAACCCTCATTGATCTAAATATTAAACCCTTAGACACAAAAAACTCTAAACCCCATAATAAAAAACCCCTATACCCACAACCCCGAATTACCATAAAACCTAATACCCTAAAAACTTATACCTCGATCCTAATAATACACTGAACCCTCAAGACCAAAAAAAATAAAACTCCATCCCCTAAAAACCATTCACCTTCATCTAAAAAAATCATAAACCCTTAGTCCTAAATGAACTAAACCATCAGCCCCAAAAAAAGCCTGAACACTCCGCCCCAAAACCCAAAACACTCAGTCCATGAACAAAAAAATAAATCCACAAAACCTAAACCCTTAGCCTAAAAAAACCATAAATCCTCATCCCTAATAATCCCAGGACCCACATCCCCACAAAAAATATAAACCCTCAATGTTGTCGGTTTAGTAATTTTTATGATTGATGGATTAGGTTTTTCTTGGAATGAGGTTTGAAGGTTTATGGGGATGATGATAGAGGGATATATAGGTATGAGGGTTGAAATATTTTTTTGGTTTGAGTGTTGAGTTATTTTTTTTTAGGATACAGTTGAGGGTTTTTGGGGTTGATGACTCATGATTTTGTTAAGGGACAAGTTTTAGGGTTTTTTTGGGTCCTAGGGTAGAGTTTTTTTAGGGATGAGGGTCTAGTATTTTTTGGGGGTATGAGGTTTTTTTTATGAGGGTAGATGTATTTCTTGGGCTGAGGGATGACGTTTTTTAGGGTTGGGTGTTGAGGTTTTTTGGGGGCTATGGTCCTGGGTTTTTTAAGATTCAGTTTTATGGTCTTTTGGGATGATAGTTTAGTGTTTTTTGATTCTGATGCTTAAAGGTTTTTTGTGGCTTAAGGTTGAGGTTTTTTAGGGATTATGGTCAATGGTTTTTTAGGACACATGATAGAGTGTTTTTTGGGGAATATGGTTGAGGTATTTATGGGATCAATGTTGAGGGTTTTATGGGGATGTGGATTTTTAGAGATGACGGTTTAGAGTTTTTGGGGGTGAGGGTTGAATTTTTGTAGTGTAGGTTTTAGGATGTTTGGGGGATGATGTGTAATGTTTGATAGGGGATAATGATTGAGTGTTTTGGGGGATGAGGGCTGAGTTTTGATGTTTTTTTGAGGATTTATTGTATATTGGAGATAAGGGTTTGTTTTTTTGGGCTAAGGGTTGATGGTTTTTTGGGGCTCAGGGTTGAGGGTCTTTTGGGGCTGAAGGTTGATGTTTTTTTTAACAAAGGGTTTAGGGATTTTTATGGAAAAGGGATGATAGATTTTTGGTTATGAGAATTTATAGTTTTTTGGGTCTAATTGTTTAATGTTTTTATGGTTTTGAGAGTGTAGGGTTTAGGTTTTTTATGGTTTAGGCTTTCTCCAAGATAAGGGTTGAGGGGATTTTTTGGGATGGGGGTTTGGGGTTTTTTGGTGATTAGGATTGATGGTTTTTTGGGGGTGAGGTTTGAGTGTGTTTTGGGGTTTCAGGTTGAGGGTTTTTTGGGGATAAGGGTTGAGTTTTTTTGGGAATAGTGTTTAGTGATTTTGGGATTGAGGGTTTTGGGTTTTTAAGGATGTTTTTTTTGTTTTTTTGGTTATATGGTTGAGTGTTTTTAGGGTCCTGGAATTTACGGTTTTTTTGGCATGAGTGTTTCATGTTTATTGGGGCTGAGTGTTTAGGGTATGTTGGGTTTAGGGTTTAGGTTTTTTATAGATTAGTATTTCTGGGATGATGGTTTTGTGTTTTTTATGGATGAGTTTTTGTGGTTTTTAGGGTTGATTGTTTAGTGTTTTTTTGGTGACAATGTTTTTGGGTATTTTGGGGATGAGAGTTTATGTTTTTTGGGGGGATGTGGGTTTAGATTTTTTAGTGGATAAGGTTTTTTAGTTATTGGGGTTGATGGTTTTTTGGGGGGGGGGGTTCTTGAAGGATTAGGGATTTGGGAACTATCGGTTTATAATTTCATGGGATGATTTTATAGGGTTTTTTGGGATGGGTTTGAGGTTTTTTTAAGGTGGCCAGTTTTAAATTTTTTGGGGAAGTTGGTTGAGGTTTTTTTAATGATGAGGGTATATTGTTTTTTAGGGATTTGGGTTTATGTTTTTTTGGGGATGAGGGTTTAGGTTTTCTTAATGATGACGCTTCATGGTTTTTTAGAGATATGGTTTAAGGATTTTTTGGGAATGGTTTTAGGCTTTATTTCGATGTGTTTTTTAGGTTTTTTGGTTTTGAGTGTATATGGGTTTTTTGGGATGAGTGTTTAGGTTTTTTCTGGCTAAGGGTTTAGGGTTTTTTGGGGATGTGGGTATAGGTTTTTGGTGGGGATTAGGGTTTATTGTTATTTTGGGATAATGATTTAGGTTTTTTGGGGAATTGTGGTTTAGGGTTTTTGGGATGAGGGTTTAGGGTTTTTTGGCCAAGGGTTTAGGTTACTTTGATGCTGCATGTTTATGATTTATATGAATGAGGGTAAATATTTTTTTAGGATGAGGGTTTACGTTTTTTTGGGTTGAGGGATTTGGGTTTTTGGGGGTTGTGGGTTTAGGGTTTTTCAATATGGGAGTTTATGTTTTATTGGGGATGTGGGTTTTGATTTTTTTGGGGATGAAAGATTATCATTTTTTGAGGCTGATGACTTAGTGATTTTTGAAGATGAGGGTTTTGAATTTTTGGGGGGTTGAGGGTTTTGTTTGTTTTGTCTCTATTGTTTTTGGATTTTTTTGGGAATGAGGGTTTAGGGATTTTTGGGGATGAGGGTTTAGGGTTATTTGAGGCTGATGGTTTATGGTCTAATAGGGATGAGGATTTAGGTTTTTCTATGGTGGAGGGTTTATTAATTTATGAGGCTGAGGGTTTATGTTTATTTGTGTCTTTGAGATTAGGGTTTTTAATGGCTAAGAATTTTGGGCCTTTGGGAAAAGTGTATAGGTTTTCATAGGGCTTATTGTTTAGTGTTTTTTACGATATATATTACGGTTTTTTGGGGTTGACAGTTAAGGTTTTTTAGGGTTGACGGAAAATTAATCTTGAGGAAAAGAGTATAGATTTTTTTCGGCATGAGGGTTTATGGTTTCTAGGGATGAGGGATTATGTTTTTTGGGGATAAGTGTTTATGTTTTTTGGATGAGGATTTAGTTTTATTTTGGGACTATGGGTATAATATGTTTTTGGTGCGACGGTTTGGGTTTTTTTGGGAGATGAGGGATTAAGGTTTTATGGGGCAGAGTGTTTATGAATTTTTAGGTTTGAGGTTTTATGGTTTTATGGGGATGAGGGTTTAGGGTTTTCTAGGGATAATGTTTTATTGTTATCTGGGTTGAGGGTTAAAGGAATTATGGGGTTGTTTGTATAGGATGATATAACGATGAGTGTTTAGGGTTTTTGTGGATATGATTTACAGTTTTGTGGAACAGAGGCTTAAGTGTTTTTTGGGATAACAGTTGTGTGTTTTATGGGGATGAGGTAGTAGGTTTTTCTATGGATGAGGGTTGAGTGTTTTCTTGAGGTGAGGGTTTCGGTTTTTTATGGGGGCTTGAGGATTAGAGTTTTCTCAGGTTGATGGATTAGGGGTTTTTGGGGGTGATAGAATATGGTTTTCTAGGACTGAGGGTTTTCAGTTTTATGGGACTGATGGTTTAAGGTTTTTGGGGGGCTGAGGTTTTAGTGTTTTCTAGGGTTTAGGATATGGGTTTTCTTGGGCTGTCAGTTTAGTGATTCTTGTTGTTGTGAGTTTATGGTATTTTGGTCTTATTGAATAACATATTTTGGGGGTGGGGGCTTAGGATTTTAGGGGATGAGGGTTTAGGGTTTTTTGGCGATGAGGGATTAGGGCTATTTTTGGGATTAGGGTATTGATTATTTTGGGATAAGGGTTTTGTGATTTTGGATAAAAAGGACTAGATTTTTGGGCTGATGGTTTAGATTTTTTAATGGTTAGGAGATAGGGGTTTTTTGGATGAGGGGTTTTTTGTTTTATATATATGAGGTTTTAGGGAATTTTTGGCTGAGTGTTTATGGTTTTGAGGATGAGGATTCAGGGTTTTAAAGGGTTATAAGATTAGGTTTTTTTAGATGAGCGTGTGTTTCGGTTTTTTTTGGAGGGGGGTTTAATGTTTTTTGTCAATGAGGGATTTAGGATTGTTCGGGTTGAGTGTTTCGTTTTTCATTTGGGACTAAGGATTTAGATTTTTTTAAGGATGAGGTCCTAGGGTTTTATTGGGTTGGGGGTTAATGTTTTTTTAGGGACTATATTTTTAGGTTTTTTGGAGCTGAGGGTTTAGGGTTTTGTTAGGGAAGAGTAGTAAGGATTTATTTGGTTGAGGATTTAGTATTTTGGGGGATAAGGTATTTTTGGTTTTTTGTGTTTGAGAGTTTAATGTTTTTTAGGGTGCTGAGTTCTGATTTTTTGAGGTTGATGGTTTATCATTTTTGCGGCAGAGGGTGTAGGGTATTTTGGGAAGAGGTTTAGCGCTTATTTTGGATGATGGTTTATGGATTTTTTGGTTTGAGGTTTTTGGGGATATTTTTGGATGGGGGTTTATGGTTTTTGGGTGTTATGGGTTTATGGTTTTTTGGGGAGAGGGTTTAGTCTTTTTGGGGGTTTAGGCTTTTGGGTTTTTTGGATGAGGTTTTTGGGTTTTTTAGTGCTGGGGTTTTATAGTTTTTGGTTCTGTGGGTTTAGGGTTTTCATGGGATGAGGGTTTAGGGTTTTTTATTCTAATATTTTAGAATTTTTTTGGGATGAGGGTTTAGAACTATTTGGGTGTGAGAGTGTTTTGTTTTTTTGTGCTGAAAGATTAGGGTTTTTTGGGGATGTGGGATTGTTTTTTTCTAGGGTTTTGGGTTTAGTTTTTTTAAGATTAAGGATTCTTGTTTTTTGGTGCATAGGGGTTTTGTATTTTTGGTGCAGAGGGTTTAGGGTTTTATGGAAATAAGGGTTTAGGGTTTTCTGATGCTATGTTTATGGCTATTTCTTCGGCTAAGGGTTTAGGGTTTTTTAGGAATGAGGGTTATTGGTTTTCTGAGGTTAAGGGTTTAGGGTTTTCTAGGGCTGAGTGTTTACATTTTTCATTGGATGTGGGTTTTGGGTTTTTAAAGGATGGATTTTTTTTTTGTTTTTTAGGGTGGAGGGTTTAGGATTTTCTATGGTTTAGGGTTTATTTTTTTCATAATTTTATGGAATAGGGGTGTATGGGGATTAGGGTTTAGAGTTTTATAGCTCATATAGATTTGTGTTTTCTAGGGATATTAGTTTAGGGGTTTTAGTGATGAGTGTTTATGGTTTTAAGGGGATATAAATTTATGATATTCTAGGGATGAGGGTTTTTGGTTTTTTTGGGGTGAGGGTTTATTGTTTTTTGGGGATAGGGGTTTATTGTTTTTTTGGGAGGAGGGTTTATTGTTTTTCAGGGGAGTAGGGTTCAGAGATTTTTGAGGATGTGGGGTTATGATTCTCTGGGTCTAATGGTCAAGGATTTTCTAGGGTTTCGTATTTAGATTTTTCTTGGACATAGGTGTTAGGGTCTTTTGGGGATGATGGTTTATGGTTTTCTGGGAAACAGGGAATAATGTTTCCAAGGGATGTGGTATTTGAGAATTCTAGGGCTGAGGGAGTAGTGTTTTCTTGGGTTGTGCGTTTAGGGTTTTAGACGACTAATGGTTCATGGTTTTATTGGGTTGAGGGTTAGGATTTTTCAATCTTTAGGGTTCAGGGTTCTCTGGGGGTGATGGATTGGGGTTTTCATAGGTATATGGTTATAAGTTTTTCAGGGGATGTGGGTTTAGGGATTTCTAGGGAAGAGGGTTTATGTATTTCTAGAACAAAGGGATTAGGGTTTTCTAGGGACGATGGTTTATAGTTTTATTGAGCTGTGTGTTTATGGTTTTCTAGCGTTAATAGTTAAGGGATTTATGTTGCGTATTTTTTTCTTTTATGGATAAGAGGCAATAGGGTTCTCTAGGGAAGTGTATTTGGTGTATTCTGGGGATGAGGGTTTGATGTTTTATATGGATGAGGGTATAGGGTTTTCTGGGCATACATGGTTGTATTATTCTAGAGATTAGGGTTTTGGGTTATCAGGGGTGGAGAGTGTAGGGATTTATATGAGTGGGGTAAATGGTTTCTGGTGTTTAGGGTTTAGGGTTGTCATGGAATGAGGATATATGGGTATATGAGGTAGAGGAATCATGTTTTTCAAGAGATGAGGGTTAAGGGTTTTCTAAGGATGAATGTTCATCTCATTATAGGTCCAGGGGTTATGGTTTTAAAGGGTTTAGGGTTCATGGTTTTCTATGACTAAGGGTTTATTGCTTTCTAGTGCTGATGGTTCATGGTTTTATAGGGATGAGGGTTCAACATTTTCTAGGGATGAGGGTTTAAGGTTTTCAAGGGTTCAGGGTTCAGGGTTTTCTAGGAATAAGGGTTTATTGTTTTCTAGTGTTGATGGTTCATGGTTTTATGGGGATGAGGGTTCAAGGATTTATGGTTCTTATGGTTAATTTTTTTCTGGGGCTAATAGTTCAGGGTTTATCCAGGATAGGGTTTTATGGATTTTTGAGGATGAGTTTTTAGGGTTTTCTAATGATGATGGTTAAGGTTTTTCTAGGGTTGAGGGTTTAGTGTCTTCTAAGGATAAGGGTTTAGGGTATTCTAGGGATTAAAGGGTTTAGGTTTGTATAGATCTGGGCATTCTGGGTATTCTTGGTTTTAGGGTTTAGGGTATTCTAGGTTTGAGGGTTCTGTGATTCTGCAGTTGAGGATTCAAGTTTTTCATGGGATGAGGGTTCATATTTTTCTAGGTATTAGGGTTTAGGGGTTTCTGGGGATGAGTATTCAACTTTTAAAAGGGATAAGGGTTCGCGGTTTTTTGGAGCTGACGGTTCTGGTTTCCCTTGGGTTGAGAGTAGAGATTTTTCTAGGAATGGGGGCTTAGGATTTTCTAATGCGGATGGTTTAGTGTTTTTTGAGGATGAGGTTATCGTTTACTTTGGGATGGGGGATTAGGGTATCCTAGGGATGTGGTTTTTTTTGGGACATAGGGACTAAGGTTTTAGTGGATGAAGATTTAGTATTTTATTGCCCTGGGGGTTCTAGGTTTAAGGGGATGTGGCTGTAGGATGTTGTGGGGCTAAGGATTTGAAATTTCTTGTAGCTGAGAGTTTAGTGTTTTATAGGGAATATGGTTTATAGATTTTCAATGCTCTATGGATGAGGGTTAATGTATTTATTGGGATGATGTTTTAGAGTTTTGATGGGATGAGGGATTAATTTTTTTTATAGGACTGAGTGTTTAATGTTTTTAGGTGTGTCTGTTTTAGATTTTATGTGGTCGAGGTTTTGGATTTTCATATACCAGGGTTTTTGGGTTTTCTGGGGATGGGGTTTTTTGGTTTTTTGGTGAGGTGGATTTTTTTTACTGGTGATGAGGGTTTATGGTTTTCTATGCCTAAGGGATAAGGTATTTCTTATAATGAGCTTTTAAGTATTTATGTCAATAAAGGTTTAGGGTTTTACGAGGCTCATGGTTTATGGTTTTTATGTGTTTTTGGTTTTATATTTTATAGGGTTGTGGTATTAGTGTTGTTTGTGGGAAAGGGTTATGTATTTTCTTGCAATGAGGGTTTAAGGTTTTCTAGGGAAGACAATTAAGGGGTTTATGGGGTGAGGTATTATCGTTTTTGGGGTATAATGGTTTTTGGTTTTAATAGGATAACAGTTTACGGTTTTTTGGGGATGTGGATTTATGTTTTTCTAATACTAAGGGTTTATGGTATTATAGGGATGTGGGTTTAGGTTTTTCTAGGGCTTAGGGTTTATGGTTTTCTTGGGATGAAGGATTATGGTTTTTTGGGGTTTTTGTTTTAGTGTTTTCTTGGGATAAGGGTTTTTCATTTTCTATTGATGTGGTTTTAGGGGGTTTTTGTGCTGGGGGATTAGGGTATTCTAGGGATTAGTGTTTAGGGGCTTTATGATGAGGGTTTATGTAGTTTATGGTTGAGGGTTTAGGGTTTTTTTGGTATGGGGTGTTTTTTTAGGTTGAGGGTTTAGGTTTTTTTGGGAAATGAGTGTTTGGAATTTTTTGGGCCCATCGGTTTAGGCGTCTCGGGTATGGGGTTTTAGCATCGTTTTTGATTGAGGTATTAGGGTTTTTTCAGGATGCGAGATTAGGTTTTTTGGGGCTCAATTTTTATGTTTTTTGGGGCTCTAGGTTTAGTGTTTTTTTGGGCGGAGGGTTGAGGTTTATTTGGACTAAGGATTTAGGGTTTTGGGGGATGAGGGTTTAGGTGTTTTTAAGGATGGGGGTTTAGGTATTTCTAGGATAAGGGTTTAGGGTTTTTTGGAGAAAAGGGTTTTAGAGTTTTTTTTGGGGATGAAGGTATATGTTTTCTTAGGGATGTGGGTTTCAAGTTTTTTGTAAATAAGGTATTTGGGTTTTTTGCAGCCAAGGGTTTAGGATTTTTTTGGATGGGGGTATAATTTTTTTTTGGAATGAGACTTTAGTTTTTTGAGCTGAGAATTTATGATATTTTTGGACTGAGGGTTTAAGATTTTATTGTTATGATTTTTTAGGGATTAGGATTTATTGTTTTTTGGGGCTGAGGGTATAGGTTTTTTGTGCCATAGAATTTTGGATTTTTTGGAGATTTTGAAGGTTTTTTGGGGATGGGGTTTTATAGTTTCTTTGGGGCTATGAGTTTTTGGTTTGTGGGGGTTGATGGTTGATTTTTTTCTGCTATGTGTTTAGGGATGTGGTTTTAGGGGTTTTGGTGGCCCAGAGTTTAGGTTATTTTTGGGCTAAGGGTCGAGGTGTTTTGGGGATGGGGTTTTAGTTTTTATTTAGATATGAGGGTTTAGTATTTCTTAGGGTGATGTTTAAGGGTTATTGGGGGATTTGGGTATTGGGGTTTTTTGTGATTATGGATTAGGGTATTTGGGGGATGAGGGTTTAGAGTTTTTTTTATCAATGAGGATTTAGTGGGTTTTGGGATGAGGTTTTTGGGTTTTTTAGGAAAGTGTGTTTATGTTTTTTGGGGCAGAGGGTTTATTGTTTTTTTGTGGCTCAGTGTTTCGTGTTATTTCGAGTTGAGGGTTTAAGGATTTTGAGTGGTGAGGGTTTATAATTTTTAATGCCGAGGCATTATGTTTTTTTGGGGATGATGGTTTTCTGTATTTGGAGGTATGGGTTTTGGTTTTTTGGGGCAGAGGGTTTAGGTTTTTTTGGGGCGGGTAGTTTTTGGGTTTTTAGGGGTAAGGTTTTTGGGTTTTTAGTGGAAGCGGATTTTGGTTTTTGGGGGGCTTATGGTTTAGATTATTTGGTGTCTGAGGGTTGATGGATTCTTGGGTATTATTGAATATTATTTTTTGGGGATGCAGGTTTCGGATTTTTTTGGGATGATGGTTTAGTGTTTTTATTGGAGTAGAGGGATGATGGTTTTTAGCGATGCGGGTTTTGGGATTTTCGAGACTGAGGGTTTATGGTTTTTCTTTTGGATGAGGGTTTTATATTTTTTAGTGTTTAGGGTTTAGTGTTTTTTGGGGCATAGTGGTTAGGGTTTATTGGGGATGAGTGTTTCTATTTTTCTAAGGATGAGGGTTTAGGGTTTTTTGGAGCTCGTGGATTAGGTTTTTTTTCTAAGGGTTTATCATTTTTTGGGGATGTGGATTTATTTTTTTTCTCGGGTAAGATTTTATCATATTATGGGGATGCGTTTTTAGGGTTTATGGTGACAAGGGTTTAGGCTTTTCTAGTGTTATTTGTTTAGTATTTTTTTAAGATGAGTTTTTAGTTTTTTTTGCGACATTGGGTTTAAATTTTTCTAGGGTTGGGGGATTTGGTTTTTCATGTACTTAGGGTTTATGTTTTTCTGGGGTTTGGGTTTTAGGGTTTTCATGGGAGGAGATTTTTTTGGTTTCTTGTACTAAGGATTTATTTTTTTCAGAGGATAAGGTTTTGGTGATTTCATTGAATGTGGGTCTTGGGATTTCTCTGGATAAGGATTTAGGGTTTTTAAGGTTCAAGGTTTAGGGTTTTCTGGGGGTTTGGTTTTATGGTATTCTATGTATTAGGGTTTATTGATTTATTAGGATATGTGCTTTGAGTTTTCTTGGGATGAAGCATTAGGGTTTTCTCGTGATGAATGATTGGGTATTTATTGCGTTAGTGTTTAGGGTTTTCAAGGGATAATGGTTTTTGTGTTTTCTAGTGTCGGGAGTTTAGAGTTTTCTTGGGATGAGGGTTTGGTGTTTTCTAGGATTGAGGGTTTATGGTTTTCTTGGGCTAAGAAATTCTATTTTTTTGGTTTAGAGGGTTTAGTATTATCTTGGGATAAAGGTTTATGTTTTTTTAGGGCTAAGGGTTCAAGGTTTTCTTAGGCTAAAGGTTTACATTTTTCTACAATAGAGGGTTTATTTTTTTCTGGGGCCGAGGGATTAGCATTTTTTGGGAGGATGAGGTTATATGGTTTTTAGGGTCTAAGGGTTTAGGGTTATTTGGGATGAGTGTTTAGTGTTTTCTTTGGATGAGGGTGTGGGTTTTCTAGGGATGTGGGTTTGTAGTTTTTTGGGGCTAAGGTTTTATGGTTTTTTGGGTTTTGGGTTTAATGTTTCTTGGTTTCTTGGGGCTCAGGGTTTAGGGTTTTGGGGGCTGAGGGTATATTTTTTGTGGAATTGGGTTCTTTTTGTTTTTATGTTGAGGTTTTAATATTTTTGGGGGATGAAGTTTTAGGATTTTTTAGGGCTGAAGTTTTTGTATTTTTGGGGGATGAGGGTTGAGGGGTTTTTTTGGTATAGGGTTTTTTGGGGATGAGGGTTCAGGGATTTTTGGGCAATTGGTTTTGGGGTTCATGGGGATAAGGGTTGATGGCTTTTTAGGGATGAGGGACTTATGTTTTTTTTTGTACTTAGTGTTAAAGGGTTTTGGGGATGAGGGCGTATCTTTTTTTAGGCTGAGGATATAGGGTTTTTTGGGGATGAAGGTTTAGGGTTCTTGGGGATGAAAATTTAGGATTTTCTGGGACTCAAGGTTTAGGGTTTTGAGAGGTGAGTGTTTAGATATTTTTTGGGTTGAGGGTAAGTCACGTTTTGAGGATGAGGGTATAGGGTTTTATGAAACTGGGGATATATGTTTATTTGGAGATTTAGGATTTGATTTTTTTTTTCTGTTGAGGGTTTATGGTTTTTTGGAGTCGAGGGTAGTTTGATTTTTTGGACTGAGGGTTGATAGTTTTTTGTGGATTAAGGAAGAAGGTTTTTAGGGCTACGAGGTGACTGTTTTTGGGGGATAAGTTATGAGTTTTTTTTTTTGGAATGAGGGTTGATGGTTCATTAGGCGTGTGGTTTAATGGTTTCTTGGGGCTGGGGGTTGATGTTTTTTAGGGTCTTATTGTTAAGGTTTTTGTGGGTCTGAGGGTTGATGGTTTTCGTAGATGTGGATAGAGGTTTCTTTGGGGATGAGGGATGAGGTTTTCTAGGGGCATGGGGTTGAGGTGTTTGTGGGTATAAGGGTTGAGGGTTTTTTTAGTTGTGATTAGAGTTTTTTTGGGTCTAAGGGATGAGGGTTTTTTTGTGTATGTGGGTTCAATTTTTTCTATGGATAAGGGTTGGGGTTTTTTAGGGGCTGAGGGTTTAGGGTTATTTGTGGCAGAGGATCAACTGTTTTTTGACATGATGATTTTTTTAGGGCAGGGGGTTTAGGATTTTTTAGGGATTAGTGGTGTGGGTTTTCTTGGGCTAAGGGGTGAGGGTTTTTAGGGAAGAGGGTTGAGGGGTTTTGGGATGATGTATTATGTTTTATTGTGGTGAAGGCTTGATGTTTTTTTTGGGATGATGGTTTAGGGTTTTTTATGGATGAGGGATGATACTTTTTTCATGAGGGTTGAGAGTTTTTTTGGGGGATGAGGGTTTCATATTTTTTGGGGATGAGGTCTGAATGTGTTTTAATAGGGTTGAGGGTTTTCTAGTGCTAAGGGTTGACATTTTTTGGGGCTATGGGTTAAGGGTATTTTGGGGATGAGTGATGATTGGTTTCTTGTATTAAGGTTTTATGGTTTATTTGGTTGAGGATTGATAGTTTTTTGTGGCCAAGGGTTGAGGGTTTTTCAATATTTTGTGTTTAAGGATTTTAGGTCAAAGGGATTAAGGGTTTTATGTTTATGGTTTGGGGGTTTTGTGGTTTTCTGTTTAAGTTATTTTGGGGACGAGGGTTTAATGTTTTTTTGGGATGTTGGTAGAGGATTTTTTGGGGATTAGGTTTGAAGATATCTAAGTGTAGAGTGTTTAAGGTTTATTTTGGGTGGAGGGTTCACAATATTTTTGGGATGAGTGTTCAGAGTTTCTTGGGGCTAAGGGTTTTGTGTTTTTTGGAGCTGAGGGTTTAGTATTTTAGGTGTATGAGGGTTGAGGGATTTTTAGGGTAAGATAATGTGGGTTTAGTTTGTCTTAGAGTTGTTGATTTTTTGTGGTTTAGGTTTGAGGGGTTTTTTATGATGGTTGAAGGATTTTTTGGGCCAACAGATTAGGGATTTGTGGGGATAAAGGGATTAGGGGTTTTGGAGATGATGGTAAATGGATTTTGGGGGTTGATTTTTTAACATTTTTTGGGGTTGGAGTTAAGGGTTTTTTAGATGCTAGGGTATTAATGTTTTTTTGGGGATGAGGGTTCATTATTTTTCATCTCTAAGATTTTTTGTTTTGGGGGATGAGAGTTAGGGTTCTTTAGAGCTATGGTTTGATGGATTTTTTGAGTTGGGGGTTGAATTTTGTTTGGGGATCAAGGTTGATTGATTTATGGTCATGGGGATTGAGGGTTTCTCAGATGATGGTTGATTGTTTTGGAGGATGAATGTTGTGGGTTTAATAGGAATGAGGGTTGAGGGTTTCTTGGTCTGAGGGATGAGGGATTGTTGGGCTGAGGGTTGAGGATTCATGGGGCTGAGGGTTGAGTGTATTTTGGTGCTGAGGTTTTAGGGTTTTGGGGGGATGAGGCTTGAATTTTTTTGTGGATGAGGTTTTAGGGTTTCTTGGGGATGAAGTTTGAGTATTTTTTGCAGACTACTGATGAGTATTTTTTGGGGTGGATGGTTTAAACATTTTTGGGTATAAGGGTTGAACGTTTTTTTTTGAGATGAGGGTCTAAATTTTTTTGGGACTAAGGACTTTGGGTTTTTGGTTTTAGGTTATATGGTTATTTTAGGATAATAGATTTATATAAATTTTGGCTGAGAGTTTATCGAATTTGGGTGATGGGGGTTGATCAATTTTTGGGGCTGAATGTTGAGTTTTTTTGGGGGTTTAGTTTTGATAGTGTTTTGGCATTGGGGGTTGGGAGTTTTGGGGGATTGAGGGTTTTTGGGGTTAATGATTGACAGTTTTTTGGGTATGAGGGTTAAGGATTTTGTGGGCAGAGGGTTGAGGGTTTTTTGGGTGAACGATTAGGGGTTTTTAGGGATTAGGGTTGAGGGTTTTTAGGGATATGGTTTGACAGTTTTTCGATCTATGGGATTGGAGTTTTTTGGGGATGAGGGTTGATGTCATTAGGGGATGAGGATTGAAGGGTTTTTTATGCTGAGGGTTAAGGGTTTATTGGTACTGAGGATTGACTGATTTTTTGGGGTATGGTTGTAGGGTATTTTTTCATTGAGGGTTTTTTGTGGTTGAGAGTTGAGAGATTTTTGGGGGATAAGGTTTGATGGATTTTGGTGCTATGGTTTTGGTGTTTTGGGCGATGTGGGTTTAGGGTTTTTTGGGGAAGAGGGTTTAGGGTTTTCTGTGACTAAGGTTTTATGTTTTCTTTGGGAAGAGGGCTGAGGGGTTCTTGGGTCAGAGGGATTATTTTTTTTTGGGTGGGATCAGAGTTGAGTAATTTATTGGATGAGGCATTATTATTTTTTGGGGATAATGGTTCATGAATTTTTTGGCGGAGAATTCAGTTTATTTTGGGGATGAGGCTTCAGAGTTTTTTTGGGTAGAACGTATATGTTTTAGGGGGATGAGGGTTAAGGATTTTTAGTTCTAAAGGTTCAATATTTATGGGAATCAGTTTTTAGATTTTTTGGGGCATGGGGGATAAGGGTTTTTTGGGGATGAGAGTTTAGGTTTATTTGGGGATAAGGGTCTAATAGTTTTTTGGGCTATGGGTTCAAGTTTAAATGGAGATGAGGGATAAGGGTTCTTTGGGGAAATGTACCCATCATTAAATGGAACTAAGGGTTCAAAATATTCTAGGGATTAACATATAAGGATTCATGGGTCTAAGAGTTTATTTTTTTGGGGGATAAGGGTTTAGGGGTTTTTTGGGGTGTGTTTTTTGGGATTTTTAGGGATGAGGTTTCATAGATTTTTTGTGGCAGGGGGTTTAGGGTATTTTTGGGATGAGGGTTTATAATATTTTGGAAATGTTTGATTAGGTTTTTTTTATATATGGGTTCATGTGTTTTTGGGATTAGTGTTTCGGGTTACATGGGTCTGATGATTTGGTATTTTTTGGGATGAGTGTTTAGGGATTTTTGTGGTTGAGGGTTTTGGAATTTTTCTGGCTGAGGGTTAATAGTTTTTTGGGGATGAGGGTTTTGTGAATTTTGGGGATGTAAGGTCTTATAGGAATAATGGTTTAAGATTTATATGGGATGAGTGTTTTGGTGGGTTTTTGGGCTAATTGTTTAGTGTTTTTAATTATTAAGGGTTTTGATTTTTTTAGGCTGGGGTTTTTTGGTTTTTTTGGTGCTCATGGTTTTCTCTTTCTTGGGGAAGAGGATTTATGGGGTTTTGAGGCTAGGGGTTTAGGGTTTTTTGTGGGTGACAGTTTAGGGGGTTTTTTATGTAATTATATGGTTTTGGGGGTTTTTGGTATTTTGTGGATATTTTTTTGGTTTATTAGGGATGTGTTTGGGGGGGGGGGGTGGTTTCTGATGGTTGATGGGATTTTGTGGTTGAGTGTTCCAGTGTTTTTTGCTAATGGTTCAGGGATTTTTTGAGATTATAATTCTAGTTTATTTGTGTATAAGTGCTTATTGTTGTTAAGGGATTAAGGTTTAGGATTTTGGCGGTTTAGGGTTCATTTTTTTGTGAGGGTTTAGGGTTTTTTGGGGCTTATGGTTTGGGATTTCATAGGATATGGGTTTAGGATTTTTTGGCCCTAAGGGTTTAAGATTCTTTCTATATAAGGGTTCTGGGTTTTTTTGGTGACGAGGGTTTAGGATTTATTAGGGTTACTGGTATAGGGTTTTTGGGGTCATGGTTTGAGGGTTTTTCTTATCTTTAGGTTGAGGGTTTTTTGGGATTAGTTTTGAGTTATTCTTTAGGAAGAGGGTTGATGGTATTTTGGGGATAAGGACTGAGGGATTTTCTAGGGTTTAGGGTTTAGAGTTTTTTTTGTGCTATTGTTTTTGAATATTTTGAGTCAACAATATCATTTTTTTATTTTTATGGTAGAGGGTTGTTTTTTTAGGGTTGGGTTTTTTTGGTGGTGCAGGGTTGATTGTTTTTTTTCAATCGTATAGGGTTTTTTTTCATAATTATGATTTGGATCTTTTAATTTTTGGTGTTTATGGTTTTTTGGGGTTGAGGGATTATGGTATTTTTTGACCAAGGGATGAGGATTTACTGTTTTTTGTGGCTAATGGTTTATGTATTTTTTTCTATGTGTCATGGGTCTTAAAGACGATTTTTTAGGATTTTTTGGGATAATGGTTTTGGTATTTTTGTGGATTAGGGGTTAGGGTTTTTTGGGTATTGAGGGTTCTTTTTTTTGTTGATGAGTGTCTGTGGATTTTGGCAGGTGAGGTTAGAGGGTTTTTTAGGATAAGGGTTTAAGGTTTTTTCGGGATGAGTTTCTAGTTTTTTGGGATGGTTATTTTTTGTTTTTTGGGGATGAGGTTTTAGGTTTTATATTGTACGGGGTGTAGTATTTTTTGTAATAGAGGGTTTAGTTTTTTTATGGATGAATTTTTAGAGTTTTTATGGTTAATGGTTTTGTGTTATTTTTTGGGTATGAGAGTCTTGGGTTTATGGGGCTGGGGATTAGGTTATATTGAGGATGAGGGTTCATAGTTTTTTAGGGATTATTATATAGGTTTTTTGGGGTTTATGGGTTATATTTTTTTAGTATGAGGTTTTTGGGTTCAATTATTTCTTTGTATGAGGGTTGAGTGTTTTCTAGGGCTAAGGATTCAGTGGTTTTGGGATAAGCGATCTTGGTTTTTCAGGGATGAGGGTTCAGTGTTTTTTGAGACTTACTGATTAATTTTTTTAGGCGGTGTGTTTAGTGTTTTTTGGGGCTAAGTGCTTAGTTTTTTTACTGAGGGTTTTGGGTTTTGGGCCTTATGGTTTAGGGATATTTTATCATGAGGGTTGAGTGTTTTTTGGTGCTATTTATTGACAGTTTCTTAGGGCTGAGAGTTTATAGTTAGTTTGGGAATGTGTATTGTGTGTTTTGGGGGGATGTGTGTTTAGGGTTATAATGTCTTAGGCTTTAGGTTTTATGGGGTTATGGTTTGAGTATTTTTTGCGTATGGGTTTTTTAGGGATGGGGGATTAGAGTTTTTTCGGAGTCGGTTGTTTACAGTTCATTGAGGATGATGGTTTATGTTTTTTGGGGATGGGGGTTTAGGTGTCTTGGGGGTTTTGGATTTAGGGTTTTTTTGGGATGAGGGTTTAGGGATTTTTGGGGTTGGGGGTTTATTGATTCACGGGGTTGAAGGTTTAGTGTTTATTGGGGGTGAGGGTTTACAATTTTTTGGGGTGAGTGTTTAGGGTTTTTTGGGACTCATTTTATAATGTTTTTTGTGATGATTTCTTAGGTGTTTTCTTATGATGAGGTTTTAGGGGACTTTTGATTTTAGGGTTATGTTTTTTAGAGGATAGAGGTTTAGGGTTTTTTAGAGATGGGGGTTTAGGGTTTTTTTGTGGTTGAATGTTATGATTTTATTGGGTATGAGGGTTTAAGTTTTTTGGGGTGTGAGGGATTAGGGTTTTAGGGGATGTAGGTTTAGTATTTTTGGGGGATGAGGCCATTGTTATTTTTTTGGCTATGAGATTATGTGTTTTAGGGTTAAGGGTTTTATGTTTTCTGGCTGATTGTTTATGGTTTTTGGGTGTTGAGGGTTAAGGGTTTTTCGGGGATTATTTTTTAGATTTTATGGTTATAAGGGATTAAGGATTTTTATGGATGAGGTTTTAGGGTTTCCTTAGGATAAGTGTTATATATTTTGTGGTTGAGGATTTAGGGATTTTTGGTCTGAGGTTTTTGGGGTTTTTGGGAAGTAGGTTATGGGGGTTTTTGGGGGCTGAATGTTTATGGTTTTTTGGGGAGGAAGGTTTATGGTTATTTTGGTTACATGGTATAGGGGTTTTTTGGAATAGAATTAAAGAATTTTTAGGGATGAGGGTTTTGTGGTTTCGGGATAAGGGTTTAGGGGGTTTGGTGGATGAGGGTTTAAGGTTTTTTAGGATGTGGATTTAGGGATTTTTTGGGGGATGAGGGTGGAGGTTTTTTGGGGGATAATGTTTTAGGTTTTTCTAGGGATAAGAGTTTCTAGTTTTTTTGGGGATAGGGGTTTAAATTTTTTGGGGTTGATACTTTACTGTATTGTAGGGATAATGGTTTGGAGTTTTTTGGGATAACCATTAAGGTGGTTTTGGGAATGAGGGTTTAGGGGATTTTTAGCTGAGGGTTTATGGTTTTTTTGTGACAAGGGGGTTAGGGTGACTTTTGATTAGGGGTTTTTGGGTTTTTGGGGAAGAGTATTTTGGTTTTTTTGTGATGACGGTTTAGGGGTTTTTGAGGATGAGGTTTTATGGTTTTCAGGGTATGTGGTCTTAGGTTTTTTGGAGATAAATTTTTTGGGGGTTTTGGGGTAGGGATATTCGGGTTGATGTTTTATTTATTTTTGGGGCTTGGGGTTTAGGGAATTTGGGGACAAGGGTTTCTGGTTTTTTAGGAATGGGGGTTTGATTTTTTTAGGTTATAGTGATTGTGGGTTTTTATCGTTGTCATTTTAGTAGTTTTTGTGGATGAGGGTTAATGGTTTTTAGGGGATGTGGGTTTTTGTGGGACATGGTTTTGAGAGTTCATGGATTTTTGCAGCTAAGGGTCCTGTGGTTTTTATGTATGAGAGTCTAGTACATTTTTAGGGTCGAGTGCCAAGGGTTTTTTGGGTCTTAGAGACTATGGTTTTTTGGTGATGATTTTCTAGGGCCTTTTCGGTCGAGGGTTTAATGTTTTTGGGGGGTGAGGTTCTAAGGTTTTTTTGGGGTTGAGAGTCTAGGGTTTTTTGGTTTTGAGGGTCTCGAGTTTTATAGGGAAGAGGGTATAGGGTTTTGGGGGGTTAGGGATTATCGTTTTTTGTTACATTGGGTATTGGGTTTTTTGGAGCTCAGATATTAGATTTTTTGGTCCGAAGTATTTAGAGTCTTTTTTTGGATGTGGGTTCGTGTTTTTTTTTTGCCAGAGGGTTTAGGGTTTTTTGGGGTCATGGGTTTAGGAAAGTTTGGGGTTGATGGTTTAAGGTATTTTATGGTAGAGGGTATAATTTTGGTGGGGATGAGGGTTTATGGTTTTTTGGGACTGGGGGTTTAGGGTTTTTTGGGGTAAAAAATTTTGTCTTTTTTGAGGGTTTCGGTATTTTGGGGGAAGAGGGTTTATAGTTTCATGGTTCTAAGGTTTTAGGGTTTTCAGGGTTGAGTGTTTAGTGTTTTCTAGATGTTAGGGTTCCGGGTAATTGTGGGATGATATTTTAGTATTTTGGGGATTAGGATTTATGAGTTTTGGGAAAAGGTTTTAGCGATTTTTATTCTATGTGTTTATATTGTTTTGGGGCTAAGGGTTTATAATATTTTTTGGATTTAATATTTAAGGTATTTTGGGGCTTAGGTTTTGTGGTTTTTTGGGGCTGAGGGTTTAGGGTTATTTAGGAATTTGGATTTATGAATTTTTGTGATGGGGGTATGGAGTTATTTGTGGTGGAGGTTTAAAAGATTTTATAGGGCTGATAGTATTATTTTTTGTTGTGGGTGGAATTTGTTTTCATCATTGGTGTTTAGGGTTTTTAGGGATTAATGTTGAATGTTTTATGGGTCTGAGGGTTTAGGATTATCTGGGGATGAGGGTTTGGGATTTTCTGTGGATGAGGGTTTAGTATTTTTGGGGATTCTGTTTTAGATATTTCTGGTGATGATAGTTTAGGTTTTTATAGGTATATGGGTTTAGGGTTTCCTAGAGTTGAGGATTAATGGTTTTTTGGGATGAGGATTTAGGGTTTTTTGGGGCTAAGGGTTTAGGGTTTTATATGGTTGAGTGTTTAGAGATTTTTGGGGATGAGGGTTGAGGGTTATCTAAGGCTAAGGGATTTTTATGGATGGGGGTTGAGGGATTTTTGGGTATGAGTGTTTGGTTGGTTTTAATCATATGGGGTTTGAGGGTTTTTACAGGCTTAGTTTAGAGGGATTTTGGGGTTTTGGGTTTAATTTTTTGGGTTATAGGGATTATTATTTTTTGGTCTTGAGGGTTTTGGATTTTTTTATCATTTGGGATAATGGTTTCAAGAGAAGGAGAGTTTAGGGTTTTGTAGGGTAAGAATTTTTGTGGGTATTTACGGGTTTTAGGGATGTTGTATTATAGGTTTTGGGTTCTGAGGGTTGTGTTTTTAATGAGGCTAAGGGTTTAGGGTTTTCTAGGGCAGAGGGTTAAGGGTGTTTTGGAGATGAGGGTTTATAATTTTCTTGGGATAAGGGTGTAGTGTTTTTTGAAGCTGAGGTGTAGTGGATTTTTAGTGCCGAGGGTTTAGTATTTTTGTGGATAAGAGTTTAGGGATTGTGGAGTTGTGGGATTACAGTTTTCTAGGGCACAATTTTTTGGTTTTTTTGGGGATGAGGGTTTATGTTTTTTCAGGGATGAGGGTTCAATATTTCTTAGTTATGGGGTTTACTGTTTTTTAGTGATGAGGGTTTTGGATTTTTTTAGGAGGTGGATTTTGGGTTTCTAGAGTTTTTTGGGGAAGTGTATTTAAGGATTTATAGGGTATCGGGTTTAGGGTTTTTATGTGCCTTTTGGGTTTTTTGGGGTTGTGGGTTATGGTATTTTGGGGTTGAGGGTTTTGGGTTTTTTGGGAAAGGGGGTTCATGTTTTTTTGGATGAGGATTCAGGTTTTGTGGTGCAGATCATTCCATGGATTTGGGGAATAGGTTTTTGGGATTTTTAGGGATAAGTGTTTTGGGATATTTGGGGTTGAGGGTTTAGGGTTTCTTGGGCATGAGTGTTTAGGTTTTTTTGTGATCACTATTCACGTTTCTTTGGGATGGGGGTTTTGGGTTTTTGGGGATACATGTATACGGTATTTTGGTGCTTAGACTTCATGGCTTTTTTGAGTTGAGTGTTTATTATATTTGGGGTTGTGGTTTTATGTTCTTCAGGTTTTATGTATTGGATTTTACTTGGGTATGAGGGAATAATCTGTTTTTGGGATGAGGGATCATGGATTTTTTGGGATGAGGGCTCATCAGTTTTCTAGGTTACGGATTTAAGACTTTTGGTGGATAAGTGTTGAGGAAATTTTGGAGCTGATTGTTTATGATTTTTTATGGGCTCTGGGTTACATGACTTTTATGGCCTAGGGATGTATGTTTTTTGGAGAATGGGTTTGATCTTTATTGTGCTAATGATTGGTGGTATTTTACTACTAAACACTGTTTTTTTTAATGAGGGTTGAGGGATTTTTGAGTCTGAGGGTTTAGGTTTATTTGGAAAAAAGGGTTTAGGGTTAATTGGGGTTGAGGTTTTTTTAGGGAATAGGGTTAGTGGGTATTCGGGGTTTTGGGTTGAGGGTTTTTTGAGAAAATGGGTTTAGGGTTTTGGGGGGCTAACGATTTAGGGTTTTTTTTTGGTTTTCTGGGTAGATGGGTTTTGGGGGATAATGGTTGATGGTTTTTGTGGATGAGGGTTGAGTGTTCTTTGGGTATGTTTTTGAGTGTGTTTTAGGTATGAGGGTAGAGGTTTTTTTGGTGTTTGGTTGAGGATTTTTCATGATGAGGGTTTAGGGGTTTTGGAGATGAGGGTTTAGTGATTTTTGGGTAGGAAGGTTGAAGGTTTTTTGGGATGATGGTTTAAGAATTTTTGTGATTGAGGGGTTTTTTTCTTTGGGATTAGGGATTATCATTTTGGGGGCTATGTGTTGAGTATTTTTTGGGGTTGAAGGTGGAGTAATATTTAGGGATGAGATATTTTCGTTTTTTGGGGTTGTGGGTTTTTGGTTTTTGGATTTTAGGGTTTAGGGTGTTTTGGGGATGATGATTGAGGGTTTTGGTGTGATTAGGGTTGTATGTTTTTTAGGAATGAGGGTTGAGGTTTTTGGGGGGGTGAGGGATTTGGGTTTTTGGGGCTGATGGTTGATGGTTTTTTGGGGCAGAGGATTTAGGTTTTTTTTGGGGAAAAGTGTTTCAAATTATTTGGGGCTGGGAGATTAGGATATGTTGGGTTGATTGAATATGCTTTTTAGGGTTGAGGGTTTAAGGGTTTTTAGGGGTGAGGGTTTATGGATTTTGGAGTATCATCATTTAGTGTTTTTACGGACAACAATTTAGGTTTTTTAGGATGGGGGTTTACGGTTTTTTTGGTTGAGGGTTGGGTGTTTTTTGGGGATGAGGGTTGAGATTTTTTGGGGGATGAGGGTTGGGTATATTTTTGGGGATGAGGGTTATAGGTTATCTTAGGGCTGAGAGTTGAGGGTTTATTTGGGTTTGATGGTTTGTGGGTGATTTTTTTCTGGATAAGGGATTAGGTTTTTTGGGGATGATTGATAGGGTGTTTTGGGGCAGAGGTTTAGGGTTTTTTTGGGGCGAGGGTTTAGTTTTTTTTTGTGATGGGTGTTTTTTTTATTGTGGGGATGGTGTTTTTGGGTTTTTGGGTATGCGGTTCATGGTATTTTTGGGTATATGTTTTTTTTATGGGTGTAGTGGGTTGAGGGTTTTTTGGGGTTGCCTGTTGAGGGTTTTCTATGTATGATGGTTGATTTTTTTTTGGGGGAAAGGGGTTTAAGGTTTTTTGGGGCTGTAGGTTGAGGGTTTATTTGGTGGATGATGGATTAGGTTTTTAGGGGGTTTAGGTTAGAGGATTTTTTAGGGATAAGGTATAATGTATTTTAGTTCTTAGGGTTGATGGTTTTTTGGGGGGTTAGGGCAAAGGATCTTTTGGTGTTGTGGGTTGATGGATTTTTTTTCTGAGGTTGTGTGTTAAATTTTTTATGGGATTGATGACTTAGCATTTTTTGGGATAATGGATTTTAGTCTTTTTAGGACGAGGGATTTATTTTTTTTGGTGATGTGTGTTTAAGATATTGGGGATAAGGGTTTTGGGTATTTTTGATTGATGGAATAGGTTATATTTGGGGTGAGGATTTATGATATTTTGGGGATGAGTGTTTTGGTTATTTGCAGATGAGGGTTTAGGGTTTTTTGGGGTTGCGTTTTAGGGGTTTTCGGGTTTAGGATTTATGGTTATTTTGGGTTGATGGTTTTGGGTTTTTTGGGGTGTAGAGTTTAGGGTTTTAGGGATAAGGGTTGAAGATTTTTTTTGTTTGAGGTTTGAGGGTTTTTGGGGTGAAGGGTTTAGGTTTTTGGGGATGATGGATTAGTGTTTTATGGTGATGTGGGTTGATTTTTTGTTGGTATTAAGGTTGGGGTTGTTTGGGGCTAACTGTTTTGAGTTTTTGGTGGTTGATGGTTTAGGTTTCTATTGGGAAAAAGTGTTGAGGGATTTTTAGAGATAATGGTTGATTTTTTTTTAAGGACGAGGGTTGAGAGTTTTTTGGGGTTGAGGGTTTATAATTTTTTGGGGAGATGGGTTTTGGGGTTTTTGGGGATTGGGGTTTCGGGCTTACATGGGAAATTTGTTTAGGGTTTTTTGGATGAGGTTTGAGGGTTTTTTGGGGATACAATTTTAGTGTTTTTCGGGGTAGAGTGTTTTGGGTTTTTGGGAATAAATGTTTTAGTTTTTTGGGTAGATGGTTGAAATATTTTTTGGGCTTAGTGATGATGGTTTTTTATGGATGAGGGTATTTTGGTCTGGTGGGGATAATTGTTTAGGATTTTTTAGGGTTTTGGGTTTAGTGTTTTTGTGTATTCGGGTTTAGGGTTATTGGATCTGATTGTTTAGATCTTTTTGGGTCTCAAGGTGTATGGATTTTTGGGATATGGGTATAGGGATTTTGGGATAAGGTTTTATGGTTTTTTGGTATAAGGGGTCGAAGATTTTTGGGTGTGAGGTTTTATAATATTTTTGGGATCAAGGATTATGGTTTTTTTGGCCCAAGGTTTGGTAGTTTTTTGCGCTGAGGGTTGCAGGTTTTTGGGGTATAAGGGTTTAGGGTTTATTTTGGGATGATGTTTTAGAGTTCGTGGGGTTGAATTTTGGGTTTTTTATGTCCAAGGTATTATGGTTTTTATTGATAAGGGATGATGGTTTTTAGGGATTTGGGTTTAGGGTTTTTTGGGCCTTAGGATTTTGGGTTTTTTGAGACTAAGGATTGAGGGGTTGTGGGGATGAGGGTTCACTATTTTTTTCCCTAAGAGATCCATATTTTTTATTATGGGTGTTTAAGGTTTGTTTTGGACTGAGAGGTCATGGTGTTTTAGGGAAAAATGTTATGGGATTTTTGGTTCTAGAGGTTCTTGGTTTTTTTGGGCTAAGGGTTCAATGTTTTTTATGATTGAGGGTCTAGGTTTTTTAGGGATGATAGTTGAGTGTTTTTTTGTGTAGGAGGTTTTACAGTTTTTGTGAGAATAGAAATTAAGGCTTTTTTAGCACAAGTTTTAGGGTTTTGGGGGGACGGAGGTTTTTAGTATTTTATGGACGTGGGTTAGTGTTTTTTATGTTTGAGGGTTTATGGTTTTTTGGTGACGAGGTGTAGGGTTTTGGGGGGATCAAGGATTAGGGTTTTCTAGGGATAAGGTTTCATGGTTTTGGGGGATTGGGGATCATGGTTATTTAGGGGTGTGGGTTCAAGATTTATTTGTGGATGTGCGATCATTATTTTTTAGTGATGGGAGTTTAGGTATTTTAAAGGATAAGGGTGAAGAGACTTTTTATGGATGAGGGATCAAGTTTTTTTTGGGGTTGAGGGTTAATGGTTTACTGTGGATGATGGTTGAGGGTTTTTTGGGTATGTGGTTTGAGGGTTTTATAGTTTTGAGAGTTCAGGGTTTTCTGGGGCTATGGTTTCCTAGTTTTATGGGGCACATGGTTTAGGGTTTTTTAGGGCTGTGAGTTTAGGGTTTTTTGAGGAAGAAGGTTCAAAAAAATTTAGGGTGGTGGGATCTGGTTTTTTGGGATGATATTTTAGGGATTTTTTGGATGAAGGTTCAATGTTTTATCGGGATGAGTGTTTTGGGGTTTTGGGAATAATATTTTAGGGGTTTTTTGGAAGAGAGTTTAGGGTTTTTTTGGGTTCTAAGTGTTTAGGGATTTTGGGGGCTCAAAGATTTGGCCATTTTGGGATAAGGGTTTAGGGGTTTGGGGGAGTATGGTTTAAGGGTTTTAGGGGATGAATTTTTATGTCTGATTGGGGATAAGTGTTTAGAACTTTTGGGGAAGATGTTTTTTGGAAATTTTGGATAAGGGTTTGGAGTTCCGTGTGGATGGGGGTTTAGATATTTTTGGGTATATGGTTTATGATTTATTTTGGATTTGTGTTTATGGATTTTTTGGTTTGATGGTGTAGGAAATTTGAGGCTAAAGGATTTTTTGATTTTGGGATTAGGGTTTAGTGTTTTCTGGGGAGTAGGGTACAATATTTTTTGGGTGTGAGGGGTTTCAGTTATATAGGGATGAAGTTTTAGTGGTTTTTCTATTTAGTGTTTATTTGTTTTTCATGTTGAGGGATTATTTTTTTGGTCTGAGGGTTTAGGGGTTTAAGGGATGAGTGTTTTATATTTCTTGGAGGTGGGGGTTTAGAAATTTTATTGGATGAGTATTTAGGGATTTATGGGGATTTGGGTTTACGATTTTGTTGGATAAGGTTTTTTCATTTTTTTTGTCTTAGGGTTTTGGGGTTTTTCAGATGAAGGTTTTGGGGTTATGAGGTTGAGGGTTTGAGGATTTAGGGTTTTGGGGGGATGAGGGTTTAGTGGCATTGGGGTAATAGGGTTTTGGTTTTTTGGGTATTTGGTTTTTGGTTTTTATTGGATGTGGGTTTAGGGGTTTTTACGGATGAGGGTTGAGGTTTTTTTATTGACGGTTAACAATTTTTTAGGGATAAGGGTTTAATGTTTTTTGGGATGAGGGTTTAGGGGTTTTTGGGGTTTTGGGTTGTGGTTTTTTATGTGTGAAATTTTGAGTTTTTTTATTGAATATGATAAGGTTTTTGGGGGATGAGGTCTGAGGGATTCTTCGAGGATGATAGTTTAGGTTTTTTTTTCATCTAAGGGTTTGAGATTTTTTGGGGGATTTGGGTATACAGATTTTTTGGGATGAGGGTTTGGGGTTTTTTTTTGATTGTTCAGGGTTTTTCTTACCGACTATCTTGGGTTATTTGTGGTTTAGGATTTAGGGTTTCTTGGGGTTGACCATTTTAGTATTTTGGGGGTTAAGGATTTAGTTTTTCTTGGGGTGAGGGTTTATTGTTATTTCATACTGATGGATGATGGTTTTTAATGATTATGGTTGAGTGTTGTTCATGGATTATGGTTTATGATAATTTGGGGTTGATTGTTGAAGATTTTTTTAGGTTTATGCTTGTGGTTTTTTGGGGGAAGAGGGTTGAGCTTTTTTGGGGGATGAGAGTCGAGGGTTTTTTCTAGATGATGGTTTAGGGATTTTGGGGGATGAAGGTTTAGTGTTTTTTTGGGATGAGGGTTTAGGGTTTTTGGGGGTATGGGATTAGGGGATTTTGGGGAAAAGGGTTTAACATTTTCTAGTACTGAGGGATTAGTGTTTTTATTGGCTGATGGTTTAATTTTTTGGGTGGATAAGGGTTTATGTTATTTCAAGGCTATGGGTTCAGAGTTTTTGAGGGATAAGGGTTGATATTTTTTGGGTTTCAAGGTTTATTTCCTCTGGTGACTTGGGGTTTAGGGTTTATTACAATCATCATTTGAATTTTTTTGTGAGGGTTGAGGGTTTTGGGGTGCTATATTTTGAGAATATCATTAAAAAGAGGATTTAGTGTTTTTTGGGATGAGGGTTGAACATTTTTTGGGGATGAGGGTTTATCATTTATCATGGATGAGGGTTGGGGTTTTATTAGGGATGAGGGTTGAGATTTTTGTGGGGGATGAATTTTTAGGTTTTAGTGGGTTAAGGGTTTATGGGATTTTTGGAATGAGGGATTTGGTTTTTTAGGTGATGAGGGTTTGAGGTTATTTTCGGCAAGGGGTTTTGGGGTTTTGGGACTATTTGATTCCTATTTTTTGAGGCTAATGGTAATTTTTTGGAGAGTAGGGTTTAAGATTATATAGGTATGAACGATTAGGGTATTCTCAAATAAGGCTTTAGGGTTTCTTATTTATTAGGTTTTTTGGGTTTTCTTGGGCTGAGGTTTTATGGATTTCTATGGCTATGTATTTAGAGAATATTATGGACAATTTTGTATGGTTTTTTTGGGGATGATGGTTGAGTATTTATTGTGGTAGGGAAATGAGGGTTTTTTGGGGCCCTAGTTTTTAGGGTATTTTAGGGATGAAGGTTTAGGGTTTTTTGAGATGATTGTTGATGGATTTTTTAGGCTGATTATTGAGGGTTTTTTGTGGATATAGGTTTTACGATTTTTTGGACTAAGGGTATAGGGTTTTTAGGGATCATAGTTGCATTTTTTTTGGTATGAGGATTGAGGGTTTTTTGGGATATGTTTTGAGGGCTATGGGGGGGGTAACAATTTAGGTTTTTTTGGAAATTATTGTTTAGGGTAATTTGGGGATAAGTTTTTAGTGGTTTTTGGGCTGAGGTTGTTGTGTTTAGGTTATGAGTGTTGACAGGTTTTTTGGGGTCAAGGGTTTAGCATCTTTAGGGACTAATGGTTTATGGTTTTTTAGGTCTCAAGGTTCAGGGTTTTTGGGATTGATGGTTGAGAGTTTTTTGGGGAAATGGATTGAGGTTTTTTTGGGATGGGGTATAAGGGTTTTGGGGGGATAAGTGTTTAGGGGTTTTTCAGGGATGAGGGATTAATGGTTTTTTGGTAAAGGGTTTAGTTTTTTTAAGGAATGGGGTTTAGTGGTTTTTAAGGTCAAGGGTATTGGGATTTTTAGGGCTGAGGGTGTTATGTTAATTGTGGATGATGGTTTAGGGTTTTTTGGGTCGGGTGTGGTTTTAGGGTTTTTTTGTGTTGTTCGTGTAGGTGATTTTGGTGTTGAGGGTTACATGTTTTTTCGAGATAAGGATTTATGGTTTTTTAAGGATGAGGTTTGAGGGTATTTGGGGATTTGTATTGAGGGTTTTATGGGGATAAGGGTTTAGGGTTTTTGGGGGATGCAGGTTTAGGGTTTTGGGGCATAGGGTTTATGGTTTTTTAGGCATGAGGGTTCATGGATATTTTAGGGATGAGGATTCATGGTTTTTTGAGGATGAATGTCATGGGTTTTTGGGGTTGATGATTTTGGATTTTTTTATGATGGTTTTTTTTGGGATGATGCTAAAAGATTTTTGAGTCTAAGGATTCCGAGTTTTTTTGGGCTCAGTTTTTATGGTTTTTAAGGGCGGTTGGTCGTGGTTTTTTCAACTGATGTTCGAAGGTTTTTGCGGGATATGGGTTTATGGTTTTTTGAGATGAGGGTTGACAATTTTTATGGGATAATTGTTCCATTTTTTTATGGATTCAGATTCATCATTGTTTGGGGATGATGGTTTCGGTTTTTTTCGATGCTGTGTTCGTAGTTTTTTAATAATGAGAGTTTAGGGTTTATTTGGGATGGGGGTTCAGGGTTTGTTGTGGCAGAGGGTTCAGTATTTTTTGGAGCTATGTGTTCAAGGTTTTTGGTGATATGGGAAAATGGTTTTTCAGGGCTGGGTGTAAAGTGTTTTAGGAGGCTAGGGGTTTCATGCTTTTGGGTTTGGGGGTTACAAGATTTTTTGGGGTGAGGGTTTATGGTTAAAGGGTTTTTTAGTGATAAGGTTTCAATATATTTTTTAGAAATGGGATTTGGGATTTTTGGGGATGAGGGTTAATGGTTTCTTATGGATGACATTTTAGAGGTTTTAGGTGTTGTGGGTTTGGGTTTTTTGTGCAGGGGGTTTAGGGATTTTTTGTGGTCATGGGATTATATATTTTGGTACTAATGGTTTATGGATTTTGGTGATGAGTTTTGTGGGAGGGTTTTTGTGTCAAGTGTTTAGGGGTATTAGGGTTGATGGTTTTGGGATTTTTCGGGCTAACCGTTTAGGGGTTTTGTTGCTAAGGCTTTATGAATTTTTGGGATTATGGTTTAGAGTTTTCTAGGTCTGAGATTTTGGGAAATTTTGGGGATAGGATTTATGGATTCTTGGGGATGTGAGTTTATGTATATGGGGATGATGGGTTTGGGATTTGGGGGGCTTCAGGATTATGTATTTTTGGAGTTGAGTGTTTTGGTTTTTTGGGGAAAGGGTTTAATGTGTTTTGTGGTTCAGTGTTTAAGAATTTTTTTGGGATAATGGTTTAGGTGTTTTGGGGATGATGATTTTACAGTGTTGTTTTCTATGGATTTAGTTATTTTTGGGACTGAGGGTTCAGTGTTTTTTTATGATGAGGGCTTAGGTTTTTTTGGGGTTGAGTGGTTTTTGGGTTTTCTAAGGCTGTGGGTTATGGATATTCAAGGTTGAGGGTTTAATGTTTTTTTGAGGATTTGGGTTTAGGTGTTTTGGGGGATGAGGTTTTAGGATATTTTTTGGGAATGGGGGTTTAGGGTTTTATTATGCTAAAGTTTTAGGGTTTTTTTTGGAGAGAATGGTTTAGGGTTTATTAGGGTTGAGGATTTAGGGTTCTTTTTTGAGATCATGATTTAGGGTTTTCTAGTGATGAGGGTTTATGGGGTTTTTTAGTAGAGGGTTGTGGTTTTAGGGGTAAGTGTTTAGGGGTTTTTTGAGGATGAGTGTTTGGGGGATTTTTTTGGACTAAGGGTTTAGGTTTGGGGGGGGAAGAGTGTTTAAGCTTTTTTCCTGAGGTTTCGGGGTTTTTTTCACTGATGGTTTCCAGTTTTTTGAGGGGAAGAGGGTTTTTGGATTTGAGAACTAATGGTCTATCGTTTTTTGGAAATAAGTGTTTTGGTGTTTTGAGGGATGAGGTTTAATGGATTTTGGGGATTTGGGTTTTGTGTGGGTTTTTCTTGACTAAAGGTTTAGGGTTTTCTGTGGATGAGGTTTTCTGGTTTCTTAGGGTAGAGAATTTATAATTTTATATGGAAAAGGTTTTAGGATTTTCTAGTGATGAGGGTCTTAGGTTTTTTTGGGTTGAGGGTTTAGGGTTATTGGGGGCTGAGAGTTTAGAGTTTTTTGGGGATGATAGGTTCGGGATTATGTGGTATAAGGGATTAGGGTTTTTAGGGATGATAGAATAGGGTTTTTGGTGGAAGAGATTATAGGGTTTGGGGGTGAGGTTTTAGGGTTTTTTTGATTGAGGGTTTAGGGTTTTTTGAGATGTGGGTTTTTGGTTTTTTGGGGATGAGGGTTTATTATTTCTTTGGAGAAGGGTTTATAGTTTTTTGGTGCTGATTACATAGATATTTTTGGGAATGAGGGTTTCGGGTTTTTTTGGGATGAGGATTTTGGGTTTTTAGAGTGATGAGGGTTTATGGTTTTCTGGGGAATGAGGTTTATTATTTTTAGGGGTGAGTGTATATTGTTTTTTGGGGCTAACGGTTTCATGTTTGTGGGGTTGTGGGTTCATTATTTTTTCAGGATGTGCCTTATTGGTTTTTTAGGGATGAGGGTTAATGTTTTTATAGGGATAAGGGTTCAAGTTTTTTTGGGGATGTGGGGTTTTTTTAAAGAAGAGAGTTTAGTGTTTTCTAAGGCCAACAGTTTAGGGTTTTTTGGTATAAATGTTTAGGGTTTTTTAGAGCGTAGGGTTTATTTTTTTTAACCCGAGGGTTTATAGTTTTTTGGATAAATGATTAGGGTTTATTACGGCTAAGAATTTATTGTTTTTTTAGGTTTGATGTTTTTTCGGGGGATGAGGGTTTGGATATTTTATGGATGAAGGTTTTGGTTTTTTTGGGGATGAGATCGTAGGAATTTTTTGGGATGAGGGTTTTTGGTTTTTTAGGGATGAGGGTAATGGATTCCTTAGGAATAAGTTTTGTGAAAAATGGTTTAGGTGTTTTTGGGTTTGTGGGTTCAATTTTTTTGGGGCAGAGGATTCATGAATATTTTGGTGCTAAGTATTCAGGGGTTTTTTGCTGAGGGTATTGGTATTTTTGGGGATGATGGATTATTTTTTGGGGGGGCTCAGGGTTGAGGGTTTTTTTGGGTGCCAGGTTCAGGGTTTTTTGGTGCTGAGGGTATAGGTTTTTTGGGGCTGAGCGTTTAAGGTCTTTTGCGGATGATGGTTGAAAGTTATTTTGGGCCAAAGGTTCAGGGTTTTGGTGGATTTTCATTGAGGGGGTTTTATAGGATACGGTTTTTGTGTTTTTTATAGATGTGGGTTCTTGCATTTTTGGGGTTGAGGGTTTTCTGATTTTTGAGGTTGAAGGGTCTGGATTTATTGGGGTTGAGTGTTCATGGTTTTTTTGGGCCGAGTGTTCTGGGTATTCTTGGGATAACAGTTCAGGTTTTTTTGAGCTATTTGCTTATAATTTTTTGGGGATGATTTTAAATTGTTTTTTGGGATGATGTTTTGGGGTTTGTTTTGGGATAATTGTTCATGGTTTTGAGGGTAGAAGAAACTGGGTTTTCAGGGGCTGAGGGTTCCTTGTTTTTTAGGGAAGATGGTTCGGGATTTTTTGAGTATGAGGGTTCAGGTATTTTGGGGATGAGTAATTAGTGTTTTTTGGGGAAGAGTGTTCATGGTTTTTAGGGATGTTGGTTTAGTGGTTTTGGTGTATGTTGGATTTTGGGTTTTGGGGTAGAGGGATTGGAATTTTTTAAGGATAGGTGAATCGTGTTTTTTCTACTGAGGGAATATGGATTTTATGGTAGTGGGTTTTGAGGATTTTGGGATTATTGTTTTGGGTATCAGGGAGGAGGGTTTATGTATTTTTGGGGATAAGTTTTTAGGGGTTTTTTGGATGAGAGTTTTTTGTTTTGGGGACAAGGTTTTAGATTTTTTTAGGTCTAATGGTTTAGAGAATTTTGGATCCATGTGGTTATGGATTTGGGACTCTAATTTTATGGATTTTGGGGCAGAGGGTTTAGGTATTTGGGGGCTAAGTGATCAGGAATTTTTGGGGATAAGGGATTAGATTTTTTGTATATAAGGGTTTAGTTATCTTGGGGTTTAGGTTTTAGAGGTTTTGGGGTATGAGGGTCATGTTGCTTTAGAGATAATTGTTTTTGGGTGATCGAGTATCTGGTTTAAGGGGGATTGGGGTTTAGAGTTTAGGTTTTTGGGGGATCAGAGTTTAGGTTTATTTGGGAAGAGGGTTTTGGGGGTTATCGGGGATAAGGGTTATTGGTTATTAGGGATAAGAGTTTAGTATTGTTCATGGATGGTGGTTTACGGGTTTTTGGTTCTGAGGGTTCAGGTTTTTTTGTGGATGAGGGTTTAGGGTTTTGTGATTATAATATTTTAGTTTTTCATTTCGATTGTGGTTTTTTTTGTTTATTGGGACTGAGGGTAAATTGTTTTTTGGAGCTATGGACTTAGGGTTCTTTAAGGATGAGGGTTTAGTTGGGTTTTCAGGTGAGTGTTTGGGGTTTTTTGAGGATGATAGTTTAGGGGATTTTTTGGGATTAGGTTTTTTTGGTATTTAGGGATGATGGTCTATGGTTTTAGAGGCTGAGGTTTTAGGTTTCTTTTTTGGTGAGTTTTTAGTGTTTTTTCATATATATTATGATTTTGGAGGATGATGGTTTGGTGTTTGGGGCATGAGGTGTTAGGTTCTTTTGGGTATAATGGTTTAGATATTTTGGTGTTGTTGGTTTTCTATTCATTTCTATTGAGGGATTATTTTTTTCTAGTAATGAGGGTTTTGGGTTAATTGGGGATAATATATTAGGGTTTTTTATGGATAAGGGTTTAGTGTTTCGGTGGTATGAGGGTTTAAGGTTTTTTGGGGATAATTTTTTAAGGGTTTTGGGGAAGAGTGTTTATGGATTTTGTGGGATCGAGGTTTAGGACGGATGGGGGATGAGGGTTTAGGTTTTTTTTTGCCTTAGAGTCTGGGTTTTTTTAAGGATATGGGATTAGGGTTTTGTCGGTTTAGGATTTAGGGTTTTTCTAGTTGGGGGTTTAGGGTTTTTTAAATAAGGGTTTTGGTTTCCTTTTGGTATGAGGGTTTGGTGTATTTTGGGTCTACGGGTTTCGGAATTTTTGGTGATGATCCTCCTTGGTTTTTCTGTGGATGAGGGTATAGTGTTTATTGGAATGAAGGTTGAGGGTTTTTTGAAGCCGAGGCATTAGGGATTTTAGGGTTTTGAGGTTTTATGGGTTTTTAGGTATGATTACTAATGGTTTTTTTCTATGTGTTTTGTGTTTTTTGGTGTTGAGGGTTCATTTTTTGGGTTTAGGGTTTTGATTTTTTTGGGTATAATCCTCCAGGGTTTTTTATGGTTGAGGGTTGAAGGTTTTTTGGGTCTAAGGGGTTAAGGGTTTTTTGTGGCTGATGGATGAGGGTTTTTTGGAGTCGATGGTTTAGGATTTTTTAGAGATGTGAGATTCTAGTTTTTTAGGGATAAGTGTTTAGAGGCTTTGGGGATGAGGGTTTAGTGTTTTTTTTAAGTGATTAGACTTTTTGGTTGAGTTTTGAAGGTTTGGGGGGGTTGAGTGCTTAGGGTTTTTAAGGCCAAGGGTTAATGTTTTTTTAGGGATAAGGTTTCAGGGATTTTAAGGGATGAGGGTTTAGGGATTTTGGGTCACATTGTCAATGGTTTTTTGGGATTTGGCATTTATTGTTTTTTTGGGCCTGAGGGTTACGGTTTTTAAGGGATTAGGTTTTTATTTTCTTATTGATTAGGATTTTATTGGGATTAAGCGTTTAGGATTTTGGGGGATTATGTTTTTGGGTTTCAGTGATGATGTATTAGGGTATTTAAGGGTTCAAGGATAAGGATTTTGGGTGTATAATGGTGTTTGTTTTATTAGGGCAAAGGGTTTGGGGATTTTTAGGGTTGAGATTTTATAAGTTTTTCAATCTAATGGGATAGGTTTATTCGAGATGATTTTTTAGGGTTTTTGGGATGAGGGTTTAGGTGTTTTTAGGGATGAGGGTTTAGTTTTTTGGTTTCTGAAAGATTACAGTTTTTGGGATGAGGATTTAGTGTTTTTTATAACAGTTTTGGGTTTTGGGGGTTGAGTTTATTGTTTTTTTTAGGGATAGGGATTTAGATTATTTGGGGTTAAGGGTTTTTTATTTTTGGGACAGAGGGTTTAGTGTTTTTTGGAGATTAGGGTTTAGGGAATTTAGGGGTTTTGGGTTTCCGGTATTTTGGGGATGAGGATTTAGTATTTTTGGGGATGTTGGTTTTGGGTTTTTTATGAGGGTTTATGATTTTTATGTTCAATGGTATTTTATTTTTTATGGAAAAGGGTTTAGGGTTTTTTGGTGTAGGCGGTTAATGGTTTTTTTGGGTTGTTGGTTTAGGATTTTTTGTGGTTGAGTGTTTAGAGGTTTTTTTGGATGGGGTGTTACGATTTTTTGGAGTAAATAATTTAAGGTATTTTTGGATGGAGGGTTTAGGGTTTTTTGTGGTAAAGGGTGTATGGATTTCTGGGGATGACAGTTCTGGATTTTTTGGGTTTGAGGATCTTGGGATCATATGGGATGGGGATTTGGGTTTTTTTGGGGTTGAGGGTCAGGGGTTCTCGAAATTTGGTTTTATGGGGGTTTGGGGGATGGCGGATTGTAAAATTTTAAGGATAAATGTTTGTGGTTTTTTTGGGATTAGGGTTTATGGGTTTTGGGGAGGAGGGTTTAAGGGGTTTTCTGTCTGAAGGCTTATAGCCTCTAAGTTTGAATGTTATAGGTTTTTTGGGTTTGAGGATTTATGGATTTTTGTGGAATATCATTTAGTGATTTTGAGGGTACACTGTTTAGGGATTTTTTAGGCAAAGTGATTAATTATTTTTTGGGAAAAGGGCATCATGGGTTTTAGGATGTTGGATGAGGGGTTTTGGTGCTAAGGATTTAGGGTTATTTGGGGAAGAAGGGTTAGGACTTTTTGTGGATGTGGGTTTTGGATTTTTTGGGATGATGGTTTGTCAATTTTTTATGTTTAGGATTTAGGTTTTTTTGGGGATGAAGATTTTGGATTTTCTAGGGTTTAGGGTTTATGGTTTTCAGTGAATTGGGTTTGGGGGTTTTGGGGGATTATGTTTTAAGGTTTTTTATTCCAAAGAGGTAGGGGTTGTTGGGTATGGTGGTTTGTGGGTTCTTCATGCTAAGGTATTAGGTGTTTTTGGCACTAATTGTTTTAGGGTTTTGAGGGATTAGGTTTTGTTTTCTATTGAGGTATTTTTGTTTTATTGATTTAGGGAGTTATGTGTTTTGGGTCTAAGGGTTTATGGGTTCTAGGGGCTAAGGGTTTTGGGTTTTTTTGGGTTTGAGTGTTTATCTTTTTTAACGATGAGGGAATACGTTTTTTTTGGGCTGAGGGTTTAGTATTTTTTGGGATGAGGGTTTTTGGGGATTTTGGGTTGAGTGTTTAAGGTTTATGTTTTTAGGGGTGATGGTTTAGGGGAATTTTGATATAATTATTTATGATTTTTGGGGGATGTGGTTTTTGGGGTTCTTTGGGGCTTAGGGATTGTGGGTTTTGGGATGAGGTTTTATGATTTTTTGTGTCTCTGGGTTTTTTGGTTTTTTAGAATTATTGATTAAGTTATTTTTTGTTTTTAGGATTAGTATTTATTTGGGATGATATTTCTGTGGGTTTTGGGTATGAGTGTTTAGTGTTTTGGGTTTTAGTGTTTAGTGTTGTTTTAGAGGTTTAGGTGTCTTTTAGGCTGAGGGTTTAGAAATTTTTTAGGGATGATATTTTTGGTGTTTTTGGGCATAGTGTTTTAGGTTTTTGGAGTTTGAGTTTTTTTGGGTTTTTTGGGATGAGAGTTTAGGGTTTTTTGGGGTTGGGGGTTTAGTGTTATTTTGATATGGATTTATGGGTTTTTTGTTCTTTTGTTTAGCCATTTTTGGGTGGAAAGTTTTGGTTTTTTTAGGATATAGTGTTTTGGAATTTTTTTTGTCTAAGGGTTTTCGGTTTTTTGGGGATAAGGTTTAAACATTTTATGGGGATGTGGGTTTTGGGGGTTTGGGAAAGAGGGTTTAAGGATTTTTTGGGCTGATTATTTAGAATATTTTCTATGGCGTAGGAATTAGAGGTTTTGGGGACTGAATTTCTAAGGGTTTTTTGCTAATGTTGTAGGTTTTTTTGGGGTAAGGGGGTAGGGTTTTCTGGGGCTGAGGGTTTTGGGTTTTTTTTGTGAGAGTTTAGGGGATTTTTCTAATGGGGGTTTTGGGTTTTTTGGGGGGATGAGGGTTTAGGGGAATTTTGTTACTGAGGGTTTAGGGTTTCATAGGGATAAGGGTTTAATTTTTTTAGTGGATTAGGGTTTAGGATTTTTTTGTGGCTGAGGATATAGTGGTTGTTGGGGATATGGGTTTAGGGATTCTTTTGGATGAGGGTTTTCTATTTTTCAGGGGATAACGGTATAGGGTTTTTAGGTATAAGGTTTTATGGTCAATTGGGTCTGTTAGTTTAGAGTTATTTTGGATGATGTTTTTGGTTACATAGGGCTGATAGATTTGGGTTTTTTGGAGCTATGGGTTGTGGTTTTTTTGTGGCTGAGTGTTTATGGTTTTTTATGGTTGAGGGTTTTTTTTTTGGGTTCTTGAAGGTATATAGTTTTTTAGGCTAATAGTTTAGGGTTTTTGGGGAGGAGTCTTCAGGGTTTTTTTGGGTTAATGATTCATAGGTTTTTGGGGATGAGAGTTTAAGGTTTTTTTAGGATGAGGGTTCATGGGTTTTTTATAGGATGAGTGTTCAATAATTTTTTGGGGAATATTGGTTATGGGTTTTTTGGGTTTTTGGGTTTTGGTTTTTGGAGGGATGAAGGTTTAGGTTATTTTTTTGGGTTTATGATTTTGGTTTTTTGGGAGAGAGGGTTTAGAGTTTTCTGGGGCTGAGGGTTTGGGGGTTTTAAAGCTGATGGGTGAGGGTTATATGTGGTTTTCGGTTTTCGGTTTTCTAATTTTGATGGTGTAGTGTTTTTGTGGTTGAGGGTTTATGGAATTTTTCGGATGAGGGTATAGTATGTTTTGTGTGAGGTAATAAGTTTATTTGGGATGAGGGTTTAGGGTTTTTGGGGATGAGGGTTTAGGTTTTTTGGGGATGAGATTTTATAGTTTTTTAGGGATTGTGGGTTGTGGATTTTATAGGGCTTACGGTTTAGGGTTCATTGGGGATTAGAGTTTTTGGTTTTCAGGGATGAGAGTAAAGGGTTTTTTGGGATGACAGTTTAGGGTTTTTTGGGAAGTGGTTTTAGGGGTGTTTTGGAAAGAGGGTTCCGCGGTTTTGGGGGATATGTGTTAAGTGTTTTTTTATGGTATGAATGTTGGGGTTTTTGGTGATGGGGGTTCAAGGTTTCTACGGCTAAGGGTTAAAGGGTTCTTGGGGATGAGTATTCTTATCTTTTAGGGATGAGGGTTTAAGAGTTTTTTTAGGAATGAGGGTTTGGGGTATTTTTTTGCAGAGAGTTCTATGTTTTTTAGAGAATAGTTTCTAGTGTTTTTTAGGGAAGTGGGCTAATAGTTTTGGGGGATATGGGTATAGGTTTTTTGGACATCATGGTTTAGGGTTTTTTGTGGATAATAGATTAGGGTTTTTGTGGATGTGTGATTAGTGTTTTCTTGGGGATAAGGGTTTTACGGTTTTTGCGATAAAGGATTGGGGTTTTTTTGGGGATGAGGGTTTATGTTTTTTATGCATTAATGTTTTTGGAGGATGATATTTTAGGGTTTTTGGGGATGCAGTTTTAATATTTTTAAGGGATTAAAGTTTTTGGGTTTTTGGGGCTGAGGGTTTATGGTTTTCTGATGAGGGAATAGGGTATTTTGGGGATAATGGTTTATGGTTTATTTGGTCTGAAGGTTCAATGTTTTTTAAGGATCAGTGTTTTGGGTTTTTTCGGGTTGAGTGTGTATGGATTTTTGGGATTGTGGGTTTAGGATTTTTTGAATATGATGGCTTATGGTTTTTTGTGATGAGGGTTGAGGGTTTTTTTGGGGATGAGGGTTTATATTTTTTGGGCCTCAGTGTTTATTGTTTTTTATTGATGAGGGTTTATGTTTTTTTTAGGGATGAGGGTTTAGAATTTATTGGGGATGAGCATAAAAAGTTTTTTGTGCTGTGCATTTAGGTTTTTTGGGGTGACAGTTTCAGGTTTTTTCTGATGAGGATTTAGTGTTATTTTCTATGGAGGATTTATGGTTTTGGGGTTATTGGTATAGTTTTAATGGGGGTTAAGGGTTTATGGTTTTTTTGGGTTGAAGGTGTAGGGATATTTGGGGATGATAGTTTAGGGTTTTTTGGATTATTGTTTATTTATTTTTGGGGATGATGGTTTAGTATTGTTTTTGGGATGAGGGTTTAAGGATTAATAGGGTTGAAGGTTTAGTTTTGTTTGGGGTGGAGGTTTAATTTCATTGTGGTTTGGGATTTAAGGTTTTCTGGTGTAGAGGTTGTTGGGTTTTTTGGGGATAATGATTTACCCTTTTTGGGGGATGAGGGTTCTAGGGTTTTGGAGATTTTTTTTAGGGTTTTATGGAGATAAGGGTTTAGTGTTTTTTTGGGTTGTGGGATTAGGGATATTGGGGAGGGGGTTTTTGGATATTTTGGGGCTGAGAGTTTATGGTAATTAGGGATGAGGTTTAAGGGTTTTTGTTTTTTAGGATTTTTTTTGTTTAGGAGTTTTGAATTTTTTAGAGCTATGGGTTTAGGTATTTTTGGGCCTAAGGGTTAAGGATTTTTTAGGATTAGGATTTATCGATTTTGGTGGCTGGGGGTTCAGTTTTTTTAGGTATGTGGGTTTACATTTTTTGGGAGATGAGGCTTTATTTGTTTTCGCGGATAATGTTTTTGGTTTTCAGGGATGGGGGTTTTAGGTTTTGTAGGGTTGTGGGTTTAGGGTTTTTTAGGGATGAGGTTTTAGGGTGATTTTGGAGCTGAGTTTTTTTTTGGTTTATTGGGACTATAATATTATGGTTTTTAGGGCTAACAGTTTATTATTTTTTGATACATGGGTTTAGGGGTTATGGGGGTGACGGTTTAGGGGTTTTGGGGGGAGGATTTATGGTTTTTTGGGGAATATGGTGGATTCTTTTTTTGGAAGAGGGTTTATCGGTTTTTTTTTTGATGGGGGTTTAGAGATTTTTGTCAGGTGAGTTTTTGGGTTTCTAGGTTGAGGGTTTTGGAGTTTTCTGGGGTATATGGTTTAGGGTTTTTTGGGGAAGAGGGTTTATTGTTTTTTGGGCTAGGGGTTTAGGGTTTTCATGGGGATGAGGGTTTTGGGTTTTTTGGGAAGAGGGTTTAGGGTTTAATCAGGATAAGGTTTTAGGTTTTTTCAAGGGTGAGGTTATACAGTTTTCTAGGACTATGGGTTTTTGGAATTTTGGGGATGAGGGTTTAGTGATTTTTTGGCTGATGGTTTAGTTTTTTTTTTGGGCTGAAAGTTTTGGGTTATTTGTAGTTGATGGTTTATGGTTTATTGGGGATAAGTGTTTAGGACTTTTAGGGATTAATAGTTTATAGTTTTTTGTGGCTCGGATTTGTGGTTTTTGTTGGTTTTAGGTTTTAGGGTATTGGGTGGCTAAGATTTATGGATTTTGATTGATAATGTTTAAGGGTATTTTGAGTATGACTATTTAAGGTTTTATAGAGATGAGTTTTTCTAGATGTTTGTGTCTAAGGGTTTAGTGTTTTTTGGGGCTTAGGTTTTAGGACGTTTGGGGGATGTGCGTTTATTGATTTTGGCCCTAAGGGTTTAGGGGTTTTTAGTATGATGGTTAAGGGCTATTTTGGGATGGGGTTTTATGGTTTTGTGGGGCTGAGGGTTTAAGGTTTTTTAAAGAATAATTTATTAGGGTTTTTTGGTACTGAGGGTTCAGGGGTTTTGGGGATGAATATTTTTTGAGTCTAAGGTTTTAGGGTATAAGTATTTTAGTGATTAGGGTTTTGGGTTTTGGGGGGATAAGGATTTATGATTTTTTTGGGTCAGGGTTTAGGTTATTTTGGAGCGAAGGGATGAGGTTATTTTCTGGTTTAAGGGTTTGTATTTTTATTTGTAATGAGGATTTGGGGTTTTTTGGGTTTGTGGGATTATATTTATTTGGGCCTATGGATTTAGTGTTTTTTTGTTCTTAAGGTTTGTGTTTTTTGGGGTAGATGGTTTATAAGTTTTTGGGGATGAGGATTTAAGGATCGGGGGGCTAAAGATTTTGGTTTTCTTGGTGTTGATGGTTTATGATTTTTAATTTTCTAATGGTTTAGGGTTTTTTCGGACTTAGGGTTTTCAGTCTACTGGTGCTGAGGTTATATTTTTTTAGGGCATTAGGGTTTAGGTTTTTATTTGTATAAGTGTTTGGGATTTTTTGTGCAGAATGTTTATTGTTTTTAGGGGCTGTGGGGTTATAATTTTTGGGGATGAGGGTTTAGGGGTTTTTCAGTGCTTAGGGTTTATGTTTTATAGGTCCACTGGTATAGTGTATTATGGGGCGAAGGGATTATGATTTCTTGGGATTAGGGTTTATGGTTTTTGGGGGTCTAGTTTTAGAGTTATGGGGGTCTAAGTGTTTAGTTTTTTTGGAATCAATGTTTAGTGTTTATTGGGGGTTTTAGGTTTTGGTTATCATGGGGCTGAGGGTTTAGGGTTTCTTGGGGATGAGGGTTTAGAAAATATTTGGGTATGAAGGTTCAGGGTTTTTCCCAGATGAGGTTTTAGGCGTTTGTTATGGATTCCAGTTTAGGGTTTCATGGGGAGGTGGGATTAGGGTAATTTTGGTCTGAGGGATTAAGGTTTCTTGGGGTAAAGGGTTTAGGGTTTTTGGGTCTGAGGGTTTAGTATTTTTTGAGGCAAAGTGTTTAGGGTTTTCTGGAACTGAATGTTTAGGGCATTCTATGGCTAAGGGTTTATGGTTTTTTGGGGATGACGGTTTAGGGTTTTTTAGGGTTTGACTATTTATGGTTTTAAAGACAAATGGTTTAGTGTTTTTTGGGAATATAGTTTTACATCTTATGGGGTTGATGGTTTTTTAGGGATGATGTTTTTAGGTTTAGGTGTTTTTTATAAGGATTTATGGTTTTTTGGGGATAAGGTTTTACAGGTTTTGGTGATAGAGCATATAGAGACTTTTCGGGGTGATATTTTAGAGTTTTTCTGGGATGAGGGTTTAGTGGTTTTTGGGCCATGATCTTATGGTTTTTTTTCTCTATTGGTATAGGGATTCAAGGGGATAGGGGTTTAGTGTATTTTTTGGATGAGGGTTTAGTGTTATTTTTGGGTCGTACGGTTTAGTATTTATTTTGGGAAATATGATTTAGGGGTTTTTGGGAATACTGTTCAAGGTTTTTTTTGGGACTAAGGGTTTGTGGTTTTTTAGGATTTGGGATTAGGGTTTTTTAGGGACTGGGGTTTAATGTTTTTTAGGTTGAGTGTTTAGTGGCTTTTGAGGCTGAGTGTTTAGGTTTCTTGGGATTAAGTGTTTACATTTTTATGGGTTGAGTGTTTATGTTTTATTAGGGATGAGGTTTTAGGTTTTTTTGTGAAAAGGGTTTAGATTTTGGTGATTATAGTTTTTTGTTTTATGGGGATGATGGTTTAGTTTTTTGGGGGGATCATTATTTAGTGTTTTTGGGGATAACGTGTTAGTATGTGTTAGGGAATAGGGTTTAGGGTTTATTGTTTTTGGGGGATCAGTTTTTAGTGTTTTTAAGGCTAATGGGTTTGGGTTTTTTAGGGAATAGGTTTTAGGGTTTCTTGGTTCATTGTGTATAGTGTTTTTTTTCTGGATGGGGTTTATGGGTTTTTTGGGGATGAGGGTTTAGTTTTTTGAGCTAATAGTTTAATGTTTTTTTAGAAAGATATTTAAGTGTTTTTCTAGGGACGAGGGTTCATGTATTTTTTATAAGATTTAGGGTTTCCCGGGAATGAGTTATTAGAGTATTTTTGTGATAATATTTTTTAATTTTTGGGAGGGTCTGGGTTTTGTGTTTCTTGGGGCCGAGGGTTTGAGATTTTTGGTGTTGAGTGTTTAGTGTTTTTTGTAACTATTTTTTCAGAGTTTCTTGGTGGTTAGGGTTTAAAGTTTTTTGGGTCTATGGGTCCATGGTTTTTTGGGGATAGTGTTTTGGGTTTTTTTGCATGGGTATCTATAGTTATTTGTGACGACGGTTATCATTTTATGGGGGATGTTGGTTTGGGGTTTGTTGGGATGGGTTTTTATGGATTCCTGGGGATAAGGGTTAAAGGATTTTTAGTGGTGAGGGTTTTGGGTTTATTGTGTTTAAGGGTTTAGGGTATTTTGGGATGAGGGGTTAAAGTGTTTTTTACGTTGAGAGTGTATGGATTTTTGGATATAAGGGTTTGTGGTATCTTAATTATCAGAGATTAGGGTTTTGTGGGGTTAAGGGTTTAATGTTTTTGGTGAAGGAAATTTTGGGTTATTTGGGGCTATGGATTTAGTGATTTTTGGGGGCTAAATGTTTAGAGTTTTTTTGGGGTTGAAAAGTTAGTTCTTTTTGGGAATGAGGGTTTAATTGTTTTTTGGACAAAGGATTTGGGGTTTGGGGTAGAGGGTTATGGGGTATTGTGGATGAGGGATTATGGTTTTTTGTTGATGAGTTATTGGGTTTTTTTTAGGGGTTGAGGGTTTAGAGAATTCTGGATTTTACGGTTTAGGGTTGTTTAGGTATATGGTTTGGGGGTTTGGGTCTCAATGATTAGATGTTTTTGTTCATTAGGTTTTTAGTTTTTTTTTTGTTTTTTGGGATTAGGTGTATGGTTTTTGAGTGTTTAGGATTTTTTGGGTTGAGTTTTTAGTGTTTTTATGTCAAAGTGCATAGGGTTTTTTGTGGATGACGGTTTAGGGGATTTGGTTCTTGAGGGTTTGTGTTTTTTAAGCATGAGTTTTAAGGTTTGGTGGTATTTTTAGGCATTTTGGGTGCTAAGGGTTTAAGGGTTTTTAGTGTTGAGGGAATAGGGATTTTAGTGTGAGGGTTTTAAGTTTTTTATGAAAGGGGGTTTGTGTTTTTTTGGGTATGATGGTTTACGTTTTCTTGGGGATGAGGTTTTAGGGGGTTTTTTGGGGCTGATGATTTAGTGTTTTTAGGAGGTGAGGGTTTAGCTACTTTTGGGGATGAGAGTTTAGGTTTGTTAGGGATGAGGGTCTAGGGTTTTTTTACTGACGGTTTAGGGGTTTTGGAGATGAGGGTTTAGGGTTTTTGGCCCTAATGTTTTGTGTTTTTTTGGGCTCAGGGTTTAGTGTTTTTGGAGACGAGGGTTTAATTTTTTATGGGCTATGTTTTTTGGAATTTTTTTGATGATGTTATAGGGTTTCGTAGAGCTGAGTGTGTATGGTTGTTTTGTGATGGTGTTATAATTTTTTTTAGTGCTAAGGGTTTATAGTTTTTTAAGGGTGAGGGTTTGGTGATTTTTGGGGATGAGAGTTTTGGTTTTTTTTAGGGATGAGTGTTAAGTGTTTTTTATTGTAAGGGTTTATTGTTTTTGGGGGCTCAGGGTTTAGGGTCTTTTATGGATGAAGTTTTAGGGGTTTCTAGGGATAAGGCTATAGGGTTTTTTTGTGGCTGATTATCATGGGTATTTTTAGGATGAGAATTATGGGTTTTTGGGGGTTGATGGTTTAGGTTTTTTTGGGGCTAAGGGATTACGGTTTTTCGGGGTTGAGTGTTTATTTTTTTTGGAGTAGAGTGTTATGGTTTTTTAGGCTAGGGTCTATGGTTTTATTGAGGCAAATGAATTTTTAAATTTCGGGGTTATGGGTACTGGGACTTTGGGGGATGTGGGATTAGTGTTTTGGAGGGATGATGGTTCAGGGTTTTGGGGCTCACGATTTAGGGTTTTATGTGGATGAGAATTTATAATTTTTTCATGCTAATTGTTTAGGGTTTCTTAGGGATGATGGTTCGGGGTTTTTGGATCTAATGGTTTATGGTTTTTAGGGGAGGGGTGGCGATTTCTAGTTTTTTGTATTTTTGGTATTATGTTTTTTTTAATTGATGGGTTTAGTGTTTTTAGGGATAAGGTTTACTATTTTCAAGCTAATGGTTTAGATTTTGGGGGGATGAAGGTTTAGTGGCCATTTGGTGTTGAGGGTTTATGGGTATTGGGGTTTATAGGTTTAGGTTTTTCCATAGAAGAGGGTTTAAGGTTTTTTGGGGTTGATGGTTTTGTGATTACTTGGGATGATGGTTTAGGTTTTTTTGGTGATGTGGTTTTTTGGTTTTTTTGGGTCGAGGGTTATTTATTTTTTTAGTATGAGGGTTTATTGGTTTTTTCTATAGATGGTATATGGTTTCATATTTTTAGAACTAAGGGTTTATGGTTTTTTTAGTTTTGGGTTTTAGGGAATTTTTGGGGTGAGAGTTTAGTGTTTTTTAGGGCTGAGGGTTTTGGGGTCTTAGGGATGAATTTTTAGGGGGTTTGGGGATGAGGTTTTAGTGTTTTATGAGGATTAATGTTTTACGTTATTTCGTGTTGAGGGTTTATGCGGGTTTGGGTTTAGGGTTAGGGGTTTTGGGTGCTGAGGGAATATGTTATTTTAGGGTTTAAGGATTAGATTTATTTATGGAATATGGTTTAGGGTTGTTTAAGACTAAGGGTTTAGGTTTAATTGTGAATGGGTGTTTATGGTATTTTGGGGCTGAGGGTTTAGGGTTTGTTATTAGGATGAGATTTTAGATTTTATTATGGAAAAGTGTTTAGTGGTTTTTTGGATGAGGTTTTATATGCTATTGGGGATAAGGGTTTAGTGGTTTTAAGGTAGATGGATTAGGGTTTGTAATGGATAAGGGTTTTGGGAATTGGGGGGGGGGGATGAGGGTATATGGTTTTTGGGGATGTAGTTTTAGGGTTTCGGGGGGTTTAGGGTTTAGAGGTTTTTGGGTAGGAGGGTTCTAAGTTTTTTAGGCAATAGAGTTTAGGATTTTTTGAGATGAGGTTTTAGTGGTTTCAAGGTCAATGAGTTTGGGGGGGTTTTGAGGCTGAAGGTTTAGGGATTTTCATAACTGAGTGTTTGGTGTTTGTTATTTCAAAAGTTTTATGGTTTTGGGGGGGATTTGGATTTATGATGTACTGGTTTTGATGGTTTGGGTGTCTTGGGGTGAGGTTTTGTTCTGAGGGTATTTGGTTTTTCAGGAATGAGGTTTTTGGGGGTTTCAGTGATGAGGGTTACGGTTATTTAGATGATGTTTCAGTGGTTTTGGGTTTGTGGGTTTTGTGTTTTTTGGGCTAAGGTTTTAGAGGGTTGCTGGGGATGATAATTTCGGAGTTTTGGGGGCTATGGTCTATTTATTTTTAGGAATCAAGGTTTATGGGTATTGTGGGATAAAGGGTTTAGGGTTATTTGGGGTTGACTTTTAAGTGTTTTTTTGTGGATGAGGGTTTATGTTCTTTTTATGGTGATGATTATTGTTTTTTGGGGAGGAGGTTTTTTTTATTTTTGGGGCTTGAGGGTTTTATGGGATTGGGGATGAGGGTTCATGATTTTTGTGGATAATAGTGTAGTGTGTTTGTCGCTGATGGTTTAGGGGTTTTAGTTATGAGGTTTTACCTATTTTGGGAAAGAAGGTTTATGGGTTTTTGGGGTTGAGGGATTATGGTTTTTTGGGGGTGGGGGTTTAGGGGTATTGTAGATGGGGTTTTATTGGGGTATAAGGTTTAAATTTTTTGGTGATAATCTTTTATGGTTTTTTGGGATAAGGTGTTAGGGTTTTCTTAGGATAGTGGGTTTAGGTATTTTGGGGGATGAGGGTAAAAGAAATTTTGGTGATTATGGTATAAGGTTTTGTTGGGAAAGAAGGTTTAGGGTTTCTTGGAAATGAGTTTTTTTGATTTTTTGTGGTTGGATGTCTAATAGTTTTGGGGGAAATGGATTATAGGTTTTTGGTGTTGAGTGTTTAGTCTTGGAGATGATGGTTATGGGTTTTTGAGTGATTAAGGATTAATGTTTTTTGGGGTACATGTTTAGGAATGTTTGGGATGAGGGTATTTGTTTGGGGGGGTGAGGGTTTTTGGCTTTAGGGTTAAGGGGTTTTAATGGATGAGGGTTTATGTGTTTTAGGGATTGGTGTAAATGGGTTTTGGGGGGTTGAGGGTGTAAGGGTTTTCTCGAATGATATTTTAGGGTTTTTTTGTCTAATTGATTTGGGTTATTTCTGGATAGTGATATAGGTGTTTTGGGATATGCGTTTGGTATTTTTGGGAGATGTGGGTTTTTGGGATTTTGGGAATGAGCGTATAAGTTTTATTAAGTATGAAATTTAGGGTTTTAATGGATGAGGGTTTTGGGTTATTTTGTGAAGAGGGTTTTGGGTTTTTTCAGTTGGATGGTTTAGGGTTTACTGGGGTTGAGGGTTAGAGTTTTTTGGGGCTTAGAGTTTATGGTTTTTTGGACTGAGGGATTAGTATTTTTTAGAACTAAGTATTTTCAGTTTCATTCGATGTGACATTAGTGATTTTTGAAGATGAGTGTCTAGGGGGGTTTGGGGTTGAGGGTTTTGGTGTTTTAGGGGGGAGGTTTTAGGTTCTTTAGAGGGTGATGGTTTCGGTTTTTTTTGTGTAGGGGGTGTTTTTTGGGGGGGTTTATGGCTTTATAAGATCGCGAATGAGTGTTTATGATTTTGGGGGATAAAAGATTTTTGGATTTTTAACTGATGGTTTAGAGGTTACAATGATGAAGGTTTAAGTTTTTTGGGGAAGATGGTTTTTGATATTTGGGAGATGACGTTTTATGTTTTTTGGGGGTGGTGGTTTAGGGGATATATGGATGGGGTTATATTGTTTTTTGGGGAAGAGGGATATGTTTTTGGGGCTTACAGTTTTTTTGGGGATTAGGGTTTTGGGTTTATAGGGTCTGTGGTTTTAGGGATTTTTCTGGGATATGATTTAGCTATTTTTTAGGGTGATAGATTTTTGATTTTTTGTGATGAGGTTTTATGGGGTACTAGGGGAGAGGATTTAGGTGTTTTAGGGGATGTGGGTTTATGGGATTTTAATGATAAGTGTTTTGTGGTATTTGGGGATTATGGTAGTGGTTTTTTGGGATGAGGGTTTAGGGTTTTTTGTGGATAATGGTTTAGGGATTACCAAGGATGGATGATAAGGGTATTCAGGATGATGGTTTTGGGTTTTTTTGGGTTAAAGGTTTTGGGTTTAGGGGGATGAGGGTTAAGAATTTTTTAGTTTTGGGGTATCAAACTTTTTGGGTTTGATGGTTTATAGTTATTTAGCTCTAATGGTATAGAGTTTTTTGGGGCTAATGGTTTATGGATTTTTGGGCTAACGATTTTGGGTTTTTTGGGCCTAATGTTTTGGGGTGTTTTGGGAATTAGTATTTAGGTGTTTTTGAGGCCGAGGTGTTTGGTTTTTTGGGGGGATGAGTTTTTAGGGTATTTTTTGCAATGGTTTCACAGATTTTGTGGAAGAGGGTCTAGGGTTTTGGGGGGATGAGAGTTTAGTGTTTTTTTCGGAAACAATGTTTATTATCTTTTGGGGATTAGGGATTTTTTGTGCTGATGGTTTAGGGATTTTTGTACTGAGGGTTTAGGTTTTAATGAGGATAATGGTTTTGATTTTCTTAGTGCTGTTGGAATAAGGTTTCATAGAGATGAGAGTATTGGGGTTTGTTAAGGATGAGGGCTTATAGTTTATTGGGGATGATGGTTTCAGGTTTTTCTAGGGATATGAGTTAAGGTTTTTTAGGGTATTAGGGTTTAGTGGTTTTTGGGAATGAGGGGTTATGGTTTCTAGGGATGAGTTTTTATGGTTTTTATGTGATTTGGGTGTAGGTTTTTTTTGTGGATGAGTGTTTAGGGTTTGTTCTATGGATTTAAGGTTTTTTTGTTGAGGGTTTAGGGGGAATTTGGGATGAGGGTTTATGGGTTCTAAGGCTGGTAGTTTAGGGGTTTGGGCGGGATAGGGTTTGTGATTTTTTTGTAGTTATGGATATAGGTGTTTAATGGGATAAGTGTTTTATGGTTTTTTAGCTATGTGTTTATGATTTTTTTAGGCTCATGATTTTGGGTTTTTTGGGGAAGAGGGCTTAAATTTGGGGGGGATAAGGTTTAGTGTATTTTGGAATGAGGTTTTAGGGTGTTTGGAGGTTGAGGGTAGATGGGTTTTTTGAATGAAGGTTTAGGGTGTTTTGGGGATGATTTTTAGGGTGTTTTGGGGTTTAGGGTTTAGGGAATTGTGATGATGAGGGTTTAGGGTTTTTTGGGATATGGTTTTAGGGTTTTTCTCGGTAGAGGACTTGGTATTTTTGGAGCATAGGGTTTAGGGTTTTTTCTAGATGTGTATTGAGAGTTTTTTGGGGATTTGGTTTGAGGTTTTATAAGGCTGAGGGTTTAGGGTATTTTTGGTGCTGGGGGATTGTGGATTTTTGCTGATGAGGGTTTAGGTTTTTTTGGGGCTGAGGATTTAGGGGTTTAATGGGATGATATTTTATTTTTTTCTTAGGATTAGTGTTTTGGGTTCTTTGGGAGGAGTGTTTAGGGTTTTTAGGGGATGATTGTTTAGTGTTTTTAGGGAAAATGGGGTTAGGGTATTATTGGGATCAGGATTTAGGGTTGTTAAGTCTAATAGATTAGGGTTATTTTGGGACTAAGGGATTTGGTTGTTTAGGGATGAGGTTTAATGGTTTTTTTCGGGCTGAGGGTTGAGGGTTTTTGGGTCTTATGCTTGACGGATGTTTGGGATGAGAGTTTTTTAGGGATGGGCATTGAGGATTACTTTTGGGGCTGTGGGTTGAGGGATTTAGGGGCTATGGGTTGAGGGGTTTTTAGGGCTAGGGGTTTAGAATTATTTGAGGATGATGGATGATGTTTGTTGTATTTGAGTGTTGAGGGTGTTTTATCTTAGGTTTGAGAATTTTTGGGTGACGTGGGTTGTGGATATTTTTTGGAAAAGGATTGAACATTTTTATGGATTATGGGGTAGATTTTTTTAGGATGAGGGTTTAGGGTTCTTTTGTGGAGGGGGGTTTATATTTTTTTAGTACTAAGGGTTTAGGTTTTTTTGGCTAAGGGTTTATTTTTTTATATGGGATGAGGGTTTATAGTTTTTTAGATCAGAGGTGTTATGGATTCTTATATTTTTGGTTTTTTTGGTACTGATGGTTGAGTGTTTTTTGGGGCAGGGGTTTAGTGTTTTTTAGGGGATGGGGGTTTATGATTTTGTGGGAATGAGGTTATAGGGTTTTTTGGGCATGACATTTATGGTTTTTTAGACTGAGGTTTTATGGTGTTTTTTTGGGATAATAGTTTATGATTTTTTGGCTAAGGGATTACACTTTTTTGGTGCTATGTTTTTATGGTTTTTCATGGATGTGGGTTTATTATTATTTTTTTGAGATAATGTTTTTGTGTTTTATGGGGTTTTCATTTATTTTTTTGTGGATATGAGGGTTTACAGTTTTTCTAGGGATGAAGGTTTTTTGGGGGTGAGGGTTGAGGGTATTTTGGCTCGTGGGTTTACATTTTTTTTAGGATGAGTGTTTAGGGTTTTTTGTGGCTAGTGGTTTAGGGTTTTTTATGGATGATGTTTTAGGGGTTTTTGGGGAATTGGGTTTAGAGTTTTATGGAGATGAGAATATAGAGTTTTTTGGGACAACATATTAATTTTTTTCAGATATAAGTGTTTAGGGTGATTTGAGACTGAGTGTTTATGTATTTTTGGGGATGAGGGCCTAAGGTTTTTTAGGTCTGAGTGTTTATCATTGTTTTTTTGGGCTGATGGTTTATGGTTTTTTGGGGATGAGTGTTGCGGTTTATTAGGGATAAGGGTTTAGGTTTTTTTGGGAGATTTGATGGTTTTTAAGGATTAGAATTTCTATTTTTTGGGGGAGAAGAGGGTTTAGTGTTTCATGGCGATAATGTTTTATAGTTCTTTGTCTATGAGTTTTGTGATTTTTGGTGTCGATGGATTATAAGTTATTGGGGCATAATGTTTAGGGTTTTTTGGGTACAAATGTCCACTGTTTTTCGGGGTTACAAGTTTATTGTTTTCTTTGTATTGTGGTTCTAGAAATTTTGGGTTTAAGGGTTTAGAGATTTTTGGGGTTGAGGGTTTTGCATTTTATTTGGATAATAGTTTGTGTTTTGTTTAGATTTTAGGATTTAGAGTTTATTAGGGAGGATGGTTTTTGATTTTTTGGGTATGTGGGTTTAGGGATTTTTTTTCATGAGGGTTTATGGTTTTGGGGGGTTTATGGAATAGGGAATGTTTGGGATTAGAGATTAGCAGTTTTTTGGATGTGGTTTTATAATTTTTGGGGGATGATAGATTTGGATTTATTTGGGCTATGAATTTATGTTTTTTTTTGTTTTGGTTTTATGGTTTTGTGGATGAGATTTTAGAGTTTTTTGGTGATAAGGGTGTATGGTTTTCTGGGGATGGTGGTTTAGTGTTCGTTGGGAATGAAGTTATAGGTTTTTTGGAGCTAAATGTTTAGGTTTTTTGGGGAAGAGGGCTTAGGGTTATTTGGGAACAAGGATTTAGGGTTTTTAGGGCATGATGTTTTATCATTTTTTGAGATGTAGGTTTATGGTATTTTAGTGATAAGGGTTTGGGGTACTATTGTGCTAAGAGTTTATGGTTTTTAGGAGATGTGTGTTTATGGTCTTCTAGGCCTATCTATTTGTGGTTTTTTGAGAATGAGGGTTTCAGATTTTCTTGGGATGATTGATAGGGTTTTCTATGGCTAGGGGTTTTGGGATATCAATGTATGATGGTCTAATGTTTTTTTGGGTCTAGGGGTATAGAGTTTCTAGGGATTAGCATTTAGGATTTTCTAGGGTTGAGGGTTTAGGTTATTCTAGGGCCGATGGTTTAGGTCTTGGGGGGTTAAGGTTTAGGTTTTTCTATGGTTGAGGGTTTTCATTTTTTTGAGGAATTATTTTTATGGTTTTCAAGGGATGAGGGTTCGGGTGTTTTTGGTTCTGAGGGTTTAAGGTTATTTAGGGCCCATGGTTTTGGGTTTCCATGTGCTTACGCTTATGAGTTTTCCTGGGCTCAGGGTGTAGGGTTTTCTTGTGATGAGAGTTTAAGGTATTCTATGGATGAGGGATTAGGGTTTTATGGTTATTAGGTTTTATGAGTTTCTATGGCCGTGGGATTACGTTTTGTTGGGGATGAGCATTTATGTTTGTGTTCGTCTAAGGTTTTTGGGTTATTGGTGTCTTAATGTTTATGGTTTTCTAGGGATCAAGGATAATGGATTTATGGTACTCATGGTTTTTGTTTTTTGGGGGGGATCATGGATTATGATTTGTTGGGGATCATGGTTTCATTTCTTTGGGGCTGAGGGTTTAGGTTTTTTGGGGGATCAAGGTTTACTGGTTTCTAGGGTAGAGGGTTTAGGGATTTGTATTTCTCACGGTTTAGGGTTTCCTAGAGCTCATAGTTTAGTGTTTTCTAGGGCTGAGTGATTAGGGATTTTTTGGGATGAGTGTTCAGGGATTTTACGGGATGAGGGTTTACGATTTTCAAGGGATGGTGGTTTAGGGATTTTATGGGGCCATGGTTTATGGTTTTATAGGGATGTGGATTTAGAGATTTATGAGGCAGTGGGTTTAGTGTTTCCTGTGGCTGAGGTATTAGGATGATCTAGGGATCATGTTTTTGGGTTTTCTAGGGCATAGTTTTATGGTTTTCTGGAGATGAGGTTTTATGGTTTTCTTAGTATATGGTAATAGGGTATTGATGGTAATAGGGTTTAGTGCTTTCTGGTTTATAGGGTATGGGGTTTTATATTGTTTAGAATTAGGGTTTTCTAGGTCTTTATGTTTAGTTTTCAATAAAGTTTATGGTTTTTAGTTTTCTAGGTTTGAGGGTTTAGGTTCATATGGTGTTATGGGTTTAGGGTATTTTCAACTGAGGTTTTGGTGTCTTCTAGTGCTATGGGTTTAGTGTTTTATAGGGATTATGGATTAGGGTATATTGGGCAAAGGGTTAAGGGTATTCTATGGATGAGGTTCCATGGTCATGTGGTGATGAGGGTTTATGGTCTTCTGGGGTGGAGGCTTTGGGATCTTTTGTGGGGAGGGTTTAGCATCTTCTTGGGGTGATCTTTGAGAGTTTTTAGGGTTTTGGGTTTATGGTTTTATGGTGATTAGGGTTTATGTTTTTTTTAGGATGAGTGTTTAGGGTTTTTTTGGGAGATATTTTTAGGGTTTTCTGGACATTAGGGTATAGGATTTTTTTTCTTGGGGGCTTTGGGTTATCTATACCATAAGGACTAGGGTTTTATGGGGAAGAGGATTAGGGTTTTCTAGGGATGTGGGTATCTGTATTTATTGTGCTGAGTGTTTAGTGTTTTTTGCGGATGAGGGATAATGGTTTTTTGTGGCTGTGGGTATATATTTTTCTAGGGATGAAGGATTTGTTTTTTAGTGGCATAAAGGTCTATTGTTTTTGGGGATAACAGGTTATTGTTTTTAGGGGATGAGGGTTTATGGTTTTATGGCGCTAGTGTTTTCACTTTTTTGGGGATAAGGGTTTGGTTTTCTTAGAAAAAAATGTTTTAGTGCTTTCACGGGATGAGGTTTTAGGGATTTTAGGTGCAGATGGTTTGGGAATTTTTAGGGATGGGGATGAGTTTCAAGGATTGTGAGTTTAAGATTTTATGGTTCTAGGTGTTGAAGGATTTCTAGGGCTGTTATTTTTTAGTTTACCAGGATTAAGTTTTTGGATTTTCTAGCACCGATGGTTTAGGTATTTATACGTCTATGTGTTTAATGTTTTATTTCTATAAGGGTTTAGAGTTTTCTTGGGATTTGGGGTTAGGTTTTTCTATGTGTAAGGGTTTATATTTTTCTTGGGATGAGTGTTTAAGGTTTTCTATTGTTGAGTGTTTGAGGTTTTCCATCGATGTGGGTTTATCATTTTCTAGGGGTGAGGGATTTTGGTTTTCTAGGGATGAGGGTTCATGGATTTATAGGGTGTATGGTTCAGTGTTTTATTGGGATGATGCATTAGGATTTTTTGGGTGTGATCTTATGGGATTTTTTGGGGTGTGGGTTTAGGGTTTTCTAGTTTAGAGTAATTACCCTTTTGGGGATAAGAATTTATGGTTTTATTGGGATGAGGGTTTAGGGTTTTATATAGTTATTATTTTGGGGATTTCTAGGGGTGACAGCTCACATGTTTGGGGATGAGGGTTTATAAAATTTTTGGGTTTAGGGTTTAGGGTTCTATGGGCTAAGGGTTTAGTGGTTTTGGGTATTCGGTTTTAGGATATTCCAAGATAGAGGGTTTAGGGTTTTCTGGGTAGTGGTTTTAGGGTTTTTTTCTAGTTAAGGGTATTTTTGGGGATGAGGGTTTATTGAGGATAAGGAATAAGGATTTTAGGGAATAAGTATTGAGGGTTTATTGGGTTTGAGGGTTCGGTGATTTGGGGGCTAAGAATGTATGGTTTTAGGGATTATGCATTTTTGGTTTTTTGGGGATAATAGTTTATGGGGTTTTGGATCTTAAGGTTTGGGGTTTTATGGGGTTGTGGGTTTCTGGGGGATTAGTGTTTATTTTTTTTAGGATAAGGGTTTATGGTATTTTTTGATGAGGTTTCAGGGTATTTTAGGTATGATGGTTGACAGTTCTTTAGAGAAGAGGGATGTGGGTATTATTGATCTAATAATGGAGGCTTCATTGGTTTATAGGGTTTCAATTACTTTTGGGAAGAGGGTTGAGGAATCATTAGGTGGTGGGTTGATGTTTTTTGGGGCTGAGGATTCAGAGTTTTATAGGTATGATGGTTAAGGGTTTTTTATGCTAAGGGTTTAGGGGATTTTTCCTTGACTGAGGCTTTAGGTTTTTCTTCGGCTATGGTTTTATGGTTATTGAGGCTGAGTGTTTTGGGTTATGGGGGGTGAGGTATTATGTCTTCTATTGGAAAGGTTTTATTATTTTTTAGTGTTTGGGTGTAGGGTTTTCTAGGGATAAGTGCTCAGGGTTTTCTCGGGTTGAGGGTTTATAGTTTTCTAGTAAGGAGGGTATAGGTTTTTCTAAGGATGAGGGTTTAGTTTATTCTAGGGATTAGGGTTTAGGTTTCTACAAGGATGAGGGTTTATGTTTTTTTAGGGATATGTTTTTTTGGGTATTCTAGGGATCAAGTTTTAGGTAATCTAGGTATGATAGATTAGGTTTTTTTGTGGGATGACGGTTTATATTTTTTGGACCTCAGGGATTTGTGTTTTTTGGGGATGAGGGTTTAGGGTGATTTGGGGATGAGGGTTCAATGTTTTTCAGTACTAAGGGTTTGGGGTTTTTGAGGTATGAGTGTTTAGTGTTTTTTATGGATGATGATTTAGGGTTTTTTGGGGCTGAGAGTCTAGAGATTTATGGGACTGAGGGTTTAGGACTTTTTTGAGGATGAGGGTTTAGTTTTTTCTGGGGAAAAGGGTTTTAGGGAATTGGGGTCTATGGGTTAATGTTTTTTTATAGCTAAGGGTTAGGGTATTTTGGGGCCATGTTGTTACGTTATTTGGGGGATGAAGGTTTGTTTTTTTCATGGAATGAATTCTAGGGTTTCTTGGAGTATAGGGTTTATGGTTTTTTATTACTATAAGTTTACTGTTTTATGGTGATGATTATTTAAGGTTTTTTTGGAGGATGATGGTTTTGGTTTTTTTATAGATGGGGGTTTAGGGTTTTTTAGCTGAGGGTTTAGGGTTTTTTGGGATGAGGTTTATGGTTTATTGGGGATGGGGTTTTATTAGATTTTGGGGTTGAGAGTTTTTGAATTTATAAGGATGAGGGTTTTTGTGTTTTTTGGGGCAAAGGGTTTGTGGGTTTTGGGGGTTGATCTTTTATGATTTTCTGAGGATGATGTTCTTGGTTTTTCTCAGATTAGGGTATATGATTTTTGAGGCCTAAGGGTTCGAGGTTTTTCTAATAGTGATGGTTTCAGGTTTTTGAGGATAAGTGTTTATTGTTTAGGGGTTGAGTGTTTAGTGTATTTTTCTTATGAGGATTTATTATTTTTTGAGGGTGACGATTTAAGTTTTATTAGGGATGAGGGTAGGTTTTCAGGGAAAATGGTTAAGGGTTTATTAGGGGTATGGGTTTAGGGTAATTTTTTATCAGGGGGTTAATGGTTTTTTGGGGATGAGGGTTTATGGTTTTAGTTGATTTGGGTTAATGGTTTCTTATGGATGAGAGTTTATGGTTTTTTGGGGACGAGGGTTTTGGGTTTTTTGGGGGCTCAGGATTTTGAGTTTTTTGTGGAAGAGGGTTTGGGGTTTTTTGTGGGTGAGGGTACATGGTTTTTTGGGTCCTAGGGTTTACGGTTTTTTGGGGATAAGGGTTTATGGTTTTTTATTTATGGGGTTTAGGTTTTTTTGGGACTGAGGGTTTAGGGTATTAGGGGGATGATGTTTTATGGTTTTTCTGGACTGAGGTTTTTGGGTTTTTGGGGGGATAGAGGATTATGGTTTTTCAGTAGTGAGGGTTTAGGGTTATTTATGGATTAGGATTCAGGGTTTTATGGGGATTAAGTTTTATATTTTTTAGGGAATAGGTTTTAAGGATTTTTGGTGATGAGGGTTTAATGTTTTAAGGTCTGAGGGTTAGGGTCTTTTGTTGCTGAGGTTTTTTGGGGTAAGAAAAAAGGGTTTTCTTAACCTTGTGTGTTTAGGTTTTGGGGTGAGGGTTTTTTATTTTTGGTTAGGGATTTTGGTTTTTTTATATGCGTTTTGTTTTTTTATTATGCAGGTGTAGGGTTTTTTAGGGAAGAGGGTTTTGGTTTTTGGGGGGATAAGGGATTTTTGTTTTTGGTGTTTGAGATTATTGGGTTTTTGGGGATTCCATTTTTTTGTTTTTTGGGGGTGAGGGTTTAGGATTTTTGTGGTAGAGGGTTCTTTAATTTTTAGGCAGAGAGTTGAATGAATTTTGGGGCTAAGGGTTCAGGGTTTTTGGGGATGAGTGTTGGATGTTTTTTGGGGAAGTGTGTTTCGTGTTTTTTTGGGGATAAGGGTTTAAGTTTTATTGGGGTTGTGGTTTCATAGTATTATGGGGATAAGGGTAAAGGTTTTTTAGGTATGAGAATTGAGTGTTATTTGGGGGTGAGGGTTGATAGTTTTTATGGCCGAGGGTTCATGGTTTTTAGGGAACATGGTTTAAGGTTTTTTTGGGATGAGGTATTAGGGTTTTTTTAGCCTAAGAGTTCATGTTTTTTTGGAGATAAGGGTTCAGTGTTTTGGGGATGAGGGTGTGGTGTATTTAATAGAAGGTGGTTGAGTATTTCATTGTGGATGATGGTTTACGGTTTTTTATGTCTAAAGGATTATGGTTTTTGGGGATTATGTTGGATTGTTTATATGGGTTGAAGGGTGAGGATTTGAGGTTTTCTTATGGATAATTGATTGAGGGTCTTTTACGGATGATTGTTGAGGGATTTTGGGGATTTAGGGTTTAATTGTTTTGGTGGTTTGAGGGTTTACAGATTTTTGGATCTATGGGTTGAGGGTTTTTTCGGGGTGAGGGTTGAGATTTTTTTGGGGGGATGGTTTATGGTTTTTCAGGGATGAGGATTCATGGTTATTTAGGTCCGAGGTTTTAGGGGTTTTAAGGATAATGATGGGTTTCTTGGGAAGTGGGTATAGTATTTTTTGAGACTGATATTTTTTTTTTATTTAGGAATGAGGGTTTTGATATTTATGTGGATAACGGTTTGGGGTTTTTTGGGATTGGAGATTAGTGTTTTTTGGGGAAGATTGTTTAGGTGTTTTTTTCGGGTGGGGGTTTTTGGGTTTTTAGGGGATGGGGGCTAAGAAAATGGGGAAGAGTGTTTAGGATTTTTTCTTAGTGAGTGTTTCTATTTTTTGGGGATGAGGTTTCTGTGTTTTTTGGGGAAAACAATTTATGGATTTTTGGGGGCTAATGGTTTGAATTTTTTTAGGGATAGGGGTTTTGGTTTTTTGGGGATGAGGCTTTAGGTTTTTTTTCAGCTAAGGGTTTATTTTTTAGGGGGATGACAATTGAGGGGTTTTTTGGGGTTATGGGTTGAGGTTTTTTTGGGGGATAATGGTTGAAGGGTTTTGGGGGTAGAGCATATAGTGGTTTCAGGGATATGTGTGAAGAGTTTAATAGAGATGAGTATTTAGTATTTTTGTGGATAAGGGTTGAGGTTTTTTTGGGGATGAGGGTTGAGTATTTTTTGGGAAATATAATTTAGTGTTTTTGTGTTTTAGGGATGATTTTTTTTTGTGATGAGGGTTGATGGTTTTTTGTGGTGGAGGGTTGTGGGATTTTTTGGTGTATTGGGTTTTTGGGTTTTCGGGTTGAGGTGTTACTATTTTTTTGGGGTTGAGGGTTATGTTTTTCTGGGATTAGGTTATATGGTCTTTTTAGGATAAGGTTTTAGAGTTTTTTGTGGTTAAGGGTTAAGCATTTTTGGGGTTGACTGTTTTTCATTTATTGGTTCTGGGGGGGTTTGGTTTTCTTTAGATGGTCTTTTGCTGTTTTGGTCTTGAGGGTTTTCTTTGGGTTTTCTATGTATAGTATATAATTTTTTTTGGGTTGATGGAAAAGGTTTTTTTTGGGTGAGGGTTTAGGGTTTTTTACGTCTAAGGGTTGAGAGTTTTTTGGGATGCACGTTGATCATTTTGTGGGGGATCATGGTTTAGGTATTCTTATGGCTATGGGGTATGGGTTTTTTGGGAAAAAATGTTGAAGATTTTTTTGGGCTAAGGGTGGAGGGATTTTTGGGGATCGAGGTTTGGGAATATTTGGGGATGAGGGTTAATTGTTTTATTTTAGGATGAGGGTCATGTATTTTTTTAGGGATGTGGGTAAAAAGTTTCTTGGGCTGTGTGTCGAGTGTTTTTTGTGGCTTAGGGTTGAGGGTTTTTGGGGGGTAGAAGACTAAGGGTTTTTTCCCACAGGTAAATGATTTTTTCGAGGCTGTGGGAGGAGGGTTTTGGGGGGTGAGTGTTAAAGTGTTTTTTATGAGGGTTGAGTGTTTTTTAATGATGGTTGAGGGTTTAAGATTTTTTGGGAATCAATTTTTAGGGTTTTATGATGATGTTTTTTGAGGTATTTTCTAGGATATGGGTTACAGGTTCTCTAATACTGAGGATTGAGTGTTTTTTAGGGTTAAGGGTTTCGGGTTTTTTCAGGATCAGGGTTCATTGTGGTTTTATGGATGAAGGTTGAGTGTTTTGTGGGATTTGGGTTGAGGATTTGTTTGGGGTTGAGGGTTGTGTGTTTTTTGGGGAATAGGGTTAATGGTATTTTGGCGATATGGTTTTATGGTTTTTTTGGGATGGGGGTCAACGATTTTTCTGGAATTTCTGGTTGAGTTTTATTTGGGGAATAGGTTTGATGGTTTTCTAAGGCTAAAGGTTGAGGGTTTTTTGGGGGTCAGGGTTTTGTGTTTTTTGGGCAAGAGGGTTTAGGATATTTTGGGGTTGAGTGTTAACTGCATTTTCACGTTGAGGGTTTAGGTTTTTGGGGGATGAGGGGTTATTAAAGTGTGGGGGGGTCATGGTTTTATGGTTGATTTTTCATTGGGGAAAATGCTTGATGTTTTTTTGGGGCTAAGGGTTGGGGTTTTTTTTGGAATAGGTTTGAGGGATTTCTGGTGTTGAAGGATTTGGGGAAGATGGTTTAGGATTTATTTGGATCGAGAGGCTATATATTTTAGGGATGATTCTTTACTATTTTTTAGATTGATAATTAATGGTTTTTTGGGGCTTCAAATTTAGGGTTTTTTTTGGGATGGGTGTTTAGAGTTTTTTGTGTTTGGGGGTTTTGGGTTTTTTTAAATAGAGGGATTAGGTTTTTCTAGGGCTTAGTGTATAGTTTTTTTTAGATATAAGGGTTTAAAAATTTTCTGGCATGAGGGTTCATTATGTTTAATGGTTGAGGGTTGAGTGTTTTTTTGGGATGAGGGTCGAGGGATGAGTGTTTTTTGTCATGAGGGTTTTTAGGTTTTTTGGGGGTGATGTTTGAGGGTTTCTTAAGGGCTTGGGTGGAGTGTGTTTTAGGGTTGAGTTTTTAGGATTTTTGGGGGATGAGGGTTTAGAATTTTTTTCAGATGAGGGTTTTGTGTTATTTTGAGTCTAAGGTTGGATAGTATTTTTGGGATCTGGGTGAAGGATTTTTTGGGGCTGAGGTTCATTTATCCAATAGGTAGAGGGTTTTATTGGGTGATAGTGGATGGTTTTTTGGGGATTAGGGTTGTGGATTTTTTGCTAATGAGGTTAGAGGAATTCTTATGAATTTGGGTTGAGGGTTTTATGGGGTTGAGGGATTAGGGATTTTTAAGGATGAGGATTATGTTTCTTTAGGATCGGGTTTGAGGAATTTTTTTGGATGAGGGTTGAAGGTATTTTGCGGTTTATAATTGAGTGTTTTTAATGATGTTTTTTTCGGTATTTTTTTATGACAGTTTCTTTTTTTATGGATAGGGGTTGATAGTTTTATGGGGATGAGGGTTGATTGTTTCATTGGGGTGAGGGCAGGGAGTTTTTTATGGATAAGGGTTCAGGGTTTTTTTGGGGTTTAGGGATTTTTGGGATGAGGGTATACAGTTTTTTGGGGATAAATGATGAGGGTTTTGGGGCTATGGGTTGAGGGTAGAAGGATTCATAGGGATGAGGGTTTGGGGATTTGGGGGGTTGGGGTTTGATGGATTTTTACTACTTAGGGTTTATCGTATTTTTGGCTTGAGGTTTGAGGTTTTTGGGGGCTAAGAGTTGATGGTTATTTGGTTGGGAGGGTTTAGAGTTTTTTAGGGGTTACGAGTTTTGTTTTTTTTGGATGAGGGTTTTGGGTTTTGGGGGGTTAAAACGTTCGGTTTTTTTTGGGATCAAGGTATCTGATGTTTTAAGGATGAGGGATTTGGGGGATATGGGTTGAGGTTTTATTGGGTATGAGGGTTGGGTTTTATTTGGTTGTTTTTTAGGGTTTCTTGGGTATTATGTTTTAGGATATTTTGTGACTGAGAGAATAGGGTTCTTTTGGGATGTGGTCTGGGGGGTTTTGGGGAATGAGGGTTGAGGGATTTTTGGGCCATATGGTTTTGGGTTATTTAGGGATATGGTTTGAGTTGTTTTTTCATAATTTGAGGGGGTTTTGGAATTGTGGGTTTATGGTCTATATGGTCTATGGTTTTAGGGTTTATTGGGGATGAGGGTTGAAGGTATTTCAGGGATGAGGGTTGAAGTATTATAATGGATGAGGGTTGTTGTTATTTTTGATATGACAGATTAGAGTTTTTTTTTGGTTAGGGGTGAGGGATTTTTGGGGATGAGGGTTTTTTTGTGTGTAGTGTTGACTGTTTTTTGGGGATTAGGGTTGATGTTTTTCTTGGGTTGAGGGTTGTTAGTTTCTTAGGACTAGGGGTTGACATATTTTTTGGGTTTAGGGTTTAGGGTTTTTTAGCTAAGGGTTTACTATTTTTTTGGGTATAGTATTTTGGGTTTTGGGTTTGGAGGTTGATAGTTTTTTGGGTCTGAGAGATTAGGGTTTTTGGTGCTGAGGTTTGAAGGTTTTTTGGGGCTGAGAGTTTAGTGTATTTTAGGGATGAGGGTTTATGGTATTTGGGGGTTGTGTGTTGAGGGTTTATTTGGGTTGTATTTTTAGGGTTATTTGAGGATTAGAGTTTAGTGTTTTGGGGGATTAGGGTTTAATGTTATTTTGGGATGAGTGTTTAGGGTTTTTTTGGGTGACTGTTTAGTGTTTTTTTGGGATAAGTGTTTTGGTTCTTTGAATCCAATGATTTTTTGTTTTCTAGGATGGAGTTTTTAGGGTTCTTCTAGGATGTGGTTTTAGTGTTTTTTGTGCCTAGGGTTTTGATGTTTTAGGGGTTTTGGGTTTTGGGTTTTGGGTGGTTGGTATTTTACTGTTTTTTTCTAATTGTTTAGGGTCTTTTGGAACTAAGGGTTTAGGGTTTTTTGGAGATGAGGGTTTAGTTTTTTATGGTTTGAGGGTTTTGGGTGTTTTTTGTTAACGGTTTAGTGTTTAATGGTTTTTTGGATTTAGGTTTTTATGGTGTGTGATTTTACTGTTTTTGGGGGATGAGGGTTTATGGTTTTTTAGCCAGAGTGAGTAGGGTTTTTTTGGAGTTGAGGATTTTGGTTATTTTGGAAGAAAGGGTTTAGGGTTTTGTTGTTATTGGGGATTTCAATTTTTGGGGGATAAGGGTTTAGGATTTTTTCTGGACAAAGGATTTGGGGATTTTTGTGTGAGGGTTTTGGGATTTTTGTGCTGAGGGATTTCTTATTCTTGGGACTGAGGGTTGATGGTTTTTTGGGGATGCATGTTTAGGGGTTTGGGGTCTATGGGTTTTTTGTTGGTTGTGGATAAGGGTTTTGTGTTTTTGGGAATGTGGGTTTAGATTTTTTGGGTATGATTGTTTAAGAATTTTTGTGTATGAGGATTTATGTTTTTTATGGTTGAGGGATTAGGCTTTTTTTAGGATTGATGGTTTAGTTTTTTTTAAGATGGGGGTATTGGTGTTTTTTGAGGTTTAAGTTTATGGTTTTCTGGGTATAAGGGTTTAGGGTTTTTTTGGGATGATGGTTTATGTATTTTTAGGTATAATGGTATATATTTTTGGGAAATGTGTTTAGGTTTTTTTGGGAAGGAGGGATTGATGTTTTTAGGGGATAAGAGTTTAGGGTATTAGGGGGCTGAGGTTCTAGGGTATGTTTTTGATGAGGGTCTCAGTTTTTTTTGAATGAGGATTTAGGGAATTTTTAGGCAGAGGTTTCATATTTTTATGGATTAGGGTATCTGGATTTCTAGGTATGTTTGTTTAGGGCTTTTAGGGGTTGAAGGTTTAGTTTATTTATGAGGCAATGTGATTATGGTTTTTTAGGGTTGAGGGATTAGTGTATTTTGGGTCTGGGGTTTAAGCTTTTTTGGTGATGAGGTATTAGTGTTTTGGGGGCCAAGGGTTTAGGGATTTCTTGGAGTCGGGGTATTAGTTTTTTTGTCAAGGATTTAGGGTTTTTTGGGGTCGTGGGTTTAGGGATTTTTTGGGATTATGGTTTAGTTGTTTTGGGGCTGTGGGTTTAGGTTTTTATAGGGATTAGTGTTTTTGGTTCTTTGGAGTTAAGGGATTATGTTTTTCTATGGATGAGGGTTTAGTGTTTTCTGGTATGGAGGATTTTTTATTTTTTGTGGGAAAGGGTTTAGGGTTTTTTGGGGTTGAAGGTTTAGGGTTTTTGGGGCTGAGGGTCTAGGTTTTATTGGGGCTGATGATTTATGGTTTTTTGGGGATAAGGGTTCTGCGATTATTGGTGATTAGGGATTAGGGTTTTTAGGGATTAGAATTTAGGGTGTTTTTCTATGTAATTAGTGTTTTTTGGGGGTGAGGGTTTAGGGTTTATTAGGGATATGGGTCAGTTGTTTTCTGAGACAGAGGGTTTTGGGGTTTCCTTTCCTAGAACTAAGGGGTTCTTGCAGATATGGGTTTATTGTTTTTTTGGTCATATGTCTTAGAGATTTTTGGGGATGAGTGTTTATGGTTTTTTGGGGATAATGTTTTCTCATTTTCTTGGGATAAGTGTTTAGGGTAATTTAGGGCTATGCATTTAGGTTTATTTAGGATGAGGGTTAAGAATTCCTTTGGGATGATGGTTTAGGGTTTTTTGGTGATGAGGATTTATGGGTTTGTTGGCTATGGTTTTGAGGTATTTCACGGATAAGGGTATAGGGTTATTTGGGTTTTAGGGTTTCAGGTTTTTAGGTTTGAGGGTTTAGGAATTTTTGTGGCATAGGGTTTAGAATTTATTGGGGGAAAGGGTTTAGGGGTTTTTTAGTACTAAGTGTTTAGTGATTTTAGGGGGGATGGGGGTTTCAGATATTTTGGGGATGAGGGTTTTGAAATTTTTGGGGATGAAGGATTAATTTTTTTCGTGCTCATGTTTTTGGATATTTCTTGGAAACGAGTTTACTAATTTTGGGAGATGAACGTATCTGGTTTTTTGTGATATTGGTTTTAAGGATTCATTTGACTAAGGGTATTGGGATATTTGGGGTTTAGGGATTATGATTTTTGGGGATTAAGGGTTTAAGGTTTTCTTGGGATGAGAGTTAAGGGTTTTTCATTGGGTTAGGGAATTTTTTTATGGATAAGGTTGTAGGGGTTTTTAGGACAGTGGGATTACAGTTTTCTGGGGCCGAGGATTTAGAAGTATTTTGGGCCAAGGATTTTAGGGTTTTTTGGGGATGTGTGTATAGGGGTTTTGGAGCTGAGGGTTAAGAGGTTTGGGGGGATTTGATTTTTTGGTTTTTTGGGGCTGAGGGTTTTTTGTTTTTTGGGGATAAGCGTTATGGTGTTTTTGGGCACGAGTGTTTAGAGTTTTTTTCTGCCGAGTCGTTAGGCGGTTTTGGGGGTGAGTCTTTTGGGGTTTGGGGGGATGAGGTTTTGTGTATCTTTGGGGGTAAGGTTTTATAGTTTTTTGATACTATGGTTTTAGGGTTTTTTGGTTTGATGTTTTTTAGGTTCTGGGGGCTAAGAGTTCAATTTTTTGGGGGGATAATTGTTTAGGGTCTGTTGGGGTAGGGTACATAGGGATTTTTAGGCAGGGGGTTAGGGTTTTTTGGTGCCAAGGGTCTAGTGGTTTTTATAGTTGAGGGTTTTGGGTTTTTTATGATTGAGGTTTTTTGCTTATATGGGTATGAGGGTTTAGTTTTTCATGGCGTTTAGGGTTTATGGTACACTGGGGATCAGGGTTTGGGGTTTTTAGGGTTGAGGGTTTAGGGGTTCTAGGGGTTAAGGGTTTAGGGGTGGTTGGGTGAGGGATTAGGTTTTTTTGGAATGAAGGTTTAGGGTTCATTATAGCTAATGGTTTAGGGTTTTATGGCTGGGGATTGTTTGGGGGGGGATGAGGGTTTAGTGTAATTTGGGGCTAAGGCTTTAGATGATTTTGGGGCAGAGTGTTTAAGAATTTTTGGGGTTTTTAATATGAGGGAAAAAGTTTTGGGGGGTTGAAAATGTATGGGTTTTTTGGGGATAATGGGTTTGGGTATTTTGGGGCTGAGGTTTTATAGTGGTTGGGGAAGAGGGTTTATAGTTATTTGGGTATGAGAACTTACATGTTTTTGGGGCAATATTTTTTGGTGTTTTGGGGATGATTTTTTAGAGTTTTTGGGGGCTAATTGTTATGGTGTTTTTTCAAATAAGGGTTTTTGGGTTTTTGGGGATAATGGTTTAGGGGTTTATGGATTGTTTTTATGGGTTTTTGGGGCGTAGGTTAGGTTTTTTTATGTCTATGGTTTTAGGATATTTTGTGGATGAGGATTTATGTTATATCAGGGTGAAGGGATTAATGTTTTTTTGGATGATGTTTTATTGATTTTGGGGGTGATTTTTGGGTTTTTTGGGGGGATGATGGTTTATGGATTTTTTCGGTTTAGGGTTTTGGAATTATCGGGGTTGAGGATTTTTGGTTTTTTTTGAGATGATGGTTTAGGGTTTTTTGGGGGATGAGGGTTTTGGGTTTTTTGGGCATAAGGGTTTAAGTATTTTTAAATATCATGGTCTATGGTTTTTTATGGTTGAGAGTTTAGGTTTTTTTGTATGAGGGTTTTTCATTTTTTATGGCTGAGGGTTTTCTATTTTTTGGGTCTGAGAGTTTAGTGTCTTTTGGGGATAAGGGTTTAGAATTTTTTTTGGATAAGGATTTAGGGTTTTTTTGTGGCTAAGTGTTTTTGGTTCTTTAGGGATAAGGGTTTTGGGGATTTTGGGGATGAAATATTGTGGTTTATTATATCAGAGGTTTTAGGGTTTTTTTGGGACTATCAGTTTTGGGTTTTTTAGGGATAGCCGTTTAGTGTTTTTTGGGGGCTGATGGTTTATGTTTTTTTTGGAGCTTATGGTATAAGGTTTTTTGGATCAGGGTGTCAGGTTTTTTGTGTATGAGTATTTAGGGCATTTGTGGTTGATTGTTTTTGGAATTATAGGTCGGAGGGTTTAGTGCTTTTGGGGACTGAGGGTTTAGAGTTTTTTTAAGGATGAGGGTTTAGGGATTTTTGGGGATGAGGTTTTAGGTTTTTTAGGGATGAGGGGTTATGAGTTTTTATGATTGAGGGTTGATGTTTTTTTTGGATTTTATGATTTATGGTTTTGGGGTCCGAGTGTTTAGGTTATTATTGGGATGTGGTTTTAGTGTATTTTGGGGATGAGTTTCTAATGATTCTTTTGTGTGATGGTATAGGGTTTTTGGATGGAGGGTTTATGGTTATTTTGGGATAAGGTATTGATGTTTTTTATAGACCAGGGTTTAGGATTTTATGGGGCTGGTGGTTTAAGGTTTTGGGGAAGAGGGTTAAGATTTTTTTGGGTAAGGTATTAGGGTTTAGGTTTTTTATGAATGATAGTTTACAGTTATTGAAGACTGAGGTTTCAGGGTCTTTTGGGAATGTATGTTTCGGGTTTTTTGGGACCGCAGGTTTTGAAATTTTTAGGGCTTAAGGTTTACAATTTTTTGGGGATGAGGGACTATTTTTGTTATGAGGGTTTATGTTTTATTAGGGTTTAGGGTTTATGGTTGTTTAGGAATAAGGGTATATGGATTTTTGGGGGTAAGGTTATAGGGTTCTTTGGTGATGTGCGATTAGGGTTTTGAGGTGGGCAGTTTTAGATTTTTTGGGGAAGTGGGTTGAGGTTTTCTTAATGATGAGGGTATATTGTTTTTCTATGGATTTGGGTTTATGGTTTTTTGGGGATGAGGGTTTAGGTTTTTTTAAGGACCAGGCTTCATGGTTTGTTAGAGATATGGTTTAAGGATTTTTTGGGAAAGGGTTTATTCTTTTTTTCGATGTGTTTTTTAGGTTTTTTGGTTTTGAGTGTATATGGGTTTTTTGGGATGAGAGTTTATATTTTTTATGGCTAAAGGTTTAGGGTTTTTTGGGGATGTGGGTATAGGTTTTTTGGGGGGAATAGGGTTTAGTGGTATTTGGGCATAATGATTTAGGTTTTTTGGGGCATTGTGGCTTAGGGTTTTTGGGATGAGGGTTTAGGGTTTTTTGGCCAAGGGTTTAGGTTTCTTTGATGCTGCATGTTTATGATTTATATGAATGAGGGTAAAGATTTTTTTGGGATGAGGGTTTACGTTTTTTTGGGTTGAGGGATTTGGGTTTTTGGGGGTTGTGGGTTTAGGGTTTTTCAATATGGGAGTTTATGTTTTATTGGGGATGTGGGTTTTGATTTTTTTAGGGATGAAAGATTATCCTTTTTTGAGGCTGATGATTTAGTGATTTTTGGGGATGAGGGTTTTGAATTTTTTTGGGTTTGAGGGTTTTGTTTGTTTTGTCTCTATTGTTTTTGGATTTTTTGGGAATGAGGGTTTAGGGGTTTTGGGGGATGAGGGTTTAGGGTTATTTGGGGTTGATGGTTTATGGTCTAATAGGGATGAGGATTTAGGTTTTTCTGTGGTGGAGGGTTTATTAATTTATGAGGCTGAGGGTTTATGTTTATTTATGTCTTTGGGGTTAGGGTTTTTAATGGTTAAGGATTTTGGGCCTTTGGGAAAAGTGTATAGGTTTTCCTACGGGTTATTGTTTAGTGTTTTTTTACGATATGTATATGGTTTTCTGGGGTTGACAGTTTAGGTTTTTTAGGGTTGATAGAAAATTAAACGTGAGGAAAAGGGTATAGATTTTTTTTCAGCATTAGGGTTTATGGTTTCTTGGGATGAGGGTTTATGTTTTTTGGGGATACGTGTTTATAGTATTTGGATGAGGATTTAGTGTTATTTTGGGGATATGGGTATAATATGTTTTTGGTGCAATGGTTTGGGTTTTTTGGGAGATGAGGGATTAAGGTTTTATGGGGTAGAGTTTTTATGGTTTTATAGGGGTGTGGTTTTATGGTTTAATGGGGCTGAGGGTTTATGGTTTTCTAGGGATGATGCTTTATTGTTATCTGGGTTGAGGGTTAAAGGAATTATGGGGTTGTGTGTTTAGGATGTTATAACGATTAGTGTTTAGGGTTTTTGTGGATATGATTTACAGTTTTGTGGACAGAGGCTTAAGTGTTTTTTGGGATAACTGTTGTGTGTTTTTTGGGGATGAGGTAGTAGGTTTTTCAATGGATGAGGGTTGAGTGTTTTCTTGAGGTTAGGGTTTGGGTTTTTTATGGGGGCTTGAGGATTATAGTTATCTCAGGTTGATGGATTCGGGGTTTTTGGGGGTGATAGAATATGGTTTTCTTGGACTGAGGGTTTTCAGTATTATGGGACTGATGGTTTAAGGTTTTTGGGGGGCTGAGGTTTTAGTGTTTTCTAGGGTTTAAAATATGGGTTTTCTTGGGCTTTCGGTTTAGGGATTATTGTTTTTGTGAGTTTATGGTATTTTGGGGTGATGGAATAACATATTTTGGGGGTGGGGGATTAGGATTTTAGGGGATGAAGGTTTAGGGTTTTTTGGCGATGAGGGATTAGGGCTATTTTTGTGATTAGGGTATTGATTATTTGGGGATGAGGGTTTTGTGATTTTGGATAAAAAGGACTAGATTTTTGGGCAGATGGTTTAGGTTTTTTAATGGTTAGGAGTTAGGGGTTTTTGGGATGAGGGGTTTTTGGTTATATATATATGAGGTTTTAGGGCATTTTTGGCAGAGTGTTTATAGTTTTGAGGATGAGGATTCAAGGTTTTATGGGGATATAGGATTAGGTTTTTTTAGATGAGCGTGGGTTTCAGTTTTTTTATGGAGGGGGTTTAATGTTTTTTGTCAATGAGGGATTCAGGATTGTTCGGGTTGAGTGTTTGGTGTTTCTTTTGGGACTAAGGATTTATATTTTTTTAAGCATGAGGTGCTAGGGTTTTATTGGGTTGGGGGTTAATGTTTTTTTAGGGATTATATTTTTAGGTTTTTTGGAGCCGAGGGTTTAGGGTTTTGTTAGGGATGAGTAGTAAGGATTTATTTGGGTGAGGATTTAGTATTTTTTGGGATAAGGTTTTTTTGGTTTTTTGTGGTTGAGAGTTTAATGTTTTTTAGGGTGGTGAGTTCTGATTTTTTGAGTTTGATGGTTTATCATTTATGGGGCATAGGGTGTAGGGTATTTTGGGCAGAGGTTTAATGCTTTTTTTTATGATGGTTTATGGATTTTTTGGTTTGAGGTTTTTGGGAATATTTTTGGATGAGTTTTTATATTTTTTGGGTGTTATGGGTTTATGGTTTTTTGGGGAGAGGGTTTAGGATTTTTGGGGGGTTAGGCTTTTGGGTTTTTTGGATGAGGTTTTTGGGTTTTTTAGTGCTGGGGTTTTATAGTTTTTGGTTCTGAGGGTTTAGGGTTTTCATGGGATGAGGGATTAGGGTTTTTTATTCTAATATTTTAGAATTTTTTTGGGACGAGGGTTTAGAATTATTTGGGTGTGAGAGTGTCTGGTTTTTTTGGGCTGAAGGATTAGGGTTTTTTGGGGATGTGGGATTGTTTTTTTCTAGGGTTTTGGGTTTAGGTTTTTTTGAGGATTATGGATTCTTGTTTTTTGGTGCATAGGATTTTGGTATTTTTGGAACAGAGGGTTTAGGTTTTTATGGGGATAAGGGTTTAGGGTTTTCTGATGCTATGTGCACGGTTATTTCTTAGGCTTAGGGTTTAGGGTTTTCTAGGAATAAGAGTTATTGGTTTTCTGAGGTTAAGGGTTTAGGGTTTTCTAGGGCTGAGAGATTACATTTTTCATTGGATGTGGGTTTTGGGTTTTCAAATGATGGTTTTTTAGGGTGGAGTGTTTAGGATTTTCTATGGTTTAGGTTTTAGGTTTTTCATAATTTGATGGAATAGGGGTGTATGGGGATTAGGTTTTAGAGTTTTATAACTCATATAGATTTGGGTTTTCTAGGTATATTAGTTTAGGGGTTTTAGTGATGAGTGTTTATGGTTTTAAGGGGATATAAGTTTACTATTTTCTAGGGATGAGGGTTTTTGGTTTTTTGGGGGATGAGGGTTTATTGTTTTTTGGGGATAAGGGTTTATTGTTGTTTGGGGATGAGGGTTTATTGTTTTTTAGGGGAGTAGGGTTCAGAGATTTTTGGGGATGAGGGGTTATGATTCTCTGGGTCTAATGGTCAAGGATTTTTTAGGGTTTCGTATTTAGAGTTTTCTTGGACAGAGGTGTTAGGGTTTTTTGGTGATGATGGTTTAGGGTTTTCTAGGATAGAGGGAATAATGTTTTCAAGGGATGTGGTATTTTGGAATTCTAGGGCTGAGGGTGTAGTGTTTTCTTGGGCTGTGCGTTTAGGGTTTTATAGGACTAATAGTTCATGGTTTTATTGGGTTGAGGGTTAGGGTTTTTCAATCTTTAGGGTTCAGGGTTCTCTGGGGGCGATGGATTAGGGTTTTCATTGGTATATGGTTATATGTTTTTCAGGGGATGTGGGTTTAGGGATTTATAGGGTAGAGGGTTTATGTATTTTTAGAACAAAGGGATTAGGGTCTTCTAGGGATGATGGTTTATGGTTTTATTGATCTGTGTGTTTATGGTTTTCTAGAGATAATAGTTAAGGGATTTATGTTGCATATTTTTTTTCTTTTATGGATAAGAGGGATTAGGGTTCTCTAGGGAAGTGTATTTGGTGTATTCTGGGGATGGGGGTTTGAAGTTTTATATGGATGAGGGTATAGGGTTTTCTGGGAATAAGGGGTTGTATAATTCTAGAGATTAGGGTTTTGGGTTATCAGGGGTGGAGAGTGTAGGGATTTATATGAGTGGGGTAAATGGTTTCTAGTGTTTAGGGTTTAGGGTTGTCTGGGAGTGAGGATATATGGGTATATGAGGTAGAGGAATCATTTTTTTCAAGGGATGAGGGTTTATGGTTTTATAAGGATGAATGTTCATCTCTTTATAGGTATGTGGGTTATGGTTTTAAAGGGTTTAGGGTTCATGGTTTTCTATGACTACGGGTTTATTGCTTTCTATTGCTGATGGTTCATGGTTTTATGGGGATGAGGGTTCAACATTTTCTAGGGATGAGGGTTTAAGGTTTTCAAGGGTTCAGGGTTCAGGGTTTTCTAGTACTAAGGGTTTATTGTTTTCTAGTGTTGATGGTTCACGGTTTTATGGGGATGAGGGTTAAAGGATTTATGGTTCTTATGGTTCATTTTTTTCTAGGGCTGAAAGTTTAGGGTTTATCTAGGATAGGGTTTTAAGGATTTTTTAGGATGAGTTTTTAGGGTTTTCAAATGATGATGGTTAAGGTTTTTCTAGGGTTGAGGGTTTAGTGCCTTCTAAGGATAAGGGTTTAGGGTATTCTAGGGATGAAAGGTTTTAGGTTTGTATAGAGCTGGGCATTCCGGGTATTCTGGGTTTTATGGATTAGGGTATTCTAGGTTTGAGGGTTCTGCGATTCTGCAGTTGAGGATTCAAGTTTTTCAGGGGATGAGAGTTCATATTTTTCTAGGTATTAGGGTTTAGGGGTTTCTGGGGGTGAGTATTCAACTTTTAATAGGGATAAGGGTTCACGGTTTTTTGGAGCTGATGGTTCTGGTTTCCCTTGGGATGAGAGTAGAGATTTTTCTAGGAATGGGGGCTTAGGATTTCCTAATGCGGATGGTTTAGTGTTTTCTGAGGATTAGTTTATTGTTTATTTTGGGATGGGGGATTAGGGTATCCAAGGGATGCGGTTTTATTTTTTTGTGACATTGGGACTAAGGTTTTAGTGGATGAAGATTTAGTATTTTCATGCCCTAGGGGTTCTAGGATTATGGGGATGTGGCTGTAGGATGTTGTGGGGCTAAGGATTTGAAAATTCTTGTAGCTGAGAGTTTAGTGTTTTATAGGGAATAGGGTTTATAGATTTGCAGTGCTCTATGGATGAGGGTTAATGTTTTTATTAGGATGATGTTTTAGTGTTTTGATGGGATGAGGGTTTAATTTTTTTCTAGGACTGAGTGTTTAATGTTTTTTAGGGGTGTGTGTTTAAAATTTTATGTGGTTGGGGTTTTGGATTTTCAAATACCAAGGTTTTAGGGTTTTCTGGGGATGAGGTTTTATGGTTTTTTGGGGATGTGGATTTTGTTTTAACTGTTGATGAGGGTTTATGGTTTTCTATGACTAAGGGATAAGGTATTTCTTATAATGAGCTTTTATGTATTTACGGGGATAAGGGTTTAGGGTTTCACGAGGCTCATGGTTTATGGTTTTCAGGTGTATTTTGGTATTATATTTTATAGTGTTGAGGTATTAGTGTTTTTTGTGGGAAAGGGTTTTGTGTTTTCTTGCGATGAGGGTTTAAGGTTTTCTAGGGAAGAAAGTTAAGGGATTTATGGGGTGAGGTATTATGGTTTTTGGGGTATACTGGTTTTTGGTTTTAATAGGCTAACAGTTTAGGGTTTTTTGGGGATGTGTATTTAGGGTTTTCTAATACTAAGGGTTTATGGTATTATGGGGATGTGGGTTTAAGTTTTTCTAGGGCTTTGGGTTTATGGTTTTATTGGGATGAAGGTTTATGGTTTTTTGGGGTTGTTGTTTTAGTGTTTTCTTGGGATAAGGGTTTTTTATTTTCTGTGGTTTTAGGGGTTTTTTGTGCTGGGGGATTAGGGTATTCAAGGGATTAGTGTTTAGGGGTTTTATGATTAGGGTTTATGTAGTTTATGGTTGAGGGTTTAGGGTTTTTTTGGTATGGGGTTTTTTTTGGGTTGAGGGTTTATGTTTTTTTGAGAAATTAGGGTTTGGAATTTTTTGGACCCGTCAGTTTTGGGGTCTCAGGTATCTGGTTTTAGCATATTTTGTGATTTAGGTATTAGGGTTTTTTCGGGATGCGAGATTAGGTTTTTTGGGGCTCAATTTTTATGGTTTTGGGGCTGTGGGTTTAGTGTTTTTTTGGGCGGAGGGTTGAGGTTTTTTTGGACTAAGGATTTGGGGTTTCAAGGGATGAGGGTTTAGTGTTTTTTAAGGATTAGGGTTTAGGGATTTCTAGGATAAGTGTTTAGGGTTTTTTGTAGCATAGGGTTTTAGAGTTTTTTTGGGGATGAAGGTATATGTTTTCTTAGGGATGAGGGTTTAGGGTTTTTTGTAAATGAGGTATTTGGGTTTTTTGCAGCCAAGGGTTTAGGATTTTTTTTGGATGGGGGTATAATTTTTTTTGGGAATGAGTGTTTAGTGTTTAGGGCTAAGAATTTATGATATTTTTGGACTGAGGGTTTAGGATTTTTTTTGTATGATTTTTTATGGTTTTTTAGGGATTATGATTTATAGTTTTTTGGGGCTGAGGGTATAGGTTTTTTTGGGGCATAGATTTTTGGATTTTTTGGGAGATTTTAAGGTTTTTGGGGATGGTGTTTTTCGGTTTTTTTGGGGCTATGATTTTTTGGTTTGTGGGGGTTTATGGTTGATTTTTTCCTGCTATGTGTTTAGGGATGTGGTTTTAGGGGTTTTGGTGGCCCAGAGTTTAGGTTATTTTTGGGCTAAGGGTCTAGGTGTTTTGGGGATGGGGTTTTTGTGATTATTTAGAGATGAGGCTTTAGGATTCCTTTAGTGTGAAGTTTAAGGGTTATTGGGGGATTTGGGAATTGGGTTTTTTAGTGATTATGGATTAGGGGCTTTGGGGATGAGGGTTTAGAGTTTTTTTATCAGTAAGGATTTAGTGTTTTTTTGGGATGAGGTTTTTGGGTTTTTTAGGGAAGTGTGTTTATGTTTTTTGGGGCAGAGGGTTTATGGTTTTTTATGGCTGAGTGTTTCGTGTTATTTCCAGTTGAGGGTTTAAGGATTTTGGGTTGTGAGGGTTTATAATTTTTAATGCCGAGGCATTATAGTTTTATGAGGATGATGGTTTTCTGTATTTGGAGGTATGGGTTTTGGTTTTTTGGGGCGGAGGGTTTAGGTTTTTTGGGGCGGGTAGTTTTTGGGTTTTTAGGGATAAGGTTTTTGGGTTTTTAGTGGAAGAGGATTTTGGTTTTTTGGGGGCTTATGGTTTAGATTATTTGGGGTATGAGTGTTGATGGGTTCTTGGGTATTATGGAATATTATTTTTTGGGGATGCAGGTTTTGGATTTTTTTGGGGATGATGGTTTAGTGTTTTTATTGGAGTAGAGGGATGAGGGTTTTTTAGCGATGAGGGTTCAGGGATTTTTGGGACTGAGGATTTATGGTTTTTCTTTCGGATGAGGGTTTTATATTTTTTAGGGTTTAGGGTTTCGTGTTTTTTGGGGCATAGTCGTTAGGGTTTATTGGGGATGATTGTTTATATTTTTCTGGGGATGAGGGATTAGGGGTTTTTGGAGCTCGTGGATTAGGCTTTTTTGTTCTAAGGGTTTATGATTTCTTGGGGATGTGCATTTATTTGTTTCTCGGGTAAGATTTTATCGTATTATGGGGATGTGTTTTTAGGGTTTATGGTGAAAAGGGTTTAGGCTTTTCTAGTGTTATGTGTTTAGTATTTTTTCCAAGATGAGTTTTTATTTTTTTTGCGGCATTGGGTTTACATTTTTCTAGGGTTGGGGGATTTGGTTTTTCACGTACTGAGGGATTAAGTTTTTCTAGGGTTTGGGGTTTCGGGTTTTCATGGGAGGAGTGATTTTTGGTTTCTTGTATTCAGGATTTACTTTTTTCAGAGGATAAGGGTTTGGTGATTTCATTGAATGTGGGTCTTGGTATTTCTCTGGATAAGGGTTTAGGGTTTTTTATGGTTCAGGGTTTAGGGTTTTCTTGGGGTTAGTTTTTATGGTTTTCTATGGATTAGAATTTATTGTCTTGTTAGGATATGTGCTTTGAGTTTTATAGGGATGAAGGATTAGAGTTTTCTCGTGCTGAAGGATTGGGTATTTATTGCGTTAGTGTTTAGGGTTTTCAAGGGATAATGGTTTTTATGTTTTCTAGTGTCCGGAGTTTAGAGTTTTATAGGGATAAGTGTTTGGTGTTTTCTAGGATTGAGGTTTTATGGTTTTCTTGGGCTAAGAGATTCGATTTTTTTGGTTTAGAGGGTTTAGGATTATCTTGGGATAAAGGTTTATGTTTTTTTAGGGCTAAGGGTTCAAGGTTTTCTTAGGATAAAAGTTTACATTTTTCTACAATAGAGGGTATATTTTTTTCTGGGGATGAGGGATTAGCATTTTTTGGGAGGATGAAGTTATAGGGTTTTCAGGGTCTAAGGGATTAGGGTTTTTTTGGGATGAGTGTTTAGTGTTTTCTTTTGATGGGGGTGTGGGTTTTCTAGGGATGTGGGTTTGTAGTTTTTTGGGACTAAGGTTTTATGGTTTTTTGGGGTTTGGGTTTAATGTTTCTTGGTTTCATGGGGCTCAGGGTTTAGGGTTTTTGGGGCTGAGGGTATTTTTTTGTGGAATTGGGTTTTTTTTTTGTTTTTAGGTTGAGGTTTTAATATTTTTTGGGGGTGAAATTTTAGGATTTTTTAGGGCTGAAGTTTTTTTATTTTCGGGGGATGAGGGTTGAGGGGTTTTTTGGGATAGGGATTTTTGGGGATGAGAGTTTAGGGATTTTTGGGCAATTGGTTTTGGGTTTCATGGGGATAAGGGTTGATGGATTTTTAGGGATGAGTGTCTTATTTTTTTTGGACTTAGTGTTAAATGGTTTTGGAGATGAGGGCGTGTCTTTTTTTCAGGCTGAGGATATATGGTTTTTTGTGGTTGTGGGTTTGGGGTTCTTGGGGATGATAATTTAGGGTTTTTTGGGACTCAAGGTTTAGGGTTTTGAGTGGTGAGTGTTTAGGTATTTTTTTGGGTTGAGGGTAAGTCACGTTTTGAGGATGAGGGTATAATGTTTTATGAAACTGGGGATATATGTTTATTTGGAGATTTAGGATTTGATTTTTTTGGTGATGAGGGTTTATGGTTTTTTGGGGTCGAGGGTAGTTTGATTTTTTGGACTGAGGGTTGATAGTTTTTTGTGGATTATGGAAGAAGGTTTTTAGGGCTACGAGGTGACTTTTTTTGGGGATAAGTGATTAGTTTTTTTTTGAATGAGGGTTGAGGGTTCATTAGGGGTGTGGGTTGATGGTTTCTTGGGGCTGGGGGTTGAGGTTTTTTAGGGTCTCAGTGTTGAGGTTTTTGTGTGTCTGAGGGTTGAGGGTTTTTGTAGCTGTGGATAGAGGTTTTTCTGGGGATGATGGATGAGGTTTTCTAGGGGCATGGGGTTGAGGTTTTTGTGGCTATAAGGGTTGAGGGTTTAGGGTTATTTGTGGCAGAGGATCTACTGTTTTTTGATATGATGAATTTTTTAGGGCAGGGGGTTTAGGGTTTTTTGGGGCTGAGTGTTGTGGGTTTTCTTGGGATTAGGGTTTTTGGGGAAGAGGGTTGAGGGGTTTTGGGGATGATGGTTTATGTTTTATTGGGTTGAAAGCTTGAGGTTTTTTTGGGATGATGGTTTAGGGTTGTTTATGGATGAGGGATGATACTTTTTTGTCATGAGGGATGAGAGTTTTTTTGGGGATGAGGGTTTCATATTTTTTGGGATTGAGGTCTGAAAGTGTTTTAATTGGGTTGAGGGTTTTCTAGGGCTAAGGGTTGACATTTTTTTCGGGCTATGGGTTATGGGTATTTTGGGTATGAGAGATGATTGGTTTTTTGTATTAAGGAATTAGGGTTTATTTGGTTGAGGATTGATAGTTTTTTGTGGCCAAGGGTTGAGGGTTTTTCATGTTTTTTTGTTTAAGGTTTTTAGGGCATAGGGATTAAGGGTTTTATGTTTAGTTTTTGGGGGTTTTGTGGTTTTGTGATTATGTTATTTTGGGGATGAGGGTTTAATGTTTTTTTGGGATGTAGGTAGAGGATTTTTTGGGGATGAGGGTTGATGATATGTAAGTGTAGAGTGTTTAAGGTTTATTTTGGGTGGAGTTTTGACAATATTTTTGTGTGAGTGTTTAGGGTTTCTTGTGGCTAAGGGTTTTGTGTTTTTTGCAGCTGAGGGTTTAGGATTTTATGTGTATGAGGGTTGAGGGGTTTTTAGGGTCAGATAATGTGGGTTTATTGGGTCTTAGAGTTGATGATTTTTTGGGGTGGAGGATTGAGGCTTTTTGATGATGGTTGAAGTATTTTTTGGGCCAAAAGATTAGGGATTTGTGGGGATGAAGGGATTAGGGGTTTGGGAGATGATGGTAAAGGGATTTTGGGGGTTGATTGTTTAACATTTTTTGGGGTTGGGGTTTAGGGTTTTTTGGATGCTGGGGTATTAATGTTATTTGGGGATGAGGGTTCATTATTTTTCATCTCTAAGATTTTGTGTTTTGGGGGATGAGAGTTAGGGTTCTTTAGAGCTATGGCTTGAGGGATTTTTTGAGTTGGGGGTTGAATTTTTTTTGGGGATCAGGGTTGATTGTTTTATGTTCATGGGGATTGAGGGTTTTTCAGATGATGGTTGATTGTTTTGGAGGATGAAAGTTGTGGGTTTAATAGGAATGAGGGTTGAGGGTTTCTTGGTCTGAGGGATGAGGGTTTGTTGGGCTAAGGGTTGAGGGTTCATGGGGATGAGGGTTGAGCGTATTTTGGTGCTGAGGTTTTAGGATTTTAGCGGGATGAGGCTTGATTTTTTTTCTGGATGGGGTTTGAGGGTTTCATGGGGATGAAGTTTGAGTATTTTTTGCAGGCTACAAATTAGTATTTTTTGGGGTGGATGGTTTAGGGATTTTTGGTTATAAGGGTTGAACGTTTTTTGGAGATGAGGGTCTAAGATTTTTTTGGGACTAAGGACTTTGGGTTTTTGGTTTAGGTTATATGGTTATTTTAGGATAATAGATTTATATAAATTTTGGCTGGGAGTTTATCGAATTTGGGTGATGGGGGTTGATCATTTTTTTGGGGATGAATGTTGAGTTTTTTTGGGGGTTTAGGTTTGATATTGTTTTGGAATTGGGGGTTTGGAGGGGTTTGAGGGTTTTTGGGGTTAATGATTGACGGTTTTTTGGGTACTAGGGTTAAGGATTTTGGGGGCTGAGGGTTGAGGGTTTTTTGGGTGAACGATTAGGGGTTTTTAGGGATTAGGGTTGAGGGGTTTTTATGGATATGGTTTGACAGTTTTTCGATCTATGGGATTGGAGTTTTTTGGGGATGAGGGTTGATGTTGTTAGGGGCTGAGGATTGAAGGGTTTTTTATACTGAGGGTTGAGGGTTTATTGGTACTGAGGATTGACTGATTTTTTGGGGTATGGTTGTAGGGTATTTTTCCGTTGAGGGTTTTTTGTGGTTGAGAGTTGAGAGATTGTGGGGGGATAAGGTTTGATGGATTTTGGTGCTATAGTTTTAGTGTTTTGGGGGATGTGGGTTTATGGTTTTTTGGGGAAGAGGGTTTATAGTTTTCTATGACTAAAGTTTTAGGGTTTCTTCGGGAAGAGGGCTGAGGGGTTCTTGGGTCTGAGGGATTAGTTTTTTTGGGTGGGATCAGGGTTGAGTAATTTATTGGATGAGCCATTATTATTTTTTTGGGATAATGGTTCATGATTTTTTTGGCTGAGAATTCAGGTTATTTTGGGGATGAGGCTTCCGAGTTTTTTTGGGTTGAAGGTATATGTTTTAGGGGGATTAGGGTTAAGGATTTTTAGGTCTAGGGGTTCAATATTTATGGGAATCAGTGTTTAGGTTTTTTGGGGCATGGGGGTTAAGGGTTTTTTGAGGATGAGAGTTTAGGGTTATTTGGGGATGAGGGTCTAATAGTTTTTTGGGCTATGGGTTCATGTTTTAATGGGGATGAGGGATAAGGGGTATTTGGGGAAAATTTCCCATCATTAAATGGAATTAAGTGTTCAAAATATTCTAGGGATTAACATATAAGTATTCATGGGTCTAAGAGTTTATTTTTTGGGGGATAAGGGTTTAGGGGGTTTTTGGGGTGTGGTTTTTGGGATTTTTAGGGATGAGGTTTCATAGATTTTTTGTGGAAGGGGGTTTAGGGTATTTTTGGGATAAGGGTTTATATTATTTTGGAAATGTTTGATTAGGTTTTTTTTATATAAGGGTTCATGTGTTTTTGGGATTAGTGTTTCAGGTTACATGGGTCTGATGATTTGGTATTTTTTGGGACGAGTGTTTAGGGATTTTTTTGGTTGAGGGTTTAGGAATTTTTATGGCTGAGGGTTAACAGTTTTTTGGGGATGGGGGTTTTGTGAATTTTGTGGATGTAAGGTCTTATAGGAATGATGGTTTAAGATTTATAAGGGATGAGTGTTTTGGTGGGTTTTGGGGCTAAGTGTTTAGTGTTTTTAATTATTAAGGGTTTTGAGTTTTTTTAGGCTGGGGATTTTTGGTTTTTTTGGTTCTCATGGTTTTCGCTTTCTTGGGGAAGAGAATTTATGGGTTTTTGAGGCTAGGGGTTTATGGTTTTTTTGTGGGTGACAGTTTAGGGGTTTTTTTATGTATGTCTATGGTTTTTTTGGGGGTTTTGGATTTTTGTGGATATTTTTTTGGTTTATTAGGGATGTGTTTTGGGGGGGGGGGTTGCTAATGGTTGATGGGATTTTGTGGTTGAGTGTTCCGGTGTTTTTTTGCTAATGGTTCACAGATTTTTTGAGATGATCGTTCTAGTTTATTTGTGTATAAGTGCTTATTGTTGTTAAGGGATTATGTTTTAGGATTTTGGGGGTCGAGGGTTCATTTTTTTTTTGTGAGGGTTTTGGGGTTTTGGGGCTTATGGTTTGGGATTTCATAGGATATGGGTTTAGGAGTTTTTGGGCCTAAGGGTTTAAGATTCTTTCTATATAAGGATTTTGGGTTTTTTTGTGACGAGGGTTTAGGATTTATTAGGGTTAATGGTAAAGGGTATTTGGGGTCATGGTTTGATGTTTTTTCTTGTCTGTAGGTTGAGGGTTTTTTGGGATTAGTTTTGAGTTATTCTTTAGGAATAGGGTTGATGGTATTTTGGGGATAAGGACTGGGGGATTTTTTAGTGTTTAGGGTTTAGGGTTTAGGGTTTTTTTGGTGCTGTTGTTTTTGAATATTTTGAGGCTACGATATCATTTTTTTATTTTTAGGGTAGAGAGTTGTTTTTTTAGGGTTGGGTTTTTCGGTGGTGGATGGTTGATGGTTTTTTTGCCAATGGTACAAGGTTTTTTTTCAGAATTATGATTTGGGTCTTTTAATGTTAGGTGTTTATGGTTTTTTTGGGGTTGAGGGATTATGGTATTTTTTTACCAAGGGATGAGGATTTACTGTTTTTTGTGGCTAATGGTTTATGAAATTTTTTCTATGTGTCATGGGTATTAAGAATGGGTTATTAGGTTTTTTGGGGATAATGGTTTTGGTATTTTTGTGGATAAGGGGATAGGGTTTTTGGGTGTTGAGGGTTCTTATTTTTTTTGTTCCTGAGGGTCTATGGATTTTGGTGGGTGAGGTTTGAGGGTTTTTTAGTATGAGGGTTTAAGGTTTTTTCGGGATGAGTTTCTGGTTTTTTGGGATGTTTATTTTTGGTTTTTTGGGGATGAGGTTTTAGGTTTTATATGGTAGAGGGTTTAGTATTTCTTTAATAGAGGGTTTAGGTTTTTTATGGATGAATTTTTAGAGTTTTTAGGGTTAATGGTTTTGTGTTATTTTTTGGGTATGAGAGTTCTGGGTTTTTGGGGCTGGGGATTAGGTTATATTGGGGATGAGGGTTCATAGTTTTTTTTAGGGATTATGATATAGGTTTTTTGGGGTTTATGGGTTATATTTTTTTAGGATGATGTTTTTTTGTTCATTGATTTCTTTGTATGATGGTTGAGTGTTTTCTAGGGCTAAGGATTCAGTGGTTTTGGGATAAGCGATCTTGGTTTTTCAGGGCTGAGGGTTCACTGTTTTTTGAGACATACTGATTAATTTTTTTAGGGGGTGTGTTTAGTGTTTTTTTGGGATAAGGGATTATTTTTTTACTGAGGTTTTTGGGTTTTGGGCCTGATGGTTTAGGGATATTTTATCTTGAGGGTTGAGTGTTTTTTGGTGCTATTTATTGAGGGTTTCTTGGGGCTGAGGGTTTATAGATATTTTGGGAATGTGTATTGAGTGTTTTGGGGGGATGTGTGTTTAGGGTAATTTGGTCTTAGGCTTTAGGTTTTTTGGGGTTATGGTTTGATGATTTTTTGCGTATGGGTTTTTTTAGGGATGAGGGATTATAGTTTATTGGGAGTTGGTTGTTTAAAGATTATTGAGGATGATGGTTTATGTTTTTTTGGGGATGGGGGTTTATGTATCTTGGGGGTTTGGGATTTAGGGTTTTATGGTGATGAGGGTTTAGGGATTTTTGGGGATGGGGGTTTATTGTTTCATGGGGTTGAAGGTTTAGTGTTTATTGGGGGTGAGGGTTTACAATTTTTTGGGATGAGGGTTTAGGGTTTTTTGGGACTCATTGTATAATGTTTTTTGTGATGATTTATTAGGATTTTTCTTACGATGAGGTTTTAGGGGACTTTGGATTTCATGGTTATGTTTTTTAGAGGATAGGGGTTTAGGGTTTTTTAGAGATGGGGGTTTAGGGTATTTTGTGGTTGAGTGTTATGGTTTTATTGGGTATGAGGGTTTAGGTTTTTTGGGGGTGTGAGGGATTAGGGTTTTAGGGGATGTAGGATTAGTATTTTTAGGGGATGAGGGCAATGGTATTTTTTGACTATGATATTATGTGTTTTAGGGTTAAGGGTTTTATGTTTTCTGGATGATTGTTTATGGTTTTTGGGCATTGAGGGTTAAAGGTTTTTCGGGGATTATTTTTTATATTTTTTGGTTATAAGGGATTATGGATTTTTATGGATGAGGTTTTAGAGTTTCCTTAGGCTAAGTGTTATATATTTTATGGTTGGGGATTTTGGGATTTTTGGTCTGAGGTTTTTGGGGTTTTAGGGAAGTGGGTTATGGGGGTTTTTGAGGGCTGAATGTTTATGGTTTTTTGGGGAGGAAGGATTATGGTTATTTTCACTACATGGTATAGGGTTTTTTGGAAGGGAATTTAAGCGTTTTTAGGGATGACTGTTTTGTGGTTTCGGGATAAGGGTTTAGGGGGTATGGTGGATGGGGGTTTAAGGTTTTTTAGGATGCAGATTTAGGGATTTTTTGGGGGATGAGGGTGGAGGTTTTTTGGGGGCTAAAGTATTAGGTTTTTCTAGGGATAAGAGTTTCTGGTTTTTTTGGGATAGGGGTTTAAATTTTTTGGGGTTGATAGTTTACTGTATTTTAGGGATAATGGTTTGGAGTTTTTTGATATAATCATTGAGGTGGTTTTGGGAATGAGGGTTTAGGGGATTTGAAGCTTAGGGTTTAATGTTTTTTTCTGACAAGGGGGTAAGGGTGACTTTTGATTAGGGGTTTATGGGTTTTTTGGAAAGATTATTTTGGTTTTTTTGTGATGAAGGTTTAGGGGTTTTTGAGGATGAGGTTTTAGGGTTTTCAGGGTATGTGGTTTTAGGTTTTTTGGAGATAAATATTTTGGGGGTTTTGGGGTACGGGGATTCAGGTTGATGTTTTATTTATTTTTGGGGCTTGGGGTTTAAAGATTTTGGGGACAAGGGTTTCTGGTTTTTTAGGAACGGGGGTTCGATTTTTTAGGGTAGAGGGATTGTGGGTTTTTATGGTTTTCATTTTAGTAGTTTTTGTGGATGAGGTTTAATGGTTTTTGGGAGGATGTGGTTTTTTGTGGGACATGGTTTTGAGAGTTCATGGATTTTTGCAGCTAAGTTTCTCATGGTTTTTATGTATGAGAGTCTAGTATTTTTTAGGGTCGAGTGCCAAGGGTTTTTTGGGGTTTAGGGACTATGGTTTTTTTGTGATTATTTTCTAGGGTCTTTTGGGTCAAGGGTTTAGTGTTTTTGGGGGGTGAGGTTCTAAGGTTTTTTGGGGTTGACAGTCTAGGGTTTTTTTGGTTTGAGGGTCTCAGGATTATAGGGAAGAGGGTATAGGGTTTTGTGGGGTTAGGGATTATCGTTTTTTGTTACCTTGGGTATTGGGTTTTTTGGAGTTGAGATATTAGATTGTTTGGTCCGAAGTGTTTAGAGTATTTTTTTAGATTTGGGTTAGGTTTTTTTTGGGGAGAGGGTTTAGGGTTTTTTGGGGTCATGGGTTTAGGGATGTTTGGGGTTGAGGGTTTAAGGTATTTTATGGTAGAGGGTATAATTTGGGGGGGGGGGATGAGGGTTTATGGTTTTTTGGGACTGGGGGTTTAGGGTTTTTTGTGGTTAAACATTTTGTCTTTTTTTAGGGTTTAGGTATTTTGGGGAAGAGGGTTTAGAGTTTCATGGTTCTGAGGTTTTAGGGTTTTCAGGGTTGAATGTATAGTGTTTTCTAGAGGTTAGGGTTCCGGGTAATTGTGGGATTATTTTTTAGTATTTTGAAGATTAGGATTTATGAGTTTTGGGAAAAGGTTTTAGGGATTTTGATTCTATGTGTTTAGATTTTTTGGGGGTTAAGGTTTTATAATATTTTTTGGATATAATATTTATGGTACTTTGGGGCTTAGGTTTTGTGGTTTTTTGGGGCTTAGGTTTTAGGGTTATTTAGGAATTTGGATTTATGAATTTTTGTGATGGGGGTATGGAGTTATTTTTGGTGGAGGTTTAAAGGATTTTATAGGGCTGATAGTTTTTTTTCTGTGGGTGGACGTTTTTTTCATCATTGGGGATTAGGGTTTTCAAGGGATTAATGTTGAATGTTTTATGGGTATGAAGGTTTAGGATTATAATGGGATGAGGGTTTGGGATTTCCTGTGGAAGAGGGTTTAGTATTTTTGGGGATTATGTTTCAGGTATTTCTGGTGATGATGGTTTAGGATTTTATAGGTATATGGGTTTAGGGTTTCCTTGAGTTGAGGGTTAATGGTTTTTTGGGTTGAGGATTTAGGGTTTTTGGGGCTAAGGATTTAGGGTTTTCTAAGGTTGAGTGTTTAGATATTTTTGGGGATGAGGGTTGAGGGTTATCTGAGGATAAGGGATTTTTATGGATGGGGGTTGAGGGATTTTTTGGGATGAGTGTTTTGATGATTTTAATCGTATGGGGTTTGAGGGTTTTTATAGGCTTAGGTTAGAGGGTTTTTTGGGGTTTTGGGTTTAATATTTTTGGGGTATAGGGATTATTATTTTTTAGTCTTGGGGGTTTTGGATTTTTTTATCATGTGGGCTTACAGTTTCAAGAGAAAGAGAGTTTAGGGTTTTGTAGGCTTAGCATTTTTTTGGGTATTTAAGGGTTTTAGGGATGTTGGATTATAGGTTTTGGGTTCTGAGGGTTGTGTTTTTGATGAGGCTAAGGATTTAGGGTTTTCTAGGGAAGAGGGTTAAGGGTGTTCTAGAGATGAGGGTTTAGAATTTTCATGGGCTAAGGGTGTAGTGTTTTTTGAAGCTGAGGTGTAGTGGATTTCTAGTGTCGAGGGTTTAGTATTTTTGTGGATACGAGTTTGGGGATTGTGGATTTTTGGGATTACAATTTTCTAGGGCCCAATTTTTTGGTTTTTTTGGGGATGAGAGTTTATGTTTTTTTCAGGGATGAGGGTTCAATATTTATTAGTTATGGGGTTTACAGTTTTTTAGTGATGATGTTTTTGGATTTTTTTAGGAGGTGGATTTTGGGTTTCTATAGTTTTTTGGGGAAGTGTATTTGAGGTTTTATAGGGTATGGGGTTTAGGGTTTTTTGGGTCTCAAGGTTTAGATATTTCATTGGATGATGGATTAAGATTTTATAGAACTGAGGGTTATGATTTTCTGGGAGGAGCGGTTATGGATGTAATGGGTTTAGTGTAAAATGTTTTATGGGGATGAGGGTTTCAGTTTTTTTGGGTCTGATTGTATAGGGGTTTCTAAAGATTATGTCTCATTGTTTTCTTGGGATGACAGTTTAGGGTTTTCTCGTGATTACGGTTAGAGTTTTTCTAGGGATAAGAATTTCAGTTTTTTTGTTGCTAAGTGTTTAGGGTTTTGTAGGATTTAGTTTTTAGGGTTTTTAGGGCTGAGGGTTATAGAATTTCTAAGTCTAAGTGTTTAGGTAGTTATTGGGATAAGGCTTTAAGGAATTATAGGGATGTGGGTTGGATATTTTTGGGATCGATGGTTTAGTTTTTACTAGGGATTATGGATTATGGTTATTTGGGGATAGGGGTGGAGGGTTTTTTGGTGATTACTATTTGTGGTTTTATGAGGATAGGGGTTTAGGGTTTTAAGGGAATTATAGATTAGGTTTTTCTTTGGATGACAATTTATATTTTTCAAGGGCTGAATGTTTAGGTATTTGTGTAACTCCAGGTGATTGTTTTTCTGGTGATGATGGTTTATTGATTTAGGGTTCTTAGAGTTTATTTTTTTCATGGTAATAGGGTTTAGGGTTTCCTAGTGCTATATGTTTAGTGTTTTCTATGATTTAGGGGTTTCAGAATTCTAGGTCTTGTGGTTTTGGGTTTTTTTGTTTGGTGTCTTGGGTATTTTGGGGAGATAGGTCATGGGTTTTTCTAAATAAGTGTTATGATACTTTTACATCTGATGATTTAGGGATTCATGAGGATGTAGGTTAACTATTTTTTGTAGAATAGGGTTCAGGTTTCCTTGGGGATGAGGGTTAACAGATTTTTTGGGAAGAGGGTTTAGGGTTTTTTGGGGATTATGGTTTAGTGTTTTTGGGGGATTAGTGTTCTGGAATTTTGGAGGCTATAGTTCCTGGTATTTTGGGGATGATGGTTAAGGGTATTTTGGGGATGATGGTTATTTCATTTTGGGGCTTATGGTTTAGGGTTTTGGGGTGGAGGTTTCAGGGTTTTCTCAGTATCTGGTTTTATGGTTTTTTGTGGATAAGGGTTTAGAGTATTTTATTGGAATGGGGGTTCTTGGTTTTTTGGGGTTAAGGGTTTACGGTTTATTATAGTAGGGGGTTTATGATTTATTGGGGATAAGGGTTCATGGGTTTTTTTGGAAAAGGGTTCAGTGATTTTTTTTGGGATGAGTGAATATGGTTTTTTTGGGGTTGAGTGTTTAGGGTTTCTCTCAGATCAGTGTTCTAGGATTTTTGTGGCTATGGTTTTTAGGTTTCTTGGGGCGAATGATTAATGGATTTTTGTGGTTTAGGTTATAGGGTATTTTTAGGGAAGTGGGTTTTATATTATGGGGGGCTAAGGGTTTGGGTTTTTTTGATAATGAAGCCAAGGTTTTTTTTTGGGGATGGGGGTTCATGTTTTGTAAGGGATGAGCATTCATGGAGTAATGGGAAGGAGGGTTTAATGTTTTTGGGGATAATGGTTATGGTTTTATTTGATTTTGGGGTTCAGGGATTTTTTATGAGTCTTTTGGGTTTTTTGGGGTTGTGGGTTATGGGATTTGGGGGGTTGAGGGTTTTGGGTTTTTTTGGAAAGGGGGTTCATGTTTTTTTGGGATGAGGATTCAGGTTTTGTGGTGTAGATGATTCCATGGATTTGGGGAATATGTTTTTGGGATTTTTAGGTATAAGTGTTTTGGGATTTTTGGGGTTGAGGGTTTAGGGTTTTTTCGGCATGAGTGTTTAGGTTTTTTTGTGATCACTATTCATGTTTTTTTGGGATGGGGGTTTTGGGTTTTTGTGGATACATGTATACGGTATTTGGTGCTTAGACTTCATGGATTTTTTGAGTTGAGTGTTCATTATTTTTTTTGGGGTTGTGGTTTTATGTTTTTCAGGTTTTATGTATTGGGTTTTATTTGGGTAGGAGGGAATAATCTGTTTTTGGGATGAGGGATCAGGGATTTTTTGGGATGAGGGCTCAGGGGTTTTCTAGGTTAAGGATTTAAGGCTTTTGGGGGATAAGTGTTGCGGAAATTTTGGGGCTGAGTGTTTAAGATTTTTTCTGGGCTCTGTGTTACATGATTTTTATGGCCTAGGAATGTATGTTTTTTGGACAATGGGTTTGAGCTTTTTTGTGCTAATGATTGGTGATATTTTACTACTAAACACTGTTTTTTATGAGGGTTGAGGGATTTTTCAGTCTAAGGGTTTAGTTTAATTTGGAAAAAAGGGTTTAGGGTTTATTGGGGTTGAGGGTTGAGGTTTTTTTAGAGAATAGGGTTAGTGGGTATTTGGGGTTTTGGGTTGAGTGTTTTTTGAGGAAATGGGTTTAGGGTTTTGGGGGGCTAACGATTTAGGGTTTTTTTGGTTTTCTGGGTATATGGGTTTTGGGGGATAATGGTTGATGGTTTTTCTGGATGAGGGTTGAGAGTTCTTTGGGTATTTTTGTTGAGTGTGTTTTAGGTATGAGGGTAGAGGTTTTTTTGGGTGTCTGGTTGAAGATTTTTCATGATGAGGGATTAGGGGTTTTGGGGATGAGGGTTTAGTGATTTTTGGGTAAGAAGGATGAAGGTTTTTTGGGATGACGGTTTAAGAATTTTTGGGATTGAGGGGTTTTTTTCTTTGGTCTTAGAGATTATCATTCTGGGGGCTATGTGTTGAGTATTTTTTGGGTTGAGGGTGGAGTAATTTTTAGGGATGAGATATTTTCATTTTTTGGGGTTGTGGGTTTTTGGTTTTTGGATTTTAGGGTTTAGGGTGTTTGGGGGATGATGGTTGAGGGTTTTGGTCGGATTAGGGTTGTATGTTTTTTGGGAATGAGGGTTGAGGGTTTTGGGGGGTTGAGGGTTTTGGGTTTTTGGGGCTGATGGTTGATGGTTTTTTGGGGCATAGGATTTATGTTTTTTTGGGGCGAAGTGTTGCAAATTATTTAGGGATGAGAAATTAGGATATGTTGGGTTGATTGTATATGGTTTTTAGGGTTGAGGGTTTAAGGTTTTTTAGGGTTGAGGGTTTATGGATTTTGGAGTATCATCATTTAGTGTTTTTAGGGAAAACAATTTAGGTTTTTTAGGATGTGGGTTTAAGGTTTTTTTGGTTGAGGGTTGAGTGTTTTTTGGGGATGACGGTTGAGATTTTTTGGGGGATGAGGGATGGGTATATTTGGTGGATGAGTGTTATAGGTTATCTTAGGGATGAGATTTGAGGGTTTTTTTGGGTTTGATGGTTCATGGGTGATTTTTTTCTGGATAATGGATTAGGTTTTTTGGGGTTGATTGATAGGTTGTTTGGGGAAGAGGGTTAGGGTTTTTTTGTGTTGAGGGTTTAGTGTTTTTTGTTGATGGGTGTTTTGTGTCTTTTGGGGATGATGTTTTTGGGTTTTTGGGTATGCAGTTCATGGTATTTTTGGTTATATGGTTTTTTTATGGGTGTAGTGGGTTGAGGGTTTTTTGGGGTTGCCTGTTGAGGTTTTTCTATGTATGATGGTTGAGGTTTTTTTGGGGAATGGGGTTTAAGGTTCTTTGGGGATGTAGGTTGAGGGTTTTTTTGGTGGATGATGGATTAGGTTTTTAGGGGGTTTGGGTTAGAGGATTTCTTAGGGATATGGTATAATGGATTTTAGGTCTTAGGGTTGATGGTTTTTTTGGGGGTGAGGGCATAGGATCTTTTGGGGTTGTGGGTTGATGGATTTTTTCTGGGGCTGTGTGTTAAATTTTTTATGGGATTGATGACCTAGAATTTTTTTTGGGATAATGGATTTTAGACTTTTTAGGATGTGGGATTTAGGTTATTTGGTGATGTGTGTTTAAGATATTGGGGGCTAAGGGTTTAGGGTATTTGGGATTGATGGAATAGTGTATTTTTGGGGTGAGGATTTATGATATTTTGGGGATGAGTGTTTGGGTTATTTGTAGATGAGGGTTTAGGGTTTTTTGGGGTTGCGTTTTAGGGGTTTTGGGGTTTATGATTTATGGTTATTTTGGGTTTATGGTTTTTGTTGTTTTGGGGTGGAGAGTTTAGGGGTTTAGGGATAAGGGTTGAAGATTTTTTTTTGTTTGAGGTATGAGGGTTTTTTGGGTGAAGGGTTTAGGTTTTTGGGGATGATTGATTAGTGTTTTTTGGTGATGTGTGTTGATTTTTTGTTGGTATTAAGGTTGGGGTTGTTTGGGGCTAACTGTTTTGAGTTTTTTTCAGTTGATGGTTTAGGTTTCTATTGGGAAAAAGTGTTGAGGGATTTTTTGAGATAATGGTTGATTTTTTTAAGCACAAGGGTTAAGAGTTTTTTGGGGTTGAGGGTTTATCATTTTTTGGGGAGATGGTTTTTGGGGTTTTTGGGGATTGGGGTTTCGGGCTTACATGGGAAATTTGTTTAGGGATTTTAGGATGAGGTTTGAGGGTTTTTTGGGATACAATTTTAGTGTTTTTTGGGGAAGAGTGTTTTGGGTTTTGGGGGATAAATGTTTCAGTTTTTTGGGTAGATGGTTGAATTATTTTTTGGGCATAGTGATGATGGTTTTTTATGGATGTGGGTTTTTTGGTTTGGTAGGGATAATTTTTTAGGATTTTTTAGGGTTTAGGGTTTAAGGTTTTTGTGTATTCGGGTTTAGGGTTATTGGATCTGATTGTTTAGATCTTTTTGGGGATCAAGGTGTATGATTTTTTGGGATACGGGTATAGGGATTTGGGGATAAGGTCTTATGGTTTTTTGGTATACGGGGTCGAAGATTTTTGGGGGTGAGGTTTTATAATATTTTTGGGATCAAGGATTATGGTTTTTAGGCCCAAGGTTTGGTAGTTCTTTGGGATGATGGTTGCAGGTTTTTTGGGTCTAAGGGTTTAGGGTTTATTTTGGGATGAGGGTTAAGAGTTCTTGGGGTTGAATTTTTGGTTTTTTAGGTCCAAGGTATTATGGTTTTTATTGATAAGGGACGATGGTTTTTAGGGATTTGGGTTTAGGGTTTTTTGGGCCTTTGGATTTTGGATTTTTTGAGACTAAGGATTGAGGGGCTGTGGGGATGAGGGTTCACTATTTTTTCCCTAAGGGATCCATGTTTATTTGGATGGGTATTTAAGTTTTGTTTTGGACTAAGGGTTCATGTTGTTTTAGGGAAAAGTGTTATGGAATTTTTGGTTCTACAGGTTCTTGGTTTTTTGGAGCTAAGGGTTCAATGTTTTTTAGGAATGAGGGTCTAGGTTATTTAGGGATGATAGTTGAGTGTTTTTTTTTGTGTAGGAGGTTTTAGTGTTTTTTTGAGAATAGAAATTAAGGATTTTTTAGCACAAGGTATTGGGTTTTGGGGGGATGAAGGTTTTTAGTATTTTGTGGATCTGGGTTAGTGTTTTTTATGTTTGAGGGTTTATGGTTTTTTGGTGACGAGGAGTAGGGTTTTAGGGGGATCAAGGTTTTGGGTATTCTAGGGATAAGGTTTCATGGGTTTTGGGGATTAGGGATAATGGTTATTTAGGGGTGTGGGTTCATGATTTTTTTATGGATGTGCGATCATTATTTTTTAGTGATGAGAGTTTAGGTATTTTAAAGGATAAGGGTGAAGGGAATTTTTATGGATGCGGGATCGTGTTTTTTTGGGGTTGAGGGTTAAGGGATTATTGTGGATGATGGTTGAGGGTATTTTGGGGATGTGGTTTTAGGGTTTTATAGTTGTGATAGTTCAGGGTTTTTTGGGGTTATGGATTCCTAGTTTTATGGGGCATAGGGTTCAGGGTTTTTTAGGGCTGTGGGTTTAGGGTTTTTTGAGGAAGAAGGTTCAAAAAAATTTGGGGTGGTGGGATCTGGTTTTTTGGGATGATATTTTAGGTATTTGTTGGATTAAGGTTCAATTTTTTATCAGGATGAGTGTTTTGGGGTTTTGGGAATAATATTTTAGGGGTTTTTTGGATGAGAGATTAGGGTTTTTTTTGGGTTCTAAGTGTTTAGGGATTTTGGGGGCTCAAAGATTTGGCCATTTTGGGATAAGGGTTTAGGGGTTTGGGGGAGTATGGTTTAAGGGTTTTGGGGGATGAATTTTTTTTTCTAATTGCGGATAAGTGTTTAAAACTTTGGGGGAAGATGTTTTTTTGGAAATTTTGGATAAGGGTTTGGGGTTCCGTGGGGATGGGGGTTTAGATATTTTTGGTTGATAGGGTTTATGATTTATTTTGGATTTGTGTTTATGGATTTTTGGGTTTGATGGTGTATGAAACATGAGGCTAAAAGATTTTTTGAATTTGGGATTAGGGTTTAGTGTTTTCTGGGTAGTAGCGTACAATATTTTTTGGGTGTGAGGGGTTTCAATTATATAGGGATGAAGGTTTAGTGGTTTTGATCTTTAGTGTTTATTTGTTTTTCATGTTGAGGGATTATTTTTTTTGGTCTGAGGGTTTAGGGGTTTAAGGGATGAGTGTTTTATATTCTTTGGAGGTGGGGGTTTAGAAATTTCTTTGGATGAGTGTTTATGGATTTATGGGGATTTGAGTTTAGGATTTTGTTGGATAATGTTTTTTCATTTTTTTGTCTTAGGGTTTTGGGGGTTTTCAGATGAAGGTTTTGGGGTTATGAGGTTGAGGGGTTGAGGATTTAGGGTTTTGGGGGGATGAGGGTTTAGTGGCATTGGGGTAATAGGGTTTTGGTTTTTTGGGTTTTTGGTTTTTGGTTTTTATTGGATGAGGGTTTAGGGGGTTTTATGGATGAGGGTTGAGGGTTTTTTATTGACAGGTAACAATTTTTTAGGGATAAGATTTTAATGTTTTTTGGGATGAGGGTTTAGGGTTTTTTGGGGTTTTGGGTTGTGGTTTTTTTTGTGTGAAAGTTTGAGTTTTTTTATTGAATATGATAAGGTTTTTGGGGGATGAGGTCTGAGGGATTCTTCGAGGATGAATGATTAGGTTTTTTTCCATCTAAGGGTTTGAGATATTTTTGGGGATTTGGGTATACAGATTTTTTGGGATGAGGGTTTGGGGATTTTTGTTGATTGTTCAGGTTTTTTCTTACTGACTATCTTGGGTTTTTGTGGTTTAGGATTTAGGGTTTCTTGGGGATGAACATTTTAGTATTTTGGGGGTTAAGGATTTATTTTTTCTTGGGGTGAGGGTTAATTGTTATTTCATGCTGATGGATGATGGTTTTTAATGATGATGGTTGAGTGTTTTTTATGGATTAGGGTTGAGGATAATTTGGGGTTGACTGTTGAAGATTTTTTTAGGTTTATGGTTGAGGTTTTTTTGGGGAAGAGGGTTGATCTTTTTTGGGGGACGAGAGTCGAGGGTTTTTTCTGGATGATGGTTTAGGGATTTTGGGGGATGAATGTTTAGTGTTTTTTTGGGATGAGGGTTTAGGGTTTTTGGGGGTATGGAATTAGGGGATTTTGGGGCAAAGGGTTTAATATTTTATAGTACTTAGGGATTAGTGTTTTTATTGGATGATGGTTTGATTTTTTGGGTGGATAAGGGTTTAAGGTATTTCAAGGCTATGGGTTCAGAGTTTTTGAGGGATAAGGGTTGATATTTTTTGGGTTTCAAGGTTAATTTCCTAAGGTGACTTGGGGTTTAGGGTTTATTACAATCATCATTTGCATTTTTTTGAGAGGTTTGACGGTTTTGGGGTGCTATATTTTGAGAATATCTTTAAAAAGAGGATTTAGTGTTTTTGGGGATGAGGGTTGAACATTTTTTGGGGATGAGGGTTTATCATTTATCATGGATGAGGGTTGGGGTTTTTTTAGGGATGAGGATTGAGATTTTTTTGGGGGATTAATTTTTAGGTTTTAGTGGGTTAAGGGTTTATGGGATTTTTTGAATGAGGGATTAGTTTTTTTAGGTGATGAGGGTTTGAGGTTATTTTCGGCTAGGGGTTGTGGGGGTTTGGAACTATTTTTTTCCTATTTGTTGAGGCTAATGGTAATCATTTGGAGATTAGGGTTTCAGATTATATAGGTATGAACGTTTAGGGTTTTCTCAACTGAGACTTTAGGGTTTCTTATTTATTAGTTTTTTTTGGGTTTTCTAGGGATGAGGTTTTATGGATTTCTATGGCTATGTATTTAGAGAATATTATGGACACTTGTGTATGGTTTTTTTGGGGATGAGGGTTGAGTATTTCTTGGGGTAGGGGAATGAGGGTTTTTTGGGGCCCTAGTTTTTAGGGTATTTTAGGGATGCAGGTTTAGGGTTTTTTGAGATGAGTGTTGATTGATTTTTTAGGCTGATTATTGAGGGTTTTTTGGGGCTATAGGTTTTACGATTTTTTGGACTAAGGGTTTAGGGTTTTTAGGGATCATAGTTGCATGTTTTTTTGGTATGAGGATTGAGGGTTTTTTGGGATATGTTTTGAGGGCTATTGGGGGACAAGAATTTAGGTTTTTTTTTGAAAGTATTGTTTAGGGTAATTTGGGGATAAGTTTTTAGTGGTTTTTGGGCTGAGGTTGGCTGTGTTTAGGTTATGAGTGTTGATAGGTTTTTTGGGGTCAAGTGTTTAGCATCATTGGGGACTAATGGTTTATAGTTTTTTAGGTCTCAAGGTTCAGGGTTTTTGGGATTGATGGTTGAGAGTTTTTTGGGGAAATGGATTGAGGTTTTTTGGGGATGGGGTATTAGGGTTTTGGGGGGATAAGGGTTTACGGTTTTTTCAGGGATGAGGGATTAATGGTTTTTGGGTAAAAGGGTTTAGGTTTTTCGAAGGAAGGGGGTTTAGTGGTTATTAAGGTTGAGGGTATTGGGATTTTTAGGGCTACGGGTTTTATGTTAATTATGGATGATGGTTTTGGGTTTTTTGGGTCGGGTGTGGTTTTAGGGTTATTTTTTGTGTTGTTCGTGTAGGGGATTTTGGTGTTGAGGGTTACATGTTTTTTCGGGATAAGGATTTATGGTTTTTTAAGGATGAGTTTTGAGGGTATTTGGGGATTTGTCTTGAGGGTTTTATGGGGATAAGGGTTTAGGGTTTTTGGGGGATGCAGGTTTAGGGTTTTGGGGCTTAGGGTTTATGGTTTTTTAAGAATGAGGGTTGATGGATATTTTAGGGATGAGGATTCATGGTTTTTTAAGGTTGAATGTCAAGGGTTTTTGGGGTTGATGATTTTGGATTTTTTTGTGGAGGGTTTTTTTTGGGATGATGCTAAAAGATTTTTTAGTCTAAGGATTCTGAGTTTTTTGGGGCTCAGTTTTTATGGTTTTTGAGGGTGGTAGGTCATGGTTTTTGGGACTGATGTTCGAAGGTTTTTGCGTGATATGGTTTTATGGTTTTTCGAGATGAGGGTTGACAATTTTTAAGGGATAAGGGTTCCAGTTTTTTATGGATTCGGATTCATCATTTTTTGGGTATGATGGTTTCAGGTTTTTTTGGATGGTGTGTTCATAGTTTATTAATGATGAGAGTTTAGTTTTTATTGGGGATGGGGGTGTAGGGTTTGTTGTGGCAGAGGGTTAAGTATTTTTTGGAGCTATGTGTTGAAGGTTATTGGTGATATGGGATAATGGTTTTTCAGGGCTGGGTGTAAAGTGTTTTAGGAGGCTAGGGGTTTCATGTTTTTGGGTTTGGGGGTTCTAGGATTTTTTCGGGTGAGGGTTTATAGTTAAAGGGTTTTTTAGTGATAAGGTTTCAATATTTTTTTTAGATATGGGATTTGGTATTTTTGGGGTTGAGGGTTCATGGTTTCTTAGGGATGACCGTTTAGATATTTTAGGTGTTGTGGGTTTGGGTTTTCTTGTGCAGGGGGTTTAGGGATTTTTTGTGGTCATGGGATTATATATTTTGGTACTAATGGTTTATGGATTTTGGTGATGAGTTTTGTGGGAGGGTTTTTGTGTCAAGTGTTTAGGGGTATTAGGTTTGATGGTTTTGGGATTTTTCAGGCTAACAGTTTAGGGGTTTTGTTGCTAAGGCTTTATGAATGTTTGGGATTATGGTTTAGAGTTTTATAGGTCTGAGATTTTGGGAAATTTTGGGGATAGGATTTATGGATTCTTGGGGATGTGAGTTTATGTATATGGGGATGATGGTTTTGGGATTTCGGGGGCTTCATGATTAGGTATTTTTGTAGTTGAGTGTTTTGGTTTTTTGGGGAAAGGGTTTAATGTGTTTTGTGGTTTAGTGTTTCGGAATTTTTTGGGGATAATGGTTTAGCTGTTTTGGGGATGATGATTTTACGGTGTTGTTTTCTATGGATTTAGTTATTTTTGGGACTGAGGGTTTAGTGTTTTTTTATGATGAGGGTTTATGTTTTTTAGGGGTTGAGTGTTTTTTGGGTTTTCTAGGGCTGTGGGTTATGGATTTTCATGGTTGAGGGTTTAATGTTTTTTTTTAGGATTTGGGTTTAGGTGTATTGGGGGATGAGGTTTTAGGGTATTTTTTGGGAATGGGGGTTTAGGGTTTTATTATGCTAAATTTTTAGGGTTTTTTGGAGATGATGGTTTAGGGTTTATTAGGGTTGAGGATTTAGGGTTCTTTTTTGAGATCAGGATTTAGGGTTTTCTTGTGATGAGGGTTTAGGGGGTTTTTTAGTAGAGGGGTCGTGGTTTTAGGGGCTGAGTGTTTAGGGGTTTTTTGAGGATGAGTGTTTGGGGGATTTTTTTGGACTAGGGGTTTAGGTTTTTGGGGGGGAAGAGGGTTTAAGATTTTTTTCCTGAGGATTCAGGGATTTTTGTCGCTGATGGTTTCCAGTTATTTGGGGGGAAGAGGGTTTTTGGATTTGAGAACTAATGGTCTGCTGTTTTTTGGACATAAGTGTTTGGGTGTTTTGAGGGATGAGGTTTAATGGATTTTGGGGATTTGGGTTTTGTGTGGGTTTTTCTTGACTAATGGTTTAGGGTCTTCTAGGGATGAGGTTTTCTGGTATCTTAGGGTAGAGAATTTAGAATTTTATATTGAAAAGGGTTTAGGATTTTCTAGCGATGAGGGTCTTAGGTTTTTTAGGGTTGAGTGTTTAGGGTTATTGGGGGCTGAGAGTTTAGAGTTTTTAGGGGATGATAGGTTCGGGATTATGTGGGTTAAGGGATTAGGGTTTTTAGGGATGATAGAATAGGGTTTTTGGTGGAAGAGATTTTAGGGTTTGGGGGTGAGGTTTTAGGGTTTTTTGATTGAGGGTTTAGGGTTTTTTTGAGTTGTGGGTTTTTGGTTTTTTGGGGATGAGGGTTTATTATTTCTTTGGAGATGGGTTTATAGTTTTTTGGTGCTAATGACATAGTGATTTTTGGGAATGAGGGTTTAGGGATTTTTTGGGATGAGGATTTTGTGTTTTTTGAGTGATGAGGGGTTATGGTTTTTTGGGGAATTAGGATTATTATTTTTAGGGGTGAGTGTTTGTTGTTTTTTTGGGGCTAACGGTTTCAAGTTTGTGGGGTTTTGGGTTCATTATTTTTTCAGGATGTTCCTTATTGGTTTTTTAGCGATGAGGGTTAATGTTTTTATACGGATAAGGGTTCAAGGTTTTTTGGGGATGATGTTTTTTTTTTGAAGAAGAGAGTTTAGTGTTTTCTAAAGATAACATTTTAGGATTTTTGGTATAAAAGTTTAGGGTTTTTTGGGGCATAGGGTTTATTTTTTTAACCCGGGGGTTTATAGTTTTTTTTATAAATGTTTAGGGTTTTTTAAGGCTAAGAATTTATTGTTTTTTAGGTTTGAGGTTTTTTTGGGGGATGAGGGTTTGGGTATTTTATGGATGAGGGTTTTGGTTTTTTGGGGGATGAGGTCGTAGGTTTTTTTGGGAATGAGGGTTTTTGGTTTTATAGGGATGAGGGTAATGGATTCCATAGGAATTATTTTTGTGAAAAATTGTTTAGGTGTTTTTGGGTTTGTGGGTTCAATTTTTTTGGGGTAGAGGATTCCTGAATATTTTGGTGCTAAGTATTCGGGGTTTTGTTGATAAGGGACGAGGTATTTTTGGGGATGATGGTTTATTTTTTGGGGGGCTCGGGGTTGAGGGTTTTTTTGGGTGCCAGGTTCATGGTTTTTTGGTGTTGAGGGTTTAGGGTTTTCGGGGATGAGCATTTAAGGTCTTTTGCGGATGATGATTAAAGGTTATTTTGGGCCAAAGGTTCATGGTTTTGGGGGATTTTCATTGAGGGGGTTTTATAAGATATGGTTTATGTGTTTTTTATAGATGTGGGTTCATGATTTTTTTTGGGTTTAGGTTTTTTTGATTTTTGAGGTTGAAGGTTCTGGATTTATTGGGGTTGAGTGTTCATGGTTTTTTTGGGCTGAGTGTTCTAGGTATTCTTGGGATAACGGTTCAGGTTTTTTTTGAGCTAGGATTTTATAATTTGTTGGGGATGATGTTAAATGGTTTTTTGGGATGATGTTTTAGGGTTTGTTTTGGGATAATTGTTCATGGTTTTGAGGGTAGAAGAATCTGGTTTTTCAGGGGCTGAGGGTTCCTTATTATTTAGGGAAGATGGTTCAGGATTTTTTGAGTATGAGGGTTCAGGTATTTTGGGGATGAGGAATTAGTGTTTTTTGGGGAAGAGTGTTCATGGTTTTTTAGGGATGTTGGTTTAGTGGTTTTGGTGGATGTTGGTTTTTGGGTTTTGGGGTAGAGGGATGTGAATTTTTTAATGATAGGTGAATCATGTTTTTTTCCACTAAGGAAGTATGGATTTTATGGTAGAGGGTTTTGAGGATTTGGGGATTATGGTTTTTGGTATTAGGGAGGAGGGTTTATGTATTTTTGGGGATAAGTTTTTATGGGTTTTTTAGCCGAGCGTTTTTTGTTTTGGGGACGAGGTTTTGGATTTTTTTAGGTCTAATGGTTTATAGAATTTTGGGGCCATGTGGTTATAGATTTGGGACTCTAATTTTATGGATTTTGGGGAAGAGGGTTTAGGTCTTTGGGGGCCAAGTGATTAGGAATTTTTGGGGATAAGGGATTAGGTTTTTTGTATATGAGGGTTTAGTTATCTTAGGGTTTAGGTTTTAGAGGTTTCGGGGGCTGAGGGTCATGTTGCTTTAGAGATACTGGTTTTTGGGTGTTCGAGGATCTGGTTTATGGGGGTTTGGGGTTTAGAGTTTAGGTTTTTGGGGGATCAGAGTTTAGGTTTTTTTGGGCAGAGGGTTATGGGGGATATCGGGGATAAGGGTTATTGGTTATTGGGGATCAGAGTTTAGTATTGTTCAGGGATGGTGGTTTACGGGATATTGGTTCTGAGGGTTTAGGTTTTTTGTGGATGAGGGTTTAGGGTTTTTTTATTATAATATTTTATTTTTTCATTTAGATTATGGTTTTTTTGTTTATTGGGACTAAGGGTAAATTGTTTTTTGGAGCTAAGGACTTAGGGTTCATTAAGGATTAGGGTTTAGTTGGTTTTTCAGCTAAGTGTTTGGGGTTTTTTGAGAATGACGGTTTAGGGGATTTTTAGGGCTTGGTGTTTTTTGGCATTTGGGGATGATGGTCTAGGGTTTTAGAGGCTGACGTTTTAGGTTTCTTTTTTGGTGAGTTTTTAGTGTTTTTTCATATATATTATGATTTTGGAGGATGAGGGTTTAGTGTTTGGGGCTTGAGGGGTTAGGTTCTTTTGAGTATAATGGTTTAGTTATTTTGGTGTTGTTGGTTTTCTATTCATTTCAATTGAGGGATTATTTTTTTCTAGGGATGAGGGTTTAGGGTTAATTGGGGATAATATATTAAGGTTTTTTTATGGAAAATGATTTAGTGTTTCTGTGGTATGAGGGTTTAATGTTTTTTTGGGGATGATTTTTTAAGGGTTTTTGGGAAGAGTGTTTCTGGTTTTTGTGGGATCGGGGTTTAAGACTGATGGGGGATGAGGGTTTAGGTTTTTTTAGGGCTCAGAGTCTAGGTTTTTTGAAGGATAAGGAATTAGGGTTTTGTCGTTTTATGATTTAGGGTTTTTCTAGTTGGGGGTTTAGGGTTTTTTTAAATAAGGGTTTTGTTTTCCTTTTGGGATGAGGGTTTATTGTATTTTGGGTATACGGGTTTAGGGATTTTTGGTTATGATCCTCCTTGGTTTTTCTGTGGATGAGGGTATAGTGTTTTTTGGAATGATGGTTGAGGGATTTTTGAAGCTGAGGGGTTAGGGATTTTAGGGTTTTGAGGTTTTATGGGTTTTTAGGTATGATTGCTAATGATTTTTTCTAAGTTTTTTGTGTTTTTTGGTGCTGAGTGTTCATTTTGTGGGTTTAGGTTTTTGATTTTTTTGGGTATAATCCTTCATCATTTTTTATGGTTGAGGGTTCAATGTTTTTTGGGACTAAGGGGTTAGGGGTTTTTTTGGCTGATGGATGAGGGTTTTTTGGAGTCGATGGTTTAGGGTTTTTTAGAGATGGGAGATTCTAGTTTTTTAGGGATAAGTGTTTAGGGGATTTGGGGATGAGGGTTTAGTGTTTTTTTGTTGAGGTTTTAGACTTTTTGGTTGAGTTTTTAAGGTTTGTGGGGGTTGATTGCTTAGGGTTTTCAAGGCAAAGGGTTACTGTTTTTTTAGGGATAAGATTTCAGGTATTTTAAGGGAATAGGTTTTAGGGATTTTGGGTCACATTGTCAATGGTTTTTTGGGATTTGGAATTTATAATTTTTTTGGGCCTGAGGGTTACGGTTTTTAAGGAATCAGTTTTTTATTTTTTTATCAATTAGGAATTTTTTTTTGGATTAAGCGTTTAGGATTTTGGGGGATTATGTTTTTGGGTTTTAGTGATGAGGTTTTAGGGTATTTAGGGGTTGAGGGATATGGGTTTTGGGGGGATAATGGTTTTTGTTTTATTAGAGCAAAGGGTTTGGGGATTTTTGGTGTTGAGATTTTATAATTTTCTCAATATAATGGGATATGTTTATTCAAGTTGATTGTTTAGGGCTTTTGGGATGAGGGTTTAGGTGTCTTTAGGGATGAGGGTTTAGTTTTTTTGTTAGTGAAAGATTACGATTTTTTGGATGAGGATTTAGTGTTTTTTATGACAGTTTAGGGTTTTTGGGGTTGAGGTTATTGTGTTTTTTAGGGCTAGGGTTTTAGATTATTTGGGGTTAAGGGGTTTGTATTTTTGGGACAGAGGGTTTCGTGTTTTTTGGAGATTAGGGTTTATGAAATTTAGGGGTTTTGGGTTTCCAGTATTTTGGGGATGAAGATTTAGTATTTTTGGGGATGTTGGTTTTGGGTTTATTTTATGAGGGTTTATGATTTTTATGTTCAATGGTATTTTATTTTTTATGGGAAGGGTTTAGGGTTTTTTGGTGTAGGCGGTTAATGGTTTTTTTGGGATGTTGGTTTAGGATTTTTTGTGGTTGAGTGTTTAGAGGATTTTTAGGATGGGGGGTTACGATTTTTTGGTGTAGATAATTTATGTTATTTTTTGATGGAGGGTTTAGGGTTTTCTGTGGTAAAGGGTGTATGGATTTTTGGGGATGACAGTTCTGGATTTTTTGGGTTTGAGGATATTGGGTTCTTATGGGATGGGGATTTGGGTTTTTTTGGGGGTTGAGGGTCCGGGGTTCTCGGGATTTGGGTTTATGGGGGTTTGGGGGATGGAGGATTATAAGATTTTGAGGGTAAATGTTTGTGTTTTTTTTGGGATTAGGGTTTATGGGTTTTGGGGAGGAGGGTTTGAGTGGTTTTCTGTCTGAAGGCTTATAACTTCTAAGTTTGAATGTTATAGGTTTTTTGGGATTGAGGATTTATGGATTTTTGTGGAATATCATTTAGTGATTTTGAGGGTACACTGTTTAGGGATTTTTTATGCTAAGTGATTAATTATTTTTTGGGATAAGGGCATCAAGGGTTTTAGGAAGTTGGATGAGGGTTTTGGTGCTGAGGATTTAGGGTTCTTTGGGGAAGAAGGGTTAGGTCTTAATGTGGATGTGGGTTTTGGATTTTTTGGGCTGATGGTTTGTCAATTTTTTATGTTTAGGATTTAGGTTTTTTATGGGATGAGGATTTTGGATTTTCTAGGGTTTAGGGTTTAGGGTTTTCAGTGAAGAGGTTTTGGGGATTTTTGGGGATAATTTTTTAAAGTTTTTTGTGCCAAAGTGGTAGAGTTTTTTTGGGTATGATGGTTTGTGGGTTCTTCATGCTAAGGTATTAGGTGTTTTGGCACTGATTGTATTAGGGTTTTGAGTAATTATGTTTTTTTTCTGCTGAGGGATTTGTGTTTTATTAATATAGGGAGTTAGGGTTTTTGGGTCTAAGGGTTTATGGGTTTTGGGGGATAAGGGTTTGGGGTTTTTTGGGTTTGAGTGTTTATCTTTTTTAACGATGAGGGAATATGGTTTTTTTGGGCAGAGGGTTTAGTATTTTTGGGGATGAGGGTTTTTGGGGATTTTGGGTTGAGTGTTTAAGGTTTATGGTTTTTAGGGGTGATGTTTTAGGGGAATTTTGATATGATTATTTATGGTTTTTGGGGGATGTGGTTTTTGGGGTTCTTTGGGCTTAGGGATTGTGGGTTTTGGGATGAGGGTTTATGGTTTTTTTGTCTCTAGGTTTTTGAGAATGATGGATTAAGTTAGTTTTTGTTTTTGGGTTTTCTATTTATTTGGGATGATATTTCTGTGGGTTTTGGGTATGCGTGTTTAGTGTTTTGGTTTTTAGGGTTTAGTGTTGTTTTAGAGGTTTAGGTGTCTTTTAGCTGAGGGTTTACTAATTTTTTAGGGATGATATTTTTGGTGTTTTTGGGCATAGTGTTTTAGGGTTTTGGAGTTTGAGGTTTTTTGGGTTTTTTGGGATGAGAGTTTAGGGTTTTTTGGGGTTGGGGGTTTAGTGTTATTTGGATATGTATTTAGGGGTTTTTTGGTCTTTTGTTTATCTATTTTGGGGTGGAATGTTTTGGTTTTTTTAGGATATAGTGTTTTGGAATTTTTGGACTAAGGGTTTTGGGTTTTTTGGGTCTAAGGTTTAAACATTTTTTGGGGATGAGGGTTTTGGGTTTTGGGGGGCTTATTGTTTAGGTTTTAGTAGTGATTAGGGCTTAGGGGTTTTTAGGGTTGATGTTTTAGGTTTTTTTGGGGATGATGTTTTTGGGGGTTTGGGAAAGAGGGTTTTAGGATTTTTTGGGCTGATGATTTAGAATATTTTCTATGGCTTAGGAATTAGAGGTTTTGGGGACTGAATTTCTAAGGGTTTTTTGCTAAGGTTTTATGGTTTTTTGGGTACGGGGGTAGGGATTTTTGGGGCTGAGGTTTTGGGGTTTTTTTGTGAGTGTTTAGGGGATTTTGCTAATGGGGGTTTTCGGTTTTTTGGGGGGATGCGGGTTTAGGGGAATTTTGATACCGAGGGTTTAGGGTTTCATGGGGATAAGGGTTTAATATTTTTAGTGGATGAGAGTTTAGGATTTTTTGTGGCTGAGGATATAGTTTTTTTTGGGATATGGGTTTAGGGTTTCTTTTGAATGAGGGTTTTCTATTTTTCGGGGGATAACGGTGTAGGGTTTTTAGGTCTAAGGTTTTATGGTCAATTGGGTCTGTTAGTTTAGTGTTTTTATGGATGATGTTTTTGGGTTATATATGGTAGATAGATTTGGGTTTTTTGGAGATGAGGGTTGTGGTTTTTTTTGTGGCTGAGTGTTTATGGGTTTTAACGGGTGAGGGTTTTGTTTTTTGGGTGCTTGAAGGTATAGAGTTTTTTAGGCTAGTGGTTTAGGGTTTTTGGGGAGGAGTGTTCAGGGTTTTTTGGGGTTAATGATTCATATGTTTTTGGGGATGAGAGTTTAAGGTTTTTTTTAAGATGAGGGTTCATGGGTTTTTTTATAGGCTGAGAGTTCAATAATTTTTTGGGGAAGATTGGTTATGGTTTTTCTGGGTTTTAGGGTTTAGGGTTTTGGAGGGATGAAGGTTTAGGTTATTTTATTGGGTTTATGGTTTAGGTTTTTTGGGGGAGAGGGTTTAGAGTTTTTGGTGGATGAGGGTTTGGGGGTTTTAAAGCTGATGGGTGAGGGTTATATGTGGTTTTCAGTTTTTGGTTTTCTAATGTTGATGGTGTAGTGTTTTTGTGGTTGACAGTTTATGGAATTTTGGGGATGAGGGTATTGTATGTTTTGGGTGAGGTAATAAGTTTTTTTGGGATGAGGGTTTAGGGTTTTTGGGGATGAGGGTTTAGGTTTTTTGGGGATGAGTTTTTATAGTTTTTAGGGTATGTGGGTTGTGAATTTTATAGGGCTTAGGGTTTAGGGTTCATTGGGGATTAGAGTTTTTGGTTTTCAGGGATGAGGGTAAAGGGTTTTTTGGGATGAGGGTTTAGGGTTTTTCTGGGAAGTGGTTTTAGGGGTTTCTTGGGAAGAGGGTTCTGAGGTTTTGGGGGATATGTGTTATGTTTTTTTTATGCTAAGACTGTTGGGGTTTTTGGTGATTGGGGTTCCGGGTTTCTACAGCTAAGGGTTCAAGGGTTCTTGGGGATGAGGATTCTTATCTTTTAGGGCTGAGGGTTTAAGAGATTTTTTCGGGATGAGGGTTTAGGGTATTTTTTGGCAGAGAGTTCTATGTTTTTTAGAGAATAGTTTCTAGTGTTTTTTGGGGAAGTGGGTTAATAGTTTTTCGGGATATGGGTATAGGTTTTTTGGACCTCAGGGTTTAAGTTTTTTTTGGATAAGATATTAGGGTTCTTTTGGATGTGTGATTAGTGTTTTCTTGGGGATAAGGGTTTTACAGTTTTTGTGATAAAGGATTAGGGTTTTTTGGGGATGTGGGTTTAGGTTTTTTAGGCATTAATGTTTTTTGAGGATGATATTTTAGGGTTTTTGGGGATGGGGTTTTAATATTTTTAAGGGATTAAGGTTTTGGGTTTTTTGGGGCTGAGGGTTTACGGTTTTCTGATGAGGGAATAAGGTATTTTGGGGCTAATGGTTTATGGTTTATTTGGTCTGAAGGTTCAATGTTTTTTAGGGATCAGTGTTTTGGGTTTTTTCGGGCTGAGGGTGTATGGATTTTTGGGATTGTGGGTTCAGGATTTTTTGAATATGATGGTTTATGGTTTTTTGGGATGAGGGTTGAGGGTTTTTTCGGGGATGAGGGTTTATATTTTTTGGGCCTCAGTGTTTAGTGTTTTTTTATCGATGAGGGTTTATGTTTTTTTGAGGGATGAGGGTTTATAATTTTTTTGGGATGAGCATAAAATGTTTTTTGTGCTGTGCATTTAAGTTTTTGGGGTGACAGTTTAGGGTTTTTTCTGATGAGGATTTAGTGTTATTTTCTATGGAGGATTTATGGTTTTTGGGATATTGGTATAGTTTTAATGGGGGTTAAGGGTTTATGGTATTTTTGGGTTGAAGGTTTAGGGATATTTTGGGATGATAGTTTAGGGTTTTTTGGATGATTGTTTATTGTTTTTTGGGGATGACGGTTTAGGATTGTTTTTGGGATGTGGGTTTAAGGATTAATAGGGTTGAAGGTTTAGTGTTTTTTGGGGTGGAGGTTTAATTTCTTTGTGGTTTGGGATTTAAGGATTTCTGGTGTAGAGGGTGTTGGGTTTTTTGGGGATAATGGATTACCCTTTTTGGGGGATGAGGGTTCTAGGGTTTTGGAGATTTGTTTTTAGTGTTTTATGGAGATGAGGGTTTAGTGTTTTTTTGGGTTGTGGGATTAGGGTTATTGGGGAGGGGGTTTTTGGATTTTTTGGGGGTGAGAGTTTATGTTTATTAGGGATGAGGTTTAAGGGTTTTTGTTTTTTAGGATTTTTTTTTCTTTAGGGGTTTTGAATTTTTTAGATCTATGGGTTTAGGTATTTTTGGGCTTAAGGGTTAAGGATTTTTTAGGATTAGGATTTATTGATTTTTGTGGCTGGGGGTTCAGTTTTTTAGGTATAAGGGTTTACATTTTTGGGGGGATGAGGATTTATTTGTTTTCGCAGATAACGTTTTTGGTTTTCAGGGATGGGGGTTTAAGGTTTTTTAGGGTTGTGGGTTTAGGGTTTTTTAGGGATGAGGTTTTAGTGTGATTTTGTGGGTTTAGGTTTTTGATTTTTTTGGGTATAATCCTTCAGCATTTTTTATGGTTGAGGGTTCAATGTTTTTTGGGACTAAGGGGTTAGGGGTTTTTTTGGCTGATGGATGAGGGTTTTTTGGAGTCGATGGTTTAGGGTTTTTTAGAGATGGGAGATTCTAGTTTTTTAGGGATAAGTGTTTAGGGGATTTGGGGATGAGGGTTTAGTGTTTTTTTGTTGAGGTTTTAGACTTTTTGGTTGAGTTTTTAAGGTTTGTGGGGGTTGATTGCTTAGGGTTTTCAAGGCAAAGGGTTACTGTTTTTTTAGGGATAAGATTTCAGGTATTTTAAGGGAATAGGTTTTAGGGATTTTGGGTCACATTGTCAATGGTTTTTTGGGATTTGGAATTTATAATTTTTTTGGGCCTGAGGGTTACGGTTTTTAAGGAATCAGTTTTTTATTTTTTTATCAATTAGGATTTTTTTTTGGATTAAGCGTTTAGGATTTTGGGGGATTATGTTTTTGGGTTTTAGTGATGAGGTTTTAGGGTATTTAGGGGTTGAGGGATATGGGTTTTGGGGGGATAATGGTTTTTGTTTTATTAGAGCAAAGGGTTTGGGGATTTTTGGTGTTGAGATTTTATAATTTTCTCAATATAATGGGATATGTTTATTCAAGTTGATTGTTTAGGGCTTTTGGGATGAGGGTTTAGGTGTCTTTAGGGATGAGGGTTTAGTTTTTTTGTTAGTGAAAGATTACGATTTTTTGGATGAGGATTTAGTGTTTTTTATGACAGTTTAGGGTTTTTGGGGTTGAGGTTATTGTGTTTTTTAGGGCTAGGGTTTTAGATTATTTGGGGTTAAGGGGTTTGTATTTTTGGGACAGAGGGTTTCGTGTTTTTTGGAGATTAGGGTTTATGAAATTTAGGGGTTTTGGGTTTCCAGTATTTTGGGGATGAAGATTTAGTATTTTTGGGGATGTTGGTTTTGGGTTTATTTTATGAGGGTTTATGATTTTTATGTTCAATGGTATTTTATTTTTTATGGGAAGGGTTTAGGGTTTTTTGGTGTAGGCGGTTAATGGTTTTTTTGGGATGTTGGTTTAGGATTTTTTGTGGTTGAGTGTTTAGAGGATTTTTAGGATGGGGGGTTACGATTTTTTGGTGTAGATAATTTATGTTATTTTTGGATGGAGGGTTTAGGGTTTTCTGTGGTAAAGGGTGTATGGATTTTTGGGGATGACAGTTCTGGATTTTTTGGGTTTGAGGATATTGGGTTCTTATGGGATGGGGATTTGGGTTTTTTTGGGGGTTGACGGTCAGGGGTTCTCGGGATTTGGGTTTATGGGGGTTTGGGGGATGGAGGATTATAAGATTTTGAGGGTAAATGTTTGTGTTTTTTTTGGGATTAGGGTTTATGGGTTTTGGGGAGGAGGGTTTGAGTGGTTTTCTGTCTGAAGGCTTATAACTTCTAAGTTTGAATGTTATAGGTTTTTTGGGATTGAGGATTTATGGATTTTTGTGGAATATCATTTAGTGATTTTGAGGGTACACTGTTTAGGGATTTTTTATGCTAAGTGATTAATTATTTTTTGGGATAAGGGCATCAAGGGTTTTAGGAAGTTGGATGAGGGGTTTTGGTGCTGAGGATTTAGGGTTCTTTGGGGAAGAAGGGTTAGGTCTTAATGTGGATGTGGGTTTTGGATTTTTTGGGCTGATGGTTTGTCAATTTTTTATGTTTAGGATTTAGGTTTTTTATGGGATGAGGATTTTGGATTTTCTAGGGTTTAGGGTTTAGGGTTTTCAGTGAAGAGGTTTTGGGGATTTTTGGGGATAATTTTTTAAGGTTTTTTGTGCCAAAGGGGTAGAGTTTTTTTGGGTATGATGGTTTGTGGGTTCTTCATGCTAAGGTATTAGGTGTTTTGGCACTGATTGTATTAGGGTTTTGAGTAATTATGTTTTTTTCTGCTGAGGGATTTGTGTTTTATTGATATAGGGAGTTAGGGTTTTTGGGTCTAAGGGTTTATGGGTTTTGGGGGATAAGGGTTTGGGGTTTTTTGGGTTTGAGTGTTTATCTTTTTTAACGATGAGGGAATATGGTTTTTTTGGGCAGAGGGTTTAGTATTTTTGGGGATGAGGGTTTTTGGGGATTTTGGGTTGAGTGTTTAAGGTTTATGGTTTTTAGGGGTGATGTTTTATGGGAATTTTGATATGATTATTTATGGTTTTTGGGGGATGTGGTTTTTGGGGTTCTTTGGGCTTAGGGATTGTGGGTTTTGGGATGAGGGTTTATGGTTTTTTTGTCTCTAGGTTTTTGAGAATGATGGATTAAGTTAGTTTTTGTTTTTGGGTTTTCTATTTATTTGGGATGATATTTCTGTGGGTTTTGGGTATGCGTGTTTAGTGTTTTGGTTTTTAGGGTTTAGTGTTGTTTTAGAGGTTTAGGTGTCTTTTAGCTGAGGGTTTACTAATTTTTTAGGGATGATATTTTTGGTGTTTTTGGGCATAGTGTTTTAGGGTTTTGGAGTTTGAGGTTTTTTGGGTTTTTTGGGATGAGAGTTTAGGGTTTTTTGGGGTTGGGGGTTTAGTGTTATTTGGATATGTATTTAGGGGTTTTTTGGTCTTTTGTTTATCTATTTTGGGGTGGAATGTTTTGGTTTTTTTAGGATATAGTGTTTTGGAATTTTTGGACTAAGGGTTTTGGGTTTTTTGGGTCTAAGGTTTAAACATTTTTTGGGGATGAGGGTTTTGGGTTTTGGGGGGCTTAGTTTTTAGGTTTTAGTAGTGATTAGGGCTTAGGGGTTTTTAGGGTTGATGTTTTAGGTTTTTTTGGGGATGATGTTTTTGGGGGTTTGGGAAAGAGGGTTTTAGGATTTTTTGGGCTGATGATTTAGAATATTTTCTATGGCTTAGGAATTAGAGGTTTTGGGGACTGAATTTCTAAGGGTTTTTTGCTAAGGTTTTATGGTTTTTTGGGGTACGGGGGTAGGGATTTTTGGGGCTGAGGTTTTGGGGTTTTTTTGTGAGTGTTTAGGGGATTTTGCTAATGGGGGTTTTCGGTTTTTTGGGGGGATGCGGGTTTAGGGGAATTTTGATACTGAGGGTTTAGGGTTTCATGGGGATAAGGGTTTAATATTTTTAGTGGATGAGAGTTTAGGATTTTTTGTGGCTGTGGATATAGTTTTTTTTGGGATATGGGTTTAGGGTTTCTTTTGAATGAGGGTTTTCTATTTTTCGGGGGATAACGGTGTAGGGTTTTTAGGTCTAAGGTTTTATGGTCAATTGGGTCTGTTAGTTTAGTGTTTTTATGGATGATGTTTTTGGGTTATATATGGTAGATAGATTTGGGTTTTTTGGAGATGAGGGTTGTGGTTTTTTTGTGGCTGAGTGTTTATGGGTTTTAACGGGTGAGGGTTTTGTTTTTTGGGTGCTTGAAGGTATAGAGTTTTTTAGGCTAGTGGTTTAGGGTTTTTGGGGAGGAGTGTTTAGGGTTTTTTGGGGTTAATGATTCATATGTTTTTGGGGATGAGAGTTTAAGGTTTTTTTTTAAGATGAGGGTTCATGGGTTTTTTTATAGGCTGAGAGTTCAATAATTTTTTGGGGAAGATTGGTTATGGTTTTTCTGGGTTTTAGGGTTTAGGGTTTTGGAGGGATGAAGGTTTAGGTTATTTTATTGGGTTTATGGTTTAGGTTTTTTGGGGGAGAGGGTTTAGAGTTTTTGGTGGATGAGGGTTTGGGGGTTTTAAAGCTGATGGGTGAGGGTTATATGTGGTTTTCAGTTTTTGGTTTTCTAATGTTGATGGTGTAGTGTTTTTGTGGTTGACAGTTTATGGAATTTTGGGGATGAGGGTATTGTATGTTTTGGGTGAGGTAATAAGTTTTTTTGGGATGAGGGTTTAGGGTTTTTGGGGATGAGGGTTTAGGTTTTTTGGGGATGAGGTTTTATAGTTTTTAGGGTATGTGGGTTGTGAATTTTATAGGGCTTAGGGTTTAGGGTTCATTGGGGATTAGAGTTTTTGGTTTTCAGGGATGAGGGTAAAGGGTTTTTTGGGATGAGGGTTTAGGGTTTTTCTGGGAAGTGGTTTTAGGGGTTTCTTGGGAAGAGGGTTCTGAGGTTTTGGGGGATATGTGTTATGTTTTTTTTATGCTAAGACTGTTGGGGTTTTTGGTGATTGGGGTTCCGGGTTTCTACAGCTAAGGGTTCAAGGGTTCTTGGGGATGAGGATTCTTATCTTTTAGGGCTGAGGGTTTAAGAGATTTTTTCGGGATGAGGGTTTAGGGTATTTTTTGGCAGAGAGTTCTATGTTTTTTAGAGAATAGTTTCTAGTGTTTTTTGGGGAAGTGGGTTAATAGTTTTTCGGGATATGGGTATAGGTTTTTTGGACCTCAGGGTTTAAGTTTTTTTTGGATAAGATATTAGGGTTCTTTTGGATGTGTGATTAGTGTTTTCTTGGGGATAAGGGTTTTACAGTTTTTGTGATAAAGGATTAGGGTTTTTTGGGGATGTGGGTTTAGGTTTTTTAGGCATTAATGTTTTTTGAGGATGATATTTTAGGGTTTTTGGGGATGGGGTTTTAATATTTTTAAGGGATTAAGGTTTTGGGTTTTTTGGGGCTGAGGGTTTACGGTTTTCTGATGAGGGAATAAGGTATTTTGGGGCTAATGGTTTATGGTTTATTTGGTCTGAAGGTTCAATGTTTTTTAGGGATCAGTGTTTTGGGTTTTTTCGGGCTGAGGGTGTATGGATTTTTGGGATTGTGGGTTCAGGATTTTTTGAATATGATGGTTTATGGTTTTTTGGGATGAGGGTTGAGGGTTTTTTCGGGGATGAGGGTTTATATTTTTTGGGCCTCAGTGTTTAGTGTTTTTTTATCGATGAGGGTTTATGTTTTTTTGAGGGATGAGGGTTTATAATTTTTTTGGGATGAGCATAAAATGTTTTTTGTGCTGTGCATTTAAGTTTTTGGGGTGACAGTTTAGGGTTTTTTCTGATGAGGATTTAGTGTTATTTTCTATGGAGGATTTATGGTTTTTGGGATATTGGTATAGTTTTAATGGGGGTTAAGGGTTTATGGTATTTTTGGGTTGAAGGTTTAGGGATATTTTGGGATGATAGTTTAGGGTTTTTTGGATGATTGTTTATTGTTTTTTGGGGATGACGGTTTAGGATTGTTTTTGGGATGTGGGTTTAAGGATTAATAGGGTTGAAGGTTTAGTGTTTTTTGGGGTGGAGGTTTAATTTCTTTGTGGTTTGGGATTTAAGGATTTCTGGTGTAGAGGGTGTTGGGTTTTTTGGGGATAATGGATTACCCTTTTTGGGGGATGAGGGTTCTAGGGTTTTGGAGATTTGTTTTTAGTGTTTTATGGAGATGAGGGTTTAGTGTTTTTTTGGGTTGTGGGATTAGGGTTATTGGGGAGGGGGTTTTTGGATTTTTTGGGGGTGAGAGTTTATGTTTATTAGGGATGAGGTTTAAGGGTTTTTGTTTTTTAGGATTTTTTTTCTTTAGGGGTTTTGAATTTTTTAGATCTATGGGTTTAGGTATTTTTGGGCTTAAGGGTTAAGGATTTTTTAGGATTAGGATTTATTGATTTTTGTGGCTGGGGGTTCAGTTTTTTAGGTATAAGGGTTTACATTTTTGGGGGGATGAGGATTTATTTGTTTTCGCAGATAACGTTTTTGGTTTTCAGGGATGGGGGTTTAAGGTTTTTTAGGGTTGTGGGTTTAGGGTTTTTTAGGGATGAGGTTTTAGTGTGATTTTGGATCTAAGTGTTTTTTGGTTTATTGGGACTATAATATTATGGTTTTTTAGGGCTAAGAGTTTATTATTTTTTGATACATGTGTTTAGGGGTTATGGGGGTGACTGTTTAGGGGTTTTGGGGGTGAGGATTTATGGTTTTTTGGGTAATATGGTTGATTCTTTTTTTTTGAAGAGGGTTTATCGGTTTTTTTGGATTGGGGTTTAGAGATTTTTGTCAGGTGAGTTTTTGGGTTTCTAGGTTGAGGGTTTTGGGGTTTTATGGGGTATATGGTTTAGGGTTTGTTGGGGAAGAGGGTTTAGTGTTTTTTGGGCTAATGGTTTAGGGTTTTCATGGGGATGAGGTTTTAGGGTTTTTTGGGAAGAGGTTTTAGGGTTTAATCGGGATAAGGGTTTAGGTTTTTTCAAGGGTGAGGTTATATAGTTTTCTAGGACTATGGGTTTTGGGAATTGGGGGGATGAGGGTTTAGTGATTTTTTGGCTGATGGTTTAGGTTTTTTTTAGCTGAATGTTTTGGGTTATTTGTAGTTGATGGTTTAGGGTTTATTGTGGATGAGTGTTTAGAATTTTTAGGGATTAATAGTTTATAGTTTTTTGTGGCTTGGATTTGGGGTTTTCTTGGTTTTAGGTTTTAGGGTATTGGGTGGATAAGATTTATGGATTTTTATTGATAATGGTTAAGGGTATTTTGAGGATGACTATTTAAGGTTTTATAGAGATGAGTTTTTCTAGATGTTTGGGTCAAAGGGTTTAGTATTTTTTGGGGATGAGGTTTTAGGACTTTTGGGGGATGAGCGTTTATTGATTTTGGCCCTAATGGTATAGGGTTTTTTAGAATGATGGTTAAGGGATTTTTTAGGATGGGTGTTTATGGTTTTGTGGGGGTGAGGGTTTATGGTTTTTTAAGGAAGAAGTTTTTATGGTTTTATGGTACTGAGGGTTCAGGGGTTTTTGGGGATGAATATTTTTTGAGTCTAAGGTTTTAGGGTATAATTATTTTAGTGATGAGGGTTTTGGGTTTTGGAGGCATAAGAATTTATGAATTTTTTTGGGTCAGGGTTTAGGTTTTTTTGGAGTGACGGGATGAGGTTATTTTCTGGTTTAAGGGTTTTTATTTTTATTTTTAATGAGGATTTGGGGTTTTTTGGGTTTTTGGGTTTATATTTTTTTGGGCCTATGGATTTAGTGTTTTTTGGTTCTTAGGGTTTGTGTTTTTTTGGGTAGATGGTTTATAATTTTTTGGGGATGAGGATTTAAGGATCGGGGGGCTAAAGATTTTGGTTTTCTTGGGGTTGATGGTTTGTGATTTTTACTTTTATAATGGTTTAGGGTTTTTTGGACTTAGGGTTTTCAGTCTATTGGTGCTGAGGTTATAGTTTTTTAGGGCATTAGGGTTTAGGTTTTTATTTGGATAAGGGATTGGGATTTGTTGGGCAGAATGTTTATTGTTTTTAGGGGCTGTGGGGTTATAGTTTTGGGGATAAGGGTTTAGGGGTTTTTTTAGGGCTGAGGGTTTATGTTTTATAGGTCCAATGGTATCGTGTATTATGGGGCCAAGGGATTATGATTTTTTGGGATTAGGGTTTATGGTTTTTGGGGGTCGAGTTTTAGAGTTATGGGGATATAAGTGTTTAGTTTTTGGAATCAATGATTAGTGTTTATTGGGGGTTTTAGGTTTTGGGTATCATGGGGCTGAGGGTTTAGGGTTTCTTGGGGATGAGGGTTTAGAAAATATTTTTGGAAGAGGGTTCATGGTTTTTCCAAGATGAGGTTTTAGGCGTTTTTTATGGATGCCGGTTTAGGGTTTCATGGGGAAGTGGGATTATGGTTTTTTTGTTCTGAGGGATTAAGGTTTCTTGGGGTAAAGGGTTTAGGGTTTTTGGGTCTCAGGGTTTAGGATTTTTTGAGGTAAAGTGTTTAGGGTTTTTTGGAACTGAATGTTTAGGGCATTTTAGGGCTAAGGGTTTATGGTTTTTTGGGGATGAGGGTTTAGGGTTTTTTAGGGGTTGACTATTTATGTTTTTTAAGACTAATGGTTTAGTGTTTTTTGGGAATATAGTTTTACATTTTATATGGTTGATGGTTTTTTAGGGTTGATATTTTTAGGTTTAGGTGTTTTTATTAAGGATTTATGGTTTTTTGGGGATCAGGATTTATAGGTTTTGGTGATAGAGCATATAGAGACTTTTGGGGGTGATATTTTAGAGTTTTTTTAGGATGACGGTTTACTGGTTTTTGGGCCATGATGTTATGGTTTTTTCCCTAAGGGTATAGGGATTCAAGGGGATAGGGGTTTAGGGTATTTTTGATTTGAGGGTTTAGGGATATTTTTGGGTCGTACGGTTTAGTATTTTTTGGGGAAATATGATTTAGGGGTTTTTTGGAAAAGTGTCCAAGGGTTTTTTTGGACTAAGGGTTTGTGGTTTTTTAGGATTTGGGATTAGGGTTTTTTAGGGAACGGGGTTTAATGTTTTTTAGGTTGAGTGTTTAGTGGATTTTGAGGCTGAGGGTTTTGGTTTCTTGGGTTTAAGTGTTTACATTTTTTTTGGGTTGAGTGTTTATGTTTTATTAGGGATGGGGTTTTAGGTTTTCTTGTGAAAAGGGTTTAGAGTTTGGTGATTAGGGTTTTTTTATGGGGATGATGGTCTAGTTTTTTGGGGGGATCATTATTTAGTGTTTTTGGGGCTAAGGTGTTAGTATGTGTTAGGGAATAGGGTTTAGGGATTAGTGTTTTTGGGGAATCAGTTTTTAGTGTTTTTAAGGATAAGGGTTTTGGGATTTTTAGGGAATAGGTTTTAGGGTTTCTTGGTTCTTAGTGTATAGTGTTTTTTGTGGATGGGGTTTTTGGGTTTGTTGGGGAAGTGGGTTTAGTTTTTTTGAGCTAATAGTTTAATGTTTTTTCAGGAAGAGATTTTAGAGTTTTTCTAGGGACGAGGGTTCATGGATTTTCTTGATAAGATTTACGGTTTCCTGGGAATGAGGTATTAGAGTATTTTTGTGATAATATTTTTTAATTTTTGGGAGGGTGTGGGTTTTGTGTTTCTTGGGGCCGAGGGTTTGAGGTTTTTGGTGTTGAGGGTTTAGTGTTTTTTGAGACTATTTTTTAGAGTATCTTGGTGGTTTGGGTTTAATGTTTTTTGGGTCTATGGGTCCATGTTTTTTTGGGGATAGTGTTTTGGGTTTTTTTGCATGGGTGTCTATAGTTTTTTGTGAAGAAGGTTATTGTTTTTTGGGATATGTGGGTTTGGGGTTTTTTGGGATGGGTTTTTAGGGTTTCTCGGGGATAAGGGTTAAGGGATTTTTAGTGGTGAGGGTTTTGGGTTTATTGGGTATAAGGGTTTAGTGTATTTTGGGATGAGGGGTTAATGGTTTTTTACGTTGAGAGTTTATGGATTTTTGGATATAAGGGTTTGGGGTATCTTAATTATCAGAGATTAGGGTTTTGTGGGGTTAAGGGTTTAGTGTTTTTAGTACAGGAAATTTGGGGTTATTTGGGGTTATGGATTTAGTGATTTTTGGAGGCTAACTGTTTAGAGTTTTTTTGGGGTTGAAAAGTTAGTCGTTTTTGGGAATGAGGGTTTCAGTGTTTTAGGGACAAAGGATTTGGGGTTTGGGGTAGAGGGTTATGGGGTATTGTGGATGAGGGATTATGTATTTTTGTTGATGAGGTATTGGGTTTTTTGGGGGGTTGGGGGTTTAGAGAATTCCGGATTTTACGGTTTAAATTTTTTTAGGTATAAGGTTTGGGGGTTTGGGTCTCAATGATTAGATGTTTTTGGTCATTAGGTTTTTTGGTTTTTTGGTTTTTTGGGATTGGGTGTATGGTTTTTGACTGTTTAGGATTTTTTTGGGTTGAGTTTTTAGTGTTTTTATGTCAAAGTGGATAGGGATTTTTGTGGATGACGGTTTAGGGGATTTGGTTCTTGAGGGTTTGTGTTTTTTAAGCATGAGTTTTAAGGTTTGGTGGTATTTTTCGGCATTTTGGGTGCTAAGGGTTTAAGGGTTTTTAGTGTTGAGGGATTAGGGATTTTAGTGTGCAGGTTTTATGATTTTTATGAAAGGGGGTTTATGTTTTTTTGGGTATGATGGTTTAGGTTTTCTTAGGGATGAGGTTTTAGGGGTTTTTTTGGGGCTGACGATTTAGTGTTTTTAGGGGGTGAGGGTTTAGCGACTTTTGGGGATGAGAGTTTAGGTTTGTTAGGGATGTGGGTCTAGGGTTTTTTTTAACTGACGGTTTAGGGGTTTTGGATATGAGGGTTTAGGTTTTTTGGGCCTAATGTTTTGAGGTTTTTTGAACTCAGGGTTTAGTGTTTTTGGAGATGAGGGTTTAATTTTTTGTGGGCTATGTTTTTAGGAATTTTTTGGACGATGTTATAGAGTTTCGTAGAGATGAGTGTGTATGGTTGTTTTGTGATGAGGGTATTATTGTTTCTAGTGCTAAGGGTTTAGAGTTTTTTAAGGGTGAGGGTTTGGTAATTTTTGGGGATGAGTGTTTAGGTTTTTTTAGGGATGAGTGTTAAGTGTTTTTTATTGCTAAGGGTTTATTGTTTTGGGGGGCTCGGGGTTTAGGGTCTTTTATGGATGATGTTTTAGGGGTTTCTAGGGATAAGGCTATAGGGTTTTTTTGTGGTTGACTATCTCTGGTATTTTGAGGATGAGAATTATGGGTTTTTGGTGGATGAAGGTTTATGTTTTTTTGGGGCTAAGGGATTACGGTTTTTCGGGGTTGAGTGTTCATTTTTTTTGGGGTAGAGTGTTCAGGTTTTTAGGCCAGGGTCTATGGTTTTATTGAGGAAAATGAATTTTTAAATTTTGGGGTTATGGGTACTTGGACTTTGGGGGATGTGGGGTTAGTGTTTTGGGGGATGATGGTTTTGGGTTTTGGGGCTCACGGTTTAGGGTTTTATGTGGATGAGAATTTATGATTTTTTCAAGATAGTTTTTTAGGGTTTCTTAGGGCTGATGGTTCGGGGTTTTTGGATCTAATGTTTTATGGTTTTGAGGGGAGGGTGGCGATTTCTGGTTTTTTGTATTTTAGGTATTATGGTTTTTTTAAGTTATGGGTTTAGTGTTTTTAGGGATGAGGTTTACTATTTTCGGGCTAATGGTTTAGTTTTTGGGGGGATGAAGGTTTAGTGGCCATTTGGTGTTGATGGTTTATGGGTATTGGGGTTTATAGGTTTAGGTATTTCCAGAGAAGAGGGTTTAAGGTTTTTAGGGTTGATGGTTTTGTGTTTACATGGGGTGACGGTTTAGGTTTTTTTGGTGATGTGTTTTTTTTGGTTTTTTTGGGACGAGGGTTTATTATTTTTTTAGTATGAGGGTTTATTGGTTTTTTCTGTAGACGGTATAGGGTTTCATCTTTTTAGAACTACGGGTTTATGGTTTTTTTACTTTTGGGTTTTAGGGAATTTTTGGGGTGAGAGTTTAGTGTTTTTTTGGGCTGAGGGTTTTGGGGTCTTAGGAATGAATTTTTAGGGGGTTTGGGGCTGAGTTTTTACTGTTTTATGGGGATTAATTTTTTACGTTATTTCATGTTGAGGGTTTATGAGGGTTTGGGGTTGAGGGTTAGGGGTTTTGGGTGCTGATGGAATATGTTATTTTGGGGTTTAAGGATTTTATTTAGTTATGGAATAGGGTTTAGGGTTGTTCAAGACTAAGGGTTTAGGTTTACTTGTCAATGGGTGTTTATGGTATTTTGGGGCTGAGGGTTTAGGGTTTGTTATTAGGATGAGATTTTATATTTTATTGTGGAAAAGTGTTTTGTGGTTTTTTGGATGAGGTTTTATGTGCTATTGGGGATAAGGGTTTAGTCGTTTTAAGTTCGAAGGTTTAGGGTTTGTAGTGGATAAGGGTTTTGGGAATTGGGGGGGGGGTGAGGGTATATGGTTTTTGGGGATGTAGTTTTAGGGTTTTGGGGGGTTTAGGATTTAGAGGTTTTTGGGTAGGAGGGTTCTGGGATTTTTAGAGAATAATGTTTAGGATTTTTTGAGATGAGGTTTTAGTGGTTTCAAGGGATATGGGTTTGGGGGGTTTTAAGGCTGAAGGTTTACGGATTTTCATAGCTGAGTGTTTGGTGTTTGTTATTTCAAAAGTTTTATGGTTTTGGGGGGGATTTGGATTTATGAGGTACTGATTTTGATGGTTTGGGTCTCTTGGGGTGAGGTTTTAGTGTTTTATTGTTCTAAGGGTATTTGGTTTTTTTGGAATGAGGTTTTAGGGGTTTCAGTGATGAGGGTTACGGTTATTTAAATGATGTTTCAGTGGTTTTGGGTTTGTGGGTTTTGTGTTTTTTGGGCGAAGATTTTAGGGGTTTTGGGGATGATAGTTTTGGACATTTTGGGGCTATGGTCTATTTAATTTTAGGAATCATGGTTTATGGGTTTTTGGGGATAATGTTTAGGGTTATTTGGGATAGAGTTTTAAGTGTTTTTTTGGGGATGAGGGTTTATGTTCTTTTTATGGTGGTGGTTATTGTTTTTTGGGGAAGTGGTTTTTTTTATTTTTGGGGCTTGAGGGTTTTATGGGATTGGGGATGAGGGTTCATGATTTTTGTTGATAATAGTGTAGTGTGTTTGTCGCTGATGGTTTAGAGGTTTTAGTAATGAGGGTTTACCTATTTTTCAAAAGAAGGTTTATGGGTTTTTGGGGTTGAGGTATTATGGTTTTTTGGGGGTGGGGGTTTAGGGGTATTGTAGATGGGGTTTTATTGGGGTATAGGGTTTAAATTTTTTGGGGAGAAGATTTTATGGTTTTTTGGGATAAGGTGTGAAGGTTTTCTTGGGACAGTGGGTTTAGGTATTTTGGGGGATGAGGGTAAAAGAAATTTTGGTGATTAGGGTATAAGGTTTTGTCGGGAATGAAGGTTTAGGGTTTCATGGACATGAGTTTTTTTGATTTTTTGTGGTTGGATGTCTAATAGTTTTGGGGGAAATGGATTATAGGTTTTTGGTGTTGAGTGTTTAGTCTTGGAGATGATGGTTATGGGTTTTTGAGCAATTAAGGATTAAGGTTTTTGGGGGTACATATTTAGGAATGTTTGGGATGAGGGTATTTGTTTTGGGGGGGGGGGGTGAGGGTTTTTGGCTTTAGGGTTAAGGGGTTTTAATGGATGAGGGTTTATGTGTTTTAGGTATTGGTGTAAAGGGGTTTTGGGGGGTTGAGGTGTAAGGGTTTTCTCGGATGATAGTTTAGGGTTTTTGTGTCTAATTGATTTGGGTTATTTCGGGATAGTGATATAAGGGTTTTGGGATATGCGTTTGGTTTTTTTTGGAGATGTGGGTTTTTGGGATTTTTGGAATGACGGTATAAGTTTTATTAAGGATGAAATTTAGGGTTTTTATGGATGAGGGTTTGGGGTTATTTTGGGAAGAGGGTTTTGGGTTTTTTCAATTGGATGGTTTAGGGTTTACTGGGTTGAGGGTTAGGGTTTTTTGGGGCTTAGGGTTTATGGTTTTTGGACTATGGGATTAGTATTTTTTAGAACTGAGTATTTTCAGTTTCATTTGATGTGACATTTGTGATTTTTTAAGATGAGTGTTTATGGGGTTTTGGGGTTGAGGGTTTTGGTGTTTTAGGGTGGAGGGTTTAGGTTCTTTAGAGGGCGATGGTTTTGGTTTTTTTGGTGTAGGGGGTGTTTTTTGTGGGGTTTATGGCTTTACAGGATTGGGAATGAGTGTTTAAGATTTTGGGGGATAAAGGATTTGTGGATTTTTAGGGGATGGTTTTGAGGTTACAATGATGAAGGTTTATGTTTTTTGGGGAAGATGGTTTCTGATATTTGGGAGATAAGGTTTTTACATTTTTTTGGGGAGGCGGTTTAGGGGATTTGTGGATGGGGATATATTGTTTTTTTGGGAAGAGGGGTAGGTTTTTTGGGGCTTAGAGATTAGTTTTTTTTGAGGATTAGGGTTTTGGGTTTATTGGGGCTGTGGTTTTAGGGATTTTTATGGGATATGATTTAGCTTTTTTTTAGGGTGATGGATTTTGAATTTTTTGTGATGAGGTTTTATGGGGTACTAGGGGTGAGGATTTAGGTGTTTTATGGGATTTGAGTTTATGGGATTTTAATCATAAGTGTTTTGTGGTATTTGGGGATTATGGTAGTGTTTTTTTTGGGATGAGGGTTTAGGGTTTTTTGTGGATGAGGGTTTAGGGATTACCAAGGATAGAGGATAAGGGTATTCAGGATAATGGTTTTGGGTTTTTTGGGGTTATAGGTTTTGGGTTTTGGGGGGTGAGGGTTAAAGATTTTTTAGTTTTGGGGTATCAGAATTTTTGGGTTTGATGGTTTAGAGTTATTTATCTCTAAGGGTATAGTGTTTTTTGGTGGTAAAGGTTTAAGGATTTTTGGGCTAACGATTTTGGGTTTTTTGGGCCTAAGGTTTTGTGGTGTTTTGGAATTAGTATTTAGGTGTTTTTGAGGCCGAGGAGTTTGGTTTTCTGGGGGGATGAGTTTTTAGGGTATTTTTTGCAATGGTTTCACAGATTTTGTGGAAGAGGGTCTGGGGTCTTGGGGGGATGAGAGTCTAGTATTTTTTTGGAAACAATGTTTATTGTCTTTTGGGGATTAGGGATTTTTTTGTGCTGATGGTTTAGGGTTTTTTGGACTGAGGGTTTAGGTTTTAATAAGGATAATGGTTTTGAGTTTCTTGGGTCTGTTGGAATAAGGTTTCATAGAGATGAGAGTATTGGGGTTTGTTAAGGATGAGGGTTTATAGTTTATTGGGGATGATGGTTTCAGGTTTTTTTAGGGATATGAGTTAAGGTTTTTTAGGGGATTAGGGTTTAGTGATTTTTGGGAATGAGGGGTTATGGTTTATAGGGATGAGTTTTTATGGTTTTTTTGTGATTAGGTTGTAGGTTTTTTTGTGGAAGAGTGTTTAGCATTTTTTTCTATGGATTTAAGGTTTTTTGTTGAGGGTTTAGGGGGAATTTGGGATGAGGGTTTAGGGGTTCTAAGGTTGGTAGTTTAGGGGTTTGGGGGGGGAGAGGTTTTGTGGTTTAGTGTAGTTATGGATATAGGTGTTTTATGGGATAAGTGTTTTATGGTTTTTTTAGCTATGTGTTTATGATTTTTTTAGGCTCAGGATTTTGGGTTTTTTGGGGAAGAGGGTTTAAATTTGGGGTGGATAAGTGTTAGGGTATTTTGGAATGAGGCTTTAGGGTGTTTGGAGGTTGAGGGTAGATGGGTTTTTTGAATGAAGGTTTAGGGTGTTTTGGGGATGATTTTTAGGGTGTTTTGGGGTTTAGGGTTTAGGGAATTCTGATGATAAGGGTTTAGGGTTTTTGAGGATATGGTTTTAGGGTTTTTCTCGGTAGAGGGACTTGGGATTTTTGGAGCATAGGGTTTAGGGTTTTTTCTAGATTTGTATTGAGAGTTTTTTGGGGATTTGGGTTGAGGTTTTTTAAGGCTGAGGGTTTAGGGTATTTTTAGTGCTGGGGGTTTATGGATTTTGGCTGATGAGGGTTTAGGTTTTTTTGGTGCTGAGGATTTAGGGGTTTAATGGGATGATATTTTGTTGTTTTCTTAGGATTAGTGTTTTGGGTTCTTTGGGAGGAGGGTTTGGGGTTTTTAGGGGATGATTGTTTAGTGTTTTCTGGGAAAATGGATTTAGGGTATTATTGGGATCAGGATTTAGGGTTGTTAAGTCTAATGGATTAGGGTTATTTTGGGACTAAGGGATTTTGTTGTTTAGGGATGAGGTTGAAGGGTTTTTTTCAGGCCGAGTGTTGAGGGTTTTTTGGGTCTTATGGTCGAAGGATGTTTGGGATGAGATTTTTTTAGGGATGGGCATCGAGGATTTCTTTTGGGGTTGTGGGTTGATGGATTTAGGGGCTATGGGTTGAGGGGTTTTTAGGTCTAGGGGATTATATTTTTTTGAGGATGATGGATGATATTTGTTGTATTTGAGCGTTGATGGTGTTTTGTCTTAGGTTTTAGAATTTTTGGGTGACGTGGGTTGTGGATATTTGTTGGAAAAGGATTGATCATTTTTATGGATTATGGTTTAGGTTTTTTTAGGATGAGGGTTTAGGTTTTTTTTGTGGATGGGGGTTTATATTTTTCTAGTACTAAGGGTTTAGGTTTTTTTGGCTAAGGGTTTATTTTTTTATGTGGGATGAGGGTTTATAGTTTTTTAGAGCACATGTGTTATGGATTCTTAGATTTTGGGTTTTTTGGTATTGATGGTTGAGTGTTTTTTTGGGGCAGGGGTTTAGTGTTTTTTAGTGGATGGGGGTTTAAGATTTTGTGGGAATGAGGTTATAGGGATTTTTGGGCATGAAATTTATGGTTTTTTTATTGAGGGTTTATGGTGTTTTTTTGGGATAGTAGTTTATGATTTTTTTTTGGCTAAGGGATTACAATTTTTTGGTGCTATGTTTTTATGGTTTTTCATGGATGAGGGTTTAGTATTATTTTTTTGAGATAAAGTTTTTGTGTTTTATGGGGTTTTCATTTATTGTTTTTTGTGGATATGAGGGTTTACGGTTTTTCTAGGGATGTAGGTTTTTGGGGGGTGAGGGTTGAGAGTATTTTGGCTCATGGGTTTACATTTTTTTGGGATGAGTGTTTAGGGTTTTTTGTGGCTAGTGGTTTAGGGTTTTTTATGGATGATGTTTTAGGGTTTTTTGGGGAATTGGGTTTACGGTTTTATGGAGATGATAATTTAGAGTTTTTTGGTTCAATATATTAATGTTTTTCAGATATAAGTGTTTAGGGTGTTTTGAGACTGAGTGTTTATGTGTTTTGGGGGATGAGGGCTTAAGGTTTTTTAGGTCTGAGTGTTTATAGTTTTTTTTCGGCTGATGGTTTAGGGTTTTTTTGGGATGAGGGATGCGGTTTTTTAGAAATAAGGGTTTAGGTTTTTTTTGGGAGATTTGATGGTTTTTAAGGATTAGAATTTCTATTTTTTGGGGGGAGAAGAGGGTTTAGTGTTTCATGGAGATAATGTTTTATAGTTTTTTGTCTATGAGTTTTGTTATTTTTGGTGTCGATGGATTATAAGTTATTGGGGCAAAAAGTTTAGGGTTTTATGGGTATGAAGGTCCACTGTTTTTGGGGGTTACAGGTTTATTGTTTTTTTGGTACTATGGTTCTAGAAAATTTGGGTTTAAGTGTTTAGAGATTTTTGGGGTTGAGGGTTTTGCATTTTATTTGGATAACGGTTTGGGTTTTTTTAGATTTTAGGATTTAGAGTTTATTAGGGAGGGTGGTTTTGGATTTTTTGGGTATGAGGGTTTAGGGATTTTTTTGGATGAGGGTTTATGGTTTTTGGGGGTTTATGGAATAGGGTATTTTTGGGATTAGAGAATAGAGGTTTTTTGGATGTGGTTTTATAATTTTTGGGGGATGAGAGATTTGGATTTATTTGGGCTAATAATTTATGTTTTTTGTCGTTGTGGTTTTATGGTTTTGTGGATGAGATTTTAGAGTTTTTTGGGGATAAGGGTGTATGGTTTTCTGGGGATGGTGGTTTAGTGTTCTTTGGGAATGAAGTTATAGGGTTTTTGGAGCTAAATGTTTTGGATTTTTGGGGCATAGGGCTTAGGGTTATTTGGGAACAAGGATTTAGGGTTTTTAGGGCATGATGTTTTAGAATTTTTTGTGATGTAGGTTTATGGTATTTTAGTGATAAGTGTTTTGGGTATTATTTTTCTAATAGTTTATGGTTTTTGGGATATGTGTGTATATGGTCTTCTAGGCCTATCTATTTGTGGTTTTTTGAGAATGAGGGATTTAGATTTTCTTGGGATGATTGTTAGGGTTTTCTATGGCTGAGGGTTTCGGGATATCAATGTATGATGGTCTAAGGTTTTTTGGGACTAGGGGTATAGAGTTTCTGGGGATTAGCATTTAGGGTTTTCTAGGGTTGAGGGTTTAGGTTATTCTAGGGCCGATGGTTTGGGTCTTGGGGGGTTAGGGTTTAGGTTTTTCTATGGTTTAGGGTTTTCGTTTTTCTGAGGAATTAGTTTTATGGTTTTCAAGGGATGAGAGTTAGGGTTTTTTTGGTTCTGAGGGTTTAAGGTTATTTAGGGCCCATGGTTTTGGGTTTTCTTGTGCTTACACTTATGAGTTTTCTTGGGCTCAGGGTGTAGGGTTTTCTAGTTCTGGGAGTTTAAGGTATTCTAGGGATGAGGGATTAGGGTTTTATGGGGATTATGTTTTATGAGTTTCTATGGCCGTGGGATTAGGTTTTGTTGGGGCTGAGCATTTATGTTGGTGTTTGTCTCAGGTTTTTGGGTTATTGGTGTCTTAATGTTTATGGTTTTCTAGGGATCAAGGATAATGGATTTATGGTACTCATGGTTTTTGTTTTTTGGGGGGCTCGTGGATTATTATTTGTTGGGGATCAGTTTTTCATTTCTTTGGGGCTTAGGGTTTAGGTTTTTTGGGGATCAAGGTTTACGGGTTTCTAGGGTAGAGGGTTTAGGGATTTATATTTCTCAAGGTTTAGGGTTTCCTAGAGCTTAGAGTTTAGTGTTTTCTAGGGTTGAGTGATTAGGGATTTTTTGGGATGAGTGTTTAGGGATTTTAGGGGATGAGGGTTTACGATTTTTAAGGGATAGTGGTTTAGTGATTTCATGGGTCCAAGGTTTATGGTTTCATAGGGATGTGGATTTAGAGATTTATGAGGGAGTGGGTTTAGTGTTTCCTATGGATGAGGTATTAAGATGATCTAGGGATCATGTTTTTGGGTTTTCTAGGGCATAGTTTTTATAGTTTTCTGGAGATGAGGGTTTATGGTTTTCTTGGTATATGGTAATAGGGTATTGATGGTAATAGGGTTTAGTGCTTTCTCGTTTATAGGGTATGGGGTTTTATATTGTTTAGAATTATGGTTTTCTAGGTCTTTAGGTTTAGTTTTTAATAATTTTTATGGTTTTTAGTTTTCTAGGGTTTGGGGTTTAGGGTCATATGGTGTTTTGGGTTTAGGGTATTTTCAACTGAGGTTTTGGTGTCTTCTAGTGCTATGGGTTTAGTGTTTTATAGGGATTATGGATTAGGGAATATTGGGATGAGGGTTAAGGGTCTTTTATGGATGAGGTTCCAGGGTCATGTGGTGATGAGTGTTTATGGTCTTTTGGGGTGGAGGCTTTTTGAACTTTTGTGGGGAGGGTTTAGCATCTTCTTGTGGTGATGGTTGAGAGTTTCTAGGGCTTTGGGTTTATGGTTTTATGGTGATTAGGGTTTTTTTTTTGAGGATGAGTGTTTAGGGTTTTTTTGGGGCGATGTTTTTAGGGTTTTATGGACATGAGGGTATAAGCTTTTTTTTCTTGAGGGCTTTGGGTTATCTATAGCATAAGGTCTTGGGTTTTATGGGGATGACGATTAGGGTTTTCTAGGGATGTGGGTATATGTATTTATTGTGTTGAGTGTTTAGTGTTTTTTGCGGATGAGGGTTCATGGTTTTTTGTGGCTGTGGGTATATATTTTTTTGGGGATTACGGATTTTTTTAGGGTCATGAGGGTCTATGGTTTTTGGGGATAACAGGTTATTGTTTTTAGGGGATGAGGGTTCATGGTTTTATGGCGGTAGTGTTTTCACTTTTTTGGGGATAAGGGTTTGGTTTGTTTAGAAGAAAAGGTTTTAGTGCTTTCACGGGAAGAGGTTTTAGGGATTTTAGGTGCAGAGGGTTTGGTAATTTTTAGGTATGGGGATGAGTTTCAAGGATGGGGAGTTTAAGATTTTATGGTTCTAGGTGTTGAAGGATTTCTAGGGCTGTGATTTTTCAGTTTACCAGGATTAGGTTTTTGGAATTTCTAGCACCGATGGTTTTGGAATTTATACGTCTATGTGTTTAATGTTTTATTTCTATAAGGGTGTAGAGTTTTATAGGGATTTGGGGTTAGTGTTTTCTATGTGTAAGGGTTTATCATTTTCTTTGGATGAGTGTTTAAGGTTTTCTATTGCTGAGTGTTTGACGTTTTCCATCGGTGTGGATTTAGCATTTTATAGGGGTGAGGGTTTTTGATTTTCAAGGGATGAAGGTTCATGGATTTATAGGGTGGATGGTTTAGTGTTTTATTGGGATGATGGATTAGGATTTTTTGGGTGTGATGTTATGGGGTTTTTTGGTGTGTGGGTTTGTGGTTTTCTAGTTCCGAGGAATTACCCTTTTGGGGATAAGGATTTTTGGTTTTATTGGGATGAGGGTTTAGGGTTTTATATGGTTTTTAGTTTGGGGATTTCTAGGGATGACATCTCACATTTTTGGGGATGAGGGATTATAAATTTTTTGGGTTTAGGGTTTAGGGTTATTTGGGATAAGGGTTTAGTGGTTATGGGAATTAGGTTTTAGGATATTCCAAGATTTAGGGTTTAGGGTTTTTTGGGTAGTGGTTTTAGGGTTTTTTACTGGTTGAGGGTATTTTTGGGGACGAGGGTTTATTGAGGATAAGGACTAAGGATTTTAGGGAATAAGTATTGAGGGTTTATTGGGTTTGAGGGTTTATTGGGTTTGTGGGTTTGGTGATTTGGGGGCTAAGTATGTATGGTTATTAGGGATTATGCATTTTGGGTTTTTTTGTGGCTAATAGATTATGGTTTTCTGGATCTTAAGGTTTGGGTTTTTATGGGGTTGTGAGTTTTTGGGGGATGAGTGTTTATTGTTTTTTGAGGATAAGGGTTTATGGCATTTTTGGATGAGGTTTGAGGGTATTTTATGAATGATGGTTGACCGTTCTTTAGAGAAGAGGTTTGAGGGTATTATTGATCTAATAATGGAGGCTTCATTGGTTTATAGGGTTTCAATTACTTTTGTGAAGAGGGTTGAGGAATCTTTAGGTGGAGGGTTTATGTTTTTTTGGGGCTGAGCATTCAGAGTTTTTTAGGTATGATGGTTAAGGTTTTTTTATGCTAAGGGTTTAGGGGATTTTTCCGAGACTGAGGCTTTAGGTTTTTCTACAGCTATGGTTTTCTGGTTTTTGAGGCTGAGTGTTTTGGGTTATGGGTTGAGGTATTAGGTCTTCTATTGGTACGGTTTTATTATTTTTTGGTGTTTTGGTGTAGGGTTTTCTAGGGATAAGGGTTCAGGGTTTTCTCAGGTTGAGGGTTTATAGTTTTCTAGTAAGGAGGGTATTGGGTTTTCTAAGGATGAGGGTTTAGTTTATTCTTGGGATTAGGGTTTAGGGTTCTACAAGGATGAGGGTTTAGGTTTTTTTTAGGGATATGTTTTTTGGGTTTTCTAGGAATCAAGGTTTAGATAATCTAGGTATTATAGATTAGGTATTTTTGTGGGATGACGATTTTATATTTTTTGGACCTCAGGGATTTGTGTTTTTGGGGATGAGGGTTTGGGGTGTTTTGGGGATGAGGGTTCAATGTTTTTTAGTACTAAGGGTTTTGGGTTTTTGAGGTATGAGTGTTTATTGTTTTTAATGGATGATGATTTATGGTTTTTTGGGGCTGAGGGTCTAGAGATTTATGGGAATAAGGGTTTAGGTCTTTTTTGAGGATGAGGGTTTAGTTTTTTCTGGGGAAATGGTTTTTAGGGAATTGGGGTATAAGGGTTAATGTTTTTTTATAGCTATGGGTTAGGGTATTTTGGGGCAATGTTGTTACGTTATTTTTGGGGTGAAGGTTTGTTTTTTTCATGGATTGAATTCTAGGGTTTCTTGGAGTATAGGGTTTATGGTTTTTTATTACTATAAGTTTTCAGTTTTATGGTGATGATTATTTAATTTTTTTTGGAGGATGAGGGATTTGGTTTTTTTTATGGATGGGGGTTTAGGGTTTTTTTGACTGAGGGTTTTGGGTTTTTTGGGATGAGGTTTATGGTTTATTGGGGATGGGGTTTTATTAGTTTTTGGGGTTGAGCATTTTTGAATTTATATGGATGAGGGTTTTGTGTTTTTTGGGGCAGATGGTTTGTGGGTTTTGGGGGTTGAGCTGTTAGGATTTTTTGAGGATGATGTTCTTGGTTTTTTTCACATTAGGGTATAGGATTTCTGAGACCTAAGGGTTCGAGGTTTTTCTAATAGTGAGGGTTTCAGGTTTTTGGGGATAAGGGTTTATGGTTTAGGGGTTGAGTGTTTAGTGTATTTTGGTTATGAGGATTTATTATTTTTTGAGGGTGACGATTTAAGTTTTATTAGGGATGAGGGTAGGTTTTCAAGGACAATGGTTAATGGTTCATTGGGGGTATGGGTTTAGGGTAATTTTTTATCAGGGGGTTTATGTTTTTTTGGGGATGAGGGTTTATGGTTTTAGTTGATTTGGGTTGATGGTTTCTTGTGGATGAGATTTTATGGTTTTTTGAGGATGAGGGTTTAGGGTTTTTTGGGGGCTCAGGATTTTGGGTTTTTTGTGGAAGAGGGTTTAGGGTTTTTTGTGGCTGAGGGTACATGGTTTTTTGGGTCCTAGGGTTTACGATTTTTTGGGGATAACGGTTTAGGGTTTTTTATGTATGGGGATTAGGTTTTTTTGGAACTGAGGGTTTAGGGTATTAGGGGGATGATGTTTTATAGTTTTTCTGGACTGTGGTTTTTGGGTTTTTGTGGGGATATCAGATTACAGTTTTTTAGTAGTGAGGTTTTAGGGTTATTTATGGATTAGGATTTAGGGTTTTTTGGGGATGAAGTTTTATATTTTTTAGGGAATAGGTTTTAAGGATTTCTGGTGATGAGGTTTTAGGGTTTTTTAGATCTGAGGGTTAGGGTCTTTTGTTGCTGAGGTTTTTTTGTTTTTTGGGGTAAGACAAAAGGGTTTTCTTAACCCAGTGTGTTTAGGTTTTGGGGTGAGGGTTTTTTATTTTTGTTTAGGGATATTTTTTTTATATGGGTTTTGTTTTTTTAGTATGCAGGTGTAGGGTTTTTTAGGGAAGAGGGTTTAGGTTTTTGGGGGGCTAAGGGATTTTTGTTTTCTGTGTTTGAGATTATTGGGTTTTTTTAGGGATTCACATTTTTTGTTTTTTTGGGGTGAGGGTTTAGGATTTTGGTGGTATAGGGTTCTTTGATTTTGAGGCTGAGATTTGAAGGAATTTTGGGGCTCAGGGTTCAGGGATTTTGGGGATGAGCGTTGGATGTTTTTTGGGGAAGTGGGTTTAGTGTTTTTTGGGGATGAGGGTTTAAGTTTTTTTGGGGTTGTGGTTTCATAGTATTATGGGGATAAGGGTAAAGGGTTTTTAGGTATGATAATTGAGTGTTATTTGGGGGTGAGGGTTGATAGTTTTTATGGCTGAGGGTTCATGGTTTTTAGGGCACATGGTTTAAGGTTTTTTTGGGATGAGGTATTAGGGTTTTTTGAGCCTAAGAGTTCATGTTTTTTTGGAGGTAATGGTTTAGTGTTTTGGGGATGAGGGTTTGGTTTATTTATTGGAAGGTAGTTGAGTATTTCATTGTGGATGATGGTTTACAGTTTTTTAGGTCTAAAGGATTAGGGTTTTTGGGGATTATGGTGGATTGTTTCTATGGGATGAAGGTTGAGGATTTGAGGTTTTCTTATGGATAATGGTTTGAGGGTCTTTTACGGATGATTGTTGAGGGATTTTGGGGATTTATGGTTTAATTGTTTTGGTGGTTTCAGGGTTACATATTTTTGGATCTATTGGTTGAGGGTTTTTTGGGATGAGGGTTGAGATTTTTTTGGGGGGATGGTTTACGGTTTTTCAGGGCTGAGGATTCATGGTTATTTAGGTCTGAGATTTTAGGGGTTTTAAGGCTGATGATGGGTTTCTTGGGAAGTGGGTATATTATTTTTTGAGACTGATAGTTTTTTTTTATGAATGAGTGTTTTAATATTTATGTGGATAAGGGTTTTGGGTTTTTTTGGATTGGAGTTTAGTGTTTTTTGGGGAAGATTGTTTAGGTGTTTTTTTCGGGTCGGGGTTTTTGGGTTTTTAGGGGATGGGGGATAAAAAATGGGGAAGAGTGTTTAGGGTTTTTTCTTAGTGAGTGTTTCTATTTTTTTGGGATGAGGTTTCTTTGTTTTTTGTTGAAAAATATTTATGAATTTTTGGGGCTAATGGTTTGATATTTTTTAGGGATAGGGGTTTTGGTTTTTTGGGGATGAGGTTTTAGGGTTTTTTTGAGCTAAGGGTTTATTTTTTAGGGGGATGACAATTTTTTTGGGCTATGGGTTGAGGGGTTTTTGGGGGGATAAGGGTTGAAGGGTTTTGGGGGTAGAGGATATAGTGTTTTCAGGGATATGTGTTAAGAGTTTAATAGAGATAAGGATTTAGGATTTTTGTGGATAAGGTTTGAGGTTTTTTTGGGGATGAGGGTTGAGGATTTTTTGGGAAATATAATTTAGTGTTTTTGTGGTTTAGGGATGATTTTTTTTTGTGATGAGGGTTGATGGTTTTTTCGGGTGGAGGGTTGTGGGATTTTTTGGTGTACTGGGTTTTTGGGTTTTCGGGTTGAGGTGTTACTATTGTTTTTGGGGTTGAGGGTTATATTTTTCTGGGATTAGGTTATATGGTCATTTTAGGATAAGGGTTTAGATTTTTTTGTGGTTAAGGGTTCAGAATTTTTGGGGGTGAGTGTTTTTCATTTATTGGTTCTGGTGGGTTCGGTTTTTTTGGGATGATCTTTTGGTGTTTTGCGCTTGAGGGTTTTGTTTGGGTTTTCTGTGTACAGTTTAGACTTTGTTTGGGCTGATGGAAAAGGCTTTTGTGTGGCTGATGGTTGAGGTTTTTTTACGTCTATGGGTTGAGAGTATTTTGGGATGCACGTTGATCAGTTTGTGGGGGATTATGGTTTATGTATTTTTATAGCTATGGGGTAAGGGTTTTTTTGGACAAAATGTTGAAGATTGTTTTGGGCTAAGGGTGGAGGGATTTTTGGGGATCTAGGTTTGGGAATATTTGGGGATTAGGGTTAATTGTTTTATTTTAGGATGAGGGTCATGTATTTTTTTAGGGATGTGGGTAAAAAAGTTTGTTGGGCTGTGTGTCGAGTGTTTTTTTGTGTCTTAGGGTTGAGGTTTTTTTGGGGGTAGAAGACTAAGGTTTTTTTTTCCCACAGGTAAATAATTTTTTCGAGGCTGTTGGAGGAGGGTTTTGGGGGGTGAGTGTTAAAGTGTTTTTTATGAGGGTTGAGTGTTTTTTAATGAGGGTTGAGGGTTTAAGATTTTCTGGGACTCAAGTTTTAGGGTTTTTCGATGATGGTTTTTGAGGGGTTTTCAAGGATATGGGTTGTTGGTTATCTAAGACAGAGGATTGAGTGTTTTTTAGGGTTAATGGTTTCGGGTTTTTTCAGGATCAGGGTTTAGTGTCCTTTTATGGATGAAGGTTGAGTGTTTTGGGGGATTAGGGTTGAGGATTTGTTTGGGGTTGTGGGTTTTTTGGGGAAGAGGGTTAATGGTATTTTTGTGATATGGTTTTATGCTTTTTTGGGATGGGGGTCAACGGTTTTTCTAGAAATTGTGGTTGAGTTTTATTTGGGGAATAGGTTTGGGGGTTTTCTAAGGATAAAGGTTGAGGGTTTTTTGGGGGTCAGGGTTTTGGGTTTTTTGGGGAAGAGGGTTTAGGATATTTTGGAGATGAGTGTTAACTGCTTTTTCATGTTGAGGGTTTAGGTTTTTGAGGGATAGGGGGTTATTAAATTGTGGGGGTGGGTCACGGTTTTATGGTCGATTGTACATTGGGGAAAATGCTTGATGTTTTTTTGGGGCCAAGGGTTGGGGTTTTTTTTTGAAGAGGTTTGAGGGATTTTTGGTGTTGAAGGATTTGGGGAAGATGGTTTAGGATTTTTTTTTGGATAGAGATGCTATATATTTTAGGGATGAGTCTTTAATATTTTTTAGATTGATTATTAATAGTTTTTTGGGGCTTCAATTTTAGGGTTTTTTGGGGATGGGGGTTTAGAGTTTTTTGTGTTTGGGGGTTTTGGGTTTTTTTAGAGATGAGGGATTAGGTTTTTCTAGGGCTTAGTGTTTAGTTTTTCTTAGAGATAAGGGTTTAGAAATTTTTTGGCATGAGGGTTCATTATTTTTAATGGTTGAGGGTTGAGTGCTTTTTTGGGATGAGGGTCGAGGGCTGAGTGTTTTTTGGGATGAGTGTTTTAGGTTTTTTGGTGGTGATGTTTGAGGTTTTTTTAAGTGAAATGGCTGGAGTGTGTTTTGGGGTTGAGTTTTTAGGATTTTTGGGGGATGAGGGTTGAGAATTTTTTTCGGATGAGGGTTTTGTGTTAATTTGAGTCTAAGGTTGGATAGTTTTTTGTGGATCTGGGTAGAGGATTTTTTGGGGCTAAGGTTTTTTTGTCCAATAGGAAGAGGGTTTTATTGGGTGATGGTGGATGGTTTTTTGGGGATTAGGGTTGAGGATTTTTTGCAAATGAGGTTAGAGTAATTCTTATGAATTTGGGTTGAGGGTTTTATGGGGTTGAGGGATTATGGATTTTTAAGGATGAGGATTATGTTTCTTTAGGATCGGGATTGAGGAATTTTTTTGGATGAGGGTTGAAGGTATTTTGAGGTTTATAATTGAGTGTTTTTAATAATGTTTTTTTCGGTATTTATTTTTATGAGAGTTTATATTTTTTTATTTCTAAGGGCTGATAGTTTTTTGGGGTTGAGGGTTGATTGTTTCTTTGGGGTGAGGGCAGGGAGTTTTTTATGGATAAGAGTTCTGGGTTTTTTGGGGTTAAGGGGTTTTTGGGATGAGGCTATACAGTTTTTTGGGGATAAATGATGAGGGTTTTGGGACTATGGGTTGAGGGTTGAAGGATTCATAGGGATGAGGTTTTGGGGTTTTGGGGGGTTGGGGTTTGATGGTTTTTTACGACTGAGGGTTTATCATATTTTGGGCTTGAGGGTTGAGGTTTTGGGGGGCTAGGAGTTGATGGTTATTTGGTTGGGAGGGTTTAGAGTTTTTTAGGGGTTACGAGTTTTGGTTTTTTTGGATGAGTGTATTGGGTTTTGGGGGGTTAAAACGTTGGGGTTTTTTGGGGATCAAGGTATCTGATGTTTTAAGGATGATGTATTTGGGGGATTTGGGTTGAGGATTTATTGGGTATGAGGGTTGGATGTTTTTTGGGTGTTTTTTAGGGTATCTTGGGTATTATGTTTTATGATATTTTGGGGCTCAGAGAATAGGGTTCTTTTGGGATGTGGTCTGGGGGGTTTTGGGGAATGAGGGTTGAGGGATTATTGGGCCAGATGGTTTTGGGTTATTTAGGGATATGGTTTGAGTTGTTTTTTCATAATTTGAGGGGGTTTTGGAATTGTGGGTTTATGGTTTATATGGTATATGGTTATAGGGTTTATTGGGGATGAGGGTTGAAGTATTATAATGGACGAGGGTTGTTGTTATTTTTGAAAAGATGGATGATAGTTTTTTTTGGTTAGGGGTGAGGGATTTTTGGGGAGGAGGGTTTTTTTGGGTGTAGTGTTGACGGTTTTTTGGGGATTAGGGTTGATGTTTTTCTTGGGTTGAGGGTTGTTAGTTTCTTAGGAATAGGGGTTGACCGGTTTTTTGGGTTTAGGGTTGAGGGTTTTTTGTAGCTAAGGGTTTACTATTTTTTGGGTAGAGTATTTTGGGTTTTGGGTTTGGAGGTGTATAGTTTTTTGGGGATAAGAGATTAGGTTTTTTTTGGTGCTGAGGTTTGAAGGTTTTTTGGGGCTGAGGGTTTAGTGTTTTTTAGGGATGAGGGTTTATGGTATTTGGGGGTTGTGTGTTGAGGGTTTATTTGGGTTGTAGTTTTTGGGTTATTTGAGGATAAGAGTTTAGTGTTTTGGGGGATGAGGGTTTAAGGTTATTTTGGTATGAGTGTTTAGGGTTTTTTGGGTGACTGTTTATGGTTTTTTTGGGATAAGTATTTTGGTTCTTTGAATCCAACAATTTTTCGTTTTCTAGGGTGGAGTTTTTAGGGTTCTTCTAGGATGGGGTTTTAGTGTTTTTTGGGCCCAGGGTTTTGATGTTATAGGGGTTTAGGGTTTTGGGTTTTGGGTGGTTGGAATTTTATTGTTTTTTTCTAATTTTTTATGGTCTTTTGGAACTAAGGGTTTAGGGTTTTTTGGAGATGAGGGTTTATTTTTTTATGGTTTTAGGGTTTTGGGTGTTTTTTGTTAATGGATTAGTGTTTTATGGTTTTTGGATTTAGGTTTTATGGTGTGTGATTTTAGTGTTTTGGGGGGCTGAGGGTTTAGGGTTTTTCAGCCAGAGTGTGTAGGGTTTTTTTGGAGTTGAGGATTTTGATTATTTTGGCACAAAGGGTTTAGGGTTTGGTTGTTATTGGGGATTTCAATTTTTGGGGGATAAGGGTTTAGGATTTTTTCTGGAAAAAGGATTTGGGGTTTTTTGGGTGAGGGTTTAGGGTTTTTTGTTCTGAGGGATTTGGTAATCTTGGGACTGAGGGTTGATGGTTTTTTAGGGATTCATGCTTAGGGGTTTGGGGTATATTGGTGTTTTGTTGGTTGTGGATAAGGGTTTTGTGTTTTTGGGGATGTGGGTTTATATTTTTTGGGTATGATTGTTTAGACTTTTTGTGTATGAGGATTTATGTTTTTTATGGTTGAGGGATTTGGCTTTTTTTAGGATTAATGGTTTAGGTTTTTTTTCAAGATGGGGGTATTGGTGTTTTTTGGGGTTGAAGTTTATGGTTTTTTGGGAATAAGGGTTTAGGGTTTTTTGGGGATGATGGTTTATGTATTCTTAGGTATAATGGTATATGTTTTTGGGAAATGTGTTTAGGGTTTTTTGGGATGGAGGGATTGATGTTTTTAGGGGATTAGAGTTTAGGGTATTCAGGGGCTGAGGTTCTAGGGTATGTTTTTGATGAGGGTCTCATTTTTTTTTGATGAGGATTTAGGGAATTTTTAGGCAGTGGTTTCATATTTTTATGGATTAGGGTATCTGGATTTCTAGGTATGTATGTTTATGGTTTTTGGGGGTTGAAGGTTTAGTGTTTTTATGAGGCAAAGAGATTATGGTTTTTTAGGGTTGAGGGATTAGTGTATTTTGGGGCTGTGGTTTATGCTTTTTTGGTGATGAGGTATTAGTGTTTTGGGGGCCAAGGGTTTAGGTATTTCTTGGAGTTTGGGTATTAGTTTTTTTTTTGTCAAGGATTTAGGGTTTTTTGCGGTCGTGGGTTTAGGGATTTTTTGGGATTATGGTTTAGTTGTTTTGGGGCTGAGGGTTTAGGATTTTACAGGGATTAGTGTTTTTGGTTCTTTGGAGTTTAGGAATTTCGTTTTTCTATGGATGAGGGTTTATTGTTTTCTGTTACGGAGGATTTTTTATTTTTTGTGGGCAAGGGTTTAGGGTTTTTTGGGGTTGAAGATTTAGGGTTTTGGGGGCTGAGGGTCTAGGTTTTATTGGGGCTGATGATTTATGGTTTTTTAGGGATATGTTTTCTGGGATTATTGGTGATGAGGGATTAGGGTTTTTAGGGAAGAGAATTTAGGGTTTTTTCTATGGATTTAGTGTTTTTTTGGGGTGAGGGTTTAGGGTTTATTAGGGATATGGGTTAGTTGTTTTTTGAGACAGAGGGTTTTGGGGTTTTCTTTCCTAGAACTAAGGGGTTCTTGCAGATATGGGATTATTGTTTTTTTGGTCATATGTCTTAGAGATTTTTGGGGATGTGTGTTTATGGTTTTTTGGGGATAATGTTTTCTCATTTTCCTGGGATAAGTGTTTAGGGTAATTTGGGGCTATGCATTTAGGTTTATTTAGGCTGAGGGTTAAGAATTCCTTTAGGATGATGGTTTAGGGTTTTTTGGTGATGATGATTTATGGGTTTGTTGGCTATGGTTTTGAGGTATTTCATGGATAAGGGTATAGGTTTATTTGGTTTTTAGGGTTTCAAGTTTTTAGGTTTGAGGGTTTAGGAATTTTTGTGGCATAGGGTTTAGAATTTATTGGGGGAAAGGGTTTACGGTTTTTTAGTGCTACGTGTTTAGTGATTTTTGGGAGGATGGAGGTTTCATATATTTTGGGGCTGAGGGTTTTGAAATTTTTGGGGAAGAAGGATTAATTTTTTTGGTGCTCATGTTTTTGGGTATTTTTTGGAAATGGGTTTACTAATTTTGGGAGATGAACGTATCTGGTTTTTTGTGATATAGGTTTTAAGGATTCATTGGACTAAGGGTATTGGGATTTTTGGGGTATAAGGATTATGATTTTTGGGGATTAGAGTTTTTTTTGTCGAGTGTTTAGGGGGTTTTGGGGGTGAGTATTTTGGGGTTTGTGGGAATGAGGATTTATGTATCATTGGGGGTAAGGTTTTATGGTTTTTTGATACTAGGGTTTTAGGGTTTTTTGGTCTGATTTTTTTTAGATTTTGGGGGCTGAGAGTTTAATGTTTTTGGGGGATAATTGTTTAGGTTCTGTTGGGGTAGGGTTCTTAGGGATTTTTAGGTAGTGGGTTAGGGTTTTTTGGTGCCAACGGTCTAGTGGTTTTTAGAGTTGAGGGTTTTGGGTTTTTTTGGGATTGAGGTTTTTTGCTTATATGGGTATGAGGGTTTAGTTTTTCATGGCGTTTAGGGTTTATGGTACACTAGGGATCAGGGTTTAGGGTTTTTAGGGTTTAGGGTTTAGGGGTCTTGGGAGTTAAGGGTTTAGGGGTGGTTGGGTGAGGGATTAGGGTTTTCGGGAATGAAGGTTTATGGTCATTATAGCTGATGGTTTAGGGTTTTATGGCTGGGTATTATTTTGGGGGGGATGAGGGTTTAGTGTAATTTGGGGCTAAGGCTTTAGATGATTTTGGGGCGGAGTGTTTAAGGATTTTTGGGGTTTTTAATATGAGGGAAAAATTTTTGGGGGGTTGAAAATTTATGGTTTTTTTGGGGATGATGGGTTTGGGTATTTTGGGGCTAAGGTTTTATAGTGGTTGGGGATGAGGGTTTATAGTTATTTGGGTATGAGGACTTACATGTTTTTGGGGAAATATTTTAAGTTGTTTTTGTGGATTAGTGTTTAGAGGTTTTGGGGGATAATTGTTAAGGTGTTTTTTCAAATAAGAGTTTTGGGGTTTTTTGGGATAATGGTTTAGGGGTTTAGTGATTGGTTTTAGGGGTTTTCAGGTCATAGGTTCGCATTTTTTATGTCTATGGTTTTAGGATATTTTGGGTAAGAGGATTTATGTTATATCGGGGTGAAGGGATTAATGTTTTTTTGGATGATGTTTTATGGATTTTTGGGGTGATTTTTGGGTTTTTTGGAGGGATGATGTTTTATGGATTTTTTGGGTTTAGGGTTTTGGAATTATTGGGGTTGAGGATTTTTGGTTTTTTTTAGATGAGGGTTTAGGGTTTTTTGGGGGATGAGAGTTTTGGGTTTTTTGGGCAGATGGGTTTTAGTTTTTTTAAAGATCATTGTCTAGGGTTTTTTATGGTTGAGGGTTTAGGCTTTTTTGGATGAGGGTTTTGCATTTTTTATGGATGAGGGTTTTCTATTTTTTTGGTCTGAGGGTTTAGTGTCTTTTGGGGATAAGGGATTAGAATTTTTTGGGGATAAGGATTTAGGGTTTTTTTGTGGCTAAGTGTTTTTGGTTCTTTAGGGATAAGGGTTTTGGGGATTTTGGGGATGAAATTTTATGGTTTATTATATCAGAGGTTTTAGGGTTTTTTCGGAGTATCAGTTTTGGGTTTTTTAGGGATAATTGTTTAGTGTTTTTTGGGGGCTGATGGTTTATGTTTTTTTAGAGATTATGGTATAAGGTTTTCTGGATCAGTGTGTCAGGTTTTTTGTGTATGAGTATTTAGGGTTTTTGTGGTTGAGTGTTTTTGGAATTATAGGTCTGAGGGTTTAGTGCTTTTGGGGGCTGAGGGTTTAGTGTTTTTTAAGGATGAGGATTTAGGGATTTTTTTGGGTGAGGGTTTAGGTTTTTTAGGGATGAGGGGTTAGGTGTTTTTATGGTTGAGGGTTGATGTTTTTTTTGGGATTTTATGATTTACAGTTTTGGGGTCCATGTGTTTAGGTTATTATTGGGATGTGGTTTTAGTGTATTTTGGGGATGAGTTTCTACTGTTTCTTTTGTGTGATGGTATAGGGTTTTTTGGATGGAGGGTTTAGGGTTCTTTTGGGATAAGGTTTTGATGTTTTTTATAGACCAGGGTTTAGGATTTTATGGGGCTGGTGGTTTAGTGTTTTGGAGAAGAGTGTTATGATTTTTTTGGGTAAGGGATTAGGGTTTAGGTTTTTTATGAATGATAGTTTACAGTTATTGGGGACTGAGGTTTCAGGGTCTTTTGGGGATGTATATTTCTGGTTTTTTGGGACCGTAGGTTTAGAAATTTTTAGTGCTTAGGGTTTACAATTTTTTGGGGATGAGGGACTCTTTTTATTATGATGGTTTATGTTTTATTAGGGTTTAGGGTTCATGGTTGTTTATGAATAAGGGTATATGGATTTTTAGGGTAAGGGTATAAGGTTCATTGGTGATGTGCGATTAGGGTTTTGTTGGATGATGGTTTTTATGGGGATGTTGTTTTAGGGTTTTTTGGGTAAGTGTTTTGGGTTTCTAGGGATGTGGATTTAGTATTTTTGTGGATAAGGGTTAAGGGTTTTCTAGTTCACAGTTTCTATGGGTTTTTTGGAATATGGGTTTAGGGGTTTGGGGTATGAGGGTTTAGGGGTTTTTGCGGATGAGGGTTCATGGTTTTTTGGGATTATTTTTTAGAGGATATTTTGGGATAAGGTTTTATGGTTTTTTGATGATGATGGTTCATGGTTTCTTATGGATGAGTGTTAGGGTTTCTTGGTGATGAGGGGATAGGGTTTTTTGTGACTGATGGTATTGAGATTTTTTGTGGTGATGGTTTACCGGTCTGTGGGTGGGGTCTTAGGATATTTGGTATGAGGGTTTAATTTTTATTAGTGATGACTTTTTAGGGGTTTTTTGGTTGATATTTTAGGGTTTTTTCCAGGAGGTGGGTTTAAGGGTTTTTTGGGGCTAAGGGTTTAGGGTATTTTTGGGATGATGGTTTAGGGTTCTTTGAGGATTAGGGTTTAGGTTATTTTGAGGATGAGTTTTCACAAATTTTTGGGGTTGTGGGTTTGGGGTTTTTTATGTATAAGGGTTTAGGGATTTTTGGGGATGAGTGTTCAGTGGATGTGGGTATTACGAATTTGGGGTTTTGGGAATAAGGGTTTTGAGATTTTGGGGGGTGGGTGTTTAGGCTATTTTAGGAATGAAGCTTTTTGGTCGTTTTGGATTAAGGGTTTAGGTTTTTTAGGGCAATAGGACTGTGTTTTATTTGGGATTAGGGTTTAGTGGTTTTTTGGGGGATGAGGGTTTAGGGTTTTTCTATTGTTGATGGATTTTTTTTATAAATGAGGGTTTAAATTTTTTATTTATTCAAGTTTTGGGATTTTTGGCTGAAGGTTTAGGGATTTGGGGATGAGGTTTTAGGGTCATTGCGGATGAGGATCTAGAGTTTTTTTTGGGTATGGGGGTTTATGGTTTTTATGAGATGAGGTTTTATGTTTTTTTGGGGATGATGGATTAGTGTTATTTGGAGATGAGGATTTAGGATTTTTTGAGGTTATGTATATAGCATCTTTGGGGATTATGATTTAGGGTTTTTTTCATTTGATATTTTTGTGTTTATAGGGATGAGGGATTATGGTATTTTGAGAATGGTGCTTTAGGGATTTTTGGGGATGAGGGATTAAGAATTTTGTGGTGATGAGGTATTAAGTTTTTCTATGGATAAGGTTTTATGTTTACTAGGGGATGAAGTCTTAGTTGTATTGTATATGAGGTTTTAGGGTTTTGGATTTAAGTTTAGGTTTTTAGGGGATCAGAGTTTAAGGGTTGTTCGAGATGAGGGTTTTGGGGTTTATTTGGGATGATTGTTTTGAGTTTTTTGGGTGGAGTGTTTAAGTGTTTTTGGGATTTAGGTCAAGGGGTTGTTGGGAACAGGGGTTAGGATATTGTTGGTCTAATGATTAAGGGTTTTTCATTAAAGAGTTTAGTGTTTTCTAGGGATGTGGGTCTTGGGTTTTTTGGTGTTGAGGGTTTAATATATTTTTCGGATTATGATTTTTGGGGATGATGGTTAATGATTTTTTTGGTAGAAGATTTTGGGTTTTTATGGATGAAGTTTTAGAGTTTTTTGTGGATGAGGATTATGATTATTTGGATGATGGTTTCAAGTTTTTAGGACATGAATTTATTGTTTTATTTTTCAATGGGATTTAGGTTTTTTGGGGATAATTGCTTAGGGTTTTTTTGGGTATGAGGTTTTAGTGTTTTGTGAGTTTAGAGTTTAGGGTTATTATGGGAAGAGGGTTTAGGTTTTTTTGGAATGAAGGTTCTTATTTATTAGGTTTGTGTATTTAGTATTATTTGGGAATGAAGGTTTGTTGATTATTTGGGATCAGGGATTAAGGGATTCTAAGGCTTTTGGTTTACATGTTTTGGGATGGGGGTTTAGAGGTTTTTTGGGACAAGACTTTAGTGGTATATAGTGCTAAGGGTTTGGGGGGTGATGAATTATGGGTTTTGGGTTTAGCATATTAGGTTATTTTGTGAAGATTGTTTAGGGTTATTTTACTAAGAGTGATTAGGTTTTCATTGGGATGAGGTTTTAGTTTTTTTGGGGTGGAGGGTTATGGGGTTTTTTTGGGGATAAGGGTTTAGGATTTTTAGGGATGATGGATTATGGTTTTTGGGGGGATATTGGTTTAGGGGTTTTTAGGGATGATTGTTTAGGGGTTTTTTGTGTTGAAGGCTTTGGGTTTTTTAGGGATGGGGTTTTACTGTTTTTTAGGGGTAAGAATTTAATTTTTTTGGGGTTAAGGGTTTATTGTATTGTGGGGATAAGGTTTTAGGGATTCATGGGGTTGATTTTTAGTTTTTTCTAACGCTAGGGGTTTAGGTTTTTTTGGGTATGAGTGTTTATGGATTTTGGGGATATATTTTTTTGTTTTTCTAGTGATCATGGTTTATGGTTTTTTATAGATGAGGGTTTTTTGGTTTTTTGGGATGAGGTTTTTGGGATTTTTTGGGTTGAGGGTTTAGAGTTTTTAGGAATGAGGGTTTTGGTTTTTCGTGGCTATGTGTTTATAGTTTCATGGGGATAACAGTTTATGGTTTTCTGGGGAAGATGGTTTATATTTTTTTTGGGATAGTGGTTTAGGGTTTTTTTGGACAAAGGGTTTTTATTTTTTTTGGGCTGCGTGTATTTTAGGGATGAAGGTTCCAATTATTTTTGGGCTAAGAGTTTTGGATTTTTTGGGGATGACAGTTTAGAGAATTTTTGGGATGAGGGTTTTGGAAATTCTGGGGTTGATAGTTTAGGGTTTTTTGGATAAACATTTAGGGTTTTTTGGGTCTTATTGTTTAGGGTTTTTTTGGGAATAAGGTTTATGGTTTTTTGGGGTTTTTGGTTTTTGGGTTTTTTTTACTAATGGATTAGGGTTTTTTGGAGATATGGGTTTATGGTTTTTTCAATATTAGGGTTTATAGTTTCTTAAAGAAGATGGTTTATGGTTTTTTAAGGATGAGGGGTTTGGGTTTTGGGGGGATAAGGGTTAGGGTTTCTTTGGGTATGAGGTTCTAATTATTTTTGTGGATGGGGGTTTTGGAGTTTTAGGTGTTGTGTGTTTAGGGTTTCATGGGGATAAGGGTGTATGTTTTTCTAGGGATGAGGGTATATGGTTTTTTAGAGATTATGGTTTACGGTTTTGGGGTTATTGTTTAGGATTTTAGGGGGTGGGACATAGGTTTTTTTTGGGATGAGGGTTTTGTGTATTTTGGGGCTTATTGTTTAAGGTTTTTTTGGGGCTGAGAGGTTATGGTTATTTAGGGATGAGTGATTATGGTTTATTAGCCCTAAGAGTTTAGGGTTTTTAGTGGATGAGGGTTTAGGGTTTTTAGGATAAGTGTTTATTGGTTTCTGGATGAGGATTTATGGGTTTACAGTATTTATGAAAAAAGGGGTTAGGGGATTTTGGATCTGAGGGGTTGAAGGTTTGATTGGGCTGAGGGTTTAGGGTTTTCAAGCTGAGGGTTTATGGGTTTGTGAGGCAGAGTGTCTAGTTGTGTTTTGGTCTGAGGGTTTATGGTTTTTTAGGGTTTATTGATTAATGTTTTTTTGGTTGAGGGTCAATTTTTTGGGGAGGGGGATTAGGCTTAAGGGTTTTTTGTTGACGAGGGTTTATGATATTGTTGGGTTGAGGGTTTTGGTTTTTCTAGGGATCGGGTTTTAGGGTTTTTCGGGGGTAGAGGGTCTAGGGTTTTTTTGGGATGAAGGATTAGTGTTTTTTAAGGGTGAGGTTTAGGGTTTTTTGGGGGAGGGATTAGAAAATTTTTTGGTTGAGTTTTTTTTGGGGGAGAGGGATTTGGGTATTTTGGGGTTGAGGGTTTACAATTTTTTGAGTTGTGGGTTTAGGGTTTTGGAGGGGGTGAGGGTTAATACTTTTTGGGACATAGGGTTTAGGGTTTTCGGTTGAATGACTGATTAGGGTTTTTTCACCAAGTTTTTGTTTTTGTTTTTTGAGGTTTAGGGTTTGGGGTTTTTTAGGTTGAGGGAATAGTTTTTTGGGGGTTGTGGGTTTTGGGGTTTGGGGGTTGATGTTTTAGAGGTTTCTGGAACTTGGGGTTTAGGGTTTTTTTAGCTAATTGTTTACAACTTTTTTGGGGATGAGGGATTAGTGGTTTTTTGGGGTTGATAGTATTATGTTATTTGGGGAAGAAGGTTTATAGTTATTTGGTAGAGGGTTTTGGGTTTTTATATGGCTGATGGTTTAGTTTTTTTGATGCATAGGTTTTAGGGTGTTTTGGTAATAAATTTTTTTGGGTTTTTTGAGATTGAGGTTTTAGGGTTTTTTACGGATGAGGGTACATAGTTTTTTAGTGATGAGTTACTTGGAATTATTTGCGATGAGGGTTTGGTGTATTTGGGCGATAAGGGTTCAATTTTTTTTGTTATGTGTTTATGGGTTTTTGGTGATGAGGGCTTAGGTATTTTTTGGTTTTAGGATTTATGGGTTTTTGGAGGTTTAATTTTTAGGGTTTTTTATTGATGAGGTTTTTGGGTTTTTCTGGTTGAGTATATAGAATATTTTAAGGATGAGGGTTTATGGTATTTTGGTGCTTTTGGTGCTTTTGGATTTTGGGATTTTGGTTATTTTGGGGCTGAGGGTTTAGATATTTTGGGGTTGATTGTTTAGAGTTTGGGGGAGGCGGTTTTGGGTTTTTTTGATGATGTGTGTTTACTTTTTTGGGGGGATGTGGGTTTATGGTTATTTATGGTTGGGGGATTAAGTTATTTAGGTGGAAAATATTTAGAGTTTTTTGGGTCTTAGGGTTTTGGTTTTTTTATGTTTGATGGTTGGGAATTTTTTGGAACTGAGATTTTATAGTTTTTCTGTGCTAAGAGATTAGGGTTTTTCGGGGGTTGAGTGTCAAATGTTTTTCTAGGTTTAGATTTTATGGTGCTTTTCTGTTAGGGTATTATATTTTTTTTAGTACAAAGGGTTTTGGGTATTTTGGGATTCAAGTTTTAGGCTATTTTATGACTGATTGTTTAGTTTATTTTCGGGATTAGGGTTTAGAGTATTTTGGGGCTAACTGTTTTGTGTATTTTCATGTGAGGGTTTATGGTTTTTTGTGGCTAACAGATTAAGTTTTTTTAGGGTGGGGGCTTAGGAGTTTTTGGATTATAGAGTTTATGGTTTTTTGGGGTTGAGATTTTACAATTTTTTTGGGATTTGGGTATTGGGATTTTTGGAATATGAGTTTCATGTATTTATTTTTGATTGGGGGTTAATGGTGTTCTGGAGATAAGTGTTTATGTTTTTTATGGAATATGGTTTAGGGTTTTTGGGCATGAGGGTTTAGGGTATTTAGGGATTAGGATCAAGGTTTTCATGAAGCTAATGTTTGAGGGGTTTTTTGGGTTAAGTGTTTATGGGTTTTTTGGGATAAGTTCTATGGTTTTATGGGGATGAGGGTTTAGCATTTTTTTAATGATGAGGGTTTAGAGTTTTTTTGGCCTTAGGGTTTAGGATTTTGGTGCTGACGCTATAGGTATTTTTGTTACTGAGGGTTTATAAAATTCCAGGACATAGTTTTTATAGTTTTTTGGGCTAATGGTTTATGGTTTTTTAGTTCTAGGGTTTAACATTTTTTGGTTCATAAGGTTTAGGGTCTTTTGGGGCTCATGGTTTAGGGTTTTTTAGGACTGAGGGTATATGGATTTTTGGGGATAAAGGTTTATTGTTTTTGGGGTTCAGGGTTAAGGTTGTTACGGTCTAAGGGTTTAGGGGTGTTAGTGATGAGGGTATAATGTTTCTTTGGGATGAGGGTTTAGGATTTTTTTGTGAGAGATAGTTTAGGGTATTTTGGGTGTGAGAGTTCAGAGTATTTTGGAGCTGACTATTTAGGGTATTTTGGGAAGAGGGTTTAGGGTTTTTTGGGGGCTTAGGATTCGATGTTTTTGGGGATGAGTTTTTAGGGTTTCAGGGGGACTTGGGATTAGGGTTTTTTACTTTTTTCTGTTTTTTGTTTTTTTAATGCAGTGGGTTTTGGTTTTCATAAAACTATGGGTATAGGGTTTTTTTTGGGATAATGGTTTAGTGAATTCTAGTGCAGAGTTTTTAGGGTTTTTTTTGGTAAGAGGTTTTAGGGATTTTTGGGGTTAAGGGTTTTAGTTTTTTTGGGTTTGAGGGTTTAGTGATTTTTGGGGATGATGGTTTAGGGTGTTTTGGGCTGAGGGTTTAGGTTTTTTTGGGATGAGTAATTAGCGGTTTTTTGGCTACATATTTTGGGGTTCTTGGGGATGGTAGTTTATATGTTTTGGGTCTCATGTTTGAGGGGTTTGGGGGGATGATATTTTTGGGTATGGGGATGATTGTTTAAGGGATTTTGGTGATGAGGGTATTGGGTTTTTTGGGTCTAAGGGATTTGCATTTTTTGGATGTGAGTGCTTAGTTTTTTGGTCGTTTGAGGATTCAGGGTTTATTTTAGGAAGAACATTTAGTGTTTTTTAGATGATTATTTAGGATTTTTTTTGGTTGAGGTTTTATATTTTTCTATGGATGAGGTTATAAGTTTTTTAAGATAAGATAGATTAAGTATTTTTTTAGGGATGAGTATTTCGGGAATTTTTTGGGATATGGGATTAAGGGATTTTTGGGTGGTGTATTTTATGTTTTTTGGGGATATGATTTAGTGATTGTTGGGGATAAATGTTTCAGGTTTTTATGGGGTCAGGTTTTAGTGATTTTTGTTCTATCATTTTTGGGTTTTTGGGGCTCAGGGTTTATAGTTTTTCAGGGTTTGGTATTTTGTGTTTTTTGGGTCTGAGGGTTTTGGTATTTTTGTGGATGGGGTTTATAGTGTTTTGGGGATAAGGGTTTGGGTTTTTATGGGATATGGGTTTTGGGTTTTTGGGGGATAAGGGTCTATGTTTTTTTATGGATGAGGGTTAATGATTTTTTTGGGGATGTGGGTTTAGGGTTTTTTGGGAAAAGAGTTTTTCATTTTTTGGGGATGGGGGTGGAGGGTTTTGTAGGGATGTGGTTTTAGGGCGTTTTGGGGGCTGAGTGTTTAGGGTTTTCATGGGGGTAGAGGGTCCTAGGTTTTTGTGCCTAAATGTTTAGGTTTTTTTGGGATGAGGGTCAGGGTATTTTTGTGATTATGGTTTTGGGTTCTTACGTGATGGGTGTTTAGGATTTTGTAGGGATGTGGGTTTATGATATATTGGGATTAGATTTTGTGGTATTTTGGTGTTAGGGGTTTATGTTTTTTTGGGTATGAGAGTTTATTATTATTTGGGGTTGTGGTTTTAGGTTTTATTGAGGCATAGTATTTAGGTTTTTTTGGGGATGAGGTTTTATAGATTCTTGGGGTTTGGGGATTAGGGTTATTTGTGGATGAGAAGTTTGGGTTTTTAAGGATGTGTGCTTAGTGTTTTTTTAGGATTTAGGGTTCATGGTTTTTTAGGTTGAGGGTTTAGGTTTTTATAATGCTATGGGATTAGGGTTTTTTAGGATTTATTGTTTAGGATTTCATGGGGATAATGGTTTGGAGTTTTTGGGGGGATAAGTGATTAGGGTTCTTTATGTATGAGGATTTAGGTTATTTTGGGGATGGAGGCTTAGGGTTTTTTTTGTGTTGAGGGTTTAGTGGATTTTAGAGATGATGTATTATTTTGGGTTTTGGGGGATTAGGATCTTTTGGGGATGATGGTTTCATCCATTTTGTTGTATTTTGGGGATTAATATTTAGTATTTTGATGGGGATGATGATTTAGGGGTTATTCGGGGTGAGGGTTTATAATTTTTTGGGATGTAAGGTTTAGGGTTTTTTGTGGCATAAGGCTTATGTGTTTTTTGGGGCTATGGGTTTAGGATATTTTGGGATGAGTGTTGAGGTTTTTTTGGGTTTCACGGTTTAGGGTTTTTTAGGGCTATAGTTTTAGGGGTTTTTAGGGTAGCATGTTTTGTGGTTTGGGGGGGAAGTGGGTTTTTTGGTTTTTGGGGATCTGGATTGTGGTGTTTTATGAATGCGGTTTTATAGGTTTCTAGGACTGAGGGTTTATGGTTTTTTTTTGGATGAGGGTTTGGGGGGCTCTAGGTTTAGGGTTTTTTGGTGGTGTGGGTTTATGGTTACTAAGCCTTAGAGTAAACTTTTTTAGGGATGACAGATTATGGTTTTTTAAGTATGAGAGTGTTTTTTGGTTCTAAGTGTTTATGTTTTTTTGGACATGAGTGTTTAAGGTTTTTTGGGGCTGAGAGTTTATGATTTTTTATGAGGGTTTGGGATCATTATGGCTGAGGGTTTGGGGGTTTGGGGCCAGGGGTTTAGTGTAATTTGGGGAATGAGGGTTTAGGGAATTTTGGGAATGGGGGTTTTGGGATATTTGGGGAACTATGTGTTTATGAATTTTAGGTCTATGGTTTTATGTTTTTTAATAATTAAATTTAAGGGTTTTGGGTAAAAGTGGTTAGGATTTTTTTTGATAAGTGAGTTTTGGAGTTTTGGGGGATAAGGGTTTAGTTTTTTCTAATGCTGAGTGTTGAGGGATTTTGGGGATGAAGGTTTAGGATTTTTCAGGGCTGAGGGTTTAGGGTTTCTTGGGGTTAAGGGTTTTGGATTTTTTTGGATTGTTATTTCATTTTTTTGGGGCAGAGGTTCTAGTGTTTTTTAGGGATGACTGTTTAGGTTTTCTTGGGTTTCAGAGTTTAGGGATTTTTGAGGATTATGGTTTAGGGTTTTTTGGGGATCAGAGTTTAGTGTTTTTTGCGAATGTCGGCTTAGGGTTTTTTAGGGTTATAAGTTTAGAGTTTTTTTGGGTGAAAGATTATGTTTTTTATAAGTTTTATGATTTAGGGTTTTTTTGGGGATAATGGATTAGGTTTTTTTATCACTAAGTGTTTAGGATTATTTTGTTGTTGAGGCTTTTGGTTTTCTGTGAGTTAGGGTTTAGAGATTAGGGAATTTTTTATATGACTTTTTATAATTTTTTTTATCTAAGGGTTTAGGGTTTTTTAGTGATAAAGGTTTTTTAAGGCTGATCTTTTTTGGTTTTTTTGGGTTTAGGGTTTCGAGGGTTTTTAGGATGATGTCTAGGATATTTTGGTGTTGAGGGTGTCTAGTATTTTGGGTATGAGTGTTATGTGATTTTTGGGGTTGAGGTTTTAGTATTTTTTGGGGATGATGGTATATTGTTTTTTGGGGTAGAGGGTTTAGGTTTTTTTTGTGTATAATGGTTTAAGATTACATGGGGCTGAGGTTTTAAGTTTCTTTAGAGATAAGGGATTAGGGTTTTTTGGGGGTTGAGGGTTGGGGTTTTTTTAGGGAAAAAGGTTTAGGGTTATTTGTGGTTGAGGGTTGGTGGGTTTTTGGAGTTGAGGGTTGAGAGTTTTGGGGTTAAATGTTTAGGGTTTTTTAGTGTTGAGTGATGTGACATTCTGTGGATGGACCAACCATCACATCTCATGGTAGTGGATGAAGTATGTAGTCTAGGGAAATGTCGTAGATGATGGGTATGGATAGTGGATGCAATTAGTCCATCAATGTTATAACAAGTGTGGGATACTACATGAAAAAAATACTCTTGGGTGGTATGTGGTGGACAATCCAAAAAATAACATTGTTGTGCTAAGGAAAGAAATTGTGGGAATTTTAATCTAGGATCACAAAAAAATGTATATTTACAAGGAATGAATGCACAAGATCTGGGGGGAAACTGAAATAATCCACACACAATAGAGAATAGAGAAGTATAATAACTCTATTATAATAATGAATTCCATACAGGGGTCATGGGGTGGATATTTATTGAAAGGGTGTGATAAAATTTTCAAGGTTCTAATTATCCAAAGTGATAAAGGCTAAACCTAATTTGTTTTATTGGTGAAAAAAATATAAAGCCTAATGATGAATTTTTTGAAATGTGTCACATTCCATTCCAACTGTAGCCCACCAATTTTTAAATTGATTACCTAGCCCATTATATTTGATTTTGGTGTCCATAGATGCCATTCTAGAAATAAACATATGGGAATGGCTTCCAAAATTCATTCAACCATGTTGGAAAGGATTTAAATATCATTTTTGGGTTTGAATAAGTGAGATAACCAATCCATTTTCTCTATACATGTAATATGATATCCATTAGACCATTAATGAAGCGATATTCATTCCTATTCTATCATTCAACCTATTTAATCATTTTTGCAACATCGGGCCTTGAAAATACAACTCCTCCACCTGGGTAATTGATTTCTATGAAACCATGTTTCCTACCTATTAGAAAGATAGAATAAATTCAAAGATCCATTAATAATATAAGGAGTCTAAATGATTAGATGGAGTGTATTCTACGTGTGGAGTCTTCTTACAAGGGGTGAGATCACACTAAATCTATATTTTATCTATCGAAACTCCTTTTGGATTTATCCTCATTTCCCTTATTTAAGAAGTTTCATTTCCATTATGGAAATTTTGATATATGGATGGAAAAAAGAAAAAAACATGGAAAGTCAAAGAATATTGACTGGTTTAAAATGTAATTGAAATCAAATTTTATGATTCTTGGAGAGAGACCATATCTAGTTATTCATAGGATTGATTACAATATTTCATTTCAAGGAGAGATACATTGGTTCTTCAGTTATGTGAAATATGTTCTCCTTTTATCATTCAACCACTTTAATCTCCCTTGAGTCGTTAGGGCCTTGTGAATCCAACTCCTCCACCTAGGAAATAAACATGGTGACTTTGATAAGGTTATCATCATCCTCCATATATTAAAAAGGAGTCTTCCTCAACTGTTCATACTCTACACCAAAAATAGAAAAAGACCAGAAAATTTAAAAGTGGGACTTACACCATACTTACCTAGAAAATTTATCTTCAAATAATTGTTATTAATCTTATCGAGAACCAGTAAAGGATTGTATCCTAGTGGAATGAGAATTTCCCCCCTTTTCGGGAAATATTTTCTTTCACATATGAATCTAGCTAGTGTCATTGGTATATATCAATAATTTCCTTTAAACCATGATTAGATGAGCAACATATTTCTTGGTAATTTGGTCGATATTTTTATTTTCCTTTTTATAGAGTTATTTAATGAATTATAGACACCCTTCCACATCTATATTAGTCGATTCCTTCATAGAAAAAGTATCTTTGTAAATAGGGGAAATAGGCTTAATGGTATGAACAATTTTAAATGGATAATATTAATTTGTGGAATTCTTGGTTGAGTTATTTGTGAATTCCACATGTGGCACAGATTGCTCCAAATTATTGAGATTATTCTTAACAATTTTCTACAGAATGGATGAATGTGTATGACTCACCAAATATATATTCCCATAAATTTGAGGATGAAAAGTCATGGTGCATTATAACATTTTCCCCATTTTTCTCAATAATTTCGTCCAAACATAAATAAGAAATTTTGTGTCACTCTCAGAAAAAAAACATTCTAATAATTCCTTGGAGTTTGACACTTCCTTAAAGAAAATCATTTTAATGATAGTGGCATCAAATTTTATTTGATTGGGAATAAAATGTGCCATTTTAGAAAATTGATCCCCCATAAAAAAGAAATATATATCCATCTTGTTCCTTGTTAACCCCACATTAATTCCCATTAATATTTCCTCTATATTGTTGTTGGGGATTCGGAGAGGATGATATAATCTATGTGAGTTTAGTTTATATTTTTCTTTAAAGAAGATAATTAACTTTCCCATAATTATTTCTACATCTCTAGACAACTTAGGTTAATAAAAAAATTCCATAAGAAGACATAAATATTTTGAAACATTAATGTGTCCTATTGGCCCACCAGATTGTTAATAATTTAGTTAAAGTAAATGGATAAAGTAATTGGAATTACAAATCATAGAAATACGGAATAATAATCCATTATTTAAATTTAACTATCCCTATATAACTCTATTTTTTAAATGTCCATAAGTTTCTCCAAAATTGCTAACAGTGGATTATAAATCCTAAGAGAGTATCTTCATGAATTTTCAAAATATTTATTTTTTTCTTTACCAATTTTATTCTTGATTACATATGGTAATGATTCAACAAATTATATACATCTAGAATGAATCCTATTTAGTTTATATTCTCTCCTATGGTATTTAAGATCCTCATGATCAAAATGGATAACAAATTATTTAGGCCAAAGATATGCTTCCATGTTTCTAGTACCCATAATAATGCATACAACACTTAATGTTACGTATCACAGTTTATTGTTGGTCCATTTAACTTCCCACTAAATAAAGTAGTAGAATTATCATATTTCATGAGTAATCATTTGATGAAAATTCTACTTGCATCACATTCAATTTAAAAGGTTTTACCAATTTTTTGGAGAGCATGTTGGGCTGCACGGGTGAGTATCTCATTGAGTTCTTGGAAATCCTCCTCTTGAGTGGTACACCATTTGAATGGAATTTTTTCTACTCATTTAATGGTGCTTCTAGTGTGATTAATTCCATCCCAAATATCATATAAAAACTAGCCAGCCCATGGAAACATCTTACCTTTATTGAAGAGGTAGAAGTCAACCACTACAGAATGGCTTTTGTCTTCTTAATAACAACATAAAATCCATCAACAGTAATAAAAAATTCAATGAAAAAAAATTTATTGATGAAAAATTCACAATTTTTAATTTTTCCAAACAAACATTTCATTCTTAACACCTCAATTGATTTTGTTATGTGAAACACATGTTCTTGTAATATCCTACTATATGCCAAAATATGAGAAAACATTAATAAAATTTTTTCCAATATATGAATTGAAGACATGAATCATTAACAACATTAATGTACGAGGTGAATTTGAGAGCCCATAAGGCATGTCTACCAATTATTGAATTCCACATTTTTTCTTAAATAAATATTTCCACACATCTCCTCATTTCATCCCAATTTAATTATAGAAACTACTTAAATAAATTTTATAGAAAATATTAGATTCATTTAACATATATAGTATATAATATATCCTAAGGATATGATGTCGCTACTATACTATGATGTTATTAATGGATATTTACTCAAAGCTCATTCTCCATGTTCCATACTTCATGGAAACTAGGAGCACTGGTATAGCATAGGGACTAAGGTCCTCTATGATATAGTCCATATCCAAAAAATTCTAAATATTACTTTGAATTTAGTTTTTCTCATCTGGGTTGGTAAAAATATGTTGGGTCTTTCAGCAATGATGCTCCATGTATGAGGTCATCTCGATTATCAACACCTATAATGTGAAAAAACTTTTTAGAGCCACTTTAGGAAAAAATTATCAAATTCTTGTAACAGTGACACAATAAAATGTTGAAAAGTAGTTGTTATGTTGTTAGTGTTCAACATCACCTAACAATACATAATTACTAAATGGTTTTCCTATGAAATAAAAGCTTCTTTAACCCCATTATTTTTGTCTAAAATCACACTTTTGTTCCTTCTAAAATATTTTTTCATCTTGATTCAGGATTCCTATACTTTTCCAAAATTTTCTCATCATCTCTTTCCCCCTCATTCTATCCTTTTTTATTTTTAATTTTTTTTACTCATCACTCATTTATTTTCATTTCCCTAAACATGTGATATTATAAATATTTTTTGAGGGACATGGGGTTGATGGTTATAGATTATACTCATAGTAAAAAAGATTTATGGTTTAGGAACACTTCATCAGTAACATGTCAATCACACTACCATGGTCGACCCAAAAAATAGAATGATTTCATTGGAACAACATCACACAATACCTCATCATTATATTTATCGATGGTAACAATACCTTCACTAGTTTATTAACCTTTAAAACTCCACAATACTTTAACCATTGAAGCCAGTATGTATGTTGTTGATTTATAGTTGTATGTATCAACTTCTCCACCAACTCAGTGATCTGTACATTTGTATAGCTTGATCCTTCAATAATAACACTACATACCTTCCCAATGTTCTTACACCATTTATGGAAAACGTTATCCTACTACTATTTCTATCCAATGATCATTTTCTTCACCTAGAACACTCCTACTTACAAGAATCCCACCATCTTCAACAAATTATTTTTTTATCAATTTCATGGGATACCTTCCTTTCCTCCTCTAACATGTCTTTATATATTTCCTATTAACCATTATTTTTAATGTTCACGGTGTCCTAGTTTCAGTATATATTGTCAATGTTAACCCTTACTTGAAATTTAATTCATATAATATCAGATATCATTCAATATTTAGACTTAATTGTAGGTTCCTTTAGTGGATGAACTTCTTTATCACTTTCGTGATCATCCACCACTTTTATCATAGATTATTCTCCAATATCCTTCAGTGAATTTCTCCATGTAGTGAATGTGGTAGTGGGTTTCCTAATATTGCTCCACCTTCTGATTTATTTCTCGACCTTGGTGGCTTGGTGGATCAAATCTTATATCTCCACATGGTGGTGCATCTATACTTGATCATAAATTTCCCAATTGAGTCTGTGTAAAAACAATGCCATGGTTTCCTCCATATACTATTTAATTTTTTCTCATATCCAACAAAATTTAATCTCCTTATAGTAATAATCAACACTATCACTCCCTTGGGTGAGGCATTGTTGTTTACTATGGATATCTCCATGGTAATGTTAGGAAGAATACCAGTTTTTCATGGATAACTTCTTATCCCCCAAACTATTTATGGGACGTCTTCTAAATCTAACCCACTCATATTTCTTTTTATCCAATAAAATTAATGCATAATCAAAAAAATTCATGGGGTAATGTTTGAAATTTTTCTCCTTATAATTAGGATGGCATGAAACCACTTTCTTAATCTTCATATCCTACTACATGTATGCTTCTGGATCAATTTTTCCTTGAAAGGAGGGAAAATTCAATATAATACCTCCAAGGATGTCGTCATTATGAGTCTTTCATTGGCCTATTCTAAGATTTTGGAACCTCATACTCCTCCTTTGTGAGAAATCCTCAAAATAATCCATTATTTTATCCATCTCCTCCTCTATTATGTGGGGACAACGTGGTGTTGGAGTTCGTTGTGGGTCATCATGGATCAGCCTCGGGATTGGTTGATTCCCTGGCTTAACAATATTCTCATGTAGAACCTCCATAATTTTATTAGGAAGCTTTTAAAAATGTCTCACCAAATATTTTATTTGGATTTGTGTAGATTTTGGTGTTATAGATCTAATTTGAATACCTTTATCAATAGCTTGAACAATTATCCCCCAGCAATCTTCTTCCATGATAAGTAACATAAATAAAACTACACATGGTGAAAACATACACCATGATAAACACAAACTCACACATGAAAGGATGCACAATCACACACACTATATGTACGCACTCATACACCCAGGTATACACACTCACACAAACAAGACACAAAAAAACACATACATACTGGATGTACACACTCAATCACACAAGGATTCACACAAAAAAGGATATACACTCACATTTAAATGATATAGATAATAAAAAACCCAATATATACACACTCACGCACACATGGATACACATTCATGATTATTTTTTGTCTTATTTCTCTCCACTCTCAACAGTCAATTAAAACCCCAAGAACTTATGAAATCTAATACCGTGTTTTTGGAGATCACAAGATTCCAATGCTTATCCAACCATGAAGTGTTATTTTAATGGATAAAAATAACCCATTTGAGTTTTAAAGGGTTTAAAATGGTAAAGGGTGGAAAAAGGGAAGAAAATGGGTAAAATGTGGAAAAGAGGTAGAAACTTGTTGTATGTGGGTTTTTTCTGATTGTAAAAGTTATGAAAAAATAATAACAATAAAATCTAAATATTCCGTTGTGGTAAAGTAAAAAAATGGATAATGTGACGTATGGAAATAGAATTTTATTATAATGTAAATAAAAAATTGTTCAAAGGATGATGAATATATAATAAGATGTTCTTTTGAAATAACTAAATGAAAGGATGTGTTTAGTTATAAAACAACAAAATGTTAAGTTGTGTAAATTTCAATTATTTTTTTATTTTCCTCAGATAATAATCACATAGAGAGAATAAAATTCAAAAATAAGATGGATGTGTAATTGTCCCAATGTAAAAATAATTCAAGCTTTCATAATGTCAGCCAATTTAGAATGTTTCCAAATAAAATGGGATTTTTTTTTGAGTTTTTTTAATAGGTGTATAGGTAATTGGGAAATGTAAAGGAAATGAAGGGATAAATTCCTAAAATTTCAACCAGAACGCTATTATGACCGATTTGAGATGCGCAGGATGGAAAGATATGTATAGCATTGGACTATGGATGAAGTATGTGGTTCAAGGCTAAGTGTTGGATGATGGGTATGGATAGTGGATGAAATTAGTCAACCAAATCTATCGGTAGAGTGACATACTACATATACAACACACTCAATGGAGGGATGTGATGTCAAATGAATACAAAAACTCAATTTGTTTGAGGCGTGGAATTGGGGACATTATAATCTTGGATCACCAATATTAATTTTATATTGATAAGGTATGAGTGAATAAGAGAATAGTGAAAATCTATGACAATACATATAAAGTGTAGAGAAACCATGAATAAGATCTATATTATAATCTTGAATGATATACCAGTTTCATGGGGGTGGCTATTTATAGCCAAGGGGTGATAAAATATTCAATGTCCAAATACCCCAACATACATAATGGCTAAACCTAAATTTTTCCCTTAAAGTCAAAAATATAGTATACCTAATAATTTTTGTAAAAGTAACAAATGCCTTTCCAACTATATCCTAATGGATTTTAATTTGATTACCTAGCACACCAGATATTAATTTGATGACTAATGATACAATTCTACAATTTTACATAGGGAAAAGGATTCCAAAATACATGCAACCATGTTTTCCATGATTTAAATTTCATGTTTAGGATTGAATAAGAAATATAATAGGTCCATTTTCTCTATAAATGGAACGTGAGATCCATTGGGAATTTAATGAAGTTTTATGGGTGCCCATTATAAGGTTAAACTTATTTATCTCCCTCGAATCAATGAGACTAAAAAATCAGACTCATCCACCTGGGTAATCGACGTGGTGCCTTGGATATGGTTCTCATCACGTAGGTTTGCGTGTATTTTGGGGATATTGGATTAGTTTTTTTTTGTGTTATGGGTTTAGGGTTTCTGGGGATGAGGTTTTTGTTTTATTTGGGTTGACATTTTATGATTTCTTATGTCATAGGTTTTTTGGTTTTTTAGGTAGAGGGTTTAGGGGTTTGGGGAGATAAGGGTTTAAGGTTTTTCATGGTTTTGGGTTTAGGTTTTTTTTATGTAGAATAATTAAGAATTTTTCTAGTTTAGTGTTTAGGGTTTTTTGGTGATAATGGTTTTGTGTTTTTTGTGAATGATTGTAATGTTTTTTTCTTGTTGATGTTTTAGGAATTTTTGGAGATGAGGGTTGAGGGTTGAGGGTTTTTTGGGGGCTTAGGGTTTTGGGTTTCTTGGGGTTGAGTTTTGATAGTTTTTTGGGGTTGGGGTAATGGTTTTTTGTGTATGAGGTTTAACGGTTTATGGGGGCTAAGAGTTGAGGGTTTCTAGGTCTAAGTGTTGATGGATTTCTAGGGATAAGTGTTTGTTGTCTTTTGGGTAAATGGTTTCAGGTTTTTTGGGGGGTGGTGATAGAGTGTTTTTTAGGGAAAAGGATTTGGGTATTTTGGGAATGATGTTGAGGTTTTTTTGTGGCTGTGTGTATAGGGTTTTTTTGGTATGATGGTTGAGGGTTTCATGGTGAAAAGTTTGTAGAGTTTTTTGGGGCTGAGGGATTTGAGATTTTTTGGGCTAAATTTTTATGGTTTCTTGGGGATGAGTGTTTTGTGTTCTTTCGTGGTGAACGCTTACAGTTTTTTCGGGCATAGGGTTTAGGGTTTTTTGGGGATGAGGGTTTAAGGGTTTTTGAGGTTGAGGGTTGGGGTGTTTTGGGGATGATGTTTTAGGGTGTTAGGGTTAAGGTTTTTTTGTATTTTTGGGGTTGAGGGTTAGTGTTTTTTGGGTTGAAGGTTCAATATATGTTTGGGATGATGATTTATGATTTTATAGGGCTAAGGGTTCAGGGTTTCTTGGGGCTGTTGATTTAGGGATATCTATGGATAAGGGTTGGGTATTTTATGGGGCTGGGGGTTGGGGTTTTGGGGGGCTGATGCTTTATGGGGTTTTGGGTCATAGGGTTTAGTGTTTTGGGGGTTCTACAGTTTATGGCTTTTTGGGGCTATTGGTTCGGAGTTTTTTTGGTTTGAGGGTTGTCCGTTTTTTATGGCTCATGTATGAGTGTTATTTTTCACCTATGTAATGAGGGTTTTTTAGGGCTGGGGTTTGAGGGGATTTTAGGGAAAAGGATTGAGGTTTATTGGGGGGTTTATGGTTGAGGTTTTTTGGGGATTACGGTTTAGGATTTTTTGGGGATGAGGGTTTAGGTTTTTTAAAAGATGGTTTAGGGTATTTTTTTATGAGGGTTGACGGTTATTTGGGGTTAAGGGTTGAGGGTCTTGGGGGATAAGGGTTTAGATTCTTTGGATTAAGGTTTTGGGTTTTTTGGTGTTAAAGGATGAGTTTTTTTCGTGACTAAGGGTTTCGGATATTTTGGGGAAGAGAGTGTGTGGGTTTTCTAGGATGGGGGTTGAAGGTTGTTTGGGGATTAGGGTTTATGGTTTTTTCGAGCTGTGGATTATGTGTATTTAGGGATTAAGGGTTTAGGTTTTTTTGGCATTATGGTTTATGGTTTTTTAGAGATGATTGTTTAGGGTATTGTGTGGAATAGTGATTATGAATTTTGGGGGATAAGGGTTTTTGGTCTTTTGGGATGAGGGTTTTTGGTTTTTTAGGACTGAGTGTTATGATTTATTTGGCAGTGTGGTTTTTAGGTATATTAGTGCTGAGGTTTCTGGGTTTTTTGGGGCTGAGCGTTAAGGTTTTTTTGGGGATGAGGATTTTGGTTTTTTTGGTGCTGAGGAATTATTATTTCGTTGAAGTTGAGCGATTGGGATCATTTAGGGATAAGGGTTTAGGGTTTTTTAGGGGATAATGGTTTTTTGTTCGTTGGGGATTTGTGTTGATGGTTTTTGGGGTGTTGGGTTATAGTTTTCGGAGGATGAGGTTTAACAATTATTTAGGGAAATGGTTTTATGTTTTTCTAGTGTTGATCATGTTGAATTTTTTAAGATGAGGGTTTTGGGTTTTGGGGGTAAGGGTTTAGGGTTTTTTAGGATGAGGTTTTACAGTTTTTTTGGGTGATGGGTTTTATATATTTTTTGGATAATGGTTTATATTTTGGGGGGATATAAATTTAGGGTTTTCTTTGGATAAGGGATTAGGGTTTCGGGGGTTTTGGGTTTTGGGTTTTGTGATTTTTTTAGTTGCTATGGTTGAGTGTTTTTAGGGGTTGAGGGTTGAGGGTTTTATGGGGATAATGGTTACGGTTTTTTGGTGGTGAGGGTTGTGGGATTTTTTGGGAATTCATTATATGATTTTTTGGGGATCAGGGTTTACATTTTTTTGGTTCTGATGGTTTAGGGTTCTATTAAGGTGAGTGTTGATGGGTTTGGGGGGATAAGGGATAAGGGTTTTTTAAGGATGAGGTTTGAGGGTTTTTTGGTTTGAGGGTTGATGGGTTTGGGGGGATGCACATTGAGGGTTTATTGGGGCTAAGGGATGATGATTTTTTGGCTTATGGTTTAGGGTTTTTTAGAGGTAGGTGCTGAGTGTGTTTTGGGGATAAGGGTAGAGGTATTTTTTGGATATAAATGTTGAGGGATTTATGGGAATTAGGGTTTAGGAAATTGTTTGGATATCGATTTAGGGTATCTTAGTGAAGAGTGTTTTAGATATTTTGGGGCTAAGGGTTTGGCTTTTTTGAGCTAAGTGTTTAGAGAAGTTTGGTGCTGAGGGTTTAGAGTTTTTTGGGGGTGAGGGTTTATAGGTTTTTTGGTCTGATAGTTTATGGTCTTTTGGGGGATAAGGGTCAATTGTTTTTTTATTGGTTAGGTTTTAGCGTTTTTTGGGTCTATGGGAATAAGGTTTTATATGGATGAGAGTTTATGGTTTTTTTGGCTAAGGGTTTGTTGTTTTATAAACATGAGGGTTGAAATGTTTTAGGGGATTATGGATTAGGTTTTTATAGGGCATATGGATGTGGTATTTTTGATGATGAGGGTTGAGTGTTTTTTTTTGGAATGAGGTTGGAGGGATTTTTAGGGATGAGTTTTTAGGGTTTTTTGGGTATGGGGGTTGAGATTTTTTCAAGCCATACAGTTTATGTTTTTCAAAGATAAGGGTTGAGGGTTGTTTAGGTAAGAGGGTGGTGGGTCTTTTTAGGTTGAGGGTTTTTTAGGTTTGAGGGTTGAGGGTTTTTTTGGGGGTTTAAGGTTGATGTTTTCTTAGGGATAAGAGTATAGGGTTTTTTGGTGCTGAGTTTTTGTGGTTTTTTGTGGATGAGGATTATGTATTTTAGGGGATAAGGGTATTGGGTTTTAAGGAATGAAATATTTTTATTTTTGGGGGTTTATGGATTAGGGTTTCTTGGGCTATGGGTTAAGGGTTTTTTGGGGATGAAGGTTTATTTTTTTTTGGGACTGACGATTGGGGATAGAGGTTAATGATTCTTTAGGGCTAAGGTTTTTGGGTTTTATGGGTTAAGGGTTGATGGTTGTAGGGGGATGGGGGTTGAGGTTATTTGGGGTTTAGGGTTGAGTGTTTTTTAGGGATAAGTGTTGATTGTTTCTTGGGGATGGTTGTTGAGTAGTTTTTGGATGATTAGGGTTTAGGGTTTTTTGGTATTGCAAGATTAGGGGTTCTTTGGGGTAAGGGATGAGTGTTATATTCCTGGATTAGGGTTTAGTGTTTAATTGGGGGAGAGGGCGTTTTTGTGGAAAAAAGTTGATGGTTTTTTATAGTGAGGGTTTAGGGTTTTTGGGGGGCTACAGATTTAGGGTTTTGTGGATAAAAGCTTAGATTTTTTGGGGGATGAGGGTTTAGGGTTTCTTGGGGTTTAAGGGTTGAGTATTTTTTGGGGCTGTGGTAAAATGTTTTGTCAGTACTGAGGTTTGAAGTTATTTTTGAGCTGAGGGTAGAGTGTTTTTTGGGGATGAGGGTTGAAGGTTTTTGGGGGATGAGGTTTTAGGGTTTAATTGACACTGAGGATTGAGGGGTTTTTTAGGGATAAGGGTTTAGGGTTTTTTGGGGTTGAGGGTTTGGATGTTTTTTTGGGGTTGAGCTTTGACCATTTTTTGGATTAAGTGTTGAGAGTTTTTTGGGGGTTGTGGGCCAAAATTTTGTATGGGATTATGGTTGAAGGTGTTTTGGGGTCTAGGGTTGAGGTTTTTTTGGGGATTAAGGTTAAATATTTTGTTGGGATAAGGGTTTAGGGTTTTTTAGGGTCTGGGTTTAGGTTATTTGGGAGTTAATGGTATAGGGTTCTCTGGGGATCAGGGATTTGGGTTTTTTCTTGGAATAGGGTTGATGGTATTTTGGTGCTGAGGGTTGACGGTTTTTTGGGGTTTAGGGATAAGGGTTACTCAGGTACAAGGGTTGAGTGTTCTTTTAGGGATGAGGTTTTAGGGATTTTTAGGTCTAAGGGTTTAGGGGTTTTTTGGGTGGAGTATTTATGGTTCTTTGTGTCTTGGGGTTGAGATTTTTTGGGGATTACAGTTTTTGGTTTTCTGGGGTAAATGGTGGAGGGTCTATTTGGGATAACGGTTGAGGATTTTTTAAGGATGAGATTTTTTTGGGGTTTTGGATCTTAATGGTTGAGGTTTTTTTGATGTCGATGTTTGAGGGTTTTTAGTGGATTAGGATTGATGAATTGTGGGGGTTGAGGGTAGAGGGTTTTTGTGGCTATGGGTTTATGTTTTTATGGGGATAAGGTTTTAGGGGTTTTTAGCACCTAGGATTTTGTGGTTTTTGGGTAATAGGTTTTAGGGGTTTTTTGTATATTTGGGTTAATGATTTTTGGGGATCTAAGGGTTTAGTGTTTTTTTGGGATGAGGGTTTAGGATTTATTTTATCATGAGGTATTCTGGTTTTTGGGGCTAAGGGTCTCATGTTTTTTGGGAATGAGGGTTTATGATTTTTTGGGGTAGAGGGATAGGGTTTTGGGGGGGATGAGTATTGAAGTTCTTTAGTGGATGATGGTTGAAGGTTTTTTGGGATGGGGTTTATGGTTGTCTCGAGTTGAGGTTTGAGGTTTTTTCTCGGATGGGGGTTGAGGGGTTTTTGGTGGTGAGAATTTATGTTATTTTGGACTGAAGGTTGAGGGTTTTTTGGGGGTTACCGTTGAGGGTTGATGATTTTCTGTGGATATGGTTGATCATTTTTTCAGCTGAGGCTGCATGGTTTTTTGGGGTTGAGGGTTGATGTTTTTCTTCTAAGGGTTTAGGTTTTTTGGCAGATGAGGATTTAGGGGGTATTAGGAATGAGAGTTGAAGGTTTTTTTCGTAATGAGGGTTGATACTTTTTTATGTTTGAGTTTGGAGTGTTTTTTTTCCTTATGGTTGAAGGATATTTGGGGATGTGGTTTCGTGGTCTCTTGGTGTATCAAATTGAATGTTTCTGAGGGTTAAGTTTGATGATTTTTTATTTACGGTTAATATTTTTTTGGCATAAAGGTTGAGGGTTTTTTGGGGATGAGGTTAGATGTTTTATTAGGGATTAGGGTTTATAGTTTTTTGGGGGATATGGGTTGAGGTGCCTTCGGGGATGAGGGTTGAGGTTTTTTTTATAGATGAGGGTTGAAAGTTTCTTAGGCATGAGGGTTTAGGGTTCTATGGGGCTACACGCTGACGGTTTTTGTAGGGATTAAGGTTGATGACTTTGGGGGGATGAGGAAGGATGGTATTTTTTGGTGCTATGTATTGAGGTATTTTTTACATGGACGGTGATTATTTTAGGGGGGATGAGGGTTTATATTATTTTTCGAATGAGGGTTGTGAGATTTTGGTGGCTGAGGGTTGAGGGTTTTCTGTGGTAGAGTTGTTGGTTTTTTGGGAATATGGGATGATAGTTTTTTGGGGTTAAGGGATTAAGGATTTTTTGTGTTTAGGTTTTAGGGTTTCTAGGGATGAGGATTTAGTGTTTTTTGGGGATGAAGGTATTTTTTTTGGGATGATGTTTTAGGGTCATTTTGGGTCTATGGTTTTAGGGGTTTTGTTGGGTTAATAGGTTAGGGTTTCATTGGGAAGATGGTTGATGATTCTTTGGGGCCTAGGATGAATGATTTTTTGGGCTGATTGTTCAATGATTTATGGGGAACATGAATGAGTGATTTATGGTGTTGATAGATTGTAATTTTTTGGGATGGGGTTTGAGGATTTTCAGGGCCAAGGGATATGGTTTTTTTGGGCTGAGGTTGGAGATTTTTGGGGTGAATGGTTGTGTGTTTTTTGGGGTTGAGAGTTGGGGGTTTTTCAGGGCAGAGGGTAGATTGTTGAGAGTTTTTTAGGGATGATACCTTATTTATTTTTTTGGGATAAGTGTTTAATGTTTATTAGGGATGAGGGTTTAGTATTTTCTAGGGAATAAGGTTGTGTGTTTTTTGGGAAAATGGTTTAGGGTTTTTGGGTGATGAGGGTTGGAGGTTTTTATGGCTAATGGTGGAGTGTTTTTTGGGGATTTGGTTTTTTTGTTTTTTAGGTCTAAAGGTTTAGTGATTATTGAGGCTTGGGTTTTAGAGTTTCGTGGGGATGAGGGTTGAGGGTTTTTTATTGGTTAAGGGTTGAGGGTTTTTTGGTGCTGAGGGTTGGTTTTTTTTTGTGATGTGGGTTTAGGTTATTTTGAGGATTAGGGATTAGTATCATTCGGGGAATAGGGTTTTGGATTTTTGGGGTTTTATGGTTTAGGGTTTTTTGTGGATGAGGTTTTAGGGTTTCATAGGGTGCAGGGTTTATGTTTCTTTGTAGTTAATGGTATAGGATTTTCTTTAGAATATGGGTTTAGGGTTTTTGGGGGATGATAGATTAGGTCTCTTTGGTGATGAAGGATTACGAGTTTTTGGGATTATTGTTGAGGGGTTTTAGGGTTTGATAACTTGGGTTTTTTAGAGTGAGGGATCATGTTTTCTTGGGATTGTGGTTTTAGGGTTTTTATGGGTAAGGGTGGTGGAATTTTTTGGTATGAGGGTTGAGGAATATCTAGGGATTACAGTAGTGGTTTTTTGGAGCTGAGGTTAGAGTGTTTTTAGAGTTTAGAGTTGATGGGTTTTTTGGGATGATGGTGGAGGGGTTTTTGGGATAAGGGATTTCATTTTTGGTGGATGAGGCTTTAGGGCTTCTGGGGGATAAGGGTTGAGTGCATTTTGTGTCTAACTGTTGAGGGTTTTATAATGATGATATTTGGGAGATTTTGGGACTACAGATTTTGCATTTTTTTGGGGGTGAGGAATGATGGTTTTTAAGGATGATGATTTAAGGTTTTTTGGGTCTAAGGTATGAGGATTTTTTGGGCTTGATGGTTGAGAGTTTTTCAAGAATGATGGTATAGGGTTTATTGTGGATTATGGTTTAGGGTTTTTTGGGGCCAATAGATTAGTGTTCAGTAGGTCTAAGGATTGATGGTTTTTTGGGTCTCATGGTTTATGATATTTTGGGGCTATGTTAGAGGGTTTTTTGAGATAATGGTTAATGGTTTTTTGGGGATGAAGTATGAGGGTTTTTTTGGTCCTGGGATTGAATGTTTTTTTTGGATAATGGGTGAGGGTTTTATAGGGATGGGGGTTGATGCTTTTGGGGATAATGGTTTAGGTATTTTTGGGGTTTAGGGATTAATATTTTTTTGGGGATGGGTGTTTTAGAATTTATGTTTCCTTGGGGATGAGGGTATACAATATGTTGGGGATAAGGGTTGATGATTATTCAGGGGGTTGAGGTATTTTAGGTGCTAAGGGTTTTTTATGGCTGAGGGTTTAGTTTTATTTTGGACTAGGGTAGAGAGTTTTATGACACTAAGTGTTGAGGTTTTTGGGGATCAGGGTTAAGTGTTTTTTTTCGGGCAGAGGGTTGGGGGATTTTTTGGGATGTGCGCATAGTCTTTTTAAGGGATGAGGGTTCAGAGTCGTTTGAGGTGGTGGGTTTAGGTATTTTTGGGGATGAGAGTTTTGGGTTTATTGGTATTTTAGTTTAGGGATTATTGGGGATGTAGGTTTAGAATTTTTTTGGCTTAGGGTTTAGGTTCTTTTTGGGATTAGGGCTTAGGGTTTTTTAAGGTTGAGAGTTTTCAGTTTTTTTGGTAGAGGGTTTATGGAACATTTTGGTTGATGGAATAAGGTTTTTTATGTTTATGGTTAAGGGTTTTTGGTTTTCTGGGACTATAGATGTATGGTTATTTTGGGATGATGGTTTAGGTTTTTTGGGGGTGAGGGTTTAGTAATTTTTGGGGCAGAGGGTTTATAGTTTTTTGGTGCTAAGGGATGAGGATTTTTTTTGATGACTGTTTTGGGGATATTGGGGCTGAGGGATGAGGGTTTTGTTGGACTATGGGTTGAGAGTTTTTTTGGGGTATAGTGTTTAGGGGTTCTTTGGGGTATTGTGTTTTGGGAATTTAGGGGATAATGGTATATTATATTTTGGGCATGTGGGTAGATTTTTTTTGGTGAATAGGATTTATGGTCTTTGTAGGACCTAGGGTTGAAGGTTTATGGTTTTTTGGGACTGAGTGTTGAGGTTTTTTTGGGGATGAAAGTTGAGGTTTTTTTAAGGCTCATACTTGAGGGTTTTTATGCCTGGGTATTTTTTTTATTGGAACATAGGTTTTAGTGGTTTTTTGGGTTTAGGGTTCAGGGTTTTTTAGGACTGAGGGTTTAGGGTCATTTTTTATGATTTTGGGTTATTAGGGGCTAAGGGATTATGTATTTTTGTGTTTAATGTTTTTGGTTTTTTATTGATGATGGTTCAGGGTATTTTCCTTATTTTAGGGTTTTTTATTTTTAGGGAGTGAGAGATTATGGTTATTATGGCTGAGGGTTGAGAGTCATTTGGGGAAGATGGTTGAAGGTTTGGGGTGGGATTAGGGTGTTGAATTTTTTGTGCTATGAGTTTATGTATTTTTTTTGTTTGAGGGTTGAATGTTTTTTTGTCCTGAGAGATAATGGTTTTATTGGGCTAATGGTTTTGGGTTTTTTATCCTGGGTGCTTAGAGTTTTTTTGTGTTTTAGGATATAGGGTTTTGTGTTGATGTTGGTTTAGAGTTTTTTGGGGATGAGGGTTTTGGGTTTTTTTGGGCTGAAGTTTTATAGTTTTTTAGGGAGGAGGTCTCTTGTTTATTTAGGGATGAGGGTTTATGTATTTTTAGTGTTAACGATTTAGGGTTTTTTTAGAATCATGTTGTGGGTTTTTTGGGGATGTGGGTTTAAGGTTTCTGGGGTTGATGGTTTAGGATTTTGTAGAACAAGATTTAGGGTTTTTGGGTTTGAGGGATGATGGTTTTTTAGGATAAGGTTTTAGGGTTTTCTGGGGATGGGGTATAGGGTTTTTTGGGGATGGGGGTCTAGGGTTTCTGAGGGATGAGGGTTTATGGTCACTTACAGATGAGGGTTTATGGTTTTAGGGAGATGAGGGTTTTATTGGGATAATGGTGGACGGCTTTTTTGGGACAAGGATTTTGTTTTTTTGGGTCTGAGGGTTGTGGGTTTTTTTTTGAATGATGGTTGAGTGTTTTGCGAGGATGAGGGTTTAAGGTTTTTGGGGATAATGGTTAGATATTTATAGGGATAAGGGTTGAGAATATTTTCTGGCTACGAGTTGAGGTTTTTTTTTGAATGATGGTTTTTGTGGGCCTGAGGGTTTAGTGTTCAGGGTTTTTAGTGGATGAAGGTTTATGGCTTTCTTGGTATGAGGGTTAAGGGGGTTTTGGTGATGAATGATTAGTATTTATTTGGGCTAAGGGTTGAGGGGTTTGGTGGGATAATCATTGAATGATTTTTGGGTCTGATGGTTGATGATTTTTTGGGGCTCATGGTTGAGGGTTTTTTGGGATAGAGGGGTTAGTATTTTCTAGTGCTGATTGTTTAGAAATTTTTTGGGTTTAGAGATTAGGAATTTTTTATATCTGATGGTTTATAGATTTTTGGGTCTAGGGCCTTTGGATTTTTGATTCTTATGGTATAGGGTTTTTTGGTGCTGAGTTTTTAGGGCCTCTTGAATATGAGGGTTTAGGTTTTTCTAGATAAGGTATTAAGGGTTTTTGGGGATGAGGTATTAGGAATTTTTTTGGTTGAGGGTTTAGGACTTTTTTGGGATGAGGGGTTTGGGTTTTTAGGGTTGAGGATTTATGTTTTTTATTGAGATTGGTGTTAAGGTATATTTTTGGCTAACTATATAGTGTGTTTTGGGGTGTAATGGATTTTCGATTTTTGGGGATGATGGTTTTGTGTTTTTAGGGGATGAGGGTTTATCATTTTTTGGGGAATAAATTTTTTGGTTTTGGGTGGAGATTATGGTTTATGTTTTTTTTTGGGATGAGGGATTATGGTTTTTTGGTAAGGGTTTAGGGGTTTTCAAGGTTGAGGGTTTTTTGGGTCTGAGGATTGATGGTTCATTGTGGACAATATTTTATGGTTTTTTAGGGATGAGGGATGATGGTTTATTTGGGATGACGATTTTGGTTTTTTAGGCTAAATATTTAGGGTTTTGGGGGTTAGGGTTTAGGGAATTCTATGGATGAGGGTTTAGATTATTTATCGATGGGGTTTTAGTGTTATTTTAATAGTGCTAAGGGATTAGGGTTTTTTTAGATTGTGGGTTTCGGTTTTTTTTTTGGAATAGGATTTTGGGTTTTATTGGGAAAGAGGGTGAATGGTTATTTAGGGATGGGTATTTATGGTTTTTTAGGAATTACGGTTGAGTTTTTAATAGGGATGTGGGTCGAGAGTTGTTTTGGGATTACGGTTGAGGGTTTTTTAGTGTGAAGGAATTTTTTTTAATGAGGGTTGACTGTTTTTATGGAAGAGGTTTGAGGGTTTCTCGGGTCTATGGGTTATGGGTTATGGGGGATGAGGGTTGAGGAGTTTTTTGGGCCAAGGTTTGAGTTTTTTTGGTGGATAAGTGTTTAGGGTTTTTAGGAGGAAATTGATGAGGTTTTTTATGGTTTAGGGTTTAGTATTTTTGGGTCCGATGGACTCAGATTTTTTGGAGATGAGGGTTTAGTGTTTTTGAGGGCTGTGTGTTGAGGGCATTTTGGTGATGAGGATTTTTGGTTTTTCTGGACTGAGGATTTTATGGTTTTTGGGCCAAGAGTTCTATGTCTTTTTAGGAATAGGGTTGATGGTTTTTTATGGTTTGGGGTTGTAGGTTCTAGGAATGAGGGTTGAGGGTTTTCTTGGTTATGGTTTGAATGTTTTCTAGGGCTGAATGTTAAACATATTTTGGGACTGATGGTTTATGGTTTCTAGGTATGAGGTTTTAAGGTTTGTTTGGGATGTGGGTGAATGGTTTTTTTGATATGAGGGAAGTGGTTTTTTTGGTGATGGTGTTTGATGGTTTTTTTTGGATGAGGGTCGAGGTATTTTTGGGGATGAGGACATGTGTCTTTTTGGGGCTCTGGGTTGAGGGATTTTTGAGGATGTAGTTTTTTTGGGGGGAAATGTTTGGGGGTTTTTTATTTCATATGGTTGACGGTTTTTTACGGCTGAGGGTTGAGATTTATTTAGGACTTAGGGATGACTTTTTTTGGCCTTAGGGTTTTAGGATATTTTTAGGGTATATGGTTTAGGTATATTGGGGGATGAGGGTTTATGGTTTTCCAGAAATGATGGTTTGGGTTTTTTGGGGAACTGGGTGAAGGGTTTTTAGTTATGAGTTCTAAGGGGTTTTGGGGGTTTATGGTTGATGGTTTTTGGGTATTAGGGTACATGGTTTTTTTGGGAATGATGGTTGATGGTTTTTTTCATAATGAGGTTTTAAAATTGGTTGTAGCTGAGGGTAAAGGGTTTTTTTGGGATAAGGGTTAGGGGTTTTTTGGGGATGAGGGATAAGGGATTTTTATGTTCAGGGGTTATGGTTTTATTGAGTTTGATGATTTAGGGTTTGTGGTGGATGGGTGTTTTATGTTTTAATAGGATGATGGTTGATGAATTTTTGGGAATGGGGGTTTAAGATTTTTTGGACTTAGGGTTGAGTGATTTTTAGCACTGATGGTTGAGAATTTATAGGGGTTGAGTTTTTAGGGTTTTTATGGATTAATGTTGAGGATTGTTTATGGACGAGGGGATTAGGAATTTTTTGAATGAGTGTTTAGGGTTTTCTAGAGTTGGGGGTTTAGGTTTTTTTGGACTAACTACTCAGGGTTCTTTTTGGGAAGAAGTTCAATGATTTTAGGAATGTGGGTTGATGATTTTTTTAGAGTTTAGGGTTGAGGGTTTGTTGATGTTGAGAGTTAACTGTTTTTTGGGGCTAGGTATTAGGGTTTTGGGGCTGGGGGTTTATATTTTGGGGGAATAGGGAATAGGGTAATTTGGGGTTGAGGGATTAGGGTTTTTTGGATAAAGGTTTAGTGTTTTTTAATGATAAGGATATAGGGTTTTTTGGGCCAGTGGGTTTAGGTTTATTTAGTGATGAGAGTTTAGGTTATTTGGGGATGATTGTTTTGGTTTTTTTGGGGTAGTGGGTTTAGGTTTTTCGGGTGATGATGGTTTAGAGTTTTTTTCGGGCTAAGGGACTTGGTTTTTAAGGGATGAGGGTTATGGGTTTCATGGTGATGATGGATGAAGGATTTATGAGTTGAGGATTTAGGTTTTTTCATGAATAAGGGTATAGGGTTTTTGGGGCTAAGGTTTGAGGGTTTTCATGGGCTTGGAGTTTAGTATTTTTTAGGATAAGGATTTATGGTTTTTTAGGGATGAGGGTTGATGGTTTTTGGGTGTTGTTGGTAGAGGGGTGTTTGGGTATGAGGTTTTAGGGCTTTGGGGTTTAGTATTTAGGGTTTTTAATAATTAGGGATGAATGTTTTGGGGTTATGTGGGTTAAGATTTTACTGGAGATGAGGGTTTGGGGGGTTATGGAGATAAATATTTAGGTTTCATTAAGTTGAGTGGTTATGATGTTTCAGTTGAGGGTTTTGTGTTTTTTGGGGTTTAGGGTTTAGGGTTGTTAGGGGATAATGGTTTAAGGTTTTTTGGGGATATGTGTTACATGTTTTTTGGGGTTATAGGTTTAGGGTTTGTTTTTTTTGGATTGATATTTTTTAGGGATATGTGTTGAGGGTTATTTGGGTTTATAGTTGAGTGTTTTTTAGTTCTAATGGATGAGGGTTTTTTGAGATGTGGGTTTAGAGTTTTTTTTTTGATGAGGGCTAATTGTTTTTTGGGATGAGAATCTAGGGTTATTATTGACTGAGTGTTTAGGGTTTTTTTAGAATGATTTTTTAGGGTTTTGGGGGTTGATGGTTGGGGGTTGAGGGTTTTTTGGGGGTTTATGGTTTACGATTTTTTGGAGATGGGGGTTGAGATTCTTTTTGGGATGAGGGATTAAGACCTCTTGGGTATGATGGTTTTGAGTTTTTTGGGGCTATGTTTTGAGTTTTTTTGGAGTTTAGGGTTATGATTTTTTTCAGCTATGAATTGATGATTTTTTTGTTTAAGGCTTAGGTTTTTTTGGGGATGATAGTCCTAGGTTTTTTGGGGATAATGGTTTAGGGTTATTTTTGGCATTATGGTTTAGGTTTTTTTTGGACTGTGGGTTTTTTGTTTTTGCGATGAGTGTGCATGGAATTTTGGTATTAAGTGTTATAATTTTTAATGGAACTGATGGTTTAGTATCTTTAAGGATAGGGATATAGGTTTTTTTGGGCCTTGGTTCATGGGTTTTTTGGGCTTGAGGGTTCAATGTTTTCTTGGGTATAAGGGTTTTGTTTTTTTGTGGTTTGAGGGTTTTTCATGTTGAGGATTGAGGGTTTCTTCAAGATGAATGTTGATGGGTTTTTTTGGGGATGAGGGTTTATGGACTTTTGGTGATGAGGGTTTAGGTTTTTTGGGGTTATGAGTCTATTATTTTTTGAGATGATGGTTTTATACTTTTTTGGGATATGGGTTTACATTTTTTCTGGCTGAGGGATTAGTGTTTTATGGTGATTAGGGTATATGGATTTTTGTGGTTGGAGATTTAGGGTTTTTTATTGATAAAGGGTTTAGGTTTTTTTAGGGTTTAGGTATTTTATGTTGAAGGGTTTGGGATGTTTTAGGGAAAATGGTTTATGATTTTTTTTGGATGAGGTTTTTGGGTTTTTTGGAGATGAGGGTTGAGGTGTTTTTGGTATGACGGTTTATGATTTTTTGGGGTTGAGGGTTAGGTGTTCCTTAGGGATTAGTTTTGAGGGTTTTTCCAGTATGAGGTTTTAGTGTTTTGTATTTTTTTGTGTATGAGGGTTGAGGATTCTTTTGGGATGAGGGTTGAGGAATTTTTTCTAATGAGGGTTGAGGGTTTTTTTAAGGCCTAGGGTTTAGGTTTTTTAGGTTATGAGTGATGAGGGTATTCATAGGGATGATGTTTGATGGTTTTTTGGGGCCAAGGGTGTCTGGTTTGTTGTCGCTGAGGGTTTAGGTTATTTTTGGATGACGGTTTTTGGGTTTTCAGGGAAGAGAGTTTTGAATTTTTGTGGAAGAAGGTATAGAGTTTTTTTAGGGCCAAGGGTTTAGGGATCTTCAGGTATTAGGGTGGAGGGTTATTTTTCCTGAAGTGTTGAATGTTTTTAAGGATGATAGTTTAGAGTTTCTTGTGGATAAAAGTTTATTTTTATTGGGAATTTATGGATTAGGTTTTTTGAGGGCTAATAGATAACAATTTTTTGGATGAGGGTTGATTATCTTTTGAGGATGAGGGATGAGGGTTTTGGCTGTAGATTGTTGATGGTTTTTTTTGGATGAAAGTTGAGGTTTTTTTAAGGCTCAGACTTGAGGGTTTTTATGCTTGGGTGTTTTTTGTTTTATTGGAACATAGGTTTTAGTGGTTTTTTGGGTTTAGGGTTCAGGGTTTTTTGGGACTGAGGGTTTAGGGTCTTTTTTATGATTTTGGGTTATTAGGGGCTAAGGGTTTATGTATTTTTGTGTTTAATGTGTTTGGTTCTTTATTAATGATGGTTTAGGGTATTTTCCTTATTTTAGGGTTTTTTATTTTTAGGGAGTGAGAGATTATGGTTATTTTGGCTGAGGGTTGAGAGTCATTTGGGAAAGATGGTTGAAGGTTTTGGGGGGATTAGGGTGTTGGATTTTTTGTGCTATGAGATTATGTATTTTTTTTGTTTGAGGGTTGAGGGTTTTTTTGTCCTGAGAGATAAGGGTTTTATTGGGCTAATGGTTTTGGGTTTTTTATCCTGGGTGCTTAGAGTTTTTTTTTGTGTTTGAGGATTTAGGGTTTTGTGTTGATGTTGGTTTAGAGTTTTTTGGGGATGAGGGTTTTGGGTTTTTTTGGGCTGAAGTTTTATAGTTTTTTGGGGAGGAGGTTTTTTGTTTATTTAGGGATGAGGGTTTATGTATTTTTAGTGTTAATGATTTAGGGTTTTTTTAGAATCATGTTGTGGGTTTTTTGGGGATGATGGTTTAATGTTTCTGGGGTTGATGGTTTAGGATTTTGTAGAAAAATATTTAGGGTTTTTGGGTTTGAGGGTTGATGGTTTTTTAGGATAAGGTTTTAGGGTTTTGTGGGGATGGGGTATAGGGTTTTTTGGGGATGGGGGTATAGGGTTTCTGAGGGATGAGGGTTTATGGTCTCTTACGGATGAGGGTTTATGGTTTTAGGGAGATGAGGGTTTTATTGGGTTAATGGTGGACGACTTTTTTGGGATAAGGATTATGTTTTTTTGGTTATGAGGGTTGTGGGTTTATTTGAATGATGGTTGAGTGTTTTGGGTGGATGAGGGTTTAAGGTTTTTGGGGATAATGGTTAGATATTTATGGGGATAAGGGTTGAGAATATTTTGTGGCTACGAGTTGAGGTTTTTTTTTTGAATGAAGGTTTTTGTGGGCCTGAGGGTTTAGTGTTCAGGGTTTTTAGTGGTTGAAGGTTTATGGCTTTCTTGGTATGAGGGTTAAGGGGGTTTTGGTGATGAATGTTTAGTATTTATTTGGGCTAAGGGTTGAGGGGTTTGGTGGGATGATCAGTGAAGGATTTTTGGGTCTGATGGTTGATTATTTTTTGGGGCTCATGGTGTAGGGTTTTTTGGGATAGAGGGGTTAGTATTTTCTAGAGCTGATTGTTTAGAAATTTTTTGCGTTTAGAGATTAGGAATTTTGAATATCTGATGGTTTATAGATTTTTGGGTCTAGGGCCTTGGGATTTTTGATTCTTATGGTATAGGGTTTTTTGGTGCTGAGTTTTTAGGGTCTCTTGAATATAAGGGTTTAGGTTTTTCTAGATGAGGTATTAAGGGTTTTGGGGGATGAGGTATTAGGAATTTTTTTTGGTTGAGGGTTTAGGACTTTTTGGGATGAGGGGTTTGGGTTTTTAGTGTTGAGGATTTATGTTTTTTATTGAGATTGGTGTTGAGGTATATTTTTGGCTAACTATATAGTGTGTTTTGGGGTGTAATGGATTTACGATTTTTGGGGATGATGGTTTTGTGTTTTTAGGGGATGAGGGTTTATCCTTTTTTGGGGAATAAATTTTTTGGTTTGGGGGGGAGATTATGGTTTATGTTTTATTTTGGAGGAGGGATTATGGTTTTTTGGTAAGGGTTTAGGGGTTTTCAAGGTTGAGGGTTTTTTTGGGTCTGAGGATTGATGGTTTATTGTGGACAATATTTTATGGTTTTTTAGGGATGAGGGATGATGGTTTATTTGGGATGACGGTTTTGGTTTTATAGGCTAAATATTTAGGGTTTTGGGGGTTTGGGTTTAGGGATTTCTGTGGATGAGGGTATAGATTATTTATCGATGGGGTTTTAGTGTTATTTTAATAGTGCTAAGGGATTAGGGTTTTTTCGATTGTGGGTTTTGGTTTTTTTTTGGAATAGGATTTTGGGTTTTATTGGGAAAGAGGGTGAATGGTTATTTAGGGAAGGGTATTTATGGTTTTTTAGGAATTACGGTTGAGTTTTTAATAGGGATGTGGGTCGAGAGTTGTTTTGGGATTACGGATGAGGGTTTTTTAGTGTGCAAGAATTTTTTTTAAGGAGGGTTGACGGTTTTTATGGAAGAGGGTTGAGCGTTTCTCGGGTCTATGGGTTATGGGATATGGGGGATGAGGGTTGAGGAGTTTTTTGGGCCAAGGTTTGAGTGTTTTTGGTGGATAAGTGTTTAGGATTTTTAGGAGGAAATTGATGAGGTTTTTTATGGTTTATGGTTTAGTATTTTTGGGTCCGAGGGACTCAGATTTTTTGGAGATGAGGGTTTAGTGTTTTTGAGCGCTGTGTGTTGAGGGCATTTTGGTGATGAGGGTTTTTGGTTTTTCTAGACTGAGGATTTTATGGTTTTTGGGCCAAGAGTTCTATATTTTTTTAGGCGTAGGGTTGATTGTTTTTTATGGTTTGGGGTTGCAGATTCTAGGAATTTGGGTTGAGGGTTTTCTTGTTTATGGTTTGAATGTTTTCTAGGGATGAATGTTAAACATATTTTGGGACTGATGGTTTATGGTTTCTAGGTATGAGGTTTTAAGGTTTGTTTGGGATATGGGTGAATGGTTTTTTTGATATGAGGGAAGTGGTTTTTTTGGTGATCGTGTTTGAGGGTTTTTTTTGGGATGACGGTCGAGGTATTTTTGGGGATGAGGATATGTGTATTTTTGGGGCTCTGGGTTGAGGGATTTTTGAGGATGTAGTTTTTTTGGGGGAAAATGTTTGGGGGTTTTGTATTGCATATGGTTGACGGTTTTTTACGGCAGAGGGTTGATATTTATTTAGGACTTAGGGATGACTTTTTTGGCCTTAGGGTTTTAGGATATTTTTGGGGTATATGGTTTAGGTATATTTGGGGTTGAGGGTTTATGGTTTTCCAGATTTGATGGTTCAGGTTTTTTGGGGCACTGGGTCTAGGGTTTTTTAGTTATGAGTTTTAAGGGGTTTTGGGGGTTGATGGTTGATGGTTTTTGGGGATTAGGGTACATGGTTTTTTGGGAATGATGGTTGATGGTTTTTTTCATAATGAGGTTTTAAAATTGGTTGTAGCTGAGGGTAAAGGGTTTTTTTGGGATAAGGGTTAGGGGTTTTTTGGGGATGAGGGATAAGGGATTTTTATGTTTAGGGGTTAAGGTTTTATTGAGTTTGATGATTTAGGGTTTGTGGTGGATGGGTGTTTTAAGTTTTGTTTGGATGACGGTTGATGAATTTTTGGAAATGGGGGTTTAAGATTTTTTGGACTTAGGGTTGAGTGATTTTTAGCACTAATGGTTGAGAATTTATAGGGTTTGAGGTTTTAGGGTTTTTATGGATTATATTTGAAGACTGTTTATGGACGGGGGGTTGAGGAATTTTTTGAATGAGTGTTTAGGGTTTTCTAGAGTTGAGGGTTTAGGTTTTTTTGGACTAACTACTCAGGGTTCTTTTTGGGAAGAAGTTCAATGGTTTTATGAATGTGGGTTGATGATTTTTTTAGGGCTTAGGGTTGAGGGTTTGTTGATGTTGAGAGTTAATTGTTTTTTGGTGCAGGGTATTAGGGTTTTGGGGCTGAGGGTTTATATTTTGGGGGAATAGGGAATAGGGTAATTTGGGGTAGAGGGATTAGGGTTTTTTGGATATGGGTTTAGTGTTTTTTAATGCTAAGTTTATATGGTTTTTTGGGCTAGTGGGTTTAGGTTTATTTAGTGATGAGAGTTTAGGTTATTTGGGGATGATTATTTTGGTTTTTTTGGGGTAGTGGGTTTAGGTTTTTCGGGTGATGATGGTTTAGTGTTTTTTTTCGGGCTAAGGGACTTGGTTTTTAAGGGATGAGGGTTATGGGTTTCATGGTGATGATGGATGAAGGATTTATGTGTTGAGCATTTAGTTTTTTTCATGAATAAGGGTATAAGGTTTTTGGGGCTAAGGTTTGAGGGTTTTCATTGGCTTGGAGTTTAGTATTTTTTGGGATAAGGATTTATGGTTTTTTAGGGATTAGGGTTGATGGTTTTTGGGTGTTTTGGGTAGAGGGTTGTTTGGTTCTGAGGTTTTAGGGCTTTTGGGGTTTAGTATTTAGGGTTTCTAATGATGAGGGATGAGGGTTTTGGGGGGATGTGGGTTAAGATTTTACTGGAGATGAGGGTTTGGGGGGTTATGGAGATAAATATTTAGGTTTCATTAAGTTGAGGGGTTATGATGTTTCAGTTGAGGGTTTTGTGTTTTTTGGGGTTTAGGGTTTAGGTTTGTTAGGGGATAATGGTTTAGGTTTTTTTGGGGATATGTGTTACGTGTTTTTTGGTTTTATAGGTTTTGGATTTGTTTTGGTTTTGGATTGATATTTTTTAGGGATATGTGTTGAGGGTTTTTTGGGTTTATAGTTGAGTGTTTTTTAGTTCTAATGGATGAGGGTTTTTTGAGATGTGGGTTTAGAGTTTTTTTTTGATGAGGGATAATTGTTTTTTGGGCTGAGAATCTAGGGTTATTTTGGACTGAGTGTTTAGGGTTTTTTTATAATTAGTTTTTACTGTTTTGGGGGTTGATGGTTGGGGGTTGAGGGTTTTTTGGTGGTTTATGGTTTACGATTTTTTGGGGATGAGGGTTGAGATTTTTTTGGGGATGAGGGATTAAGACCTCTTGGGTATGATGGTTTTGAGTTTTTTGGGGCTATGCGTTGGGTTTTTTTGGAATTTAGGGTTCGGATTTTTTTCAGCTATGAATTGATGATTTTTTTGTTTAAGGCTTAGGTTTTTTTAGGGATGATAGTCCTAGGTTTTTTGGGTATAAGGGTTTAGGGTTATTTTTGGCATTATGGTTTAGGTTTTTTTTGTACTGTGGGTTTTTTGTATTTCGGATGAGTGTGCAGGGAATTTTGGTTTTAAGTGTTATAATTTTTAATGGGACTGATGGTTTAGGATCTTTAAGGATAGGGATATAGGTTTTTTTGGGCCTTGGTTCATGGGTTTTTTGGACTTGAGGGTTCAATGTTTTCTTGGGTATAAGGGGTTTGTTTTTTTGTGGTTTGAGGGTTTTTCATGTTGAGGATTGAGGGTTTCTTCAATATGAATGTTGATGGGTTTTTTTGGGGATGAGGGCTTATGGACTTTTGGCGATGAGGGTTTAGGTTTTTTGGGGTTATGAGTCTATTATTTTTTGAGATGATGGTTTTATACTTTTTTGGGATATGGGTTTACATTTTTTGTGGCTTAGGGATTAGTGTTTTATGGTGATTAGGGTATATGGATTTTGGGGGTTGGAGATTTAGGGTTTTTTATTGATAAAGGGTTTAGGTTTTTTAGGGTTTAGGTATTTTATGTTGAAGGGTATGGGGTGTTTTAGGTAAAATGGTTTATGATTTTTTTGGGATGAGGTTTTTGTGTTTTTTTGGAGATGAGGGTTGAGGTGTTTTTGGTATGACGGTTTATGATTTTTTGGGGTTGAGGGTTATGGGTTCCTTAGGGATTAGTTTTGATGGTTTTTTCCAGTATGAGGTTTTAGGGTTTTGTATTTTTTTTGTGTATGAGGGTTGAGGATTCTTTAGGGATGAGGGTTGAGGAATTTTTTCTAATGAAAGTTGAGGGTTTTTTAAGGCCTAGGGTTTAGGGTTTTTAGGTTATGAGTGATGAGGGTATTCGTAGGGATGATGGTTGATGGTTTTTTGGGACCAAGGGTTTCTGGTTTGTTGTCGCTGAGGGTTTAGGTTATTTTTGGATGAGGGTTTTTGGGTTTTCAGGGAAGAGAGTTTTGAATTTTTGTTGAAGAAGGTATATAGTGTTTTTAGGGCCAAGGGTTTAGGGATCTTCAGGTATTAGGGTGGAGGGTTATTTGGCCTAAAGCGTTGAATGTTTTTAAGGATGATTGTTTAGAGTTTCTTGTGGATAACAGTTTATTTTTATTGGGAATTTAGGGATTAGGTTTTTTGAGGGCTAACAGATTACGATTTTTTGGATGAGGGTTGATTATCTTTTGAGGATGAGGGATGAGGGTTTTGGCTGTATATTGTTGATGGTTTTTTTGGGGATGAGGGTTGAGGGTATTTTTCACTGAGGGTTGAGGGGTTTTGGGTACTGATGGTTGAGTGGGTTATTGGATGAGGGTTTAGGGATTTCCAAGATCAAGGTTTAGGGAATATAATTGATGATGGGTTAGGTTTTTTGGGATATGGGTATAGGGATTTTAAGGGATGATGATTTTGAGTTATTTGGGGATGCGGTTTTAGGGTTTTTATGGTTAGTGGTTTGGAGTTTTTGGTTCTGGGGGTTTTAGGTTTTTTGGGGATGATGGTTTAGGGTATTTTTGGTATTAGGGTTTGGGGTTTTTTAGGTTAACGGTTTAGGATATTTCAGGCCTGATCATTTAGGTATTTTTTTCAGAGGGTTATTGGTTATTTGGGGGTATGGGTTTTTGGTATTTTGGGGCTTAGTGTTTAGGTTTTCTGAGGTTGTGGGATGAGGGTTTTTTGGCTAAGGGGATAAGTTTTCATGGGGTTATGGGGTGAGGGTTTTTTGGGAATTAGGGTTTAGGGTATTTTGGGGACAAGGGTTTAGGGTTCTTAGGGTTTAAGGTTTAGGTTTTTTGTGGATAAGGTGTTATGGGTTTCCATGAGATGAGGCTTTGGGGTTTTTCGTGGATGAGGGTTTGGGTTTTTTGTGGCTCATGGTTTAGGGTCTTTTGGTGAATATGGTGTTGTGTTTTTTATAGATGAGGGCTATGGGTTTTTTGGGACTTATGGATGAGGGTTTTTTTGGGTTGAAGGTTGATTATTTTTGGTGATGAGGGATTAGGGTTTTCTAGGGAAGTGGATGATAGCTATTTTGGGTTTTTGGTTTTTGGTTTTTAATGGATAAGGCTTGAGTGTTTTTTGGGACTGAGGTTTTATGGGTTTTTTATTATGAGTGTTTCGGGTTTTTTGGGGATAAGGGTTTTGAGTTTTCCGATGTGGTGGGTTTAGGGTTTTATAGTGATGATGTTTTAGGGTTTTTTTAGGCTGAATACATCACGATTTTTTTATAGTGAGGGTTTATATTTTTTAGGGCATGAGGGTTTCAAGTCTTTGGGGAAAATGGTAGACATTTTTTTTAGGCTAAGAGTTGAATATTTTTTGGTTATGAGGGATGAGTGTTTTTTGGATAATGGTTGATTTTTTTGGGCTGAGGGTTTTGGGTCTCTTCAGAGCTAATGGTTTATGGTTTTTTATAGAATATGGTTAGGGTATTATGGAGCGGAGGCTGTAGTGTTAGTTTGGGCTGAGGGATGAGGTTTTTTTGAGCTAATGGTTGATGGTTTTCGAGATACATGGGTTTTGGTTTGGGGGGCTGAGGTTTTAGAGGTTTTTGGGGCTTAGGTTTTATTGTTTTCTTGGGGATGAGGGTTTTGTGTTTTCTTCGGAGCTAATAGTATAGTGTTATTTGGGGATGAGTTTTAATGGTTTTTTGGGGATGAGGGATTAGGGTTTTTAGGGGTATGGGTTGAGAGTTTTTCGGGGATGTGTATTGTGGGTTTTTATGGGATGAGGGTTCGGTGTTTTTTTAGGTTCTGGGTTGAGTTTTTTTTGTGGATTAATGTATAGGATTTTTTTTGCCAAGGGTTTATGGTTTATTATGGATGAGGGTTTAGAGATATTTAGGGATGGGTGTTTAATGTTATTTTTGGATCAGGGTTTAGGTATTTAAGGGGATGAGTGATTATGTTTTTCATGTTTTGGGGGTAATTTTTTGGGGCTAAGGGTGTTGGTTTTTTTTAACTGAGGGTTTATGGTTTTGTGGCTAAGGGATTAGGGTTTTTTAGGACTGAGGGTTTATGGTTTTTGGGGATGATATTTTAGGGTTTTGGGGATGTGGGTTTAGTGTTTTTTGAGTAGAGGGTTTTGTTTTTTATGTGGAAAAGGTTTGAAGATTTTATGTGGATGACGGGTTAGAGTTTTTTTTGGTATAAGGTTTAGGGTTTGTTAGGGATGTGAGTTTAGGTTTTTTTAGGTGGGAGTTTATGGTTTTTTGGGGATAAGGATTTATAATTTTTTTAGTGATGAGGGTTGGGGGGTTTTGGGGATGAGGTTTTAGGATTTTCTGATTATGAGTATTGTGGGATATTGGGGGCCCAATGTTGATATTTTTTGTGGTTGAGGGTTTTTATTTTTTTTAGGATGGGGGTTTATGGTTATTGGGGGATAAGGTTTTAGTTTTTTTTTTTGCATGGACGTTTTTGAAATTTTTGGTCTTAGGGTTTAGGTTTTCATTGGGGTTAAGGGTTTATGGATTTTTGGAGCGAGTGCAGAATTTTTTTTGGGGATGACTATTGTGGGTTTTTAGGGGATGAGGGTAGAGGGTTTTCTTGTATGAGGATTTTTATTTTTTTGGGTCTGTGGGTCTATGGGTTTTTAGGATGAGGATTTTTGTTTTTTGGGGAAGAGGGTTTATTGTTTTTTGGGTCTAAATATTTATGGTTTTTGGGGGATGAGGGAGTAGGTTCTTTTGGGGGTCGGTGGTTTAGAGTTTTTTGGGGCTGAGGGTATAGGGTTTTATGGGGCTGAGATTTTAGAAATTTATACAAATGTGGTTGGATGCTTTTTGTGGTAGTGGAAAAGGGTATAGGATTTGTTGGGGATAATGGTCTAGGGCTTTTTGCATCCGAGTTTTAAGGGTTTTTCGGGGATAAGGCTTGTGGGTTTTTTGGGGATGAGGGGTTAAGAATTTTTTAGATTGAGGGTTTAGGGATTTCTAGGACAGAGTATTTAGGGTTTATTGGGGATAAGGGTTTAGAGATTTTAGGGCTTAGGGTTTTTGGTTTTTTGGGGATGAATGTATAAAGATTTTTGGGAATAATATTTAGAGCTTATTGTGGTGAGGTTTTTTATTTTTTGGGGAACATGGTTTACAGATTTTTGGGGACGAGGTTTCAAAGTTTTTTGGATATGATATTTATTTATTTTTTGGATGAGGGAATATGGTTTTTTAGGGAAGGTGGGTTGAGGTTTTTTGGGGCTGGGTTTTTTTATTTTCTGGGGCTTTAGGTTGATGGTGGGTTGAGGGTTCAAGGTTTTTTTGTGGTTGAGGGTTGAGGGTTTTTTTGGAGATTATGGTTGATGTTTTTTAGGGTTTGTGCGTTTTGGGTTTTTTATGCTTAGGGTTTATGATTATAATGGTTGGAGGTTATATAGTTTTTGGGAGTTGAGGGTTTTGGGGTGAGGGTATATGGATTTATTGGGGGATGAGGATTTATTTTTTAGTTGGGTATGAGGGTTGAGTGTTTTTTGGGGGTGGTGGGTCATTTGTGTTTTGTGCCTAGGGAATTGCATTTTTAGGGCCTAGGGTTGGGAGTTTTTTGGAGTTGAGGGTTTAGAGTTTTTTAGGGCTATGTATTTAGATTTTTTTGTCCATGAAAGTTTAGGATTTTTTGGGGATGAGTGTTTAGGGTTTTCTTTTGGTAGAGGTTTTAGGGTTTTTGGATAAGGGTAGAGAGATTTTTTGAGCCTAGGGTTGAGGTTTTTGGGGGCTGTGGTTGTATAGTATTTTTTGGATGTGGGTTTTGGATTTTTTTGGTCTGATGGTATAGTGTTTTTAGGCCAAGCGATTAGGGTTTATTTGGGGTGATGTTTTATGGTTTTTTGGCCATGAGGGTTTATAATTTTTGAGAATTAGGGTTTTGGGTTTAGGGGGGCTAAGTGTTGAAGAATTGTTTAGGCTAAGGGTTTATGATTTTTTGGGGATGATGTTTTAGGGTTTTCTCGGGATGTGGTTTTAGTGTTTTTTGGTGTTGTGGGATTATGGTTTTCGGGTGATGAGCGTTCAGGGTTTTTTCGGATAAAGGTTCATGTTTTTTTGGGATGTGGGTTCTGTATTTTTTGGGGTTGAGGGTTCAAGGTTTTTTGTGGCTGAGGGATTAGTGTCTTTGGGGATAAGGGTTGAGGGTTTTTTAGGGAAGAAGATTTATGGTTTTTTGTGGATGAAGGTTTAGGGTTCATTGGGGGTGACTGTTTGGGATTTTTGGGGATATGGGTTGAGCATTAATTGGTGATGAGAAATTATTGTTTTTTGGGGATAACGGTTTTGGGGTTTTTAGTGATCATAGTTTAGTTTTTTATAGGTCTAATGCTTCATGATTTTTTTGGGATGTGGGTTTGGGGTTTTTTTTTGTGGTTGATGGTTGGGGATTTTTTTCTTCTAGGGATGAAGGGTATTTTGGGGTTATATGGTTGAGGGTTTTTCAGATATGAGGATTGAGGGTTTTATTGGTGCGAGGGTTTATATATTTGTGGGGATGAGTATTGAAGTTATTCTAAGGTGTAGGGTTTTTGATTTTTTGGGGATGGGGGTTTATGGTTTTTTGATATTGAGGGCACAGGGTTTTCTCAAGGTGAGGGTTTGTGGGTTTTTTGGTTGAGTGTTGAGGGTTTTTTGAACTGTGGGATTATTATTTTTTGGGGATGAAATATTCAGTTTTTTGGGGGTGAGGGTTTAGTGATTTTTGGGAATGGCAGTCGATTATTTTATCAGTTTTGAGGGTTGATGGTTTTTTTTGGGGATGACGGTTTATTTTTTAGGGGTTGACAGATTAAGGATTTATTTGGGATGTGTAATTTGAGACTTTTTGGGGTTGTATGATTACAGGTTTTTATAGATGGGAGTTTATGGTTTTTTGTGGTTGGGGTTTATGGTTTTTTTCTGAGCTAATGGTTGAGGACTTTTGGGGTGGTGAGGGATTAGATATTTTTTGGGATGAGGTATTATTTTTTTAATGTGAATAATGGTTTAATTTTTTTTGGTGATTATGTTTAAGGGATTTTTGGTGATGAGGGATGATATTTTTGGGGGATGAGTGTTAAGGGTTTTTTGGGGTTGAGGGATGAGAATTTTTTTGGGGATGAGGATTTATGTTTTTTTGGGTGAGTGTGTATCGTTTTTTGGGAATGAGGGTTTAGGGTTTTTTGAGACTCATTATTAAAGGGTTTTTTAGGGATGAGGGAAATTTTTTTGGGGGGATATGGGTTTTTTTGGGTTGTGGATTTAGGCTTTATTGGGTATATGTTTTTGGATTCTTTTGATATGAAAGTTTAAGGAATTTTGGTGATGAGGGTTGATGGTTTTTTGGGATGAAGGTTTGGAATTTTTTAGGGATGAAGGTTGATGGGTTTTTGGGTACTATCTGTTTTGGGTTTTTTTAGGTTTGAGATTTGAGAGTTTTGGGGGGCAGAGGGATTATGGTTTTTTGGTGCTTAGGAATTAGGTTTTTTGGAAATTAGGGTTGGGGTATTTTTTGTGGCTGAGTATTTCATTTTTTTTATTTATGGGGTTTATGGTTTTTTTGGATGGGGGTATAGGGTTTTTTGGGGATGAAGGTTGGGGGGTTGTTGGGTATGTGGGTTTGGGATCATTGTGGATGAGGGTTTTGATTTTTTGGGGAATTAGGGTTTAGGTATCTTTCAGGTGAAGGGTTTATAATTTTATGATGTCGAATGTTTAGGGTGTTTTGGGGCTGAGGGTTTAGGGTTTTTGGGGCTGTGGTTTTAGAGTTTTTTGGGATTGTGTGTTAAGGAATTTTTCAAACTAATGTTTTTTTGTTCATTGTGGCTGAGTGATTATGGTTTATTTGTGGTATATGGTTTTAGGGTTTGTGGGATGAGTGTTGAGGGTTTGGGGGGATGATGATTATGGGATTTATATATATAAGGGTTTATAATTTTTGGGGGTTGATGGTTTTGCGAATTTGGGGGTGATGGTTTTGAGCCATTTTTTGACAGAGTGTTTAAGGATTTTTTGGGCTGAGGGTTTAGGGATATTTGGGGATAAGGTTTTATGGATTTATAGCACTGCGGTTATTAGGTTTTTTCTTCCTGGATATCTAGGGTTTTTAGGGATGTGGGATTAATGTTTTTTCAGACTGATGGTTTTAGGTTATTTCTAGTTGAAGGTCTGAGGTTTTTTTAGGATGAGGGTTTATCGTTTTTAAGGGGTGAGGGTCAAGGGTTTTTTTAGATGTGGATTTAGGGTTATTTTATGTTTTAGGTTTATTCCACCTAGGGTTTAGTGTTTTTTTGTGACTAGGTTTGGGGGTTTTTGGGGATGTTGGGTTACGATTTTGAGGGCCTATTGGTTCAGTTTTTTCTTAGCGATGAGGGTTTAATATTTTTTGGTGCTATGGGTTTAGGTTTTTTGGGGGGTGAGGGTTTCTAAATTTTTGGTCAGAAGTTTTATGGTATATTTTTTATAAGGGATTTGGGTTTTTGGGGTTTAGTGTTTAGTGTTTCTTATGGTTGAGGTTTTATTATTTTATTGTGATGTGGGTTTAGGGTTTTTTAGGGATGAGGGTTTCAGATTTTTTTAGGGAAATGTGTTGAGTGTTTTTTGGGACTAAGGGATGATGGTTTTTGGGGATGAGGTTTTGGTGTTTTTTGGGACTAATAGATTAGGGTTATTTTGAGAATATGGCTAAGTATTTTCTTGGGAAGGGGTTTAGGGTTTTTTGTGGCTGGTTGTTGAGTGTTTTTTTGGGATAATGTACCTATGTTTTTTGGGGATGAGTGTTGCAGGGTTTTGCTCGCTGAGGTTTTAGGGTTTTTCTAAGACTAATAATTTATGGTTTTGGGGGGCTTTGCGGCTGGAGGTTAAGGGGTTTATTGGGATGAGGGTTTTATTGGAGGGAGCTGATGGTTTAGGGGTTTTTAGGGCTGATGATTTAGGCTTCTTTTGGGGGATGGGGGTATATTATTTTTTTTGATGAGGGTATTTTGTTTTTTTCGGGCTAAGGGATTTTAGTTTTTGGGTCTGATGGTTTAGGGTTTTTTGTGGATGATGGTATTTGGTTTTTTGGAACTGAGGTTTTATGGTTTTCGGATTAGGCTTTATGCATTTATGGGACTGAGGGTTTAGGGTTTTTTGGTTCTGAGTGATTGTGGGTGTCTTGGGGTGATGGTTTAGAACTTTTTAGGGATGAGGGTTTATGGTTTTTGGGATTGATGGTTTAGGATTTTTTTAAGCTGAAGGATTGAGGTTTTTTGAGGACGTGGTTTTTGTATTTTTTTGGCGATGAGGCTATAAATTTTGTTGGCACAAGGTTTAACGTTTGATGGGTCTAAGGGGTTTGATGTTTTTGGCTTCGAGGGTTTTACGATTTTTTAAGGATAGGTGCTCATTATTTATTTGGGATGAGAGTTTATTTTTTGGGGGGATGAGTGTTTAGTGTTTTTTGGGGATAAGGGCATTTCATTTTTTGGTTCTAAGGGTTTTTGTTTTTTAAGGTTGATGCTAAAGGGGTTTTTGGGCTAAGGGTTTAGAATTTTTTTAGGATGGGGGTATACTTTTATTGGGGTTGATGGTTTAGTTTTTTTTGGGGATGAGGGTCTTTTTATTGTGGGTATGAGGGTTTAAGGTTATTTGGGGTGGAATATTTAGGGTTTTTTTGAAGGGTATTTATTTTTTGGGGGATGATGGTTTGGAGATTTTTGGGGCTGATAGATTAGGGTTTTGATTCTAAGAGTTTTTATGGGATGACTGTTTAGGGATTTTGGGGATGAGGATTTATTGAGTTCTAGGGATGAGGGTTTTGGGATTTTTGTGGAGGATGGTTTAGTATTTTTGAGGGCATTGGGTTTTTTAGGCTGAGTGTTTATGATTTTTTGGGGATAAGGGTTCAGGGTTTGTTGGGGACGGGGTTTTGGGTAATTTGGGTCTAGGTGTTTAAGGTATATTGGGTCTTATGGATTCGGGTATTTTGGGGTTAATAGTTTAGGGTTTATTGGGGTGAGGGGGTAGGGTAATATGGGTCTGAGGGTTTTGGATTTTTGGGGGCTAAGGGTTTAGGTTTTTTGGGGCTGTGGGTTTAGGGATTTTTAGGGACGGGGGTTGATGTATTTTTGGGGCTGAGGATTGAGGGTTTTTAGGATAAGTCTTGTGGTTTTCTTTTGGGATAAGTTTTGAGGGTCTTGGTGGCATAGGGTTTAGGGTTTTTTGAGGATGAGGGTTGAGGGTTTAATTGTGGCTATGGGATGGGGGTTTTGGTCTAAGTGTAGAGGGATTATTGTGACATGGGGTGGGGTTTTATAGGGATTTTGGTATATAGTTAATAGGGTATTAGTTTCTATAGTTTTTTGGTGATGAGGGTTAAGGATTGTTTGGGGTTGAGGGATTATTAGTGTTGAGGGTTGTGGGTTTTTTGGGGGATGAGTGATGAGGGTTTTTTGTGGCCGAAGTTTCAGTGCTTTTTTGGGTTGAGGGTTGTCGGTTTTTTAATGGTTGAGGATTGAGGTGCATTTAAGGATAAGGGTTGAGGGTTTTCAGGTATGATCATGAAGGGTTTTTTGGTATGAGGTTTGAGGGTTTTTTATAGTTAAGAGTTGAGTGTTTTTTGGGGATGAGTGTTTTTGGTTTTTTCAAGGATTAGGGTTGAGTGTTTTTTGGGGAAGAGTGTTTAGGATTTTTTTGGGCTAAATGGTTCCAATTTTTTGGGTCAAAGGGTTTTTTTGGGGGGATGAGGGTTTATTGTTTTTTTATCCAAGGTTTAGGGGGTTTTTTATTTATGGTTTATGGTTTTTTGTGGATGATTTTAGATGAGTTTTTTGGGGTAGAGGGTTGATATTTTTTAGGGGTTAAGGGTTTAGTGTATTTTGGAACTGAGGTTTGAGGTTTTTTTTGGAGGAGATTGTTTATTTTTTATTGGGTATGTGAGTTTAGGTTTGTTTGGTTATAAAATTTTAGTATTTTTGGGAATGAGATTTTTATGTTTTTTTTTGGTAAAAAAAGGATTTGGGTTTTTTGGAATGATGGATTGAGGTTTTTTGAGTTTGAGTGTTTATTGTTTTTTGGAGCTTAGGTTTGAAAGATTTGGGGATGACAGTTGAGGGTTTTTTGGGGTGGATGGTTGAGGGGTTTTTTGGTGGATGGTTGAAGGCGTTTTCGGGGTAAGGTTTTATGATTTTTTTAAGATTATGGATGAGGGTTTTTTGGATGAAGTTTGAAGGTATTTTTTGGTTTATTGTTTGAGGATTTTTTTGGGGGGCTAAGGTATGAGTATTTTTTGGGTTGAGGGTTGAGGGTTTTCTGAGGATGAGGGTTGATGTTTTTTTTGGGATTCAGGGTTGACTGCTTTTGGGGATAAGTGTTTTGGTTTTTTAGAGGTTGATAATTGAGGGTTTTGTGGTTGAGTGATAAGGCTTTTTTAGGATAAGGGTTGAAGGTTTTTTGGGGGCTGAGGATTGAGGGATTTATGGGGTTTATGGTTTAGGATTTTTTTTTGGCAAAGGGTTTAGGGTTTTATGGGCCACATGGTTTAGGGTATTTTGGGGCTGGGGTTTTCAGGAATTTTGGGGGTGAGGGTTAAGGTTTTCTTGCTATAGATGGTGTATGATATTTTGGGTATAAGTTTTTATAGTTTTTTTTGAGCTGAGGGTTAGTTTTTTTTATGGTGGAGTATTTAGGATTTTATTTGGATTGGTGATTATGATTTTTTGGAGCTCAGGTTTTAGTGTTTTTGGGGCTGACTGTTTAGGTTTTTGGAGATGAGGGTTTCGGATTTTTTTGTTGCTAAGGGTTTACGGTTTTTTGGGGCTAATATTTTATGTTTATTGACCTTAGGGTTTAGTGCTTCTTGGGATGAGGGTTTAGGAATTTTTAGGTGATTAGAGTTTTTTATTTTTAGCCCGGAGGGTTTACATATTTTTAAGTCTCATAGTTTTGTAGTTTTGGCTTGGGATTTTATGGTTTTGTGGGGATCTAGGATTAGTGTTTTGGGGATAAGGGTTTAAGGGTTTTTTGGGATGACGTCTTATGGTTATTTCAGTTTTATTGTTAATCATTTTTTAGGGTTGAATGTTTAATGTTTTTTGGGACTAAAGATTGAGGGTTTTTTGGGCTGATGGTAGGGGGTTTTTTGGGGATGAGGGTTCAGAGTTTTTGGGGCTGAGGGTTGAGGTTTTTTGGGTCTCTGGGTTGTGGTGTTTTGGGGGATGAGGGTTGATAATCTTTTGTGGATGGTTTTTATATATTTTTGGTGATTAGGATTGAGAGGCTTTTGGGGATGTGAATTTAGGATTTTTTTGGGGGATGGGTATTGAGAAATTAAAGTTTTGAGGCTCATGGTTTATCATTTTTCATATATGGGTTTTTAAGGTTTTTTAGGGCTGAGAATTCTGGGTTTTTTGGGGATTGGGTTTAGGATTTTTCAGGGCTAAGTGTTTAATGTTTTTTTTATGAGGTTTACTTTTTTGGGATTAGGGTATAGGGTTTTTTGGGGCTGAGTGTGTTGTTTTTTATGGGATGTTATTTTATCATTTTTTTGAGATGGGGGTTTACTATTTTTGGGGGTAAGGGTTTATTGTTTTCTTGGGTATGATGGTTAAGGTATTTTTTGTATGTCAGTATAGAATTTTTTGGTTATGACAGTTTTAAGGGTTTTCTAGTCTGATGGTTTAGGTTTTCTTATGTAGTGGCTTTATTATTTTTTTAGGGATGAGGGTTTAGGGATTATTGGGAATGAATGTTTAGGGATTTTTTATCCGAGCTTAGGGTTTTTTGGGCTGAGGGTTTAGATTTTGTGTGGGATGGGGGTTTATGTGTTTTTTTGGGTTGGGGGTTTTTTTTGGGAATGGGGTTTTAGGGATTTATGGGGAGAGAATGTAGGGTTTTTTTGGATGAAGGTTTACTAGTTTTTTGGTGGTGAGGTTTATGGGTTTTTTATGGCTAAGGGTTGGGATTTTTTTGCAGGTGAGGGTTTGAAATATTTTATGGTTGAGTTTTTTCTGTTATTTTGGGGTGAGGGTTTGTGGTTTTGTTAGGCTAAGGGTTTGGGGTTTTTATGGGTGCCAATTATTTTTTTTTCTTCGGTCAGTGGGTTTAGGTTTTTCTGGGGTTGTGGGTTTAGTTTTTATTGGGGCATAAGGTTTTGTTATTTTTGGTAGAGGGTATGGTTTTTTTCCGAGGTTATATGTTTTTTGGGGGGATGATGGTTTAGTGGTTTTTTGGGGCCTAGGGTTTATGGTTTATTAAAATTGACATTTTAGGGATTTTTCGCGGTGAGGGTTTGGAAGTATTTTGGATGATGGTGTATATTTTTTGGGCCATGTGTTTCAGGATATTTGGGATAGCGGATTTGTTTTTTTAACTCTAGGGGTATAGTTTGGGTGGGTTATGGTTTAGGATTTTTTGGAGAAGAGGGTTTTGAATATTTTGGGTCGGAAGGATTATAAATTGTTGGGTTTGAGGGTTTGGGGTTTTTTTGGGGCCAAGGGTTTAGGGTTTTTTTGGGACTAAGGGTTCATGGTTTTTTATGGCTAAGGGTTTAAAATATTTTTGGGGAGAGAGTTGGGTATTTTTTTATGGATGACTTAATGGGGTTTATTGGGGTTGATGATATATATATTTTGTTGGTTTAGGTTTTGGGGTTTTTTTAGATGATGGTTTAGGATTTTTTGGGGCTGGGGTTTGTGTTTTCTGGGATGAATACTTAGATTTTTCTGAAAAAATGTTTATAGTTTTTTGGTGGTGATGGACCCAGGTCATGTTTGGGGATGATGTTTTAGGGTTTAGGTTTTATTATCCAGATTTTTTTTGTTTTTTTAGGGAAATGGATTGAGGTTTTATCTTTTTGAATGTCAGTTTAGGGTTTTTAATGTTTTGGGTTAATGGTTATTTGGGGCTGAGGGTTTATGATTTTTTTGGAAGTGGGTTTAGGGTTTTTTGGAAAGTGGGTTTAAGGTTTTTTGGTGTTGAGGGTTTATGGTTTTTTAGGGATGAGGGTTTATGTTTTTTTTTGTGTGCTGAGGGTCTAGTGTTTCATAGGGATGAGTGTTTAGGGTTCTTTAGGGATTATGGTTTGGGTTTTTTTGGGGTGGGGATGAGGGTTTTGGGATTTTCGGGGATGTGTTTTTGTAGTTTTTTGGATAATGTTTAGTGTGTTTTGGGGCATAGGAGTTACAATATTTTTGGAATGAGGGATTGGGAAATTTTTGGTATATGGTTTTATGGTTTTTCGAGGTTGAGGGTTTTGGGTTTTTTTGGGTCAGGGGGATTGGGGTTTGGGGGGCAGAGGGTGTGGGTTTTTCTATGGTTTCTGGTATAAAATTTTTTAGGACTGAGAGTTTGGGGTTTTATTTTGTGTGAGGGTTATATGTTTTTTTGGGATGAGGATTTATTGTTTCTTAGGCCTCAGTGTTAGGTTTTTTTGGGGATGTCGGTATATTTATTTTGGAAAATTTATTTTAGGGTTTTTTTGGGACGATGTTTTATTGTTTTTGGGGTCTGGGATTTGATAGTATTTTGTAGATGAGTGTTTAGGGTTTTTTGGGACTGTGTGTTTTTGGTTTTTTGGGATAAAGTTATAGGCTTTTTGGGGACGATAGATTATGGTTTTTTTGGGATGTTGGTTTAGGGTTTTTTGGGGATAATGGTTTTGGGTTATTTTGGACTAGGGGAATATGGTTTTTTGGGTGTAAGGGTTTAGTATTTTTTATGGGTTGAGATTTTCATATATTTTTTTGGATAAGGTATTAGTGTTTTCGGGGGATAAAGGTTTATGTATTTTTGGGGATAAGGGATTAGGTTTTTTTCGTAGATGTGGATTTTCATAATTTTTTATAGTGTTTTAGTGGGTTTTGACTGATATTTTATGGTTTTTAGGGCTGGTTGTTTTTTTTCAGGTCATTGGTTTTGGGTTTTTTGGAGTAGAGGGTTTATGGTTTTTATGTATGGTTGTTTATGGATTGGGGGGATTAGGGATTATGGGTTTTTTAGTGTTTGATATTTTTTGCGTTTTAGGGATTTATTTTTGGGGGGGGATAAGGTTTTTAGTTTTTGGGGGCCTAAGGGTTTGGTGTTGTTTTGGGATCAATGTCTATGAGTTTTTTAGCAACCTTGGCCTTTGGGTTTTTTGGGATTGTGGGTCTATTTTTTTTGGGACTTATAGTTTATGGGTTTCAATGGTTTAGGTTCTCTTTTTTTCTAGTATGAGAGTTTATGTTTATTTTTGGATGAGGGTTTATGGGTTTTTATGACTAAGGGTATTGTGATTTTTTAGGGTTGAGGTTATTTTGGGGCTAAGGGTTTAGGGTTTTTTCGGATGAGGGTTCATGGTTTTTTTAAGGATGAGGGTATAGAAATTTTTGGGGGTGAGGGTTTAGGGTTTTTCAGGGTTGTTGGCGTAGGGTCTTTGGGGGCCAAGGATTTATGGTTTCTTGGGTATTAGTGTTTAGGGTTATTGTGGTTGAGGGATTAGGGTTTTTTAGGGCTGAGTGTTTGGGGTTTTTTGGGGAGTATGGTCTTGATGTATTTGGGGATGAGGGTTTAGGGTGTTTTGTGGCTGAGTTTTATTATATTGGGAGCTATGGGTTTGGGGGATTTTTTACTATGGATTTTGTGATTTTTATTGACGAGGGTTTAAAGTTTTTTAGGGATATGGGTGCGTGATTTTTTGTTGCTTGAGTTTTGAGTTTTTGGGGATTTGTATTAATTGTTTTTTAGGATGGTAATTGATTCTTTTGGGATAAGGGATTTTGGTTTTGGGAGATTGGTGTTGAGGTTTTTGTTAGGGTTTGGGGTTTTATTTTATTTTTTGTATTGAGTGTATGCGAATTTTTATGTCTTAGGGGTGAGGGATTTTTTGGATATTTGGGTTTAGGGTTTTTCAATATGTGGATTTGTATTTTTTGGATTAGAGGGTTTTGGGTTTTTAGGTTTTTTGGGTTTTGCTTAAATTTTAGTCTGAGGGGTTAGTGGTTTTGGAGATGAGGGTTTTGAGCTTCATGGGGTTGAGTGTTTAGGTTTTCAGGGTTGATTTTTCAAGGATTTTTGTAGATGATGATTTGTGGTTTTTTTAGGATGAGGGTTTTTAGTTTTTGGGGGAATATGGTTTATGGTTTATTGTGGATGAGAGTTTAGGGGTTTTTTAGAAAAGGGTTTAAATATTCCAATCGTGAGGGTTTAGGGTTTCTTGTGGCAGTAGGTTTAGAACATGTTGGGGCTAAGGGTTTTGGGTTTTGGGGGATGAGGGTTTAGGTTTTTTTGGGGGATGGATGTTTAGGATTTTTTGGGATGAGTGTTTTGTGTTTTTTTTTTTGAGAATAGGGGTTTTGGTTTTTTGGGGGAGAAGTGGGTTTAGAGTTTTCTATGAATGAGGCTTCAGGAATTTTGGTTGGAGGGTATAGGGTATTTTGGGTTGAGGTTTTATGGGTTTTTCAAGCTGAGGGTTTACTATTATATGGGGGGCCAAGGTTTTGGGTTCTTTTGGGCTGATGGATTGGGGTTTTTTGGGGCCACTATTTTATTGAATTATTGTTATGAGGGTTTTATGTTTTTTCTAGTTGGGATTTTATTTTTTTTTGGATTATGGATTAGTTGTTTTTGGGTATGAGGGTTTATGGGATTTTTGGAAAAGAGTTTTGGGGTTTTTTGGGGCTAATGGTTTAGTTATTTTCGGGGCTGAGGGATTAACATTTGTTAGGGGGTGAGGGTTTATGTTTTCTTAGGGATGAGTGTTTAGAGTGTTTTGGGTGAAATGTATTTAGTGATTTTTTGGCCTAAGGGTTAATATTTTTTTGGCCCTAGGGGTTTATATTTTTTTCTTGATGAGGGTTTAGGGTTTCTAGGGATAAAGGTTTAGGGTTTATTGGGTTTAGGGTTTAGGGTCTTTTAGGGGTGTGGGTTTATGGGTTTTTTTGACAAATATTTATGTTTTTTTAGGGATGAGGGTTTAGTGTTTTTTGGGTATTAGGTTTTGGGTATTTTGGGTATGAGAGTTTTGGTTTTTTTTGGGATGAGGGATAAGGATTTTTTTATGAGTTTTAGAGTTTTTATTGAGTGGGTTTGGGGGGGTTTAGTACCAAGGGTTCATGTTTTTTTGGATTTAGGGTTTTTGGTTTTTTTTTGAATGAGGATATCAGGGTTTTTTCGGTTCAGGGTCTAGGGTTGTTTGGGGATGAAGTTTTGAAATTTTTTGGTGTTTATAGTTTCAAAAAAAATCCGGGCTGTGGGTTTCGGGTTTTTTGCAGATGTGTGTTAAGAGAATATTGGTAATGAGGGTTTAAGGTTTTTTAGATGATGGTATAGTTGTTTTTTGGTATAGGATTTGGGGTTTTTTGGGGTTGATGGTGGGGTTGAGGGTTTGGAATTTTTTTGGGATGATGGTTTTGTCTTTCGGTGATGAAGGTTTTGGATTTTTCAGGCTTACGGTTTTGAGTATTTGTGTATTAGGGTTTATAGTTTTTTTGGGTTCAAGGTATATGATTTTTGGGACTGTGGTTTAAGGAAATTTTGGGGTTTATTTATTTAATGTTTTATGTTTATTTATGGACTAAGGGTTTTGAATTTTTGGGACTGGGGGTTTAGGGGTTATTTCGGGTGGAGGAATTTGTTTTTTTAATAAGCATTTGTTGTTTTTTGTGGATGATATTTTAGTGGTTTTGGGGGATGAAGGTTTAGGGTTTTTTTGGATAAGAGCTTGTATGATATTTTTAGGATGAGAGTTTATTTTTTATTATATATAAGGCTTTTAAATTTTTTGGGGATAAGGGTTTGGGGTTTTTTGGGAAAGGGTATAGGGTTTTTTAGGGATGTGGGTCAGTGGATTTTATTAGTAGTGGGTGTAAATTTTTCAAGTATGGTAATTTAAGGATTTTTGGGGTTGGGTGTTTAATATTTTCTGGGATGAGGGTCTAGGTTTTTTTGGTTCTCAGGGTTTAGGTTTTTTATGGTTGAGGATTTAGGGTTTTTTGGGGAAGAGGATTTAGGGTTTTTGGGGAATAGAGTTTATGGTTTTTGAGGGTAGAATGTATATTGTTTTTTGGGGTGATGGTTTTTGGTTTTTGGTTCTATGTGTTTTGGGATTTTTGGGGCTAGGGGTTTTGGGTTTTTTTTAGGATGAGGTTTCGGGTTTTCTTGGGTTCAGTGTATAGTGTTTTTTAGGGTTGACAGTTTTCGTTTTTTTGGGAATGAGGGTTTTTGGGAATAGTTTTTAAGGATTTAGGAATGATGGTTTAGGGTTATTCGGGGATGAGGAATTGGGCACTTTTGGGGATGAGGGTTTAATGTTTTTTTGGCGGAGGGTGTGGGGTTTTTGTGACTAGGTTTTTGGGATTATTGGGGATAATGGTTTAGATTTCTAGGGGCTAAAAAATTATAGATTTTTGGGAATAAAGATTTGATATTTTTGGGGGATGATGGTTTAGTATCTTTTTGGGGTTGGTAGTTTATGGACTTTTAGGTTAACGGTTTCTGTTTTTTGGCATAGAGAGTTTAGGTATTTTTTTAGGGTGTGGTTTTTTTGTTTTTTAGGGAAGAAGGTTTTAATTTTTGGGGGCATGAGGGTTTCTGGGTTTTGGGAATATGGGTTAGGGGTGTTGGGGGATACATGTTTAGGGTTCTTTAATGCTAAATTTTTCAGAATTTTTGGGGTTGAGGGTCTGGGGTTATTTGAGGCTTAGTATTCAGGGATTTAGTAGAGGTGGGTTTAGGGTTTGTGGGGGTTGGGTGATTGATTTTATTAGGGTCATAGGGTTTATAATTTTTTGGGGAAGAGGGATAGGGTTTTTTTTGGAAATGATGGTTTAGTGTTTTGATTGATGCGTTTTTTGGGTTTTTTGTGTGGGATTGTGGTTTTTTAGGTTTAGGGTTTAGGTTTTTTGGGGATGATGGATTAGGGTTTTATGGGAATGATTCTTTAGTTTTTTTGGGGATTCGGTTTTATGATTTTTTCAGATAGAGTGTTTAGCGTTTTTTTGGGATGTGAGTTTTGGAATTTGTGGACTAAGGATTTAGGGTTTTCTGGGTCAAGGGTTTTGGGTTTTGGGGGGATAAGGATTTAGGGTTTTTGGTGATGAGGGTATAGAGTTTTTTGGGTCTGATGGATTAGGGGTTTTTGGAGAAAGGATTTAATATTTTTATGGACTTATCTTTTAGGGTTATTTGGAGCTAAAGGTTTATGGTTTTTTCAGCTGAGGGTTTAGGGATCTTTGTAGCCAACGGTATAGGGTTTTTGAGTCAAGGGATTAGGGTTTTTATGGCATAAGGTATGGAGATTTTTGTGGGTTTATGGGTTGTTGTTTTTTTGGGATAGGGTTTATTTTGGGTGGGGGATGAAGCTTTTGGGTTTTTTTGGATGAGGTTTTATGGTTTTTATGGTTGGATGGTTCAGGTTTTTTTGGTTTCTATGGGTTTACGGTATTTTTGAGATGATGTTTTAGGTTTTTAATGTGTGAGGGATTATGGTTTTTTGGGGTTGAGGGTTGAGGGTTTTTTGGGGGTGAGGGTCTGGGGGATGTGGGGGATGTGGGTTTATGGTTTTTAGGGCTAAGGGTATAAGGTATTTTTGTGCTAAGGAATATGGTATTTTGTGGATCAGGGATTAGAGTTTTTTATGGTAGAGGGTTTACAGTTTCTTGGGGATTGGGTTTTAGGGTTTTATTGGGATGAGTTTTTATAGATTTTTGGTATTTGGTGTTTAGGGTATTTTTTGGGATTAGAGATTTGGGTTTTTTAGTGATGATGGTTTAAGGTTTTTTGGGGATATAGGTTTAGAATTTTTCAGGGTTGATGGTTTTGGGTTGTTAATGGATGAGGGTTTATGGTTTCTTATGGATGAGGTTTTGTGTTTTTAGTGGTATAGGGTTTAGTATTTTTTATTGGGATGAGTGTTTTTGGTTTTTGGGGGCAATGGTTCTAGAGTTTTTTGGGGGATATGCTTTATGGTTTTTCATGGTTGGCCATTTAGGGTTTTTTGGGTTAATGGATTAAAGTTTTTTGGGGATGGGGGTTTAGGGGATCATGGGGATGAGGTTTTAGGGTTTTTGTGATGAGGGATTATGGTATTTATAGGGATAAGTTTTTAATGTTTTTTGGGATATAGGTTTAGTGTTTCCTAGTATTAAGGGTTTAGGGTTATTTGTTGATGTGGGTTTATGGTTATTTGGGTTGAGGTTTCTGTATTTTTTTAGTTGAGGGTTTTGGGTTTTGGGTGGTTTACGAATTATGGTTTTTTTGGATGATGGAATAGGGTTTTTTGTGGCATAGGGATTAGGGTTTTATGGGGCTCATGGTTTCTGTTTTTTGGGTTGAGAGTTGAGGTGTTTTTAGTGATGAGTGTTTTGGGTTTTTTGGTACTATGGGATTGGGGTTTTTTTGGGTTTTGGGATTACGGTTTTTTGGAGATGAAGATTTTTTTTTGGGATAAGGGTATAGGAATTTTATGGGATGGGGGTTTAGGGTTTTTGGGTTCTGAGGGATTATGGTTTTTTGGGGATAAGGGTTTAGGGTTTTTTGGGGATGAGTGTTTATTTTTTGGGGGGATGAGAGTTTAGGGTTTTTTGGGGATTAATTTTTAGATTTTTAGGGGATAAAGATTTAGTGTTTTTTTGGGATGAGGGTTTAGGTTTTTGGGATAACGTTTTAAGGTTTTTTAGGTCTATAACATAGTGTTTTTAGGGGATGATTGTTTTGGGTTTATTGGGGATTGGTGTTTATGTTTTTAGGGAGTTTAGGATTTAGGGTTTTTTAGGATGAGGGATTTGGGTTTTTTATGGGAAGGTGGTTTATTTTTTTTAGTGTTATGGGGTTTGTGTTTTTTTGGGGGCCAAGGTTTTAGGGTTTTTTGGTGATGAGTTTTTCTTGGTTTTTTTGGTACAAATGTTTAAGATTTTTTGGCTTAGGGGTTAGGGTTTTTTGCGGCTGATGGTATAGTGTTTTTGGGGATATGGTTTTGGGGGTTTATGGGAATGTTGGTATGATATTTTTTATGGATGAGTGTTTAGTGTTTTTTGGGGATGAGTGTTTACGGGTTTTGGGTATTAGGGTTTTTGGTTTCTTGGGAGAAAGGATTTATGATTTTATGTGATCAGGGTTTAGGGTTTTGGGGGTGTGAGGGGTTAGGGTTTGTGGGGCCAAGGTAATGGGGTATATTAGTACTGAGTGTTTTGGGGTTTTTTGAGGAATTGGGTTTAGAAGTTTTTGTAATAGGTTTTAGGGTTTTTTAGGGGTGAGGGTTTTGGTATTTTTTTTGGATATAGGCATTGGGTTTTTGGGGTTGAGGGTTTATCGATTTTTGGGGATGAGGGCTTATGGTTTTCTGGGGCTGAGTGTTTTTGGGATTTGGGTGATGAGGACTTGGGTATTTATGGAGGTGAGGATTTAGTGTTTTGGGGATGATGGATTTTGGTTTTTTGGGTTGCGAGTCTAGGGGGTTTTAGTTGTTAGGGTTTAGGGTTTTTTGGTGTTGAGGGTTTAGTGTTTTTTTTGGGATGAGTGTTTAGGGATTTTTGGGCATGAGATTCTATGGTTTTTTGGGGATGAGGGTTTTCGGTTTTTTGGGTATCAGGTTTATGGAATTTTTGGGGGATGAGTGTTTAGTGTTCTTGTGGGTGAGGGTTTAGGATTTTTTGGGGTGCGAGATTAGGTTTTTTTGGGCTGAAATTTTATTGTTTTTTGGGATCGTGGGTTTAGGATTTTTTTGGTCTATGGGTTTAGGTTTTTTGGGGGATGTCTTTTTAGGGTTTATCATGGTTTTGGGTTCATGGTTTTTTTAGGGATGATGGTACATGTTTTTCTAGGGTAAACTATTTACGATTTTTGGGGATGAGGTTTTATTGTTTTTATGAGATATTGTTTGAAGGGTTTTTTCGATAAAGGGTTTAGGGTTTTTTGGGAATGATAATTTTGGATTTATTTGGGGTGTGAAGGAATAGGGTTTTTAAGGGATAAGGGTCTTTTATTTTTTGGGGTTGAGGATATAGTGGTTTTGGGGGTTGGGAATCTAGTGTTTTTTTATGTTGATGGTTTTGGGTTTTTTAGGCTTAGGGTTTTGGGTTTGTGGTGGGTGGGGATTTAGGGTAATTTTGGTGAAGGGTGTTTAGAGAATTTTAGGATTGTGTTTTTAGGGGTTTCTAGGGATTAGGGTTCAGGTTTTCTTAGGGAAGAAGTTTTAGGGGTTTTGGGGTGATGGTTTTTGAGTTTTTTTGGATGTGTGTTTAGTGGTTTATTGGAATAAGTATTCAGGGTGGAGTTTGGGGAATCAAATATATGGGTTTTATTGGATGAGGGTATAGCTTGTTTCGGGTATGGGGGTTTATGGATATTTGGGTATGAATGTTTTTGGTTTCTTAGGGTTATGATTTTGGGGTTTTGTGACAGAGGGTTTAGTGTTTTTTGGAGCTGAGGATTTTGGGAATTTTAGGGAAAAGGGTTTAGTGATTTTGGGGTATGAGGGTTTACGGTTTTTTGGAGATTATGTTTTAATATTTTTTTGGGTTAGTGAGTTAATTAATTTTTGGGTTGGAATTAATGGTTTTTTGGGGCTGAACGTTTAGGGTTTTTTGGGATGAGATTTTTTGGTTTTACTGGGTTGAGGGCTTAGGTTTTTGGGGGATGAGTGGTCGGGTATTTTTTTGTGCAATGGTTTTAGTTTTTTTTTGGGTTGTGGTATTAGGGTTTTCTTATGTTTAGGGTTGAGGGTTTTTTGGACTAAGGGTTTATGATATCATAGGGATAAGTGTTTAGGTTTTTTGAAGGCTGAGGGATTAGGGTTTTTTCAGATTGAGGGTTTATGGTTTTTTAGTGCTGAGAGTTGATGGTTTTTATGTCTTGAGGGTTTAGGGTTTTAGTGTGGTGATGGTTTATATTTTTTGGGGGCTAAGATTTTAGTGTTTTTTTGGGATGAGGGTTTAGGATTTTCTATGGCTGAGGGATTAGTATTTTGGGTGGAGGGGGGTTAAGGGAATATATTATTTTAGGAATGAGGTTTTTGGGTTTTTTGGGGATGAGGTTTTTGAGTTTTCTGGGATGAGGTTTTAGGTTATTTTTAGGAATAGGGACTAGGGTTTTTTGGGTATGAGGGGTTATGGTGTATTTGGAATGATAGTTTAGGCATTTTAGGGTTTATTGTATAGGGTTTGTTTAGGCAGAGGGTTTAGGGTTTTTTTTTGGATTTGGGTTTACATGTTTTTTTGGTTCGGTGTTTATGGTTTTTTGGGGATGAGGGTTTAGGTTTATTGGGGATGAGGGTTTAGGGTTTTTGGGGAATATGGTTTAGGGGTTTTGGGGCAAAAGGTTTAGGGTTTTGTATAGTTGTGGGTATAGATATTTTGGTACTAGGGTTTTAGGGGTGTTTGGGGATTAATGTTTATTATTTTTTGGGGATGAGAGTTTAGGGTTTTTGTTAAAGTATTATTTAGGGGTTTTAGGTAAGATTTATTCGGTTTCTTAGGGTGGAGGTTTTAGGGTTTAAGGATTTATGGATTATGATTTGGGGGGGGGCTAAGGAAATAGGGGTTTTGGGGATAAGCGATTTGGGTTCATTTGGATGGAGGCTTTTGGGGGTTCTATGTATGAGGTTTTGGGGGGTTTTTTGGATTAGGGGTTAGGGTTTTCTAGGGATTAAGGTTGTGGGTTTTATTAGGCTATGGGTTTAGGGTTTTTTCTTTTTTAGGGTTTAGGGTTTTTTGTGGCAGAGGGATTGTTGTTTTTTGAGAGCTGAGATTTTATGGGTTTTGGGCTGAGGGTTTTTGGTTTTGAAGTTGAGATTTTTTTGGGTATAGTTTATATGTATTTTTAGTGATAAGTGTTTGGGGTTTTTAGGGTTGTTGTTCTATTATTTTTATGTTTGAGGGTTTTCGGTTATTTTGGAATGGTAGTATAGGGTTTTTTGGGGTAGGTGGTCTAATTTTTTTATGGATGAGGGTTTAGGCTTTTTTGGGACTTATGATTTAGGGATGGGTGGGTCTAAGGGTTTAGTGTTTTTTAGGGATGAGGATTTTGGGTTTTTTTGTGGCTACAGGTTTAGGCTTATTTAGGTGTTCTGGGTTTATGGTTATTTGGGGAGGTGGGTTTAGGGTTTCTTAGGGATGAGGGTTTAGGGTATTTTAGGGATGGGTGTTTATGGTATTTAATAGATAAGGTTTTTGATGTTTTTGGGACTGAGGGATTAGCAATTTTTTGGGGATGAGGGTTAGAATTTCTTTTGGGAGAGGGTTTAGGGTATTTTTGGGGATTAGGGTTGAGGGTTTGGGGTTGTTTGGGTCATAGGGTTTATGATTTTTTGGGGCTGATGGTATAGGGTTTTTTTGGTCTGAGGGTTTACTGTTATTTGGGATTATGGTATAATTGTTTTAGTCACTGAAAATCAATGGGTATTTTGGGTTTGGGGTTTTGGTGTTTTGGGGGATTAGTGTTTAATGTTTTTTGGGAGAACTATATAGGTGTTTTGGAAGAATATTTAGAGGATTTTAGGGATGAAGGTTTAAGTTTGTTTTGGGCATGCGGTTTAAGGTTTCTTAGGAAAGAGGGTTTAGGGTTTGGGGGGTGAATGTTTGGGGGTTTTGGGGGTAAATGGTTTATGGTTTTTTGGGGATATCTATTTAGGGGTTTTGTGGGAATAATGTTTCTAGGTAGTGGGGATATGTGTTATGGTTTTTTGGGGGGTGGAGATTTATGGTTTGTTGAGGCTGGAAGATTATGGTTTCTTGGTGCTTATGGCTTAGGGAATTTTAGGGATGTTGGTTTATGGGTTTCTTAAGACCCATGGTTTTGGGGTTTTTTTGGATGAGGGTTTAGGTTTTTTGGGGGATTAGGGTCTAGTGTTTTTTTTAGGGATGGGTGTTTAGTGTTTTTTGGTGTTGTGGGTTTAAGTTTGTTTGGAGATAAGGGTTTAGGGGATTTTTGAATTTTGGGTTTAGGGGTTTTTGGGATGAGGGTTTATGGTTTATTAGGGATGAGGTTTTATGTATTTTGTGGCATAATGGATTAGGGTTTTTGGGGGATGAATTTTATTTGGTTTTGCAGGATAAGGTTTTAGGTTTTTTTAGTGATGGGGGTTTAGGGATTATTTGTTGATGATGGTTTATTATTTTTTGGGAATGAGGGTTTACAGTTTTTTGGGACCATGGGATTAGGTATTTTTCTAAGGATGAGGGTTTTGAGTTTTTTGGGATGTGGTTTAGGTTTTTTGGGGCTGAGGGTTTCATGATATTTGTGTATGATGGCTTTGAGTTTTTTTGGTTGAGGGTTCAGGGTTTTTGGGATTTATGGTTTAAGGGTTTTGGGGGCTGAGAGTTTAGTGTTTCTTGTGTCCGGTATTTTATGGATTTTTTGTTTTTGGTTTTAGGATTTATTGGTACTGAGTGCTTAGGATATTTCAGGGCTTGGTGTTTAGGGGTTTGTGAGGGTGATAGTTTTGAGTTTTCTATGTATGAGGGCTTTGGGTTTTTTGGGGTGGAGGGATTACGGTTTTGTGGATGAGTGTTTGTGGTTTATTGTTTCTTAGGGTTTGGTGTTTTTATGGGACTAGGAGATTAATGTTTTTTGGATGGGGGTTTTGTGTTTTTTATTATAAGGGTTTCAAGGATTTTAGGGATGAGGGTTTTGGGTTTTTTGGGATGAGAGTTTAGGGTCTTTTGGGATATGGATTTTCGGTTTTTGGGGTAAGATGGTTGAGGGTTCAATAGGGATGATGGATTAGGGTATTATATGGTGGATTGTAAAGAGTTTTGGGGCCTAGGTTTTAGTTTTTTTGGTGATAAGGGTTGAAGGTTTTATTGGAATTATATCTTAGGGTCATTTAGAGCTATGTTTTTTGGGTTTTTAGGGATGAGGATTTAGGGTTTTGGGGGGTTATAAAATTAGGTTTTTATTGGGGATAAGTAATGATGGTTTGTTTGGGATGAGGATTGATGTTATTTGGGGATATGGGTTTAGATTTTTTTGGTATTGATGGTTGAGGGTTTTCTGGGCAATGTGTTTAGGTTTTTTTGAGGCACAAGGTTTATGGTATTTCGGGGTTGAGGGTTGAGGGTTTTTTGGACAATGGATTAATGGTTTTTTTAGGTTGAGGGTTGAGGAATTTATGGGGAATAGGGTATAAGGTTTTTGAGAATGGGGATTTATGGTTTTCTAGTGATAAGATTTCATGTTTTTTTAGGTTGAGGGCTTATGGGTTTTTGATGTAGATGTTTTAATGTTTTTTGGGGATGTGGTTTTTTCTGGGCTATGGGGGTTTTTTTGAAGTATAGATTTTAGGGGTTTTTTGGTCTGATGGATGAGGTTTTAATGGGTTAGGGGTTTAGAGTTTATTGAGGCTGATGGTTTTGGGGTTTTGGGGGCTATTGGATAAGGGTTTTTTGGGGATAAGGGATTTGGGTTTTTTGGGAGTAAGGGTTTAGGGTTTTCAAAGGGCTTATGGTTTATGGTTTTTTGGGGATGTGGGTTTAGGTTTTTTTGGGGTTACATTTCCTTAGGTTATGTTAGATGAGGGTTTAGTGTTATTTGATAATGATGTTTTAGGGGTTTTTATGACTAGGGGTTTAGGCTTTTTTGGACTGAGAGTTTATATTTTTTGCGACTCAGTGTTGATGGATTTTTTTGGGATGAGGGTTGTGGTTTTTTTGGGGCTAAAGGATGAGGTTTTTTTAGGATTAGGGTTAATGGATTCTTGAGGATGCGTATTTAGTGTTTTTTGGGTTCTGGGTTTAGGTTTTATAGATAAGAGGGTCAAGGGTTTTTAGGGCTAAGGGTTGAGGGTTTTTGGGGCTGAGTGTTCAAGGATTTTTGGGGATTAGGGTTTAGGGTTTTTGTGGATGAGGGTTTTGTGGTTTATGGGTTTAAAGGTTGAGGGTTTTTTGGGGAACAGTTTAGGGTTTATTGGGTTTGAGTGGTGAGGATTTATTGAGTGTGTGGTTATAGGGTTCTCTGGGGATAAGGGTTTAGGATTTTCGGAGGATGGGTTTTTAGTGTTTTTTTAGATCGAGGGATTATGGTTTATTTCTGGTTAAGTTCATAAAAGTATTTGGGACTGAGGGTTTAGGGTTTTTTTGTTTATGGTTTTAGTGTTATTTTGGGATATGGGTTGAGGATTTTTTGGTGGTTATGGTTTGGGTTTATTTGGGGATGAGGATTAGGTGTTTTTTCGGGCAGAGGGTTTAGGGTTTTTAGGTTTTATGGGATAAGGATTTTTATGGTTGAAGGATTTGGGTTTTGGGGGGATGAGGGTTTATGGTATTTTGGGGTGAATGTTTTATGTTTTTTGGGTCTTTGGGTTGATGTTTTTATTGGTATTAGGGTTTAGGGTTTTTGGTTTAATGGGATTAGGGTTTTTGGGGTGAAGGTTTATAGTTTCATGAGGCTAAGGGTTTAGGGTTTTGTAGGGAAAAACATTTATGATTTTGAGGGGTTTAGGGTTTAAGGTTTGTAGGGAGTAGGGTTTTCTATTTTTGGGCTAAGATTATATGTTTTCTGATGTTAATGAGTTGTGTTTCTTTGGGGTGAGGGTTTAGGGGTTTTTTGGGGAAGAGGTTTTAGGTTTATCGTGGAAAAGGGTTTAGGTTTTTTGGTGATATGGATTTTGGGATTATTAGGGTTGTGGGTTGATATATTTTTTTGGGAATATTTTTGGATTTTTGGGATATAGGATTAATGGTTTTTGGGATAAGGGTTGAGGGTTTTCTGAGGCTAAAGGATTATGGTTTTTACTGATGCAGGTTTAGGTTTTGTTGCGGTTAAGAGTTTAGGGTTTTTTGTGTATGAGTGTTAAGGGGTTTTTTGGGATAATGGTTTATTGTTTGTTAGGGCTAATCGATTAGGGTTTTTTTATCTCATCAATTATGGTTTTTGGGGTTGAGGGTTTCTGATTTTTGGTGACGACGACTTAGGTATTTTTAGGGCTAAGGGATTTTAGTTTTTTAGTTTTTGGGTTTAGGGTTTTTTTTGGTTGAGGGTTCAGAGTTTTTTGGAGTTGTGGGTTTAGGATTTTTTGAGGATGCGGTTTTATATTTTCTATAGTTGAGGTTTAAGGGTTTTTTGGTTCTGAGGGATTGTGGATTTTTGGGGTTTATGGTATATCATTTTTTGGGGATGAGGGTTTAGGGTTTTTGGGAATGATGGATTATAGTTTTTTGGGGGTGAGGGTTTGGGGGTTTTTTGAGGATGAGGGTTTTAGGCATTTTGGGGATGAGGCTATAGTGTGCGTTGGGGTAGTGGTTTGTGGTTTTTTGGGGATGTGGTTATAGGGTTTATTGTGGTTGACAGTTTAGTTTTTTTTTGTGACTGAGGGTTTATGGTTTTTTTGGATGGGAATTTTGGGATTTTCTTGGATGAGTTCATGGTTTTTCAGGGATAATGGTTGCGATGTATTTTCGGGATGAAGGTTAATAGTTTTTTGGGGATGAGTGTGGAATAATTTGGGGCATAGGGTTTATATTTTTTGAGGATAAGGTTTTATATATTTTGGGCCTTAGAATTTATATTTTTTGGGGATAAGTTTGTAATATTTTAGGGCTGGGGGTTTAAGGGTATTTATGATGGTTTAAGGTTTTCTGGGGATTAAGTTTAGGTTTTTTTATGCTGAGGGTTTAGAGTTTTTTGGTCCTACATGTTTAGGATTTTTTTGGTCAAAGAGTTTAGTGGTTTTTGGGATTGATGGTTTAAGGTTTTTTGGGGGAACATGGTTTATGGTTTTTTAGGGCTGTGGGGTTTGGTTTTTTTGGGTTTGAAGGCTTATTATTATTTTGTGATGACTATTTAGTATTTATTTGGGATAAGGTTTTAGTGTGTTTTTGGGATGGGGGTTTAGGTTTTTTAAGGATAAGGGATTTTCATTTTTTGGTACTATAGGTTTTTGGTTTTTTAGGGCTAAGGAATTATTGGTTATTTGGGCTGAGGGTTTAGTGGTTTTTGAGGATGTTGGTTTAGGTTTTTTGGGGGACAATGGTTTTCGGTTTTTTTGTGGATGAGGGTCTCATTAGTTTGGGTCTGAGGGTTTCATGTTATTTTGGGATGAGGATTTTGGGTTTTTTGGGTTGACTGATTATGATTTTTGGGGCTGATGGTTTCGGGATTTCTAAGGCTGAAAGTTTAGGGTTTGGGTCTAAGGATATTGGTTTTATGGCATTATGGTTTAGAGATCTTGGAGACAAGGTTTTATGGTTTTTTGGCACTTCAGTTTTAGGGATATTTGGTTCTTAAGGATTAGGATTTTTTGGACCTAAGGGTTTAGGGTTTTTTGAGGCTGAGGTTTTATGATTTTTTGGGGATGGAGGTTTAAGGTTTTCTATGGTTTTGGGTTTTGGTTTATATGGGGATGAGGGTTGATGGTATTTTGGGGATAATTTTTTATTATATCATGGAGATAATGGTTTATGGGTTTTTTGGGGGTTTAGGTTTTAGGGTAATTTGGGGATGAGGGTTTAGGGTTTTTTGAGGCAAAGTGTTGATGGTTTTTTTTGGTGCTGAGGGTTGAGGATTTTTTAGGGATGGCGCCTAATGGATTTCGGGGGTAGGGGATTGATGGGGTTTTGGGGGGATGGGTATTGTGGGTTTTTTGGGATAAGGGTTGACGATCTTTGGGGAAGAGGGTTTAGGGTTTTTTGAGGTTGAGGGTTGTGGATTTTGTTGGGTTTGAGGGATGAGGTATTTTTTGGCTAAGGGTTGAGGGTTCATTGGGACATAGTTTTTGGAGTATTTGGGGATATGGGGTTATGGTTTTTTAATGATTAGGGTTTCAGGTTTTTTTGGTTATGAGGGTTAAGTGTTTCTTGGGGTTGTGGGTCGAGGAATCTCAAGCCTAAGGGTTGTTGGTTTTTTGGGGATGACAGATGAGGGTATTTCTAGGACGAAGGTTTGTATTTTTTGGGTCTATGGGTCTTTTTTTTATTAGGGATGAGGGTTGAGGGTTTTTTAGGGATGATCATGGAGTGTTTTCTAAGCTGAGGGTTGAGGTATTTTTATGTATGAGGGTTTAGTGGTTTTTTTAAGATGAGGGTTTTTTTCGGATGAGGGTTGAGGGTTTTTTGGGGATGGAGGGTTTGGGTTTTTTGGGTATAAGTGTGAGACTTTTTTGGGGCTGAGGGTTTAGGTTTTTTTGGGGATGATGGTTTATTGTTTTTTCATGCCAATTATTGAGGGTTTTTGGGACTAATGTTTTATGGTTTTATGGGGATGATGTTTGATTGTTTTTTTGGGTTGAGGGATTTAGGGGGATAAGGGTTTAGTGTTTTGGGGGCTCAGGGCTGAGGGTTTTTTTGAGGTTATGGTTTAGTGTTTATTGTTGTTGTGAGTTTAAGTTAGTTTTGGTATGAGTGTTTAGGTTTTCTTGGATAAGGATTTTAGGTTTTTGGGGGATAATGGTTTTGGGTTTTTTTGTAATGATGGTTCAGGTTTTTTTGGGAAAGAGTGTTCATGGTAATTTTAGACTTAGGGTTGTGGTTTTTGGGGCTGAGGGTTGAGAGTTTTTAGAGGCTGAGGATTGAGAGTTTTTTATGGTTGGGGGTTGAGGCTGTTTTCCAGGCTATGGTTTGAGGGTTCTATTGGATGCTAGTCAAGGGTTTTTTGGGTAAGGTTTGAGGGAGTTTTTTGCTTGAGGTTTGAGTTTTTTGGGGGATGAGGGATGTGGATTTTTTTAGAGGATGAGGTTTGAGGTCTTTCTAGGGATGAGAGTTAAGGTTTTTTTGGGCCTAATGGCTGTGTGTATTTGGGGGTATTAGGGCTGATTTTTTTATTGGATGGGGGTTGAGTGTTTTGGGGTTTAGTGGTAAGGGTTTTTTAGGATAGTGGGTGAGGTTTTTTTAGGGTTGAGGACTGAATGTTTTTTGGGGCAGTGGTTTTAGGGTTTTTTATAGATGAGGTTTACAGTTTTCTGGGATGATGTTTTCGGTTTTCATAGTGTATAGGGTTGATGATATTTTGGTTCTAAGGGTTTAGGTATATTTTAGTACCGAGGGTTGGGGTTTTTTTGGATGATGGTTTAGGTTTTTTCGAAGATGAGTGATTATGATTTTTTAGCGATTAGGGATTGGTGTTTTTGGGGATGAGTTATTAGGTTTTGGAGTGTTTAAGCACTTGGGTTTTTTAATGAGGGTTTATGGTTTTTAATGGATCATGTTTTAAGAATTTTTTGGGTCTTAGGGTTTAGTGTTTCTAGGGTTGAGAGATTACCCTTTTGGGGGGATAAGGGTTTTAGATTTTTTGGCCTGAGGGATTAAAGATTTTTTGGGATTGAAGTTTAGGGTATTTTTTCATGTGGTTATTTGGTCTTTTGGTCTATGGGATTAGTTTTTTATGGATAATGGTTTTAGGGTTTTTTTGGGATGAGTGTTTAGGGATTTTTGGGTATGAGGGTTTAGGGTTTTTTAGGGTTAGGGGTTGAGGGTTTTTGGGGCTAAGGATTCAGGTTTTTTTCAAGATGAGGGTTGAGTATTCTTGGGGATAAGGGTTGAGGGTTTCTTGGGGCTGAGGGTTGAGTATTTTTGGGTCACTGGGTTTTGGGGTTTTTAGGGCTTAGTGTTCAGGGTTTTTTTGGGGCAGAGGATTTCTGGTTTTTTGGTGCTGAGGGTCATGATTTTTTATGGATGATCATTTAGTATTTTTAGTGTATTAGGGATGAGAAATTGGGGTTTTTAGTTTCATGGTTTATCATTTTTTAGCGATGGGGTTTTTATGGTTTTTTAGGGTTGAGTGTTTAGGGTTTTTTTGGGTTAAAGATTTTGGATTTTTCTAGGGTCAATGTTTAAGTTTTTTTGTGGATGAGGGTTTAAGGTTTTTTGGGACTATTGATTAGGTGTTTTTGGTCTGAGGGTATTTATTTTTCATGGGATGTGAATTTATCATTTTTTCAGAATGAGGGTTTATTATTTTTTGGGGCTGAGGTTTGAGGGTTTTTTTCATCTTGAGGATTAGGATTTTTTAGTATGTCTTTTAGGGTTATTTGGGGATGAGGATTTCTGGGTTTTTTATAAGGGTTTTCTATTTTTTGTGGTAGTGGTTTCGGTATTTTTTAGGGATGAGTGTTCAGGGATTGGTGGGGACAACACTTTATGATTTTTTGGGGATGTGGGTTTAGATTTTTTTGGACTGAGGTTTTAGATTTGGGGGAGGGAGATGGGGGTTTATGGTTTCTTCACGAATTTGGTTTTGGGTTTTTGAGGGATGAAGTTTTAGGGTTTTAGGGATATGAGGGTTTTTGGTTTCAGGGCTGAGGGTTGGGGGTTTTATAAGGTTAAGGAATTGACGTTTTTCAGGGTGGAGGGTTTTGTGTTGTTTCGGGATAAGGTTATATTGTTTTTTGGGGTAGAGGGATTAATGTTTTTTTTTTGGCGCTAATGATTTTGGGTTCTTTTGGGTCTATGTTTCTAGGTTATTATGGGGTTGTGGTTTTAGGTTCTATTGGTGATAAGGGTTTAGGGTTTATTTTTGGCATAGGGTTTGGGTTTTTTTGGCACAAGTGTATAGTGTTCTTTGGGGATGGTGGATTTGGGGTTTTTGGAACAAGGATTTAAAGTTTATTAGGGTCAATGGTTTAGCGATTTTCGAGGCCGAGGGTTTAGGATTTTTTTATGAGTAATTTTTTGGGTGAAGGGTTTAGATATTTTTGTGACATTGAGTTTTCTTTTTTAGGGATGGGGGTTTATGTTTTTTTGTGGGTGATAGTTTAGGGTATTTTGGGGAAGAGGTTTTGGGATATTTTGGGGTTGAAGGACAATAACTTTCTAGGGTTGAGGGTTTTCTGTTTTTTGGTGCTAGGGGTTCATGGTTTTTTGGTGATATGTGTTCACAGATTTATGGGGTGAGTGTTTAGATTATTTTGGAGAGAGGAGTTGGTTTTTTGGGGGTTGAGGATTTGGGTTTTATTAGAGATGATGGAATAGATTTTTTGGTGGTTGAGGTTTGGAGGATTTTGGGGGATAAATCATTAGGTTTTTTGGGGGGCTGAGGGTTTTAGGTCATTTAGGGTTCTAGGTTTAGGATTTTCTTGTATAGGGTTTATATTTTTTGGTGTTAATGGTTTAGAATTTTCTGGGGTTGTGTCTTTGGGGTTTTTTGGTACTGATGGTTAAGGGTTTCTTTGGGGTAACTTTTTAGGGTATTTTGGGGGAAATTGTTGATTGTTTTTTTGTAGAAGTGGGTTTAGGTTTTTATTTATGAGTTTTAGAATTTAATTAGAGCTAATGGATTAGGGGTTTTTGTGGAAGTGGGTTTAGGGTTTTCGGTGTATGAGGGATTAAGTTTTTAGGGCCAAGGGTTTAGGATTTTTTAGAGATGAGGGATTAGTATTATTTGGGGTTGTGGGATTAGAGTTTCTTCGGGCTTAATTATTATGTTTTTTCGGGATGATGGTTTGGGTTTTTTTGGGACTGAGGGTTTTGGGTTTTTTGGGGATGACAATATCATGTTTTTTTGGACGAGGGTCTAGTGTCTTTTGGGGGATAGGGGTTTATGATATTTTCGGGATGAGGGATTGGGAAATGTTTTGGCTATGGGTCTATAGTTTATTAGGGTTTAGGGTTTAGGGTTTTTTGGGGTTTGGAGGATTGGTGTTTTTGGGGTAGAGGGTTTGGGATTGTATGGGGTTATTGGTATTTAGTTTTTTGGGGATAAGTATTTGGATTTTTTGGGGGGTTGGATTTTGGGTATTTTGGGGATAAGGATTTAATTTTTTTCCAACTATGGGTTTATGTATTTTTTGGGATGAGGGATTAGATATTTTGGGAGAAATGATTTAGGTTTCCTGTGGTAATATTATAGGGTTTTTTAGGGTTGGGATTTATGGGTTTTTTTGGGATGTGGGTTTAGGGTTTTTTAGGTCCAAGTGTTTAGGGTTATTTTTGGGATAATGTTTTAGGGTTTTTTTGGGGATGAGGGTCTTGGTCTTTTGTGGGGTTGAGGGCATGGGTTTTTTGGCGATGAGGATTTAGTTTTTTTGTGAGGTGTATGGTTTTTGGGGCTACGGGTGTACGGTTTTCTAAGGCTTGGGGTTTAGGTTTCTTTAGGGGTTAGGGTCAACATTGTTATTGGGAATAAGGGTATAGAGTTTGGTGGGGATGAGAGTTTAATATTTTTTTTTCTGAGGTTTTGGATTTATTGGTGCTGAGGTTTTTGGTTTTTTTAGGGCTCTAGTTTAGGGATTTTTGTAGCAGAGCATTTAGAGATTTTTTGTCACAAACCGAATCTGGTCACCATCATTACTTACATCGAACCCAACCCATGGAAAATCTATAAGGGTTTTCCTTATACCCTAGGTCTGGAAAAATTACCCAGGTATCATTTATTATGGTTTGGGAATGATTTACCCGTGTTTAGAATCATTTGACAACAAAAAAAGAATCAATAAACCAAATCTGGAAATTTATTCCAAACAAGCCTTCAATAAAAATATTGAACTGAACTCATAGGTTTAAAAATGAAATAAGAGGTCCAAATAAACATAAAATTAGAAGAAAAATAGCTTAATGGACTCTACATGTCAAGGGGTTGTCACCCACAAGCCGTCTCCACAACACTTCAACAAGGGAAGAAACTAGCAACCTGAACCGCCATCACCCAAGGCCTTACCTTTATAGGTGTCGATCATGTTAAAGTATTATTGCACCAAAAGGGTCTATGTAGGGTTTTATCCTAATAACAATAGTATACCACCGAAATTATTCCATATAGTAATCTATACAAGATTAAAGAATGCATGTTTTTGATAAATAAGAAATGGTGGCAATAAATTCTAAAGAGTGAAACTTTTAAGGGTACATAATTTTCTAATATAAATTTCAAATAGTGAAAAAATCTAATTAAAAGATGTAATATAATGAATTTTTATATCCAAAAACACCTTTATCCATTGATAAATACAAGATATCCAATGAGAACTAATCTCGGGAACACCCCCTAGGAATTAGTTAGTTTCGGGCCCCATATACCTCATATATCAGTGTAAAGTAACCATAGTAATATCCATTATCATGCACGAGACACTATTAATGAACAAACCTATAAACCATTGGTCCCCAAACATCATCAATATTTTTTTTAGTGTTGTAAATGTCCAACTTGCTAAGTGAAACAAGGAAAAAACCACTCCGGATCACTAGCGTACTAGAACATGTCCACCCACCTAGATACCTGGGTTTCCAACTTTGTGATAAAACTATTTCCACATGTTAACAAAATCCAATTTTAAAAAAATCATCATTTCTGGTCACTCACATTCAAAAAAGTAGCTACACATGATTTTCACCACTTATAGCAAGCAATAAAACATTTAGAATTTCCCAAAAATGACATCACAAAATATAACAATGCTTTGCACATAAAATCCACTGAGAACCCCACTTTGAACAACATGTGAATTCCCATATTTCACAAAAACAGAATTGAAAACAATAACACATTTTAATAAAACTATTTCATCAATTATAAAATAGCCCCTAATTATCCAACATGGTTATCAAAGAAAAAACCCATTTTCTAACAAAAATTCAATTTTATCACCATTCGCTTAACAAATGCCAAAAAAATAGTTTTTTCAACACTGAAAAAGGAATATGAACAAGAAAAAATTATAAATCCAGAAATGATAAATCATACAAGAGTTATCATATATGGAATCACCTACCATAAGTGTCAAAACAACAAATCCTTGTGTGGATGTTCTCCCGCACCATAGCTACACCACAAGGAAGATAAATCAAACCTAAAACCAAAAGATTAGACCAAGAAACCCAATATCAAAAACTAGGTTCAAATTCCAACTTTCTTGATAGTAGTAACTTCAAGAATAAATGGAAGAAACCATAAGAAAATGGAAGAAACCCTAAGCAAATTGGGGAGGAAGGAAGGAAACCCGCTTACTTGAGATATGTTGAAGAAATCACCCAAAATCCACTGAAATTTAAATATACAAGAAAGAGAAAATAATAGGGAGGATAAAATGAGGATGACAAGGTTAAATGGAGACTGAAATGGGATAAATGTGTGAAAATTGAATGATTTATGGATGAAACAAATTACCTTCTCAAATCTTGACGATTTGAGAAATCCTGAGAACTTTATCATTAATCGGAAATGCAACTGAGCTCCAAATAGGAAAAATAGATAATGGGGATGAGACTAGGGTTTATGGTTTTTATTGGGTGGCGTAATCACCAAAAAATAATAAAAAATGAATGAGATATTAAAGAATTAATTTTTTTAAAGCAGGAAATGGGCCCACGATTGGGCCTATGTCATGAAAACCATCCATTTCCTCCAAAAATGCGTGGGAAACACATAAAAACCCAAGAATATAAATTAAATGAAAAATTACTTTAAAATATGTCATGGATGTGACAATTATCCCTAAAGAAATATTTCGCCCTCAGAAAGTCATCTTGAAGCCTAGTCAGATAAGAGAAATGGAACCTGCTCTTCGACCAAAGAATTTTGCACCCATGTTTCATACTCATCAGTCCCATGCAGCCAGAGGACTCAAACTAGAGGAATAGTCTTACATTGATGATCTTTTTCTCAAGAGTCCGCAATTCTCACTAGCTACTCAAACACCAATAAATTGGGCTCTATCTCCAGTTCTTCTTAATCAACACATGGGATGGATCCGGGTTGTACTTTTTCTACTGGGAGATGTGAAAGATGTCATGAATGTAATTAAACTAAAAAAGAAGGGCAACCTATATTCCACCATAGAGATATGCTCGGTGATCTCAAAAGGACCAACATACCTTGGCGTCAGCTTCCATTTCTTTCACAATCGACAACGACCAGGAAAAGGGGCCACATTCAAGAATACCATGTCACCCACATAAAACTCCATGTCTCAACACCTCAAGACAGAATAAGATTTATGATGACTCTGATCTGTCAACAAGCACTGTCTATTCAACTTGATTTTCTCACACATCACCTACACAGGGCTCGGCTCCAAAAGTGAAGTCTCACCTACCTTAGCCAGACATAGGGGGGACCGAATAGGCAGACTATAGAGCACCTCAAAAGGAGCCATTCAAATTGAGGATTGGTAACTACTATTATAGAAAAATTAAACAATCCTCAATGGCTATACCATGAACCTCCAAAGTCCAAAACACATGAACAGAGTCTGTCCTCTAGAATCTAATTAACCTGCTCTATCTTACTATCCATTTTGAGGATGATATGTCATGCTAATATTAATTAGTGACCACAATCCCTTCTGAAGGACTTCCTAAATCCATGAAGTAAAATGAGGGTCTTAATCTGAGACAATTTCTAACAGCACACCATGAAGCCTTACCACCTCCTTGAGATATAAACAGCCCAACACATCCACTTTAGTAGTATCTTTGATCACAATGATGTGGGCTGATTTGGGCAGATGATCAATCACCACCCAAATGGAATTCTTACCCCGAGGTGTATGAGGTAATCCAACAATGAAGTCCATGGAGACCTCATCCCACTTCCAGGTAGGAATGGGTAATGGATGGAGAAAACTAGAGGGTGTTTGGATCTCCTCTTTCTCATGCTGACATGTGTACCATCTCGACAAGAAGTTAGTTATGACTTGTCTCATACCTTACCACCATAACTATCATAGCACATCATAATACAAGATGGTGGCACCCAAATGTACAAATCACTGATACTGGTGGCTATCCCACATCACCACCTTCTCTAGAGATGATGACACTACTGAATGACCCTTGAAGTACAAGATTCTCTTAGGTGATGATGAAAAATCCGAAGACGTCTCTCCACCATGATGTAATAGCCTCAACTGTTGACTCCATGTCATGGGTTGGATAATTTTTTTCATGTGGTCACAGTTGGTGAGAACCATACGCCACCATGCGATCACCCTGCATAAGGACACACCCAAGACCCATACATGAAGCATCACAATACACCAAATACCACTTTACAGCCTCTATAAAAATAAGCACGGGGATGGTAGTCAACCACCACTTTAGTTCATCGAAGAATGCATGACACTATGGCCCCATACAAACTTCATCCCTTTCTAGGGGAGCACATTCATGGGCGAAGAAAGCTGAGAGATATCCCGAACAAACCACCTATAGTAACCATCCAGGCTGATGAAACACCTGATCTTGAACACATTTTTCAGCTGATCCCATGACAAAACAACATTGATCTTCTTTGGGACCACCAAAACTCACTTCTCTAATATTACATTCCCCATAAACTTCAACTACCTAATCTAGAAAGTGATCTTGGACAACATGGCCTAGAGTCCGTCATCCTGCAAAGTGATCAACATGATCTGTTGATGATTCTATGGTTCTTCCTTTGATCCAGAGTAAACAAGTATGTCTTCCAAAAAAACCACGACAAAGGAATCAAGATACCGGTGGAACACCCTATTCATGAGTTCCAAAAGACCACTGGAGCATTGGTCAATTTGAAGGGCATGACCAGATACTCAAATTGGTCGTACCTGCTTCGAAATTCTGTCTTTGGGATATATGCCACATTCACCCTGAGTTGATTGTAACCTGAATGAACGTCTATATTCTATAAACACTTTTCACACTTCAGAAGTTCATACAAATCATCATTAGGGGGGAAACGTTATTTTTTCTTGATGGTCACCTAGTTCAGATTCTGGTAATCAATACACAACCGGAGGGACCCATCGACCTTCTTCACAAAGAGAACTAGAGTGGCCCAAGGAGAGACTCTCAAGAAAATGAATCGTTTGGATTCAAAATTTTCAAGATGAATCATTAACTCCCTCAATTTGGTGGGGACCATACGATGTGTGGGAAGAGATATCAGCTTTGTTCCCAACACCAAATTGATCAAGAACTCCACATCCTGCTCCGGGGGTAAACCTAAAAATCATCTAGGAATACCTCTTAGAAATCATCCATTATATGAGGCCACCCACCATAATGAGAATGACCTCCATCCTCTAGCATGATCAATGATAACTATAGGATAAGATTTCCTAACTTTTGGAGTGGAGTTCTCAGACGACCCTTCTGAGAATCCCATTCCACCTGAAAAAGCTGACGACTCCCATTTGGTGTCGTGAAACTCACCCTCTACCTATAGAAATAAATGTGCACTTGAAAGTGCACCCTGAAATCCATACCAATTATCACATCAAAAGATCAATATTTATGACCAGGAGGTCCCAATCCATATCAATCCATAATAAAAAAAAGTGAACCTGATGGGAACCTGAGACCCTTTTCCTTCTTCCTTCCAAGCAGTTTCACCCACTCCACCACAAAGGACAACAGCATGGTTGGAAAATTCGGCATGTTCATAGTACGCGAATAGATGAATGAAATAGAATCCCCAATATAAAAAAGGTTGGATGCTCTAGAAAATGCAATCAAAATGGTACCTTGAACAGTCGAAGGTCCCGCCTCAAATCTTGCAGGTGCCTGATCCACCCCATTAATATTCCTATTCTCTACCTAAGAAAGAATGCCTTCCTATAGATCTTCATTGAAATGGATCGACCTAGAAGATGATATGGACCTACTATCACGACCAAAAAAATAAGATCCCCCTATCCTCGATGGCACTGAATGATCTGTCACTCCCATAGAAGCCACTAATCCTACCCTACTTTGGAGTGGATGTGACATCCATAAAAAGTACGGCAGGTGTCCCATACCACCCCACTGATAACAAGGCTTCATAGAAAAAGTTAATTCTGATTAGATGTTCCCTATCCTCCCACACTGGGGGCACAAAAAGGAACTTTCATTAGAATCCACTGAAGAAAACTGCCTGGAAAGTTGGCCTGAGCTGCCACCCCCTTCATTCCTTGATCCTCCTACTTCCTTTTCCAATCAGAAGAGTTTCCACTACCCAGATATGATATCATCCTAGAAAAAACATCCCTCCCCTTATGGCTGATCTCCACCATACACACATGTTCACCCACCTCAACATAGGTTTTCAGCTTGAATAGAAAGACCTAGGAATAGATCTCTAGCTATAGACACCTCTCGAACTTCTTGGCCTTCATCTGATCATTGGGGACCATTTATAGAGCATACTAGACCATGTTAGCCAAACATTTGGCATACTCCATCATAGAAATATCCTCTTAAACAATATCCATAAACTCTTGAGATCTAGCATACGCCAATACTTTAAAGAATTATTGGTTATTAAAAATAAACTTGAAGTCCTTCCAACTCATTTGCTCATGTTCCCCAGATTGAAGCACTAATTCCCACAACCTTTAGTTTGGACCCTCTAACAAGAAAAAAGAAAACTTCACCTTGACCTCCTTAGGAGTTTCCTGGAACTCAACATGCACTAGATCTTTTCAATCTACTCCTCCACTTCCAGGGGTTCTGCGCTACCTCATAAAGTAGGAGGCTTGTTCTTTAGGAACTCCTATGCTTTGTCCCTCCTAGGACCAAAATCCTCTTACCTAGATAAATTAGGAGCAGGTGATAGTCCCTATCCAAGGTCTTGGATAGCCCTAACCACAGCTTCTACCATCCTTTGATCAATCAGTGAAGGATAACTCTTTTTGGCGTCCTGCTGTGGGTACAGGGGAGCTTTTCAGGGAAGCATTTTTCTACAAAAGGAAACAATCAAAAAATAAATCATCAGTACAAAAATTATAAAAATTTCATCAATAACATCAAATATAATTAATCTGGACACATTAAAACAATAAACGAAACAATTACTCCACCCCTACCCAATATCCATGTGTCGTCTGTAGCCCACCCATCTCACCTGGAAGTGAAGTCAAACAAACAATTCCAATGTCCCATTGTGAATCGGAGTATTCCATTTGAGGTGCAGGCTAGGAACCCTACTCATGACCATAACTCCAATCCCCGATAGTTCTAACTCATGTCTCTCCTGACTCATCCTAAAATAATAATACAACCCACAAACATTAACCTTCTATAAGGCCATTTTGTCACAAACTGAATTTGGTCGCCATCATTACCAGCACTAAACCTAGCCCATGGAAAGGCACAAAGGGAATTTCCAATCCCTCAACTATTTCACAAGTTCCCTGGCATCATGTATTATGGTTTGAGAATTATTTACCCGAGTTTATAATCATTTAACAACAACAAAAAATCAAAACCCAAATCTGAAAATTTATGCCAAAAATGATTAAATAAAAACCCATAACTGAACACATAGGTTTAAACATGAAAAAAAAATTAAATATATATATAAAATTATCAAAAAAAATTCCAAGGGACTCCACTCGACAAGGGGTTATCAACCAAAATCTGTCTTCACAACACCGCACCAAGGGAAGAAACTAGAAACTCGAACTGCCATCACCCACGGTCATGCATTTAACTGCATCAAACATGATCATGTATACTTACACCCAAGTAGTGTAAGTAAGGTGTGATACTAATCCCATAATGATTCCACCCAAAAGATTCCATATTGTAAGAAATACAAGATGAAAATCATGCCTGTTTTTGATAAACAAGAAATGGTGGAAAAATTTCTAAAGAGAGAAACACATAAAGGTAAACAATTTTCAATGGGAAATTTCAAAGAGTGAAAACATTTAATTAAACATGTAATATAATTTTTTTTCTTAATAACACACCATAATCCAATGATAAATATGAAATATCCAATGATCACTAATCTCGGGAACACCCCTAGGCACTAGTTAGTTTCGGGCCCCATGTACCTCATATCTCGGCGTAAAGTAACCATAGTAATATCAATTATCATGCATAAGACACTAGTAGGGAACATACACATAACATAGTTGTCCAAAAATATCATAAATATAGTTTCTTTTGGGTTTTCAATGTCCAACGTTCTTAGTGAAACAGGGATGAAACCACTCTATATCACAAGTGTACTAGAACACGTCCGCCCACCTTGATACCTGGGTTTCCCCCTTTGTGATCAATCTAATTCCACATGTTACATAAATAAAATTTCACATAAAATCATCATTTATGGTCAACCACATTCAAAAAAAATTCTACACATTCTTTTCAACACTTATATCACCCAATAAAACATTTCGAATTTTCATAAAACAACATAACAAAATATAACAATGCTTTGCACATAATATCCATTGAAAAACCCACATTGAACATAATGTGCATACCCATATTTTACAAAAACATAATTTAAAGAACTAAAACATTTTAATAAAACCATTTTATCAATTATAAAACAAGGCCAAATGATCTAACATGGGATATCAATGAAAAAACCCATTTTCACAGAAACATTCCATGTTATCACCATTCTCTTTACAAACGCCACCAAAAATTGTTTTCATACAAATGAAAAAGGAATATTAACATGAGAAAATTATAAATCCATCAATGATAAAGCATCCAAGAGTTCTTACTCATGTAATCACCTACCCTAATAGTCAAAACATGAAATCCTTGTGCGGAGGTTCACCCACACCACTATCGCACTGCAAGGGAGTTCAGTCAAACCTAAATCCACAATATTAGACCAATAAACCTAAAAAAACCCTATATTAGAATCCCAAAATTATTTATGGTATTGAAATCAATAATAAATGGATTAAGCCCTATGAAAATAGAATAATCCCTAAAAAATGGGAGGAGGAAGGAAGGAAACCCACTTACTTGTGATATCTTGAATAAATCACCCCAAATCCACCAAAAGACAAATCTCCAAGAAACCAAAACTAATATGGTGGCTCTAATGATGATTATGAGTCTAATTGGGGACTAAAATGTGGGAATATAGTGAAAATTGAATTATTTATTTATGAAACAAATTACCTTCTCAAATCGTCTAGATTTGAGAAACCCTTAGAACATTCTCCCCAATTCGCGATGCAAACGATCTCCATAGAAGAAAAATCAATAATTAGGGTGATACTAGGGTTTTTGGATTCTTTTTGGAGAGATAATAACTGAAAAAAAATTAAAAAATTAATGAGATATTAATGAATTAATTTTTTTAAAGAAGGAAATGGGCTCAGGGGTTGGCCTAATGCCATAATAAACCACCCAAATCCAAAATGATAATGAGTTTATAAGGGATCCAAATGGACATGGTGGTTTGAATAGGTTAGGGGAGGAAAATTGGGAAGTGTAATGGGTGAAAAATTATAAGAAATTTAAGTAGTTATAAAATAAACCAAATTTGTTTTTAAAAATGGAAATGGGTTCACGGTTGGGACCAAATCATGAAAACCCACCATTTCCTTCAAAAATTCATGGGAAACCCACACAAAAAATAAATAATATAAATTACATGAAAAATAACTTTAAAATAATTCATGTATGTGACATTTTTGTTTTGGGGGCTTAGGGAGTTTTTATGACTGAGGATTTAGGGTTTGGGGGGGATGAGGGGTTGGAATTTTTTGGGGATGATGTTATCGAGATATTAGGGTATTAGAGTTTAAGGTTTTCTAGGACTGAGTGTTTGGTGTATTGGGGGTTTAGGGTTTCATATTTTTTAGGGATATGGGTTTTAGGTTTTTTGGGGATGATTTATTGGGGATTAATTGGTATAATAGTTTTGGGTTTTGAGGGATGAGGTTTTCGGGTTTTGGGGATAAGGGTTTTTTGGGGCTGAGGGTTTGGGAATTTTGTTGGTTGAGGGTTTCATGTTTTTTGGGGATGAGGGTTTAATGTTTTTTTGAAGATGATGGTTTATGGATTTTTGGTCATACAAGTTTAGGTTTTTTTGTATTTTTGGGATTAGGGTTTTTTTTTGAAATGAGGTTTTATGGGTTTTTGCGACTGATGTTTTTGTTTTTTTTGGGGTTGAGTGTTTTTTGTTTTTTCGGGTCATGGGTATTGGGTTTTTCTGAACTGAGGGATTATTGTATTTTTTGGGAGAGTATATAGGGGTTTGTGGTGATGAGTTATTAGTGTTTTTTTGGTTGATTTTTAGGGATTTTTTGGCGTGAGGGTTTTGTGTTTTGGGGGGATGAGGGATCAAGGATTTTTTGGGGAATGAGGTTTTGGTGTTGTTTTTTGGATCAAGGGCTTAGTTTTTTATTTTGATGAGGGTTTTTTGTTAATTGGGGCTGATCATTTATTTTTTTTATGTTTTTGGGTGTGGTGTTTTTCTAGGATTAATTTTTATGTTTTGGGGGCTTAAGGTTTAATGTTTTTGTGGACCAAGGGTTTAGTTTATTTTAGGGTTGAGGGTTTTTTGGGGATAAGGGATTATTTTTGTGTGTGTAACGGTTCATGGTGTCTTTGTGGATGAGGGTTTAGTTATTTTAGTGGATGCAGATATAGGGTTTTTTTGATGGTTTATGGTTTTTTTGGAATAGGGTTTAGGGTTTTCTAGGGATGAGCAATTCAGGTTGTTGTGGTTAAGGGTTTATGGTTTTTTGGAAATGAGGGTTTGATGTGTTTTGGGAATGAGGGATTTGTGGTATTTGGGCTGAAAGTTTAATTTTTTTCAGGTTATATTTCTTAGGTTATTTGGATATATTGTTTTATGGTTATTTTTTATGGGGATTTGGGGACTTTTAGGGATGAGGGTTTATGGTTTTTTATGGCTGAGGGTGTGTGGTATTTTCTAGCTCAGGGTATTGGTGTATTGGGTAATTTTTTTAAAGGTTTTTTGGGTTAAGGGTTTATGATATTTTCTAGATGTGGGTTTTTGGTTTTGTGGGAATGAGGGTTTATGTATTTTTGGGGGGTCCGATGTTTAGAGTTTTCTTACGTTGAAGGATGTCGGATTTTTAGGGATGAGGTTTCAATTTTTTTGGGGTTGAGGGTTTATGGTCTTTTTTGCTTGGTGAGTTTTACGTTTTCTGGTGATAGAAGTTGTGGGGTTTTGGAGTATAAGGGTTTCTGGTTTTTTTTGAGGATTTATGGTTTTATTGGGACATGGTGTTTAGTGTTTTTAAGAGGTGTGGGTTGTGGTTTTTTAGGGGTGAAGGTTTTTCATTTTTGTGGATGAGGGTTTACAGTATTTTGGGGCTAATGTTTTATGGTTTTTTTGGGGCCATGGGTTGATGGTTTTTTAGGGATGAGGGTTTTTGGTTTTGGGGGGGGAATTGTTTTAGGGTTTTCAGAGATGAAGGTTTATAATTTCTTGTGGAAAAGTGTTTAGGGTTTTGTAGGGTATAAGGTTTTGGGTTTTTGGGGTTTAGTGTTTATGGTTTTAAGGGAATACAGTTTTATCTTTTTCGGGCTTAGAGTGTAGGGTTTTTTTGGGGTTAAGGGTTATGAGTTTTTTTGGGTGATCATTTATAGTTTTATGGGGAAGGGTTTTAGGTTTTTTGTGGTAGAGGGTTTGGTTTTTTTGGTGATGATGATTTAGGGTCTATTGGGGTTGTGGGTTGACTGTTTTTTGGAGATGACTGTTCAGGATTTTTGGGGATGAGGATTCTCGGTTTATCGAGATGATGGTTGAGGGTTTTTTGGGGATGAGGGTTTATTATTTTTAGTGATGTGGATTTTCGATTTTTTGGGGTTTGAAGGTTTGGGGTTTTTTGTCTTAGAGAAAAGGTGTTTTTTGGGATGAGGGTTTTTGGTTATTTGGTACTGGAGGTTTAGGGTTTTTTGGGGTAGATGATTTTGTTAAGTCAAAAGTCTTCTTTTGACTTCTATATCATGTTTTGGAAATCACAAATGTATTTTATCATATGTTTGTAAATTAAAATTGTCTTTTATCATGTTTATCGTATCGTACAATGTCAATCGTACCATATTGACTCTATCAATCATATCGTACTGACTCTGTCAATCGTATCGTACTGACTCTGTCAATCATACAATACTGACTCTGTCAATCATATCGTACTGACTCTGTCAATCGTATCGTACTGACTCTGTCAATCGTATCGTACTGACTCTGTTATTCAGATATTGATTATTTGTTTTGGTACTTAGTCAAAAACACTCATTACATATGAATCATACTCATGTTTTTCATTTCTATATATTTCTTGTCCTAACAAAACAATGTCATTGAGTTAGTTACAAACTAATCAAAACGATGTCGTGCTTTCTGTTTCAGTATGACCGTTGGAGGAAATATGACCGTTGGAACCCAAGGCCTATAAATAGGAGTTCATTTGAAGCTGAGAGAACAACGATGAACAAAGAGAACGAATGAAGAGACTTTGTGAACTACAAAGATTCTAGAGAGAGGCACTGTGACTTCTCTCATCTGCCTTGTGCGTCCGATCATCGTATCGAGGGCTTTCATGTAATTGAAAGACAGAGGTTCCAATTACCTGCAAAATCGAGGGCTTCCGGGGATAGGCAGACAGATGTGCCGATCATCGTATCGAGGGCTGTTGGGGATAGGCAGACAGACGTGCTGATCATCATATCGAGGGATCACCAAGGTGTTGGTGAGACAGACCTTTTATCCTAGGTGAAAGGATAACCCTTCTCTTTGGGTTAAAATAATTGTATTACTTTTACATTTCCACTGTTACTTATATTAGAAAGGGATTTGTATTGTTTCCTTTCTTCTTTACATATTCAATTGTAATTGTTTCAATTACAATCATTCTTTTACTTTTTGTATTGATTGATTCTATACGCTTTAAGGTAGAATCATTCATCTTTGTATTACTCTGATTATTGTGTTCACCTTGAATACAATTGTTTTACTTTACATTAGTATTACAATACATCATACCTTTTATATTCAATACAATTGTGGGTGTTTATATTTGTATTAGTTTAAGATCATTTAATCTAATCTCTTTGTTGCTAAAACTCAAAAGTTTTTAAACATACAAATCACCCCCCTCTTATATTGTTCCATCTAATAGACATACGTATCTACATATTCGATCCAACAATTGGTATCAGAGGAGGTTTTCCACTGATTAGTATTACTAGCTTTATTTCTTATTACTATCTTGAATACTTACTACACTAATGTGTGGAGTGGAAAAGTTGATTTTGTTGTATTAGATGGCAAGAATGAATATTGGATCAATAGATAATCTGAATCCTTCTAGACCACCGATCTTTGATGGGAATGATTATGAGTATTGGAGAGATCGTATGAAGACTTTCGTTATCAATACTGGTGTAGAAAATTTTATTATGCTTACTAGGGGTTACAAAATTCCTGACAAAGAAGTTAGTACTTTCACCAACCAAGAGAAGCAAGAATATCAACTAAATTACAAGGTACGCAATACTTTATTATGCTCTATGACCAGCAATATATATAGTCAGATATCTTCATGTGAAGCAGCCAACTGTATTTGGAAGAAATTAGAAGTTACTCATTTTGGTACATCCAAGGTTATAGAAACAAGGAGAGCAATGCTTCGAGCAGAGTATCATGGATTTGTTTTTCCTTATGGATAGCCTGTATGTAAAGTGCAACAAAGGTTTATGAAAATTGTCAACAGCTTAAAATCTATGGGAGAAAAAGGTCTTGATGATTAAGCACTTGTTGATAAGATTATAGATATTATACCAAATGAATGGGAATAAAAAAGAACAGCTATTGATGAGAACAGAAAAGTTTCCCAGATTACACTTGATGAATTCTTTTGAACTCTTCTACAGCATGAGACAAGAATGAAGAGAGATGTTGATTTCAACAAGAAGAAGAATGGGAATGGAAGTGTAGCTTTTGCATCTAAAGCTAAAAAACCTGAAAGGTTTACTAGGTCTAAATCCAAGAAAGTTGTTATATCTGATTCAAGTGACTGTAATCTTCCGGATAATGAGTTAGCCAATCTTTCTCAAAGGACGAACAAGATTGTGGGAAAGAAAGATTTTCAATATAGATTCAAAAAGAAATATAGGAAAGATTCAGAGGAAACTTGTTATGAATGCAAGAAAGCAGGACATATAAGGCATGATTGTCCTTTACTGAAGAGGAAAGATATAAAGGAGAAACACTCTGAAAGAAACAAGAAAAGGTTTTATAAGACAAAGAAAGGCTTAAAAGCAAATGATACGTGGAGTGCAAGTGGTAGTGATTCCTCAGATGATTATTCAGAATATGAGACATCAGGACAAAGAAATATTGGACTTTTAGTCAAACTACCTATTGAAGATCATTGTCTCATGGCTAAGGTACATAATGCTGAAGCTGTTACAAATGTCTCTTTAAATGAAAATTGTATTGATAATAGATATTATGAATCTTCAAATGATGAACCCTCATCATCAGAAGATGATACATTACCTTCTTTTGAAGAGGTATCTAGATTTTCTAAATTACTTGAAATTTAATATTCTAAACTCAAAAAGAGATTTGAAAAGGCAAATTCTAGAATTTCAATTTTGACTAAAGAAGTATCAGATCTTTCTAAAGATCTTGATGAGAAAACTTCGGATTTTGAAAATATTTTAAAAACCCTTGATAAAGTTAAATCTGATAAGGATAAACTTTCTAAGGATCTTGAAACTGTAATTTCAAAGAAAAATATTTTAGAGTCTAACTCTAGTTCAAATTCAAATGTTTTAGAAAATAAGAATTTTGTTTTAAAACTAAAGTCAGAAATTTTATCTTTGAAAAAGCGTTTGTCAAACTTTACTCATGGAAAAGAAAAATTTGATAGGATGTATTCTAAAATTAGACCTTTGAGAAATCGTTCTGGTCTTGTTTATACTTATTCCAAACCTGTTTTTAGTAATAACTATTTTGTTCCGCAAAAAACCATTTTCTGTTCCAAGTGTCAATGTGGTGGACATTGGAGAAGAGATTGTTCTCTTAACAAAACTCAATCTTTAGGATTTCATAAAGCTCATTTTTCAAAACAAATGTGGATTCCTAAAATTCTTTTATCTAACCCTTCTGGATCCAAACAAGTTTGGATTCCGAAAATCTAATTGTTTCTTTTTCAGGAAAACGAGAAGTGTATCAATAAGAACATTTGGTACATGGATAGTGGTTGTTCTCGACATATGATTGGAAAAAAAGATTTCTTTGAAAATGTTATCAAAACAAAAGGTGGAAAAGTTACCTTCGGAGATAATTCCCAAGGAAAGATTGTTGATATAGTTTTATCGTTTCGTTTATTTTTCCTATTTATCGTATTGACAGTTTTATCGTTTTGGTTATTTTTCCTGTTTATCGTATTGACAGTTTTATCGTTTCGTTCATTTTTCCTGTTTATCGTATTGACAGTTTTATAGTATCATTTACAATCGACCGATGATGGTATTGAATTTCTTTTCCATCGTACCAATCAATCAATAGTATTGAATCGACCGATGATGGTATTGAATTTCTTTTCCATCGTACCAATCAATCAATAGTATTGAATCGACCGATGATGGTATTGAAATTCTTTTCCATCGTATCAATAGTTTTGTATCGACCGATGATGGTATTAAAATTCTTTTCCATCGTATCAATAGTTTTATATCGACCGATGATGGTAATGATTTTCTTTTCTATTGAATCGACCGATGATGGTAATGTGTTTCTTTTCTATTGAATCAACCGATGATGGTATTGAGATTGTTTTCCATCGTACTGTCAGTTCATGGTAACGAGATTGTTTTCCATCGTACTGTCAGTTCATGGTAACGAGATTGTTTTCCATCGTATTGTCAATTCATGGTAACAAGGTTGTTTTCTATCATACGGTCAGTTCATAGTAATGACATTGTTTTCCATCGGCATGATGTTTTTTTCTTACGATTGTATTTTCTTTTGATTGATATCAAAACCAACAATTACCTTATGTTCTCCGACAGTTTTTTTTCCATTTTTTTTTTCTTTGTTTTAATCCTAACCATTGATCTGGTTTTCTCTAATCATGACCGTAGAAGATCAATGGTCACCCTTTTTCAACCGTAGAAGATCAAAGGTCATCTCTTTATCGCCTATAAATACCCCCTCCCCTCCCCAAACCCACATTGGTTTCTCAGGATTTCAGGCGAAGCTCTGATCCATCAGCTATAAATCATCGTACGATCTTCTCAATCGGTAGAACCTTTATGTCTCAATCCTCTGCTAATACTCCCGCCGAGATGTCTTCAAATACTTTTACAGAGAAAGACTTTAACAGAGAAAGGTTAGTATCTCGAGATTTTTTCGATACGTACGATTCTACAATCAGGAGGATCATTTTGTTTCAAGGATGGGAACATCTGTGTGTTGAAAAGCCTAATTCTCAAGGTCCAGTTCTTTTTGATGAAGTTTGTCAGTTTTATAAAACCGTTTCTTTGGACAAAGACATGACCATAAACTTTGCTGTGTACGATAGAAAATTTTCTATGTCTGTGAAACAAGCGGCACATTTTCTGAATGTTTCTGTAGAAGGGGATTCTTTCTGTCCATCGCATAAACTACCAGAGGAAGTTGGTACTTTTAATAGAGAAAGTACTGAAAAGACATTGTTTGTTATTAATGAAGAAAAGAGAAAAGTGTCTAATCATTCTCCGGACAATCGTTTTGTAACTTTATGGATGCTAGGTTTTCTTATCCCAAGGAAAGGGGATAGAGAAACTCTGAAAGTTTCTGATATCTTTATGCTTGACTATCTTGTGAATATGAGAAAAGTAAATCTCATGGGATATGTTTTTGAAACAATTAAGAATGTCAAGACAGGAGGGATTAAGTCCCAGATGATTATGTATCCAGCTATACTTACGAAATTCAATCTTGAGAGTATGAAGTTTTGTAACATTCCTTTGAAAGGAAAACCCATGGATTTGAATCCCTCATGGATTAGTAAGAGTACGATGAAAAAGCTAAATGTTTGTTTTGATCCGAATTCAAAACTTTTGGTCAGAGATGTAGAAGCCGAATTGGCTCAGAATCAATCGGCACCTATGCCAGCCAAAGACATTCAATCTACAGGTATTACTCAAAAGTATGATTCGCAGACTAGTTCAAATCCGAAGAAGAAGGTAAGGTACAGTAAGGAGGTTGTAGCCAAATGGAGAAAGGATAAGGAACAAAGAAAAGAAGGTGATCCGAAGTTTGGTCTTGACCCTGCTGAGGCTTTTGCAGAAAAAGTAAGGGTAGAAGAAACCATTCAGGCTGAAAAGAAGAAGAAGGATCTTTTGAAAAGAAAGGCTTAGGACTATGATGTCTCTAAAGTCTTGAAAGCAGTTGAGGATGCTAGAGCCCAACTAATAGAAGAAGTGCACCAAGAGCCCATCGTACAGATTTTCCCTGAGAAAGGAAAACAAAATCAAGTAATGGAAGAAATAGAAGAAGAAGAAGTAGGAGACTTTATTTTATAATTTCTTCAAAGTTCAAAAAAGAGTAGAGAGGAATCAGTTCAAAAGCCAAGTGAAGGTGTTCAACAAACTCCTCATGCTGATCAAGCTCGATCTCCGGATAGAATGTCATCTCAAGAAAAGCAAGGTGCTCAATCTTCTCATTCTGATAAAGTTGTTGTCATTAGTGACAAAGTGGAAGAAGAAAGAAAATAGAAAGAAAAAGAAAAAGGGAAACAGCCACTTGTTGACTCGAGCAGATCGTATGAACTAGCATCGTACGATGAAGATACAGATTCAGAGCATACAATCTCTCTCAAGAAAAGTGATTACATTTTTCATGTTTTGAGAAGGGTTGAGAAGACTATTCCCTATTTACTGAGGCTGGAAGGGAAGATTTATTTTATTACGGACAATCAAAATAAGAAGTTTGGCTATCTAAAAGAATTGAGGAAGAAAGTTTTGTCAGTAGAAGCTGATTTGAAATTTCTTTCAGAAAGCTCAGTTTCTCATAAGAAGGCATGTAATAAAATGACCAAGTGGTCGTACAAAACAGAGAGCTCAATCAATGATCATGAAATTTCTATTGAAGATATAAGAAGGTTATCAAATGAGCTTGCAATTGCTTTCAACATTCTTGACAGAGAACGGTTGAAAGGTTGAATCTTTTGTCTTCTCAAAGAGCCGATGTTCCTTTAGTGAAAGATTTTCAAGAGAGAATGAATGTTTTTCAATCAGAGTTCTCGAAGGTTTCATCCTTCAAAGATGAAATGGTTTTGCTGAAAAATCAAAATTCTGTGTTATCCAAAGACAACAAGAATTTGCAAAACAGAATTGATACCCTTGAAGAAGTAATCAGAGTCCAGGAGGAGACAATCAGAAATCAACATCAGATTTTTGCGGATCAACAAGAGCTTCTCAAAACTCAGGGCGAATCAATTTCTGAAGACATGAAGGAGATCAATAAGATGAAAGTTTTTCTTCATGAGCTTATAAAGAAGGAGAAGGAAAGAGAAAACAAATGATTGTTGTATTTTTTTTCTTTTGGAACTTCTTTTTTTTGTAATGACTCTTATTATCCTTTACTTTTATCCATTGTCTTGTATTGCTTTACTAAATTTTTCAGACAATTCAAGATTACTCTTTTCTTATTGTAAATCACAAAGGGGGAGAATGTTTACAAAGGGGAGAATGTTTTATAAAGGGGGAGAATGTTTAAAAAGGGGATAATGTTTTACAAAGGGGGAGAATGATTTACAATGCTCTTAAGGAAAATCTACGAATACAATCCTTAGGAAAGTCCATACCTAAGGGGGAGTTAGTTGTATTCAATTTCTTATTCAGAAGAGTTTTCAATAACTCAGGGGGAGATAAGTATTTCTTGTTACATTTACTTTGTGTGTTGTGATTTCCAAAAAGGGGGAGATTGTTAAGTCAAAAGTCTACTTTTGACTTCTATATCATGTTTTGGAAATCACAAATGTATTCTATCATATGTTTGTAAATCACAATTGTCTTTTATCATGTTTATCGTATTGTACAATGTCAATCGTACCATACTGACTCTGTCAATCATATCGTACTGACTCTATCAATCGTATCGTACTGACTCTGTCAATCGTACCATACTGACTCTGTCAATCATATCGTACTGACTCTGTCAATCGTATCGTACTGACTCTGTCAATAGTATCGTACTGACTCTGTTATTCAGATATTCATTATTTGTTTTGGTACTTAGTCAAAAACACTCATTACATATGAATCGTACTCATGTTTTTCATTTCTATATATTTCTTGTCCTAACAAAACAATGTCATTGAGTTAGTTACAAACTAATCAAAACGATGTCGTGCTTTCTGTTTCAATATGACCGTTGGAGGCAATATGACCGTTGGAACCCAAGGCCTATAAATAGGAGGTCATTTGAAGCTGAGAGAACAACGATGAACAAAGAGAACGAATGAAGAGACTCTGTGAACTACAAAGATTCTAGAGAGAGACACCATGACTTCTCTCATCTTCCTTGTGCGTCCGATCATCGTATCGAGGGATTTCAAGTAATTGAAAGACATAGGTGCCGATTACCTACAAAATCGAGGGCTGTCGGGGATAGGCAGACAGACGTGCCGATCATCGTATCGACGGCTGCCGGGGATAGGCAGACAGACGTGTCGATCATCGTATCGAGGGATCACCAAGTTGTTGGTGAGACAGACCTTTTATCCTAGGTGAAAGGATAACCCTTCTATTTGGGTTAAAAGAATTGTATTACTTTTACATTTCCGATGTTACCTGTATTAGAAAGGGATTTGTATTGTTTCCTTTCTTCTTTAAATATTCAATTGTAATTGTTTCAATTACAATCATTCTATTACTTTTTGTATTGATTGATTCTATACGTTGTAAGGTATAATCATTCATCTTTGTATTACTCTGATTATTGTGTTCACCTTGAATACAACTGTTTTACTTTACATTAGTATTACAATACATCATACCTTTTATATTCATTACAATTGTGGGTGTTTAAATTTGTATTAGTTTAAGATCATTTAAACTAATCTCTTTGTTGCTAAAACACAAATGTTTTTAAACCTACAATTCACCCCCGCTCTTGTATTGTTCCATCTAATAGACATACATATCTACTTATTCGATCCAACAGATTTTGGTTTCGTTGGGGATGTGGGTTTATGATTTTTATGGTTGTGAGGTTTTTGGTTATTTTTAGGGATTAGTGTTTTTATATTTTTTTCCCAGGGTTTTTGGTTTTGTGTGGTTGAGGGTTTATAGTTTTTTTATGCTAATTGTTTAGGGTTTTCTATTTGACGATGAATTTTTTTGATTATTTGGGGTTTTTAATATAGGATTTTTTTGTTATGAGGGACTCTGGGTTTTGGGCGTTGACGGTTTACCATTTTTAGGGGATGAGGGTTTAGGGTTTTTTGGGAATGATGGTTTTGGATTTTGGAGTCTAAGGGCTTGGGTTTTTTTTTGGGATGAGGGTTTCAGTTTTTTGGGTATGAGGCTATAGGGGTTTTTTGGGGGTTGAGGTTCTTGGGTTTTTAGGGGCGTAGTTTTTGGGTTTTTTGTGTTGAGTGATTAGGTTTTTTGCAGATGAGGGTTTAGGTTTTTTTTGGGGATGATATTTTAATATTCTTCTGGAATGAAGTTTTTTTTTGGGAAGAGTGTTGATAATTATTTTGGGATTGAATGTTTAATGATTTTTCAGTAAAATGGTCGAGGGATTTTGTTGGGTATTAGGGTTTATATTTTTTGGGGATATGGGTTTAATTATTTTTAGAATAAGGGTTTATGGGTTTTTTTGGATGATGGTTTTGTGATATTGGGGGAAGGGGTTTAGGTTGTTTTTTGTGTTATGGGTGCATAGTTTTTTGGTTCTTTGGGTTTAGGGTTTTTTATGTCTAAGATATTTGGTTTTTTTGGGACTTATGGTTTTGGGTTTTTGGGGTGCATGGTTTATTGTATTTTGGAGCTGAGGGGTTTGGTTTTTTTTGGTTTGATTGTGCATAATTATTTGGTGATGAATGTTTAGTATTTTTTAGGGATGAGAGTTTTGTGTTATTTGGGAATGAGGGTTTATGGTTTTTTTTGCAAATAAAGGAATTTCATTTTTTGGAGAAAAGGGTTTTGGTTTTTTTAGGGTTGAGTATTTCGTGGTTATTTATGATTAGATTTTAGTGTTTTTATGGGTGAGGGTTTAGGGTTTTTGGTGGCCGATAGTTTAAGGATTTTTGGGGATGTGGGTCTAATTATTTTGGGGTTTAGGGTTTAAGGTTATTTGGGGATTAAGATTTATGGTTCTTGGGGATGAGTGTTTTTTTTTGGGTCTGATGGTTTAGGGATGTTTGGGGTTGATAGTTTAGGGTTTTGGGTCTGAGGGTATAGGTTTTTTAGACTGGCATTTTATAGATTTTGGGGATGAGGATTTAAATTTTTTTGGGGATAAGGGTTTAGTAATTTTTGGGGTGAAGGTTTAGGGTTATGGGGGGACAAGAGTTTTGGGTTTTTTAGGATGGATATTTATGATTTTTTGGTGATGAGGGTTCAGGGTTTTTTGGGGCTGTGGTTTTTGGGTTTTGGGGGATGAGGGTTGAGGGTATTTTGGGGATGAGGTTTTAGAGTATTTTGGGGATAATGGTTTGGGGTCTTTTTGTATGAGGGTTTGAGGTAATTTTTGGAAAAGGGGTTAGGATTTTTTAGGCCTAAGGGTTTAGGGTTTTTTGGGGATGAGGGTTGAAGGTTTTTCAAGGATGAGGGTTGATGGATTCTTGGGGCTGATGATTAAGAATTTTTAGCAGGATGAGGCTTGTGGGTTTTTTAGGGGATAAATGTTGAGGGGTGGTTTTTTTGATGAGGAGGGTTGTGGGTTTTGTTGGTGCTTTGGATGAGGGTTGTGGTTGTATTGGGATTAGGGTTGGAGGTTTTTTAGGGATGTGGTTTTACAATTTTTTAGGGATAAGGATTAATGGTTTTGTGGTGATGATGGTTAAGAGTTTTTTAGAGATTAGGGATGAGGGATTATAAGAGATGATGGTTATGGGTTTTTTGGGAATGAGTGATGAGGGTTTTTTAGGATGAGGTTTGAGGGTTTTTGGGGGTTGAGGGTTGTCATTTTTTAGGGGTGAGGGTTGAGGGGTTTTAAGGGATCATGGTTGGTGGTTTTTTAGTGATGATCATGGAGGGTTTTTGGGTTAGTGGGTTGAGCATTTTTTATGGTTGGGGTTCAGTATTTTTTAGGGATGAGGGTTTTGCGTTGTTGGGACTTGAGGGTCGAGGGTTTTTTGGGGAATAGGGTTTATGGTTTTTCAGGGATGAAGGTTAATAGTTTTTTGAGGCATATGGTTTAGGTTATTTTGGGGTTAAGGGAATATTGTTTTTTCACAAAATGTGTTCGGTGTTTTTGGGACTGATGGTTTATGGTTTTTTGAGGATAATAGTTCACAAATTTTTTGGGGTTGAGAGTTAAGGGGTTTTTAAAGGAAAATAGTTTAGTGTTTTTTGGGGCAGAGGGTTGAGAGTGTTTTGGAGGTGATGGTTTAGGGTTTATTTGGGATGTGAGTTTAGGGTTGTTTGGGTATGCGAGTTTAATGTTTTCGGGGATGGCATTTTTTTTTGTTTTTTGTGGATGAGGTTTAGGGTTTTTATAAAATGATGGTTTAGGATATTTTGTGCATGAGTGTTGATGGTTTTTTCAGGATTAGGGTTGAGGGTTTTGGGGCTGGTGGTTGGTGGTTGATTGCATTTTTGGGTGGATGGTTGAGGGTTTCTTAGGGTAGAGGGTTGAGAGTGTTTCTAGGGATAAGGTTTGATGTTTTTTTTGGTATAATGGTCGAGGTTTTTCTGGATGAGGGTTGATGATATTTTTTGTTTGATAGTTGAGGGTTTTTCAGTGGATGGGGGATGAATATTTTTTGGGGGTTGAGGGTTGAGGGTTTTCTGGAGTTGATGGTGGAGGTTTTTTGGGACCGAGTGTTGAGGGTTTTGGGGGATCATGGTTGAAGTTTTTTAGATTTTCAGGGAGGAGGGTTTGGGGGTTGAGGGCTAAGGGTTTTTTTGGTTGATGGTTGAGGGATTTTTGTGTCTAGGGATTGAGTGTTTTATGGGGTTGAGGGTTTTGGGTTTTTTATGGATGAGGTTTAAATAATTTTTGGGGTTATGGTTTAGGGTTTTTTAGGTTGGGGGTTTATGTTTTTTGGGGGATTAGGGTTTGGGTTTGGGTTTTATTTGTGAATAAGGGTTATAATATTTTGGGGAAAAGGGTATACATTTTTTTGGAGCTGGGGGTTGGGTTTTTTTTGGGGTTGATGGTTTAGGGTATTTTTGGCTGGGTGATTAGGATTTTTTGGGGCTTAGGGTTTAGTTTTTTTTAGACTTAGTGTTTAGGTTATTTTGGGGATGAGGAGTTATGATTTCTTTTTTAATGAGCGTTTAGGGTTTTTTGGGCTAATTATTTATGGTTTTTTTGGGCTTAGGGTTAATTGTTTTTAAGGGATGAAGGTTTATTTTTTTTGGGGATGTGGGTTTTTAATTTTTTTCTGAGGGCTTAGGGATTTTTAGGGCTCATAGTTTAAGGTATTTTTAGCTTAGGGTTTAGGGTTTTGTGGGGTTGAGAGATTAGGGTTTTTTGGGAATAAGGGTTTAGGGATTTTTTGGGACGATTGTTTAGTTTTTTTGGGTTTTAGGGTTTTTCATTTTTTAGGATTGAGGGATTATGATTTTCTAGGGATAATGATTGAGCATTTTTTTGGAACTGAGGTTTGAAGGTTTTATGGGAATGAGGGTTGATGGTTTTTTGGGGGCTTAGGGTTGACAGTTTTTTGGGGATCTATGTTTCGGGGTTTTTGGGATGAATGTTGAGGGTTTTTTGTGGATCAAGGATTATTGATTTTGGTTTTATGGGTTGAAATTTTATTAGGTATGAGTTTTAAGGTTTTTTAGGGAATGATGGTTGCGAAATTGGGGGTTTTGGGGATGATAGTTTATCATTTTATTGTGATGGGGTTTTAAGGTTTTTTAAGCACAGAGCATTTATTGTTTTTCTAGGTTGAGGGCTTAGTATTTTTTGGGGATTAGTGTTTTGGGTTATTCTTGGATGAGGGTTTAATTATTTTTTTGTGATTAGGGTATAGGGTTTATTTGGGCTGAGGGTTTGGGTTTCTTATGGGATGTGCATTTAGTTTTTTTTCAGATTGAGAGTTTACTATTTCTTGGGGATAATTGTTTAGTGTTTTTTTGGCATGGGAGTTAGGGTTTTTTGGGTATATCTATTTAGGAATTTTTGGGAATGTGGAATTAATGTTTTTATGATGTTTTAGGGTTTTTTGGGGTAGTGGTTTTATTATTTTTTTGGGTGAGGGTTTAGAGATTATTAGGGATCACATTTAAGAGTTTTTTGGGGGATGTGGGTTTAAGGATTTTTTGGGCCGAGGGATTATCTTTTTGGGGGATGGGGGTTTAAGGTTTTTTTAGGATAGGTTTTATGTGTTATTTTGGGATGAGGATTTAGTGTTTTTTAGGTGTAAGGATTTAGGTATTTTTTGTGCTGAATATTTACGATTTTTTGGTGATGAGGGTTTTGGGTTTTCAAGGCATGGGTTGGTTTTTTTTGGGACTGAGGGTTTTTGATTTTTTAAGGATAAGGTTTTTGTGTTATTTTGTGTTGAAGGTTTGTGGTTTTTAGTTATGGGGCCTTGGGGGATATTTTCGCCCCATGGTTTTAGGTATTTTATGGGTCGTATGGTTTAGGTTTTTCTAGGGTTTAGGTTCTAGGTTTTATTGGGGCTAAGGGTTTAGGGTGTTTTTGGGTAGAGGGTTTTTTTTGAGTGAGAGTATAGGGGTTTCTAGATTATTGTTTAGGGGTTTTGGGGAAATGTATTTATGAATTATTATGGCCGATTGTTTAGGGATTAGTTGGACCAAGTGTTTTGGGGCTTTTTGGATGTGGATTTATTTTTATTGGGGGGAATGGATTTAAGGATTATTGGGATAGAGGGTTTGTTTTTTAGGTTCGAGGGTTTAGAGTTTTTTTGGGTTAGGGATTAGGGTTTTTTTGAGAAGATGTTTTTTGATATTTAGGGCAAAGTATTACAATTTTTTGGGTTTGGGTTTGGGGTTTTTTGGGGACATGTGTTTAGTGTTTTTGGGGCAGAGGATCCAGGTTTTTTTGAGGCCGATGTTTAGATTATTTTAGGGATAGTGTTTTGTATTTTATAGGGATGCTTTTTTGGGCTTTATTAGGGATGATGGTTTTATTGTTTAGTGTTTGAGGTTTTTGGGTTTTTTGGGGATGAAGATTTTGGGTTTTTTTGGGGATGGGTGGGTTTATTGGAGATGAATGTTTAGAGTTTTTTGGTAGATGGTTAAGAGTTTTACTGGCGATGATGGTGTAGGGTCTTTTGGTGGTTACATGGTTAGGGTTTTTTGGGGTTGAGGGATAATGGTTTGGTGGGCTATGGTTTAAGGGTTTTTTTAGGAAAATGATTGAGGGTTTTTTATGTGGTTTTAGGGTTCTTTTGGTTTAGGGTTAATGGACATTTTATTCCAAGGGTTTAGGGTTTTTTGGGGAAGTGGGTTATGGTTTTTTGGGGATGATGGTTTATGGTTTTTTGGGGATGAGATATTTTTTTTAGGGATGATGGTTTAGGGATATTTGGGCCTGAAGGATTAGGGTTTCTTGAGGATGAGGGTTTATGGTTTATTTGGGATAATGGTCTGGGTTTTTTTTGGGATGAGGGTTTAGGGGTTTTTGAGGATAAGGGTTTCATGTTTTTTGTTGGTGCGGGTTTAGTGTTTTTTGGTGTTTGGAGTTTATTGTCTTTTGTGGATGATGGATTGGGAAATTTTTTAATCTATGGGTTTTTGTTTATTTATGATTGAGTGTTTAGGGGTTTTTGGGGTTGGGGGATTGCGGTTTAGGGGTGAAGAGGGTTTGGGTTATCTGGGGTTGTTGGTATAGGATTTTTTGGGGTGTGGGGTGTGGGGTTTTTGGGTGTCAGGGTTTTGGATTTTTTTGGCTAAGGATTTAGTGTTTTTCAGGGATGAGGTTTTACATATTTTTTGGGATGAAGGTTTAGATATTTGGGGGAAAAGGTTTTAGAGGTTTTTTGGTTGATGGTTTAGGGTTTTTTGGTTGATGGTTTAGGGTTTTTTGGGGCGGGGAGGTGAGGGTTTTTTGGTGATGAGTGTTTTTGGTTTTTCGGGGCCTAGTGCTTAGGGATTTTTGGATAATGGTATATGATTCATTGGGGATGTGTGTTAATGGTTTTTTAGGGATTATGGTTTTGTATTTTATTTGGGATGAGGTTTTTGGGTTTTTTAGGGTTGAGTTCGTAGGGTTTTTTAGGGTTGAGGGTTTAGTTTTTTGATTAGGGGTGAGGGAGTATGGTTTTTAGGGATAATTATCTTTCGTATTTTATGGAATAGGGTTTAGGTTTTTTAGGTTTTAGGTTCTAGTGTTATATAGGGAATGTGGTTTGAGGTATTTCTGGGAATGAAGGGGTAGTTTTTTTTTGTATATGTTTTTTGGTTTTTTTGTAGGCGTGGTTTTCGTTTTTTTTTTGGGATATGTGTTTGGTATTTTTGCATCATAGGGTTTACAGTTTTTTTGTTTATGGTATTATGTGTTTTTTAGAGTAAGGGTTTAGGGTTTTTTGAAGATGAGGGGTTGGGTTATTTCGCGGCGGAATATTTCAGGTTATTATAGGGTGAGGGTTCATGGTGTTTTGGGGCTAAGTTTTTGTCTTTTTTTGGATTTAGGGTTACATATTTTATAAGGATGAGGGATTTGGTTTTTTGGGGGATGAGGGATTGACATTTATTGGAGATAAGTGTTAAGGGTTTTTTTGGATGAGGTTTTAGGTTTTTGGGGGCTAAGGTATTGGGGTTTTCATTGATGTGGGTATGGGGCTTTTTGGTGCTAAAGGGTTATCATTCTTTATAGATGAAGGATTAAATTTTATGGGGATGAGGGTTTGGGATTTTTAGGGTTTTAGGATTTTATGTTTTTTTGTGGTTGAGGATTCGGTGTTTTGTAAGGATGAGGGTTTATGATTTTTTGGGGATAAAGTTTTAGATTTTTTTGGTGTGTGGGTTTTTGGATTTCTGAGGATGAGGTTTTAGGGGGTTTATGACTGATGTTTTAGGGTCTTTTGGGGATGAGTGTTTTTTTATGTTTTGGGTATTGTGTTTTTGGGAACTGAGGGTTTCGTGTTTTTTTATGGCTATGTGTTTGAGGGTTTATGGGGCTAAGGGATTAAATTTTTTTTGGTTGAGTGGTTGGATTTTTTTGGGTAAGGGTTTAGTTTTTTTCAGGGTGAGGTATTTGTGTAATTTTGGTAATGGGTGTTTTTTGTAATTTTGTGATCAAGGGTTTGGTGTTTTTGTGGTTAAGGGATTTGGATATTTGGGGCTGATAATTTCTTGTTTTTTAGGGTTTAGTGATTATGGTTTTCTTTAGGTTCATGTATGGTGTTTTTCTAGGATGTGGGTTTATGTTTTTTGGGACTGAGGTTATAAGGTTTTTTTGGACAAAGGGTTTATATTTTTTAATATTGAGGGTTTTTTTGGACTAAGGGTTTAGTATTTTTTTGAGATAAGGGTTTAGGGTTTTTTGGGGATGAGGTTATAGCAATTTTTGGTGCTAAGGGTTTAGGTATTTTTAGGGGTTTATGGTTTAGGGTGTTTTGGACCCAAGGGTTTATGTTTTTTTTTGGGATGAGTGTTTAGAGTTGTTGTGGTTGAGGGTTAAGAGTTTTCTGGGGCTAAGGGATTGGGGTTTTTTGGAGATGAATGTTCTGTAGTATTTGGGGACGATGGTTTAGGGTTTTTTGGGTATTCGTTTTTATGATAATGTGAGCTAAGGTTTTAGGGTAATTTTTTGATACGGATTTTTGGAATTTTAGGGATGAGGTTTTATGGTTTTTTATGGATGTGGGTGTGGGTTTTTTTGGGGTATGGGATTTTTGTGGCTTTAGGTTTATGGTTATCTAGTAGGTTGTGTTTAATATTTTTTGGTGATGAGCATTTTTGATTTTGGGGTGATTAGGGTTTTGGGTTTTTTGGGGTTGGGGATTTGTAATTTTTTTGTGTTAAGGTTCTGGGATTTTTGGGTTTAGGGGTTGAGTGATTTTTTTGGGGTAAGGGTTTATAGTTTTTAGTTTGTGGGTTCCAATTTTATTGGGTCATAAGGTTTGGGGTTTTTAGGTTATGTGGGTTTTGGGAATTTTTTGGTCTGTTAGTTTAGTGTTTTTTTGGGGGTGAGGGTTTTGAGTTTTATTGGGTTGAGTGTTTAGGGTATTTGGGGATGGTAGTTTAGGGCTTTTTGGAGATGATGGTTTTTGTTTTTTTGGGACAAAGGGTTTTTGGGTTATATGGTTTATGGTTTGATGGGGATGAGGGTTTTGGTTTTTTTTTGATGAGTTTTGTGTTTTTTGTGGGAGTGGGTTTAAGGATTTTAGGTATGAGTGTTATGTTTTTTTGTGGCAGGTGGTTTATAATTTTTGGGTGGCTAAGGGTTTAGGGTTTTTTGGGGATGATGGTTTTATGATTTTTTGGGGTTGAATGTTTAGTTTTTTTAATGATGGTTTGGGTTTTTTTGAGACTATGGGTTTAGTTTTTTTGGGGAAGTGGGTTTAGGATTTTTTTCAGGATGCGGTTTTAGGTCTTTTTCGGTGGCGGGTATAGGAGTTTTGTGTTTGAGGATTTATGGTTTTTTTGGGCCATGGGTTTAGGGTTTTTGGGGATGAGTTTTTCGGTTCATTGGGGATGATGGATTGGGGTTTTTTAGGGATTATGGTGTAGTTTATTTTAGGGATGAGAGTTAGAGGTTTTTTAGAGTTGGGGGTAAAGAGTTTTTTTGGTCTAAGGGTTATGTTATTTATGGGGATGTGGGTTTAGTGATTTCGGGGGAATGGTTTTAGGGTTTTTAGGTACATGTGATTTAGGGTTTTTTGGAGATGAGGGTTTAATATTTTTTATGGGTGAGGGTTTAGGTTCCATTAGGGATGAGTGTTTAGAGTAATTTGATATGTGGGTTTTGTGATTTTTAGGATGAGTGTTTAGGATTTTTGGGCCAGAGGGTTTAGCGTTTTCTTGTGGATGAGAATTTATGATTTTTTTAGTATCAAGGTTTTTTGTTTTTTTGGGATGAGGGTTCATGGTTTCTTAGGGGTGATGGTGTAGTATTTTTTAGGTTCTTTGGTTTTAGGGTTTTTTGGGGATGAGGGTTTTTTTCTTTTGGGTCTGAGGGTTTGGTATTTTGGGTCCAAAGGATTGGGGTTTTTGGATGAGTTTTTAGGGTTTTGGGGGTGTGGGTTTCATGTTTTTTAGGATTGATGGTTCATGGTTTTTTTGGGATGAGGGTTTGTCAGATGTTTTGGATGAGGCTTTTAGGTTTTTTGGGGTTGAGAGTTTATGGTTTTTTGTCGATGAGGATTTGAAAATTTTTGGGGTTTAGGGTTTTAATTTTTTTTAGGGCTATGGGTTTAGATTCTTTTGGGGGTGAGGGTTAGGGTACTATTAGGGATGAGGGTTTGGGGATTTTTGGGGTGAGGGTTTAGGGATTTTTGGCTATGGTTTTGAGGTTTTTTGGAGCCGCGGGGTTGGACTTTTTGGGGATGAGGGTTTAGGTCACTTTGGGGTTGACAGTTTTTTATTTTCGAGAGTTAGGGTTTTGGGTGTATGGGGATGTGGGTTTAAAGGTATTGGGGGTTAAAGGATTCTGATTTTTTGGGACTGAGGGTTTAGTGTTTTTTTTGTATATTGGTTTACATTTTTAGGGGATAAGGTTTTAGGGTTTTTCTTGTTTGATTGTTTTGGATTTTTAGGGGATGATTGTTTTTTGATTTTTTTTGTTACAAGTTTAATTTTTTTTGGGGCTAAAGGTTTACGGTTTTTATGGGGCTGGGGGTTTTGGTTGTTTTGGGTATGAGGAATTATTTTTTCTTTTGAATGAGCATTTGGGGTTTTCTGGGGATGACATTTTAGTGTTTTTAGAGGTAGGAGGTTTAGGGTTTCAATGGATCTATGGGTTCATGTTTGTTCTGGGGATACAGGTTTAGTGTTTACTATGGAATAGGGTTAGTGTATTTTTAGGGTTGAGGGTTTCAGGGTTCTGGGTTTTGGGTTAAGGGGTTTTTTGGGTTTAGGGATTTTTAGGATTTAGGGGTTTGTTGGGGCTAGGGATTTAATGTTTTTTGGGCCGGGTGTTTACTATTTTTTCTGGAAGCGGGTTTATTGTTTTTTGGGTCAGAGGGTTTAGGTTATTTATGCCTGGATTTTTAGGGGTTTTGTTGGTGATGATGGTTTAGGGTATTTTAGGGATGAGGGTTTAGGTCTTTGTTGTTGAATTTTTACAGTTTTTGGGGGTTGAAGGTTTAGTGTTTTTTGGTACTAGGGATTTATGGTTTCTTTTTGGAAAAGGATTTAGGTTTTTTTGGGATGAAGGTTTTGATCCCTTCTAGGGTTGTGTGTTTAGTGATTTTTGGGGTTGAGGGTTTGGTGATTTTTTGGACTGAGTGTTTTTTGTCATAGTTTTTAGTGATTTAGGGATGAGGGTTTATGGTTATTTGGGGTTGAGGTTTTGTTTTTTTTGTGAGGGTTTGTATTTTTTTATGGCCAAGGGTGTGGGGTTTTTTTATTCCTGGGGGTTTGTAATTTTTGAGAATTATGGTTTAGGATTTTTTTTGGGCTGGTTATTTAAGGTTTTCTCAGTCTATGTATTTAGGGTTTTGTGGGGGTGATGGTTTAGGGTCTTTTTGAACTAGCAATTTATAGTTCTTTTGGTTGAGGTTTTGTTTTTTTTTTGTCATTGGGTTTAGGTATTTTTGGGGGATATATATTTAGTCTTTTGGGGAAGATGATTTTGATTATTTTTGTCTGGAGGGTGTCGGGTTTTTTGGGTTTTGTGTTTTGGAGCTAGGGGTTTAGTGTTTTTTGGTGATGTTGTTTTCATATTTTTTGATGTTGAGGGATTAAGTTTCTTTGGGGATGAGTATTTATGGATTTTTTTGGAGGTTGTTTTATGGTTTTTTGGGGATCATGGTTTAATGTTTTTTTAGGAATTGTGTTTATGTTTTTTTGGGATGAGTTTTTAGGGTTTTTTTGGGGGTGAAGGTTTAGTGTTTTTATGGATGAGTGTTTCTATTTTTTGCAGAGTGTTTGGGGTTTTTGGGGGTTGAGGATGTAGGGGGTTTTAGAGATGAAGTATGGGTTTTATGGGGATGAGTGTTTAGGGTTTCTTGAGGATTACTGTTTAGGTCTTTCTAATATAGAGGTTTTTCAGTTTTTAGGGAAACTAGGTTTAGGGTTTTTTGGGACTAAGGCTTTAGCGTTTTTTGGTTCGATTGTTTAAGGTATTTTTGTTGCTGAATTTTTAGGGTTTTTTAGAGCCAATGGTATAGGGATTTGGGTTGGAAGGATTTGTGTTTTTAGGGTGTAGGTTATCGTTATGTTAGGGGTTTGATGGTTTATTGTTTTTGGGGTGAGTTTTTTTATTTTATTTTTTTGATGAGGGTTTTGAAATTTTTGGGGATGAGGGTTTATAGTTTTTGGGTGTGAGTGTTAATGGTTTCTTTGGGTCTAAGGGGTTATATTTTTTTACTATGAGGTTTTTTGTTTTTCATAGATGGGGGTTTAGTTGTTTTGGGATGAGGGTTTAGGGTTTTTTGGTGTGATGGTTTAGTTGTTTTGGGATGGCGGTTTAGCTTTTTTTATAGATGAGGGTATAGGGTATTTTGGTGATTAGGAGTACACTATTTTGGGGATAAGGGTTTAGGGTTTTTTGGGGCAGAGGGTCTAGGGTTTCTTGGGGCTTAGGTATTTGGATTTTTTAGGGATGATTCTTTAGAGTTTTTTTGTGTTGGCTGTTTATGGTATTTTTGGTAGTGAGGATTATGGTATATTGGGGATAAGGGTTTAGGTTTTTTGGTGGATGAGGGTCTAGGGTTTCCTGGGGCTTAGGGATTAGAATTTTTTATGGATGAGTTTTCAGAGTTTTTTGTATTGGGTTTTAGGTTATTTTTGGGGATGGGGGATTTGGGATTTTTAGTGTTGGTAGTTTAGGGTTTTTTGGTGCCATGAGTTTATGGTTTATTTGGGAGTGATGGTATAGGTTTGTTTGTGGATGGGGATTTAGGGTTTATTAATGATGGACATTTAGTGATTTTAGGGGATTAGGGTTTATTATTTTTTGGGGATGATGGTTTAGGGTTTTTTGGGGTAATGGGTCCAGGGTTTTTGGGGGGTTATGGTTCATGATTTTTATGGTTGAGGGTTTAGGTTATTTAGGTATGAGGGATTACTATTTTTCTTGGATGAGTGTTTAGGAGATTATGGGGATTAGGGTTTAGGTTTTTGTTTTGTTTTGAGGGTTTCTGTTTTTTTGGGGGGCTGAGGTTTTAGGGATTTTTGGGGATGTGGGCTTTGAGTTTTATTGGATAGAGGGTTTAGGGTTATTTGGGGATCAGGGTTTATGGATGTTTGGGGTTAGGTTTTAGAATTATCTATCTGAGGTTTTAGGTTTTTGGGATTTTATGGTCTAGGGTTTTTGGTACCATGATTTAGGGTTTTTTGGGGCTCAGGGATTAGGGTTTTTTGGTACTAAAGGATTAAGGTATTTTTGGTTGAGGGTTTAGGGGTTGTAGGGATTATTATTTTAGGTTTTGGGGGACTAATGAAATATTGTTTTTTAGGGAATTTTGATTAGGGTTTTATGGGGATGTGGGTTTATTTTTTACAGATTTGGGTTTAGGATTTTTTTGGGTTGAGGATTTTGGGTTTTGGGTGTTGAGGGTTTAGGTTTTTTTGGGGGTCTGATGGTTTAAGTATTCTTAGAGATGAGGCTTTATGGTTTTTGGGGGATGAGGGTTTAGGGTTTTTTTGGAAATGAGGGTCATTTGTTTTTTAGGGATAATTGTTTAGGATTCTTTGGGCCAAACTATTTAGGGTTTTTATAGTTGAGGGTATAGTGGTTTTGGGGATGTGGAATTAGGGTTGTATGGGGATGAGGGTATAATATTGTTTTTTGATGATTTTTTTGGGTTTTTTTGGTGTTCATGTTTATGGATTTGGGTTATTCAGGTTTTTGGTTTCTTGGGAAAAGGGTTTAAGATTTTATGGGATCATGGTTTAGGTTTTGGGGGGGGAGGATGAGGGAAAAGGGGTTATGTGGATAAGATAATGGGGTATTGAGGGATTGAGGGATTTGTGTTTTTTCTTGATATTTGGGTTTAGGTGTTTTTGGATGAGGGTTTAGGGTTGTGGGATTCACGTTTTTATAAGAAAAAAGCTTTGGGTTTTTTTGGGTTGAGTGTTAAAGGGGTTTTTGGGCTGTGTGATTAAGATTTTTGGGGACTGAGTGTTTTAGGATATTTGATAATGAGGGTTTAGGTATTTTTAGAGGTTATGGTTTAGGGTTTTTTGGGGTTAATGGTTTATCATTTTATGGGGATGATGTTCTGGGGGGGTTTAGTGTTGAGGGTTTAGGGTTTTTTAGGAATGAGGGTTTAGGGTTTTTTATGATGGTTTAGGTATTTTTGGTGCTGAGGGTTAAGGGTTTTTTTGTGGCTGAGGGTTTAGGTTTTTTTGGGGATGAGGGTTTTGGGTTTTGGTGGGGTGCGGTTTTAGTGTTTTGGGGGATGAGGGTTTAGGTTTTTTGGGGATGAGGCTTCAATTTTTTTTGATGAGTTTATTGTGTTTTTTTGGGCTGTGGGTTCGAGATTTTTGGGACTTTTGGTTTAGGTTTTTGGAGGGATGATTATTTAGGGTTCTTAACTGGTCTGGATTGAGGGTTATTTTTGGGGAATAGTTTTTTTATAGGGTATATATTTAATGGTTTCTTGGGTAGGAAGTTTTACAGTTTTTCGGGGATGATGGTTTGTAGTTTTTTTTTGACTGAGGGTTTTGGGTTTTTTGGGTTTGAGCATTTTGGAATTTTTGGGGTTGAAGGTATTGAGTTTTATGGGGATGAGGGTCTTTGGTTTTTTGTTGTTGTGGGCCCTCTGTTTTTAGGTTCTAAGGGTCTATGGGATTTGGGGGTTGAGGGTTTTGTGGTTTTGGGGCTGAGGGTTTAGGGTTTTTTGTGGATAAAGATTTAGGGATTTTTTAGGGATGGGGGTTTAGAGAATTTTATGGTTTAGGGTTAAGGTTTTTTTTGGGATTATGTTTTATGGTTACTTAGGGAAGATGGTTTAGTGTTTTTTGGTGTGAGGGGTGTATGATTTTTTTGGGATTTTGGTTTAGTTCTTTTTGGGGGATTACAGTTTGGGGGGTGTTTTTTGCATAGGGTTTATGGGTTTTGGGGGTGAGGGTTTGGGTTTTTTTGGGGCGATGATTGTTTAGGGGTATTTATTGAATATGGTTTATGGTTTATTGGGGCTAAAGTTTAGGGGTTTTGTTACTAAGGGTTTAGTGTTATTTGGGGATGAGGATTTTGGGGACTTTGGGGATGATGGTTCAGGTGTTTTGGGGGATAAGGGATTTTGGTTTTCTGGATATTACGGTTTTGTGGTTTTTTAGGGAATCTGGGTTAGTTTTATTTGTGGTTAAGGGTTTAGGGTTTTTTTGGGATGATCGTTTCGGTATTTTGGGCTTAGAATTTACGTTTTTTTGGGGATGAGGGTTAAGGGTTTGGGGGTATGAGTGTTTCTGGATTTATTTGTGCTGAGGATTTAGGGATTTTTGGGGTAGGGGTGTTAGGGTTTTCTAGTGTTTTTGAATTTGGGATTATTGGTAATAGGGATTAGGGAATTTTAGGGATTAATATTTAGGTTTTTTGAAGTGTGATGGATTATGGTTTTTTTGTTTTGAGTGTTTAGGAGTTTTTGGGGATGATAACTTAGGGTTTTATAGGGATAACGGTTAGGGTTTTATGGGTTGTAGGTTTACGGTTTTTTGGTGCTTAAGAATTATATATTTATGGTGTTGATGGTGTAGTTTTTTTGGATATGAGGTTTTAGGATTTTATAGGGCTGTGGGTTTTTAATTTTTTTGGCGATAAGGGCATAGAGTTTTTTAAGTATGACCACATTGTGTTTTTTAGGCTGAGGTTTTAGGGTTTTAAGATATGGTTTTAGGGACTTTTGTGAATATGTTCTTTGGGGTTTTAGGGTTTTAGGGATTATGGTGTATTTGGAATGAGATTTTAGGTTTTTGGGGGTTTACGATTTTGGGTTTTTTGTGATAATAGTTTAGGTTTCTTTGGGAGTTAAGGGTTTACATGTTTATAGGGTTATAGTTTTATAATTTTTGGGGTTGAGGGTGTAGGGGTTTTTGGGGATGAGTGTTTATGGTTTTTTAGGGGTGATGTTTTATGGTTTTTTGGGGCTATGGTTTTTGTGTTTTTTGTGGCTATTGGAATATAGATTTTGGAGATAGGGTTTTATGGTTTTTGAGGGATGAGGGTTTTGTTTTTTTTTTGGATAAGGGTTTAGGGTTTTTTGGACTGATTGTTTAGGGTTTTGGGGTATAGGTTTTTGGGTGACTTAGGGTGTAGGTTTTAGGGTTTCAAGGTATTAGGGATTTTGATTTTTGGGTGATGAGGGATTAGGGGTTTTGAGGAAAAGAAATTGGTGTTCCTTTGGATATAGGGTTTTGGGTGTTTTGTGGATGAGATTTTACGGGGTTTTTTGGATGAGGGTTTCGGGTTTTCTGGGGATGAGGGTTGTGGATTTTTTTGGTTGTGGGTTTAGGGTTTTTTGTGGTTGAGGGTTTAGATTTTTTTGGGGCTGAGGGATTTGAATTTGTTTTACTGCAAGGGGTTTTGGGGTTTCGGGTAATGATAGTTTATGGTTTTTCTAGGATGAGGGTTTTGGGTATTGGATATAAGTGTTTGGGTTTTTTTGGAATGGGTTTTTGGGTTTTTTTAAAGATGGGGGTTTGGGGTTTTGGGGGGATGACTATTTATTATTTTTTATGGATGGGTGTTTAGGGTTTTCATGAGAGTGACATATTATGGTTTTTGGGGGGATGAGGTTTTATGATTTTTAATGGGCGAGGGTTTAGTGTTTTTTTGGGACCGATAGTTTAGAGTTTCACTGGGGTTTAGGGTTTACTGTCTTTTCAATATTAGGAATTAGGGTATTTCAGGATGAAGGTTTACATTTATTTTTTGTCTAAGGGTTTAGATTTTTTTGGGGAGGAGGGATTATGGTTTTTTTGGGGCTGACAGTTTAGTGTATCTTTGAACAGAGTGTTTAGGTTTTTAGGTGTTGAGAGGTTTGATATTTTTAGGTCTGTGGGATTAGGGTGTTTTGGGGGATGAGGGTTAGTGTTTCTAGTGGATGAGGGATTAGGGGTTTTGGGGGATAAGGTTTTATGGGTTTTTCTATTTTTCAGATTAAAGTTGTTTTAGTCTTAGGGTTATGATATTTTACAGCTGATGGTATAGGATTTTTTGGGATACGGGTTTATGGTTTTTGGGGATGTGGGTCTAGTGTTTTTATGCACTGCGTGTCTATGGGTATTTGGGGTTTAGTTTTTTGGTGTTTTGGGGGATCTAGGATTTATGGTTTTTTGGGGTTGAGGATTTACATATTCTTGGGATGAGGGTTTAGAGGATTTTAGAGCTGAATATTTGGTGTGTTTTTGGGCATAGGGTTTAGGGTTTGTTAGGGAAGATAGTATAAGGTTTTTCAGGGTGAGTGTTTTTGGGTTTTTTGGGATAATGGTTTATAGTTTTTTGGGGGTAACTATTCAGGGGTTTTGGGGAATAAGGATTAGGGGTTTCAGGATAACTGTTAAAGGTTTTTTGGGGCGAGGGTTTAGGGGTTTTTGGGGATGATGGATTATGGTGTATTGGTGTTGTGGGGTTATGAGATTTTGGGGATGATGGTTTGTTTCTTTTCAAGGACTAATGGTTTTGGAGTTTTGGGGGATGATGTTTTAGGGGTTTTAATTGATTAGGATTTTGTATTTTTTGTGGGATGAGTATTTACAGTTTTTAGGGTTGTGGGTTTCTGGTTTTTTGCGGATGAGGGTTTATGGTTTTGTTGTTGTTGTGGGTTTATGGGTTTAGGTGTGAGGGTTTATGGTTTATTTGGTATTTGGTTTTTTGGACTTTTGGGGCTAAGGGTTTAGGGTTTTGAGGTGCCGATTGTTTTTTTGGTTTTGGGGGTATAAGGTTTAGATTGTTTTAGTCCTAGGGGATTAGGGTTTATTTAGCGATGACAATTTAAGGTTATTTTTGGATAAGGGTTTAGGATTTTTTGGGCTATAGGATTAGTGTTTTTCAAGGGATTAGGGTTTTAGTGTTTTGGGGGCTAATGTTTAGGTATTTTTGGAGTGAGGGTTTTGGGGGCTGAGGTTTGAGGTTTTAGTGTTTTTTAGGGATTAGGTTTTATTACTTTTTAGTTTTATAGTTTATGGGATTATTGGGATGAGTGTTTAGGGTTTATTAGGGATGAATAATTTTTATTTTTGTGGAAAAGGGTTTAGGATTTATTAGGGCTATCAGTTTAATATTTTTTGGGGATGAGGATTTAGGGTTTTTTGGGGTTGTGGGTTTAGTGTTTTTTGGGGAGGAGGATTTTGGGTTTCTTGTGGCTAAGGGTTTACCAATTTTTTGGCTGAGGGTTTAGGATTTTTCAGAGATTACAGATTATGGTTTTTTGGTGATGAGTATTTATAATTTTTTGGTGTTTAGGGTTTAGGGTTTGTAGTGATGAGGGTTTTGGGTTTTGGGTTTTTGTTAGTTGAGGGATTATATATTTTTGGGGGTTAATGGTTTATGGATTTTCTAGGGTTGAGGGTTTAGTGTTTATTTAGGGTTGTGGTTTTATGGTTTTTTTACTAGGGTTTATGGTTTTTTGGGAATGAGGATATAAGGTTTTTTGGGGCTGGGGTTATAGGTTTTTTTAGGGGTTTTGGTGTTTTGTGGGACTAGGGTTTAGGGTGTTTTCGGATTAGTGGTTTAGGGTTTTTTGAGGATGAGTTATAAGTGTTTTTTGGGGATGAGGGTTTTGTGATTTTGTGGAATAGGTTTTAGTGTTTTTTTGGGGTTGAGGGATTCAGGTTTTTGGGGGATACATGTTTTAGGTTTTTTGGGATGTGGGTTTAAGGGTTTTGGGGATACATGTTAAGGAATTTGGATAGAAGGGTTTTGGGTTTTTTTGGAGATGAGTGTTTAGATTTATTTGTGGCTAGCAGTTTATGTTTTTTTTGGGTTGAGTTTGTATAGTTTTGGAGGGCTGAGTGTTTAGGATTTTTGGTGGATACGGGTTTTGAAGTTTTTTGGTGATGATGGTTCATGATATGTTGTGATCTAGTGTTTAGGTATTTTTTCACATAGGGGTTTGTACTTTTTAGGGTAGAGTTTTGAGTATTTCTTTGACTATGGGTATTCTATTTTTTTGGATGGGGATTTTCTGTTTTTTGTGAATTATGGTTTAGGGTGTTTTGTGGATGAGGGTATAGGGTTTTGAGGATGATGGTTTATAATTTTTTGTGGCTGAGTGATCACTTATTTGGGGGCTTGGGGGATTAAATATTTAGGGGGTTGGTAGTCTAGGGTTTTTTCAGGAAGAGGGTTCATTGATTTTGGAATACAGGTTTTAAGGTTTTATGGGGCTAAGGATTTAGGTTTTTTGGTGGTTGAGGTATTATTTTTTGTGGGGGATGATGTTTAGGGTTCTTTTGGGATGATGGTTTATGGTTTTTTGGGGAAGAGGGTATATGTTATTTTGGGTCTTGGGGTATAAAGTTTTTTGGGATAAGGGATTAGGGTTTTTCAGGTATGAGGGTTTAATGTTTTTTGGGGTTAAGGGTTTTGGTTTTTTTGGTGTGAGGGTATAGGTTTTTCTGGGGATGAGGGTTTATGGTTTCTTTGGGATAAAGGTTAGGGTATTGTTGGTGCTTTTGATTTAGGGTATTTTTAGGGAGAGGGTTTTGGGATTTTGGGGTAGATGGTTTTGGGGTATTTTGGGATGTTGGTTTTGGGTGTTTTGTGACTGAAGGTCATGGTTTTTATACAGTTTATGGTTTAGTGGAATTGGGGGAATATGGTTTAGTGTTTATGTGATGAGTGATTAAGGTTTTTTGGGTATGAGGGTTAAGGGTTTTTTCAGGATAAATGTTTGGGGAATTTAGGTGACAAGGGTTTAGGGCTTTTGGGGTTGGGAGTTTTGGGGTTTTGGGATGAAGGTTTTGGGGTTTTGGGGGATTTGGGTTTATAGTTTTTCGAGGAATAGGCATTAGTGTTTCTACAGATAAGGGTTTATCTTTTTTATGGGTATGGGGGTTTATGGTATTTTGGGGATGTTTGAATAGTGTTTTCTGACTAAGGGTTTAGGGGATTTTTGGGATGAGGTCTTTGATTATTTTTTCATGAGTGTTTTTTGTTTTTTGGGGTTGAGGGTTCTGGGTTTTTGGGGTTTAGGGTTTAGGGTTATTTTGGGATGATGTTTTATGTTTATTTAGGGATGAGGGTTTATGGTTTTTTGGGATAAGGTTTTAGTATTTTTGGGTCAGAGTGTTTATAGGGTTTTGGGGATGATGTTATTGGATTTTTTTTGTTGAGGGTTTAGGTTTATTGGGGGATGGTGGTTTTAGTTCTTTTACAGTTGAGGGTTTACTATTTTGTATTGCTAAGGGATTAGGTTTTTGGGGGGAAGAGGGTTGATTGTTTTTTGGAGATGATGATTTAGGTTTTTTGGGACTAATTGATTATGGTTTTTCATGGAAGAGTGTTTAGATTTTTTGTGGTTGTGAGTTTAGAAATTTTTTGTGGCTGAGGGATTAGGGATTTTTAAGGATGATGTTTTAAGTTATTTTGGTTTGAGGATTTTTGGTTTTTGGGTATAAAACATTAGTGTTATTTGGGATGAGTTTTTATGGGTTTTTGAGATAATGGTTTAGGGTTTTTTATAGATGAGAGATTAAAGTGTTTTTGGGACGAGTGTTTAGGATTATTTTAGAGTTATGGTTTAGTTTAAATTTGGATGTGGTTTTAGGGTTATTTATGGTTGAGGGTTTAGAGTTTTTTGGGGATGAGGGGTTAGGGGTTTTTGAGGTTGTGATTTTATTAATTTTTGGGGTTGAGGGATAAAGTTTTTTGTGGGGTTAATGGTTTAGTAATTTTTGGGGCTACCGTTTTATGGGTTTTTGGTACTGAGGGTTTGGAATTTTTTAGGATGAGGTTTTTGTATTTTTGGGAAAATTTAGGGTTTTATGGTTCTAAGGGATTAGGATTTTTTAGGTCTGGGTATTTAGAGTTTTTTTATATGATGGTTTAGGATTTTTCAGATCTCAATGTTTACGAATATTATGGGATGGGGTATTATGATTTTTGGGGGTATAGGTTTTATGTTTTTTGGTGTTAAAGGTTTTTGGTTTTTTAGGGCTAATGTTTTTGGGTTTTTATGGGATGATGGTTTAGGTAAATTCATTGCTAAGGGATTCGGTTTTTGTGGGGTATATGATTTATTATTTATTAGAGATGTGGTTTATGTTTTTCAAGTGCTGAGGGATTAGTTTTTTTAATAGTGGGTTTATATATATTATTGATGCAGGATTAGGGTTTTTTGGGGATGAGGGTTTAGTGTTTTTAGGTTGTGGGGGTAGAGTTTTTTGGGAATAGTTTTTTGGTTTTTTTTGTGGCTGAGGGGTTTGGGTTTTTGTGGATAAGGGGTTAGGTCTTTTGGGGTTTTATGGTTTTGGATTTTTTTAGGCTGAGGGTTTAGGGGTTTTTCTGGGTGTACTGTCTATGGTTTTTGGGCTTGAGTGTTTGTGGTTTTCTGGGACTGACCATTTATTGTTGTTTTTTGGGATGTGGGTTCAGGTATTTTAGTGGTTGATTGTTTATTATTTTTTTGGTGTTGATATTGTATGGTTTTTTGGTGGTTGGTGTTATTGATGTTTTTTTGCTAAGGATTTAGGTGTTTTAGGGGATAAGGGTTTAGTATTTTTTGGGATAATGATTTAGGGATTTTTGTGCATGAGTGTTTAGGGGTTTTGGGGATGAAAGTATCAAGTTTCATGGAATAGGGGATTTATAGTTTTATGAGATGAGGGTTTTGGGTTTTTGGTTCTGAGGAATTAGAGGTTTTGAGACTATGGGATATGGTTTTTTTATTGATTTTTTTTGGGGGTTTTGGGGCAATGGGTTAAGTGGTTTGGGATGAGGGATTTGTGTTTTTTAGTGCTAAGGGTTTTGGGTTTTTTTAGGCTGAGGCTTTAGTAGTTTTTGGGATTAAGGGTTTAGTGGTTTATGGGGATTTAGGTTAACAGTTTTTAAGGAATGAGGGTTTAGGGGTGTTGGGTGAAAAGGATTTAGAGTTTTGGGGTTTAGGTTGTAAGGTTTTGGCTGATGAGGGTTTAGGGTTTTTTGGGGATGAGGTTTTAGGGTTATTCACCAGTGAGGGTTTATGGTTTTTCATGATTGAGGGTTTATGGTTTCTTGGGGTTGGGGGTTTAGGGTGTTTTGGGGCTCAGGGTTTAGGATTTTGGGTGGATTGGGGTTTAGGATTCTTAGGTGATGAGGGCTTGGGGTTTTTTTAGATGATGGTTTAATGTTTTATGGTTAGGATGGTTTAGGATATTTTGGGGATGAGGATTGAGTGTTTTATTGGGGCTGAGGGTTTAGTATTTTTTGGGATGAGGTTTTAGATTTTTTGGGGGATGAGTGTTTAGGGTTTTTTATGTTGTATGTTTTGGATTTTTTGTGGGTGAGGGTTTAGTATTTTTAGGGTTTTAATGCTTATAGTTTTTAGGGATAAATATTTAGAGTATTATGGGGCTAAGGGTTTTGGGTTTTATGTGGAAGTGGGTAAGGGTTTTTTATATATGAGGGTTTAGTGTTTTTTGGTGCTGAGGTTTATGGATTTTTAAGTTCGATGGTTTATAATCTATTTTGGAAGATGTTCTATGGGTATTTTAGGATGGGGATTTTTGGTTTTTTATAGTTTATGGTGTAGTGGTTTTACGGGATTAGTGTCTTCTAGTTTTGGGAGTTGAGTGTTTATGGGTATTTAGGGTTTAGGGCATAGGGTTTTTTGTGGATGAATATTTTTTGTTTTTTGGGGAATGGGATTTTAGTGTATTTTAGGGATGAGGGTTTAGGTTTTATGGGGATTAGGGAATTGGATTTAGGATTTTTTTGGTGAGGGGTTTGGGGTTTTTGGGGAAGAGTTTTTATGGTTTTTAGGCTAATTGTTTAATGGGTTTTGTTGAATGTGGCCTATAAGTTTTCAGGATGACAGTAGAGGGTGTTTTTTGGCTACAGGTTTGGGGTTTTTTGGGGTTTTAGATTTATGGATTCCTATATCTAAGGGCTTATGGATTTTTGGGGATGAAAGGTTATGGTTTTGTAAGGGTGGCAGTTTTTTGGTTTCTCAGGATGCTGGATTATGGGTTTTGTGGATATGGATTAATAGTATTTTGGTTATGAGTGTCTGGGGTTTTTTTTTGGAATGTGTGTGTAAGGTTTTTTTTGGGGTAATGGTTTTAGGGTTTTTTGGGGGAGAGGGTTTAGAAGTTTTGGGGATGAGGGATTAGGGTTTATTATGATTGATAGTATTGGGTTTTTTATGGACGAGTGTTTGGGGTTTTTTGACTCTGGGGGTTTTGAGGTTTTTAGTGATTAGGGTTTCGTGTTTTTTAGGGTTAAGGGATTACAGTTTTTTGGAGTTAAGGTATTAAGGTTTTGGGGGGAAATACTGTTCATGTTTTTATAGGAGGTGTGTTTTGGGTTTTGGGGTGTCAAGGTATATGTGTTTTTGGGTTGAGGGTTTATGGATTTAGGGGATGAGGGTTTAAGGCATTTTGGGGCTGAGGATTTGGGTTTTTTGGGCCTGACTATTTAGTATTTTTTGGGGATGATGGTTTAGAGTTTTTTGTGTCTAATGTTTTATGGTTTTTTTGATATTGTGGATTAGGGTTTTTCGGAAAATGGATTCAGGGTATTTTAGGGAATAGGGTTAATGGAAATTTGTGGGAGAATATTTAGGGTTTTTAGGGCTGAGGATTTAGGGTTTTGTGGTGCTGAGGGTTTTGGGTTTTGGGGAGGGGGGTTTAGGGTTTGTTGTAGATAATGGTTTTTTTTTGGGTTTGTAGGTTTTGGATTATTTGGGGTTAAGAGTTTTTTAGGATGAGGGTATAAGGTTTTTCGGGTTAAGGGTTTAGGGATTTTGGGGGCTGAGTGTTTTGGGTTTTTTGGGGATGGTATTTTTTGGGGATTAGTTTTTAGGTTGTGTTTTGGCCAAGGGTTTATATTTTTTGGTGATGAGGGTTTATGGTTTATTGAGGCATAGTTTTTAGGTTTTTTTGTAGATAAAGGTTTATTATTTTTATGTCCTTAGGTTATAGGTTTTTTTAAGGATAATAATTTTAGAATTTTTTGGGGTGAGGGTTTAGGATTTTCGGGGGATGAAGGTTTAGGGTTTTTTACAGATGGGGGTTTAGTGCTTTTTTAGATGAGGGTTTAGGGTTTTTTGGGATGAGGTATTTCGGTTAGTTATGGATGATGGATTTTGTTTTTTTGGGGATAGGGGTTTATGGTTTTTTCGGTATTGGGGTTTAGGTCATTTGGGTGTAAGGGTTTAAGGATTTTTGGTTATGAGGATTTGGTGTATTTTAGGTATGAGGGTTTAAGTTTTTTGGGAGTAAGGATTTAGGATTTTTCTAGAGATGTATTTAAATATAATTTGGATGAAGGTTTAGGGTTTTTTGAGGTAAGAGTTTATGTATTTTTGAGGCCAAAGGTTTAGGGTTTTTTTCATGTTGTTGGTTTAGGGTCTTGGGGAGCTGAGTGTTTAGGGTTTTGGGTTTTGTGGGGCTGATGGTTTATGGATTTTTGGGGGTGTATGGTTTAAAGAATATTAAAGATGCGTTGTTTGGATTTTTGGGGATGGGGGTTTAGTGTTTTCTAAGGTGAGGTTTTAGGTTTTTATGGGGCTGAGTGTATAGTGTTTTTTGGGGATGAGGGATTAGGGTTTCATGGGGCTCGGGGTTTAGGTTTTTTTGAATCTAAGTTAATAGGAATTTTTGGGTTTTAGGGTTTAGAGTTTTTTGGGCCTGGGGATTAAGGTGTTTGGGGGTTTATGATTTAGGGTTTTTTAGGGATGGGGATATGAGATTTTTTGTGGCAGATGGATTAGTTTTTTTTGGGACAATGGGTTTCAGTATCTTTGGGTTTGAGGTTTTAGGGTTTTCAGGGGATGAGGATTTTTTTATGGGAGATGAGTTTTTAGGTATTTTTAGGGATGAGTGTTTTGGGGGGCTTGGGGTCGAGGATGAGTGGTAGGGGGTTTGAGGGTTAGAGTATATGTGTTTTGGGTCTGGAGGTTTGGGTTTTGGGGGCCTGAAGACTAATGGTATTTTTGGCATGGGGTTTTAATATTTTCTTCTATTTATGTTTTATGGTTTTTGGTTGATGAGTTTTTAGGAATCTTGTGTTTTGAGGGTTTTGAGGTTTTAGGGGGTGATGGTTTTTGATTTTTTGGGGTTTGGGGTTTACAAATTTTTATGACTAAAGGGTTAGGAATTTTTACGGATTAGGGTTTTGGATTTTTTATTACTGAGGGTTTTGGGTTTCTTTATGGTTGGGGGTTTAGTGTTTTTTTCAGAATGAGGGTTTAGGTTTCTTTGGGGTTGAATGTATAGGAATTTTTAGGGCTTAGGGTTTATGAAATTTTGGGTATGAGGGTTTAGTGTTTTTTAGGGCTGAGGGTTTGGGGTTTTTTGGGAGCTTATGGTTTTGGTTTTGTTGTTGGATAGGGTTTATGGATTTTTGAGGACGAGGGTTTAGGATTTTTGGGGAATTAGGGTTTGGGGTTTTTTGAGGATTAGGGTTTAGGGTTTTTTGGTGCTGAGGGTTTAGTGTTTTGGGGGATGGTGGTTTATTTTTTTTCGTTTCTATGGTTTATTTATTTTTTGGTTGAAGGTTTAGGGTTCTTTTTCACTGAGAGTTTAATATTTTTTGGGGGTGAGGTTTTATATATTTTTGGGGATGAGTGTTTAGGGTTTTGGGGGGCCCACAATTTAAGGGTTTTTAGGAATGAGGGTTCAGGGTATTTTTGTGGAATATGGTTAGGTTTTTTTGGGGCTAAGGATTTGTGATTTTTTGGGTTTGAGGGTCTTGAGTTTTTTTGGGCTAATGTTTTAGGGGTTTTTTAGGCTGTGGAATTAGGTTTTTTGGGGGTTGAGGGTTTCATGTTTTTTGGGGATGATTGTCAAGGTATATTTGGGGATAAGGGTTTACTATTTTTTGGGGATATGGGTTTCATGTTTTTAGTAGCTGAGGGTTTAGGTTTTATAGGATAGAGGTTTAGGGTTTTTTTGGACTGAGTGTTTTGGGTTTCATAGGCTGAGTGTTTAAGGTTTTATGGGGAAAAGTATTTCGATTATTTTTTTGGAATAGTGTTCAGTGGTTTTGGGGATTAAGGTTTAGTTGTTTTTTGGGATGTGTGTTTTCAATTTTTTAATGTAGAGGGTTTATAATGTTTTGGGGATGAGAGTTTAGGAGTATTTGGGATAGAGGATTGAATATTTTCTGTGCCTAAGGGATTCGGGTTTTTTGTGATGAGGTATTAGGGTTTTTGGATGCTGAGTGTTTTGGGGTTTTTAGGGATAAGGGTTTATGGGTTTTTTTGTTGAAGTATTTTCATTTTTGGGGATGAGGGTTTTTGGGGATTATGTTTTATTGGTCTTTCGGTGGAGGGTTTAGTATTTTTAGGGCTAAGGGCTTAGATTTTTTTGGTGTTGAGTGTTTTTGGTTTTTTGGGATGTAGGATTAGGGTTTAGGGGATTTTGGGTACGATGGTATAATATTTTTTTGGGTTAAGTGTTTTGGGTTTTTTTTGGGGCTTTGGTTTTGTGTTTTTTGGTTCTAAGGGTTTAGGGATACATTGGGATGATTATATAGTTTTTTATGACTGATGGGGTTTTGGGGGATAAGAAATTATGATTTTTTGGGGATGTGGGTTTAGGGTTTTCAAGGGAAGATGATTTAGGGTTTAGGTCTTTTTGCTGATTAGTGTAGAGACCAAATCTTGATATACATGGACATTACATTAATTTTTGTGGAATACTTAATTAATGACAAAAAAACACACAAGGACCATATTAGTTTAGTGTCTTTGGAAACTGGGAACTAATATTCCAATAATGGTGAAAGATCTTCAACATCTCCTATAAAGATCTTCCGATTTTTTATTACCTAAAACCTTTTTTCATATCCTGGGGAAAAGAAAATATAGAAAGGGTTAGATCAAATGCTCAGTAAGGGTAAACATGGAAAACAAAAAACAATCCATAAACATTTGAAAATAAAAACATGAAATAAAACATGTGTAAGGACATACATCTTGGTAGTGCATAAGGAATTGATCACAAAGAACATTAAACATGATAATATAGAATGGGAATAAAACATGTAATTGTGGCATCCATTAAGCACATGTTAAGATTTCCATAGTAGCCAAGGTATTGCTGCCAAGACCATCATAGTGGACAAAGTCCATTACTGAACTGTGATTACTTGTCGTTCCAGCCCTATATTACTAAACCAGATTCACTTACCGTTCCAGCCATGTCTATCTCATGAGATATAAATCTTCACCCAATGAATTGGAAGGCATTATCGATCCCACCCATCTCATAATTAAATCATTCTTTCGTGTGCCACAAAATAAACATAAATCAGTCATCATAACCCAAAGAATAATATGGGTTTCCTAAACATCATCCCATCATAATATGATCCATATAAAACAAATGGATATCACTTAATCATAAGAAAAATAAAACCATGTAAATAATAGAGACATTATACTTGAAACATAAACACACTAAATAATGTCTTCATAGAAGGAAAATAGTTTGGATAAAACACCTGAGTTGAATTCTTCAGGAGAATATCCATTATTCTTCAAAATAATTTTCTTTTCACAAAATTCCATGAAATTTTAAAAGAAACTGATTTTTGTTGAAAATAATCATGAAATATTATAGAGGAGTCTTCATTGAAATAAGGCGTTATGAAATCGTAAAAATCCGTTCATGTCGTATAGTTTAAAAAACATTCTTCTCATACTTTTAATGGAAAATTCAAAAAGTACCTTGTATGGTAAACAAAAGAAAGATTCATTCCATACCACATAGTAAAAGTCAAAAAGAGGTAAAAACAACTATAAAAATTCATGGAAGAATAGTAAAAACATTATGGAATTTTTTTTATAAAACATGGACATGGATGTTAAATATAACCCCAGTGAATACTTACGAATAATCAATTTTAGATAAGAATTAGATTGGAATAATTATCCCTTACCTTATGTCCAATTTCTTTTGTATGTTTCCGAGACTTTTGTATAGTGGGTTTAAACATATTATTAACTTGTAACAAAACCATAATAATATTTCTGATATCATATATGATTCACATATGACTTTATATTACCAGTTCATTTGGCAATTCCATGTTAAAGCAGTGTTTTGGGTAAAATAGTTTCATTTATTATACGTGTTTTAACTTCTAATTATTCATATGATAACATGGAACATGATTACTTAATTCAAGAATGTAAAACCTAATTTATATATAATATATATTCTGCATATAAATATATATAGTCGATCAATAAATGAAATTAAATACACCATTCATGGAGATAGTAGGTTGTACGTACACATGAACGCTATTTTCGTTTCCTTATTAAATTGAATAAAAGTAATTAAATAACATATACATAAATATAGTATCATTATTATGTCATATATTTTATGATTACTTATTATATACAATTTATAAGCATTCTGTAATGGTTAACATGGTGAATGAATATCATCGCGTCGTGGAAACAGTAATCCGTACGTACACACGAGCAAAGATATCGTTCCCATAATTATTGAATGGAATTGTATTGGATGATATAATATCTAAGAATTAGTATGATGATATAATAATCATATATATGTATTATTTACACAATTATATCCATCCAAGTATGGTGGTGGTGGAAAAACAGATTACACCACGACGTGGAGATGGTAAACTGTACGTACGCAGGTGCGGTGATTTTGTTTTTCATAGGATGGATATAAGGTGAAATAAAGTTATTTTATATTTATAATAACATATCAGTCTATTGTAGATACTTATTTTATTACTTTATAATGAAACAACTAAAGAATAGGAAGTAGAAGAAGAAATAAACTTGAAAGAATCGGTAGAAGAGATTTCATTTTCCTTGACGTGCCTCTTTTAAACTTCCTCTTAGGGCACTAGAGTTTGTCTTTTGAGAGAACCATAACCTCTATAATATAACTAGATAGTCTTATAAGAGTAATTGGCAGGGTTTGGACAAGCTTTAAGGCTTAAAATGGAGTGAAGATAAGAGGGAAGGAGGTTCCCTTATATAGGAGAGGAGAGGGACCCTTTTGGAAGCCTCAAAAATATTAATTTATAATAAACTCAAACCCCACATAAAAACTTCAAAAGTGACTCAAATTATTATATGAGATAATATAGGGTTGTAATCTCATCAACCAATAAAATTTATACATTTTTGGATTTGATTTTAAAACTTATCATTTTCATTTATCCTTATTTAATCTGTTTAATTTTATTTGTGGTAATAATATTATAAATTTTAAATTCTTATAAATACTTACATATGTGTTGTGAATTTTCCATAATTGGATAATTTATGACATTTTAGACCATATAAATTTCAATTTTTAATTTTTAAATTTTTTTTTGATTTTAAAACAATTTTATAATATGTTATTTTTATAAAATATCAATAGTGTCAATTCTCACACTATTCCTTTATTTGAATTCAAATAAAATAGACAAAAAAGATATTTTCAAATAAAAATATATAATAGATTCCTAAAATTTTATATTTATCTATAAAATTAATGGATCACATTAATTAGTTCATATAATATTTAATTTTATATTTTTAAAACCATTTTTTTGATATTTATCTTAATAAAATAATTACTACAACATTTTTGTATAATTATTTAACATACTTATTTATTGTATAAAAATTAAATGTAAAATACTATGGTGAAGATAAATATAATGGATTTCATAAGAATACTTTTAGTCAAATTTATATTCGAGAACATCCAACTTTTAAAATGATATGTTTATTAAATTATGAAGATGACAACTTTGACATCATTTAAAATAAAATAATGTAAATTTCATAATATATTTTATAAGGATCCAAATGGTCCACAAGTAGACCCTTGGATGGTCAGGGAATAGATATACTCGACTAATAAGGTGTGGTAATGTTTATGGTCATTTGGATGGGTATTATTATTTTAATAAAAACTATATTATTGATTTTTCAATAAATAAATAATTTCTGTATCATTAATGTATAAGATATTAAGGTAATTATATATATTTTTAAAATTCAAAAATAAATTATCATGATTAATAAAAACCTTTTATCTTTAAAATTAATATTTATAATCTAATTTATATTCTGTATAACCTTATATTAAAAATACTTTAATTATTAATGTTTGAGTGAGACATATTTCACTTTCATTAAATAAAATAAATTAAAGGTCTAAATCACATCCATGTGGGTTCCAAAAGATACCATTTCGACCCAATTATATTTTAGGATGAAATATAATCATAAAATTATATTAATACAAGTTTTAGGGTAATTTTATAATATTATTTTTACCTTTGATTACCTGATTTACCTTTAATTGTAGTAAATAAAATTTACCGTAGTTACTATTCATAATGCCTAAAAACAAAAAATATCCTATTAAAATAATCTAGACCAACTGATTCTTAATATGGAATCCATTTTTCCAAATTCAATACATAGAAGTTTCAATATTTAATTTAAAATTAATCCCGTTGTTGAGAAAACGTGTTTTAAAAGTTAAAACATTGCAAAAGATTGAAATATTTTTACCTATGAATTCAATGTAAAATTAATGAAAATGACATAAGTAATATTAAATGGTAAAAATATATTCTATTTATAAATTAAAACTATTCAATATTATAATTTAACCATATAAATTATCTTGATGAAAAAGATAGTTTTTAATTAAAATATTGCGTATTTTTACTATTCATCAAAATATGAAGGTTAGCAAAAAAATATTAAAAAAATATCCAAAGTTAATTTTTATATCCTCATTAAAATTAATAAGTTAATTTCTTCCAATTGAACTTATAAATGTGTCAAAATCAAAATTTAATGTGGGTGCGCCATCAAAAGGCAGAAAAACTGCATTTTTTGAAAAATACTTATTTTACCCGAAAAATTATTTTGTTCTCATACCATGTTCTAGAATATGTGTATGATGAGTGATATTGTTAAAAAATTAAATAAAAAATTAATAATATTCATAGAATCTAGTTCATAATAATTTTGTAACAGTACATCACTGTTTAGTGAAACTCGGTATTACCTACAACACACGCTATTGGGGAAGGTTTCTCGTGCATGCAACAGAAGCCAAGAATAGTGTTTGCATATAATACAAGATAATACGGTGTTGCATATAGAACAAGTTAATTTTGGTGTAGCATAAAATATAATACATCAATGAAATTGAAATAAATATTTCTCATAAAATCTCGGGGTGTTACATTAAACCCCCCTTTAAATTAATTTCTCCCTTGAAATTCATCTGGGTAATAAATGGTTTACTACTTGAAAGATTATTTCATAGAAACCCACATTGTAAAAAGGAATACTAAAACATAATTTTAAAAAGCAAAGTTAGAAACATAACGGTCACCCAAAGTTACTCAACCCTAGGTTTCCACATTAGAGAATATATGTGAAAATATGGATATGGAAGAGAAATCTAACCATCATGTTCTAATGAAGAGTGGTAGAGATCATGGATATGGAAAATACAACAATCACAAAGCCATAAATTTTTTATGATCTATGGTACCATCTGATTCATCGGATATGAGGGTACCAGGACAACATTTTTGGTTTTCAAGATCATTTTCATAAAGTTGATGAATTTTTTCATAAGGATAAATACTTACTTGATTTCAGTGTAAAAGCATCATTGGTCATTCCATGAACAATTTCCACTTCATCTCTTATTTAAAAAATTGAAGTTGAATTTTTCATTCTTGAAGTAGTAGCAGATTATGCGATATAATGATAGGTCATTCCATTTGTCTCTATCACAAAAAAGGTTATCATAAGATATTAAATATACATAAGTCCATATATGGTGAGAAAATAATATATGGTTCCAAAAATGGACTTATACTTCATCTATCATGCCACTTAATAAAATAAAACTAATTTCTACATACCAGATACTTCTTATAGGCTAGTTGTTGGTGATAAAGGCTTGTCATACTTCAGTTGTGGGTTCGATTCCCACAACCTTGTCCAACACGATGGGTTGTCACCCATCCTATGGGTTGTCCTTCTAAAACTATACTATTAAAACATTCTAGAAATAATATAAAAAATTCATAGCCATAAACAATACTATCTGATGTCTAAATTAATCAATTCCAATCATTAGGCTTATCCAAAATACTTCTGTCCAATCTCATAATATATAAAAAAAGATTACTAGAGATTTCATCTACCAAGCATGTGATGACCATTATGTATCCCACATATATCATAAGATATATCTTGTTTGTCATATTACAAACATGTGAATACCTTAATCATGTATTCTCTTGAAACATATATTACCATACAACCTTAGACAAAACATGAGTACAATTAAAAGTTAACTCTTCCCACATATGAAAATCCCAAAATTTCTATATTCTCAAACCATGATATCACTTTTTCCTTATATTAGTCATGAGCACATTAATACTATCAAACATTGAATTATCTCCTTATCCCTTCATTATGCGCATATTAGGTGCTTTCAAAAAATATTTCAATCACTTTTCATGGTTATGAGTACCATATAAATTTTGAGAACTGAAACAAACCAATTCATAGATATTCCAATATTCCACAATAAAATAAATGAGATTCAACAACACTATTTTGGAATCCTGTTACATAAACACTTAATCATCCCACCACTTCGTTGTCAAATTCAACATCGCCAATAGTGATCGCTTGTGAATTTACATTGTCATTTTCCTTAAGAGGTTGTTGATGTCAATCATCATTAAACCTTGTATTAGGGAATTGGTTAGAATAATGCCTCATTTCCCTACACTTTTAGCATTTAATTGTTGGTGGTGCGTTCTCTACTGTCTTTTCTCCATTCTCATCATTAGCTAATTTTTTCCCATTACGTCAGCAATCAGTTACTCGATGACCTTATCTTCCAAAATTAAAACATTTTCTAGTCGCTTTAAGATAATCTCCACCATACTTATTTCCACACATTGAGCATAACGAAACTTTCGCCTTCTTTTCACCACAGTTTTGAGATTTTTCCTTGAACTCCATCTTTTGTTTCTTGAAAAAACCATGAGATGGATATGTAATACAAACTTCCTATTCTACCTTGGTAGCACAACACAAAATATCTACAAAGCTACTGAAGTCTCTTATAGCTAATGCCTTTCTAAGACTTGGTTTTAAGCCACTGAAAAATTGATCAACTTTACTTTCAGGTTGGATGAAAAATCTAGATGCATACCTTGAAAGCCTTGTAAAATTCACTTCGTATATACAAATAGATTCATCATCCTTTTTATTAAGAGCAAGGAACTCCTTTTACATATTCGTTTGATGAATACGAGGAATGTACTTATAGAAAAATAAGTTATTGAACTCAACCCATTCAATGGATTCAATTTCATCATGGGGCCTCATATTCTTAATTAGAGTCCACCACTAGTCAGCTTCACCTTCTAAATGGTAAAGAGCCAAAATGACTTTTTCATGTTCTGAATAGTGAAGTATGGAAAATATCTTTTCAATGGTACTGATCCATTGTTTAGCAATAAGTGGATCATAATACCCATTGAAAGAAGGTGGAAGTTTCCTCATAAAGGACTCAATAGAATATTGTTCCCTTCTCTTCTCATTTTAATGTCCAGAATGATTCATAGCTTTTGTATGTATAGCTATAAAATTTTTCACTCCATTTCCCATAACATTGGTTTGTTCATGAGGGCACTAATTGAATTGTCAATTACATTGATCAACACGGTTCTTTCGGGTTCCATCCATCATCTAAAACCCAAAAATAATAGTGTGAGAGGAAAAAATCTTGCTAAAAAAACAACATAATAAAGGGGGATTACCTTCAATATTTAACATCTTACTTTTAATTATAACATCGATACCGTAATTCTAGGACTGTACCCAATACTTATACTTAACATTAGAGAAATCCCTAGACATACCTTATAAAAATCTCTAGGGATCTCACCAAAGTTCTCGCATCCTACTTCCCAAAGGTTAACTAAACCTTTCCTCTAATAGCAACTGTAGAGAGCCAAGCTTGACGTACATTGACATTACATTAATTTTGCGGAATACTTAATACATGACCAAAAAAACGCCAAAGTACCATATTATTTTAGTGAATTTGTATACTTGTAACATAACCTTCTAATCATTGTGAATGATCTTCAACATCTCCCATAAAGATCTTCGCCTTTTATTTTCTTACCTAAAACCTTTCATTATATCCTAGGGAAAAGAAAATGTAGAAATGGTGAGCTCAAATTCTCAGTAAGGGTAAACATTGAGAACATAAAACAATCCATAAACATTTTAATGGAAAAACATGAACATAAAACATGAGTAATGAATTCTTGCGGAAAATATCCTTTATTCCCCAAATGCATTATCTTTTCACAAAATGCCATGAAATTTTAAAATAATATTATTTTTGTTGAAAATAATCCTAAAATATTGTGGAAGCTTCATATAAATATGGCGTTATGAAACTGTAAAAATATGTTTATGCCGTATAAGTTAAAAAACATTCTTCTCATACTTTTTCCGGAAAAGTCAAAAAGTAGCTCGTATGGTAAAAAAAAGTATTATTCATTCCATACCACATAGTAATAGAAAAAAATAGATAAAAACAACTTTAAAAATACATAAAAGAATATTAAAAAAATTTTGAAAACTTTTTTTATAAAACATGGACATGGATGATAAATATTACCCCAGTAAATACTTATAAATAAATAATCTCATATAAGAACGAGATTGGAATAATTGTCCCTTACCTTATGTCCAATTTCTTCCATATATGTCTGAGACTCTTGTAGTGGGGGTTTAAACATAACATTAACTTGTAACAGAAACATAATAATATGTATTATATCATATAAAATTCACATACTACTTTATATTACCCGTTCAATTGTCAATTCAATGTTAAAGCAGCATTTTGGGTAAAATTGTTTTATTTATCATACATGTTTTGACTTGTAATTATTCATATGATTAATTGGATAATTATTACTTAATTCCAAAATGTAAAACATGATTTATATATAATATATATTCAGAATATAAATATATATAGTATATTAATAAATGAAATGAAATACACCGTTCAAGGAGACGGTTGGTCATACGTACGCATGAACGCTATTTAAGTTTCCTTATTAAATTGAATGAAAGTAGGTAAATTACATATACATAAATATAGTATCATTATTATGTCCAAAAGTTCATGATTAATTATTATATATACTTTATAATCATTCTGAAATGGTTAACATGGCAAATGAATCACATCGCATCGTGGAGACGATAATCTGTACGTACGCACGAGCGATGCTATCATTCCCATAATTATTAAATGGAATTAGTGTGGATGATATAATATCTCAGAATCAGTATGATGTTATAATAATCATATATAGTTATATTCCCACAATTTTATCCATCCATGTATGGTGGTGGTGTAAAAATGGATTACACCACGACGTGGAGACACTAAGTTATATGTACACACGCGCAGTGATTTCGTTTTTCATACAATTGATATAAGGTGAAGCAGGGTTGTTTCATATTTATAATAAGATATAATTTAGTTAGTGATACATATTTTATTACTTTATAATGAAACAACTAAATAAGATAAAGTTGAAGAAGAAAGAAACTTGAATGAATCGGTAGAAAAGATTACCTCTTCCTCGACATGCCTCTTTTAAACTTCCTCTTAGGGAACTAGAGTTGGTATTTTGAGAGGACCAAAACCTCTTTAATATAACTATATATGTTGAGAAGATGAATTTTCATGGGTTATCCGAGATTGATGTCTTAAAATGTACTGAAGAGAAAAGGGAAGGAGGTACCCTTATATAGGAGAGGAGAGGGGCACTTTTGGAAACCTCAAAAATATTAATTTATAATAAACTCAAACCCCACATAAAAACATCCAATGTGACTCAAATTCGGGTATGTGAAAATATAAGGTTGTAATCTCATCATCCAATCAAATGTATAAAAGTTTTGATTTTATTTTAATCCTTATCATTTTGATTTATCCCTTTTTAATCTATTTAATTTTATTTGTGGTAATAATATTCTAAATTTTAAATTATTATAAAGACTTACTTATGTATAGTGAATTGTCCATAATTGGATACCATATAAAATTTTAGACCATATAAATTTCAATTTATTAATTTTAAATATTTTTGTGATTTTTAGACAATTTAATAATATGTTATTTTTATAAAATATCAATAGTGTCAATTTTGACACTATTCATTTATTTGAATTCAAATAAAATCCACACAAAAGATATGTAAATTTTTTTAATAGATTTATAATATTTCATATTTATCCATAAAATTCATAGAACACATTAATTAGTTCATATAATATATATTTTAATATTTTTAAAACTATTTATTTGAAATTTTCTTAATAAAATAATTACTATAACATTTTTGTATAATTATTTAATATACTTATTTGTTGCATAAAAAATTAAAAGTAAAAGAAAATGATGAAGATAAATCTAATGGTTTTCATAATAATACTTTTAGTCGAATTTATCTTCTAAAACACCCAACTTTTAAAATGATATGTTTATTAAATTATGAAGGAGACAACATTAACATCATTTAAAATAAAATAATATAAATGTCATAATCTGTTTTTTAAGGCTCCAAATGGTCCAAAAGTTGACCACTGGATGTTTAGGGTATATATAAACTCGACCAATAAGTTTTGGTCATGTTTTTGGTCTTTTTGATGGGTATTTTTTTTTTAATAAAAACTATATTATTGATTTTTCACTAAATAAATAATTTCTGCATCTTTTATGTATAAGCTATTAAAGTAATTATATATTTCATAACAATCACAAATAAATTACCATGATTATGAAAAATATTTTATATTTAAAATGAGTATTTATAATCGAATTTATATTCTGTATAACCTTATATTAAAAATACATTAACTATTAAAGTTTGAGTGAGACATATTTCACTTTCCTTAAATAAAATGAATTAAAGGTCTTAATCACATCCTAGTGGGTTCCAAAAGATACCATTTCGACCCAATAAATTTTAGGACGAAATATAACCATCCAATTATATTAATACAAGTATTATGGTAATTTTATAATATTATTTTTACATTTATTTACCTGATTATCCTTTAACTGTATTGAATAATATTTACCATATTTGCTATTCATAATTCCAAAAAATAAAAATTATATTATGAAAATAAATTGGACCTAATGATTCCAAATATGGAATCCATTTTTTCCAAATTCAATACATAGAAGTTTCAGTATTTAATTTAAAATTAATCCCGTTGTTGAGAAAACATGTTTTAAAAGTTAAAACATTGCAAAAGATTGAAATTTTTTTACCTATGAATTCGATGTAACATTAATGATAATGACATAAATAACATTAAATGGTAATAATATATTCTATTTATACTTTAAAATAATTAAATATTATAATATAACCATATAAATTATCTTGATGAAAAAATTAGTTTTTAAATAAAATTTAGGGTATTTTACTATTCATCTAAATATGAAAGTTAAAAAAAAATATTAAAAAATTATCCAAAGTTAATTTTTATATCCTCAAAGAAACCAGTAATTTAATTTCTTTAAATTGAAATTATAAATGTGTCAAAAACTAGATTTAAAGTGGGTGCACCATCAAAAGGCGACAAAACTGCATTTTTTTAAAAATACTTATTTTACTTGAAAAAATTATTTTTTTCTCATACCATGTTCTATAATATGTGTATTATGAATGATGTTTTTATAAAATTCAAAATTTTTTAATACTATTCATAACGGCTAGTTCATAATAATTTTATAATAATATATCGTTGTTTAATGAAACTCGGTATTGCGTACAACACATGTTATTCGGGAAGGTTGCTCATGCATGCAACACAAGCCAAGAATCATTTTTGTGTATAATAAAAGCTTATACGGTGTTTCTTATAGCACAAGTTAATTTTGGTGAAGCATACAACATAATACATCAATGAAATTAAAAGGAATATTTCTCATAAAATATTAGGGTGTTAACTAAGGGTTTTTATTTTTTGAGTTTGATGGTTTAGAGTTTTTAGGGCTGGAGGTTTAGGGAGTTTTGGTTATGGGGGTTGATGGTTTTTTCAGGATATCTGTTTGGATTTCTTTGGGCTATGGATTTATGTTTTTTGGGAGGAGGGTTATGGTTTTTATGGATGAGGATTTTGGGCATTGTGAGGATGGTGGATTATAGTATTTTTGTGCTAAGGATTTAGGTTTATTTGGGGATGAGGGTTTAGTTTTTTTAGGATGAGGATTTAGGGTTATTTGGAGATAAGTGTTTTTAGATATTTGGGCTGAGGGTTTGGTTTTTTTAGGGATGAGGGTTTATGGCGTTTTGGGAATGTGTTCTTAGGTTTTTATAAGTACCAGGGTTTAGTTTTATTTAGGGAAAATATTTTTGGGTTTTTTTGGTGTTAGTTTTTATCATTTTTTGGTTTTGAGGGTTTAGTTTTTTAGGGTTTTGGATTTAGAATTTTTTAGGTTTGTGGGTTTATAGTTTTCTTGGGAAAATGATCTACTATTTTTTAGGGTTGAGGCATTATGGTTTTTTGATGATAGGGGTTTAGTTTTTCTTAGAATGATTGTTTATTGTTTTTTTTTGAGGTAAACATTTTAGGGTCTTTTGGGATTTATGGATTATGGTTTTCTAGGTATAAGGGTTTTGAGTTCTTTTGGGATGAGTGGTTTTGGGTTTTTTGGGGATGAGTGTTTAGGGTTTTTGGAGGTCGAGTTGTTAGGGTTTTTTGGGGTGGAGGGTTTAGGGTTTTTTATGGATGACTGTATAGGGTTTTGGGGTCTAAAGGATTAGGGTTTTTTAGTCATAGGATTTCGGGTTTTGGTGTATTGAGGGTGTAGGGTTTTTTGGGGATGAGGGTTTAGGGTTTTTTGTGGATGACGGTTATGTGTTTTCTAGGGATGAGGGTTTAGGGTTTTTTGTGAGTAGGGGTTTATATATTTCTTTTTGATGATGGATTAGGGTTTATTTTGGATGAGGTTTTTTGGTTTTTTGGCCGGAGGGTTTCTTGTTGTTTTGGGTGGAGGGTTTAGTGTTTTTATGAGGTGAGGGTTGTTTGCTTATTAGTGATGAGTGTTTTTGTTTTTTGATGGTTTAGTTTTTGGGGTTTTCTAGAACTAGGCTTTAGGGTTTTTGGGGGGGCTGAGGGTTTATAGTTTCTTAGACTTGATGTTTTATTGTTTTCTGGGTTTGTAGTTTAGGGATTTTTGGGATAATGGTTTAGAGTTTTGTTTGCTTGAAAGTGTAGAATTTTTTGGGTATGAGTGCTTATATTTTTTTAAGGGTGACTCTATAGAGGATTCTTGATAAGGATTTTATGTGTTTGGGGTCTAAGGTTTCAGTTTTTCAGTATGAGGGTTTAGGTTTTATTGGGTTGAGTGGTAAGGGGTTTTGTGGTTGGAAGATTCATGTTTCTTGGGTAAATAGATATAGAGTTATAAGAAATGAGGGTTAGGATTTATAGGGGTAGAGGTATTATGTGTTTTGGGGCATATGGATTTTTTTTAGCATTGATGGTTTTTGGATTTTTTTTCCTAAGGATTTAGAAGTTTTTTATCATGGTATAGGTTTTTTTAGGGTTGGGGTTTAGGGTTTTTAGGGGTTTAGAGTTTAGGTTTTTTGGGGATAAGTGTTGGGACATTTTTTGGGGTTAGGGTTTAGGGTTTTTTTGATACAACAATTATGGTTTTTTTGGGAATAGGGTTTATGATTTTTTGAGTTAAGGGTTTAGGATTTTCTTGGGTAATGGTTTAAGGTGTTTTGGGACTGTGGGATTATAATTTTTTGGGGATGAATGTATTTCGTTTTTTTGGGTTGGGTTTGAGGGTCTAGTGGTTTTATAAAATGAGTGTGTTGGGGTTTTGGGGTTTAATGGTTTCAGGGTTTTTGGGGATGAGGGGTTATGATAATTTGGGTAAGAGTACTTATGGTATTTTGAAGATGATGTTTTATAGTATTTTAGGGATGATTCGTTATGTTTTTTGGGGTTTTGGGTTTTTTGGTTTCTTAGAGAATATTTTCTAAGGTTTTTGAGGATGATGGTTTTATGATTTTGGGGGATGAGGGTTTAGGATTTTTTTGGGGCTATGTGTTCTGGGGTTTTTTTGGGAATATGGTTTATGGTTTTTTTGATTGATGTTTCAGGTTTTTCAGCTTATAGGGTTTAGAGTTTGTTGGGACATAGGGTTTATGGTTTTCTTCTTGCTGAGGGTTTCTGTGTTTTGGGGGATGAGGGTTTAGGTTTTTTATACTGGTGAATCTTTTAGGGTTTTTTGGGATTACGTTTTATGGGTTTTTTGGTCTAAAAGATTTTGGGTTTTTTGGGGATGATGATTTAGGGTATTTTTTAGGTGTATGTTTAGGGATTTTTAGCACTATCATTTTATGGTGTTTTGTGGTTGTCGGTTAAAGGGTTTGTGGGCTCAAGGTATAGCATTTATTGGGGTAGAGGGTTTAGTTTTGTTTAGTACTTAGTATTTAGGGTTGTTTGAGGTTGTGGGTTTAGTAGTTTTTGTGGATGAGTGTTTATGGTTTTTTAGGCTATGGGTTGAGCGATATTTTTGGGATTATGGGTTAGGGTGTTTTGGGGCTATGGGTTTAGGTTCTTTTGGGTAAGAGGGATTAGGGTTTTTGGGGGATGAGGGTTTTTTGTGATTTTGGGGTTTAGGGATTAGGGTTTATTGGGACTGAGAATGTAGGTTTTGGGGTGAATAGGGTTTTGGGTTTTGGGGGCAGAGGGTTTAGTGTTTTTTGTTGTTGCTTTTTATGGTTTTTTGTGGTTTAGGATTTAATGATTTCTAGGGATGAGGGTTTTTGGGGTTTTTTGGTTTAGTGTTCAGTGTTTTATAGGGCTCTGGGATTAGGGTTTTTTGGGGATGAGGGTTTAGGTTTTAGGGGGAAAGGGTTTAGTGTTTTTATGGCTTAGGTTTTAGTGTTTTGGGGATGAAGGTTTATGGATTTTTTAATATGGGTTTTAAGGTATTTTAGGTAGAGGGATTAGGGGGTTCTGGGGTAGAGGTTTTAGGGATTAATAGGGCTGAGGGTAGGGTATTTTGGGTCTATAGGATTATTGTTTTTTTGGATGAGGGTTTAGGTTATTTTTGGGCTTAGCTTTTATACTTTTTTGGGGATGAGGGTTTAACATTTAATGGGGATGAGGGTTTATGGTTTTTTGGGTCTGGAGGTTTAGTCTCTTTAGTCCTAAGGGTATAGGGGTTTTGGGGGATAAGGGTTTATAATTTTTTTGGGTTAGGGTTTAGGATATCAGGGGATGAAGGTTTTGGGTTTTTTATGGATAACTGATTTGTTTTTTAGTCTAAAGTAAAATGGTATTTTGGGGATTAGAGTTTGGATTTTATTTGGGATGATGGATTTTTAATTTTTAGTGATAAGGGTTAGGTTTTTTAAGGACTAGGGGCTATGGGTTATTGGGACTTTGGGTTTAGGGTTTTTGGTGCTGATGGTCTAATGTTTTTGGGGTATAAGTATATAGTGTTTTTGGGGAGTAGGGTTTAGGGTTTTTCCTGTCTAATGGTTTCAAGATTTTTGGGCTGTGGGTTGGGTGTTTTTTAGATATGAGGGTTTATGGTTTTTTGGGGATTAAGGTTTAGCATTTTTTTGTGCTGAGAGTTTAGGGTTTTGGGTTTTTGAGGGATTAGTGTTTAGGTTTTTTGGGGGATGATGGTTCATGGGATTTGGAGATGGATGGTTTATTATTTTGGGGTTGAGGGTTTAGGACTTGTTGGGGCTGAGGTGCTTGTTTTTTGGGGTTTATGGTTTAGTGTTTTGGGGGGCTAAAATTTATTGTTTTTTTGGACTATGGGAGTAGTATTTTCTATGGACTATTTTTTGGTTTTCATGGGGCACAATGTATAGGTTATTTTGTGGTTGAGGGGTAAGGGTTTTTTGGGGTTAAGGGTTTATATGTTTTTTGGTAATGGGGTTTAGGGGTTTTTTGGGGATGAGTATTTAATGTTTTCTACGTTTGATGGTATAGGGATTTTATTGGGGATGAGGGTTTTGGTTTTTTGGGGTTGGCGGTTTATGGTTTTTTGGGGATGAGGGTTTAGTTTTTTTTAAAGCTAATGGTTTAGGGTTTTTTAGGAATTAGTGTTTTAGGATTTTGGGGGTAAGGTCTTTGGGGTTTTTGGGAAGGGGTTTAGGTGATTTTGGTTATGAGGGTTTATTATTTTTTTGGGGTGAGGGTTCATTTTTTTGGGCTAGGTGTTTAGTATTTTTTGGGGTTAAGTTTTTATGGTTTGGGGCGATGTGTGTTTAGGGTTTTGGGGGGGGTGAGAGTTTTGGTGTATTGAGGGTTTTGGGGGTTTTGGGGGCAAATAGTTTATGATTTTTGGGGGATTAGTGATTTAAGTTTTTTGGTGCCAAGAGTTTAGGGTGTTCTAGGGATGATAGTTTCAGGAATTTTGGTTTTTAGGCTTCTTGTTTTTTTATGATTGGGGGTTTAGTTTTTTTGGGGTAATGGGGTTTTATGGTTTTTTTGGGGCTGAGGGTATAGGGTTTTTTGGGGATGAGGGATTATGATTTTTTATGATTGAGGATTTATTGTATTTTGGGAGAAGATGTTTTAGGTAATTTTGGAACCGACAGTTCAGGTAATTTTGAGTTTTAACTTTTGGGTTATTTTGGGGATAAGGTTTTAGGGTTTTGGGGTTTAAGGGTTTTGGGTTTTTTAGGGTTGACGGTTTAGGATTTTTTAGGGGATCAGGGTTTAGGTATCTTTGGGGTGAGGGTTTAGGGTTTTTTGGGATTGAGGGTTTATGTTTTTTGTCAATTAGGGTTAAGGTTTTTTTGGGGATGGGGTTTTAGGGATTCTTGGGGATGAGGTTTTTGGGTTTTTTTGAGGTTTTAAGGTTATTTGGAGAATATATTTTTATTTTTTGTGTGGCTATGGGTCATGGATTTTTTTAGGGATGATGATTTAGGGCATTTTTGGGATGAATGTTTTGGGTTTTTTGGGCTTCGTATTTTGTGATTTTTAGGGGACGTGGGTTTTGGGTTTTTTTAGGATGGGGGTATGGGGTTTGGGTGGGATGAGTGTGTCTGGTTTCAAGGGATGAGGGTTTAGTGTTATTTTTGGCTGGGAGATTGGGGTTTTTTGTGGCTAAGGGTTTAAGGTGTCTTGGGGATGGTTGTTTAAGGGTTTTGGGGAAAATAGTTTAGGGGTTTTTTGGTGATTAGTGTTTTGTGGTTTTGGAGCTATGGTTTAAGTGTTTTTGGGATGATGGTTTATGGTTTTTTGGGATATACGCTTTAGGGGGGTTTTGTGGATGGATTTTATAATTTTTTTGGGATGAGGGTTTTGGGTTTTTGGGGGTTTATGGATTAGGGTTTTGGGGGATGAAGGTTTATGGTTTTCTGGGATAGATGGATTACGGTTTTTTTGGTTTGGGGTTTATCATTTTTTGGGGATGAGGGTTTAGGTTTCGTTCGGGTTGAGGGATTAGGGTTTTGGGGAATTAGGTTTTAAAGAATTTTGTGGAAGAGGGTTTTTGATTTATTATTACCATGTTTTTATGGTTTTCGGGGTTGGGGGTTGGGGTTTAGGGTTTTCTGGGTTGAGGGTCTTGTTTTATTTTTTAATGATGGTTTATGGTGTGTTTAGGGAAATCATTTAGGGTTTTTTAGGTTGAGTGTTTTGGATTTTAGGGATGAGGTTTTACAGTTTTTAGGGATGATATATTAGGTTATTTGTGGATGAGGTTTTGGGGTATATTTGATGCTAAGGGTTTTGTGTTTCATTTTGGTTTGAGGGTTTATGGTTTTTTAGTGATAAGGGGGGATGTTTTTTGGGGCTGAGGGATCATTGGTTTTTATTGGAAAAGGGTTTGGGTTTTTTGGGATTTGTTTTCATGGTTTTGGGGGATGAGGTTTTAGGATTTTTTTGGTTGAGGGATTAGTGATTTCTGGGGGTGTGGTTTTAAGATTTTATGTGGCAAAGGGTTTAGGAATTTTTGGGGCTATAGATTTAGGGATTTTTTGACCAAAGAGTGTCTTATTTTTTGGGTTTGGAATTTGGGAATTTTTTCGCTCTATGTTTCAGGGTTTATTTGGTTGAGGGTTTAGGGTTATGGGGTTGAGAGTTTGGATGGTTTTCAGCTCGGTATTTCTGGTTGTTTTAGGTCAATGTTTTTTCATTTCTAGGGATGAGTGTTTAGGTTTTTTTCGGATGAAGGTTTGTTATTTTTTGGGGCTGTGAGTTTAAGTTATTTTGGGTATGGGGTTTTGGGTTTTTTGGAAGAGGGTTTGAAGTTTTTTGGGGATGATGGTTATCATTTTTTAGGGAAAATGATTTGGGGGTTTTGGGAGTGAGGGTTTAGGGATTTTTATGGATGAGGGTTTTGGGTCTTTTAGAGGCGATGGTTTATGTTTTTTGGGGATTGAGGGTATAGGATTTGTTGGGACTGAGGGTTTTGGGTATTTGGGTAAGGGGTTTTAAAAATTTTGGTTTTTGTGGGCTTAGTGTTTTTTGGGTTTGGTCGAATGCGATTTTATTGGATTTAGGGTTTAGGGGTTTTTGGTCTTATGTGATTGGGATTTTGGGGGGTTTGAGGGTTTAAGGTTTTTTGGGATAATGGATATTTTATTTTTTAGGGCTGAGGGTTTATGGGATTTAAATTTGAGATCTTTGGTTTTTCTAGAAATAAGGGATTATGTTTATTAGGATGAAGGTTTGGGTATTTTTGGGGCTAGGGGTTTAGGGTTTTTGGGATGGAGCATGGTGGGTTTTATTCGGATGAGGGTTTGTAGTTTTTGAGGATGGGGGTTTTTGATTTTTTTCCGGTTGAGGGTTGAGGGTTTTTGGGGATGAGGGTTTAGGGGTTTTTAGGGAATAATGTTTAAATTTTCATGGGGTTGATGTTTTAGAGTTTTATGGAGATGAGAGTTTAGGATTTTTTATAGATGTATATGATTATTTCGGCTGATAGTTTATGTTTTTTTTGGATAAGGGTTTAGGGTTTTTTGGGTCTGAGATTTTAGGGTTTGTTGGGGCTGGGGTTTTAGGTTTTTTTGGGTATGAGGGTTTAGTGTTTTTTGGGGTTGATTTTTATGAATATTTGGGGATGAGTGTTTAGGGTTTTTAGGATTATGGATTTATCTTTTGGGGGGGGGTCAAAGGTCTAGGGTTTTTTAGGGATGAGGTATTTGTGTTTGTTGAGAATAAATGTTTATGGTTTTTTCGGGCTAGAGGTTCAGGGTTTATTTGTTCCTGAGGTTTTAAGTTTTATTGTCACCAAGGGTTCATTGTTTTTTGGAGGGAATTGTTTTTTGTTTTTTAGAACTGATGTTTTAGGGTTTTGGGGGGATGAAGGTTTGGGGTTATATTGGGATAGTGGTTTATCATCTTTTTCATGTGGGTATTTTGGATTTTTTTGGGGCTATGTGCTTAGGGTATTTTGGGTATCATGGTTTTATATTTATGGTTTTGAGATTCAGGATGATATTTTAGGGTTTTGTTGGATTATGGGTTTGGTTTTATTGTGGTTTAAGATTTAGAGTTTTGTTGAAGGTGACAGTTTAGGGATCTTGGGGAATGAGGTTATTGGGTTTCATGGGGTTGTGGGTTTAAATTATTTTGATATTTATGGTTTAGGGGTTTTTGGGGTTGATGGTTTAGGATTTTTTGAGACTGAGGATTTATGTATTTTTAGGTTTGAGGATTTTGGATTATGGGTGTGAGGTTTTAGGCTTTTTTTTGACTTAGAATTTAATGTTTTTTAGTTATATTTTAGGTTCTTTCACGATATAGGGTTTATAATTTATTTTGTATGGGGGTTTTGGTTTTTTGGGAAGAGGGTTTAGGGTGTTTTGGTGTATGAGGGGTTAGTGCTTTTAGGGACGAGGGTATGGTGTTTTTTGGGGATAATATATTAGGATTTTTTGTTTCTGAGGGTTTATGTTTTGGACTGATGATTTAGAAGTTTTTGAGGATTAGGGTTTATGTTTTTTTGGGGATGAGGGTTTTGGGTATTTAGAGCAATGGGTTTATGGTTTTTTAGAGCTGAAGGATGTTGGTTTTTTAGGGATGAGGATTTATAAATTTTTTTGGATGAGTGCTTGAGATTTTTTGTGGTTTAGGGTTGATGGTTATTTAGGGATAGGGTTTTAGCGTTTTAGGGACTAAGGGTATAGGGTATTTCTGGTACAAGTTTTAATATTTTTTGCTGGTAGATGGATTATGGTTTTTAGGGGATAGAAATTTAGAATATTTAGTGTTAAGGGTTTTATTGATTTTCAGTGTCAAGGGATAAGAGTTTTTTCAGCCAATAATTAAGTGGGTTTTGGGGTTTAGGGTTTATTATTTTTTGGTGCTGAGGTTTTAGGGGTTTTTGGCCAGAGGTTTTATGGTTTTTCGAGGTTTAGAGTTTTGGGTTTTTTGGGGGATATGGTTTAGGGATTGATAGGGGAAAGGGTTTTTTGTTTAACGGGGATTTTGTTTTATTGTTGTTTTTTGGGGGGAGGGTTTAGGGTTTTATGTGGTAGAGGTTTTATATTTTTTACACCAAGGTTTCATCATTTTTTTCATGCTTAGGGTTTATTATTTTCTAGGGCAGTGGGTTTGGATTTTGTGAGGAAGAGGGTTTGGAATTTTTTGGGGCCAAGGGTTTAGTGTGTAATACGGCCATGGATTTAGGTATTTGGGGATAGTGATTTAGGGTTTTTGGTGGGGTGAGTTTTTATGCTTTTAGGGGGGATGTGAGTCAATGCGTTTTTTGGGTGAAGTTTTACGGTTATTGGGATTTATGGTTTATGTTTTTTGGGGGCTGGGAGTTAATTATTTAGGGGAATAGGTTATAGGATTTTTTGGGTTTGAGGGTATATGTTTTTTTGGGGATGTGAGATTAGGTTTTTTGGGGTTGAATGTTAAGAGTTTTTTGGGACCGAGGATTTATGGTTTTGGGGGGATGAGGGTAAGGGTTTTTTGGGGCTAAGGGTTCATATATTTTTGGTGATAAGGGTTTCTTGTTTTTTGGTGATGATTATTTGTGGTCTTTTCTGTACTGAAGGTTTAGGGTTTTGGGGTAGAGGGACTAAATTTTTTTGCTGCTAATTTTTTACGGTAATTTCGGGATGAGGGATTCATGTTTTTTTTGTTAGGGTTTTGGGTTTTTAGGGATTTGAGCTTAAAATTTATAGTGATGATGGTTTTAATGACTATGGTGCTATGGGTTTAGGGTTTTTTGGGGACTAATGATTTTTGATATTTTGGGGGTTGTGGTTTATTGTTTTAGGTGGGATAGTGTTTGGGGGTTTTGTGATAAGGGTTTAGGTTTTTTGGGTGTGTGATGGTCTGGGGGTTTTTGGTCCAAGAATTTGGAGATTTCGATGTTGATAGTTAGGTTTTTTAGTGCTAAGGGTTAATGATTTTTTGGGGATGAGGGTTTGGGGTTTAATGGATATGATGGTATGTTTTTTTGGTTTGAGGGTTTTAGATTTTTTGAGGCTATGGGTTTTTGTTTTTTGGTGGGCTGAGGGTTTTGGGTTTTTTATGGATGAGGGTTTACGGTTTTTTGAGTATGAAGGTTTTGGTTTGTTTGATGATGAGGGATTCAAGTTTGTTAGGGTAGACGTTTTTAAAGTATTTTGGGATGTGTTTTGAGAGTTTTTTGGGATGAGGTTTTATATTTTTTTATGGTAGAGGGTTTAATTTTTTTGGAGATTATGTTTAATGATTTTCTTATACTTTTTGATTGGGGGTTTTTTGGGTGGAGAGTTTACGGTTTTTTGGGGCTAAGGGTTTGATGATTTTTCAGCTGAGAGTGTAGAGTTTTTTAGGGTAGAGGGTTTGGGGTTTTTTAGGAATGAGGGTTTTGGGCATGTTGGGTCTCAGGGTTTTGTGTTTTTAGGGAAGAACATTTGGGTTTTTTTGGACATAGGATTTAGAGATTTTTTTGGGATGTGAATTTCAAGTTTTTATAATGATGTTTTAGGGTTGTTTCGGTTTGACGGTTTGGGGTTTTTTGAGGATAAGGGTTTAGTGTTATTTTGGGATTGTGGATTTTGTTTTTTTGGGGGATGGGTTTGGGTTGTTGGGGTCTAAGGGTTTGGGGTTTTATGGGGATGAGGGTTTAGGTTATTTGGGGGATGGGGGTTTATGATTTGGGGGAATGGGTGTTTATTATATTTTGGGGTTTTGGGGTTGAAGGATTATGTTTTTTAGGGTTAAGGTTTGAGGATTTTTTGTGGATGTGTTTTTTTGACCTATAGGTTTAGGGTGTTATGTGTTTGAGTGTTTAGGGTATTTTTTGGGATAGGGTTTAGTGTTTTATTGGGAAAAGGTTATATGGGTTGCTTTGGATAAGGGTTTAGGGTATTTTCCTTCCAAATGAATAGGGTTTTTTTGGGGCTTGGGGTTTATGTTTTATTGGATTTTCTAATTTAAGATTTTTTGGGATCAAGGGTTTTGGTTTTATTGAGTGGAGGGTTTAGGGTTTATTGTGGCTAATAGTGAAGGATATTATGAAGATAAGGTTTTAGATATTTTTGGGGATAAGTTTTTAGTGTTTTTTGGGTCAGAGGGCTTAGGATTATTTGGGGCTGAGGGTTTATGGTTCATTTGGGTAGAGGGGATAGGGTTTTTTGGGATCAAGGTTTAAGTTTTCTTTCTATAGGGTGCTATAGGTTATTTTGGTTCAAGCACATAGTCTTTCATTTAGCTGAGGGATTTGGGATTTATGGGGCTATGGGTTTTGGTATTTTTGTGTTTGAGGGATTATGGTTTTTTGGGGGTGAGGGATTGGGGTTCTATTGAGGATGAGGTTTTATTGTTATTTTGGGCCGAGGGATTAGGGTGTTTTGTTGATGAAGGTTTAGGGTTGTTTTGGGATGAGGGTTTAGGGTTTGTTTGGGATGAGGTTTTATGGATTTTTGGGGTTTAGGGTTTAGGTTTTTTTGAGTGCGAGAGTTTAGGGTTTTTTCAGCATAAGGGTTTAGGGTTTTTTGGGGCTGAGGATTAAGGATTTTGTTGGGATGAGGGTTTAGGCTTTTGGGGGGATACTGGTTTATGGTTTTTTGGGGTTGAGGGTTTAGAGTTTTTTTCTAAGGGTTTGGTGTTATTTGGGGTGGGGTTTAGGGTTTTTGGGGATGGGATTTTGGGTTTTTTAGGATGAGGGTTTAGGTTTATTTTGGTAAATGATTTAGGGTTTTTAGCACTGAGGGTTTAAGTTTTATTTGTGTTTGAGGGTTTAGGGTTTTTGGGGGTTGAGGGTATAGGCATTTTTTGGGTGGTGGGTTTAGGATTTTTTTTGGATTAAGTTTTAATGTTTTGGGAGGATGGGTGTTCAGGGTTTTTTGGGAATGAGGGTTTTGGGTTTTGGGGGGTTAAGGGTTTTTTGGGGATGAGGGTTTTATTTTTATTGGGTATGACGGTCAGGTATTATTATTGGATGGGAGTTATTTGATTTTTAGTGTAGTGGGTATAGTGTTATTTTGGTCTAAGTGATTAGAGATTTTTGTGGTTAAGGGGTTTAGGTATTTTGGGTCAATGGGTTTAGGTTTTTTTTTCGAGTGTTTAGTGGTTCTGTTGGTCTGAGGGTTTAGAGTTTTTTGGGGATGGGGTATTATGTTTTTTGGGGTCAAGGTTGTAGTTTATTTTTGGGGATGGGGGATTAGGGTTTTGGGGGGGCTTAGGGTTTAGGGTTTTTTTGGGATTCATGTGTCATGGGTTTTTATGGTAAAGTGTTTAGGGTTTTTTGGGAATTCGGTTTATTTGTTTATTGTGTCATAGGGTTTAGGATTTTTTGGGTATGAGTATTTTGGGTATTTTTGAGTCACAGTATTTATGGGATTTTGGGCTGAGTTTTTAGAATTTTTTGTTGGCAGGTTTAATATTTATTGGGGCTGAGTGTTTGGGGTTTTTTGGGGCTGCTTGATTATGCTTTTTCGGGATGAGGGTTTTGAATTTCGTGGGCTAATGGTTTAGAGATTTTCTTGGAGGAGGATGGTTTAGTGTTTTTGGGCACCAAGGGTTTTGGTATTTTTCAACAAAAGGATTAAGATATTTTGGGGTCAAGGGATTATGGTTTTTTGGGGTAATGGGTTAGATTTTTTAGGGATATATTTTTTGGTTTTTTTGGGGCTGAGGGTTTATGGTTTTTTTAGATGAGGGTTATTATTTATTTTTTGTCTGATGATTTGTTATTTTTTGGGGCCAAGGGTCTAGGATTTATTAGGGACAAGGATTTAGAGTTTTTAGGGCTGAGGTTTTAGGATTTTTATAGGATGAGGGTTTGGGGTGTTTTCCAACAAATGGCTTAGTGTTTTTTGGGGCCTTTGGTTTTGGATTTTTTGTGGTGGAGGGTTTATGGTTTTTTAGAACTAAAATTTTAGTATTTTTTGGATCCACGAGTTTAGGGTTTTTGGGGGATGAGGTTTTTGTGTTATTTGGGGTCAAGGGATTATGGTTTTTTTGGTTCTAAGGGATTATGGTTTTTGTGGATGAGGATTTAGGATTTTTTTGGATGGTGGTTTAAAGTTTTTTTGGAGAAAGGGTTTTGATTATTTCAATGCCAATGGTATAGAGTTTTTTGGGATGTAGGGGTTTTTATTTTTTGGGTCTGAGTTTTTAAGAATTTTTTGGAGCTATTTTTAGGGTTTTTTAGGGACCATGGGTTTATTTTTTAGAGGGTATAGGGTTTAGGTATTTTTTGGTGATGGGATTACTGCTTTTTTGGGCCATCGATTCAGGGTTTTGGGGGGATGATGGTTAGGGAATATTGGGGATAAGGGTTTAGATTATTTTGGGTCAATAAGTTTATAATTTTTGGGGGATGTGGCATTAAGGTTTTCTTAGGGTTGAGGGTTTAATTATTTTTCGGGATGAGGGTTTAGGGTTTTTTATGGTGAGGGTGTAGTTATTTTTTGTAGTGGTTTTTGGGTTTTTTGGCTATGGGTTTATTATTTTTTGGTAATCAGTGTTTAAGGTTTTTTAGGGCTGAGGGTTTGTAGTTTTTAGGGGATGAGGGTTTGGGGTTTTTTTGGGTTGAGGGTTTGGGGTGTTTTTTGGATGAGGGTTTGGGTTTTTTTAGTCTATTGTTTTGTGGTTAAATTGGTTTTCAAATTTTTTGGTTCTTTGAGTCTAAGTATTCTAGTTTTTGGGGATAAATATTTGCGATTTTTGGGGTCGATTTTTTAGAGTTTTTTAGGGATGAGTTTGTGGGGTTTTTCATGGATGTGGGTTTGGGTTTTTTATGACTAATGGTTTGGGGTTTTTTGGTACTATGATTATGGGTTTTTTAGTTGAGGGTTTGGTGTTTTTGGGGGATGAGTGATTAATAATTTTTATGCCATAGGGTTTAAACATTTTGGGGGATGATGGTTTCATGTTTTTTGGGGCTGAGGGTTTGTCGTTTTTTATGGTAAATGGTTTTTGGTTTTTTGGGGATGAGGGTTTCAATTAAATTGGGTATTATTATTTTATGTTTTTTGGACTGAGTCTTTCAGGATTATTGGTGGTGATGTTTTCAGGATTTTTGGGGATGAGTTAATTTAGTTTTTTGGAATGGAGGGTTTCATTTTTTGGGGGTTTAGGGTTTTGGTTATTTTTAAGAAGAGGGTTTCATGTTTTTATGGGATGATGGTTTTGGGTTTTCTAGGTTGAGTAGTTTATAATTGTATGGGGATGGTTGTTTAGGGCTATCTGGTGCTAGTGGTTTAAGGATTTCAGGGGTTGAGGTTTTAGGGATTTCTTGGTCTGACAGTTTATGGTTTTCTAGGAATTACTGTTTATGGTTTTATGGGGATTATAGTTTAGGATTCTCTTGGGATGAGGGTTTTTTGTTTTCCAGGTAAATGTGTTTAGGGTTTTATTGGGCTAGGGGTTTATTCTTTTAGGGATGAAGGTTTAGGGTTTCTAGGGATGAGGGTTCAGGTTTTTTAGGGATAAGGAATTAATGTTTTATGGGGCTGATAGTTTAGGTATTTTGGGGTTGGGTTCTAGTTTATTCTTGGATAAGTGTTTTGCGATGTATAGGGTAGTGGGATTAGTGTTTTGCTGGAGCTAATGGATTACTATTTTCTAAGGATGAGAGTTTAGTTTTTTCATGGACTGGGATATTAGGGTTTCCTAGGGATGAGGGTTTAGGGTGTTTTTGGGATGAGGGATTATGGTATACTAGGGCATAGTTCATAGGGTTTTATAGTTCTTAGGGTTTAGTGTTTTCTATGGATGACGGTTTAGGGTTTTATGTGGATTTTGGTTTAGGTTTTTCTGGGTTTGAGGGTTTACGGTTTTCTGGGGCCAACCCTTTAGGGTTTATAGGGATGAGGGTTTACTGTTTTTGGAGGATAATGGATTATGGTTTCTGGGGATAAGGGTTTAGTGTTTTCTAGGACAAGGGGTTTACTGTTTTATGAGGATAAGGTTATATGGATTACTGGGGATTAGGGGTAAGGTTTTTTTGGGCTATGGTTTTATATTTTTCTAGGGTTTTGGTTTTAGGGTTTTTTGGGGATTAGGGTCTATGGTTTTATTCAGACAGGGGTTTAGGTTTTCTAGAGATTTTTGTTTAGTGTTTTTTGGGGCTGAGGGTTTATGGTTTTCTAGGGTTGGTGGTTAAGGGTTACATGGGGATGAGGGTTTACATTTTTATGGGGATGAGGGTTTTGGTTTTTCATTTTATGAGGGTTTCATGTTTTATATGGCTGACGGTTTAAGGGTTTATATGGATGAGGTTTTGGGGTTTCATAGTGATGATGGTTTATGGTTATCAGTGGTTGATTGTTTTGAGTTTTCTGGGGTGTATGGTTCATTTTTTTTCTATGGATAATGGTTTTCGGTTTTCTAGCTATAAGGGTTTAGGGTTTTCTGGGTCTGAGGTTTTATTATTTTCTGGGGTTGAGGGTGTATGGTTTTTTTGGGTGGAGATTTCGGGTTTTTTGAGGGTTTAGGGTTTAGGGTTTTCTTGTGATGAGGGTTTAACATATCTTGGTCTAGTAATTTTTTAGGGATGAGAGTTTAGTGTTTTTTGGAGATGACATTCTAGGGTTTTTCTTGTACTTATTGTTAGGTGGTTTCTGGGGCAGAGGGTTTATTGATTTCTGGGATGAGGGTTTCATGTTTTCTAAGGTTAATGGATTACTATTTTATGGGCCTAAGAGATTTAGGTTTTCTAGGGAAGTGGGTTTAGGGTTTTCCAGTGTTGTTGTTTAAGGGTTATCTAGGGAAGAGTTTTTAGGGATTTATAGGGTTATTGTTTTAGTGATTTATAGGGTATGGGGTATAAGTTTTTTTTATATCTAAGGGTTGATGGTTTTCTAGGGATGAGGGTTTATTGTTTTCTGGTGATTAGGTTTTAGGGGTTTTTCGGGGTGAGGCTTTTGGGTTTTTTGGGGATTATGGTTTTGGGTTTTCTTAGGTTTAGTGGTTAGGGTTTTCAAGATTTGAGAGTTTGGGGTTTTCTGGGGTTTAGGGTTTAGGGTTTTCTAAGGATAAGGGATTGGGTTTTTTAAGTGCTATGGTTTTATGGTATTATGGCGATGAGTATTTACGGTTTCTGTCACTGAGGCTTTATAGTTTTCTAGGACATAATGTTTAGTATTTTATAGGGATGAGTGTTTAGGGTTTTCTGGTGTCGAGGGGTTTATTGGTTTTTTAGGCTTAGGAATTAGTGTTTTTTAGAGCTGCAGGTCTAGGGTTTTTTGGGGATGAGAGTTTTCGGTTTTTGGTGTATGAGGGTTTAGGGGTTTTTTTGGGATGAAGGTTTATGGTTTTTTAGGGATGAGTGTTTTTGGTTTTCTAGGGATGAGGTTTTAGGGTTTTCTGAGGATGATGGTTTAGGGTTTTCTAGGACTATGGATTTAGGGTTTTCATGGGTTGTGGGTCTATGGTTTTTAATGTATATCTATTTAAGGATTTCAGGGGATAATGGAATAGGTTATTCAAGGAAAGAGCTTTTTTTGTTTTTTGGGGTTGAGGGTTTAGTGTTTTATTTAGATGAAGGTGTAGGGTTTTTCTGTGGATTAATGTTTATGGTTTTTGGGGTTGAGTGTTTATTGTTATTTAATTATGAGGGTTTAATGTTTTCTAGGGATTAGGTTTTAGGGTTATTTGGGGATGAGGGTTTAGGTATTCATGGGGTTCAGGGTTTAGGGTTATTTAGGGCTGAGGGTTTCAGGGTTTTGGAGGCCCAGATATTAGCATTTTCGGGGATATGTTTTTTTAGTTTCTAGAGGTTAAGGATTTATGGTTTTCTAGTTATAAGGGTTTTGGGTTTTATAGGGATGGGGGCTTAGGTTTTTTTAGGGATGAGGGTTTAGTGTTTTCTATGGAAGAGTATGTATAGTTTTCTAGGGCTATGGGTTTAGGGTTTTCAGGGGCTGAGGGAATAGGATTTTCATGGGTAGGGGTTTTAGGGTTTTATGGGATTGAGTGTTTCCAATTTTCATTGGATTAATGATTCAGATTTTCTAATGGTGAGGGTTTATATTTTTCTAGAGATGATTTTTTAGGATTTTCAGTGGATGAGGTTTTAGGATTTTTTTACAGTTTTGGGGTTTACATTTTTATAGGGATGAAGGTTTAGGGTTTTCTTGTGCTGAGGGTTTCAGGTAATTTGGTGATTAGGGTTTATGGTTTTCTAGGGATATGGGTTTATCCATTTTAGGGGATGAGGCTTTAGAAATTTTTTTGGATTTGTGTTTAGGGTTTTCATAGAATGAGAGTTTAGGGTTTTCTAGGGATGATGTATTAGTGTTTTTTTGGGTAAGTTGTTTTTTGGTTTTCTCTAGTTAATGGTTTATGGTTTTTTAGGATAAGGTTTTAGGCTTTTCTAGGGATGAGTGTTTAGGGTTTCTGGGGAGGAGTGTATAGGGTTTTATAGGGTTTACGGTTTACGGGTTTTTAGGGCCGAGGGATTAATGATTTATTGGAATGAGTTTTTTGATTTATCTAGGGCTGAGGATTTAGGTTTTTCTAGTACATAGGGTTTCTAGTTTTCTCAGTCGGAGGGTTTAGTATTTTTTGAATATTAGGTTTTATGATTCTTTTTTTCAACTAAGTGTTTATGGTTTTCTATGGATGTGGGTTAACTATATTCTGGGGATGAGGGTTTAATTTTTTTCTAGTTCAAAGGGTTTTTGATTTTATGGGGCTGAGTTTTTAGGTATCTACAGTTCTCGGGGTTTAGTGTTTTCTAGGTATAAGGGATTAGGGTATTATCGGGATGAGGGTTTAGTGTTTTACAGGGATGAGTGTTTAGGGTTTTCTAGGGATAATGGTTTATGGTTTTTTACATATAATTTTGAATGGTTTTTGGGTTTAAGAGTTTAGTGTTTTTTTGAGGGTATGATTTAGGTTTTTCTAGGGATAAGGGATGTTGTTTCTTCACAGATGAAGGATTAGGGTTTTCTATGGATATGAGATTTTGGTTTTTAGGGGATAAGGGTTTTTTTCTTTTCTAGTGATGATGGGTTAGGGTTCTCTGGGAATGATGGTTTATTTTTTCTAGGTTTGAGGGATTAGGTCTTTCTAGGGATGAGGATTTAGGGTTTTTGGTATTAGGGTTGGGGGATTTTCTATTGATGAGGGTTGAGGGTTTTCTAGGGATGAGGGTTGAGGGTTTTTTGGGTATTAAGGATGAGGCTGAGTGTTTAGGGTTTTTTAGGGATGATGGTTGTGGGATTTATGGGGCGTAAGGGTTTGCGTTTTCTAGGGATGAATGGTTAGGGATTTCTGGGCTTGAGGGTTTAGTGTCTTCTACGGTTGAGGGTTAAGTTTTTTTCTATGGAATAGGTTTTAGTGTTTTATAAAAATGAGTGGGGATAAGGGTTTAGGGTTTTTGTGGATGAGGGTTTAGGGTTTTATGTAGATGAGGGTTTAGGGTTTTCTAGGGATGATAAATTTTTATATTTTGAGGCTTAATTTTTATCATTTTTCTATTTATTAGGGTAAAAAAGTATTTGGGATAAGGGTTTACGATTTTCTAGGGATGATTCTGTATGTTTTTATGGGGATGAGGTTTTAGTGTATGTTGGGGAATACAGTTTAGGGTATTGTAGGGATATGGGTTTACCATTTTTTAAGGATGAGGGTTTAAGATATTATAGGGATGAGGGTTTAGGGTTTTCTTTGGATGAGGACTTCTGTTTTTCTTGTTTGTGGGTTTATGGTTTTCTAGAGCTGACGGTTTTGGGTTATCTAGGGTAAATGTTTTGGGGGTTTTTTTACGATGGATTTGAGTGTTCTAGGGTTTGGGGTTTAGGGTTTTCTAGGCCACAGGGATTACATTTTTTTACGGTATAGGGTTTATGATTTTATAGGCATGAGGGTTTAGGGTTTTCTGGGTCTGAGGGTTTTCTATTTTCTAGTGCTGGCTATTTAGGGTTTTTTGGGGGTGGGGGTATATGTTTTTTGGGGATAAGGGTTTAGGTTTTTCTAGGACTAGGGTTTTGTGTTTTTTTGGGCAGTTGGTTTCAGGTTCCATTAGTATGAGGGTTTATGGTTTCATAGGTATGAGTGTTTAGATTTCCCATGGGTTGTCGATTTAGGATTACCTAGAGATAAGACTTTAGATTTTCCCTTGCCTATGAGTTTAATGTTTCCTAAGGCCAAGGGTTTAGGGTTTCTTAGGTATAAAATATTGAGGTTTCCTATAGAAGAGGTTTTTGGTTTTCCTAATGCTGATGGTTTAGGATTTCTTAGTGTTGGGGGTTTACGATGTCCTAAGGTTGAGGGTTTACTATTGCATGGGGAATAGTGTTTTGGGTTTTTTGGGATAAGTGTTTATGGTTTTCAAGTCTTTAGGATTTGGGTTTGCAAAATATATAGGTTTATTTAATTCTAGTTTTGAGTGTTTAGTGTCTTATTGGGTCATCGTTTTTGGGGTTTTTGAGGATTAGGGTTTAAGGGGTTCTGCGATTGAGTGCACATGGATTTTTAGGGATAAGGGATAAGGGTTTTTGGTGGAGGATGGTTTAGGTTATCATAAGTTTGAGTGTTCAAGGTATTTTTGGGATAATGGTTTAGGGGTTTCTAAGGCTATGGTATTCAGGGTTTTGGATATGAGGTTTTATGGTTTTTTGGGTTCAAGGGTTTATTGTTTCTTTTTGGTTAGGTTTTGGGGTTTTGGGGGTATTTTATTTAGGGATTTCTAGGGATGTGGGTTTTCAATTTGTGTGTCTTACTGTCTAGGGTTTTATGGGTATTAGGGTTAATGGTTTTTTGGTTCATAGGGTTTATTGTTTTTAGGGGATTGGGGTTTAGGTAATTATGGGGGTGAAGGTTTATGGTCTTATAGGAATGAGGTTTTTTGGTTTTTGGGAAGAGGGTTTGTGGGTTTTTTTATATTAGGTTTTAGATTTTTTAAGGATTGAGGGTTTATGGTTCTCCTCAACTAAGGATTTTCAATTTTAAGGGGTTGTGGATTTAGGTTTTTCTTGGTCACAGGGTTTAGAATGTTATGGGACTGAGGGTTTAAGGGTTTTATAGGGTTGAGGGTTTATGGTTTTCGCGGGGATGATGTTTTAGGGTTTTTGGATGATGATGTTTTATGGTTTTCTAGGATTTAGGTTTTATCATTTTCTATGGATAATGGTTTAGTATTTTCTGGACTGAGGGTTTTGGATTTTCAGGGCTCAGGGTTATTGGTTTTCTGGGGCTTAGGGTTTAGAGTTTTATAAGGTTGAGGGTTTATGTTTTTATGGTGATGAGGTTTTAGGGTTTTTTTTGGGATGAGGGTTTAGGGATTTTTGGGGTTTAGGGTTTAGGGTTCTCTAGGTTTGAGGGTTTATGGTTTATTTGTCATGGATGGTTTATGGATTTTTGTAATTTGGGATTAGGGTTTTGTAGGGTTGAGGTTTTCAGGTTTTGTGGGGATAAGGTATTAGGGTTTTATGGGGATAACAGTTTAGGGGTATGTTTAAATGATGGTTTAAAGTATTTTGGGGCTGAGTGTTTTGGGGTTTTGGGGTTGAGTGTTTAGTTTTTTTGGGGTAGAGGGTTTATATATTTTTTTGGTTTATGTTTTAAGGGTATGGGTGGTGAGTGTTTTTTGATTTTTAGGATGAGGTTTTTGGGGTTTTTTTGAATGAGGGTTTTTTGTTTTTGGGAAGTGGGTTTTAGTTTTTTGGGGCTATGGGATTAGGTTTTTTAGGGAATAGTGTTTCGGTTTTTTTTGGGCAGGGGTTTTTGGATTTTGGGGATGAGGGCTTAATGTTTTATAGGGATAATGATTTGGTGTTTTTAGTTTTGGGGATTTATGGTTTTTTGGTTTATAGGGTTTGTGGTTTCTTAGGGATGAGGATTTAGGGGTTTCTACGTAAAGGGAGTATGGTTTTTTTTTGTGATGAGGACTTAGGGGTGTTTTTGGTAGATGGTTTAGGTTTTTTGGGGTTGAGGGTTTTGGTTTTGGGGGGATGAGGGATTTGGGGTTTTGGGGAGTAGTTGTTTGGGTTCTGGTCGTGATTTGGGATTAGGACTTTTTGGGGATGATGGTTTTGAGTATTTTGGGAGTGAGGGTTATGGGTTTTTTAAGGGTGAGGGTTCATGATTTTTTGGGGGCCAAGGTTTCGGGATTTTTTTGGGATGATGTTTAAGGGTTTTGGGGATGATGATTTATTGATTTGGGGGGGATAAAGTTTTGGTTTATTTGGGGGATGAATAGTTCGTGTTTTTTATGGATGATGATTTAGTGTTTTAGGGGCTAAGGGTTTGTATTTTCTTTGGGATGAGGTTTTAGGGTTTTTTTGTGGGATGAGGGTTTATGGTATTTTGTTGATGATGGTTTATGGATTTTGGGGTATTGGAATTTAAGGTTTTTTGGGAATTAGGGTTTAGTTTTTATATGATCTGAAGGATTATAGTTTTTTAGGGTTTAGGTTTTAGGCGTTTCTTAGGATGAGTGTTTTTTAGGCTAAGGTTTTATGGTTTTTTTGGAATAAGGGTTTAAGTCTTTTTTCATCTATTATATTAGGGTTTTTTTTCAGGAGGATTTACTATTTTTTGGACTAGAGGTTTAAGGTTTTTTTCATTGAGATTAGATATATCTGGGTCTATGGGAAGAGGTTTTCCTTCATCTGAGGGTTTATGTTTTTTTGGGTCTTAGGGATTAGGTTTTTCTATGGATGAGGCTTTAGGGTCTTTTGGTGCTTATGGTTTATGGTTTTTTGGGGATTACAATTTAGGGTTTTTTGTGGAAGAAGATTTAGGGTTTTCTAGGGAAGTGGGTTTAGTGTTTTTTAGGGATGAAGGTTTATGATTTTTTGGGTCTGATGGATTAGTTTTATTTGGTGTTGAGGGCTTTGGGATTTTTTTGTAGTAGATAGTTTTGGGAATTTTTTTTTTCAGTTATTAGGGTTTTTTGGTACTAAGGGTTTATGGTTTTTTTAGGATGAATGTTTAGGGTTTTTAGTGATAACTTTTTATAGTTTCATAGGTACATAGATTAGGGAATTTATTTGGGAGAGGGTATAGTGTTTTACGGGGATGATGGTACAGGGTTCTGGGGGATGAAGGTTTAGGGTTTTTTGGAGCTAAAGTTTTAGGATTTTATGGATGAGGGTTTAGGGTTTTCTGTGACCGGGGTTTTTGGGTTTCTGTGAATGTGGATTTAGGGGTTTTTAGGGATTATGATTTAGGGGTTTTTTGGGCTGATGGTTTCAGATTATTTGGTGATGAGGTTTTAGGGTTTTTTGGGGGGGCAATTAGGGTATTTTGTGCCTAAGGGAATAGGGATTTTTTGGAAATGGGATTTAGTGTTTTTTGGATTGAGATTTTAATATTTGTTGGTCATGTGGGTTTTTAAATTTCTATGTATGCTGGTTTAGGGATCTTTGGGGCCAAGGGTTTAGATTTTTTATTGAAGAGGGATTTGGATTTATGAATGAGTGTTTAGGGTTTTTTGGGTCTAAGGGTGTTAGGTTTTTTGTGATAAGGGTTTAGTTTTATGGGGGGTTGAAGGATTTTGATTTTTTGGTGATGAGGGTTTATTGTATTTTAAGGTCTAAATTTTACAGTTTTTTATGGTTGAGGGTTTTCGGTTTTGGTGGGATGAGAATTTATGGTTTTTTGTAGATGAGGGATTATGGTTTATTAGGGAAGATGATTTAGTGTTTAATGGGGTTGATGTGTAGTGTTTTTTTTTTGCGGGATGGGGGTTTAGTGTTTTTGGGTCTGACCGTTTAGGGTTTTTTATCTGTTAAGGGTTTAGGTTTTTTGTGGATAAGGGTTTAGAGTTTTATGGGTATAAGGGTTTAGATTTTTTTGGCTAATGTTTTAGGATTTATTGGAGATGAGGGTTTAGTGTTTCTTAGGGATGGTGTTGTAGGTTTTATTGGTTCTAAGGGTTTAGGGTTTCTTTGGGGTTATGGATTATGATTCTGTGGGGAAATGGTTTTAGTGTTTCTTTGGGTGATGGTTTTAGGGTTTATTGGAGTAGATGGTTCATGGTTTTTTTGGGATGATGATATAGGTTTTTCAGTGGATGACGTTTTTTTTTGGTTCATAGGTTTTGGTATTTTTTAGGCCAAAGGTTTAGGTTTTTATAGGGTTTAGGGTTTATGGATTTCTATCCCTGGTGGTTTTGATTTTTTTGAGGCATAGTGTTTTTTTTTCAAGTATAAGGATTTTGGGTTTCATGGGGTTGTTATTATAGGGTTTTTGAGAGATGATGGTTTAGGATTTTTTGGAGCTCAGGGATTTAGGTTTTCTAGGGAAGAGGGTCTATTGGTTTTTAGGGATGCAGTTTTAGGGTTTTATGGGGCTGAAGGTGTAGGTATCTATAGGGATTAGTGTTTAGGTTTTTATATTTCTGAGGATTAAGGGTTGTCTAGGGATGAGGGTTTTGTGTTTTCTAGGGATGATGGTTTATGGTTTTTTGGGGATGAGTGTTTAGTGTTTTCTAGGGAAGAGGATTTAGGTTTTAATGGGCTTGAGTTTTTAGAGTTTTCTCATTATATTTGTTTATATTTTTCTCAGAATGAGGTTTTAGGGTTTTATTTTCCTGAGGGGTTTGAGTTTTCTATTTCATAGTGTTTTTGGCTTTCTTGGGTTGAGGGTTCAGTTTATTCATGTGATGGTGGTTTCTACTTTTCTAGGGCCAAGGTTTTAGTGTATTCAAGGGCTGAGGGTTTTGATTTTTCTAGGGTGGGGGGTTTTAAGTTTTCTAAGGATTTGGGATTAGGGTTTTCTAGGGATTAGGATTTCCGGGTTTTCTAGGTCTAAGGGTTGAGGGTTTTCTAGGTATGAGGGTTTATGCTTTTCTAGGGATGAGGGTTTAGGTTTTTCTATGGATGAGGGGTTAGATTTTTCTATAGAATAAGGTTTAGTATTTTCTTTGTATAAGGGTTCATATTTTTCTAGGTGTTCGGGTTTATGGTCTTATGGGGATAAGGGTTTAGGGTTTTCTACGGATAACAGTTTATGGTTTTATGTGGATTAGGGTTTAGGGTTTTAGGGGATGTGAGTTTAGGGTTTTTTGAGAATGAGGTCTTAGTGATTTTTAGGGCTGTGAGTTTAGGGTTCTCTTAGGTTGAGGGTTTAGGGTTTAGAGATTTCTGGGGTAGAGGGTTTTGGGTTTTCTAGGGATGAGGGTTTAAGGTTTTTTAGGAGGATTGCTTAGGAATTTTTAGGCCATGAGGGTTTAGGGTTATCTTTTGTTATGGGTATATAGTTTTTTGTGGCTATGGGTTTAAGGTTTTTATGGTTGTTGGTTTAGGTTTTTTTGGGACAAGTATTATTGGTTTTTTGGGTTATGGTTTTATGTTTTTTTGGGGATGTTGGTTTAGGATTTTTTATCCATGTTTGATTAGTGTTTATTGTGGATGATTGTTTACAGTTTTTGTGGGGATGAGGGTTTAGGATTAAGGGTGTGTGTATCTTGGTGATGAGGGCTTAGGGATTCATTGGTTTTAGGATTTAGGGTTTCTTGGGTTTTTGGGATTTGGGTTTCTTATGGATGAGTGTTTAGAATTTTTTTGGGAAAAGGGTTTAGGGTATGTCAGAGCTAAGGGATTATGGTTTTTTGGGTCTTACGATTTTATGATTTTTTTGGGGGATGAGGGTTTAGGGATAAGGGTTTAGGGTTTTTTGGGTATGATGTATTAATACTGGTGGTAGGAGGGATAAGGTTTTTCGGTATTTTAATGATGAGGGTTTAATGTTTTTTTATAAGAATTTATGTTTTTTGGGGATGAGTTTTTAATTTTTATGGGGGAAGAGGGTTTATTGTTTTCTGGGAATTATGGTTTGTTTTTTTCTTTGTTATGAGTGTTTAGGGATTTTGGGTATGACCGTTTGGGGTTTATTAGGGCTTACAGATTAGTGTTTTTTAGATATAAGAGATTTTGGTTATTTGGGGATGAGGGCTTAGGGTTTTATGGGGTAGAGGCCTAATGGTTTTTTTGGTTAATGTTATATGGTTTTATGGGGATGTGGTTATGGGTATTTTTTGTCTTGGGGTTTATTATTTTTTGGGGGTGATGTTTTAGGTATTCTATGGGTTTATGGTTTATGGTTTCTTAGTGATGGGTGTTTATGGTTTGTTGAGGATAAGGGTTTATTTTTTTTAGGCTGATGGTTTAGGGTTTCATGTGGATAAGGGATTATGGATTTTTGAGGATGATGGTTTAATTTTTTAGGGAATAGGGTTTAAGGTTTCCTAGGGACGAGTGTTTTTTGTTTCTTTAGGTAATGGTTTATGATTTCATGGGATTGAGGGTTTAGGGTTTATTGGGTTTGGGGATTTAATATTTTTGGGGCTAAGTGTTGAGGGTTTAGGGTATCTTGGGGATGAGGTTTTAGGGTTCCATAGGGAAGAAGGTATATGATTTATTTAGGTGAGGTTTTTTATTTCCTAGAGATGAGAATTTATGGTTTTATGTGGGTGGGGGTTTATATTTTTTGGGGGATGAGGGTTTATGCTTTTCTAGGTATGAGGTTTCAGGGTTTTTTTCAGGATGATGGATTAGTGGTTTTTGGGGATGGGGGATTGTGGTTTTTTTTGGATTGAGGTTTTCAATTTTTTGGTATAAGGGATTTGGGTTATTTGGAGAAGAGGGTGCATGGTTTTTTGGGGGCTGAGCATTTATGGTTTTTTGTGGCTCATGGTTTTTCATTTTTCTGGTATGAGGGTATTGGTTTTCTGTGGATTAGGTTTTAGGGTTTTTTAGGGCTGAGGGTTAATGGTTTTTTTGGCATTGATAGGATTGGTTTTTTGCGGTATTATGGTTTAGAATTTTCTTGGGAATAGGGTTTTTGGTTTCTGGGGGATGAGGGATGTGGGTTTAGGGTTTTTAGGGTTTGAGGGTTTAAAGTTTTCTTGGGCTGTGGGTTTTGGGTTTTCCAAGGAAGAGGGTTTAGGGATATTTAGGGATAATGGTTTAGGATTTTTTTTGATTCGGATGGTTTAGGGGTTTCCAAGGAATATAATTTTAAGTATTTTGGGAATAATGATTTATCATTTAGAAGGATGAGGTTTTAGGGTTATATGGGGATGAATGATTAGGGTATTCTAGTGCCGAGGTTTTCTAGTTTTATGGTGGTGATAGTGTATGGTTTTTTTGGTATGAGGGTATAGGGTTTGAGGGGATAATATTTTAGTTTTTTATGTGGCTGAGAGAATATGTTTTTCTTGGGATGTGGGTTTAGGGTTTTCTGGGGCTGAGGGTTTATATTTTTCTAGGATTAAGGGTTTAGGGTTATCTGGGGTTGAAGGGCTTAGGGGTTTTCTTAGAATGAAAGTTCATGTGTTTCTGGGGCTATGTTTGGGTTCAAGTGATTAGTTTCTTTTTTGTGGATGAGTGTTTGGTTTTTTATGATGCTAACAGATTAGTTTTTTCTAAGGATGAGGGTTTAAGGTTTTCTAAGGCCAAGGGTTTAGGGTTTTCTTGGGATAAGGGTTTAGTGTTTTCTAGGGATGATGGTTTATGGTTTTTTGAGGTTAATTATTTAGGGTTTTTTGTTTCTCTTTGTAGATAAGGGTTTATTGTTTTTTTGGGTTTAGGGTTTAGGGTTTTCTGGCGTTGATGGTATAGGTATTTTGGGGGTGGGGTTTTAGCATTTTATGGGGCAAAGGGATTATGGATTTCTATGGATGAAGGATAATTGTATACTGTGCTTAGAAATTTATGTTTTCTAGGTTTTAGGGTTTAGATTTATTAGGGATGAGGGTTTTGATATCTCTAAGGATGTTGGTTTAGGTTTTTCTAGGAATGTGGGTTTTTGTTTTTATATGGATGAGGGTTTAGTGTTTTTGGGGGTGTTGGTTTTTGGTTTTATCAGTGATAGGATTTTGGGTTTTTTTATTGTTTATGAATTAGGGTTTCTAGATATTTCCATGGATGTGGGTTTATAGTTTTTTAAGGATGAGGGTTGTGGTTTTCTGGACCAGAGGGTTTTGCATTTTCTATGGCTTAGTTTTTACGGTTTTCTGTGGATGAGGGTTTGGAGTTTTTTTGGGGTTTAGGTTTTGCAGTTTCCTAATAGTTAGTGTTAAGGGTTTAATGAAGTAATGATTTTATGGATTTTTGGTGTTTAGGGTTTTATGGGTATGAGGTTTTAGGGTTTTTAGGGGTTGAGGTTTTAGGGTTTTTGTGACTGTGTTTTTAGTGTTTTTAAGGAATGTGGGTTCATGGTTTTCTAGGACTGAGCGTTTATGGTTTTTTGGTGATAATGGATTAGTTTTTTATTAGGATGAGGGTTTATATGTCCTTGTGGGTGAGGGTATATAGGTTTCTAAAAATAAGTGTTTAGGATTTTCTAGTACTGAGGTTTTATTGTTTTCTAGGGCCAAGGGTTTATGGGTTTTCTAAGGATGAGTGTTTAGGGTTTTATGGGGAAGGTAGCATAGGGTTTTATTAGGGTGAGGGTTTAGGGGTTTCTAGGGAATTTTTTTTGTTTTTTATAGTAATGAAGGGTTAGGTTTTTTCTCAGGAAATGGTTTTATGGTTATTTAGGTTTTAGGGTTTTCTGGGGAGGATGGTTTATGGTTTTTTATGTATGGTGGTTTTTGGTTCTTTTTGGGCTTAGTATATATGGTTTTTTGGGGATGGGGATTTTGGGTATTCAGGATTTTAGAGATTAAGGTCTTTTAGGGATGATTATTTTTTATTTTCTAGTGATTAGGGTTTTGGTTTTTCCTAGGATTATGGATTTGGGTTTTCAAGGTATGAGGGTTTCAGGTTTTCTAGAGTAGAGTGTTTAGTGTTTTCTAGGGCTGAGGGTTTAGGGGTTTTTAGGGTTAAGGATTTATGTGTTTCTTAGGATGAGGGTTTATGGTTTTTGGGGGTGTGGGTTTAGGGTTTTGGGGGTATAATGGTTTACTGTTTTCTAGGGCATAGGATTTATGGTTTTAGGGGATTTGGTTTTATCATTTTATAGGGATGAGGGTTTACTGTTTTCATGGTCAGAGGATTTTTGGTTTTTGAGGGATGAGAGTTTAGATTTTTATGGGGTTGAGGGATTAGGGTTTTATAATGATGGCGTATTGGGATTTTCTTAAACTGAGGGTTTAGGGATTTATGGGGATGAGTGATCCAGGTTTTCTAAAATTGAGTGTTTAATATTTTCTTGGGTGGAGGTTTTAGAGATTTATCAGACATACAGTTTAGGGGTTATGGGGTTGAGAGTTTTTTAGTTTCTAGGACTAAGGGTGTATGTGTTCTTAGGGTGTTGGGTCTAGTGGTTTTTGTGGTAATGGTTTTAGGGTTTTTTCTGTTGATGGGTTGAGGGTTAATTTTTTGGATTAGCGTTGTGGGTTTTCTATGGTTGAGAGTTGAGGGTTATCTATTTTTGAGGGTTTAGGTTTATCTAGTGCTATGTGTTTAAGGCTTTATAGGGCTGAGTGTTTATTGTTTTTTTGGGATGAGGGTTTAGGGTATTCTAGTGCAATGTTTTTAGGGGGTTTTGGGTCTCGGGTTTTATGGCTTTTTGGATCTGATGATTTAGAGTTTTTTTGGGTTTGATTGTAAAGGGGTATTTGGGGCTGGTGGTTATTTGTTTTTTGGGGCCAATGGTTAATGTTTCTCTAGGGATGATGGTAGATGGTTTTATGGGGATGGGGTTTGAGGGTTTGTTTGGGTTGAAGGATAAGGGTTTTCATTAGAATGATTGGTGAGGGGTTTTTATGGCTAACGGTTTTGGGTTTTCTTTAGGAATGTCAATTTATGATTTTTTGGATCTGGTGGGTATAGGGTTTTTAGAGATGAGAATTTAGGGGTTTTGGGGCTTGGGATTTAGGATATTTTGATGTTTAAGGTATAGTGATTTTTGGGGCTAGGTGTATAGGGTTTTTAGGGAAAATTTATTAGGGTGTTTTTGGACTAAGGGTTCATGGGTTTTTATTGCTCAGGGTTCAAGGATTTTTTGGACTAAGGGTTCATGTATTTTATAAACGATGGTCCATCGTATTTTGGGAAAAAGGTTTTGTAGTTTTTTTGTTTATTATTCAAGGTTTTTGGGGCATATTGTTTAGGTTATTTTTCAGGATGAGTGTTTAGGGTTTTTGAGGCCAAGGGTATAGGGTTTTATGGGGATGAGGGTTGAAGGTGTTTTAGGTAAATTGTTTTAGGGTTATTTGGTGATTAGGGGTCAAGGTTTTATGGGACCATGGATTCAAGGTTTTCTGGGGATAAGGGTTCGTTGTTTTTTTAGGATAATGGTTCAATGTGATTTGAGGATAAAGGTTTAGTGTTTTTTAGTATTGGATTGAATTTAATTAGGGGCCAAAGGTTGAAGGTTATTTTCGGGATGAGGGTTCAGGGGTTTTGGGGGTTCAATGTTCATGTTTATTTTCAGCTGGGGGTTTAGGGTTTTCTGGAAGTGAGGTTTCTTAGTTTATTTTTTATGAGGGTTCGGAGTTTTTTAGGTGAGGGTTCAGGAATTATGGGTTCAATGTGTTCTATTTTTTTTTAGGGAAATGGGTTTAGGGTTTTTTTGGGATGATGGATATCATATTTTTATGGATCTATGTTGAGGGTTTTGGGGGGTTGGTCATAGAGTGTTTTTTGTGGATTATGGATGACTATTTTCTATTATTGGTGATTTAATTCTTGTTGGGGCTTAGGGTTAATGGTTTTGGGGCGATGGGAGTTTAGGGATCCTTAAAATTGAGGGTTTTTTATATATGATGGTTGATGATTTTTTGGCTTAGGTTTGAGGGTTTTCTTGGGATTAGGTTTTAGGGTTTTATAGGGGTTAGAGTCCCATGTTTTTTAGGGATGATGGTTTTTCGTTCTTTGTGGTTGAAGAATCAATGTTTTTTAGGGGAGGATTTAAGGTTTTAATGGTTTTTTGGGATGAGGGTTGATTTTTTATTGGGTATTATGGTTGAGGTTTTTGGTGGGATAATGGTTTAGTGTATTTTGGAGATAATGGTAAAGTGATTTTTAGGATGAGTTTGTACTGTTTTTTGGGTTTTTGGTTGATATTTGTCTGGGGTTGTGCATTTAGGGATTTTTGGGATAGAGGGTTTTGGGTTTTTTGGGGTAGAGGGTTTATAGTCTTATCTGGATGAGGATTTGGAATTCTTTGTGGTTGGGTGTCTATAGATTTTCCAGGATGAGGGTTTAGGGTTTTTTGGGAGTGAGGTTTTATGGTTTTTGAAGCTAAAGTTTTAGGTTTTTCTAGATATGAGGGTTTAGGATTTTCATTGGCAGGCTGTTCTGGGTTATCTAATTAAATTATGAATCGTTATTTTGGAATAAGGGTTTAGAGTTTTATAGGGATTATCATTTAGGGTTTTTTATTTCTTAGGGTTTATGGTTTTTTATGAATAATGGTTGAGGAATTGTTGTTTCTGAGGGTTGATGTTTTTTTCGGGATGAGGTTTTGAGGTTCTTATAAGGGTGATGGTTTAGGATTATTTGGGGTGAAGGGTATAGTTTTCTATGACTATGGTTAGAGGGTTTTATGGGGATGAGGTTTGAGGATTTTTTGGTGCTTACAATATATGGTTTTATGGAGATGATATTTTTGGGTTTTCTAAGGATGAGGGTTTAGGGTTTTCTCGACTTAAGGTTTGATGGTTTTCCGGGGATGATGGTGTATGGTTTTATAGGGATGAGGTTTTAGTATTTTCATGGTATGAGGATTTATGGTTTACGGGTTTCTGATATTGAGGGTTTAGGGGTTTTTGGAGATGTAGTATTATTGTCTTCAATGGTAGGGGGCTTATGGTTTTATAGGTTTGAGGGGTTAGTGTTCTCTAGGACTCAAGGTGTAGTGTTTTCTAGGGTTGAGGGTTTAGTGTTTTTTGGGGCTGAGTTTTAGGTGTTTTGTGTTGATGATGGTTTAGTGTTTTTTGTGGAGGAGGGTGTAGGGTTATTTGGGGATGGGGGTTTTGGGTATTTTAGGGAAAAGGGGTAAGGAGTTTTCTTGGGTGGTGGGTTTTTATTATTGTGGGGATGAGCATATATGGCTCTTTAGGGATAGTGGTATAGGGTTTTTTGGGAATTATTGTTGATGATCTTTTGCGGATAAGGGTTTAGAGTTTTTTAGGCATGACTTTTCAGGGGGTTTTGGGCTAAGGGTTTTATGTTTTTTAGCGATGATGGTTTAGTTTTTTTAGGGGTTGATGGTTTAGTATTTTTTGGGCATATGGGTTAAGGGATTTTGGGGACTGAGGGTTTAATTTTTTAAGGGAAGTGGATTTATGATTCTCTATAGCTTAGGGTTTTGGGTTTATAGGGATAACTGTTTATTGTTTTTTAGGGATGAGGGTTTAGGTTTTATGGGGGTTAAGTTCAATCATTTTTTAGGGAAGAGGGTTTAGAGTTGTTTTAGAAAAGTGGTTTTAGGGTTTTTTTGGGGTTGATGGATTATAGTTTTTTGGGGATGAGGGTCTACGGTTTTTTGGGATTGAGGGTTTATGATTTTTTGGACCTGAGGGTTTAATGGTTTTTGGGATGGGGGTTTTTTTTGTTTTCTATAGGTTAGGGTTTAGGTTTTTCTAGGGGTTAATGTTTTTCATTTTCTACGACGAAGGGTATAAGATTTTCTCCAAATGATGTTTTATGGTTTTATGGGGGGGATACAATTTTCAAGGGATTAAAGTTTATGGTTTCCCAATGAAGAGGTTTTACTGTTTTATGGGGATGAGTTTTAGTTTTTTTCTAGGGCTGAGGGTTTAGTGTTTTTTGGGGATGAGGTATTATTATTTTCAAGGGAAGAGGGTTTTGGGTTTTCTGGGTCTGGACATTTTTTTTCTCATGGGGAAGAGTGCATATGGTTTTTAGGGATGTTGTTATAGGGTTTTCTAGGGATACCATTTTAGTGTTTTCTCTGGATGAGTGTTTAGGGTTTTCTAATGATGAAGCTTTAGGGTTTTCAAGGGAAGAGGTCTTAGTGTTTTCTAGGGATAATGTTTTATGTTTTTATGTGGGTGAGGATTTATGATTTTCTAGGGCTATGGGATTTTCGTTTTCTTGGGCTATGGGTATAGGGTTTTTTTGGAGAAGAGGGTTTATGTATTAATTTGTATGAGGGTTTAGGATTTTATTGGACTGAGGGTTTAGGGTTTTTTTGTGATAAGATATTAGGGTTTTAGGTGGCTTAGGGATTACTATTTTGTAGTATTGATGGTTTAGGGATTTCTAGGGAAGATTGTTTTTGGTTTTCCATGGAATTGGGTTTAGGTTTTTTTAGGGATAACATTTTATCATTTTCTGGGTATGAGGTTTTAGGTTGTTCTTGGGATAACGATTTGGGGATATCTAGGGATTAGGGTATGGGGTTTTATAGGGTTAACTATTTGGTGTTTTCTAGGGAATGTGATTTGGGGTTTTCTGGAGGTGAGGGTTAGTGTTTTCTGGGGATGAAGAGTTGGGGTTTTTTATGTATGAGTGTTTGGAATTTTTTTGGGAATTATGGATTCGGTTTTTTGGGGATGAGAGTTTCATGTCTTCTTGGGTTGATAGATTAGGGTTTTCTTGGTTGAGGGTTTAGGTTTTTCTGGGGATAATGGTTGAGGTTATTCTTGGGCTGGGGGATTGGGTTTTTCTTGGACTGAGGTTTTAGGGTTTCTTGGTTATGAGGGTTTTTAATTTTATGAGGCTAAGGTTTTTGGTTTTTATGGGGATGATGGTTTAGGTTTTTATTATACTATGTTTTGGGGTTTTTTTGGGGATGATGGTTATGGTTTTTTGGGGTGAGAGTTTAGATTTTCCTGGGGCTATGGGTTTAGGATTATTTTTTGATGTGTGTTAGGGGTTTTTAGAAAATGATAGTTTCATGTTTTTTTAGGAATGAGGTATTATGGTTTTCTTAGTCCCTACTATTTAAGGTTTTCCAGGGATGAGGGATTCGGTTTTTTATAGGGATGTGGGTGTAGATTTCTCTTACGATAAGTGTCTATGGTTTTTTGTACTCAGGGATTAAGGTGTTATGGGGTTCATCATTTAGGATTTTTGGGGCTAAGTATTTATCATTTTACGAGTATGAGTGTTTAGATTCTTCGGGTGGTGTGGATTTCGATATTTATGGGGTTTATGGTTTAGTTTTTTTGTTGGAGTAGGGGTATAGGGTTTTATGGAGATGAGGGTTTAGGTTATTCCCATGATTTGGGGTTTTTGTTTCTTAGGACTATGGGTTAAGGGTTTTCTGGGGATATGGGTTTAGTGTTTTTGAGGGATGAGGGATTTTTGTTTTCTAGGATTGAAGGTTTTAGTGTTTTCATGGGATGAGGGTTTAGGGTTTTCTAGGGATAGGGGTTTAGGATCTTTTGGTGTAATAGTTTAGGGTTTTTATTGGCTGAGAGTCAAGGGTCTTCATGGACAGTGTATTTTGATTTTTCTAGGGCTGAGGGCGTTGCATTATCTGGGGATAAAGGTTTAGGACATTTTTGGAATTATGGATTGGGGTTATCTAGGGTAGATTGTTTTAGGTATTGTTGGGATGAGGGTTTACAGATTTATAGAAATGAAGGTTTGGGGATTTCTAGGGTGGTGGGTTTGGGGTTTTTTGGGGAGAGGGTTTTGGGATTTTAGGGGATGAGGTTTTAGGGATTTCATGGGATGAGTGTTTGTATTTTTTATATAGTTGATGTTTTTAGGTTCTCTAAGACATGGGTTTAGGATTTTTTGGGGCTGGGGATTAGGGTTTTATGGGATGAAGGTTTTATGTTTTCTAAGGCATTGTGATTCAGGTTTTACAGGGATACGAATTTAGGGTAATCTAGGGATGAGGGTTGACGGTTTTCTTAGGACAAGGGTTTAGTTTTTTCAAGGGCTACAGATTTATGGAATTATAAGTATCGGGTTTAGAGTTTTATAGGTCTGAGGGATTAGTGTTTTCTAGGCCTAAGAGTTTAGGTTTTTGAAGGGTTATGAATATAAGGATATCATGGTATGAATTTTTAGGGCTTTCAGGGGTCGAGGGATTAGGTTTTTTGATTTTCAAGGGATAAGGTATTGTGGTTTTCAGGGGATGATGGAATAGGGTTTAGGGTTTTTTGGGGATGAGGGATTTGTGTTTAATAGGGAAAACGGATTTTTATTTTCTAGGGATGATATATTATATTTTTATAGTGCTGAGAGTTTATTTTTTTTATTAGGCTGAGGGTTTATAGTTTTCTAGGGATACAGGTTTAGTGTTAATGGGGAGACAATTTTAGGTTTTTTGAGGTCTGAATATATTAGGTTTTCTATAGATGAGGTTTTATGGTTTTTTGAGGAGATGTGTTTAGGGTATTCTAGTGATAACGGTTTAGGGTTTTCTGGGGTTGAGTGTATAGGGTTTTCATGGGATAGGGGTTTAGGTTTTTTGTGGTTTGGGGTTTAGGGTTATCTAGGTATAATGGTTTAGGGTTTTTAGGGGAAAAGGGTTTGGTGTTTTCTTCGAATTATTGTTTGGGTTTTATAGGGATGAGGGTTACTATTTTTTGGGGTTGATGCATTGGAGTTTTCTTAGGATAGGGGTTTATATTTTTCAAAGACTGAGTGTTTTGGATTTTCTAGGGCTGAGTGTATTGGGTTTTCTAGGGAAAAGGGTTTATGGTTTTTTGTGGTAGATGATTTATGGTTTTCTAGGGCCCAAGGTTTAGCATTTTAAAGGGATTAGGGGTTAGGGTTTTTTGGTGAAGGGGTTTTAGAGTAATTTAGGGATGAGTGTTTTGGGTTTTTTAGAGATGGGGTTTTGCAATTTTTTGGGGATCTATGGTTTAGGGTTTTATGTGGATTAGGAAGTTAGGATTTCTATAAATGAGGGTTTAGGGTTTTGGGGGGTGAGGGTTTAGGGTTTTCTAGGGCTGATGGTCTGTCATTTTCTGGGACTGTGGTTTTAGGGTTTTATGGGGTTGAGGGTTTATAGTTTTCTATCGGAGGGGGATTTTAGTATTCTTGGGATGAGGGTTTACATTTTTCATAGGATGATATTTTTTATTTTTGTTTTGGGATATTGGTTTTGGGTTTTATAGGTTTGAAAGTATAGGGTTTTATGGGATGAATGTTTTCAGTTTTCTGTGGCTGTAGTTTTGGGTATTTCTAGACCTAATGGGATCAGGTTTTATGGGGCTTAGGATTTAGAATTTTTATGGTTGATAAATTAGGGTTTTTTAGGGTTTCCAGAGATATGGGTTTAGAGTTCTATGAGTCATAGGGTTTAAGGTTTTCTAGGCCTGAAGTTTTAACATTTTCTAGGGATTAGGGTTTATTTTTTTTATGGATGATGGTTTGGGGTTTTCTGGAGATGAGGGTTTTTGGTATTCTATGGATGAGGTCTTCGAGTTTTCTTGGGATGTGTGTTTTATAGTTTTATTGGGTTTTGGTTTTTGGGTTTTAATTGGATGAGTTTTTTGTGTTTTTGAGGGCTTAAGGTTTCGGGTTTTTTTGGATTAATGGTTTAGGGTTTATGAGGGATGTGGTTTATAGTTTTTCTGGGACTGAGGGTTTATTGATTTTTTGTTCTAAGAGTGTTGTTTTTTTTGGAATGAGGGTTTATGTGTATTTGGGTATGAAGATATATGGGATTATACAAAAAATGTTTTAGGATTTTCTAGGACCGAAGTTTTATAGTTTTTTGGCTAGCGGTTTATAGTTTTCCATGGATGAGTGTTTAGGGTAATGATTGTTTAGTGTTTTCTAGGGTAGAGGGTTTAGGGGTTTCTTGGTATAATGGTTTAAGGTATTCTTGGAATAAGGGGTTAGGATTTTTCTTAGGCCTAGGTTTTAGGGTTTTATATGGTTGTGGGTTTAGGATATTCTTGGGATGATGGTTTTGGGATTTCTTGGTCTAAGGGTTTTGATTATTTTTGGGCTTAGGATTTTGGGGCTTTTTTCACTATGGGTTTAGGGTTATCTATTATTTACTGTTTTATGGTATTCTATGGTTTGTGGTTTTTATTTTATAGTGACGTGGGTTTCAGGTTTCCTTGTGATGAGGCTTTGGGGTTTTCTTTAACTAAGGGTTTGTGGTTTTCTAGAGCTAAGTGTTTAGGGTTTTCTAGGGGCCGAGGGTTTAGTGTTCTCTAGGGATGAGGTTTTAGGGGTTTCTTTGGATAAGGGTATGTTGTTTTCTAGTTCTATGGGTTTAAGGTTTCCTAGGTATGAGGGTTTAGTGTTTTATAGGGATGAGGGTTTAGAGTTCTCAATAGATTAGTGATTATCATTTTATAGGGATGAGGGGTTAATGTTTTATGGGTTTGTGGGTTTAGGGTTATTTTGGGTATAATATTTTATGTTTATATTGGGATGAGGGTTTGGGGTTTTCAAGGGATGAGTGTTTAGGGTTTTTTGGGGTTGAGTGTTTAGGGTTTTTTGGGGATAAGGGTTTTGGGTTTTATAATGATGAGGGTATAGGGTTTTCTTGGGTGGATGTTTTAGTGTTTTCTGGGATATAAGGTTTAAGGGTTTATGGGGTTGAGGTTTCAGGGGTTTTTAGGATTTAGGGTTTAAGTGTTACTGGGATATAGGTTTATAGGTTTCTATGGATATGGGTTTTATATTTTCGGGGATGAGGTGTTGTGGGTTTTATTGGGGTGGGGGGTTTTCAGTTTTCTAGGGTTCATTGTGGATGGTTTTCTCAGGATGAGGGCTTAGGGTTATCTAGGGATGAGGGTTTAAGTTTCTCTACAACTGACGGTTTAGGCATTTTTGGGATCTTGTTTAAGGTTTTCTGGTGATGATGATTTAGGGTTTAGTGGGGTTGTGGATTAATGGTTATTAGGGGATGATATATGTGTTCTTTATGGGAATTATGGTTCTTTGGGGATGAGGGTTGATGGGGGTTTTTGGCATGATAGTTGAGGGTTTTTTGGGGATGATAGTTTGGGCCTTCCTGATAATGATTGTTGGGCGTACCATTTTGGTTGGGGTTTAATTTGTTTTAGGAATGACAGTTTAGGGTTTTTTGGGACTGGGGGTGTAGGGTTTTTTACATATGAGGGTTTAGGTTTTTTGGGGGTTGGGTGTTTTGGGTTTGTTTTGTTTTAGGGGTCAATTTTTTTGGGGTGGGTGTTTAGGGTTTTGAAGGGATGATGGATTAGGGTTTTTGGGTCTATGGGTTCATGGGTTCATGGTTTTTTAGGGAAACAGGTTTTGAGTTTTTTGGACTGATGGATTAGGTTTTTTATAGATGAGGGTTCATGGTTTTTTGTTGAATAGGGTTTATGTTTTTTTAGAGATGATTATTTAGGGTTTTTTGGGGCCAAACGTTAAGGGTATTATTTGGGATAAGAGTTCAAGGTTTTTTGAGGCTATGGGTTTAGGTATTTTGGGGGGATCAGGGCTCAGGTTTTTTAGGGTAGAGGGTTTATGTTTATTTAGTGATTAGGGTTGAGGGTTTTATGGGGTTGAGGAGTGATGGGTATTTGTGGATAAGGGTTCGTGGTTTTGGGGGTTTTTTAGGTGTTATTGGGATGAGGGTTCAGTGTTTTTTAGGGATGGGTAGTTAATGTTGTGGGGGGTGATGGTTGAGGATTCTTTTTGGGCCAAGGTTTCATGTTTTTTTGGGGTTGAGAGTTCATGGTTTTTTTGGACTGGGAGTTCATAATTTTTTTTGGGATGAGGTTTCATAGTTTATTGGGGAGGAGGAATCAGTTTTTTTGGACTGAGGGTTTATGGTATTTAGGGGTTTTGGGTTTAGGTTTTTTTAGGATGAGGGTTCAGTGGTTTTTGTTGCTGAGGAATCTGTGTTTTCTGGGGCTGTGGATTGATGGTCTTTTGTGTTGAGGGTATACGTTATTTTTGGGGATGAGGATTGAATTTTTTTATTATTTACGATAAAATATTTTTTGAGGCTGAGGGTTGAGGGTCTTAAGGAGATGAGGGTTTTTGGTTTAATAATGATGAGGGCTTTTTGGGGAAGAGGGTTGATAGTTATTTTTTTTTGAGGGTTGAGGGTTTTTTTCTAATTAAGGTAAGGTTTTTTAGGGCACATAGTTTAGTTTTTTTAGGGATGAGGGTTTTTATGGAATGATGCATTAGTTTTGTCAGGAAGAGGTTTTATCTTCTTTGGGGATGAGGGTTTGGGTTTTTTTAGTGGTTGGTTTTTAGCTTTTTGAGACTGAGGGTTTATGATTTTTTTAGTTTCTAGGGTTTAGAGGTTTGTGGGGTCATGGGTTGAGGCTTTTTATAAGACGAGGTTTTAGTGTTTTTTGGGTTTGAGTGTTGAGCTATTTTGGGTTGAGTGTAGATGGTTTTTTGGGGTTGTTGGTTGACGGTTGTTTGGGGTTATGGGTTTGTGGAATTTTGGTGCATAGTGTTTAGGGTAGACAGTTTAGGGTTTTTTTAAGTTGATGGTTTAGGGTTTTTTGGGGATGAGTGTTTATGGATTTCTAGGGAAGAGGGTTGATGTTTTTGGGAAATGAGGGTTTTAGGCATTTGGGGCTAAGGGTTTAGGGTTTTATGGTGCTGAGGCTATAGTATTTTCCTTATGTTAGTTGTGTGGGTTTTCTAGGGTAAATGATATTTCCTTTTTGGGATAAATGTTTGGGGTTTTGGGGGGAAAAGGGTTCTAGTTTTTTTGTATCTCAGGGTTGATAGTTTATTATGGATATGTGTTGAGGATTGATTATTTTTAGGGATGAGGTATTAGGGTTTTATGGGGCTGAGGGTATAGGATTAATTGGGGATGTGTATTTACTATTTTTTGGGGCCTAGGATTGAGGGTTTATTAGGGTGAGGGTTGAGTGGTTTTTTAGGATAATGATTGATGGATTTTTGGGGGTGATATTTTTAGGTTTTCTAGGGATTATATTTTCGGTTTTTCTAGTGTTAATGGTTGATATTTTTCATGGGATGAGGGTTTATGGTTTTCTAGGGTTAAGGGTTTATTGTTTTCTTGGTATGAGGATTTAGGGTTTAGGTGTTTCTGATGTTTAAAGTTTAGGTTTTTTGGGATTAGGTTTTAAGGATTAGGTATTACTTAAGATGAGGGTTTATGGTATTCTAGGTTTGAGTATTTTGGTGTTTCTAATGTTAATGGTTTAGGCTTTTATGGGGTTGAGTGTTTGGGGTTTAATGGGGATGATATTTTAGGGGTTTTGGGGATGTGTGTTTGTGGTTTTAAAGGGATTCCCATTTATGGTTTTATGGGGATGAGGGTTAGAGTTTTTGTAGATGGGGGTATAAGGTTTTTAGGGAATAGTGTTGATGATTTTTTAGGAATTCTAGTTTTTGTTTTTATGGGGAAGAGGTTTTAGTATTTTCATGGAGATGAGAATTTTGGGTTTTCTAAGGCTGAGGGTTTTAGGGTTTTCTAGTGAGTAGGGATTAATGTTTTCTAGGGATGAGGGATTAGGGATTTTGGGGGTTGATAGCTTGGGGTTTTTTAGGGAAGAGGGCATGGTGTTTTCTGTGGCTGATGGTTTCTAACATCCAAAGGATGACTGTTAGTGTATTCTAGGGCTAGTAGTATATGGATTTTTGGGGTTTAGGTAGAAGGGTTCTCTAGGGATGAGGGTTTTTGTTTTTCTAAGGATGTGGATTAGGTTTTTTATGGGATGATGGTATTGATTTTTTAGGGATTAGTGTTTATGTTTTCTAGGGATTTTAGTCTAGGGTTTTTGGGGGATTAGGTTTAGAAGTTTTCTGGGGGTGATGGATTTTGGTTTACAAGGGCAGGCAAATTAGGGTAGTCTGATTATAAGGGTTTAAGGTTTTATGGGATTGAGGGTTTAGGGTTTTCTTTAGTTGATTTTAGTTTTTTGGGTATGAGGGTGTATGGTTTTCTAGGGAAGATTGGTTAGGGTTTTCTAGGAACCAGGGTTTAGGGTTTTCTAAGGATGAGGGTATAGGTTTTTCTAGGTTGAAGCTCCAGGGTTTTATAGGGTTGATGGTTTTAGATTTTCTAAGGATTATGGTTTAGTGTTTTTTGGGTCAGTGGGTTTTGGGTTTTCAAGGGATGATAGTTTAGGGTATCTGGATCAGAGGGATTACTGTTTTGGGGGCTAAGGGTTTTATGTTTTCTAGAGATGATGGTTTATGGTTTTTCGGGGCATAGGGTTTAGGTTTTTTTAGTGGATGACAGTTTATAATTTCATAGGATTGAGGGTTTAGTGTTTCTTGGGATTGGTGATTTATGGTTTTCTGGGTTTAATTTATAGTGTTTTCTAGGGATATGGGTTTAGGGTTATTTGGGGACGAGGGATTAGGGTTTTACGGGGCTGAGAGTTTAGGGTTTATAGAGTTGAGGGTTTAGGATTTTCAAGGGATGATGTTTTTTGGTTTTTCTAGTATTTAATGTTTATTTTTTTAATATTAGGGATTTTTTTCCGGGGAAAGGGTGTTTTTTATAGGGATGAGGGATTCATCTATTCTTTTTCTGTAGATGTAGTGTTTTATAGGGATGTGGGTTTAGGGTTTTCTGAGGCTATGAGATTTGAGTTTTCAAGGGACGATGGTTGTGTTTTTTCTGGTGATGAGGGTCTGGGGATTTCTCAGGCTGAGTGTTTAGGTGTTTCTAGACCTCAATGTTTGGATTTTTTTCTAGGGGAATGGGTTTCTTGTTTTTTGGGGTTGGGGGATTAGAGTTTTCTAGTGTTAAGGGTTTAGGGTTTTCTTTTGCTGAGGGTTTAGGTTTTTCTGGTGTTGAGGGTTTAGGGTTTTCTATGGCGGATGGTTTTGGGTTTACTGGGTTTGAGGTTTGGGTTTTCTAGGGCATAGGGTTAAAGGTTTTCTAGATATGAGTGTTTTGGTTTTTCTTGAGATGAGGGTGTAGGTAATTCTAGGGATGTGATATCAGGGTTTTTTGGGGATGAGAGTTTTGGATTCTATAAGGATAATGATATAGGGTATTTGGGGGCCAATATTTTAGGTTTTTCAAGGGATTATTGTTTAAGTGTTTTTTTGAATGAGGATTTAGTGTTTTCAAGGGTTAATGGTTTTATGAAGCAGTGGGTTTAGGGTTTTTGGGGGATGAGGGTTTATTTTTGTATTTGGATGGGGGTTTAGGCATTTTGGGGATATAGTTTCAGGGTTTTTTGGGGCTGTGGGTATGGGGTTTTTTGAAGCTCATGGTTTTAGGTTTTTTGGACCCTGTGTTTAGGGTTTTTTTGGTGTTCAAGGTTTATAGTTTTTTTCATGAGGGATTTGGATTTTTTGCGGTTGAGGGTTTAGTATTTTTCAGGTATGAGGGTTTAGGATTTTTTTAGGGCTGAGAGTTTTTTGATTCATCATGTTCAGAGGTAAGTATTTTTTTGGACTAAGGGTTTTGTGTTTTTTTGTATTAGGGTTTAGGGTTTGTGGGGGATGGGGGTTTAGGGTTTTTAGGGCCAAGGACTATAATGTTTTTTTGAGGATGAGGGTTCAGGTTTTTTTGGGGAGAGGGTTTAGTTTTTTGTGGAAGAGGGTTTAAGGTTTTTTGGGATTGGGGGTTTGTGATTTTATTGGGATGAAGGTTTAGGGTATTTGGAGGTTGAGGGTTTAGGGTTTTTTGGGGGTGAGGGTTTAAAGTTTTATGGTGCTGATATTTTTGGCTTTTTGGGGGATATTGTTTTACATTTTTGTGGAGATGAGGGTTTAGGTCTTTTTGGTGACAATATTTTAGTTTTTCATGGTGACGAGGGTTTAACTGTTTTGGGGTGAGGGTATATAGTTTATTGGAAATGAGGTTTAAGGGGTATTTAGTGATGTTGGTTTATGATTTTTGGGAATGTGGGTGTAGTGTTTTCTGTGGATTAGGTTTTATGGTTATCTGGGAGGTCTTAAGTGTTTTGGGGATGAGGGATTATGGTTTTATGGGGGTGGGGGTTTAGGGTTTTTTGTGGTTGACGTTTTAGGGTTTTTTCGGGCAAGGTTGTATGGTTTTTTTCCCACGGTTTGGAGTATTTTTGTGATGATTATTTAGATATTTTTAAACTTGGGGTTTTTTGTTTTTTGGGGGGATAAGGGATTAGGGTTTCTTGGTTCTGAGTGTTTAGGATTTTTGGGGCTGATGATTTAGTATTATTAGGGATGAAAGTTTAGTGTTTGTTTTTGGTTAGAGGGTTTAGGGTTTTTTTGGGGATGAGGGTTTAGATTTATTTGGGGATTTTGGATTAGGTTTTTTTGAGGATGAGGGTTAATGATTTTTAATGTATGAGGGTTTAGGTTTTTTAGGGATGATGGATTGTGGTGTTTGGAGGATGAGGGTTTTCGGTTTTCCGGTGTTGAAAGTATTGGATTTTTTTAGGAAGAGGGATTTCTGGTTTTAAGGGCTAAGGGTTTATGTATTTTAGAAGATGTGGGTTTAGGGTTTTTCATTATTGTGGGTTTAGGTTTTTTTGGGGCCGAAAGATTAGGGTTTTTTATGGCATTAGATTTAGGGTTTTTTGGGGCTAAGGGTTAGGTATTTTGGGTGCATGGTTTTAGGGTATTATTGGTCAATGGATTTAGGGATTTTTAGGGCTATGATTTTTTGGTTTATCAATGCTATGTTTTTATAAATTTTCAGGACTGAGGGTTTAGGGTTTTCTTTGGATAAGGTTTTAGGGTTTTTTAGGGTTGAGGGTTTTTTATTTTTCAGGGAAGATGGTTTAGTGTTTTTTAGGATTAAGGGTTATTGGTTTTTTGGAGATGGGGTTTAGGGTTTTACAGTTTGAGTTTTTATGGTTTTTTGCAGGATGAATGTTTATACCTCCAAATTAATTTTTTTTATTATGCCATTTTAGGAAAAATGGAAAAACCAGAGTGCACTAGCAGTTCACCACTACGTACTAAAAGAATAGACAAAATGGTTAAACACAAGGATAATATTACTTGACTATGCTACTCCGTAAAGTTCCCAGTGCAACATACCATCCTGGAGGTCAGGATCGTCTCTCATAAGCTCTTCAAGGTGGGTAATCATCCTTTCCATTGTCTAAAAAAATTCCTCTGAGTTTATTCTATGTTGATTGAATCATCAGGGTTGTATTCTATCTTGTTTATCCAACCACAATTCTTGCTCCTCTATGTCATCAACATGCACCCTTCGCTCATAAATTATGTTGAGCTCCTCTTCTAAAACATTGGGATGTATATCTTTCTCCATCATTTCCTCCTTGGAGTGCAGGATAAGTTTCAAACACTCCTCATCCTACTATTCTTCGTCTCTCGTAAGGCTATATGGACCTTCACTTTCCCCTTCTTGTATGGTTGTGATTTCATTATTACTTCCCTTCTTGGATGACCTGGTCTCTATTGGTTTTGGAAGATGATAATAATCCTTGTTCCCCTTAGAATTATTCCCCTGAACCACAATGCATTTTCCTGAATCTCTAATACCTTTTCCCATTCTTCCATCGAGGGATGTGAGGACCTTTCCCTTTAGAATGTTTATAGTTTTTCAGTGTTGTTGGTTTGGTGATTTTTAGGGAAGATGGTTTTTTATTTATTGGGTATTAGGGTTTAGGGTTTTTTTGGGATTATGCTTTAGAGTTTTTTGGGGCAGGGGGTTTGTGGTTTTTTTTCTGAGGGTTTTGTGTTTTTAGGGATGAGGGATTAGGGGTTTTTGGGGAGAAGTGGTGTTGTGGGATCAGGGTTTAGGGTTATTTCAAGGATGTGGGGTTAATGTTTTTTGGGGATTAGGGATCAGTTATTTCTAGGGGTTTAGTATTTCTTGGAGCTTAACGTATAGACTTTTTTGGGGATAAGGGTTTAGTGTTTTTTAGTGCATGTGTTTTATGTTTTTTTCAATGTTAGGGTTGACCATTTTTTAGGATAAGGGGTTATTTTTTTTGGAAATAGGGTTGATGGTTTTTTTGGGCATAGGGTTGAGGAATTATCGGGTTTTAGGGTTTAGATTTTTTTTTGGGATAAGGTTTGAGGGATTTCTGGGGCCGACAGTTTAGTGTTTTATGAGGATTATGCCTAAGGTATTTTTTGGATGATGGATTATGGAGTCTTAGGGAGGACAGTTTAGGTTTTTTGGGTATGAGGTTTTATTTGATTTGGTAATGTATATTTAGGGTTTTATGGGGTTCATACAAGAAGGTTTTTAGTTTGATGGTTTAATATTTTTTGGGATTTTGGTTTTTATGAATTTTTTAGAAGAGGGTTTAGGGTTTTTTATGTTTTATGGTTTTATGGGATGAGGGTTAAGGGTTTTTTGGGGATGAAAGTATATGTTTATTTGGGGATGAGGGTTTTTTTATTGTCGGGTTTGAGGGTTTAGGTTTTTTAGGGATAAGGATTTAGGATTTTTTGGCTCGGGGTTTAGGGTTTTTTTGTTTTAGAGGGTATAGGTATTTTTTAGTCTAATGGTTTAGTTTAATCTAGGAATGGGGTTTTAGGGTTTTTTGGGGTTGGGTAATGATGGTTTCTTTGGGATGAGTGCTTGTTATTTTTTAGGTAGTGGGTTTTGAGTTTTTTTTTTGTTTGATGGTTTAGGGTAATTTTGGATGAGAATATCGGGATTCTGGGGCTTAAGATCTATGGTATTTTGTGGCCGAGGGTTTAGGGTTTCTATGGCTAATGGTGTAAGGTTTTTTTTTGGTATGGGGTTTTATTTTGTTTTTGGGAATAAGGGCTTAGTGTTTTTCAAGTCTTAAATTTGTGTGTTTTGGGGGTTTATGGTTTAAGGTTTTTTAGGTTCAGGGTTTAGGGTTTTTTAAAGGATGAGTTTAGAAGTATTTTTAGGGTGAACTATTGTTGATTTTTTGGTGATGAGGGTTTATTTTTTTGGGGGATAAGTTAATATGGTTTTTTTGGGGATGAGGGTTTAGGGTTTTCTGGGGAAAAGGGGCTTTAGGTTTTTTTTGGTTAATGTTTTAGGTTTTTTTTTGAATGACTAGGTTTTTTTGGGGATGAGTGGTCATTTATTTTTGGGGTTGAGGATTTATGGTTTTTCGGGATATGGGTTAATCAATTATTTGTCTAGAGGGAATAGTGTTATATTGATTTAAGGTTTTATGGTTTTTTGGGCTAAGGTAATATGTTTTTTAGGGATATGGTATTATTATTATTTTTTGGTAAAGGGTTGATAGTTTTTTGGGGATGATTTTTTAGGGTTTTTAGGGATGAGGGTACTTGTTTTTTTGGGCTGAGGGTTGAGGTTTTTTTGGATTTAGGGACGACGGTATTTTGGGACTAAGGGTTTAGGGTTTTTTTATATGAATTAAGGTTATTTGAAGTAGATTAATTTTGGTTTTTTGGGGATAAGGGTTGATGATTTTTTTGGTGTTGGGGGTTGAGGTATTTTTTGGGGCTGAGGGTTGAGTGTTTTTGGGGAAGTGGGTTTTGGGTTTTTTGGAGATGAGGGTTTAGTTTTCATTGGGTAGAGGGTTGATGGATTTTTTAGGGTTGGGTTGAAGGGTTTTCTAGTAAAAATCGTGAAGGATTTTTTGGTTTGAGGGTTTAGGATTTTTTGGGGATGAGGGTAAAGTGTTTTATCAGACTCAGGGTTTATTGTTTTTTGGGATGAGGGTTGACGGTTTTTTAGGGTTGATGGATGATGGGTTTTTGGATAATGGTTTAGGTTACTATATTGTTGAGTGTTGAGGTTTTTTTGGAGATAAGGGTTCAGGGTTCGGGGGTGAGGTTTGAGAACTTTTTACTACTGTGGGTTTAGGGTTTTTTGACTTGAGGGTTGGGTTTTTTTTTGGGTTGTGTGTTTAGGGTTTACTGGTGATGATGGTTTAGGGTTTTTGGGAGAAAGTTTTTGGGTTTTTTGTGCCGAGTTTTTTTGGATTCTCAGGTTTGAGGGTTTATGTATTTTTGGGGTTGGGGTTTTAAGGTTTTTTGGGGATAAGATTTTAGGGTATTTTGCGGTTGAGGGTTTATGTATTTTAGGGGAAGAGGGTTTAGGGGATTTTGGGGTTGATGGTTTAGTAGTTTTTTTATGTGGCTTTATAGTTTTTTGGGGATGAGGGTTTAAGTTTGTTGGGTCTGGGGTTTAATCACATTGGTAGGTGAGGGGTTATGCTTTTTTTGGGATGATGGTTAGGGATTTTTTAGGGTAGACAGTTTCATGTTTTTTTTTGTGTTGAGGGTTAAGGGTTTTTTTGGGGAAAACATTTAATCGTATTTTAGGGCTAATATTTTATGGTTTCTTAGGGTTGAGGTCTTCTTAGGATGAAGGTTTTATGTTATTATAGGGGATGAGGGTTTAGGGTTGGATAAGTCTTTTGGGTTTCTTCGGTCTGATGGGTGAGGGTTTATTGGGGATGAGGGTTGATGGTTTTTGTGGATAATGGTTGAGGGTTTTTTGGGATAAAGGATTTGTTTTTTGGGGGCTAAGTGATTCAGGTTTTTTTTGGATCTGAATGTTTTGAGTTTTTTGGGGATGAGGGTTTAGTGTTTCGGGGGGATAAGGGTTGTTGGTTTATTTTGAAGCTTATTTTTTAGGGATTTTGAGTTGAGGGTGGAGGTTTTTTGGGACTGATGGTTTAGTGTTTTTTGTGGGAAGAGGCTTGAGGGTTTTTTAGTGGAGGATTTATGGTTTTTTGGGTCTGATTGTTTATGGTTTTTTAGAGATAGGGGTTGATGTTTTTTTGGGGGCTAATGTTTTAGATTTTTTTGTTGAGGGTTGAGTATTTTGGGGGGATGAGGGTTTTGGGTTTTTTAGGTCTGAGGATTTATATTTTTTTAGAGATAAGGGTTATGGTTTTATAGAGGAAAGGGTTTAGGTATTTTTTTTTGAAAATGTTATAAGGACTATTGAGGCTTAGTGTTTAGGGTTTTATGGGAAGATAACTGATCGTTTTATATGGAAGTTTGTACGGGGTTTTCATTGGGCAGGTTTATTAGGGGTTTTTATGAGGGTTGAATATTTTTTGGGTCTCTATGTATGGGGTTTTTTGGGGATTAGGGACTAGGATTTATTTAAGGCTGAGGGTTTAAGGTTATTTTGGGATGAGGGTTGAGGGTATAGTTCTTTTGGTATTGGGGTCTAGGATTTTTAGGGATGATGGTTTAGGGTTTGGGGGGATGAAGGTAAATGGTTTTTTGTTATTTGTGTGTCTAGTTTTTTGGGCTTGAGGGTCTTGTCTTTTTTTGGGGGAAAGGATCTATGTTTTTATGGGGTTTAGGGTCAATATTATTTTCTAGGATAATGGTTTAAGGTATTTCAATGTTTAGTTTTTTGGAATTTTTGGCAGGTAGGGGTTGGTTTTTTTGTGGATTGGGGTTTAGGGTCATATTGGGTTGAGGGATTGTGGTCTTTCTCTATGAGGTATTAGGTTTTTTCAATGTTGAGACATCATGATTTTTTATATATGTGGGTAGATTGATTTTTGGGGGTGGTGGTTGAGGGTTTTTTGAGGATAATGGTTTAGGGATATTTGGGACTGAGGGATTTGGGGTTTTTAGGGATGAGGAGTAAGGGTTTTGGGGTTATGAGGGTTTAGGATTGTGGGGGTTAGGATTTAGGGCTTTTGGGGGCTGTGGGTTTATCTTTTTTGGGGAAGATGGGTTAAGGTAATTTGGGGATGAGGTTTTAGGGTTTTTTTGGTGCTGAGGGTTGATTGTTTTTTGAGACTGAGGTTTTAGTTGTTTTTGGGACATAGGCTTGAGGTTTTTTTGGGGATGATATTTTAGGGTATATTGGGGGTGAGGGTTTAAGGTATTTTGGGGATGAGGGACTAGGTTTTTCTAGGGCCGAGGATTATGGGGTTTCCATTGATGAGGTTTTATAGTTTTTTGGGGATGTGGATTTCATGTTTTCTATGGTAGAGTGTTTAGGGTTTTTTTGGGGCCAAATGTTTAGGATTCTTTTAAGGATAATGGTTTGTGGTTTTTTTGGACTATGAGTTTAGGTTTTTTAGTGGTGATATTTTTTGGGTTTTTTTGGTGTGAGGATATTGGATTTGTTTTTTGGGTTGAGGATCTAACGTATTTGGTCATAGGGTTGTGGGTTTGTTGGGGATGAGGGTTTCCATTTTGCGGGTAAGATGGTTATGTTTTTTTATGCTGAGGATTTATTTTATTTTCTAGAATAGGTATATGGATTCTTTGGGGTAGCGTGTTTAAGTTTTTTTGGGGATGAGTGTTAAGGGTTGTTTACATTGAGTTTTTAGTGTTTTTTGGAGATGATGGTTCATGGTTTTTTTTGGGTGAGGGTTTACGGTTTTTTAGGGTAAAGGATTTATGGTTTTTTTGAGGATGAGGATTGGGGGTTTTTATATATAAAGATTGAGTGTTTTTTTGAGAGTTGATGGTTTTTTCGGGCCAAGGTTTGATGGGTTTTTTGGGATGTGAGTTTTCGGTATGTTGTGGCTGAGTGTTTATTATTTTTCAGGGAAGAGTGTTTAGTGTTTTTTGGGGTTGGGAGTTTAGGGTTTTTGGTATAGAGGTTGTTGGGTTTTTTAGGGATGGGGTTTGAGGTTATTATTAGGATAAGGGTTTAGAGTTTTTTGGGGAAAAGGGTTCTGGTTATTTTGGATAAGGGTTTCGGGGTATTTGTGTATGCGGGTTGTGGAATTTCAAGGGTGAGGACTTTGGGGTTTTTTTGGTGTTGATGGTTGAGGGTATTTTTGACTTGAGGGTTGAGTGTTTGTTGGATTAAGGTTTGATTAATTGTTGGGTTTATCATTTTTTGTTTTTTGGGGATAGGGGTTGAATATTTTGGGGATGAGGTTTGAGGGTTTTGGGGGGTTGAGGTTTGAGGATTTTTTGGAACTTAAAGATGCGGGTTTTTTGGGGATGAGGGTTGACGGTTTTTTTGGGGTTGAGTATTTAGGGGTTTTTAGTGCTCAATATTGAGGGTTTATTGGAGGATGAGTGTTGATGGATTTATGTTATCGAGGTTAGAGTTTTTTAGGTATGAGGGATAAAGGATTTTTTGGGGAAGGGGGTTCAAGGTAATTTTTGGATGAGGGTTGAGCATTTTTTAGAGATAAGGGTATAGAGTTTTTTCAGGACCTATGTTGATGGTTTTTGGTGATGATGGTTGAGGGTTTTTTGGGGATCAGGGATTATGGTTTTTTTGAATGTGGGTTTAGTGTTTTTTTGGTTTAAGGGTTGAGAGGTTTTTAGGGATGTGGGGGAATGGATTTTTAACTTCAGAATTTTGGGTTTTTATGGGATTCAGATTTATGATTTTTGGGTGATAAGGGTTTATAGTTTATGGGGTCATTGTGTTGAAGTTTTTTGGGTGATGGTATATGGTTTTCTGTGGTTGAGGTTTTATGTGTTTTTGGGGCTCATTTTTTAGGTTTTTTCATGGAAAAGGGTTATGGGTTTTCTGGGAAGAGGATTTGGGATTTTTTGGGGATGAGGAATCATGGTTATTTGGGATGGAGGGTTTAGGATTCTTGTGGATGAGGGTCCACGGGATTTTGGGGCAAAGAGTTTAGGGTTTACTTGTGGATAAGGGATTAGGGTTTTTTCAACTATGTGTCGAGGATTTTTTTGGAATGTTGTTTGAGGTTTATTTTTTACTTAGTATTGAGGGTTTTTTTGGGCTAAGGGTTGAGGATTTTTTTTGGGGCTATGGGTTGAGGAATTTTTTGCAGCTGTGGGTTTGGTTTTTTTGGGATTGTGTGTTTATGTTGTCTTGGTGTTGGGATTTTATGAGTTTTTTGTGTTTTCAATTTAAGGTTTTGGGTGATGAGGTTTTAGGGTTTATTAGTGGTGAGGGTTGAGGGTTTTTTAGGATGAGGATTTAGGGTTTTTGGGGAATAAGGATTAATGTTTTTTTATGAGGGTTTAATTTTTTTGGATGAGGATTGAAGACTATTTAGAGATGAGGTTTTATAGTTCTTTTTGTGATGTGTGTTGATGGTTTTTTGGGGTTGAGGGTTGAGGTTTGATGGTTTTTTGGGTTTACCATTGATGTTTTTTTGTGATTTGAATTTATTTTTTGGTGGTATGAGGGTTGAAGTTTTTTTAGGGTAGAGGGTTCATAGTTTTCTATTATTGAGGGTTGAGGTTTTTTTTTTGGATGATGTTTGAGGGTTTTTTGGAGCTTTTGATTGATGGTTTTTTGGGGGATAAGGTTAAGGGTTTTTTGTGGATAACTATTTAGTAATTTTTGGGGTTGAGGGTTGAGAGATTCATATGTATGAGCGTTGAGAGATTTTTGGGATGGAAGTTAGTGTTTTTTATGGGTAAGGGTTTAGGGTTTTTGGGGCTGAGGATTGAGAGTTTTTTGGGCTGAGAGTTGAGGGTTTCTTAGCGATCAAGGTTAAGTGTTCTATTATATATCAGGGTTTAGGGTTTGGGGGATGAGTTTTGAGGTTTTGGGGGGGGGGGGTTATGGAATAAGGTATTTTGGGTTTAGGGATTAGTGTTTTTTGGGATAAGGGTTTAGGTATTTTTTTTTATTAGTGTTGAGGGTTTTTTGGGTTTGAATTTTTTAGGGTTTTTTAGGAGAAGGGTTTTGGTTTTTTGGGTGGTGAGGGTAGGGTGTATTTTAAGTATGAGGGTTTAGGATTTTTAGGCAATGGGGGATTATTGTTTTTTTGGGTCTGGGGGTTTTTTGGTGCTATGTTTTTTGGGTTTTTTAGGGGTGAGGGTTTAGTTTTTTGGGGGTTTATAGGTTTTCATTTTTTAGGCTTGAGGAGTTTTGTTTTCTTATGAAGGTTATGTATTTTTTAACCTAATGGTTTAGGATTCTTTGTTGTCATTATTTACGGGGTGTTTAGGATAGAGGTTTTAGGGTTTTTTGGATCTATGGGTTTTGGGTTTTGGGGGATGATGCTTTCATGTTTGGTGAGGATGATGGTTTAGGGTTTTTTAGGGTTGTGGGTTTGATGTTATTTAGGAATTAGTGTTCCATGTTTTTTAGGGATGATGTTTTAGGGTTTTTTGGGGATGAGGTTTTGTGGTTTATTAGGGCCACAGATATATGATTTTTCGGGTTCAGGGTTTTTTATTTGTAGGGATGAGGTTTTTTGGTTTTTCATGGATGAGGGTCTGGGATATTTTTCTATTAAGGGTTTATAATTTTTTATGGATGAGGGTTCATATTTTTTAGGGATGAGAGTTTTTTTATTTTTATGGCTAGTGGTTTTTGGTTTTCGGGTTGAGGGTTGAGGGTTTTTTGGTGTTAAGGGTTTTTTGTTTCTTATGCATGAGGTATTACGGTTTTTGGTGTTATGGGTTTTGGGTTTTTTAGGGATGAGAGTTTAGGGGATTTTAGAGATGAGGGTTTCTGTTTATTTGGCACTATGAATTTTGGGTTTTTTTCAAGTCTTGTATTTATGGTTTTTTGGGGATAATGGTTTATAGTTTTTTAGGGATGAGTGTTTGAAGGTTTATTGGGATGAGGGATGAAAATATTTTGGGTTGAGCGTTTTGTGATTTTTGTGGACGAGGGATTATGAATTTTTGGGGGTGATGGATTTGGTATTTTTTGGGATTAGGGTATAGGGTGGTTTTTTGGAAATGGTCTTAGTGTTTTTTGTTGCTGATGGTTTTGGTTTTTTAGGGTGGAGGGTTTGGGGTTTTTTGGGGTTGGGGGTTTACGTTTTTTTGGTTTCAGGGTTTGTGATTTTTCTAGGCTGAGGGTGTTTGTTTTTTTGGGGGGATGATGGTTTATTTTTTTTGGGATACAGTGTTTGTGGTTTTTTTTCCATAGGGTTTGGGTTTATTGAAGGACATGGTTTATGGTCTTCTACAGCTAAGGGTTTATGGATTTTAATGATGAGGTTTTAGTGTTATTTGTTGATGAGTTCTAGGGTTTTATGGGGTTATGGGAATTGGTTTTTTTGGGATGATGGTTTTGGGTTTTTTAAGATAGAGGGTTTATGGTTTTTTGTGGACATGGGTTTAGCATTTTTTTGTGTTTGGGTCTTGAAATTTATGGGGTGGGGTTTGGGTTTTTTTGTTGAGGCTTTAGTGGTATTTTTGGATGTTGGTTTAGTGTTGTTTTTTGATGAGTTTTTAGGGATTTGGGGTTATAGGATTTAAGGTAATTTGTTCATGAGGATTTGGGGTCATTTAGGGATGAGGGTTTATTGTTTTTCATGTTAATTGTGTGGGGTTTTTTTGTTTCTAGGGGTTTGGGAATTTTGGGGCTTTGGGTTTTTTGTTTTTTGTGACATAGATTTTATGGTTTTGTGGGGATGTATGTTTATGGTTTTGTGGGTGAGGGTTAAGGGATTTTTTCAGGATGGGGATTTATTGTTTTTTTCAGTTTATGGATTGGGGTTTTTTGGGTCGAGGGTTTAAGGATTTTTTGGAGATTTGGGTTTAGTTTTTTGGGGACTAAGGGTATGTATTTTTTTTGGGCATGATTTTTTGGGGAATTGGGTTTGGATTATTTTTGGGATGATGGTTTCTTGTTTTTTGGGGATGAGGGTTTTGGGTTTTTCAGTTTGAGGGTTTAGGTTTTTTTGGGATTGAGTGTTTAGGGATTTTGTTGAAGTGGGTAAGGGTTTTTTTGGGCTTAGGGTTTTTAGTTTTTTGGGGAATAGGTTTTATGATTTTGGGGAGATTAGGGTTTAGGGTTTTTTTGAAGAAGAGTGTATAGGGATTTTAGGAATTTTATTTTAGGGTTTTTTGAGGAAAAGGATTTAATCTTTTTTGGGGTTTAATGTTAATGGAATTTTGGGGATGATTGTTTAGGATTTTCTCTAGATGAGGGTTTAGTGTTTTTATGATTTAGTGTTAATGGTTTTTTTTTTGAAATGGGTTGAGGTTTTTTGGACTGAGGTGTTACAATATTGTGTGTGGATGGTTTATGGTTTTTGGGGATAAGGGTTTAGGGTTTCTTGGGGCCAAGGGCTTATGGTTTGCTGGGCCCATGGGTTTTTAGTATTTTGTGCTGATGGATTGGGTTTTTTGGGGGCCAAGGGTATAGGGTTTTTTGGGGTTTGGGGTTTGGGGTTTTTTTTGAGGTGTTGGTTTTTGGTCAAAGGGTTTAGGTATTTTGGGGGATGATGGTTTTTACTATTTTGTGGCGTAAGGGATTAGGGTTTTTTGAGGCTGATTGTTTATGATAATTTGGGGGTGATGTTATAGGGTTCTTTTGGTAGGAGGTTTTTTAGGTTTTTGGGGATGGGGGTTTAGGTTTTATTTGGGAATGAGTTTTTATTGATTTTTTAGGCTATGTGTTTAGGATTTAGTATGTTTTTTTGGGATTGAGGTCATAGTTTGTTTTAAGGATAGGGGAATGTTTTTTGTATGATTTTTTACGTTGTTTTAGTGGTTTTGTTCTATTATTTTTTATGCCTATGGTTTTAGGGATTTTTGGGGATGAGGGTTTAGTGTACTTTGGGTTTTATGGTTTGGGTTTATTGGGGATAAGAGTTTCAATTTTTTGGGGGATGTGGGTTAGGGAATTTTTTGGAAGAGGGGTTGTGGAATTTTTTAATATGGGTTTTAGGGTTTTTGAATACTGAAGGTTCATAATTTTTTGTGTATGAGTGTTTGGGGTATTTGGGGACCGAGGGTTTTGGGTTTTTTTAGTTGTGGGTTTTCAGTTTTTTGGAGATGTGATTTTGGTTTTTTGGGGAGTTTATAGTTTCAAGTTCATTAGGGCTGAGTGTTTAGAGGTTTTTTGTTATGAGGGTTTTGGTTTTAACAGGGATTAGGGTTTAAGGTTTTTTGGGATAAGGGTTTAGTATTTTGGGGGGGATGAAGGTTTAGTTTTTCTTATGAGGGTTTGGGGTATTTTGGTAGAGGGTTAGCATTTTTTGGGGATAAGGGATTTTATTTTTTGGGAGTTGACAGTTTTGGATATTTTTTAGTGGAGGATTTTTTTGTTTTTTGGGGAATAGAATATAGTATTTTTTTGAGGTGAGGTTTTCTATATTTTTAGGACTGAGGTTTTGAGGTTTTGGGGGTATTGGATATAGGGTTTTTAGGGGTCTGAGGTTTAGGGGTTTTTAGAGAAGAGTGTTTATGGTTTTTTTTGGGTTGATAGTTTTGGTTTTATTTTGGATAAGGGTTTATTGTTTTTCAGGTAATGGTTTAAGGTTTTTTGGGGATGGGGGTTTACATGTTTTTTGGGGTTGAGGGATTAGAGTTTTTTTGAGTTTTCTATTTCTTCAGGGATAAGGGTTTAGGGATTTTAGGGGTAATTGATTGGGTTTTTTGTGGGGATGAGGGTTTAGAGTTCGTTTAGGGATGAGTGTTTAGGTTTTTTTATACATAGGGTTTGGGATTTTTTGTGGATATGGGTTTGGGGATTTTTGGGATCTGGTTTTAGGGATTTTTAGGGTTTATAGTCTGGGGTTTTTTAGGGCAGTTGGTTTAATTATTTTTGGAGATGATAATTTTTTGGTTATGAGGGTTTAGTGTTTTTTTGGGATGATGGTTTGGTGTTTTGTATACGAGGGTTTTTTGTTTTTGGACTGAGTTTTTATGGTTTTTTGGGTCCGACAGTTTTTGGTTTTTTGGAATGAGGGTCTAGAATTTTTTGGGGATTATGGTTTAAGTTTTTTTGGGGTTTTAGTTTTATGGTTTTTTATGCTAAGGGTTTATGTTTTTTGGGGTTGGGTTTTATGAATTTTTTTGGATGAGGGTTTCATGTTTTATAGTTTTTAAGGATTTGGTTTTTTTGGGGTTGCAGGTTTGTGTTTCATAGGGAATAAAGGTTTATGGGTGTTTCAGGATGAGCGTTTAGTGTTTTTAGGCTGATTGTTAGGGTTCTATGGGAAGTGGTTTTAGGGTTATATGGGGATGAGGATTTGAAAAAAATGGATAAGGGTTACAGTTTTTATGGTTTTATTTGTGGGGTTTCTTGTGGGTGGGGGTTTGATATTTTTGGGGATTAGGGTTTTTTGTGGATGAGGGATTATTTTTTTTTGTGGATTAGGGTTTGGGGTTTCAGGGGGGTGAGGGATTAGGGATTCTTGGTGTTGGTGTTTAGCATTTTTTTAGGGATTGGAATTTTTTGGGCTTGAGGGTTTAGCTATTTTATGGGGTTGATGGTTTACTGAATTTCAGGCTATGGTTTTTTATTCTTTTGTGCCTGAGGGTTTGAGGGTTTCGGGGGGTAGTGGGTTCAACATTTTTTGGGGCGGAAGTTTTAGGGTTTTGGGGGGATAAGGGTTTTAGGTTTTTTGGGATTAAAGGTTTCTCCTTTTGGGGAGTTGAGGGTTTTAGGATTTGTGTGGATGTGGGTTTTGGGTTTTTTTATGGGTGAGGGTTTATTATTTTTTTGGGTATAGGGTTTATGGTTTTTTGGGGATAAGAGTTTTATGGTTTTTTGGGGGTGATTGTTTAGGGTTTTTAGGGATGCGTTTTTTGTGATTCTTTAGAGGTTTGCATTTTTTGGAGGATGAGGGTAGAGGTTTTCAGGGGGATGAGGGATTTTTTTTAGGGGTGAGTCTTTAGGATTTTTTGCAGGTGAGGATTTAGGGTTTCTTGAGATAGAGGGTTTAGGGTTTTTTGGGGAAGTGGGTTTAGGGTTTTTTAGGATGAGGATTTAGGGTTTTATGGGTGGAGGGTTTATGTCTTTTTTAGTATTAGGGTTTTGGGTCTTTTGGGGAAAAACTTTTGGTATTTTTTGTCGTGAGGTTTTAGGGTTTTTTGGGCCATGTTTTTAATGTTTTTAGTGGTCGAGGGTTTAATTTCATTTTTCTCTAGATGAGGGTTTAGTGTTTTCTTTCGAAAATGGTTTAGGGGTATTTTCTGCTTAGAGTATATGGTTTTTAGGATGACTGATTTGGGTTTTTAGGTCATATGGTTTGAGGATTTTGGGGGTTGAGGGATACATGTTATATTAGGGTGAGGGTTTTGGTATTTTTGGAGATGAGGGTTTTTAGTTATTTGGGACTGAAGGTTAATGGTTTTTTTGGGAATGATGGTTTAAAATTTTTTAGATATTGGATTTTAGGGTTTTTTGGGGATTAGGTTTTAGGGTTTTTTTGTTCTGAGGGTTTACAGTTTTTTTTGCGGGATAAGGGTTTTGTGGTTTTTGGTGATTATGGTTTTTGTTTTTTTAGTGCTAAGTGTTATAGTATTTTTGGGGTGGGGGTTAGGGTATTTTGTAGCTGAGGGTTTATGATTTTTTTAATGAGGGTTTAGGTTTTGTTGTGACTATGTGTTTAGGGATTTTTTGCGATTATTGTTTATGAGTTTTTTGGTACTAGGTGGTATTTAGGGTTTTTTAGTTGAGGGATTTGGGTTTTTTTGGGGAATATGGTTTAGGGTTTCCTGGAGCTGTGGATTCTAGTTTTTTTGGGGGTTATTGGTTTAGGGTCTTTTTGATCTAAGGGTTTAGGGTTAATTACATATGGGGATTTAGTTTTTTTGGGTATGAGGATATAGGTTTTGGAGGATGAGGTTTTAGGGTCTTTAAAGGAAATGTGCTAAAGTTTTTTCATGGTTTGGGATTTGGAATTTTTAGGGATGAGGAATTTTGGGATTTTGGGGCCTAGGGTATAGGGAATTTTGGGGATGAGTTTGTATGTTCTTTCTAGGGATAATGGTTTAGGGTATTATGGTGATGTGGTTTTCTGTGTTTTTTGGGTTTAGGCTTGAAGGTTTTTTTGGGGATGAGGTATTATGTATTTTAAGGGTGTGTTTTAGGCTTTTTTAGGGCTTAGAGTTTAGGTTTTTTGGAGGATGCCGGTTTCGGGATTCTTCTGGGGTAGAGGGTTTATATATTATTGGGTTTGAGGGAATAGTTTTTCTAGTCCTAGGGGTTTAGGGTTTTTTCTGGGCTCAAGGTTTTGGGTTTTTTAGGGATAAGTGTTTATGTTTTTTTTGGGATGAGGGAATCGGGTTTATTGTGGTTTAGAGTTTAGGGTATTTTGGGAATAAGGGTATTGATATTTTAGCGATGAGAGTGTTTGGGTTTTAGGAGAATAGTGTTTAGGGTTTTTGGGTACCGAGGGTTTAGGTTTTTATGGGATGAAGGGTTTAGGTTTTTTTAGGGATGGGGGTTTAGGTTTTTCTTGGGATGAGGGTTTAGGGTTTTTTTCTTAGGGTTTAGATTATTTGGGATGATGAATTACTCTATTTTAGGGCTAAGAATTTAGGGTTTTTTGGAATGAGGTTTTAGGGGTGTTTTGACAGGAATGATTAAGGTTTTTGGGGGATGAGTGTTTAGCATTGGTTGGCGATGGGGGTTTATTTTTATGGGGTTTATGTTTTTTAGGGTTTTTTAGGATAAGTTTTTAATATTTTTGGGATAATAGTTTATGGTTTTTTGGGGATGAGGGTTTATGTTTTTTTTTTGTTATAGGGATTAATGTTTTTTGTTCATAAGGATTTAGCAATTTTTTGGGATTAATGCGTGGGGATTTCGGGGATGAGGTTTTAGGGTTTTTGGAAACTAAGGGTATAGGGGTTTGCAAGTGAGTTTTCCGGGTTTTTGGGGTTGAGTGTCTATTATTATTTTGCGGAAGATGTTTTAGGGTTTTTTGGGAATGAGTGTTAAGGGGTTTTGGTGCAAAGAGATTCCAGATTCTTGGGGGTAGAGGGATTTCGGTATTAAGTGTTGAGGGTTTAGGATTTTTGGGGGCTGGGTTGTGGGGATAAGGGAAGGTGGGATTTTGGGACTAAGGGTTTTATGATATTTTGGTGTTGAGGGTCTAGGGGTTTTGGGATGAGTGTTTATTGTTTTTATGGATGAAAGTTTTGGGATTTTTCTAGAGAAGCATTTTGGATTTTTTGGGGTATATGTTTTATGGTTTTTCAGGGCCTATGGTTTATGGTTTTTTTAGGATGGTGGTTTTGGGGTTTTAGGCACTATGGATTTAGGGTTTTTTAAAGATTAGGGTTTAGGGTTTTTTGGTCTAAGGGTTTAGGGTTTTTTAGGGTGTATATTTTTTTGTTTTCTGGGCTTGGGGTTTAGGGATTTTTTATGTTGTGATCTATGTTTTCATTGGATGAGGTTTCTTGGTTTTTTGGGGCTGAGAGTTTAGGGTTTTTTTGCGGTTGAGTTTTTGGGTTTTTTGGGGTAGAGAGTTTAAAATTTTTGTGGGGCTAAGGGTTTGGGTTTTTTTTGAGCTGTGGGTTTATGGTTTTCTAGGGAATATTGTTTAGGGTTTTTAGCTAATGGTTTAGGTTTTTTGTCTAATGATTTCGTTATTTTGGGTGATGAAGTTCTAGGGTTTTTTGGGGGATGATGTTCTATGGATTCCTCAGGATTAGGGTATTGTGGTTTTAGGGGATGAGTTTCTAGGTGTTTTGGGGTTAAGGGTTTATGTGTTTCGGGGGACAAGGCTTTTGGGTTTTATAGTGATGAGGATTTAGGGTTTTTTTTATGTGGGTTTAGGGTGTTTTTGGGATAAGGGATTAGGATTTTGTGGTGCCTGTGGTTTAGTGTTTCCAGGGGAAGAGGTTTTATGGTTTTCTAGGGTGTGGGTTTTTGGGTTTCTAGGGATAAGGGATTACTATTTTTTGGGGGAATGTGTTAATGGGGTTTTGAGGCTTAGGATTTAATGTTTTTGGGGATAAGGGGTTAGGTATTTTGTTTTGAAAATAGTTTATGGTTTTTGAGGATAATGTTTTAGGGTTTCTTGGGGATAAGGGTTTTGTGGTTTTTGGGTTGAGGGTGTTGGGTTTCGGGGGGATGAGGATTTTGGGGGTGGCAATTTATGGGTTTTGGGGCTGAGGGTTAAGGGTTTTTTGGGGATGAGGATTTAGGGGTTTTTGGTGCTTTGGGTTTTTTTGGGGTTTTAGGGTTTATAGTTTTCTATTTCTGAGAATTTATGGTTTTTGGAGGTTAAAGATTTTGGGTTTTTTGGGGATGAGGGTTTTTTGTTTTTTTGGGGGATGAGGTTTTAGGTATTTTTGTGAATTAGGGTTTAAGGTTTTTTGGAGATATGTGATTAGGGTTTTCTAGGACTAAGGGATAAGGGTTTTTTGGAATAAGTGTTTAGGTATTTATGGGTATGAGAGATTAGGGTTTTTACTAGATTGGGGATTATGGACATTTGGGGATTGTTTTAGGGTTTTTTGGGGTTTAGGGTTTGTGGTTTTTTGGGATAAGGGTTTAGGTTTTTTATATGTGAAGGTTTTAGGGTTTTAGGGTCCTAAGGTTTTAGGTTTTTGTTGGATTTAGGTTTTTTTGTTTCTTAGTGATCAGGATTTGGGGTTTTCTAGGATGTAAGGTTCCGGTTTTCTTGGGACTAAGGGTTTAGTGTCTTTTTGGGATGAAAGTTTTGGGATTTTTGGGCCTGAGTGTTAAGGGATTTTTGGAATGGTGGTTTAGGTTTGTTTTGGGTATAGGTTATTTTTTAGGGGTTGATGGTTTAATAATTTTTGGGGAATAGATTTTAGGTTTTTTGGGGGGTTTAGTTTTAAGGGTTTGTTTATGATAAGGCTTAGGTTTTTTTGGAAAAGGGTTTATTGATTTTTAGGGTGGTTGATTTATAGTTTTTAAGGCTATGTGTATCAGGTTTTTGGTGGATAAGGGTTTAGGGTTTCATGTTTTATAAGGTTTAGGGTTTTTTGGGAAGATGGTTTAGGTTTTTTTCATCCAAGGGTATAGATTCTTTTGTGCTAGGTTTTTAGGGGTTTGGGGTTGTGGGTTTATAAATTTTTTTTCCTCACAATGTAGAGTTTTTTTGGGGGAAAATTTTTAGTTGTTTTGGGAATGGGGGTTTTTGATTTCATTTGGCTGAGGGTTTAGTATTTTAATGTCTTAGGGTTTAGGATTTTTTAGGGATGAAGGATTAGGTGTTTTCGTGTAGTGGGATTGGGGTTCTATTGGACTAGGGTTTTGGTAGTTTTGTAAATGGGTATTTATGGATTTGGAATGAGGATGTTGGGTTATCTAGGGAAGATAATTTTGTGTTTTTTTGTATAAGGGATTTGTGTTTTGTTTGGTGGTTATGGTTTAGGGATTTTTGGGGATGAGGGTTTTAGGTTTTTTGAGGAGGAGGGTTTAGGTGTTTTGGATGCTGAGAGTTTAGGGTTTTTAGGGATGTAGGATTAGGGTTTTGAAGCTGATGGTTTAGGCTTTTTGGGTGTTAAGGTTTTAGAGTTTATAGTGAGGATTAATTAGGGTTTTGGGGGATGAGGCTTAGCGGTTTTTGGGGATGAAGCTTTAGGGTTTTTTAGGGTTGATAGTCTAGGGTTTTTTGGGGATGAGGGTTTAGTGTTTATATGGTTGAGGGTTTAGTGTTTTTTAGACATGACGGTTTAGGGTCTTTTTGTGATGAGGGATTAGTATTTTTTTGGGTTGAGGGTTTTGGTTTTTTTGGGGATAAGTGTTTAGGGTTTTTGGGTTTAAGGGTTTTAGGATATGTGTTTTGAGATATTTGGGGTTAATGGGTTAGGGTTTTCTGGGGCTGTGTGTTTATGGATTTTAGCTGCTATGGTATTTGAAGATTTTGGGGATAAGAGTTTGGGGTGGTTTAGGGATAAGGGTTAGGGTTTTTTGGGGCTAAGGGATTAGGTTTTCTAGGGTCAAATGGTTTGTGGTTTTTTCAGATGATGTGTTAGTTTTTTTGTGGGTTTGAGGGTTTAGGGTTTTCTGAGGTTCTATGTTTAGAGTTTTGGGGTCTAATGGTCGATGGTTTTTTTGTATGAGGGGTATTATGGTTTTACGGGCTGAGTGTATAGGTGTTTTGGGAGTGTAGGTTTTAGGTATTTTTAGGGATTTGTGTTTAATGTTTTTTTTGGAATGAGGTTTTTCTGATTTTTTTGGGATAGGTGTTTAGAAGAATTAAGGTATCTGGGTTTGGTGTTTTTATAGGGTGGGTGATGTGGGGTTTTGGTTGCTAGGGGTTTTGGGTTTTTATGCTGATAAGTGTTCCGGGGGATTGTGGGAATAGGGTTGCAGGTTTTTTGGGATGAGGGTTTATGGTTTTTTTTTGGGTGTGATTTTACTGTTTTTCGAGAAGAGAGATTATGGTTTTTGGGGGCTGTGGGTTTGGGGGATTTTGGGGCTAAGGGTTTAGGGATTTTTTGGGGCTGACTGCATATGGATTTTGGCTGATGAGGGTTTTAGGGTTATGGGGGCTTAGGGTTTAGGGATTCTAAGGTTGAGGGGTTAGTGTTTTTTAGGTTTGTGGGCTTATCGTCTTATGTGGCTAAGGGTTTAGGGTTTTTTGGGTTTGTGGGTTTAGGGGTTTTGAGGCTAAGGGTATAGGGTTTAATGGTTGTGAGGTTTTATGGATTTGTGCGGATAAGGCTTTTTTATTTTTAGAGGCTGAGGTTTTTGTAGTTTGTTGGATTAGGGTTTAGGGTTTTTTTAAGGTAGAGGGTTTATGATTTTTTTAATATGAGAGTTTAATGTTTTTTGGTGATAAAGATTTATGTTTTTTTCAAGTTGAGGGCATAGGGATTTATTGGGATTAGTCTTTTAATTTTTGGGGATTAGGTTTAAGTGTTTTTTGGGGATAATGGTTTAAGGATTTCTTTGACTGAGGGTTTAGGGTTTTTTGTGGGATAATGATTTTTGGATTTTTGGGAAGAGGTTTTAGTGGATTTGGGGGATAAGGGTTTACTAGTTTTTTGTCTTTTATTATATGGTTTTTTGGGTGTTTAAGTTTTAATGGGGCTATAGACTTAGGGTATTTTAGGGATAAGGGTTTAGTAGTTTCTGGGGCTGAGGGTTTAGGTTTTTCTATGTATAAGGGGGATTTTTGAGCTAAGGGTTTAGGTTGGGGGATGATGGTTTAGGGTTTGTTGTGAATAAGGGTACATTGTTTTTTGGTCTGATATTATATGGTTTTTTGGGGTTGTAGGTTTAGGTTTTATCGGGGCTGTAGGTTCAATGTATTTTAAGGATAATGGTTTAGTATTTTTGGGGGGTGAGGGTTTAGGGTTTCTATTTTTAAGGGATTATATTTCTTTAGGACCAGGGTTTAAGGTTTTGGGGATGAGGTATTAAGATTTCTTGCAAATAAAGGTTTAGTGCTTTTTGGGCTGAGGATTTAGGGGTTTTTTGGATGATGTTTTAGGTAATTTTCAGTCTGAGGATTTTGTGGTGTTTAGGGTTGAGGGTGTAAGGTGTTTTAGGGATGAGGGATTAGTGTTTTAGTGGGATGAATGTTTAGGGTATTTTGAGGTGGAAGGTTTATGGTCTTCTGGGTGAAGGGTTTGAATTTTTTTATGGTTTACTGATTAGGGTTATTTATGGATGATGGTTTATGTATTTTTGGGACTATGGGTTTAGTTTTATTAATCTTTATAAAATAATATTTTGGGTGTGCGAGGGTTTATAATTTTTGGGGATAAGGGTGTAAGATTTTTTAGGGTTGGAGGTTAAGGGTTTTTTATAGATATGGTTTTTAGAACATGGATTCTGGGTTTTTTGGGTATGAGGGTTTAGGGTTTATTCTAGAAGATGTTTTTTTTATTTTGGGGGAAAGGATTTACGGTATTTAGAGACTTTGGATTAGGGTTTTTTGGGGCTGTGGTTTTAGTAATTTTGGGGTAGAGGGTAGTTATTTTTTGAATGATTTTTTACATTATTTGGGGGGTTAGGGTTTGGGGTTTCTTATGGGTAAGGGTTTAAGGGTTATTTGTCTAAAGGATTAATGTATTTTGGAGATATGGGATTATGGTTTTTTGGGGATTTGGTTTTATCATTTTTTGTGATAGGGGTATAAGGTCTTGTGGAGATGAGGGTTTCGGTTTTTGGGGTTTGTTAGATGAAGGTTTATATCATTTTAGGTGCTAACAGGTTAGGGTTTTATGGTCCTGATCGTTTAGGGGTTTTTTGGGGCTGATGTGTTAGGGTTTTTTTTATGAGGGTTTAGGGTATACTAGGTCTGATGGTTTAGTGATTTTATGGAATGAGGGTTCATGGTTTTTTGGGGATGAGGTTTTAGGTTATTTGGGGGAGTGGGTATAAGATTTTTAGTAGTGATGGTTTAGGGATTCATTTGGCTCACAGTTTTGGGATTTGTGAGGCTTAGGGTTTAGGGAATTTTGGTACTGAACATTTTGAGGTTTTTGTGTGTTGGAGTTTTAGTGGTTTCTATAGATGATTGTTTAGGGTTTTTATGGATGACGATTTAGGGTTTTTTGGATGATATTTTATGGATTTTTGGGGATGATGTATTAGTTTTTTGGGGGGATAAGGGATTTGGTATTCATAGGGAAGTGGGTTTATGGTTTTTTTGGGACTGAGGGTTTAGGGCTTTTTTGGTGTGAGAGTTTTTGGTTTTTTAGCTTTTGGGTTTTTCAGATTGGGTTTAGGTGTTTTGGGGATGACTATTCAGGGGTTTTGGAGATGGTGGTTTACTGTTTTTTGGGATGATATTTTTTTGATTTTTATGAGTGTTCAGAATTTTTGGGGGAAAAGTGTTTTGGGGTTTTTGGGGATGGTGTTTTTTGATATTTTGGGTTGTTAAGATTAGGGATTTTTGTGGATATGGGTATATGGGTTTTTAGGGCAGGGTTAAGTGTTTTTATAGCTGTGGGATTTTCATTTTTTGGATGGGGGTTTATGTTTTTTGTGAATGAGGGTTTAGGGTTTTTTGTGATTACTGTATATGGTTTTGGGGGTGAGGGATTATGATTTTATTGGGTTAAGGGTTTACTATTTATTAGGATTACGTTTTAGGTTTTTAGGGGGATGAAATTTTTGCTTTTTTTGTGGTTTAGGTTTTACGGTTTTTTGGGGTAAGGGGTTTTTTTGGGAGGATTAGGCTTTTGGATTTTCTCGGGGTGAGGGTTTATAAATTTTTGTTGTAGAGGTTTCAGGATTTTGTGTGGATGAGGGTTTAGGGTTGTTTTTTATGAGGGTTTATGGATTCTTGGAGATAATGATTTATGGTTTTTGGGGATAATGGTTTAACTTTTTTGGGGATGAGGGTTTTGGGGTTTTTGAGACTGATGGTTTAGAGTTTTTTTAGTTTTATTTTTAGGGTTTATTAAAGCTAATGGTTTTCATTTTTTGGGGATGAGGTTTTAGGGTTTTGTTGGGGGTTTAGGATTTAGTGTATTTTTGGGATGAGGGTTTAGGGGATTTTCAGCTTAGGGTTTAGGGGTTTCTGGGGATGTGGTATTTCTGTGTTTCATGGATTAGGGTTTTTATTTTTTTAGGGTTTATGGTAATGTGGTTTTTGGAGTTGAGTTTTTAGTGTTTTTTAGGACATAGGATTCATTTTTTTTAAATTAGGTTTTACGGTTTTTTGAGGATGAGTGTTAAGTTCTTTTGGGGATGACTATTTTGGGGGTTCTTTGGAAAAGTGTTTTGGGGATTCAATACAAAGGTTTTTTTGGTTTTGGGGGATGAGGGTGTATTGTTTTTTGGGATAGAGGATTTATTGTTTTTAGGGTTGAGGTTTTAGCATTTTTTGGGATCAGGTTTAAGGGTTTATTGGGGACAAGGGTTTTGGGTTTTTGGGGGTGAGAGTATTCTGGATTTTGGGGATGAGGGTTTTTGGTTTTTTGTGATATGGGTTTTGGGTTTTTTGGGGGATGAGGGTTTTGGGTTTTGGGTATGAGGGTATTGGGTAATTTGGGGATGATACATTGGGTATTTTTATGGATGATGGATTAGGGTTTTTTGGGCTAAGGGATTACAAATTTTTGGGGTTGAATGTTTTGGGATTTTTGGGGGTGATGGTTTTGGGTTTTTTTGTGGTTTAGGGTTTAGGGTTTTCTAGTGTTGATGATTTTGGGTTTTTTGGGCCTGAGGTTAAGGTATATTTGGTGTAGAGAATCTAAGGTTTTTTGGGAAGAGGGTTAAAGTTTTTAGGGGAATACTATTTAGGTTTTTTGGGACTAATGATTTTTTTTTTGGAATAACACTTAGGAATTTTTTGTGGATGAAAGAATTGGGATTTGTTGGGAAAATGTATTAGTTTTTTTAGAGATAAGGTTTTAGGTTATTTCTGGATAAGGGTTTAGGGTTTTTGGTACTGAGGTTTTGGGGTTTTTTTGGGAAGAGTGAATAGAGTTTTTGGGCTAAGGGTTTGGGATTTTTTCTAGATGGGTGTAAGGGGAGTTTTGGGGATAATTTTTTTGGGGATTTTTTGGATGAGGGTTTAGTGTTCGTTTGGGAGAAGATTATAGCGTTTTTTGGGTATGAGGGTTTATGTTTTTTTGGGGGTCGAGGTTTTAGGGATATTTGTAGCAGTGGATATTGTGTTTTTTGGGGTTTAGAGTATAGGGTTTTATAGGGATAAGGGTCTACTCTATTTGGGGGATGATGTTTTTGGGTTTTTTTGGATGAGGGTTTAGGGTTTTTTGGGGGATGGTTTTTTATGAATTTTTGGGGTTGAGGTAGTAGTGTTTTCAATGGTTTCCAGTTTTGGGTTTTTTTACATAAGGGTTTAGGGTTTTTTGGGGATTTGTGTCCAGTGGTTTTAGGGGTTGAGGGATTAGGGTTTTTTTAATACGAGGGTTTAGTGTTATTTTTGGATGAGGGTTTAGGGTTTTCTAGGGAAAATGGTTTGTGGTTTTGTGGCTAGATCATTTAGTGTTTTAAAGTGATGAGGTTTTAGGGTTTTCTAGGAATGAGGGTTTAGGGATTTTTGGGGATGAGTGTTTGGGGTTTTTCAGGGAGAGGGTTTATGGATTTTTGGGGTAGAGGGTTTGTATTTTTTTGGGGGGGGGGGTGAGGGTTTAGGGATTTTTTATGTAGAGTGTTTAGGTTTTTTTGGGTAGAGGGTTTATGGTTGATTTGGGTAGAGTGTTTAGGTTTTTTAGGGGATGTGGGTTTAGGGTTTGTTAGGTTTGATGGTTTAGGTTTTTTGTAGGTTTAGGGTTTAGGGTTTTTTATGCTGAGGGTTTAGGTTTTTCATGGGGTTGAGTGTTTTTGCTTTTATGGTGTTGATGATTTATGGTTTTTTTGTTATAAGAGTTTAAGGATTTTTTTCTTATGAGTTTTTTGGGGTTTTGTGGATAATTATTTTGGGATTTTTCAGATGATGGTTTATGGTTTTTTGTTATTGCGTGTATAGAAATTTTGGGGATGGGGTTTTTTGGTTTTTTTGGGCTAAGGGATTAGAATTTATTTGGTTAATGGTTCAAGGTTTTTTTAAGATGAGTGTTTAGGGGTTTGGGGGATGGAGGTTTCCGATTTCTGACACTAAAGGGTTTAGGGTTTTAAGGGTAATTTTTTTAGTTTTGTGGGGGCTATAGAATTAGGTGTTTTGGTTCCAAGGGATTTATGATTTTTGGGACTAAGGGATTTGGGGTTTTGGGATATGGTTTTTGTGGTATTGGATGAGGGATTATGAGATTCTTGGTTTGAGTTTTTTTGGGGGTTTTAAGGTTTATTGTTTTGGGTTTTTTGGTGTTGGGGTTTCTGGGATTTTTGGGCAGGGGTTTTAGGTTTTCTTAGGGATGAGGTTTTATATGTTTTGGTTGATGAGGTTTTTGGGTTTTTGGGGTTGGTAATTTTAGGTTTTGGGGGATGAGTGTTTACTATTTTCTGGTGTTAAGTGTTTTGGGTTTTTTTTGTTCTAGGTGTTTAGGGTTTTTTACAGTAGAGAGTTTATGGTTTTGGGGGCCAGTGATTTATAATTTTTTTAGAGATGAGGTGTTAGGGTTTTGGGGGGATGAGGGTTTAGGATTTTTGGGGATGGGGGTTATTGGGTTTTTTGTAAAAAAAATGGTTTAGATATTTTTTGGTTATATGGATTAATTGTTTTGTGGATGAGGTTTTAGTGTTTTTTGGCTGAGGGTTCATGTTTTTTAGAGAATAGGTATTTGGTTTTTTGGGGGATGAGGGTATAGATTTTTTTAAGTGGTTCATGGTTTAGAGTTTCTTGGGTATAGGGGATTAGGGTTTTCTAGGGTTTAATATTTATGTTTATTTGGGGGGTGAGAGTTTAGAGTTTTATGGTGATGAGGGTTTATAGTATTTTTGGGATGTGGGTTAGTGTAACATCCCGGTTCCAGAATCTACCCAGAGGCACCCCATACTTGGTTAGTCACATGGCCTCAAGTGCATTTTCCTGAAATCCAGAGGCTTCCGACTAGCTGCGAGGGCCTTGGGTGTGATAGTGGGGAAACTATTCCCTCACTGGTAGAGTAACACAACAGAAGTAAAATATATATACAATAGCGGAAGCATTATAGTCATGAAAAAGTGAACAGTGGAAGACTAGAAATAATAAACTAGAGAACACACATACATATAAATGATACATGATATATATTTCTAGGAATGCATCCAAACAAATCACAATGCTGGAATACAAACAGTATGAAAGTAGAGTACAAAAGAAAGTAGTTAACAGCTCCTCAGAATCACAAGCCTTAGATTGGTCCCATGCTCTCCATCTCCACAACACTCAAAATCTTGAAGTAGAGGGGAGATTTCCATTATCTAAATATACAACATTATAATCTATTTGGGCCCGAAAGCATGGCCCAAACTAGGTGTGAGACTAAATCCCAGTAGAAAACCACCACAATATTTGTGCCTAAAAGTTAGTGAATATATGGAAGGTAATAAGAAAAAGAAGGTGGTAAACAAGGAAGTACTCAGTAGTAACGAATCCTACAGTTTCAAATCATTCAGTTTCATATAATAAGTAAATAGCTACACAAGCAGGAAAATAAAAACAGGTAACCCTCTGGGAAGTACTCACAGCTTATCCCCTCTGGTCTTACCTAGAAACACAAGCAACCCTCTAAGAAGCACACAAAGTCTTCCCCTATGGTTCAAAATACAAGGATATGACAAGACTCTCTGAGCAAGCACTCTCAGTCAATTCCCCTTATAGTCAAAGTGATAATGACTCTCTGAGGAATCTCATACAGTCAATTCCCATTATAGTCAAACGTGGTTTAAGACTCTCTGAGGAAGCTCACATGGTCAATTCCCCTTATAGTCAAATTTTGTTTAAGACTCTTCTATGAATCTCAAATGGTCAATTCCCCTTATATTCTATGTGGTTAAAGACTCTCTAGGGAAGCTCACACGGTCAACTCCCCTTATAGTCAACTACACCAGGTTCTCACAGCCCTGTATGAGTCAAACAAGAATAGAAATGAAATACGGACAACGTAAACCTCAAGAACTAATTGGATAAATATTCTATAGAATATCAAGAATTTCATATCAAATATTTACTCCATCATACAGTATTAGGCATGAAAAAACATCAAGTAAGCCTAATAGGCTAAACAAGGCCAAACGGTCGTAAACAGATCATGCATGGGAAAACACTTCTAAAGCATAGTAATCAAACCTATTCACATTCTGTTAACCTCTACTAAGAATAACAGCATGGAAGACAATTAATAGGGTTAAAAAGGTAAACTTGTAATACTGCGTTTGAGGGTATTGGACAAAATTTCACATATAACTCAAATACATCCAACGGAAAGGTACAAACCACCTACCTCGGTGTTGGGAGATCAATATAAGTGAACATCAAGCCATGAATCTCCCAATAACACCGTAGATCTACAAAAAGATCTAAAAAATTAAAACGAGGCTAACATGGAAAATAAGTGGAATTAGTAAACGATGAGCAAGTAGAAGGATGAGCTTACATAGGCGATCCCAATGTAATCGACGACGGTCGAAATATAGAGTGGACAGAGGCTTGGGGGCTCGGAGAAGAAGTGCAGTTGTATGGGTTCTCTCAGAAAAATGAAAACCAGAAGAAGGACATTGTGTCCATAAGATGTGGCCCTGGTGTGTTTAGCAAAAAAACTAAATACACGACATTTACTTGCCTTTTCCGTACTCCGATTTAGGCAGTCTCCAAGTCACCCCTCACAGTTGTGTGCAAGGCCACTATACGGACAGCACGCGGCTACCCGCGGTAACCGAGTACAAGGCATGTACCCATAAAGTACACGATGTATACTTAGTTAATTTCAATAAACTCCTCTTTTTCCTCAAAAATACTAGAAAAAGAAAAGAATACCTGAAAACAAGGTCCAGGATCTTACAAACTTCCCCCTTAAAGAAATTCATCCTCGAATATCCCTAGTAAGGTGGCACAGAATAAGAAACCCCAAACAACTTTGGCCACTGTGATCGTACATCAGCCTCCCTCTCCCATGTCTCATCCTGTACTCAACCATGCTTTCATAGCACTCGTAACAGTGGAACAGACTGACCACGAATAACCTTCGCACTTCGATCAACAATCTGGATAGAATGCTCCACGAATAAGGAATCCACCTATAACTCGACCTCCTCGAGTTGAAAGGCATGAGATGAGTCTGAGAAGTAACGTCGAAGTTGAGAAACGTGGTAGACATCGTTCATAGACCAATACCTCTGATGTAACTGCAATCGATAAGAAACTGGTCCAACTCTCTCCAACACCTCAAACAGCACGATATACCTCAGAGAATGCTTACCCTATCTCATAATCCTTCTATGTCCCAACCTCGGTGTGAAACATAGAAAAAATCTAATCCCTGACCTCAAAATACAGAGGTTGTCTCTATCTATCAGCATAAGACTTCTATTGAGATTGTGCAGTAGCCATTCTCTTTCAAATAAACTCTATTTTCTTTGTGGTCTCCAGGACAAGACGAGGTCGCAGTATAACTGCCTCTCCTACCTCCAACCAACATAAGGGTGATCGACATTTCCTACCTTACAAATCCTCATAAGGTGTCATCTGAATAGTTTCTTGAAAACTATTATTGTAGGAAAACTCCACAAGAGGAATGTGCTTCTCCCCAGAACCTCCAAAATTCAGAATGCATGCTCAGAGCATGTCCTCAAGCACCTGAATCGTACACTCGAACTGACCATCTGTCTGGGGGTGATAAGCTGTACTCAAAAGCACATGTGTACCCAAGGCCTTCTAAATCCCATGCCCGAACCACGAAGTAAAACATGCATCCTGGTCTAAAACGATGGAGTGCGGGACTCCATGTAGATGTACAATCTCTCATATGTACAACTTTACCAGCTCATCAACACTGAAGGTCTCCTTGAGCGGCAAGAAATGAGAAAACATCGTGAGTTTGTCAATGACAGCCCAATATGCATCATTCCCTCGAGGTGATCTCAGTAAACCTGTCACGAAATCCATCGCGACTTCATTCCACTTACACTAAAAAATGTGTAGCTGCTATAAAATCCATGTTGGTCGCTGATGCTCCACCTTCACCTACAAATAGGAGGAACAACTCCTGCAAAAACTAGAATAATATCTCTTCATACCTGGCCACCAATAATGATAGTGTAGATCATGATACCTCTTGGTGACATGAGGATGAAATTCCCAAATTGAGGAATGGAAGTCCTGCATCAGCTCCTCGCATATGTTTACTAACACCCATATGCGCCTCTGGAAATGCAAGATCTCATCCTTCCCAATACTCCATCCTGGAATAGGTTCCTCTTTTGACATGCTTTCTCGTAGTACTAGGACATTAGAATATGATAACTACCTCATTCGTACTTGATCAAGAAGGGTAGAGGTAAGAGCTATAGAAGATAGAAATGTCTACCTCTGTCTATAATGCACCTCCAAATGCATCTCAAAGAACAGATCCATAAGCTGCCACTCACTGCTAGCCTCCTGAACTGCCTGTAACTAAGTCCTCCTACTCAGCACATCTTTCAATACATTTCCTTTCACCGACGTATAGGAAAGCTCAAAGTCCAAGGAATGATACTCAACCCACCTTCACTATCTCAAATTCATTTCACGCTGAGTGAAGAGGTACTTGAGACTTTTTTGGTCGGTGAAAACCACAAAATTCTCTCCCAGAAAGTAATGTATCCAACAACATAAGGCATGAACAATTGCTTCCAACTTGAGATCATGTGTTGGTTAATTCCTCTCATGTGGCTTCAAATTTAGAGACCCATAAGCAATGACTCCTTCCCCCTACATAATCATAGCTCCCATCCCAATACCTGAAGTGTCATAGTTAACAGTATTGCTCTTGCTTGAATCTGACAATACTAGTATCGGGGCTGAAGTCAACCTCCCTTTCAGCTCCTGAAAGGCCAACTCACATGATTCTAACCACAATAACTTTTCATCCTTCTTAGTCAGGGACATCAGTGGCACTGCTAAATGTAAAAAGTCTTATATGAAGTGTATGTAGTATCCAGCCAGCCCTAGAAAACTCCGCACCTCAATGATGTTCTTCAGCTGCTCCCAGGAAACTACTTATCTCACTTTCTCTATGTCACTGATACTCCAGTCTCTGAGATAACATGACCCAATAAGTGAATTTGATCCATTCAAAAGTAGAATTTTGAGAGCATAGTATATAACTGATTCTATCTCAGTGTAGTCATACAAATATCAAGATTGTAGCATGGTCGTGTCAAGTGAGAGAGTACACTAAGATATCATCCATGAAGACTACCAAAAAAGAATCTATGTATGAATGGAACACTCATTTTATCAGTGCCATGAAAACTATGGTTGCGTTTGGGAGACCGAATGGCATAAACACATACTTGTATAGACCATACCTGCTCCAGAAATCTGTAAGAGGTATATCAGATGGTATAATGCAAAAATGATGGTAACAGTATCTCAAGTCAACCTTTGAGAACACTCGGTCTCCACGAAACTTATCAAAGATATCATCAATCCTCGAAAAGGAGTATCGGTTCATGACTATCAACTGGTTCAACATCTAATAATCCACACAAAGCTAGAGAGTACCATCTTCCTTCTTCGCAAATAGTAAAGGAGAACCCCAAGGAGAAGTACAGGGTCAGATGAAACCCTTTGCATGTAACTTCTCTAACTTCTTCTTGTACTCCTACAAATCAGATGTAGCTATCCTATATGGAGTAATGAACACTGGTTACACTCTTGTCACAAGTTCAATAGAAAATTATACCTCTCACTCAGGATTCAAACTTGAGAAGTCCTATATAAAGACGTCCCTAAAATGATCCACCACTGGAGGAAAGTCCATATGTAAAGTCCCCTGGTCATCCAGATACATACTAGAAATCTAGGCTCTAACTCCTCCTAACCCATGATGCTCTGGTCCTGCTCTACATTCCTAAACATCCTATTCACCCTTATGAAGAAATTATCCTCCCTCCGGTGACTTAAAACTCACCCTACGATGATAGCAATCGACAACATCCAAGAAGGGAACTAACCAGTCCATTCTAAGAATGAAAAAATAGCCTGTCATCTCAAGGACATAGAGGTCTCATAAAAAGTGATAAATTGCACACCTTAGATCAAGATTAATAGGGACTAAAACTTAGAAGTGTAATAAGGGAACAAGAGAAAGAAATCCTTTAGGTTTTACAGAACATGGGTACACAGCCTGTATAATACCTACACGGCATGTTCCCTTAAGCCTTTCACATGGGCGTGTACTTTTGCCAACCCAGGTCGTTTAACACCCCATACACACGGCGTGTTGACCTAATACATGGTGTGTACTTGAATTCTATTACCATAACCAAGTCCTTCTACACGACTAAGCTACACAGTTCATCGAGAACAAGACTACACGGTGTGTTTGTTCCAGACACGGGGTGTACTAGACAAGCTTCACCGACCCGTGTTGTTAGTGACACGACCAGATACATGACTCACACTACACGGCGTGTTCCAGACGGACACGCTGCGTACCAAAGGATTCCCACTGACCTGTGTTGTTAGTTACACGACCAGATTACAGGGAATACATGACACAACGTGTTCAAGACTGACACGGTGTGTATTGCTTAAGCCTTCATCCATCAGTGTTGTCAGTCACATGGGTTGACACATGATCTAAACAACATGGAATGTTCCCCCAACAATTTCCCAACCCCGTGTCTCTACCCAAACAGCCAATGACACGATTAGAGACTACACAACATGTACTTAATAAAAACAGTTTCTTCCTGAACAGAAGAACACATGGCATGTATTAAAAATTACACGGCGTGTATTCTTGGTTTTTCGGAACATTAAGCCTCAGAAACTACTCTAGAGCCCAAAAAAACACTAAAATGATCATTTAAGTACCAAATTCCGATCTGTGAGGACCCATAATCCCCACAAACAAATGTTTGGCATCTTAAACATGTTATAAACAAACATGAAAGGCAATGATCCACTAAATTATGGTCCTTGATGGCCTATAAGACCTCAATATCAAAAGATTGGAATTCATTCAAACAAAACCTTATGCAAACAATACCCTATGAAACAGCAGGTATTCTATCAAGCATCACTCACAACCACATGCATATCTAGCACAACATTGATCACAACAACATGCAATCGCTAATGCCCCCTAGATGGCATGGCAAGAATGCATGACATAAGATTTCTAGCAAGTGCCTATATGATGCATGAGATGGACTACCCTCATCTCATCAGGTTGTAATAGTAATAGTACTTTAAAAACATCAACGGTAATAACAAAAAACATGTGAATCACCCAAAGCTGAAATAAAATGAAATGTAAATTTGAAAAACCAGAAAAATTGCAATAATGAGGTAAATTGGCTTTTCCATGTACACGGTTTGGATATGCCCGGTCATAGCTTATTACCAAGTACCTATTCCTTCCTATCCCTAGATATAGTCTCCAAATAGTATGTCAAGAAGAAAGAACTCCTCCAATACCACTTTGTAACATCCCGGTTCTGGAAGCCACCCAGAGTCGCCCGTACCCGGTTGGTCACATGGCCTCAAGCCCATTTCCCTGAATGCCAGAGGTTTTTGACTAGCAGTGAGGGCCTTGGGTGTGATAGTGGAGAAACTATTCCCTCATTGATAGAGTAACATAGCGGATGTAAAACAGATATACAATAGTGGAATCAGTAAAATCATTCAAAAGTGAACAAGGAAAGACTAGAAATAATAAACTGGAGCACACACACATATATAAATGATGCATCATACATATGTCTAGAAAATCATCCAAACAAATACAAATGTTGGAATACAAACTGTACAAAACCAGAGTACAAAAGAAAATAGATAAAAACTCCTCAGCATCGCAAGCCTCATCTTGGTCCCATGCTCTCCAGCTCCACTGCACTCAAAATCATGAAGTAGAAGGGAAATTTACCTTATCTATACCTATAGAAATATAATATATTTGGGCCTAAAAGCATTTCCCAAACATGGTGTGAGACTAAATCCCAGTAGGAAACCACCACAAGATTTGTGCCTAAGATTTAGTTAATATATGGTAGGTAATAAGCAAATAAAGGTAGTAAACAAGGAAGTACTTAGTAGTAATCAATCCTACAGTTTCAAAGCATTCAGTTTCATATAACAAGTAAACATCTACAGATGCAGGAAAATAAAAACAGTTATCCTTCTGGGAAGTACTCGCAACTTATCCCCTACGTTCCTACCTGGCAACAAAAGCAACCCTCTGGGAATCACACAAAGTCTACCCCTTTGGTTTGAAATATAAGTATACGACAAGACTCTCTGAGGAAGCACTCTCAGTTAATTCCCCTTATAGTCAAAGTGACAAAGACTCCTTGAGGAAGCTCACACAGTCAATTCGGCTTATAGTCAAACGTAGTTTATCGCCCTCAGAGGAAGCTCACACAGTCAATTCCCCTTATAGTCAAAAGTTGTTTAAGACTCTCTGACGAATCTCACATGGTCAATTACCCTTATAGTCTACGTGTTTGAAGACTCTCTGAGGAGGCTCACATGGTCAATTCCCCTTATAGTCAACTACATTGTGTTCTCATGGCCCTATGTGAGTCAAACGAGCATAGCATTGCAATACGGTCAAAGTAAACCCAAAGAACTACTTGGATAAACTGTATACAGTATATCAAGCATGTCTGTCACGACCCATCCCCCGGGGCCCGTATCGTGACTACCCCATGCCTGCCTTCCATAGGCCAGGGGCTGGAAACTAGCCCCAAAGGCATAAATCCCTAAACTGGGAAGGAATTACCTTTATAACTGTAAAAAAACACATCAGATTACACAACAAGAAACAAAACACTAAGTAAAAATGTATAAAAAAGAATTACTGGAAAGTAAAAAGCTGCCGGAAATAAAATCCCAACAGAAAATTACAAGTACAACTGAAAACAAGTACAACTGATGAAAAGTAAGTAGCTACTAGGTCGTCCTCCGGGGTTCCTATCTGAAGGGTAGGTATAGGTGGACTCTACAGCACTCCCATCCGTTCGTCAGCTCCGTGTACCGTCACACTGAGCGGTCCACCTCCGGGTACTATCCAGTCCTGCTACTCTCTACCTCAGTCAACGTTGTCCATCATATGCAACCAACACAATGAGGTGCGGGCATAGCCCGTGTAGGGGTGAGTGTAAAGATACTTAGTAGGGACCCCGAGACCCTAAAGGTCTCAAAAAAACCCAACAAAAATAAACCATAATGTATTAAATCAATGGATAACCATTACTCAGGTATATGCCCATATATATACCTAATTTATGTTGTAACTCGTCTCAAACTTGAGAAAAACAAAAAATTCATTGACTAATCTCAAACCAGGATTTTTTTTTTTTTGAACCTTCAGATGCTGGAGAATTCCTCCTCTATCGAGTACAGGGGGCATGTGGAATCACACAGAGGAGCTTCCCACTAACTTGGACTATTGAGGTACTCCTCCTATCGAGTACCATGGATCTGATGTGTTCACACAGAGGCGCTCTCCACCGTGGGTCTGCTGCGCTCACACAGAGCCGCTCCCCTGGTATCGTGTTGAGGTACTCCACGTGTCGTGTACTATGGGTCTGTCATGCTCACATAGAGGTGATCCACACTGTGGGTCTGTCACGCTCACATAGAGGTAATCCCCACTGGGCTAGTCGAATCTCTCCGAGTCGAATCGGCCAGCATTCATCAAGTCTCATCCAGCTACTAGGTTCCAGCATAAATATCTGCTCGTCTCTAGAAGATCTGCTCCACAAGCTACTGGTCGATACTGCAACTATCACGAAGTCCCATGTAGAAGTATCTCAAAGGCCAGCCACGTCATAGGGGTCTCAATGCAACAAACAACACGCCAATCGGACACCTGGTCTGTTAGTTATTAGCTTTATAGTCTTGGGGGGCTGGTTGGATTCATGTATGATCCAACCTGACTGTATGTCAACTATACCCCGAACTCCATTGGAGTATACTCAAAGGGATGGCTTCGCTCCATGAATACCAGCGCCGCTGACGGTTCGTCAAACGGACATCTGGTGCCAAAGATATGGCCCAAGAAGTTAAAGGGTTAGTAATGGGCCTGGGCTTGGTTCGACCAGGTTGGACAGACTCGGCCAAACCTAGTCTGGGATGACCCGGTCTGGGACGATCCGGTTAGACTCGTTGGGTCTGACCCGGCCCATTGGGCAGGTCATCCCGCTATGTTTTGGCCCAGTCTACTGGGCCTGGAACAACAGACTATGAGCACAGTTCGGCCCGAAGGTCGCCACGTAGGCGACTCAGCCTGAAGGTCGGGGCCGGTTTGGCCAGCGCCACGGAGAGCGTGACTTGGGTGACTCGGCCCGGGAGGTCATCGGCAGGTTGAGCGGGTTGCAGGCAGGCCGTAGGGGCGCGCGGTCAGTGTGCGGGGACACCGGGCAGCGCTCGTGGGTGCGAATAGTGCTCGGGGGCACCGGGTAGCACGCGAGGCAGCACCAGGGTCACGGGCAACCCGCGGGATGCCGGGAAGTGCGCCACTGGGGCCGGGCGGACTACGGGGATTTACGGTAGGGAGTGGGGGTGCGAGCAGCGCGCGGGGGCGCTAGGAAGGGCGCCGAAAAAGCCTGGCAGGCCACAGAGTTGGCGTTAGGTCCGGCCGGGTCACGCTTCGGCAGGGCCTCGGGAGGCCGGGTAGGTGGGTCGGGCTCTGCTCGGCTTGAGGTGTTCGGCCAGGAGTACCGGTGCACCGTGGCCGGTGTGATTCGCGAAGCCCGCGAGGATCTCGGCCTTTGTTGTTTCCACCTTCGTCGTTGTCGCCTAATTGCCTTACTGTAGAATGTCACCACAAGGATGAAAACCGAATGAGGGTGTCGGGCCATGTTAAGTTGGCCCGCACCCTCCGTGTTTAGGGTGGTATCATTTGGATCATCATGAAAAGTAGATGATCAACAACACATCCTCAACAATCTCTTTTTATCGGATGAATAATATAAGAAGAGGGTATAATAATATCAAGCAATAAACCCCCTACCTTGCTCGTAGTTGGTTGACGTTGGTGCAAAAAGGAAGACGTCGTTCCTTGACAGAGTCGCAGAAGAAGACGTAGAGGATCGTCGTTCGTCGCGTCTGCCAAGCACTTCCAAAACCAAGTTGTTTCAGCTCGTTTATTATTCTCCACGTCAGTATGTGTCCAAGGAAGAAGTCGAAGAAGGTCGGTGTTCTTCGTTCTTCGTTGGAGAAGGCATAATCCTCCAAGTGTTGGGCATCACATCACTTTGCCAGCGTTTTGGCGCTTGGTGAAGTCGTCCCAAAACCTCCTCCCAATCTCCCTATGTATAGGAGAGGGGGAGAGGTATGTAACCATAATGGAATTTATGATGGTTCATTTATTAAGAACCTTCCTAAATTCCAACGATACGTTTACTTAATTTAAAAATGGGGGGTCAAGAGAATTAAATAGCATTGGCGCAATTTAACAGGTGTGTTGGCTTTATTATTGTGAGGATTCCAAGAGACTTCCCCCACATAGCCTGCATCAAAACAAAATATAGGATTTAATTTTATGCTGACACAAATAATTAATTAGACACCAATTAATTTTATGTTGACACATAAAATTAAATTGGAAGCAATTAATTTTACGTTGACACATAAAATTAATTGAGGGGGTTGAGAGGTTTCATCTCCCTCCACATTAATTGGGGGGTTAAGTGTCGTGTGGTCCCCATGTCATAAACTCTCATAGGAGGTTATGCTCGGGTGGGCCCCATCACCATAACCTCTAATGGGAGGTTAGGGTGTGGCGGTCCCACCTCCAACTCCCAAATGGAGGTTCTAACCAACAAACACTCTACATGATAGCTAAAAATAAAATAAAGTGTTAGATCACTTTATTTTTTTAATTTTTTTTTAAAAACCAAAAATCTAACATTTAATCTCAACCAACTACTATCGAGGTGAAAGACTTCTTAAAATAATATCGACACTACGAGTTCAACGGTGCCCTCAGATTTCAATTTCGAGCACCGGTACAAAAGTTACAAAACACCGCTCGTGCGTTTACTGAACGAACTTGAAAAAAAGTTCAGAAAATTATTATCAGTCACCCTCGCCTCGTTCCGGTCGAGGTTAGGCTCTGCCTAGGTGAAACACGCCCCATCAAACCCAACGGTATTCTCAGATTATTATTCTGAGTTACCATTTAGAAGTTATGAATTTTACAACAAAATAATTGTAACATGGCCCATGCTAGCCAAAATTAATATCTGCTTAAGGAAAGAATACACTGACAAGTTTCGTGGTGTTCTCATATTTTTAATCCAAGTTACCGTTTGTGAGTTATAAGCATTTTGAAAATAAAATAATTTATTTAATTATTTTATTTACGATTATGCCATTTTTGGGTTTCCTCACATGAGGCCCGCACCGACTATTCTTAAGTCGCACCATGGGTAAACCCGCCATCCTGAGTGCAACGGTGCCCTCATATTTCTGATCTGAGTTACCATTTAAGAGTTATTCTACTTTTTCAAGAAAACTGATTATGCGCCTTAACTTAAGCTTAACAAAAACATTGACGGATCATTCCGGGCACTCCGGGCCTCGGAATCGCATGCCGTCAGATTTGGAGGACCCGTAAAATTACCATTTAAATAACAAAAATTACATGGAAATTATGGGTCTTTAAATTCTCCCCACCTATGGGCTCTATGTCCCCGTAAGCCACAACTCATAGCTAAGGGAACAAGTGGGGGTACAGAGAACGTATCTGAGCCTCCTGCTCCCCATGTTCTCTCCTGGAGGATTCTGTGCTGCCAGCAAATGCACACTAGAGGTATCAACCGTCCCGGAAGGACCCGCTTCTGTCGATCCTCAATCTCCATTGGAACCTCCATAAAAGTTTCCCCATCGTCAATGTCCAACTCACCATGGACGACGATGTGGGAAGGGTTGTGCACGTCTCTCCTCAACTGCGATACGTGGAAGAAGTCGTGCACCCGGGGCAACTTATGTGGAAGAGTTAAGCGGTATGCCACCTAGAAAACTTTTTTGAGGACCTGAAAAGGTCCGATGAATCATTGAGATAACATCCCTCCTCGGAAAAATCTTTGTAGACCTCATCGAGGTGAGACTCGTAGAAAGATGTGGTCACCATCCATTAACTCCAGAGGCCTCCATATCCTGTTAGCATACGAATTCTTTCTACTCTGTACAGTCTTCATCCACTCCTAGATGACATGTACATTCTCTATGGTAGCTCGTACCATCTCTGGTCAGTAGGAAGTGGGCCGACATGGTTAGTCGGTCGATGATCACCCAAAAAGGGTCATGTCCCTTGGACGTACATGGAAGACCTGTTACGAAGTCCATGGATATCTCATCCCTGTTCCACTTTGGGACCTCTAAAGGCTGAACCAAGCCTACTGGTACCTGATGCTCTGCCTTCACTAGCTGACAAGTGAGGCTTCGTGAGAAAAACTCTTCTACCGCCTTCTTCATATCTATCCACCGCTGTTATCGTCGATGGTCCAGGTACATCTCTCCACACCTGGAGATACCGCTAGAGAGGATGTGTGGAACTCCCTCAACACATCCTCCTGATGTTCTATTGTTACCACTATACGTCCTCTGAATAGAATGATGAGCTCTCCACCTTTAGAAAATCCATCTGGTGTCTGCCCTATGGATATCTTAGTACATTTGGTCTCGCAGTCAGAGTCCCCATGCTGTGCCTCCCTAACTGACTAAAGAAGTGGGGAAGTGACCGTAAGTGACTGTAGTAATGTTGTTCCAACTCTATCCATAAAGGATAACTGTAAAGAAGCCAGCTGCTCTGTCGCCTCTCCTAGCAGCTGTATACCAGTCCTCCTGTTGAACATATCTGCAACAACGTTACCCTTCCCAGGATTATAGACTATATCGAAGTCATAGTCCTAGAGGAACTGAATCCAACGTCATTGTCTCATGTTCATGTCCTTCTAAGAGAAGATCTAAATGAGACTCTTGTGATCATAGTACACGGTAAAATGGTCACCCATAATATAGCGTCTCCACCTCTTCAAGGAGAAGACCACTGCTACTAACTCCAGGTCATGGGTTGCATAGTTATACTCGTGTTGTATCAGCTTCCAAGAACCATACATGACCACTGCTCGCTTCTACAACAGGACACACCTGAGTCCAGTCCCTGAGGCATCGCAGTAAACTATGTACCCTACATCTTCCTCTGGAATCCTCAAGATGGGGGTACTAGTCAGCCTCTACCTCATCTTCTGAAAGCTCTGCAGGCATCTCTATAACCACACGAAGGGTTTCCCCTTCTTCATCAAGGATGATAGTGGTGCTGCAACTCTGGAGAAGTCTGGCATGAACCTCTAATAGTATCCAGCCAAAGTAGACATCCCTCCCCCATTGGGGGGTGGGGGTAATCCTGGAAACATCATTTCAAAATATGTCCCCATGTTCTGTCAGTCCTGTTGGGAACTGAACACTCAAAACTCCCGCTTCCATGAGGGTAAGGACGGACGACTCAAGAGTGATAAGTTGCACCATCCTATGCATGAGTTTAAACTTTGCAGCCTGGGTTTCCTTTTTCACTAAATAAGGAAAACCTCATCCCAACATTGTAGATATACCACAAACTTTTTGCCTAATATAATCAATCTTTGTATGAACTGTGGTTGCCCAGTACATACCCAAACTAACGTTGTAAGGCCTTGACGCTGCCACCAAGAGGTTTCAACCAAAAATCTCACCTCAATGGTCAGATCACACCGTCGTCGTAAGTGTGATTATCAAGTCTCATCCCAAAGTTATCTCCAGACGTGAGGGTCATGTCAATGGTTTAACAGGAAACTCTAGGTCTAGGACAAGATTCTTGGAAGGAAGGAATGATTGGTACCTATTTCTATTGATACAGATTCTAGTAGTAGACACAAACCATACCTCGAATAATTCCTAGAGCCCTTGGGTCACACTCGTTGACTGCATGCAACTACTCTCTTCCCCCACCCTCCAGCTCCCTGAGCCTAGTGGGGAATACAAAGGTAGGTGGTTGTAACATGTCAAAATGTACACCACCTCATGCTGCTCGGCTTCCACATCTACTGCCCTACAGAATCATCTATCCTTAAAAATTCCTCTTCTCGAAACATTTTACACGCTCAAGTCTCTGAGACTGGCGCCATTTTCTTACTTTCCCACTGCTAACACTCTCTGGTTGTATCCACTCAGCCAAAGAACATTCAACCGCAATGGTTCTCTATAGAATCTAGAGAAAAGGTGTTGGCTCGGATGTCATAAAACACACCTCGCTCCGTAGTCTGATCCCCAAAGCACTGATCATTTCGTATTCATCAAGTAATGGGAATGATCTGTATACCTTGATGAATATCCGGCTACCGACATGTCATCCTAACGAAGCTATACAAGCTCTAGATAACTCTAAGCCACATCCTCAGGCCAGTCCTCATCTGCCTGTGAGTCGGGATCACCTCAAAACCCGAGGGGTATCTGATGCTGAAACACCTGTAAGGCACTAAGCCTACATGTGTCATCTACCAATACTTCCGGTTGTAACTGCTAACCAACAGGCAGTGATATATCTGACACACTACCTTAAGGTACAATCTCGGGAATCGTTCCACGTACCGAAACCTCATCACTATGTGGAAAAACCTCATGGTCACTCACTAGAAAAAACTAGTAGCTAAGATCACTATTTGCTCTATATGTGTCTCAACAAGGTAGAGAACTATAGAAATCACCTCCAGTCTGTCCTCTACTACCTGGGAATCTGTCTCACCTCGTAACCTCAGAGGCCTCTGCAGCTGGAACTCGTGCAATATTCTCAGTTGGCGTGCACCAGCCACAAGTACAGTGGGTGGTATCTATTGCCCAATAGGTGGTGGTTTTGCTGGTACACCACCTGAATGTGCCAACATAGTAAGAGGTCCCTGAACCAGAGCCCCATCGCTCGGTGGGCCATCATCGTGTACTCTCTCAGAACTCTAACTGGCTGTCTGCATGGAGACATCATGAACCAATGCGACACGGTAAAAATTTATACCTGGTGAGCTGACCTGGTTGAGCTGACATAAAGAAATCTTTTGAAATCACACACGCAATCAGTGTTTTCATGCACTGAGTTGAAGATCAGAAGTCAGGGTCCTGCTGTAAGGATACGTCGACCGCCGCACTAACACTGGACTCCATGAACTGAAAACCATACTCGGTACCCTTAACACTATTGCTTCATAGAAAATAAAGACTAGATTCCAAAGTTCTGTGGTAGAACCTCCCTCTGATACCAATTTTTCATGATCTGTCCACTAGGGCCCGTATCGTGACTACCCCAAGCCCGCCTTACATAGTCCAAGGGCTGGAGACTAGCATCAAAGGCGTACATCCCGAAACTAGGAAGGAATTAACTTTATAACTGTAAACAAACACATCAGAGTACACAACTGGAAGCAAGTAAAACTGTATACAAAAGAAGTTCTCGAAAGTAAAAAGGGGCCAGAAATACAATACCAACAGGAAAGTACAAGTACAACTAAAAACAAGTACAACTGAAGAAAAGTAAGTAGCTACAAGGTCATCCTCCGGGGTTCCTATCTAAATGCTAGGTAAATATGGCCTCCACAGCACTCACGTCTATCTGGCAGCTCTGTGTACTGTCAGACCGAGTGGTCCACCTCAGGGTACCATCCAGTCCTTCTACTCTCTTCCTCAGTCATCGTTGTCCATCGTCTGCAACCAACACAACGATGCGTGGTCATAGCCCATGCAGGGGTGAGTATAACGATACTCAGTAGGGACCCCGAGACCCTAATGTTCTCAAAAAATCCAACAATGATAAACCAGAAATTATGAAATCAATGGATAACCATTACTTAGGTATATTCCCATACATATACCTATGTTATATAGTAACTCATCTGAAACATGAGGAAAACACAAAATTCATTGACTCATCTCAAACCAAGATTTTTATTTAACTGAACCTTCAGCTACTGGATTACCCCCCCTATATCGAGTACAGTGGGACTTCCACGTCACATGGAGGTGCTTCCCACTAACTTGGACTGTTGAGGTACTCCTCATGTCGAGTACTGTGGATCTGTTGGGCTCACACAGAGGCTCTCTCAACTGTGGGTTTGTTTCACTCACATAGAGGCGCTCCCCTGGTAGCCTCCTGAGGTACACCACGTGTCGAGTACCGTGGGTCTTCTGTACTCACACAAAGTCACTCCCCACCATGGGTCTATAGCTCTCACACAGAGGCTCTCCCCACAGGGCTAGTCGAATCACTTCGAGTCGAATCGGTCAGCAGTCATCAAGTCTCAGCCAGCTACTAGGTTCCCACAAAAATGCATGCTTTTCTCTGGAAGATCTGCTCCACAAGCTACTGGTTGATACTCCAACTATCATGAAGTCCCAGGTATAAGTATCTCAAAGGTGTGCCACGTCATAGGGGTCTGAACGTAATAGACGACGCATCAATCGGACACCCAGTCTATTAGTTATTATCCATTTAGTCTCGAGTTCCTAGTTGTATTCATGTATGATCAAATATGACTATATCTCAACTATACATCGAACTCCAGTGGGGTATTCTCAAAGGTACGGCTTCACTCCAAGAATACTGGTGTCGCTGACAGTTCGTCAAACGAACGTCTGGTGCCAAAGATATGGCCCAAGAAGTTAAAGGGTCAGTAATGGGCCTGGGTCTGGTCCGACCTCGTCGGACCGATGCGGCCCAACCCATTTTGGGCCGACCCGGTTTCGGTCAATCCGGTCAGACTCGCTGTGTCTGACTTGGCCCATTGGTCCGGTCAGCCCACTATGTTTTGTCCCGTTCGGCTGGGCCCAGCCTAGTGGACTGCGAGGGCGGTTCAGCCCGGAGGTTTCCACGTATGTGACTCAGACTGAATTCTACGGCCGGTTCAGCCAGCACCACGAGGAGTGAAGCTCGGGAAACTCAGCCCAGGCGGTCAGTGGCAGGCTGGGCGGGTCGCGGGTAGGCTGCGGGGGTGTGCAGGCAGCCCGTGGGGACGTCGGGCAGTGTGCAGGAACGCGGGCAGTGCACGTAGGCGCCAAGCAGAGCGCAGGACAGTGCACAGGGGCACAGGCAGAGCGCGGGACACCGGACAGGGCACAGGAAGGGCTGGGCTGGGTGCGGGGATGCACATGCCATGTGCGGGGGCGTCGGGCAGCGGGAGGGGGCGCCTGCCAGCGGGCGTGGGTGTCGGGTAGCGCGGGGGGTGGGGGGAACTACAGGGGTGCCGGGAATTGAATCGGAGGGTTCGCGCAGGCTGCGTGGTATTCCGTGGGTTCGTACGGGGTTCAAGCCAGGCAGGGTATCTAGAGGCCGCGGGTAGGTGGATCAGGCACCGCTCGGCTGGCAATGTTCGGCCGGGAACCCCTGTTCGCTGCGGGGGTGGCCCGATTCGTGGAGGCCGTGGGAAGCGTGACCTTCATCATTGTCGCCTTCGTCGTTGTCGCCTCATCACCTTGTCATAGAACGTCACTACAAAAAAGAAAACTGACAGAGGGTGTCATGCCATGTTAGGTTTTCCCGCACCCTCCGCGTTTAGGGAGGTATCATTTGCCTCATCAAGAAAATTAGATGATCAATAACATGTTCTCAACAATCTCTTTTTATACAATGAATAAGATAAGAAGAGGGTATAATAATTTCAAACAATAAAAAACCTACCTTTCTCATAGTTGGTTGACGTTGGTGCAAAAAGGTGGACGTAGTTCGTTGAAGGAGTCGCGGAATATGATGTAGAGGATTGTCGTTCGTCACGTCTGCCAAGCACTTCCAAACCCGAGTTGCATCGGCTCGTTGAGGATGCTCTACCTCGGTAGGTGTCCGAAGAAGAAGTAGAATAAGGTCGTCGTTCTTCGTTCTTCGTTGGAGAAGGCGTAATCCTCCAAGTGTTGGGTGTCTCGCCACTTTGACAGCGTTTTGTCGCTTGGTGAAGCCATCCCAAAACCTCCTCCCAAGATCCCTATATATAGGAGAGGGGGATAGGTATGTGACCATCATGAAATTTATGATGGTTAATTTATTAGGAACCTTCCTAAATTTCAACAAGGGTTACTTAATTTATAATTGGGGGTCGAGCAAATTAAATAGCATTGGTGCAATTTAAGAGGTGTGTTGGCCTAATTATTGGGAGGATTCCAAGAGGCTTCCCCTACATAGCCCGCATCAAAACAAAATATAGGATTTAATTTTATGTTGATGCATAAAATTAATTTTACAGTAGATAATTTTATGTGTAGATATAAAATTGAATTGGATGCAATTAATTTTACGTCGACACATAAAATTAATTGAAGGGGTTGAGAGGTTCCCTCTCCCTCCCCATTAATTGGGGGTTAAGTGTCGTGTGGTCCCCACATCATAACCTCTCACAGGAGGTTATGCTTGGGTGGGCCCCACCACTATAACCTCTAATGGGAGGTTAGGGTGTGGTGGTCCCACCTCCAACTCCCAAGTGGAGGTTCTAACCAACGAACACTCTACATGAAGGCTAGAAATAAAATAAAGTGTTAACTCACTTTATTTTATAATTTTTTTATAAAAACCCAAAATCTAACTTTTACTCTCGACCTACTACTATTGAGATGAAAGTATAATTAAGCGAATACCAGTGCTACGAGTTCAATGGTGCCCCCAGATTTCAATTCCGAGCAACGGTTCAAAAGTTACAAAATGCCACTCGCGGGTTTAAAAAATGTACCTGAAAAAAAGTTTGGAAAATTATTATCAGTCACCCTCTACTCATGCCGGTCTATATTAGGATCTTCCTAGGTAAAACATTCCCCAACGTACCCAATGGTACTCTCATATTTGCAATCCAAGTTACCGTTTAGATGTTAGTAATTTTATAATAAAATAATTGTCAGTTAATTATTTTATTTGCGGCCAAAACCTAACTTTCTCTGGTGGCCCGTGCTAGCCGAAGTTAGTATCTGCTTAAAGAAAGCATACACTCACTAGTTTAGTAGTGGTCTCTGAATTTTAATCCAAGTTACCATATGTGAGTTATAATCATTTGAAAAATAAAATAATTAATTTAATTATTTTATTTACGATTATGCCATTTTTGGGTTTCCTCACCGGAGGCTTATGCCGACTAATCTTAAGTTTCTCCAATGGTAAAACCACCATTCTGAGTCCAACGATGCCCTTGGATTTCAGATCTGAGTTACCATTTAAGATTTATTCTACTTTTTAGGAAAAAATGCTTACGCGTGTTAACTTTAGATTAACAAAAACTTTGACGGATCTTTTCGGGCACTCCGGGCCTCGGAATTGCGCGCCGTCAGATTTCGCAGACACATAAAATTTCCATTCAATTAAAAAAATTAACTAGAAATTCTGGGTCCTTAAAATGTAAGATAAAATATTCACTCCATCCTACAACACTAGGCATGGGAAAACATCAAGGAAACCTAATAGGCTAAACATGACCAAATGGTCGTAAACAGAACATGCATGGGAAAACACTTCCAAAGCATAGAAATCAACCATATTCACATTCCTTTAACCTCTACTCAAGAATACAAGCATGGGAGGCAATTAACAGGGTTAAAAAAGTAACCTCACAATACCTCGTTCAAGGGTATTGGAAGAAATTGCACATATAACTCAAATAAATCCAACAGAAAGAGACAAACCACCTACCTCATTATTAGAAGATCAATATAAGTGAACATCAAGACTTGAATCTCCCAAGAACACTACAGATATACAAAAAAGCCTAAAACATTCAACCAATGATATCATTGAAAAGAGGAAGAATCAGGAAAAGATCCCTGATAAAAAGGAAGAGCTTACTGAGGTGATCCCAACATAATCGATGGTGGTCTAATCGGAGACCAGATGGAGGCTCGGGGGCTTGGAGAAGAAGTGTGGTCGTACGAGTTCTCTCAGACAAAAAAAAACCTAGAAGAAGGACATTTTGTCTGTCAGACACGACCCCATTGTGTTTAATGAAAAAATACACTGCATGTGCTTTCAATTTATGCGGCGTGTACTTACCTTTTACATAATCCACTTTAGGCGGTCTCCAAGTCAACCCACACGGTCATGTTCTAGGCCTCTATACGGCCATCACACGGCTACCTGTGGTAACTGAGTACATAGATTTTACTCATAAAGTACATGGCCAGTACTTAGGAAATTTCTAGAAACTTCTTTGTTTCCTCCAAAACACCAGAAAAAGAAAATATTACATGAAAAAAAAGGTTCGGGTTCTTATAGTTAGGTTTTGTAAAGCTACGGGTTTTGGGTTTTGGAGGTGACATTTTAGGGTATTTTAGTTTTGAGGGTTTCTGATTTTTTGGGGATAAAGGTCTATGGTTTTTTAAGGATGAGGTTCTATGGTTTCTTGGGGATGATGGTCAAGTGATTTTTTTTGTGGATGATTGCCTACAGGTTTTGGCGGTTGAGGTTTTTTTAGGGAGAGGGGTTTTGGGTTTTTTGTGGATGAGGATTTGGGTTTTTTTGGGGATGAGGGATTAGATGATTTTAGGTAAGAGGATTTTAGAGTTTTTTGGGGCTTAAGAATTATTATTTCTTAGGGAAGTTGGTTTAGGTTTTATTAAGGTGAGGTTTTTGGTGTATTGTGGGTGACTGTTTAAGGATTTTCTGGGTTAAATGTTTAGGGGGATTTTGGGGAATTGGGTCTCGGAGTTTTGCGGATAAGGATATAGGGTTTTTAGGTCTTAGTTTTTATGGTTTATTGCAGTTCAGTGTTTAGGGGTTCTTATTGTTCAGGGTTTAGGGTTTTTTGAGGCTGAAGGTTTTGGTGTTTTGAGAAGTAGGATTTTGGGTTTTTGGGGATCAGTGTTTATGGTTTTAGGGGATGAGGTTTTTGGGTTTTTGGGTTTTGGGGGGCTATGTATATAGATTTTTTAGGGCTTAGTGTTTAGTGTTTTTTGGGTCTGAGGGTTTAGTATTTTTTGGGCTGATGGTTTAAGGTATGTTTGTTTTTGGTGTTTTGGGTTTTTTAGGGCTGCGTGTTTAGGTATTTTTTAAGATGAGGGTTTAGTGTTTTTTAGAGCTGAGGATTTGGGGTTTTTTGAAACTGAGGGATTTTTTTTTGATGTGGGTTTAGTTTTTTTAGGGTTGGTGGTTTAAGATTATTTTGGGAAATTTGCTATGATTTTTTTGGGATGAGAGTGTTATGGTTTATTAGGATGATTTTTTTTTGTTTTTTTAAAGATGAGGTTTTATGAATATTTGGTTCTATGGTTTAAGGGTTTTTTGGGGTTGAGGTTTTAGGTTTATTTGGGGATAATGGTTTAGGGTTTTTTGGGGATGATGGTTTAGTGTTTATTCCGGCTGATGTATTATATTTTTTTGGTGTTGAGGGTGTAGTGTTTTTGGGTATGAGTGTTTAGGGTATTTTAAGGTGAATGGTTTAGGGTTTTATAGGGTAGAGGGTTTAGGGTTTTCTATGGATGAATATTTTTTTAGATGAGGGTTTATTGGATTTTGGGGCATATGATTTATAGTCTTCTTTGCATTGATTTTTTATTGTTGGGGTGGAAACGTTTTATAGTATTATTGGGATGAGGGTTTAGGGTTATTTCATGTTGAGGTTTTATATTTTTTGGGGCTGAGGGTTGAATATTTTTTGGGGATGAAGGTTTAGGGTATTTTGGTGTTGAGGGTTTAGTGTTCTTTGGGATTGAGGGTATATGTATTTTTTGTGATATGGGTTTTGGGTCTTGGGGGGATGATGGTTTAGAATTTTATGGGGATGAATCTTTAGGGTCTTTTACAGATGATGGTTAAATGTTTTTTTAGGATGAGGTTTTTGTATTTTTTTGGGATGAGGTTTTATAGTTTATTGTTGATGATGGTTTTTTATTTTTGGGGAAATGGGCTTAGGTGTTTTTATGGTTTGTGGATTCTGATTTTTTGTGCTAGGTATTTAGGGTTTTTTGGTGCTGAGGGTTTAGGGTTTCATTGAATGATGACTTAGTGTTTTTGGGGCTAAGGGTATAGGGTTTCTTCTGGCTAATGGTTAAATTTTTTTTGGCTTAAGTGATAGGGGTTTTATTGAGATGATTTTATATGGTGATGAGGGTTTATCAGTTTGGGGGCTAAGGGTTTAGAGTTTTTTGTTCTTGGGGACTAAGGGTTTATGACCTGTTTGGGGTTGATGGTATGGGGTTTCTTGACGACGATGGTCTCAGGATTTTAGGGGATGAGGTTTTTGGTTTTTGGGGGATGAGGCTTTAGAATTTCTTGTGGATGAGTGTTTAGGGTTTTCTGGGAATGATGGTATATAATTTTTTTTGGGATATGGGTATAGGGTTTCATGTGTCTTAGGTTATAGTTTTTTTTAGTTGAGGGTTTCAGGTTGTTTGAGGGTGAGGGATTAGATTCTTCTTAGTAGGTGTTCAGTGGTTTTGGGCGATAATTGTTAACGGTTTTTAGAGATGAGGGTATAGGGTTTTTAGGGCTGAGGATTTAGTGTTTTTGGGGATTTGGATTTTTTTGGTTTTTTGGGGATGATGGTTTATTGTTTATCAGTACTGTGGGATTAGTGTTTTTTCAAGTTGATGGTTTTTTGGAGATTATTACATTGGGGCTTTGGGAATGAGGTTTTATATTTTTTGGGATAATTGTTTAGCTGTTTTGGGGATGAAGGTTTAGGGTATTTTTTTTTGTAAGGGTTGAGTGTTTTTTGTGGCTAGGTGTTTAGGATGTTTTGGGGATGATTTTTTAGTGTTTCGGGGGGTTGAGTGTGGGTAATGGTTTTGGAGTTTTGGGGGATGAAATTTTAGGATATTTTAGAGTTTAGGATTTAGGTATTTTTGAGATAAGGGTTAGGGTTTTTTATGAATGGGGGTTTATGATTTTTTATGGTTGACGGTTCTGGATTTTTTATGGTTATGGGTTTAATACTTTTATTAAAATGAGGGTTTAGGGTTTTTTGGGGATGCGGGTGTTAGGTTTTTTTGTGCATAGGTTTTATAAGTTTTTGTGGCTAGGGGTTTAGTGTTTTACGTAGATGAGGTTAGGGTTTAGGAAATAATGGTTTATCATTATTTTGGGGCTGATGGTTTAGGGATTTTTGGGGCTAGGGGTTTAAAGGAATTTGTGGGTGACTGTTTATGGTTTTAGTGATGAGGTAATAGGGATTTTTAGGGATGGGGGTTTTGGTTATTTGTGATGAGGTGTAATGGTTCTTTTTGGGATGGGGTTTTTGGGCATTTTATGGATGTGGTTTTAGAATTTTATATTGATAAGGGTTTGCATTTTTTTAGGGATGATGTTTTAGGGTTTTCTGGGATGATAATTTAGGGTTTTCTGGGATGAGGGTTTAGGTTTTTTATGGATGAGGGTTTAGGTTTTATGGGGCTGTAGATATACGAGTTTATGGGGATAAGGGTTTTTTATTTTTTGGGGATGTAGGTTTATGGATTTTTAGGGAAATGGGTTTAGGGTTTTTTGTGGCCGAATGATTAGGGTTTTTTGGGTTAAGTGTTTAGGGTAGTTTGTGGTTGAGGTTTATAGTTTTTTGGGGATGAGGGTTTAGGGTTTTTAGATATGAGGGTTTAGGTATTTTGGGGGATGAGGATTAAATTATATTTCAAAAGTGTGTCTAGGGGATATGGTGCTGAGGGTTTAGGGGTTTTTAGGGTACTGGGTTTATGGGATTATGGGGATGAGGAATAAGTGTTTTCTGGGGAAGAGGTATTACGGTTATTGGGGCTCTGAATTTAGGGTTTTTAGAAGCTTAGGGTTTAGGGGGTTTTGGGGATAAGGGTTTAGTGGTTTTTGGGGATGAGGGTTTTGGGGTTTTTTGGCTAATCGTTCAAAGGTTTTTAGGGATAGGTTTTACAGTTTTTTGGGCGGAGGGTTTATGGTTTTTTATGTCTAAGGGTTTATCATTTTTTGGGGATGAGGGTTGATGGTTTTTTATTAGTGAGAGATAATTTTTTTGGGGGATATGGGTTTAGGGGATTTTGGAGTTCAGGGTTTCGGGTTTTGGGGGGCTAAGGGTTTTAGGATTTCTAGGAAATTGGATTTAGGGTAATGGGGCTGATGGTTTTGCGTAATTTTGGGATGAGTGTTTTGGATTTTTAAGACTACAGGGGGGGGGGGGGGGTTTCTTGAGGTTTTTGGTTTTTTTTTTCGGATTAGGTTTTATGGTTTTTTGGGATGGTGGTTTATGGTTTTTTTTAGTATAGGGTTTAGGGGTTTTTTCTACTTGGGGTTTTGGGGTATTTCGGAACTAAGGGTCTATGGTTTTTTGGGAGATAAGGGTTTATGGTTTTTGGGGGATGAGGGTTGATTGTTTTTTTGGGATTAGTTTTTGGATATTTTAGGGCTACAGGTTTAGTGTTTTGGGGGATGAGGGATTATGTTTTTTTGTGGTTTAGGGTCAAGGGAATTGTGTTGTGGAGGTTTTAATATTTTTTGGGGTTGAGGGTTTATAGTTATTTGGGGTGGAGGATTATATTTTTGTTCATCTTATAGTTTAGGGTTTTTTAGGGGCTAGGGGTTTAGGGTATTTTGGTTCTGAGGGTTTACGGTTTTGTGTGGCTAATGATTTATGGGTTTCTTGAGGATGATGGTTTAGAATTTTTGTTGGAATTTGAGTTTAGGGTTTTCTAGGACTGAGGGTTTAGGTTTTTTACGGATGAGGGCTTATTTTTTTTTGGGGATCGAGGATTACCGTTTTTGGGGGATGAGGATTTAGGGTTTCTTGGAACTAGAGGTATTGGGGTTTTTGAGATGATGATGTAGGGTTTTCTTTGGATGATGGTTTATGTTTTTCCAGTGCTGAGGATTTAGGGTTATTTGGGACTAGGGGTCTATGGTTTTTGGGGTCTAACAATTTTTGGGTTCTTATAAATGAGGGCTAAGGGGTTTTGGGGGATGATCGTTTGTGTTTTTTGGGATTAGGGTTTAGTTTTTTTAGGATGATAGATTACGGTTTGGGGTGGGGGATAAAGTCATAAGGGTTTCGGGGAGAGGGTTTGTGTATTTTTGGGGTTATGGGTTTACTGTTATTTAAGGGTGATGTTTTAAGGTTTTTTGGTGTGAGGGTTTAAGGTTTTTTGGTGATGATGATTTTGGGGGTTTTTGGGATGAGGGTTTAGGTATTTTTAATGTATAGGACATATGGATTTTTATGGATGAGTTTTTAGTTTTTTTCGGACTGAGTGTATAGGAAATTTGGGAGAGGTGGTTTAGGGTTTTGGTGGCTGATGGTATTGGGTTTTTTGACGTTGTGGTTTTAGTGTTTTTTGGGGATAAGGGTTTATGGGTTTTAATGGTTAAGGATAATGGATTTTTTGTGTATGATTGTTTAGGGTTTTTTTTAGGAAGAGAGTTTTGGGTTATTCTGGGTTTGAGGGTTTTGGAATATTAGGGGAAGAGGGATAGGGTTTTTTAGGGTTAGGGTTTTTCAAGGCTGAGGGTTTAGGGTTTTTCAGGCTTTAGGGTTCAGGTTTTTTCACTACTGATGGTTTTATGTTTTTCAAAATTGAGGGTTTATGGTTTTGGGGGATTAGGGAATACGGTTTCTTTGGGATAAATGTTTAAGGAATTTTGGTACTATGGGTTTAGAGTTTTTAGGGATCTATGTTTTAGTTTGTTGAGGTAGTGAGTTTATGGTTTCTTAGGAAAGAGTGTTTAGTTTTTTCTAGGGATAATGGTTTAGGGTTTTCGGGGATGATTGTTTAGGGTTTTAAATGAATTAGGGTTTAATTTTTTTAGGGATATGTATTTAGGGTATTTTTCAGATGTCGTTTTAGAGTTTTAGGGGTTTATTTTTTTTTGTGTTTTTGGTGTTGAGGATATATTGTTTTTTGGTGTTATGGTTTTACAGATATTTAGGAATTAGGATTTATGTTTTTTGGGTTTTAGAATTTATGGTTTTTTTTAGTTTTGATATTAGGGTTTTTGGGATAATGGTTTTGGATTTTGGGTGGATGAGGGTTTTGGGGTTTAGGGGATAATGGTTTAGGGGTTTGGGGGAAGATAGTTTACGGTTTTTTCAGTATTTGGGTTTAGGGTTTTGGGGGGTTGGGTGTTGAGTTTAGGGTTTTCTGGGGAAGTGGGTTTTGGGTTTTCTTGTGCTGAGGGTTTAAGATTCTATTGGACTTAGTGAACATGGTTTCATAATGATGGGGGTTTAGTGGGCTCAGGGTTTGCTGTTTGTTAGGGATGACAGTTTATCATTTTTTGGGGCTCAGGGTTAGTTTTTTCTAGAAATGCGGGTTTAGGGATTTTTGGGATTGGTGGTATATTGTTTTTTAGGGATGAGGTTTTATGGTACCATGGGTTTAGGGTTTTCTTGGGCTTCGAGTTTATGTTTTTCAGTGGATAGGGGTTTAAGTTCTCAGGGGATGGGATTTTATGGTTATCTATTGATGGATGATTAGGGTTTCTTAGTGATTAAGGATTTTTTTAAGGGGATGAGGGTTTATGGTTTTATAGGGATAAGGGTTAGTAGTTTTCATGAGTTTAGGGTTTAGGGATTATGGGGATGATGATTTAGTGGTTTCATGGTATGTGGTTTTAGGGTTTTCTAGGGAATAGTGTTTAGTGTTTTCTGAGGCTGGTGGTTTAGGGTTTTTTGGGGTGATGGATTAGGGTTTTCAAAGTATGAGTATTTCTGTTTTATGGGCCTAGGATTTAAGGTTTTTTGGTGTTTACAGTTTAGGGTTTTTGGGGGATGAAGGTTTAGGATTTTATAGGGTTAGAGGTTTAGGGTTTTCTAGGATAAAGGATATAGGGTTTTATGGGGCGATGGGTTTTTGTTTTTTCGGGAATGAGGGTTCATTTTTTTCTAGACCAAAGGGTTTAGGGTTTTCTTGGGATAAGGATTTATCGTTTTCTTCTTCTGAGGGTTTAGGGTTTTCTAGGGCTAATTGTTTAGGTTTTTTTGAGGCTAATGGTTTATAATATTCTATCCCAAATTTTTTATAATTTTCTAAGGGTATGGGTTTAGGACTCTATGTGGACACAATATTAGGGTTTTATGGGAAACTTTTTTTGGTTTTTCTAAGGTTGAGGGTTTATGATTTTCTGGGGATGTTCTTTTAGGGTTTTCTAGTGATGAGGATTTATGATTTTTTAGGGAAGTGTGTTTAGGATTATATATGGATTAGGGTTAAGTTATTTTGGACAAAGTGTTAAGGTTTTTTTTGGGATTAGGGTTTTTGGTTTTCTAGGGATGAGGGATTAGGTTTTTCTATGGATTATAGTTTTGGGTTTTCTAGGACTGAGGGTGAAGGTTTTTATGGGGCTGAGGGTTTTTATTTTTTTGGCATGAGGATTTGGAGTTTTTAATGGATGAGGGCTTAGGGATTTTTGTGGATGACGGTTTATGTTCTTCAGGGATTATGGTTTAGGTTTTTATGGGGATGAGGTTTTACTATTTTATAGGGATGAGGGTTTAGGGGTTTTAGGGGATAAGGTTTTAGATTATTCTATGGATAAGGGTTTTTGGTGTTGTGGAGATGAGCAATTAGGATTTTATAGTGATTAGGGTTTAGGTATTTATAGTGAAAATGGTTTATGGTTTTCTATGAATGAGGGTTGATGGTCTTCTAGGGATGAGGGTTTAGTGTTTTTTGGTGCCAAGGGGTTATTGTTTTTTGGGGTTGAGGGAATAGGGATAACTGCGAATAAGGTTCTTGGGTTTTATAGGTATGATAGTTTGGTGTTTTTTTAGGATGCGGGTTTAGTGTTTTTTAGGGCTGAGGGTTTAGGGTTTTCTTAGTATCAAGTTTTGGGTTTTTGTGGGGTAAACAGTTTGGGGTTATCTATGGTTTATGGTTTGGGGTTTTCTTGGGATAAGGTTATAGGTTTTTATTCTACTTTGGGTTAAGTGTTTTCTTTGGAAGAGTGTTTTGTGTTATTTGGGGAGGAGAGTTTAGGGTTCTGTAGGGATGTGGGTTTAGAATTTTCATGGGATAAAGGTTTAGGGTTTTCTAGGATTGAGGGTTTAGGGTTTTTTATGGGATGATGGTTTGGGGATTTCTATGGATAATGATTAATGATTTGATATCACCAAGGGTTTAGGTATTTATAGTGCTGAGTGTTTAGGCATTTCTAGTACTGAGGTTCTGCGGAATTCTATGACTGGGGGTTTACTATTTTATGGGGATGAGGGTTTATAGTTTTCTATTGCTAAAGGTTTTTGGTTTTTTTAAGGATCATATTTTTAGTATTTCTAGGGCTAAGGATTTGGGGTTTTCTAGGGATGAGTGTATAGGGTTTTATAGGGCAGACGATTTTAGAATTTCTAGGATTAAGTGTTTGGGTTTTTTAGGGGCTTTGGGCTTAGGGTTATTTAGGTATAAGGATTTTTCTATTCTAGGGCTGAGGGTTTTGAGTTTTCTAGGGCTTAGAGTTTATTTTTTATTTGGCCTAAGGGTTTATGGTTTTCTTGGGATAAGGGTTAACAGTTTTTTGTTTGAAATTATAGATTATATTTGGGATGAGGATTTATTGAATATTGGTGCTTGTTTTTTGGGGGGGAATAGGGATTAGATCTTTTTGAATGAGGTTTCTGGGTTCTATGGGGCATAGATATTAGGGGTTTTGGGGTAGATTTTTAAGGATTTTTGGGTCTAAGGGTTTTATTAATTATTTGGGTGAGGTTTTAGGGTTTTCCAGGGAGTGGGTTTTTGGTTTTCTTAGGCTGAAAATTTAGAGTTTTTAGGGGATGAATGTTTAGTATAAAATGAAGATGAGGGTTTAAGGATTTATAGCAATTAGGGTAAATGGTTTTCTAGTGAAAATTTTTTATGGTTTTCTAGGGCTAAGGGTTTTGGGTTTTCTGTGGATGAGTTTTTCAGGTTTTCTTGGGCTATGGGTTCATATTTTCGTGGGATGAGAGTTTAGTATTTTCTATGGCTGTGGGTTTAGTGTTTTTTGTGGATGATTGTTTCTATTTTCTATGCCTGATGGTTTAGATTTCTAGGGGATAAAGGTTTAGGTTTTTCTCAGGCTAAGGGTTCTGGTTTTTAGGGGCTAAGGGTTTAGGGGATTTCAAGCAAGTGGATTAGGGTTTTAAGGGATATGGGTTTACGGATTTTATGGGCTTGTGTTATTGGTTTATTTTGGATCAGAGAGTTTAGTGGTTTCATTGGTTCATGGTTTTGGGTTTTTGTGGGGTTGGGAGATTAGGTCTTTCAAGATTAAAATTTTAGGAATTTATGGACATGAGAGATTTAAGTATTATGGGGCTGGAGTCATAGGGATATCTAGTGCTGGGGGTTTATTATTTTCCTTGGTAAAGTGTTTTGGGTTTTCTGGGTATTATTGGATAGTATTTTATTGGGATTAGGGTTTTGTGTTTTCTTGGGATAAGGGTTTATGGTTTACTGGGGGAACAACATCAGAGTGTTCAAGGGATGAGGGTTTTTTTGTCATGAGGGTTTTGAGTTTTCTAGGGAAAAGGTTTTGGGATTTTTTGGGGTTAGGGATTAGTATTTTCTATAACTATGGTTCTAGGGTTTTCTGGGGATAACTGTTTTATGTTTTCTGGAATTGAGGGTTAAGGGTTTTTTGGGGATGAGGGATTACAATTTTCTTAAGATGGGGGATCATGTTTTCAGGGGATGAAGGCATAGTTTTTTTGAGGGAAGTGACATTTAGGTTTTCTAAGGATAAGGTTTTACGTTTTTTTGGGATGAGGATTTTGGTTGTTCTAGTGTGAGGGTTTTTTGTTTTCTCGGGTTGAGGGTTTAGGGATTTTAGGTGGTGATGTTTCAGTGATTTTGGGGATGAGGGTTTAGGGTTTTTTATGGCATAGTGATTTGTGTTTTATGTGGATCATGGTTTAGGGTTTTTTGGGATGATTTTTTAGGTTTTTCTGGTGATTAGGTTTTATGGTTTTCTAGGGATGAGGGGTTAGATATTTCTAGGGATGAGGGTTTGGGGTTTTTTTGGGTGGAAGGTTTTGTTTTTTCATGGGATGAATGCTATGTATTTTTAGGTAAGACGGTTTGGGGTTCTTTGGGTCTAAGGGTAAAGGTTTTTCTATGGATTAGGGTTCACTGAGGCTGAGGATTTTGGGCTTTTTGAGGCTAAAGTTTTAGCATTTATATTTTTTAAGGATGAGGATTTGGGGTTTTTTTGTGATTCAGAGTTAAGGGTTTTTTTGGGACGGTTTAGAGTTTTTTTGGGAAGAGTTTTTATGGTTTTTGAGGATTTAGAATTAGAGATTTTCAACATTGATGGTTTAAGGGGTTTTCAAGGTTGAGTGTATTGGGTTTTTTGGGGCCAAGGGTTAAGGGTCTTTTTGAGATGCGGGTTTAGTGTTTTTTTGGGATGAGTGTTTACGGTTTGTGAGTATGAGAATTTTTGGATTTTCATGTTTGAGAGTTTACGATATTTTTAGGTTGAGGTATTTGGGTTTTTTGGGAATGATGGTTTACGGTTTTTCAGGGATGTGGGTCTACGATGTTTCAGGGATGGGTGTTTAGAGATATCAAGAGTGAGGGTTTAGGGTTTTTTTTTATCCAGGGTATTAGGGTTTTTTCATGATGAGGTTTTTGGGATTTTTAGGGATGGGGTTTAGGGTTTTTTGGGGCTAAGGGTTTATGGGTTTTCAAAGGATGAGGTTTTAGGGGTTTTAGGGGCTTAGGGTTTACATAATTTTGTGTATTAGGGTTTAGGGATTTTATGGGTTGATGAATTGTTGTTCTTTAGGATGATGTTTTAGGGTTTTTTGGGGAAAGGTTTAGGATTTTTTTTAGATGTGGGTTTAGGTATTTTTAGGGCTGAGGGTTTTGGATTTTTTGGGGAAGAATGTTTAGGGTTATTGAGGAAGAGGTTTTTGGGGTTTTAGGGGATGAGGTTTTTTTGGTGTAGAGGGTTTAGGGTTTTTTGGAATAAAAGTTTATGCTTTTTTGGGCCAAGTGATTTTTTTTGGGATATGGGTTTTGGTTATTTCGGAGTTGAGGTTTTGGAGTTTTTTGGGGATTAGGTTTTAGAGATTTTTGGGATTACGGTTTATGGTTTTATTGTACTGATGGTTTAGGGTTGAGTTTTTAAGGTTGTCTAGGGATGAGGTTTTAGGGTTTTACGATGCTGAGGATTTATGGTTTTCTAGGGATCAGGGTTTGGAGTTTTCTATGGTTTAGGTTTTAGGACTTTCTAGTGTTGATGGTTTTGGGTTTTTGAGGATGATGTTTTTTGGTTTTCATTGAAATTGGGTTTAGGGACTTATGGGATTGTGGGTTTATGAATTTTTGTCTAGGTGGATTAGGAAATTATATGGATGGGGGTCTAGGGTTTTATGGGGATAAGGGTTTAGGGTTTTTTGGGGATGAGGTTTTATGGTTTTTTAATGATGAGGGTTTATGGTTTTATGTTTATATAGCTTTAGAGTTTTTTTGTGGATAAATTTTTACTATTTTTCAAGTTTTATAAATTAGGGGTCTGTAGGGTAGAGAGTTTAGGGTCTTCTAGGGATGATATTTTATGATTTTTGGGGATGGGGGTATAATGTTTAATGGGGTAGAGGGTTAGGGTTTTCTGGGGATGATTGTTTAGTTTTTTCTAGGGATAGGGGTATAGGTTTTTCTAGGGATGATGGTTTATAGAATTCTATGACAGAGTGATTAGGGTTTTCCAGGGTTAATCATTCTTGTTTTTTTGGGGATAATGGTTTAGTTTTTTGTGGGTAGAGTATTAGGGTTTTCTCGGGATAAGGATTGTTGGGTTTATGGGGATATGTATTTTGTGCTTTCTGGGGTAAATATTTTGATTTTTACAGAGATAGAGGTTGTGCTTTTTCTAGGGCCGGGGTTCAGGGATTTTTTCAGGCGGAGGTTTTCTTTTTTATGGTGCTGAGGTTTTTATTTTTTTCTGTGGTTGGGAGCTTAGGGTTTTATGCGGATGAGATTTCAGGATTTTCTAAGGATGAGTATTTATGGTTTTATGGGGCTAGGGGTTTAGGGTTTTATAACAAGGATGGTTTAAGGTTTTTTGGGGATAAGGGTTGTGAGTTTTATGTGGCTAATGGTTCAGGGGTTTCTATGGATGAGGCTTTAAGATTTTCTAGGGTTGAGGTATTAGGGTTTTTAGGGGCTGAGGTTTTGGGTTTTATGAGGCTTAGGGTTTTGGGAATTATGCGGCCAGGTGTTCAAAGTTTTATGGTACTATGGTTTTAGTGTTTTCAAGTGTTGAGGGATTAGGGGTTTATGGGGTTGGGGGTTTATATTTTTTAGGGATGGGATTTTAGGTTTTAAAAAGGTTGTGGATTTAGGATTTTCTAGGTATGAGGGTTTCATATTTTCTAGAGATGAGGTTTTTGGGTTTTTTCGGGATAAGTGTTTAGGGTTTTTGAAGGATGAGGGTTTTGGGTTATCTAGTTATGGGTTTTAGGGTTTTCTAGAGGTGGGTTTTAGGTATTTATAAGTATGATGGTTTAGGTTTTTTTAGGGATATGGGATTATTTTTTCCCAATGTAGTGGGTTAAGGGTTTTCTAGGGGTGGGGGTTAAGGATATTATAAGTCTGGGGGTTCAGGGTTTCTTTGGGTAGGGGTTTTATGGTTTTCTTGTGATAAGTGTATAGGGTATTTTGGTGATGGGGGTTTATGGGTTTCAAGTGAAGAGGGTTTATGGTTTTATGAGTATGATGGTTTATGTTTTTATGTGGATGAAGGATTCTGGTTTTCTAGGGATGAGGGATTAGGGTTTTCTTAGAATGAGGGTTTATGTTTTACTAGGGTTGAGGGTTTTGGGTTTTTGGGTGTTGTGGGTATAGGGTTTTCTATAGATGAGGGTTTACAGTTTTCAAGTTTCGAAGGTTTAGATTTTTCTAGGGAACATGGTTTTATGGGGATGAGGGTTTATGATTTTATTGTGTTGTTCGTTTTGTGTTTTCTAGGGATGAGGATTTAGGGTTTTTAATGGAAAACAGATTAGGGTTTTCTGGGGAAGTGGGTCTAGGGTTTTCTGGGGCCGTTTGTTTAGGGTTATCTAGGGGGATTTTAGGGTTTTCTAGGCGTGGTTTTAGGGATTTATAGGAATGATGGTTTTTGGTTTTCTAGGGATGAGGGTTTAGGGTTTTTTGGTTATAAGGTTTTATGATTTTTTTTTAGCTTATGGTTTATGGTTTTATGGGCATGAGTGTTTAGGGATTTCTGGGAAAGAGATTTTAGGGTTTTAGGAGCTAAGGTTTCAAGGTTTTTTAGGGGCTAATGGGTTAGTGTTTTTAGGGGATGAGGGTTTAGGGTTTTCATGGTCTAAGGGTTTAGAGTTTTCTGGGGATGAGTGATTCTGGTTTTCTGAGGCTGAGGGTTTGGGTAATTCTATGGATTATGGTTTGGGGTTTTCTATGGCTAAGGGTTTGTAGTTTTTTGGGTTTTAGGGTATAGGGTTTTTTGTGGAAGAGGGTTTAGGATTTTATGGGGCAGAGTTTAAGGTTTAATGCGGTAGAGTGTTTAGGGTTTTCTAGGGAACAGGGTTTATGATTTTTTACTGATGAGTGTTTAGTTTTTAAGAGAATGGGGTTTATGGTTTTATAGGAAGGAGGTTTTAGGGTTTTCATGGACTGATAGAGTATAACTTTCTAAGGCTGATGGTTTTGGGTTTTATAGGAATTAGTGTATAATGTTTTCTATGGACCAGGGTTTGGATTTTTCTGGTGCTGGGGTTTATGGGTTTCTAGAGCTAATGGTTTATTTTATTCTAGTGTTAATATCTTAATATTTATGAAAAATAAGTGTTTAGGGGTTTCAATGTCTAATGATTTAGAATTTTCTTGGACTATGGTTTTATTTTTTTTATTTGGTTGATAGACTTGGGTTTTCTAAGGCTGGCGATTTAAGGTTTTTTGATTACGAGGGTTTATGGTTTTTTGGGATCGAGTGTGTATTGTTTTCCTAGGCTAAGTATTTAGTGTTATCTTAGAATGTGGGATTACTTTTTTCTAAAGCTCAGTGTTTAGGGGTTTCTGGTGTTAAGATTTTAGGGGTTTCGAGGGATGACAATATAGGGTTTTCTTAGAACAAATGTCTAGGGTTTTCTTGGGATGAGGTTTTAAGGTTTTCAAGTCTTGAGGGTTAACATATATATGGGGATGAAGTTTTAGGGATTTATGGGGCTTATGTTTTATTGTTTTCTATGACAGAGTGTTCTGGGTTTTCTGGGAATGTGTGTTTTGGGTTTTCTAAGGCTAAGGGTTTAGGGTTTTCTTAGGCTGAGTGTATAGGGATTTCTAGGGGTGAGTGTTTTGGATTTCTTGGGGTTGAGGGTTTAGGGTTTATTAGAGCTAAGGGTTTGGGGTCATCTGGGACTGTGGGTTTAGGGTTTTCTGGGTCTGAGGGTTTAGGGTATGTTGGATTGGAGGGTTTACTATATTTTGATTCTAAGGGTTTGGTGTTTTCTAGGGATAATGGTTTAGGGATTTTTGGTCCTTATGTATTTGGAATTTTTAGGGATAAGTGTTTAGGGATTTCTGGGCATGAGTGGTTTTTGTTTTCCATAGATGAGGATTTAGGGTTTTTTAGGGAATGTGGTATCTATTCTTCTATGAAAGAGGGTTTATGGTTTATTGGTGCTTTGGGTTTGGGTTTTTTTTGGGATCATGGTTTAGGTTTTTCTATAGATGAGGGTTATTAATTTCCATGGATGACTGTTTGGGTTTTTCTAGTGATGAGGGTTTTGAATTTTATTGGGCTAGTTATTTAGGGTTTTCTAGGGCATAGGGTTTGGGGTTTTATGAGGATGAGGGTTTATCATCCTATAGGGATGGGGGTTTAGGGATTTCTTAGAAGTAGGGTTTATGTTTTTCTAGGGATTATTTTTTTGGGTTTTTTATGGATGATGTTTTCTTGTTTTCTCGGGATGGGGTTTTTTGGGTTTTTTGGGCTGAGGGTTTAGGGTTTTAAATGGAATAGATTTTAGTGTTTAGGTTTTTCATGGCCTATTGTTTGAGGGTTTTCAAGGGATAAGGGTTTATGAGTTTTTTGGGGGATTAGGGTTTAGGGTTAACTAGGTTGTGGTATTAGGATAATATGGGGCGAATGATTTTTTTATCTAGGGATTGGGGTTTAGGTTTTTTAGGGATAATGATTTAGTGTTTTCTAGGGATGATGGTTTACAATTTTCTGGGGGTGAGGGGTTATGTTTTTCATGGGATGAGATTTTTGTTTTTTTTATGGATGATGGTATAGGGTTTTCTAGTATTGAGTGTTTGGTGTTTTCTAAGGGTGGGGTTTTAGAGTTGTCTATGGCGTAGGGTTTATGGTGTTATGGAGTTGGGGGTTTTTTGTTTTTTGGGAATGAGGGTTTAGGTTTTTATGGGGATGTGGGTTTAGGGTTTTCTAGGTCTGAGGTTGTATGGTTTTCTAGAGTATAATTTTTAGTTTATTTGAGGGCTGTGAGTTTAGGTTTTTTTGTGGATGATGGTTTAGGGTTTTTTGTGGCTATGGTTTTAGGGTTATTTGGGGATAAGGTTTTTGGGTTTTCTGAGCTAAGGGAATAAATGTTCATTGGACTGGTATTTTAGTGTTTTTTTGAGCTGAGGGTTTAGGGTTTTGGGGTGGATGGATTGATATTATTTGGGGGGTTAGGTTTTAGTGTTTTTCTAGTGGCGAGGGTTTAGGATTATTTCAAGTAGAGGGTTTAGGGTTTTTTGGGACTAAGGGTTTAGGGTTTTTTTGGGTGGATATAGTAGTAGGATTTGTTGGTGCTGAGGGTTTAGGGTCATTTATGGTTGCGGGTTTAGGATTTCTTTTAGGTTAAGGGTTTATGGATTTTTGGGGGGTGAGTTTTTTAGTTGTTTTGGGGATGAGGGTTATGTAAGAGGGTTTAGGGGATTTTGGGGCTGAATGTTCTGGGTTTTTTTGGGGGAATAGGGATAAGGTTATATTGGGATGAGAGTTTTGGTTTTTTGGGGATGTGGGTTTAGGGTTTATTTTGGAAGAGGGTATAAAGTTTTTTAGGGATTAGGGTTTAGGTTATACTGGGGATGTGGAATTAGGGTTTCTTAGGGATGAGGGTCCATGGCCTTCTAGGGATGAGGGTTCAGGGTTTTTGAGGGCTCATGGTTCTGGGTTTTATGATAATTAGTGTTCAAGGTTTTCTGAGGCTGAGGATTTATGTCTTTCGAGGGCTATGGTTTAGTGATTTTTTGGGATGAGGGTTTATAGTTTTCTATTTGTGATAGTTTAGCATTATTTGGGGATAAGTCTTTATGATTTTCTAGGGTAGTGGGTTTAGGGTTTTCTAGGGATGTGGGATTATGTTTTTCTTGGGCTTAGGGAGTATAGATTTTTAGGTCTTAGGGTGTATGGTTTTTGGGGATGTTGGAGTATTTTTGTTTTCTTGGGATGAGGGTTTAGGTTTTTTTTGCTGGGGATTTGGGGTTTTTTGAGGATGAGGGTTCTATGTTTTTTTGGGCATATGGATAATGAGTTTTTGGGGCCGAGGGTTCAAGGTTTTTGGGGCGTTTACGATTAGGGGGTTCAGGGGTTAGGGGTTCATGGTTTATTACGGATAAGGGTTCATGGTTTCTAGTGGGGGTGGTTTATTTATTTTTTGTGTCGAGGTTTCAGGGTTTTATTCGGATGAAGGTATAGGGTTTTAAGGGATGAGGGTTCATGGATTTTTGCGACTGAGGGTTTAAGGATTTTTGGGGGTGAGGGTTGTGTTTTTTGGGATGAGGGTTCAGGTATTTTGAGGGGGGTGGGGTTCTTGGTTTGGGCATGATGAGTGTTCATAGTATTTCAGCGATGAGGGTTCATGGTTTTTTGGGGTTTAGGGTTTAGGTTTCCTTGGGACCGAGTGTTCTAATTTTTTTGTGGCTTTGGTTTGCCGTTTTTGGGGGGGGGGGTTGATGGTCTAGTCTATTTTTGGTGCTGGGTGTTGATGAATTTTTTCTACTAAGGGTTTAGGGATTTTTGGCTAACTTTATAAGGTTTTATGGGATAATGTTTTATTTTTTTATTGGATGATGGTTTAGTTTTTACGGGTGATTGGGATTTAGGATTTTTTAGGGCGGATGGTTTAGGGGTTTTTTAGGTTGAGGGTTCAAGTTTTTTGGCGTCGAGGGTTCATAAATCTTTTGGTATGAGTGATAAATGTTTTTTCTAGGGATAAGGTTTCAATGTTTTTTCGTCCTGAGAGTAGAAGAATTTTTGCAGGTGATTGTTCATGATTTTTTACTCAGAGTGTTTAGTGTTTTTGGAGGATAATGCTTGATGATTTTTTGGGGTTGGGGGTTCAATGTTTTTTATGTCTCCTAGTTTAGTGGTTTTTTTATAACATTTCATGTTTTTTAGGTATGAAGTTTCAAGTTTTATTCACATATGATGGTTCATAGTTTTTACGTCTAAGGGTTCAAGGTTTTTTTTGGATGAGGGTTCATGATTTTATTAGTGTGAAGGGTTTAGTCTATTTTGGAGTTGATATTTTATAGTTTCTTAAGGCAGAGAAATAAAGATTTTTTTGGGGTATAGTGGTTAATTTTTTATTGGGTTGAGTGTTTAGAGTATTTTAGGTTGAGAATTTAGGGTTTCTAGGGGATTAGGTTTCCGGGTAAGTTGAGGATGAGGGTTCAGGGTTTGTTGTGGTAGAAGATTGAGGGTTTTTTGGGCCTGAGGTTTTATGGGTTTTTGGAGTTTAGGGGACATCCTTTTTTAGGGGAAAATGGTTCAAGGTTTTTTGGGGCTAAGAGTTTGGGGTTTTCAGTTATGAGGGTTCAAGGACATTTTGCACAACAATTTATGGTTTGTTGGGGCTGACTGTTTAGGGTTTTTGAGGTTTAGGGTTTAGTATTTTTTTGGATGAGGAATTATGGGTTTTTGGGTCTAAGTGATTAGTTTATATTGAGGTCAGGATTTTAGATTTTTTTTGGGGATGAGTGTTTTTAGTTTATTGGGGGTGGATGTTTAGGTTTTTTTGGTGATGAGGGTTTTGGGTTATTTGGGAACAAAGGTTATGGATTTTTTTGGTTGAGGGTTTAGTGTTTTTGTGGTTGAATTTTTAGGGTTTTTTGGGGATATGGGTTAAGGGTTTTTCTGGGATCCGGTTGTAATGTTTATTAGGGATGATGGTTTATGGTTTTTTAGGGAGGAGGGTTTTGCGTTTTACGGTGATGAGGGTTTAGTTTCTTTTAGGGATAAGGTTTCAGGGGGTTTTGGGGTTGTGGGTTGAGGTTTTTTTAGGTTCGACAATTTGTAGTTTTTTATGTTTGAGTGGTTAGATTTTTTTGCGATTGAAGGTTTAGGATTCTTTTGGTTGGTGGATTGAGGTTTTTTGGTTCTGAAGGTTGAAAATTTATTTTTTATGAGGGTATAGGGTTTCTTAGGATGAGATTTTATGCTTCTTGTAGATGAGGGTATTGGGTTTTCTATTACTAAATGTTAAGGGGTTTTTGGGGAAGTTATTATGGGTGTTTGGTGATATTTTGTGATAAGGTTTTAGGGTTGTATGGGGATGACTATATAGAGTTTTTTATGTATGAGGGTTTGGGGTTTTCTAGGGATGAGGGTTTATGGTTTTATATGGTTGGGTTTTTATGGTTTACTAGGGAATAAGGTTATGACATTTCTAGGGTTGATGGTTTTGGTTTTTATAGGGTTGAAGGTTTAGGGACTTCACATAGGAGGGTTTAGGGTTTTATGGGATGAGGTATTATGGTTTTATGGGGATTAGGGATTAGGGTATTCTGGGGATGAGGGTTTAGTGTATTTTTTGGATTAGGATTTATTTTTTTGTGGGTTTAAGGGTATAAACTTTTATGGGGATGAGGGATTAGGGTTTAATAAGTATGTGTGTTTTTTTATTTGGTAGATTTTTGGGGTTTTTGGTTGTTTAGGGATACTAGTTTTTTGGCGTGGATGGAATACAATTTTATGGGGATGAGGGTTTAGGGTTTTCTAAGGGTAAGGGTTTATTTTTTTCTGGTGTTGATGGTATAGGTATTTTTGTGTTTGACAGTTTAATATGTTCTAGGGATGAGGGTTTAGGGTTTTCTAGGGATGATGAATTTGAGATTAATAGGTTTGTGAATTTAGGATTTAATGGGGTTGAGGTTCTACAGTTGTCTAGGGCTGATTGTGTATGGATTTTTGGGGCTGGGGGTATGAAGCTTTCTTGGGATGAGGGTGTAGGTTTTTCCATAGATACGTTTTTAGGCATTTCTAGTGATAAGGATTTATAGTTTTGGGTGCTAAGGGTTTAAGGTTTAACAGTACTGATTGTTAAGGGTTTTATTGGGATGGTGGTTTAGGGTTTTCAGGGGCTAAGGATTTTGGGTTTAATGGACTTAACGGTTCAAGGTTTTTTGGAATGTGGGTTTAGAGTTTTATAGGGCTGAGTGTTGAGGGTTATTTGGGGACATGGTTTGAGGGTGTTTCTGGGATGAGGGTTTATGAATTTTTGGTCTGAGGGTTTATGGTGTAATTAGAATGCGGGTATAGTGTTTTTTTGGGATGAGGATTCTGGGTTTTTGTGGAAAGAGGGTTTAAGAATTTTTAGGGAAAGAGGGTTTAGGGATTTTTGGGGATGATGGTTTTTTATTTTTTGGGGGTTGAGGGGTTACTATTTTTGCGTCTACTGATTTTTTTTTGTTTTTTTGGGGATGAGTGTTTAGGGTTTATACGGATGAAAGTTTAGGTTTTTCTCTGATTAAGGGTTTTTGGTTTTGTGGCTAGGGGATTATGGTTTTTTTTTATGGGGGTTAGGCTGTTTTGGGGAGGAGGGTATAAGGTGTGCAGGGTTATGGGTTTAGGTTATTTTAGGGGGAGGGTTTAGGGTTTTGGGGATGAGTATTTTTAACTTTATGGGTCTAATGGTTTAGGGTGTTTTGGGACTGAGGGTTCAAGGTTTTTTTTGTAGTTAGGGTATTTGATATTTTAGTGGTTCGGGATCAGGGTTTCTTCGGGATAAGTGTTCATGTTTTTTTTGGATAAGAGTTCATGGTTTTTTGCACTGAATTTTTTGGGTTTTATAGAGCTAAGGTTCTTGGGTTTTCTTGGGCTCAGCTTACATGGTTTTCTCTTGCGGAGGGTTCATGTTTTTTTGATACTTTGGGTTTGGATTTTTCTGGGGCAGAAGAATTGGGGTTTTCTAGGTCGGATATTATTCTGTTTTTTGGAGTTGAGGGTTCAGAGTTTTTTTTGGGTCGAGGGTTCTCTAATTTTTTGGGGATGAGGGTTGATGGTTTTTTAGTGTTGTGGATTCACGGTTTTATGGGGACTGAGATTTTCAGGTTTTTTGATGCTGAGGGTTTATGGTTATTGGGGATGATGGTTCAGGAGGTTTTAGGGTAGAGGGTTTGGGGTCTTGGGGGTTGAGGGTTCAGGGTTTTTTAAGAAGTGTGTTTATGTTTTTTTTGAGGCTAAGGGTTTAGGTGTTTTGGGTATGAGGGTTTTATGATTTTTGAGGGTTGAGGGTCAATTGTCTTTTGGGGTATAGGATTCGCTATTTTTTTTGGGATTAGGGTTAACGGTTGTTTGGGGCCAATATTTCAAGGATGTTTGGTACTAAGAGTACACAATTTGTTGGGGGGGGGGGGGTTGGGGGTTCAGTTTTTGTTGGGTATTTAGTTTTAGGTTTTATTGGGGCTGAGGGTGTAGGGATTTTTTGGGGATGAGGGTGCATGATTTTTTTAGAAAGACGGTCAAGGGTTTTTCTGGGATAAGGGTTCAGGGAATTTTGTGGAATAGGGTTCAGGTTTGGGTGGGTGGAGAGTTCTAGAATTATTTGGGCTAAGGGATCACAGATTTTTGGGGAAGAGGAATCAGGATTTTTTGGGGGTTATGGTTAAATGTTTATTAGGGATGATAGTTCCGGGTTTTTTGGGTTATTGGATGAATTTTTGTAGATATGTGGTTTAAGGGTTTCTGGGGGATGAGGGGTCAGTGGTTTTTGGGGCTAAGGGTCCACGGTTGTTTTGGACTGAATGATTAGGTTTTTTTGGGATGAGGGTTTGGGGTTTTTTTTTGGGATAAGGTATCAGTTCATTTGTGGATTAGGGTTTAATATTATTCTATCATAGGGTTTAGGGGTTTTTGATACTAATGATTCAAATATTTTTTCGCCTTATGGTTAGGTTTTTATTAAGATAGAGGTTTAGGGATTTTTAGGGAGGTGGGATTTGGGTTTTTTTGTGTTGAGGTTGTAGGGTTTCTTTGGGATGAGGAGCTTTATGGTTTTTTAGGGGTGAGATTTTAATTTGGGATCTAAATATAGGTATTTTGGGGAAGGGGGTTTATATCTTGTTGTGGATACACGTATAGGATTTTATGTGGATGAGGAAATAGGGTTTTGGGAATAAAAGATTAGGGTTTTTGAGGATGTGGGTATAGGTTTTTTGGGGATGAGAATTGATGTTTTTTTGGGATGAGAGTTTAGTGTTTTATGTATAAGAATTTAGGGTTTTCTCGGATGGGGGTTTAGGGATTTTTTATCTTGAGGGATGCATTTAATTTTGGGGATGAGGTTTGAGGGTTTTTGGGGGCTGGGGGATTAGGGTTTTTAGGCTTGACGGTAGATTGTTTTTTTGGGGATGAGGTTTGATTGTTTTTGGGGGCATTGGGTTGAGAGTTGTTGGGGGTTTAGGGTTTCTGTTTTTTGGGGATGATGGTTGAGGTTTTTTTGTTATGAGGGTCTAGTGTATTTGGGATGGGGGTTTATGTTTTCTAGGCCCGAGGGTTTGGCGTTTGTTGGGATTGAGGGTTCGTTAGTTTTTAGTGATGAGGGTTTATGGTTTTGGGGGGATGAGGGTAAAGGGGTTTAGGGTATGAGGGTTGGGTTCTTTTGGTTAAGGGTTTAAGATTTTTTTGGGTTGAGGGTTATGGGAATTTGGGTGCATTGGTTTGATAATGTTTCTGGGGTGGAGGGTTGATGTTTTTTGGGGGTTGAGGGTTGCGGGTTTTTTGGGGATGAAAATTTAGGGTTTTTTGGGGATGAGTGTTTATGGTTTTTTAGGACCGAGGTTTTAGGGTTTTTTAGTGTATGCGTTGATGGTTTTTTGTGATCAGGGTTGAGGGTTTTTTAGTGTCCAGGGTATAAGGTATTTTGTGTTAGAATATTTAGGATTTTTTGATGTTGTGGGTTTTTAGGGGCTGATCGATTACATTTTTTCAGTTTTGTGGGTTGTGTATTTTATGGTGTTGAGGGTTGATGTTTTTTTGGATGAGGGTTTAGGGTGTTTTAGGGATGAGGGTTGAGGATTTTGGGGGATGAGGGTTTTTGGTTTTTTTGGGGCTGAGGGTTAATGGTTTTCTAAAGGAAGAGTGTTGAGGCTTATTTGGGGGTGAGAGTTGGGAGTATTTTTGGGATGACGATTTAGGGTAATTTCGGGCTATGGGTTGAGGGTTTTTTGGGGATGACTGTGTAGGGTTATTTAGGGATTAGGGTAGAGTGTTTTTTTGGGGTTGATGGTTGAGGAATTTTTGTTGATTAGGATTGTGGGTTTTTTGGGTGGGGGTTGAGGGTTTTTTTAGATGAGGGTTTGGGATTTTTAGAGATGAGGTTTAGGGTTCTTCTGGCTAAGGGATGAGAGTTTTTTGGGTATGAGGATTGAGAGTTATTTGGGGATAAGTGTTTAGTGTATTATGGGTATGATGGTTGAGGGTTTTTCGGGATGAGAGTTTAGGATTTTTGGAGGCATAGTGTTGATGGTTTTTTGGGACTGATGGTTTATGGATTTTTGGGACTGAGAGTTTTGGGTTTTTTTGGGTAAGAGTATTTATGGTTTTTTAAGGATGAGGGGTTATTTGTTTTTGGAGATAAGGGTTTTAGGTTTTTTGGGATGGGGGTTTAGGGTTTTTTTGGGGATGAGGGTTAAGGTATTTTTGGGGAAGAGGGTTCTGGGTTTTTGGGGTTGAGGTTTGAGGGGTTTTGGGGATGAGGTTTGAGTTATTTTTGGTGCTAAGGGTTGAGGTTTTTTGGCAGATGAGGGTTGATGGTTTTTTGGGGCTGAGGTTTTAGGGTTTTTGGGGTCGAGTGGTTAGGATTTTTTGGGGAGGAGGGTTGAGAGCTGTTTGGGTAAAAAAGTTTAGGGTTTTTTTGAGTAGAGGGTTTGGGGTTTTTTATTCTTAAGGGTTGAGGGTTTTTTGGGATAATGGTTTAAAGTATTTGGGGATTAGTATTTGGGGTTTTTTGTAAATGAGGGTTGAGGGATTTTTGGGCATTATGTATAAGTTTTTAGGATGGTGATGGAAGGTTATTTGGGGTTGATTGGTTATGGATTTTTAGGGGAGAGTGTTGAGGGTCTTTGGGGGATGCCGATTGAAGGTTTTTTTTTTGCAACTGATGGTTCAAGTTTTTTGGGAATGAGGCTTCATGTTTTTTTGTGGTGGTGGGATGAGTTTTTTTAGGACTGAGTGTTTAGGGTTTTTTTTGGATTTTAGTTTATAGTTCATTGGGAAGAGGGTTTATGGTTGTTTATGGCTGAGGGACAAGGGTTTTCTTGGATGATTATTTATGATTTTTTTGATTTGAAGGTTTAGGGTTGTTTAGGGATGAGGGTAGAGTTTTTTTGGGATAATAATTGTGATTTTTTTCAGGATGAGGGTTGAGGGTTTTTTTGGGCTAATGATTTAGGGTTTTTATGGCTGTTGATTGAGGTCTTTTTTGGGGAATAGGTTTTAGGTTTTCTGGGGATGATTGGTTAGGGTTTTCTAATGTTGAGGGACTTTTTTGGTGGTTTAGTGATTATGATTTTTTGGGGATTAGTGTTTAGGTTTTTATGGGGTAGAGTCTCTAGGGTTTCGGGTAAGTGGTTTTATGGGTTTCAGGGATGGTTTTTATAGTTTTCTAGGGACGATTGTTTAGGGTTCTCGGTGGACAAGTGTTCAAGGTTTTTTGGGTATGACGGTCTAGTGATTTTTGGGGCTGGGAGTTTAGTGTTTTCTATGGTTAAGGGTTAATAGTTATTTGGGAATGATATTTATGTTTGTTTTAGGGATGAGGTTTTATGTTTTTTTAGGGTTAAGGTTTTTGGTGTTTTTCGGCTGAGGGTTTAGGGATTTTTTGGGGATGAGGGCTGAGTGTTTTTTGTAGATGTAGGTTTAGGTTTTTTTTGGATGAATGCCTAGTATTTTTTGGGTTAAAAATTCCCAACATTAAAGGAAACCCTTAAGGGGAAACAAAAGATCCATGAAGTACCATAATAACAAAAAAATATCATATATGAACATTAAAATGAATAAACAGGAAAATAACCCTATATGATAATTACACCATTTAGTTGGAAAATCATTTTTAAAAAATTAAAAAAATAAACATGTAAATGTACACGTAAATATACACTACATGAATCATTTATTTGACCTTATGTCCTCACTGGGATACATGATTCATGTATACCAAGTCCTCCTAGGTCAAGATAATATATCGAGTATATTATGACATCAACCAACCCCAGTATACTCTAGATAGTAGCCTGGTCTGGGATACTTCATGTATCCCAAGCCCCCCAGGACTCGTCAGACCAAGTCTAGCTATGGCAGGGTTAGACAAGTACTCACCACGTCCTCCTTTGTCTAGGATACATCAGGTAAATGTAGTCCTTCCAATAATGGTTATACAAGATCTGACCAGGCCCTCCTTGGTCTAGGATATTTAGGTATCCCAATTCCTCCTAGGTCTGACCAGGTCCTCCTTGGTTTTGGACACTTCAGATATCGCAGGTCCACCCAGATCAGGATAGACCAGTTCTAACAAGGTCCTCCTTGGTCTTTGATGCTTCAGGTATACTAGGTCTAGTAAAAAAAGTATGATTAGGTCCTCCTTTGTCATGTATATTCAAGTATCCCATGTCCTCCTAGTTCCGGTCAGATAAGGTCTAACCAAGTCCTCCTTGGAATCAGATACTTTAGGCATCCCAGGTCCACCTAGAACTATTCTAACCAGGTCTGACAATGTACCCCTTGGTCATATCAGGTATATAGGGTTATTTGGGGATGTTAACTATTTTTTTTGGGAATGATGGATCATGTTTTTTTGGTACTAATCATTAAGAGATTTTTGGGGCTTAGGTTTTAGGTTTTTTTGGGGGGGGGTGTTATTTTTTTTTTGCGTCTAACGGTTTATGGTTTTTGTAGATGATTGTTTAGTATTTTTGCGGATAAAGGCTTATGTTTTTTCTTGTATCTGAGGATTATGTGTTTTTTGGGGCTATGGGTTTACAGTTTTTTGAGGATGAGGGTTTAGGATTAACTAGGGTTGAGGGTTTATGGTTTTCTAAGGATGATGGTTGAGCGTTTTTGGGGAAAATGGTTAACTATTTTTAGGGATGAGGATTTAGGGATTTTTGGTCTATGGTTTATGGTTTTTTTGGGTTGAGGGTGTAGGGTTTTTTGGTTGAGGTTTTATCATTTTTTGGGGTAATCAATTTCAGGATTTTTGGGAAAATGATTTAGTGTATTTTGTGGATGAGGGTTTAGGGTTTTTGGGGATGAGGGATTGGTTTTTTTGGTTCCTGGGTTTTATGGTTTTTTTGGGATGAGGATTTAGGTTTTTTAGGTACTAAGATAATAGGTATTTTTATATGAGGGTTTACGGTTTTGGGGGTAGAGGGTTTAGTGTTTTTGTGGGATGAGGGATTAGGGTTTTTTGGGATGAGGGTTTAGGGTTTTTTGTATGTTTTTATAGTTTTTTGGGGGCTACGTTTTCAAGTGTTTTAGGGAATGAGGGTATATGGTTTATTAAGGCTATGTGATTATGGTTATTTGGGGCTTAGTATTTTGGGTTTTTTGGGATCAGGGTTTAGGGTTATTAGAGGATGAGTTTAGAAATATTTTTTTGGGGATGAAGGATCATTTATTTTAGGTGGTGATAGTTTTGGGTTTTTTTGGGATGAGGTTTTACAATTTTCTGGGGCTGAGGTTTTAAAGTTTTCTAGTGCTGATGGTTTATCTTTTTCTATTACTAAGATTTTAGGGTATTCTTGGCTTGAGGGTTATGGGTTTTTTGGGGCTGAGGGTATAGGGTTTCAAGGGGATTATGTTTTAGGGGTTACATGGTTTGAGGGTTTTCTATTATTTGGGGTATAGGGGTTAGGATTCTATGGGGATGGGGGTTTAAGAATTTCTTCAGATACATTATAAGGGTTTTATGGGTCTGGTAGTTTATGTTTTTTGGGACTGAGGTTTTATTGATTTTTGGGGATGAGGGTTTAGTTTTTAATTGGGAGGAGTGTTTAGGGTGTTTTGGGTTTGCGGGTTTAGGGTTTTGTGGGGATGATGGTTTATTGATTTTTGGGGATGAGGATTTACTATCTTATGGGACTCAGGGTTTATTGTTTTATGGGGCTTGGTGTATAGGGATTTCTAGGGGTGGGGGATTAGGGTTTCTTAGGATGTGGGTTTATGGTTATTTGGGGATGAGATTTAGGGTTTTTTGGGCTAGTGTATTAGGTATATCAGAGGAAGGGTTGGTGGGTTTTCTGTGGAAATGAAATTAGTGATTTCTAGGGCTAGGGGTTTATGGTTTTCTGAGGCTTTTTGTTTACGGTTTTCTATGTATGGGGGTTTAGGGATTTTTAGGCTAATAGGTATAGGGTTTTCTATGGCAGAGGTATTTGGGTTTCCAAGGGAAGGGGGTTGAATCTTTTTTTGGATCATAGATTTATGGTTTTTTAGAGCACGAGGTTTAGGGTTTTTTGGGGCTCGGGCACAGGATTTTATGGGTCTAGGGGTTTATGTTTTTTTGTGACTTACGATTTAGTTTTTTCTAGGGTTTATGTTTTATGGTTTTCTAAGGATGGGGGTTATGGGTATATTGCATCTAAGGTTTCCAGATTTATTGGTTCAAAGTGTTTCATGTTTTTTAGGGAAGAAGGCTTAGGATTTTATAAGGATTAGGTTTTAGGTTTTTCTATGGATTAGGGTTTAGTGATTCCTAGGGAGGACAGTTTATGGGTTTTTGGGGCTAAGGGTTTATGGTTTTCTGGTTATAAGGATTTAGGGTTTTCTAGGAATGAGGGTCTATGGGTTTTTGGGGATGAAGTTTTAGGGTTGTCTATGGATGATAGTTTAGGGTTTATGGGGGGGTAATAGTTTTGTGTTTTCTGGGGATGAGGGTTTATGGATTTTTGGGGATGAGGGTTTAGTCTTTTTTAGGTAGGTGAGTATAGGGTTCTCTCTAGTGAGGTTTTTGGTATTTTTAGGCAAGTGGGTTGAGGGTTATACGGGGATAATGATTTTTGATTTTGTTGGTAAATGTGTTTAGGATTTTCTGGGGATGAAGGTTTAGAGTTTTCTAGGGCTGAGGGTTTATGTTTTTTTGGGACAGGGGTTTTTCAGTTATCTAGGAATGAATGTTTAGGGTTTTCTATTGATGTGGGTTTACAGCTTTTAGTGGAATAAGATTTAGGGTTTTCTAGGGCTGAGGGTTTAGGGATATCCTTGGACGATGTTTTAGGGTTTTTTGGTGCATTGGGTTTAGGGTTTTCTATGGCTGAGGGTTTATGGATTTTTGGGGATGAGGGTTGATGGTTTTTTAGTGTTGTGGATTCACGGTTGTATGGGGACTGAGATTTTCAGGTTTTTTGATGCTGAGGGTTTATGGTTATTGGGGATGATGGTTCAGGAGGTTTTAGGGTAGAGGGTTTGGGGTCTTGGGGGTTGAGGGTTCAGGGTTTTTTAAGAAGTGTGTTTATGTTTTTTTTAGGCTAAGGGTTTAGGTCTTTTGGGTATGAGGGTTTTATGATTTTTGAGGGTTGAGGGTCAATTGTCTTTTATGGTATAGGATTCGCTATTTTTTTGGGGATTAGGGTTAACGGTTGTTTGGGGCCAATATTTCAAGGATGTTTGGTACTAAGAGTTCACAATTTGTTGGGGGGGGGGGGGGTTGGGGGTTCAGTTTTTGTTGGGTATTTAGTTTCAGGTTTTATTGGGGCTGAGGGTGTAGGGATTTTTTGGGGATGAGGGTGCATGATTTTTTTAGAAAGACGGCCAAGGGTTTTTCTGGGATAAGGGATCAGGGAATTTTGGGGAATAGGGTTCAGGTTTGGGTGGGTGGAGAGTTCAAGGATTATTTGGGCTAAGGGATCACAGATTTTTGGGGAAGAGGATTCGGGATTTTTTGGGGGTTATGGTTAAATGTTTATTAGGGATGATAGTTCAGGGTTTTTTGGGTTATTGGATGAATTTTTGTAGATATGTGGTTTAAGGGTTTCTGGGGGATGTGGGGTCAGTGGTTTTTGGGGCTAAGAGTCCATGGTTGTTTTAAACTGAATGATTAGGTTTTTTTGGGATGAGGGTTTGGGTTTTTTTTGGGGATAAGGTTTCAGTTCATTTGTGGATTAGGGTTTAATATTATTCTATCATAGGGTTTAGGGGTTTTTGATACTAATGATTCAAATATTTTTTCGCCTTATGGTTAGGATTTTATTAAGATAGAGGTTTAGGGATTTTTAGGGAGGTGGGATTTGGGTTTTTTTGTGTTGAGGTTGTAGGGTTTCTTTGGGATGAGGAGCTTTATGGTTTTTTAGGGGTGATATTTTAATTTGGGATCAAAATTTGGGGATTTTGGGGAAGTGGGTTTATATCTTGTTGTGGATACAAGTATAGGGTTTTATGTGGATGAGGATATAGGGTTTTGGGAATAAAAGATTAGGGTTTTTGAGGATGTGGGTATAGGTTTTTTGGGGATGAGAATTGATGTTTTTTGGGATGAGAGTTTAGTGTTTTATGTATAAGAATTTAGGGTTTTTTCGGATGGGGTTTTAGGGATTATTATCTTGAGGGACGCGTTTAATTTTGGGGATGAGGTTTGAGGGTTTTTGGGGGCTGGGGGATTAGGGTTTTTAGGCTTGAGGGTAGATTGTTTTTTTGGGGCTGAGGTTTGATTGTTTTTGGGGGCATTGGGTTGAGAGTTGTTGGGGGTTTAGGGTTTCTGTTTTTTGGGGATGATGGTTGAGGTTTTTTTGTTATGAGGGTCTAGTGTATTTGGGATGGGGGTTTATGTTTTCTAGGCCCGAGGGTTTGGTGTTTGTTGGGATTGAGGGTTCGTTAGTTTTTAGTGATGAGGGTTTATGGTTTTGGGGGGATGAGGGTAAAGGGGTTTAGGGTATGAGGGTTGGGTTCTTTTGGTTAAGGGTTTAAGATTTTTTTGGGTTGAGGGTTATGGGAATTTGGGTGCATTGGTTTGATAATGTTTTTGGGGTGGAGGGTTGATGTTTTTTGGGGGTTGAGGGTTGCGGGTTTTTTGGGGATGACAATTTAGGGTTTTTTGGGGATGAGTGTTTATGGTTTTTTAGGACCGAGGTTTTAGGGTTTTTTAGTCTATGCGTTGATGGTTTTTTGTGATCAGGGTTGAGGGTTTTTTAGTGTCGAGGGTATAAGGTATTTTGTGTTAGAATATTTAGGATTTTTTTGATGTTGTGGGTTTTTAGGGGCTGATCGATTACAGTTTTTCAGTTTTGTGGGTTGTGTATTTTTTGGTGTTGAGGGTTGATGTTTTTTTGGATGAGGGTTGATGGTGTTTTAAGGATGAGGGCTGAGGATTTTGGGGGATGAGGGTTTTTGGTTTTTTTGGGGCTGAGGGTTGATGGTTTTCTAAAGGAAGAGTGTTGAGGCTTATTTGGGGGTGAGAGTTGGGAGTATTTTTGGGATGACGATTTAGGGTAATTTAGGGCTATGGGTTGAGGGTGTTTTGGGGATGACAGTGTAGGGTTATTTAGGGATTAGGGTAAAGTGTTTTTTTGGGGATGATGGTTGAGGAATTTTTGTTGATTAGGATTGTGGGTTTTTTGGGTGGGGGTTGAGGGTTTTTTTAGATGAGGGTTTGGGTTTTTTAGAGATGAGGTTTAGGGTTCTTCTGGCTAAGGGATGAGAGTTTTTTGGGTATGAGGATTGAGAGTTATTTGGGGATAAGTGTTTAGTGTATTATGGGTATGATGGTTGAGGGTTTTTCGGGATGAGAGTTTAGGATTTTTGGAGGCGTAGTGTTGATGGTTTTTTGGTACTGATGGTTTCGGGATTTTTGGGACTGAGAGTTTTGGGTTTTTTTGGGGAAGAGTATTTATGGTTTTTTAAGGATGAGGGGTTATTTTTTTTTGGAGATAAGGGTTTTAGGTTTTTTGGGATGGGGGTTTAGGGTTTTTTGGGGGATTAGGGTTAAGGTCTTTTTGGGGAAGAGGGTTCTGGGTTTTTGAGGTTGAGGTTTGAGGGGTTTTGGGGATGAGGTTTGAGTTATTTTTGGTGCTAAGGGTTGAGGTTTTTTGGCAGATGAGGGTTGATGGTTTTTTGGGGCTGAGGTTTTAGGGTTTTTGGGGTCGAGTGTTTAGGCTTTTTTGTGGAGGAGGGTTGAGAGCTGTTTGGGTAAAAAGGTTTAGGGTTTTTTTGAGTAGAGGGTTTGGGGTTTTTTATTCTTAAGGGTTGAGGGTTTTTTGGGATAATGGTTTAAAGTATTTGGGGATTAGTATTTGGGGTTTTTTTGTAAATGAGGGTTGAGGGATTTTTGGGTATTATGTATAAGTTTTTAGGATGGTGATGGAAGGTTTTTTGGGGTTGATTGGTTATGGGTTTTTAGGGGAGAGTGTTGAGGGTCTTTGGGGGATGCCGATTGAAGGTTTTTTTTTGCAACTGATGGTCCAAGTTTTTTGGGAATGAGGCTTCATGTTTTTTTGTGGTGGTGGGATGAGTTTTTTTAGGACTGAGTGTTTAGGGTTTTTTTGGATTTTAGTTTATAGTTCATTGGGAAGAGGGTTTATGGTTGTTTATGGATGAGGGACAAGGGTTTTCTTGGATGATTATTTATGATTTTTTTGATTTGAAGGTTTAGGGTTGTTTGGGGATGAGGGTAGAGTTTTTTTGGGATAATAATTGTGATTTTTTTCAGGATGATGGTTGAGGGTTTTTTTGGGCTAATGATTTAGGGTTTTTATGGCTGTTGATTGAGGGTTTTTTTGGGGAATAGGTTTTAGGTTTTCTGGGGACGATTGGTTAGGGTTTTCTAATGTTGAGGGACTTTTTTGGTGGTTTAGTGATTATGATTTTTTGGGGATTAGTGTTTAGGTTTTTATGGGGTAGAGTCTTTAGGGTTTCGGGTAAGTGGTTTTATGGGTTTCTAGGGATGGTTTTTATTGTTTTCTAGGGACGATTGTTTAGGGTTCTCGGTGGACAAGTGTTCAAGGTTTTTTGGGTATGAGGGTCTAGTGATTTTTGGGGCTGGGAGTTTAGTGTTTTCTATGGTTAAGGGTTAATAGTTATTTGGGGATGATATTTAAGTTTGTTTTAGGGATGAGGTTTTATGTTTTTTTAGGGTTAAGGTTTTTGGGGTTTTTCGGCTGAGGGTTTAGGGATTTTTTGGGGATGAGGGCTGAGTGTTTTTTGTAGATGTAGGTTTAGGTTTTTTTGGATGAATGCCTAGTATTTTTTGGGTTAAAAATTGCCAACATTAAAGGAAACCCTTAAGGGGAAACAAAAGATCCATAAAGTACCATAATAACAAAAAAATATCATATATGAACATTAAAATGAATAAACAGGAAAATAACCCTATATGATAATTACACCATTTAGTTGGAAAATCATTTTTAAAAAATTAAAAAAATAAACATGTAAATGTACACGTAAATATACACTACATGAATCATTTATTTTACCTTATGTCCTCACTGGGAGACATGATTCATGTATACCAAGTCCTCCTAGGTCAAGATACTATATCGAGTATATTATGACATAAACCAACCCCAGTATACTCTAAATAGTAGCCTGGTCTGGGATACTTCATGTATCCCAAGCCCCCCAGGACTCGTCAGACCAAGTCTAGCTATGGCAGGGTTAGACAAGGACTCACCACATCCTCCTTTGTCTAGGATACATCAGGTAAATGAAGTCCTTCCAATTATGGTTATACATGATCTGACCAGGCCCTCCTTGGTCTAGGATATTTAGGTATCCCAATTCCTCCTAGGTCTGACCAGGTCCTCCTTGGTTTGGGACACTTCAGATACCGCAGGTCCACCCAGATCAGGATAGACCAGTTCTAACAAGGTCCTCCTTGGTCTTTGATGCTTCAGGTATACTAGGTCTAGTAAAAAAAGTATGATTAGGTCCTCCTTTGTCATGTATATTCAAGTATCCCATGTCCTCCTAGTTCTAGTCAGATAAGGTCTAACCATGTCCTCCTTGGAATCAGATACTTTAGGCATCCCAGGACCACATAGAACTATTCTAACCAGGTCTGACAATGTACCCCTTGGTCATATCAGTTATATAGGGTTATTTGGGGATGTTGGTTAACTATTTTTTTTGGAATGATGGATCATGTTTTTTTGGTACTAATCATTATGAGATTTTTGGGGCTTAGGTTTTAGGTTTTTTTGGGGGGGTGTTATTTTATTTTTTGCGTCTAACGGTTTATGGTTTTTGTAGATGATTGTTTAGTATTTTTGTGGATAAAGTCTTATGTTTTTTCTTGTATATGAGGATTATGTGTTTTTTGGGGCTATGGGTTTACAGTTTTTTGAGGATGAGGGTTTAGGATTAACTAGGGTTGAGGGTTTATGGTTTTCTAAGGATGATGGTTGAGCGTTTTTGGGGAAAATGGTTAACCATTTTTAGGGATGAGGATTTAGGGATTTTTGGTCTATGGTTTTATGGTTTTTTTGGGTTGAGGGTGTAGGGTTTTTTGGTTGAGGTTTTATCATTTTTGGGGTAATCAATTTCAGGATTTTTGGGAAAATGATTTAGTGTATTTTGTGGATGAGGGTTTAGGGTTTTTGGGGATGAGGGATTGGTTTTTTTGGTTCCTGGGTTTTATGGTTTTTTTGGGATGAGGATTTAGGTTTTTTAGGTACTAAGATAATAGGTATTTTTATGTGAGGGTTTACGGTTTTGGGGGTAGAGGGTTTAGTGTTTTTGTGGGATGAGGGATTAGGGTTTTTTGGGATGAGGGTTTAGGGTTTTTTGTATGTTTTTATAGTTTTTTGGGGGCTACGTTTTCAAGTGTTTTAGGGAATGAGGGTATATGGTTTTTTAAGGCTATGTGATTACGGTTATTTGGGGCTTAGTATTTTGGGTTTTTTGGGATCAGGGTTTAGGGTTATTAGAGGATGAGTTTAGAAATATTTTTTTGGGGATGAAGGATCATTGATTTTAGGTTGTGATAGTTTTGGGTTTTTTTGGGATGAGGTTTTACGATTTTCTGGGGCTGAGGTTTTAAAGTTTTCTAGTGCTGATGGTTTATCTTTTTCTATTACTAAGATTTTAGGGTATTCTTGGCTTGAGGATTATGGGTTTTTTGGGGCTGAGGGTATAGGGTTTCAAGGGGATTATGTTTTAGGGGTTTCATGGTTTGAGGGTTTTCTATTATTTGGGGTATAGGGGTTAGGGTTCTATGGGGATGGGGGTTTAAGAATTTCTTCAGATACATTATAAGGGTTTTATGGGTCTGGTAGTTTATGTTTTTTGGGACTGAGGTTTTATTGATTTTTGTGGATGAGGGTTTAGTTTTTAATTGGGAGTAGTGTTTAGGGTGTTTTGGGTTTGCGGGTTTAGGGTTTTGTGGGGATGATGGTTTATGGATTTTTGGGGATGAGGATTTACTATCTTATGGGACTTAGGGTTTATTGTTTTATGGGGCTTGGTGTATAGGGATTTCTAGGGGTGGGGGATTAGGGTTTCTTAGGATGTGGGTTTATGGTTATTTGGGGATGGGATTTATGGTTTTTTGGGCTACTGTATTAGGTATATCAGAGGAAGGGTTGGTGGGTTTTCTGTGGAAATGAAATTAGTGATTTCTAGGGCTAGGGGTTTTTGGTTTTCTGAGGCTTTTTGTTTAGGGTTTTCTATGTATGGGGGTTTAGGGATTTTTAGGCTAAGTGGTATAGGGTTTTCTATGGCAGAGGTATTTGGGTTTCCAAGGGAAGGGGGTTGAATCTTTTTTTGGATCATAGATTTATGGTTTTTTAGAGCACGAGGTTTAGGGTTTTTTGGGGCTCGGGCATAGGATTTTATGGGTCTAGGGGTTTATGTTTTTTTGTGACTTACGATTTAGGTTTTTCTAGGGTTTATGTTTTATGGTTTTCTAAGGATGGGGGTTATGGGTATATTGCATCTAAGGTTTCCAGATTTATTGGTTCAAAGTGTTTCAAGTTTTTTAGGGAAGAAGGCTTAGGATTTTATAAGGATTAGGTTTTAGGTTTTTCTATGGATTAGGGTTTAGTGATTCATAGGGAGGATAGTTTATGGTTTTTTGGGGCTAAGGGTTTATGGTTTTCTGGTTATAAGGATTTAGGGTTTTCAAGGAATGAGGGTCTATGGGTTTTGTGGATGAAGTTTTAGGGTTGTGTATGGATGATGGTTTAGGGTTTATGGGGGGGTAGTAGTTTTGTGTTTTCTGGGGATGAGGGTTTAAGGATTTTTGGGGATGAGGGTTTAGTCTTTTTTAGGTAGGTGAGTATAGGGTTCTCTCTAGTGAGGTTTTTGGTATTTTTAGGCAAGTGGGTTGAGGGTTATAAGGGGATAATGATTTTTTATTTTGTTGGTAAATGTGTTTAGGATTTTCTGGGGATGAAGGTTTAGAGTTTTCTAGGGCTGAGGGTTTATGTTTTTTTGGGACAGGGGTTTTTCAGTTATCTAGGAATGAATGTTTAGGGTTTTCTATTGATGTGGGTTTACAGCTTTTAGTGGAATAAGATTTAGGGTTTTCTAGGGATGAGGGTTTAGGGATATCCTTGGACGATGTTTTAGGGTTTTTTGGTGCATTGGGTTTAGGGTTTTCTGTGGCTGAGGGTTTATGGATTTTTGGGATGGAGGGTTTATAATTTTTTAGAGATGATGGTATAGTGTTTTTTTACTGTTGAGAGTTTAGTGTTTTGTGTGGATGTGGTATTAGGTATATCAGTAGCTTTGGTTATGCTTTTTTCTAGGGAATAGGGTTTAGGGTTTGGGGATGGATTTTTTGGATTTTTTGGGCTAAGGGTTTAAGGATTTCTAGGATTTATGGTTTAGGGTAATCTAGAGTTTTGGGTTTAGGGTTTTCTAATGATGAGGTTTTAGTGTTTAATTGTGATGAGGGTATAGGTAATTTTAGGGCGGAGGGTTTAGAGTTTTCCATGGATGAGGTTTTTGGGTTTTCTAGGGTAGATGTATTAGGTATTTTTATGGTGGATTGATAATGGTTTCTTGGGTATGATATTTTTGGATTTTGGGGGGCTCAAGGTTTAGGGTTTTTAGGGAATGAGTGTTTAGGATTTTCTGGGACTAAGGGTTTAGTGTTTTTTAAGGCTGGAGTTTTTTGATTTTTCTGGTGTTGACTATTTTGTGTTATCAGGGACTAAGGATTTATGTTTTTGTGGGGATAAGTGTTTAGGTTATTATAGGGTTTAGGGTTTAGGGTTTTCTAGGGTTTATCATTTAGGGTTTTATAGGGGTCATGGTTTAGTGTTTTCTAGGGTTAATGGTTTCAATTTTCTTGGGGATGATAATTTTTGTGTTTGTAGTACTGGGGGTGTTGAGTATTATTGGTTTTAGGGTATAGAGTTTTCTAGGAATGACTATTTAGTGGTTTCTATGTCTTATTGTTTATGGTTTTATTGGGCTGATGGTTTTTAATTTTATGGGGATGAGGGGTTATGGTTTTTCAAGGATGGGGGTATAGAATTTTCTAGGGATGAGAGATTAGGGTTTTCTGGGAATGAGGTTTTATGGGATTTGAGGCTGAGGATTTACATTTTTATGTTGATAGGGGCTTATGGTTTTATGGGGATGTAGGTTTAGGGTTTCCTTGGGTTGAGGGTTTAGTTTTTTCTGGGGATGAAGGTTTAGGGTTTCTGAGAGACGTGGGTTTTGGGTTTCCTAGGGTTGAGGGATTATTGTTTTACGGTTACGAGGGTTTAGGGTTTCCTTCAAATAAGTCTTTAGGGTTTCTTCAGGATGACATTTTATATATTCCTTGGGATAATGGTTTAGGGTTTCCAAGGGATAACGGTTTATGGTTTCCTTTGGATGAGGGTATAGTGGTTTCTACGTTAGAGGTTTTAGTGTTTTCTATGGATGATGGTTTAGGGGTTTTGGTCCAAATTGTTATGTGTATTCTTTGGTTGAGCGTTTAGGGATTTCCTAGTCTATAGGTTTAGGGGTTTGTGGTGATGATGTTTTAGTATTTTCTGTTGATGAGAGTTTATTATGTTTTTGGGATGAGGTTTTTGGGGTTTTTGGGATGAGGCTTTAGAATTTTTTTGAGGATGATAGTTTATAGTTTTCTAGGAATGAGGGTTTATAGTTTTTTGGGGATACATGTAAAGCATTTTCTTAAGTTTAGGGTTTAGATTTTTCTAGGACTGAGGAATTAGGATTTTCTAGGGATGAGGGTTAAGTTTTTTCTAAAAATTAGGGTTTTATTTTCTGGGGATATGGATTTAGGGTTTTATGGGGTTGAGGGATTAGGGTTTTCTAAGGATAAGGGTTAAGGGTTTTCTTGTTATGAGGGTTTACGGTTTTCTAGGACTGAGGGTTTAGTGTTTTATATGGATGAGGAATTAGGGATTCATTGGATTGGGATTTAGGGTATTATGAGGTTAGGGTTTTGGTGTATTCTATGGCTGAGGGTTTAGGGTTTTCTAGGACTAAGGATTTAATATTTTCTTTAGCTGGTTGTTTAGGGTTTCTAGTGGGATGAGGGTTTAGGATTTTCTAATGTTGAGGGTCTAGGGTTTTTTGTGGATGTGCATTGAGAGATTTATTAGGGAAAAGGGTTTAGGGTTTTTTATTGTCGGGGGATTACAGGTTTCCAAGGATGAGGTCTTATAGTTTTCTAAAGCTGTGTTTTTGTGTTTTTTGGGATTGTTGGTTAAGGTATTTTTCGTGCTAAGTGTTTATTTATATCTAGATATAGGGTTTATGTTTTTCTGGGGATGAGTGCATAGGGTTTATTGTAGATGAAGGTCTATGGTTTTCTACGGATGGGGTGTAGTGTTTCCTAAGGATTAGACAGTAGGATTATCTGGGTATGATGTTTTATGGTTTCTTAGGGCTATCAATTAGGTTTTTATTCGGGTCAGGGTTTTGGGTTTTCATGGGTTGGGGGTTTAGTTTTTTATTGTGTTGAGGGTTTTTTTGGCAGATGTTTTAGTTATTTTGGTGGATGAGGGTTTATATTTTTTAGGTACTTAAGGTTTTATATGGATGAGTGACTATGGGTTTCTGGAATGAGGGATTTGTCTTCGATGAGGCTTAAGGTTTTCTACGTATTGGGGTTTAGGGTTTTATGGGGCTGAGGGTTATGTGTTTTATAGGGATAAGGGTTTACGTTCTTGGGGGGGTACGAATTTTGGTTTTTTTAGGGATGAGGGTTTATCATATTTTTGAATTAGGTTTTAGGGTTTTTTTGGGATAAGGGTTTAATGTTTTATGGGGATGAGGGTTTAGGGTTTTATAGGGATGAGGTTTTATAATTTTATAGGGATGAGGGATATTATTTTTCTTAGAATAAGGGTTTATGGTTTTCTTAGGTTGAGGGTTTATCAAAATTTTGGGACTCTCGGTTTAGGGTTTGATAAGGATTGGGTTTTAGGGTTTTCATGGAATGAGTGTTTGTGGTTTTCTTGGGCTGGGGGTTCGGGGTTTCTTGGGGCTATGGGCTTAGAGCTTTTAAGGGATGGGGGTTTAGTGTTTTATGAGGATGGGGGTTTACGATTTTATGGGGATGTGGGGATGTGTGTTTAGTGATATCAAGAGCTATGGTTTTAGGGGTTTCTAAGGAATATGGATTATCTTTTTGGGGGGATGGAGGTTTAGTGTTTTCTATTGGTGTGGGTTTATGGTATTCTGGGATGGGGGTTTTAGAATTTCATGGGGTGTCAGTTTAGGGTTTTATGAAGATCGGTGTTTAGGGTGTTAATAGGCTTGGGGATTAGGTTTTTTGGTGTTTAGGGATTAGGGTTTTCATGGGATGCGTCTTTATTTATTTTTGGGGATTTTACTTTTATTGTTATATTAGATTGGGGGTTCAGGATTTTTATCCACATGGGGTTTATGGTTTTCTAGAGATGGGGGTTTTGGGTTTTTTGGGGTTGGGGGTTTAGAGTTTCTTGGGGATTGGTGTTTGTGGGTTTTGTAAGATATGTATTTACTAATTTATAGGGATGAGGGTTTTGGGATATCATGGGATGGAGTTTTATTGTTTTTAGGGTCCCAGGTTTTAGGTTTTTCTATGGAAAATGGTTTAGGGTTTCTATGGTTGTGGGTTTACGGTGTTCTAGGGATAAGTATTTAGTGTTTTATAGGGATAAGGGTTAAGGGTTCCCTAGGGTTTTGGGTTTAGGTATTATTTTGTCTGAGGGATGAGGGGTTCCCTGGGATAAGGTTTCAAGGATTTTTTAGGACAAGTGTTTTGGGTTTACTAGGGCTTAGTGCTTTCAGTTTTCTGGGGTTGATGGATAGATTATTCTAGTGAAAATTTGTTAGGGTTTTTGAGGCTCAAGGTATGGGGTTTTTTGGGGGATTAAGGATTAGTGTTTTCTAGGGATGACAATTTAGGTTTTTCTAGGAAATAGGGAAAAGGGTATTCAGTTTATTTGGGTTTATAGTTTCAAGGGTAAAAAAATTTTGATTTTCTAAGTAGGGTTTATGGTTTTTCGGGGCCGTGGGTTTTGGGTTTTTGGGGTTGAGGGATTATTAATTTATGGGGTTACGAGTTTAGGGTTTTTTGGTGAAGAGGGTTTAGTTTTGGGGGGATGAGGGTTTAGGGATGTTTAGGGATGATGTTTTAGATTTACCTTGGGGAGTGGGTTTAGGTTATTATAAGGATGATGGTTTAGGGTTTTCCAGGGATAAGGGTTTTGGGTTTTCTGGAGATGGGGGTTTAGGGTTTAGTTTTGTTGAGATGTTAGTGTTTTCTAAGGATGAGTGTTTAGTGTCTTCTAGGGCTAAGCATTTAGAGTTATATGGGCTTGAGTGTTTTGGTTTTTCAAGGACATAAGGTTTAGGTTTTTCTATAGATGATGGAATTGGGTTTTTTAGGTTGCGTATTTAGGAGTTTTTGGGGAAAAGGGATTAGGGTTTTTCAGGGCATGATGGTACTATATTTTTTGGGGCTGAGGGTTTAGGGTTTTTTGGGTATGAAAATTTTTAGTTTTTATTGGATTAAAATTAAGGATTTTATAGGTGATAGGGTTTATGGTTTTTAGGGTAGAGTGTTTATGGATTTAGGGGTTTTGGATTTTGGATTTTTGAGGGCTAAGGGTTTAGGTTAATCTAGAGATGAGGTTTTATGGTTTTTTAGTGATAAGGTCCTAGGGTTTTCTGGGGATGAGGGTTAAGGATTTTATAGTGCTCTAAAATTAAGGATTTATAAGGATGTTGGTTTATGGTTTTATAGGGAAAAGTGTTTTGGGAATTATGGAGATGAGGCTCAAGTATTTTCTATGGTTGAAGGTTTTTAGTTTTCAGTGTCTAATTGTTTAGGTTTATCTGGGGATGAGGGATTAGGGTTTTATGAATATGGGGTTTAGTGTAATCTAGGGCTAATGGTTCAGATTTTTCATTATACATGGGTTTAGAGTTTCCTACATCTTAAGAATTATGGTTTTCTTAGGATGAGGGTTTAGGTTTTTCTTAGCCTGTGGTTTCTATCTTTTGAAGGGATAAGGGTTTTTGTTTTTATTGTAATGAAGGTTTAAGTATTTTTAGGGTTTAGGGTTTAGGTATTTATAGGGCTAATGGATTAGGGGTTTCACGAGTGGATAGTTTAGGGTTTTCTTAGGACGAGTGATTTGGGTTTATAGGGGTTGACGGTTAATGTTTCTCAGGGTCTAAGGGTTTAAGTTTTTTATAGGCTATGGTTTTAGGGTTTAATGGGGTAGAGGGTTTATAGTTTTTAGGGGATAAGGGTTTAGGGATTTTTATGGATTTGGGTTCAGGTTTTTCAAAGGATAAGGGTTTATGGTTTTCTAGGGTTGATATTTTAGGGTTTTCAGGGTCTGAGGGTTTGGTTTTTTTAGGGAATGATGTTTTATGGTTTTCTAGGGAAGAGGGTATAGGTTTTTCTGAGGATGAGGGGTTAGTGTTTTCTGAGGATAATAGTATAGTTTTTTTTAGGGATGCAGGTTTATCTTTTTGTAGTGATAAGGTTTTAGGGTTTTCATGTCTGAGGGTTTAGGGTTTTCAGGGTCTGAATATTTAGGGGTTTCTAGGTTTGAGGGTTTAGGTTTCTTTGGGGATTAAGGTTAAGGTTTTTTGGGGATGAGTGTCTATGGTTTTCTAGTGTTAGGGTTTAGTGTTTTCTAGGCCATTGGGTATAAGGTTTTTTGTTGCTAATGGTTTAGTGTTTTCTGAGGATGGGGTTTTCGAGTTTTCCTGGGTTAGGGGATTAGGGTTTTCTAGAGTTATGGGTATGGGGTTTTATGGGGATGAGTGAAATGGGTTTCTTAGTGACTATATTAGGGATATATGAGGATAAGGGTATAGAGTTTTCTACGGTTAGGGGTATAGTTTTTTCTAGGGATGACAGTTTAGGGTTTCTTTGCTAAGGGGTTAGGGTTTTCTGGGGAAGTGGGTTAGGATTTTCCTCGGCTAAGGTTTGATGGGTTACTAAGGATGGTGGGTTATGTTTTTTTTGGGAATAAGGGTTTGGAGTTATTTTTGCGGTGTGGTTTTAGGGAATTCTGGGGATAATGGTTTCAGGTTTTTGGGACAAAGGGTTTAGGGTTTTTTAGGGAATAGGGTTTAGGGTTTTCTAGGATTGAGGGTTTAGAATTTTCCGATGCTTAGGGTTAACATTTTTCTAGATATGAGCATATGGGATTTTTGGGGATGAGGTTTTATGGATTTCTCAAGAAAAGGTTTTATGTTTCTTAGGAGGTAATGAGTTAAGGTTTTATAGGGAAGAGGTTTTATGATTTCTTGTTGCTGAGAGTTTAGGGTTTTTTTTGGGCAGAGGGTTTATGGATTTTTGGGGGTGAGTGTTAGGGGTTATTTTCATATGGGGTTTTGGGGTTTTTTTATTAGTGGGGTTGGGGGTTTTTGGTGTGTAGGGATTGGAGATTATTAGGTCAATAGGGTATGGGTTTTTTGGGGATCGAGTCTTGGGGTTTTTTGGGTTCAGGGCTTGGTCTTCTTTGGGGTAGGGTGTATGGGAATTTTTGGGGATATGGGTTCGGTGTTTTTTTAGCTGAGGGATTGGTGATTTTTTGAGCTATGTGCATGGTGTTTTTTGGGATTATTTTTTGTTTTTATATTTCATTTAGGGTTTAGGTTTTTTGGGGATGAGGGTTTAGGGACATTAGGGTTAGACGGTTTTGGTTTTTTAGGGATGAGGGTTTAGTTTTTTGGGGATGAGGGTGTAGGATTTTTTGGGGATGAGGATTTATGGTTTTATATAGTTAAGGGTTTTTTATTTTCTTGGATGAGAGTTTCTAGTTTTTGTGGTTCATGTTTTAGGGATTTTGCCGGGTGAGTGTGTAGGGTTTTTTATGGCCAATGTTTTATTGTTATTTGGGGCTGAGTGATTATGGATTTATGTGGGATGAGGGTTTAGGGTTTTTTTTAGGATGAGGGGTAAGGGTTATCTGTAGATTATGGTTTAAGGTTTTTTGGGCTCAGGGGTTGGGGTTTTTTTGGATAAAAGTTTTGGTTTTTTTTGGTTTAAGGTTTATGTTTTCTTGAGTCTTAAATTTTTGGGTTATTTGGGGCTTAAGGTTTGGGGTTTTTGATGCATGAGGGATTGGAGTTTTTTGAAGCTATGGGTATGGGGTTTTTTGTGTATTATAGTTTGGTGTTTTTTGGGAAGGTGAAAGGGGTTTCTTCGAACTGAGGGTTTGTGGTTTTTTAATGTTGGGTTTAAGGGTTTTTTGGGATAGGTGTTTGGTGATTTTTGGGATAGGGGTTTGGGATTTTTAAGGATTTGTGTCTTGGGTTTTCTAGCACCGAGTTTTGGGGTTTTCTAGGGCCAAAGGATTTGGGTTTTTTTGGAGTCTATGGTCATGGGTTTTTCTATGGATGAGTCCATTGTTTTTTGGGGTTGATGGAACGAGGGTTTTTGAGGGGAAAAGGGTTTGTGGTTTTTAGGGTTGGGGCTTTGGATTTTTTTTAGCTATGACTTGGGGTTTTTCTGGGGATGTGTGCTAGGTTTTTTAAGGCTGGGGGATTAGGGGTTTTTTGGGACTATTGAATTGGGATTTTTTGGGGATTCGTGGTTGGGGTTATATAGAAATGTTGGTTTGGTGTTTTGGGGGGATGAGGGATTGGGGTACATTGGGGTTTATGGTTTGGGATACTTTGGAATAATATTTTTTCATTTTTTTTCTAATTAGGGTATGGGGTTTTTTAGGGCTTTGGGATTAATATTGTTTTGGGATGAGGATATCTTGTTTTCTAGGGTTAAGGTTTTGGGGTATTATTAGGGCTATGGTTTTGGGGTTTTTATGATGTTGAGGGTTTTGGTTCATTTGGGTTTGAGGGCTTGGGTTTTTTTTGGGTATATGGGTTTGGGGTTTTTGGGTAATGATATTATGGGGTTTTGGTGGGTTAATGGTTTGCATTTTTATGGTTTTGTTGGTATAGTTTTTTGGTGCTGAAGTATTTGGGTTTCTTTGTATGAGGGATTTGGTTTTTCTGGTGCTAATGATTAGGGGATTTTTCTGCCTTAGGAATTGGGGTTTTCTTGGGATGAGGTATTGGGATATTTTTGGGTGATATGTTAAGGTTTTTTGGGGATGAGGGTTTGGGTTTTTTTGGTCTAACTGTTTTGGGTGTTTTGTGTCATTGGGTTTGGGGTTTATTTTGGTTAATATTTTAGGGTATTTGGGGGCTGATTGTTTGGGTTTTTTTGGGATTGAGAGCTTTGATTTTTTTGGACTTATAGATAGTGGTTTTTTGGTGATTAGATTTAGTCTTTTCTTGGGGTAAGAGATTTGGGTTTTTTGAGGTTGAGGGTATGAGTTTTTTGGGGATGAGGTTTTGGGTTCATTTGGGGTTGATGGTTTTGGTGTTTTGGGGGTTGATTGTTTGGGTTTTTTTGGGATGATGGTATGGGATTTAGGGGGGCTTAGTGTTTGGAGTTTCTTGGGTTTTAGATCTTGGGGATTTTTTTTGTTCTGATGGTTTAGTTTTTTTGGGGGATGATGATTGTTGTTTTTTAGGTCTAGGGTTTTGGATTATTTAGTGTTGAATTCTTGGGGTTTTAGGGAAAGGGAATATAATTTTTGGGAGGATGGATTTTTTTTGGGTTTTGTGATTAAGATTTTTTTGGGATGAGGGATTGGGTTTTTTCTTAGTGTTTGGTCTCTTTTGGGATGAGTTCATGGTATTTTATAGATCATTGGGTTTGGGATTTTTCATGGATGAGTGTTAGGGGTGTTTTGGGATCTAGGTTTGGTGTTTATTGGCTATGGGGGTTAGGGGTGTTTTGGGGATGAGGGTTTGGGGGATTTTGGTTTGAGGGTTTGAAATATTTTGGGGACAGGGTTTTATGGGTTTTTAGGGCTAAGGGTTTGGGGTTTTTGGGGGGGATATGGGTTTAGAGGTTCTTTGGGTTGAGGGTTCAGACTTTTTAGGGATAAAAGTTTGGGTTTTTGGGGGATTGTGGGTGTAGTGTTTTTGTGGATGAGGTTATAGGGATTCTTAGGGAAATGAGATTAGGGTATTTTGGGTCATGATTTTATAATTTTCTGTGGATGAAGGTTTAAAGTCTTTTTGTGAAGAAGGTTAAATTGTTTTTTGGGGTTGAGGGACTTCGGTTTTTTTGGGATGAGGGTTTAGGGTTATTTGGGTTGATGAAAGGATAGGTTTTTCTGGGAATAATATTTTTGTGTTTTTTTTTTGGGGATGAGAGTTTTAGGTTTTTGTGGGATGAGGATTTAGGGGTTTTTTTGGGTTGAGACATTAGTTTTTTTTGTAATGAGGGTTTAGATTTTTTGGGGGATCAGGGTTTACGAGTTTTTTCAACTGAGGTTTTACGGTTTTTTGGGGTGATGAGGGTTAAGATTTTTTTTGGATGAGGGTTTAGTGTTTATTTGGGAAGAGGGTTTATGATTTTTTGGAGGCGAAGGTTTAGGGTTTTATAGAGATGTGGGTTTAGGGGTTTTTTAGAGCTGGTGATTTAGAGTTTTTTGGGGTAGTTCTATAAGGGTTTTATTGGGGCTATGGGTTTGGGGTTTTTTTGGGGATGAGCATTATATTTTTGGGGATGAGCGTTTTTGGTTTTGGGGTGATGGGGATTAGGGTTTTTTGGGGCTCAGGGATTAGGTTTTTGGGTCTGAGGTTAGAGTGGTTTTTGGGGATGAGAGTTTGTGGGTTTGGGGGGATAAGGAATTATGGATTTTGGGGATTGAGTGTTCAATGGTTTTTTACTATGAGGGTTTGGGTTTTTTGGGTGTTGGGTGTTTAGGTTTTTTAAGGATAACTTTTTATGGGTTTTGGGGCTGAATTTTTTGGAATTTTTGTAGCAGAGGGTTTATGATTTATATGGATAAGTGTTTAGATTTTTTTGGGTAGAGGTTTTAGTTTTTTTAATAACCGTTTAGGGTGTTTTGAGATAAGGGTTTTGTATTTTGTATGAAAGAATATTTAGGGTTATTTGAGGCTCTGTTCTATGTTTATTTTATTGGGGATATGGATTTTTAGTTTTTTGGGATGTAGATTATGACATTCTTGGTGTCGAGGGTTTAGGGTTTTTAGGGCCGAGGATTCATTTTTATTATGGGATGAGGAATTAGGTTTGTTTAGGGATGAATATTTAGGGATTTTCAGGGCTGAGGTTTTAGGATTTTTTAGGGATGAGTGTTTTGGGTTTTACATAGTTGAGGGTTTAGGGTTTTCTCAAATTGAGGGTTTACGGTTTTTTTCATTGTTGATGGTTTTGGGATCTCTAAGGCTGTTGGTTTATGGTTTTCTAGGGATGATGGTAAAGGGTTTTATGGGGATGATATTTAAGGGTCTTCTAGGTCTATTAATTAAATATTTTTAGGGTGTAATGGTTTATGGTTTTCCAGGTCTAAGCATTGAGGGTTTTCTAGGGTTTAATGTTTTATGGTGTATAGGGATTAGAGTTTTTTTGGTTGATGTGGGTTTAGTGTTTTCTTGGGAAGGGTATTTGGGATTTATGGTGTATAGGATTAGGGTTTTGTGGGTATGAGGGTTTAACAGTTTTAAATTTTAGGGTTTTGGGTTTTCAGGGGATGATGGTTTGGTGTTTTATATGACTTGTGATTTAGGGTTTTTTGATGGAGGGTGTTTAAGGTTTCATGGGGTAGTGGGATTAGGTTTTTATAGGTTTGAGGGTTTAGGGTTATATAGTTATAAGGGTTTATTGTTTTTTAAGGATATATATAAGGGTTTTCTACGGATTATGTTTTAAGGATTTTGGGGTTATGTTGTTATGTTTGTTTAGGTTTTACAGTTTATAGATTTTAGGGAATAAGGTTTAGGTATTTTATGGAAGAATTTTTAGGGTTTTCTATGGAGTATGGTTGATGGTTTTTGGGGATAATGGTTTAAGGTTTTTTATTGACGATGATTTAAGGGTTTTAGGGCTGAGAGTTAATGGTTTTTTGGGGATGGTGTTTTAGGGTTTTTGGAGCTGGTGGTTTTGGGTCTTTTTGGGTAAGGGGGTTTAGGGTTTGTTTGGTCTGGTGGTTTAGGGTCTTCTAGGGATAGGGTTATAGGCTATTTTGGGGTGTGGGGTAAAGGGCCTCTTGAGGATTGGGGTTTAGGTACTTTTAGGGCATATGGATTATGTTTTTTTATGAGGGTTTACTATTTTTTTGGTTTGAGGGTTTAAAGTATTTTAGGGATGTGGGTTTAGCATTTTTTTGGGCTGTCATTGTAGAGTATTTTTAGGACAAGTGTTTAGGTTTTTTGGGGGTTGTGGGTTTAGGGTTTTTTGAGGATGAGGGTTTAAGTTATTGGGGGGATAATAGATTATGGTTTTTTAGGGCTGAGGGTTTAGGGATTTTTGGGGCTGAGGGTTTAGTTTCTTTTTTGGGGATAATAGTTTATGGGTGTTTGGGTCTAAGGGTGTTGGGTATTTTTCTGTAATATGGTTTAGGGTCTTTTTGGTATGAGGGTTTAGGGTCTTTTTGGATGAGGGATTAGGGTGTTTTGGTTCTAGAGGTTATCATTTTTTTGGGGAATGAGTATTTAGTTTTTTATGGGGCAAATGGTTTTGAGTTTTTTGGTGTTGAGGGTTTATGGTATTTTGGGGCTAGTTATTTATGGTTATTTCTGGTTGATGGTTTTGGTATTTCTGGAATAAAATGTTATTTGGGGGTGGGGGGTTGAGGGTTTATGATTATTTGTTGCTGAGGGTTTGGTGTATTTTTTTTGGGTGGAGGTTTTTGTGGATTTGGGATAATGGTTTAGGAATTTTCTGGATGACGGTTCAAATTTTTTTAAATCAATGAGTATGGTATTTTTTAGGTCTAAGGGTTTATGGTTTTTAAGGGTAGATTTTTTAGGTTTTTGGGGGGCTAAAGGTTTAGATTTTTGGGGGATAAAGGTGTAGTATTTTTTGGGGTTAACGGTATAGGGTTCTGAGGAGATGATGTTTTAGGGTTTTTTGTGGGTCAGTTTTTAGGATTTTTCTTTCTTGAGGGTTTTTTTGTGGGTGAGGTTTTAGGTTTTTGTCTTGGTTGAGGGTTTTTTAGGGCATAGGTATTTTAGGGATAAGGGTTTCATATTTTATTGGGGCTGAGGGTCTATGTCATCTTAGTGATTATGGAATAGGAATTAGGGATTTTGGGGGTTGAGAATGTAGATATTTTTAGGGATTAGGGCTTATGTTTTTGTGGGATGGGGATTTAGGGGTTTTTTGGGTGGGTGAATAGTGTTTTTTGGATGATGGTTTAGGGGTTTTTGGGGCATAGGGTTTAGGGTATTTATTGGATAAGGGTTTTCGGTATTTTGGGCTGTGATTTTAGGTTATTTGGGGGGACAAGTGTTTTGGGACTTTTGTGGAAGGGTGTTTAGTGGTTTTTTGGGTAGGGAGTAAAGGATTTTTTGGGGATGATTATTTATTATTTTTTGGGGGTGATGGTTTCATGTTTTTTGGGGATCAGGGTTTTGGGTTGTTTGGGAAGAGGGTTTTATTTATATTTGGTAAGCGTATAATGTTTTTTTGGGTTGATGATTAAGGGGTTGTAGGGTGTCAGGTTTAGGTTTTCTTAGGGATGAGGTTTTAGGATTTTTTTGGATGACTGTTTAATGAATTTTTGGGATGTGGTTTTAGGGTTTTTAGGGGATGAGGTTTTAGTTTGTTTTGGGGATAAGGGTTTTATTGGATCTGAGGATTTTTTGTTTTTTGGGGATGGTGGTTTTATAATTTTTAGGACTAACGGTTATGGTTTTTTGGTTCTCAGGATTTTTGGTTTTTGGGGCTGAGGGTAGAGGGTTTTATGGGGCTGAGGGTTTAGGGTCTTTCAGGGAACAATTATTTGGGTTTCATGGGGTAGGGGGTTTATATATTGTTTAGGAATTATTGTATAGTTCTTTGGGGATAAGGGTTAGGGGGTTTCTAGGTATAAGATTTTTTGCATATTTTGGGTCTATGGGTTTAGGGTTTTTTTGGAATTAGGTATTACGGTTATTGGGGGATAAGAGGTTTGTGCTTTTTCGGGCTAAGGGTATAGAATTTTCTATGATTGAGATTTTAATATTTTTTAGGATAAGGGATAGAGTTTTTGGTTCAAATGGTATATGGTTTTTTAGAGATAAAGGTTTAGGTTTTTTAGGGGTGAGGATAGAGGGTATTTTTAGGATAAGGGTTTGGGGTTTTGGGGGAAAATAATTTAGGTATTTTAGGTATGAGGGTTTATAAATTTTTAGGGATTGTTGTTTGGGGTTATTTTAGGGACGAGGGTTTTTGGTTTTTTTGAGGATGTGGGTTTTGTGTATTGTGGGGTTGAGGGTTTAGGGTTTTTTTCGGTTTTGGGTTTAGTTATTTTTGGGGTTGACAGTTTAGGGACCTTTAGGGATGAGAATTTAGGGTTTCTTGGGGCTAAGGGTTAGGTTTGATTAGAGTAAAGGGTTTAGGATTATTTTTAATTAGTGTTTTGGGATTTTTTGTGGATGAGGGTTTAGGGTTTTTTGGGGATTATGGTTTTAGGTTTTGGATGGATAATGGTTTAGTTTTTTTAGGTATGAGTGTTTAGGGTGTAGAATTTTGGGGTTTTAGAGTTTAGAGGTTTTTAGGAATGAAGGTTTATCTTTTTTTGGGGCCATGTGGTTAGTGTTTTTTGTGGTGACCATATAGGGTTTCTTTGGGGTGAGGGTTCAAGGTTTTGGGGGATGAGGGTTTATGATATTTTGGGGTTTAGGGTTTAGATATATTCGGGATGAGCATTTATGGATTTTTTGTGTTGAGGTTTTAGGTTTAATTAAGGATTAGGGTTTAGGGTTTTTTAGGGCTGTGGGTCTAGGGTTTTCTGGGGCTGTGGGTTTAGGGTTTTCTAGGGATGAGGTTTTATTTTTTTAGGGTTGAGGGTTTTGGTATTTCTAGTGATGAAATTTTTGGGATTTCTATTGATAAGGGATTATAATTTTTTAGGGACAAGGGATTAGTGTTTTTTGGTGTTAAGGGTTTAGGATTTTTGGGTATGAGGGTTTAGGGTTTTTGGGGGATGATGGTTTGGGGTATAATGGTGTGAGAGATCAATGTTTTTTATGGATTATCCTTTAATGTTATTTGGGAAATATGGTATAGGTTTTGTTTGGGGTGGAGGGTTCTAGGGTTTTGTGGATGAAGGATTACGGTTTCTAGAGGCTGAGGTTATAGGGGTTTTTATGCTGAGGGTTTAGGTTTTTTGTGGGTGTATAGTTTAGGGAATTTTTTGGTTAGTTGGTTTAGTTTTTTTTTTTGTGGTTGAGGTGTTAGTGTTTTTTGTCGTGGGGGGTTTAGGGTTTTTTTTGGATGAGGGTTGATGGTTTCAAGGGGACGAGGGTTTAGCATTTATTTAGCATTGAGGGTTTAGGGATTTTTCAGCTTAGGTTTTTGGGTTTTTTAGGAAATAGGGTTTAATATTTTTTGGGGGGTGGGGGACTGAGGTTTATTTGGGAATATGTCTAGGGTTTTTTGGGTTTAGGGTTTTTTAGGGATGAGGGTTTATGGGTTTTTTTGGAAGATGGTTTAGGGAATTATGGGGATTTGGTTATAGAGTTTTCTAGGCAAAGGGTTTTGTACTATTTGGGGTTGAGGGTGTAGTGTTTTTTAGGTCTAAGGGTTTAGAGTTTTTGGATATAGGGGTATATGGTTTTTTGTTCTGAGGGATTAGGTTTTTTTGGGGGATAAGTGATTAGGGTTTTTTATGCTGAGGTTATATGGTTTTTTGGGGAAGTGGTTTTTTGTTTTTTTATGGGGGTTTAGAGTTTTATGGGGTTGGTGGTTTATTTTATTGGATGAGGTATTATGATTTCTTGGGCCATGGGTTTAGGGTTTTTTGTGGATTGGGGTTTTCAATTTTTTTTGAAGTGGGTTTATTGTTTTCTAGGTAGGATTATTTATGGTTTTTTGGGACAGAGAATTTAGGGTTTTTTGGGGAAGAGTATTTGGGGTTTCTATGGATGAGGGTTTATGATTTTTTTGGTAAGTGGTTTTATGTTTTTTGGGATAAGGGTTTAGTGGTTTTGGGGGATGAGGGTTTAGTGTTTTATTGTGTTGGGGGTTTTGGGTTCATTGTTTTTTTTGTGGAAAAATGTTCAGGGTTTTGTTGTTCTGAGGGTTTACAATTTTTTGGGATAAGGGTTTAGGGTTTTTTTGGGGATTATGGTTTAGGGTTTTCGTGGTGAGTGTTTAGTGTTTTAGGGATAGAGTTTTTAGTGTTTTTTGAGATGAAGGTTTTTGAGTTTTATTTGGTAGGAGGGTTCAATGTTCATTAGTTAGAGTTTTATGGGTTTTTTGAGGTGGAAGGTATAGGATTTGTAGGTAGGAGGGTTTATCATTTTTTGGGGATGTGGGTATAAATTTATTTGGGGATGAGTATTCATGGTATTTTTTGACTGAGGGATTAGGGTTTTTTGTTATAGATGGTTTAGGATTTTTTTTGTGTTGATGGTTTTGGGTTTTTTGTGGAATGGGGATTGGTGTTTTGTGGTTCTACATGATTATTGTTATTCGATATTAGGGTTTAGATTTTTTGTGGGATGGAGGTTTAGGGTTTTTTGAGGATGCAGGTTTATATTTTTTTGTTAATTTATTTTAGAGTGTTTGGGGATGGGGGTCTATGCTTTTATGGAGAAGAGGGTTTAGGGTTTTTTCAAATTGAGGATTTAGGTTTATTTGTTATAAGGGTTTAGGGTTTTTGGGGGATCATGGTTTAGGATTTTTTGGGGCTAAGTGTTTAGTTTTTTTGGGCAGAGAGTCTGGGGTTTCATTGGGGATGAGGGATTAGTGTTTCTTGGGATGATGGTTTACAGTTTTTTGGGGACGAGGGTTTAAGGATTTTTTTGGATGAGGGTTTAGTTTTTTTTTATGGATGAGTGTTTAGGGTTTTTTTTATGATGAGGGTTTTGAGTATTTTATGGATATGTGTTTTGGGTTTTGGGGGGATGAGGGTTAGGGTATTTTTGGTCTAATAATTTAGGGGTTCTAGGGATATGGGTTTAGGGTTTTTTAGGTATTAGGGTATAATATTTTTTAGGGATTTGGGTTTAGAGTTTTTTGGGTATGTGGCTATAGTGTATTTTGGGGTTGAGTGTTTGAGTTGTTTTTTGGGATTATTGTTTCCAATTTTTTGGGAATGGGGTTTTAGAGTTTATTTCGGGATGAGGGTGTAGTTTTTTGGGGAGAATAGGGTTTATGGTGTTTTTGGAATAGAGGTTTTATGGTTTTATGGTGGGGGGGGTTAGGTTATTTAGGTTTGAGGAACTTCGGTTTTTTTGGGTGAGGAATTTGGTTTGTTTTGAGGTGGTGGTTTTGGGTTTTTTGGGGATGAGTGCTTAGGGTTTTTAGGGCTGAGATTTTAGGATTTTGTTGTGGATGAGGTTTTGAGTTTTTTGGGGGATATGGGTTTAATTTTTTTTAGGCTGAGGGTTTATTATTTTTCTAGGATGTGGTTTTAGGATTTTTCTGGGATGAAGTTTTATGGATTTTCTGGACTAAGGGATTAAGGTTTTATGGGATGATGGATTTGGGATTTTTGTGGCTGATATTTAGGGTTTTTGGGGATGAGGGTTTTGTGGTTTTTTATTCTTAGGTATTGTTTTTTAGGGATGAGGGTTTAGGGTCTTTTCGTGCTAAGGGTTTCGGGTTTTTTAAGGATGTGGGTTTAGGTTTTTTTGTCTCAATTTTTTGGGTTCTTTATGGTTAATTGTTTAGTGTTTTCTAGGAATGTGGGGTTAATATTTTTTAGGGCTGAGGGCTTTGGGTTTTTAGGGGCTCTGGGTTTGTAAATTTTTTGGAACTAGGAGTTTAGGATTTTTTGTGGATTAGTGTTAAGAGTTTTTTGATGCTGTGGATATAAGATTCTTTAGTGGTGAGGGTTTATGATTTTTTACTAATGAGGGTTTATTGTATTTGGTTTTCAGTGTTTAGGGGTTTTAGGGATAATGGATCCAGTTTTAATTGGGTTTTTGGTTTTAGGTTTTTTTTTGGGATTTACGGTTCAGGTTTTAATGAGGATGAGGGCTTATGGATTTGTTGGGGTGTAGATATAGGGTTTTTTACAGGTGGGGTGTTGTGTTTTTTTAGTGTTGAGGGTTTGGTGGTTTTTAGGGCTAAGGATTTATGATTTTTTGTGTGAGGGTTTTATTTTTTGGGAGTATGAGTGTCTTTTATTATTTGGGACTCCGGTTTTATGGTTTTTTGGATTGCGTTTTAGGGTTTTTTTGGGACTGAGGGCTTAGGTAATTTTTGAAAAGGTTTTGAGTTTCTTTAGGGTAGAAGGTTTTGGGTTTTTTGGGAATGAGGGTTTCGGGTTGTTGGGGATGGTGGTTTAGGGTTTTTTTGGACTGATGGATATGGTTTTTTTTATGGGGATCGTGTTTTGTTGTGTGCTGTGTTTATGGTTTTTTAGGGATGCAAATTTAGGTTTTTTTGGTGCTGAAGGTTTGGGTTTTTTGGGACCGAGTGTTTAGGGTTTTAGGGGATTATGGTTTAGGGTTTTTTAGGGAATTTGGTTTGTGGTATTTGGGTTAAGGGTTTTGGTTTTTGGGGGATGATTATATATGTTCTTTCAAGTGTTTAGGGTTTAGAGATTTTTAAGGGAAAAGGTTTAGTTTTGGGGGTGCCAAGGGTTTAGGATTTTTCTGGTACGAGGGTATATGGTTATTTGAAGTTGAGTGTTTAGATTTTTTGTAGCTAAGGGTTAGGGTTTATTTCTGGGTATTGATTTATGTTTTTTAGGGATGAGTGTTATGTTTTTTTGGGGGATAAGGGTTAAGGGTTTTTTGGAATATATGTGTTAGGGTTTTCTTGTTGTTCGGGTTGATGATTTTTTTGGGAAGAGGGTTTGGGGATTTTTACGGATGATGGTTTAGGGATATTGGGGGATTATTTTTTTGGGTTTTTTGGGATGAGGGTATAGGGTTTTGGGGGATGAGTTTTTAGGGTTTTCTATTGATGTCGGTTTAGTTTATTTGGGGGATGAGGGATTAGGGTTTTTTGGGGAGACGACTAAGGAATTTCTATGGAAAGGGGTTTATGGTTTTCTCAAGAAGGGAGTTTTGGGTTTTTTAGGTTGTGTTTTTTCATTTTCTAGGGATGCTTTTATATGGTTTTCTATGGATGAGGGTCTAGTTCATCTGTGGATAGGGTTATAGGGTTATTTTTGGCAGACAGTTTAGGGTTTTCCAGGGCTAATGGATTAGTGTTTTCTGGGGATGGGGGTTTATGGTTTTCTTTTTCTAAGGGGTTAGGGTCTTCTAGGGATGTGGGTTTATGTTTTTATCTGGATTATGTTAGAGAGATAATGGGGATGAGGGTTCTGGATATTATGTGGATGAGGGTTTATTGTTTTTTGGGAATGTTGGTTTAGGGATTTTTTGGTGTGTGGGTTTATGGATTTTTTGGGATGTGTGGGTAGGGTTTTTAATGGATTAGGGTTTAGTGTATTCAACTTATAAGGGTTTAGTGTTTTCTAGGGTTGTGGGTTTATTTTCATCAATGTGTGAGGGTTTTGGGTCTTTTAGGGATGAGGGTTTATGTTTTTTTGTGCAAAGGGTTTACTTATTTAAGGGGCCAAGGGTTTAGGTTTTTCTAGGGATGAGTGTTTATGGTTATATGGTGTTAATAGTTTTTTGTTTTTTTAGGTCTGATGGTTTATAGATTTATGGGGCTAAGGGATTGGATTTTTTCATTATGACGTTCAAGGATTTTTGAGGTAGTGTTTTCTGGGGATCATGAGTTATTGTTTTTTGTGGATGCGTACTTGGGATTTTTTAGACAAGCGCATGGTGTTTTTTTCGATAAAGCATTGGAGATTCTTGGATCTAATGGATTGGGGAATGATATGGATGATGGTTTGAGGTTTTTTGGGGTTAAAGGTTCAGGTTTTTCAAGGGATGTGTGATTAGGGTAATTAGGGGATGAGTGATTTTGGTTTTCTAGGGATAATGATTTAGTTGCTTTTGTTGATGACGGTTTTGGGTTTTGTGTGGTTTAGGGTTTAGGGTTCTCCATGAATGATGGTTTAAGATTATCGGTGGCTGAGGGATTATGGTTTTTTGGGGATAGTGGTCATGGTATTTGGTTGGGGTGAGGGTATAGTATTTTTAGGGTAGATGGTTTAGGTTTTTTGGGGGGCTGAGTGTTTAGGGTTTTGCGGGATGAGGGTTTTGGGTTTTTTAGTGAATAAATGGAAGGGTTTTATCTGGATGGGGGTTTTGGGTTTTGGGTATGAGGGTTGAGAATTTTCATAGGATGAGGATTTATTATTTTTTGGGGATGAAGGTTTGGGGTTTTATGGGATGAGGGAATAGGTTTATTTGGTTTTAGGGTATAGGGTTTTTTTGGGCATAATGATTTGGGTTTTTTTGGGCTAACAGATTTGGGATTTTGGGAGTTGTGAATTTTGTGTTTTTTGTGGCTCAGAGATTGCAATATTTTGAGGTTCTGGGATTGAAATTTTTTGGGGATGGTCATTTGTGGTTTTTAGGTTATAGGGTTTTTCGCTTTTTGGGTCTATAGTATTGTGGTTTTTCATGGATAAAGTTTTTAGGTTTTTGGGTCTTGAGTGTTTGTGGATTTTTGGGTCTGATGGATTTAGTTTTTTGGGACCTAAGTATAGTGCCTTTTGGGGATGAGGTATTGGTGTTTTATGGGGATGATGGTTTGGTGTTTAGGAGAGCTAACTGTTTGGTGTTTTTTTGGAATAAGAGTTTGGGGTTTCTTGGGGCTGATGACTTGGGTTTTTTTTGCAATGAGGGTTGGTGTTTTTGGGGGATTAGGGTTTGGTTTATTTTTGGATGAGTACTTATAGGTTTTTTTCTTGAAAAATTGGTTTTTTTTCTTGAGGTATTTGGGTATTTTGGGATGAGGGATTGGGGGTTCTTGAAGATTAGGGATTAGTGTTTCTTAGGATGAGGGTATGGGGTATTTTTGGGATGAGAATTTGGGATTTTTTGTTGTTGATGGATCACAGATTTTTGGGGATGAGCATTTTTGGCCTTAGGGTTTGGGATTTTTGGGTCTTTGGGTTCTGTGTGTGGATGAGTCTTTGGTGTCATTTTTTGAGGGTTTAGTGTTTTTTGGTTTGAGGGTTTATGGTTTTTAGGGCTAAGGGTTTACGGTTCTTTATGGATGATTGTTTGGTGTTTTTTGGGGATACGTATTTATTGTTCTTTGGGGATGAGGGTTTATAATTTTTTATGGCTGATGGGTTTGGACTTTTCCAGGAGAGTGTTTATGGTTTTGGGGGGCTGAGGATTTCGGGTTTTTTAGTGATGAGGGTTTGGGTTTTTTGGGGACTATAGGTTTAGGGTTTTATGGGGATGACAGTTTACTATTTTTTGAGGCTATTGTTTTGAATATTTTTTGGCCCAAGCGTTTAGAGTTTAATTTGGGATTAGGGTTTAGGGTTTTCTTGGACTAATGTATAAGGGTTTTTAGGGATGATGGTTTATGGTTTTTTATAGCTGAGGGTTTATTGTTTTCTAGGGTAGATGTTTTAGGGTTTTTAGGGGGTGTGAGTTTTTCTGGGGTGATTGTTTGTGTTGTTTTTTGGCTGAGTATTTTTTCTTTTTGGGCCTCATAGTTTATGTTTTCTTAGGGATGGATGTTTAGGTATTTTTGGGTCTAAAAGTTTATTTTTTTGGGGCGTAAGGATTATGATATTTTTGGGATGAGTGTTTATGGTTTATTTGAGTAGAGTGTTTAGGGTTTCATGGGGGTGAGTGATTAGGGTTTTTTATGGATGGGGGTTTAGGGGATTTTGGGTCAGAAGATTTAAGGGGTTTTGGGGTTGTGGGTTGATGGGTTTATTTCAGATGTGGGTATATGATTTTTGGGACATGAGGGATTAAGCTTCATGCGGGGTGTAGGTTTAGAGATTTTTTGGAGTGAGGGTTTTCGTATTTTGGTAGATTAGGGTTTAGGGTTTTTTTAGCAAAGGATTTAGTATTTTTTGAGGATGAGGTTCCAGGGTATTCTGGGGATGAAGGATTTGAGTTTTCTTGGAATAAGCCTTTAGGGTTTTCATGAGATGATGCTTTATGGTTTTTCGGTTGAGGATTTATGGTTTTCTTGGGTGTATTGTTTAGGTTCTTTGGAAGAATATGGTTTATGGTTTTCTATGGATTGAGGTTTAGGTATTTCAAGGGTTGTGAGTTTAGGGTTTTCTAGGGATAAGAGTATACGGTGTTTTGGGGTTGAGTTTTTAGTGTTTTCTTTGGATGATTGTTTAGGATGTTGTTGTGATGAGGGTTTAGGTTTTTTGGGGATGTGGGGATGTGAGTTTAGGCTATTTTGTGGCTCTGGTTTTCGGTTTTATAGGGTTGAGGGTTTTGGTTTTCTAGATAATATGCTTTTGGGATTTCTTGGGTTGAAGGTTTTGGTTTTTCTGGGGATTAGGTTTTAAGTTTTCCTAGATGTAAAGGTTTCGGGTTTTTAGGGAAAATCGTATAGGGTTTTCTCGGGTGGAGGTATTAGTGTTTTATAGGTCTAAGGTTTTAGGGTTTTTTGGGTCTATGGGTTTTGGGATTTCTATGGATAAGGGTGTAGGGTTTTATGTTTCTGATGGTTTGGGGATATCTAGGGCTAAAGAATTAGGTTTTTTTGGGGGTTTTGTTTTGTTTTTTTGTGGGAATAGGGTTTCGGTTTTTTTGATGAGGGTTTATGGTGGTATAGGTCTTAGGTTTTTGGGGTTTTTGGGGGTTGAGTGTTTAGGGTTTTTTGGGGATAAGGATTTAGGGTTTTTGGGATGAGTATTTAGATTTTTGGGGGGCTGATGGTTCATGGTTTTTTGGGGATAATGGTTAAGAGTCCTATGGGGATGAGGGTTTAGGTTCTTTTGGTGATAATGTATTAGGGTCTTCTGGGGCTGTCGGATTAGGTTATTCTGGGCCTAGGGGCGTAGGGTCTTTTGGCGCTGAGGGTTTATGGAATTTGGGGGCTAAGGGTTTACAGGTTTTGGGAAGAGTGTTTAGTTTTTTGGGGGGCTAAGCCTTTAGGGTGTTTTAGGGGTGTGGGTTTAGGGTTTTCTATGGTTTATCGTTTACAGTGTTTTGGGTTTGAGGGTTTAGTGTTTTTTGAGGCTAAGGGTGTAGGGATTTTTTGAAAGAAGTTTTAGATTTTTTGGTGGGATGAGGGTTTTGGGTTTTTTGGGGCTAGGGTATAAGGACATTTTGGGCTGGGTTTTTTGGGGTTTTGGGAGATAAGGGTGTAGGTTTTGGGGCTGAGGGTTATAGGTTTTTTTGGGCAGAGGGTTTATGTAATTTGGAGGATGAGGGTTTATGGCCATTTAGGGAGGGGGTTTTGGGTGTTTTGGGACAAATCGTTTAAGGTTTTTAATGGTCGAACATCAAGGGTCTTTTGTGTTTGATGTTTTAGAGTTTTGGGGATGTTGGTTTAGTGGTTTTGGGTGTTTAGGGTTATTTTAGTGATAAGTGTTCACGGTGTTTTAGGTATGAGTGCTTCAGAATTTTTTAGACAAATATTTTTTAGCTTTTTTGTAGAGGCGGGTTTATTGTAATTTTGTGGGGATAGTCTAGGTTATTTTTGTGAGGAGTGTTTTTTGATTTTTTGGGATTAGGGTTTAGTGTTTTTGAGTATGAGGGTTTAGAACTTTTTGGGTACGGGGGCATATATTTTTTGGGCTATGGGTTTGGGGTTTCTTTCTTCCGAGGGTTTATGTTTTTTTGCGGTTGAAGGTTTATGTTTTCTGGGGAGGAGTATTTAGTGTTTTTTGGGGTTGAATTTTTTTTATTTTTTTGGGTTTAGGGTTTATGGTTTTTTATGGATATTGGTTTAGGATTTTGTGGTGGGGGTCTAGGGTTTTTCTAGTCTGAGGGTTTTTTGTCGTTGGGATTTAAGAGTTTAGTGTTATTTTGTGTTGAGTCTATAGTTTTTTATAGGTATCATGTTTTAGGGTTTTTCATGTTGACTTTTAGGGTTTGGGGGGATGACGTCTTAGGGTTTTTTAGGGATAAGTATTTTGAGTTTTTTGGGTTTGATAATTTAAGGTTTTTTGGGGAGGAGTATTTAGGATTTTTTGGGATGACAGTTTAGGGTTTTTAGTGATGGGTATTTGGGGTTTTTTATGCTAAGGGTTTATGGAATTTTCTAGATTAGAGTTTAGGGTTTTTTCAGTTTTGGGTTTAGGGTTTCTTGTGTATTAGTGTTTAGGGTTTTTTAGGATGAGTGTTTAGGGATTTTGGTGAATATAGTTTAGGGTATTTATGGGTTGAGGGATTTGGGATTTTTTGGGAAATAGGGTTTAGGGTTTTTTGAGGCTCTAGGATTTGTGATTCTTGGGGAAGATGTTTTAGGGTATTTACAGCATTGGTTTTATGTGTTTTTAGGGATGATGGATTATGGTTTTTTTCCTGATTATTTAGTGTATTTTGGGTCTCTGGGATTAGGGTTTTTCAGTGATGAGGCTTTAGTGTTTTCTAGGGTTGAGGTTTTAGGGTATATTTGGGGTGAGGGTTTAAGATTTTTTGGGGATGAGCATTTAGGGTTTTTTTATTAAGGGTTTTGGATTTTTTGGGGATGAGCGTTTATGGTTTTTTGGGGATAAGGGATTACGGTTGTTTGAGGATGAGGGCTTTGTGTTTTTTGGGACTCAAAGTTTAGGATTTTTTGGGCTGTATGTTTATTTTTTTTAGAGATGCGGGTTTAGGGTTTATTAAGGCTCTAGGTTAGGGTTTTTTGCGACAAGGGTTTATTATTTTTTGGGTATGAGGGTTTAGGGATTTTTGGTCAAGAAGATTTATGGTTTTTTAGGGATAAGGGTTTAGGTTTTTTGTGGATAAAAGTATTGGTTATTTTTTGGATGGGGGTTTTTGGTTTGTGGTAATGAGGGTTTAGGGTATTTGTGGGATGAGGGTTTGTGGTTTTTTTTGCTGATGTTTTAGGGTTTTCTAGTGTTCAGCATTTAGCGTTTTCAAGGGATGATGGTTTAGGATTTTTGTGGGATTAGTTTTTTGGGTTTTTTGGGGTTGTAGGTCTAGGGTATTTAACTGAAGATGGTTTAGTTTTTTTAGGATACAGTGTTTATGTTTTTTTTTGGGTATGATGGTTTAGAGATTTTTTAAGAGGGGTCCTTAGGGTTTTTTGGGACTTAGGGTTTAGGTTTTTTTGGAGGTAAGTGATTAGGTATTTTTAAATGATTATTTTTTGTTTTTTGGGGCTATGTATTTAGGGTTTTTTTGGGATGAGAGTTTAAAATTTTTTGGGGATAAGGGTTTATAATTTTTGGGGTATAAGGGTTTTGGTGGAGGGTAGAGGAGTTTTTAATGTTTTTCAGGCTTAGAATTTAGTGATTTTTATTGTATAAGGGTTAGGGGTTTGGGGGAGAAAATGGTTTAGTATTGTTTTGGGGTAGAGGGTGTAGAGTTTTTTGGGGAGGATAGTTTTGAGTTTTTTTATGGATAATGGTTTTAGGGTTTTTTGGGGTTGAGGTTATATGTTTTTTAGGGATAATGGATTAGGGATATTGGGGATGAGGTTTTGTGTTTTTTTGGGGTTGAGGGTACAAGTTATTTTGAGGAAGTGGGTTTAGGGTTTTTTGGCTCTGAGGTTTTAGTGGTTTTTAGGGCTGAGAGTTTAGGATATTTAGGGTTTAGGGTTTAGGGTTTTTTCGAGCAGATGGATTGGGGTTTTTTGGGGATTTTGGTTTAGATTTTTTTTGCGGCGAGGTTTAAGTGGTTTCTAGGGTGGATGGTTTAGGGTTTTCTGGGGATGAGTGTTTACGGTTTTATATTAATAAGTACTTAGGGTTTTTAGGGATGGGGTATTAGGTTATTTTGGGGTAAGGGTTTATGGTTTTTTGGGCTGGGGGTTAGGGTTTTTTGGGGATGATGTTTTATGCTTATTGGGGTGTGGGTTTAGTTTTTTTAACGATGAACGTTTAGGTCTGTGGGGCTTACGGTTTAGGGTTTTGGGAGGATGGTGGTTAAGGGTTTTGGGTATGAGGGTTTATGGTTTTCTGGGGAAGTGGTTATTGTGTTTTTAGGATGACAGTTTAGGTTTTTTTGGGTGTAGTGTTTATGGTTTGGGGGATAAAGAGTGTAGGGTTTTTTGAGGTGGTGGATTCAGTATATTTTGTGAAATATGGATTAGGTTTTTTGGTGTGGGGGTTTAATGGTTTTTGGGGGGATGAGGTTTTAGGGTTTTTTGGGGATAAGGGTTATCGTTTTTTTGGGGTATTAGGGTTATGGGGTTTTTTTGGGTGGAGTGTTAAGGTTTTTGGGGGTAATAATATATTGTTTTTTTTTTGGCAGAGCATTTACTGTTTAGTGTTTTTTAGTAATGGGGGTTTATTGTTTTTTGTGGCTGAGAGATGAGGGTATTTTTGGGCCATGGGTTTGCTGTTTTTTCTGGCAGGGGGTTTAGTGTTTTTTGGGTATGAGGGTTTATCGGTTTTTGGGAATGAGATTTTTTGGATTTTTGGGGATTTGGGTTTTGGGTTTATTGGGAATGAGTGTTTAGTTTTTTTGGGAGATGATGGTTTATAGTGTTTTGGGGATGAAGGATTAGGGTTTTATTGGGATGAGTTTTTAAGGTTTTCAAGGCCTGATGGATTAGGGTTTTTTGGGTTGGAGGGCTTATTTTTTAGGGATGACGGATTAATTTTTTTTATGGTTGGGGGTTTATGGTTTTTTTTGGGGATAAGGGTATATTGTGTTTTGGGACATTGGTTATATACTTTTTGTGGGAGGGGATTTAGGTTTTTTGAAGATGAGGGTTTTGTGTTTTTTATGGATAAGTGTTTAGGTTTTTTGGGGTGGTGGGTTTATGGTTATTTTGGGATACAGGTTTAGGGTTTCTTGTGATAAGGTTTTAGGGATATTTAGGCTGAGGATAAATTGCTTTTTGTAGATGATATTTTATATTTTTTGAGGGTGGATGGTTTAGTGTTTTTTGGGAGATATGTTTTTGGGTTTTTTTTGTATTTGAGGGTTAATGTTCTTTGGGAAAAGGGTTAAGGGTTCTTGGGGGGCATAACGTTTTTTGTTTTTAGGGCATAGGGTTTAGTGTTTTTTGGGGTGAGTGTAAAATATTTTTGGGGCTTAGGAATTAGAAATTTTTTTGGTTGGGGGTTTAGTGTATTTTTTTGATGTACATTTAGGGTTTTTGGGCTATGTTTTTAGTGTTTTTGGGGGATGGGGGTTTACTTTTTGGGGGGGGGGTTCTAGGGTTTTATGGAGAAGAAGGTATAGGGTTTTCAAGAAAGGTTTTTTAAGTTTTTTCCTTACAAAGGATTTAGTGTTTTTTTAGTCTGTGGATTTAGGATTTTGTGGGTATGAGATTTTATGGTTTCTTGGGGATGAGAGTTTAGGGATTTTTGGGGATTAGGGTTTAGGTTTTTGGGGTATAAGGGAATTGGATTTCTTAGGAATGGTGGATTAGTCTTTTTAGGGATGAGTGTTTATTGTTTTGGGGGGATAAGGTATTAGGGATTTTTAAGGCTGATGGTTTAGGGTTTTTTATGGATGATGGCTTAGAGATTATTTGAGATGTGGTTTTAGGGTTTTTTGGTGTTGAGGGTTAGGGGTGGTTTATTCTGAGGGTTTATCGGTTTTTTGAGGGTGAGGGTATATTGTTTTGTTATGGCTAAGGGTTTTTTGTTTTTTAGGGCTAAGGGTTTAGAGTTTTTTTATTTTGAGTGTTTAGGGTATCTTTGGGTTGAGTAATTAGGTTTTTCGGTGGTTTAGGGTTTAGGTTTTTGGTGGATGAAGTTTTAGGGTTTTAGGGGATAATTATTTAGGATTTTTAGGGGTTCAGGGTTTAGGATTTTTATGTCAATCGGTTTAGGTTTTTTTGGGTTGAGGGTTTAGGGTTTTTTGAATTATTGGGTTTATGGTTTTTTAGTGCTCATGGGTTTTGTTTTTTTGGGTATGAGGGTTCTTTGTTTCATGTTGATAAGGGTTTATTGTTTTAGGGGGATGAGGGTTTAGGATTTTTTAGGGATGAGGGTTTAGTGTTATTATTGGGTTTATGGGTTCAGGGTTTTTATCATATGATGGTTTAGTGTTTTTATATGCCGAGGGTTTAGGGTTATTTATAATAAGGGTTAATGGTTTTTCTTGGTTGTTTTTTTAGGGTTATTATGGGATGAGTACTTTGTGTTTTGTGTGGTTGATATTTGGGGTTATTTTGGGATGAGGGTTTAGTGTTCTTTAGGTATGATGTTTTATTAGTTTTGCGGATGAGGGATTAGTGTTCTTTGGGTATGATGTTTTAGGGTTTTTTATGATGAGGGTTTGGGGTCTTTTGGAACTCATGTTTTGGTGTTCTTTGGGAGTGAGTGTCTAGGGATTTTAGGGGTTGGGGGCTTTGCGTTTTGTTGGGTTGAGGGTATAGGGTTTCTTTGGGAATTGGTTTTAGGGAATTTTTACTGAGTGTTTCTATTTTCTGGGATATGGGTTAATATTTTTTTAAGGATGAGGTACTATGGTTCTTTGTGGATGAGGGTTTATGGTTTTTTTAGTGATGAGTATTTTTTTTGGAGTTTGGGGTTTTGAGTTTTTTTCTAAGGTGTTCATGTTTTTTGGTATTAATATTTTCAGATATACTGGGATTAAAAGATTAATGTTTAAAGGGGATGAGGGTTTATGGATTTTTGGCATGAGGACAGTGGGTTTCTCAGGGATGGGTTTTATGTTTTGGGGGGGGGGTGATGGATTAGGGTATTTTTGGGATAAAGGTTTTATGTTTTTTGGATATGAGAGTTTGATTTTATTAGAAGATTATTGTTTTGGATTTTTTTGGTTCATTGGGGTTAGGGTTTTTTGGGGAATGAGAGTTTGGGGTACTGGGGCTCGTGTTTAGGGTTTTTTATGGATGGGGGTTTTGGGTTTTGGGGTTTTCTGGGATAGTGGGTTTTGGTTTTTTTGGGGCTGATGGTTATGGTTATTTGGGGATGGTGGTTATGGTTTTTTGGGGATGAGGGTTTAAGTTCCTTAGGATGAATTTTTATGGTTATATGGTGATGAGAATTTAGGGGTTTTTTGGGTTGATGTTTTGGGTTTTTTAGGGCTGTGGATTTAAGGTTTTTTGGGGACTAGGGTATAGTATTTTTAGAGATTTGGGTTTTTCGTTTTGGGGGCTGAGTGTTTAGTGATTTTTGGGGCCGAGGGTATAGGGTTTTCTAGGGTTTAGGATTTTGGTTTTTTTATGTCTAAGGGTTTAGAGTTTTTTGGGGAATAGGGTTTTGGGTTTTTGGGGATGAGGGTTTATAATTATTTGGGGATAAATTTTTAGTGTTTTCTGGGGCAGGGGGTTTAGGTTTTTCTGGTATGAGGGTTTTGAGTTTTTTAGGGATGACGGTTAAGGGTTTTTTGGGGCAGAGGTTTAGGGATTTTTGGGAATGTGGGCTTAGGTATTCTTTAGGCTGAGGGTTCACTATTTTTTGTGAACGGGGGTTTACATATTTTTGGGGATGACGTTTTTGGGTTTTTTAGTTTGAGGTTTTTAGTTTATTCATTAATGAGGGTTTAGAATTCTTTGGGTTAGAGGTTTAGGGATTTATTAAGAATAATTGATTGGGGGTTTTTGGGCATGAGGGTGTTTGTTTTCTGGGAATGTTGATTTTTTATTTTCTTTGGGGATGTGGGTTTTGGGTTTTTTGGGGATGAGGGTTTTGGGTTGTTTAGATTGAGGTTTTAGGGTTTTTCAAACTGGTGGTATAGGGTTTTTTGGGGATGAGTCATTGATTTTTTTGGGAATGTGGGTTAATGGTTTTTTGAGGATTAATTTTTGTGGTTTTTTGAGGATTAGGGTTTATAATTTTGGAGGATTATGTTTTCCTTTTTTTAGGAATGAGGGTTTAGTGTTTTTGGTGGATTATGGTTTGCGGTTTTTAGGACCGAGTTTTTAATAATTATTAGAACTGAATGTTTTGGGTTTTTTCTGGGATGAGATTTTAGGGTTTTTTGGGGATGAGGGATTTGGGTTTTTAGGGGATAGTTTAAGGATTCATAGGGATGTGGTTTTTTGATTTACGGTATTTTAGGGATGAGGGTTTAGGTTTTTTTAGGGGATGAGGATTGATGGTTTTTTTGGGCCAGGTGTTTAGTTTTTCTTTTGTGATTATGGTTTATGGTTTTATGGGGATGAGGGTTTGGGGTTTTTGGGGATGAGGTTTTGGTGATTTTTGGGGTAGATGGTATGTTGTTTTTAGGGATGGGGTTAAATTGTTTTTGGGGGATAAGGGTTTGGGGTGTTTGGGGGTTATGGATTTGGGTTTCCTAGAGGTAAAGTTTTTAGGTTTTGGGGAGGTGGGTTTAGGGTTTTTTTGGTTATGAGTGTTTATCGTTGTTTGGGAATGACGGTAATGATTTTGGGGTTGAAGTTCTCTGTATTTTGGGGATGACGATTTATGGTTTTTTTTGCACTGATGGTTTGGGGTTTTATAGGGTTGAGTGTTAGGGTTTTAGGGGCTAGTGTTTAGTGTTTTTTGAGGATAATAGTTTTGGGTTTTTTGGGGCTATGGTTTAGTGTTTTTTAGGGTTGAGGATTTATGGTGTTTGGGGATTGGAGTTTAGGTTTTTTTTTGGCATTGTGGGTTTTTTGTTTTTTTTTTGGATGAAGCTTTTGAGGTTTTCGAGGATGGGGGTTTTGGGTTTTTTTCAAGTAGGGTTTAGATATTTTTGGGGAAAAGGGATTAGGTGTTTTTGGGGAAAGTGGGTTGGGGTTTTGTGGGTCCAATGGATTAGGGTTTTTTAGGGTCGAGGGATTGGGATTTTTCTGGACTAAGGGATTAGGGTTTTTTGGGTCTAAGAATTATATGTTTGTTGGGGATGAGGGTTTAGTGTTTTTTGGGTGGAGGAATTACTAATTTTATGGTTTTGATGATTATGGTTTTTTTGGGTTTCAGGTATTGTTTTTTTTTTAAAGAGGGATTTCAGTTTTTTTATTAGGGTTTCTGGTTTTTTTATTGTTGCGGGTTTTTTATTTTTTTGTAGTTGAGGGTTTCATGTTTTTTGGGGCCGAAGGTTTTGTGTTTTTTTGAAGGGGGTTAGGTTTTTTTTTGGTATAGGGTTTAGGTTATTTTGGTCCAAGGATTAAGGGTTTTTTTGGGGATGATATTTTTAATATTTTGGGGGAGTTGGGTTTAGTATTTTGGGGATGAGGTTTTAGGTTTTTTGGGGATGTGGGTTTTCTATTTTTTAAGGTTGATATTTATTGGGGTTTTCGGCTGAGGGTTTATCATTTATGGGGACAAGGTTTTGGGTTTTTAGTGATTGAGGGTTTACTGTTTTTTCTGGAATAGAATTTAGTTTTTCTTAATTATGTGGGATTGGGGTTTGGGGGGGAATGGGTCTGGGGTTTTATTGGGATGAGGGTTTCATATTTTTTTTGACTGAGGGTTTAGAGTTCTTTAGGGATAGGGGTTTGGATTTTTTGGGGGGCTTAGGGTTCAGATATTTTCAAGGTAATGATATTATGTTTTTCTGGAGATAAGGGTTTGAGGTTTTCTTGGATGAGGTTTTTTGGTTTTTGGGGGATGAGGGATCCAAATTTTTTGGGGTTCAAGGGTTGGGGTTTTGTTTTTGTCAGTTTTTATATGTTTTTTGGGATGAGGGGTTGGGGTTATTTGGAGTAAAGGGTTTCAGGTTTTTTTTTGTGCCAAGAATTTAGGGTTTTTTAGAGCTAAGGTTTTAGAGTTTTTTATGGTTGTGGGTTCCGGGGTCCCTGGAACTTAGGGTTTAGGGATTCTTTGGGAGGAGAGTTTAGGATGTTTTTAGGGATGAGGTTTTAGGGTCTATCGGTGCTAGTTGTCTACTTTTTGGGGGGGGGGGTAAGGTTTTTGATTGTTTTTTTGGGGACATGGGTTTAGCGTTTTTTGGGGATAATTGATTTTTGTTTTCTTGGCTAAGGGTTACGAGTTTTTTATGAGGTTTTATGGTCATATTGGACAAAGGGTTTTAGTAATTTTTTGTGATTATGGTTTAGGTATTTTTGGGATGAGTTTTTAGGGTTTATTAGGGAAAAGTGTTTATGGTTTTTTTGGGGTGTAGGGGGTAGATCTTTTTAGGGATGAGGGATTAGGGTTTTAATGAGATCATTGTTTTAGGGATTTTGGGGCCAAGTGTTTAGGGTTTTTGGGAGCTGAGGGTTTAGGGATTTTTGGGGATGATGATTTAGTGTTTTTTATTCGTGAGTGTATTGTGTTTTTTTTGGAATGAGGGTGTAGGTTTTTTTGGTGTCTAAGGGTTTAGGGGTTTTTTGCTAAGGGTTTAGGTATTTTTTAGGACTTTTGGTTTTGTATTTTTTGGGTATGAGAGTTTTAGTTTTTTTTATAATGAGGTTTTAAGGATTTTCAGGTTGAGGGTTTAGGGTTTTTTGGGGACCTATGTTTATGGTTTTTTGTGGAGGATAGTTTGGTTTTTTTATTAGGGTTTGGTTTTTTTAGAGGCTATGTATTTAGGGTTTTCATAGGGAAGGGGGTTTTCTGTTTTGGGTCAAACGGTTTTGGGTTTTTTGGGGATGAGTTGTTAGGTTTCTTTGGTGATGAGGATTTATGGTTTTAGGGATCATGGTTTAATGTTTTTGTGAAATTAGTGTTCATGGACTGTTCATGATGATGTTTCTTGTTTTTTGGGGGTGGGGGTTTAGGGATTTTGGGGGGCTGATGGTGAAGGGTTGTTTGGGGATGATTATTGAGGGATTTTTGTGGATGATGAATTATTTTCTTTTTAGGTATGAGGATTTTGGGTATTTCGAGGATGAGAGTTTAATGTTAATTGGTGCCAAGGGTTTGGGGTTTTTTGTAGTTGAGATTTTAGGTGTTTTTATTTGGGTTGTTGGTTAGGGTTTTTTATGGAAGAGTGTTTAGGTTTTCTTGGGGGGATTTTTGTTTGGGGTTTATTAGGGTTGGGGGATTAGTGTTTCATTGGGATTAGGGTTTAGGGTATTATAGGGTAGAGAATTTTTGGGTTTTTTGGGCATAGGGGTTAGGGTTTATTGGCACTAAGGGTTTATGGGTTTTTAAGGGTTTTCCATTTTTTGGGGTTGAAGGTTAGTTGTTTTCATGGATTTATGTTTTTGGATTTTATTATGTTGAGGGATTATAATTTTATGTGGATGAGGGTTTAAGGATTTCTAGGGATACGGGTTTAGTTATTTCAAGGGTTTTGGGTTTAGGGTTTTCTAGATCTGACAGTTTAGTGTTTCATATGGCTGAGGGATCAATGTTTTTTGGGTGTAAGGGTTTATGGCTTTCTTGGGATAAGGTTTTTGGGTTTTATAGAGAAAAGGTTTTTGGGTTTTCTAATGGAATGTGTATAGGATTTTATAGGGTTTTGGGTTTTGTGTTTTCTAGGGATGAGTGTCTATGGATTTTTAGGTATGAGGGTTTTTCTTTTTTGGGGGTTGAGTGTTTGGGTTTTTTTGGGGATGTGGGATTATATTTTTTTAGGATGACTATAAGTTTTTTTTGGGCTATTGATCTAGGGGTTTTTTGGGAAGAGTGATTTTGTTTTTTTGGTGATAATGGTTTAATTTTTTTTTGGTACTAAAGGTTCAGGGTTTCTAGACTGAGGGTTTAGGGTTTTGAGGGGATCAGGTTTTTCGTTTTTTTATTAAGGTTTGTGGGGTTTTGATGGTGAGGGTTTATATATTTTTTGTGATGTTTTATTAGGGTTTTTTGGGGCTGAAGGTTTAGGTTTTTTAGGGGTTGAGGGTTTGTGTTTTTTGTGGATAAGGGTTTTGTATTTTTTTGAGACCGGTGGCTTAGGATATTTTTTGGGGATGAGGGTTTAGTATTTTTTAGGAAAATTGTTTAGGGGTTTTTTGTGTTGAGGGTGTTGATTTTTTTACGGATGGGGGTGTGGGTATTTTTGGGAAGAGGTTTTGCAGTTATTTGGGAAGTAGGTTTATATTTTTTGGGGGGGCTAAGAGTTTAGGATTTTATGGGGATAAGGGTTGTGTTTTTTTGGGAAATTATATAGGGTTTTCTAGGGAAATGGGTTTACAAATTTTTGGGATGAGGTTTTAGGGTATTTTGGCGCTGAGGTTTCATGGTTTTTTAGGTATAAGAGGTTATTTTTTGGGGGGATTAGTGTTTTTAGTTTTTTTGTTGATGATTTTGTGATTTTTATGGCTGATTGTAAATGAATTTTACTGGATGGGTGTTTAGGGATTTTTGGGGGGATAAGGGTTTAGGGTTTTTAGGATTTAAGGGTATACCTTTTTTGGGAGAGTTTTTAGGGTATCCCAGGGATGAGTGTTTATGGATTTTTCAGGCTAAGTGATTAGGATTTTCCGGGATAAGGGTTTAGAGTTATTTTAGGTTGAGGGTTTAGGGTTTTTAGGGCTAAGGGTTTTTGGGTTTTTGGGGATAACAGTTTTGGGTTTTTTGGGGATGTGGATTTAGGGTATTTTTTGGATGAGGATATAGGGTTTGGGGGATAAGGTTTAGGGTTTTTTGTAGATAAGAGCTTTTGGGATTTTTAGTGTTGGCGGTTTAGAGTTTCTTGGGGCTGAGGATATAGGGTTTTGGGGAGATAAGGGTTTTGGTTCTTTAGGGATGATGGTTTAGGTTATTTTTGGGATTAGGTTTCTAGGCTTTTGGGTCTTAGGGTTTCTAGTTTTCTGGGCTATTGGTGTAGGGTTTTGGTGGCCAAGGGTTTGGAGTTTTTTGGCCTGAGAGTTTGGGGTTTTTTAGGAATGGGGGATTAGTGTTTTTTCAGCTATGGGATAAAGTTTTTTTAGGGATGGGTTTTTTTTGGTGGGGTATGAGTGTTTTGGTTTTTTGGGGGATGTGGGTATTCGATTTTTTGGGTATGAGAGTTTCAGTATTTTTTTGGTGGCCATTGAGGCTGTTTTGAGGATGAGTGTTTTGGGTTTTGTGGGGATAAGGGTATGGGATTTTTCAAGGTTCGGGGTTTATTATTTTTTGGGTCTCAGGGTTTGTAGTATTTTTAGGTGTGGGTTTAAGGTTTTTTTAGGCTGATGGTTTTGGGTTTTTTGGAGATGAGGGTTTTGGTTTTTTTTTGTGTTTGAGGGTTTCCTTTATTTAGGGTTGAGGGTTTATAGTTTATTGTGGCCGAGGGATTATTTTTGGTGGGTGAGTGTTTAGGGCCCTTTGGGGATGAGGATTTTGGGTTTTTTGGGGATAAGGCATTGGGTTTTTTGGGGCCAAGAGTTTATGATTGTTTGGGTATGAGGATTTAGGGTATTTTTGGGATGTGGGTATGTAATTTTTTAGGTCATAGGGTTTGAGGTTTTTAGGGATAAGGCTTCATGATTTTTTGGGGATGAGGGATTGGGTTTTTTTGGGCTGAGGGTTTTGTGTTTTGGGGGGAAAATGTATTGGGATTTTTCAGGTATAAGGGTTTATAGTTTTTCAAGACCAAAGTTTTATGGTTTTCTATGGTTGAGGGTTTTCGGTTTCTTAGGACAGAGGGTTTGGGTGTTTCTTGGGTCTAGGGTATGGTAATCATTGATTGTTTTTGTTTAGGGATTTTTGAGGTTGATTATTTAATAATTTTATAGAATGAGGGTTTAGGATCTTTTGGGGTTGAGGGTTTATGGTTTTTTTGGTATGAGTGTTTAGGGTTTTTTTGGGTTTTGGGTTTTGTGTTTTTTGGGTCTCAGGGTTTGAGGATTTTTGGGGATTAGGTTTTCAGGTTTTTTGTGGATTAGTGTGTGTGGTTTTTTAGGGTGTTGGGTTTTAGGTATTTTATAGTCGAGCATTAAGGTTTTTTTAAGGATGAGTTTTTAGGGATTTGTTGGGATGAGGGTTTGGGGATTTTTGGGCTGAGGGTTTCGGATTTTTTTTTTATTTGATGGATTGGGGTATTTTGGGTCAGAGGGTTTGACATTTTTTGTGGAATGGGGTTTATGGTTTTATGGGGATGGGGGTTTTAGGTTTTTTTGTGATGGGTGTTTTGGGTTTTCAGGGATGATGGTTTAGGGTTTATTGAGGCTGATAGTTTTATGTTTTTTGGGGATTAGGGTTTAGTGTTTCTTGGGGATAATTATTTTTGATTTTTCAGGGCTATGGGTTTGGTTTTTTGCTAGAAAACTGTTTATGTTTTTTTAGGGATGAGGGTTTAGGTTCTTTTGGTACTACGGTTTTTGGGTGTTTTTGGGTTGAGGGTTTAGGTTTTCTTAGGTATGAGGGTTTATATGTTTTTAGTGCCAAGGGATTAGGGAGTTTTAGAGATTATGGTTTGTGGGTTTTCAGGTATGAGGGATTGGGTTTTCTCTATGCTGAGTGTCTATTTTTTTATGGATGACGGTTTACAATATTTTTGTTGAGGGTTTGGGTTTTTTGGGGTGAGGGGTTGGGTTTTTATTATTGTTGAGCGTTTGGGGGTTTTGAGAGAATATGTTTTAGGGTTTTGGGGCCAAGGGTCTAGGGTTTTTTTGGGAGGAGGGTTTATGGTTTGTTGGGGTTGATGGTATAGGTTTTTTGGGGCTAAGTGTTTTGGGTTTATTAGTGCCAAGGATTTAGGTTTTTTGAGGCTGAGGGTTTGGTGTTTTCGAGACTGATGGTTTAGGTTTTCCATGGTCGAGGGGTGTGGGTTTATTGGGTCTAAGGGGTTATGGTTTTTAGAGATGAGGTTAATGAGTTTTTTAGAATCGAGGGTTTATGGTTTTTTTTAATTCGAGGGTTTATGAATTTTTGTGTCACCAGGATTATTCTTTTTTGAGGATTAGTCTTTATTGATTATTTAAGAGGAGGGTTTAGGGTTTTTTGAGTCCATGGGATTAGGGATTTCCATGGATGATTGCCTACGTATTTTAATATCCTAGTGTTTAGGGTTTTTTACGGGAATGTATTTAGGATTTTTTATAGTTGAGGGTTTATCATTTTTGGGGTTGACTATTTAGTATTTTTGGTGATTAGAGATTAGGTTTTTTGGGCGGATGGTTTTAGGATTTTTTTGTGTTAAAGCGTTAGTGTTTTTGAGATGAGGGTTTTGGTTTTATTTGAGATGAGGGTTTTTTGTTTTTGGTTCCTAAGGAATATGGTTTTTTATTCTAATTGTCTAAGGTTTTTGGGGCTAAGGGTTTAGGATTTTTTGGGGATTAGGATTTTAGTTTTTTGGGGCTTTGTATTTTTGTTTATTGGGGATAACTGTTTTTCATTTATGGGGATGAGGGTTTAGGGTTTTTTAGGGTCAAATGTTTATAGTTTATTTGGGAATATTTTTTGGGTTTTTGGGGATGAGGGTTTATGGATTTTTAGGTTCAAGTGTTTATAGTTAATTAGGAAATATTTTTTGGGTTATTTGGGATGAGGTTTTAGGGTTTTGGGGGGGTTATATGATTAGGATTTTTTAGGGATGAAATTTTAGGGATTTTTGGTGCTGAGGTTTTGGCATTTCTTTGGATGGAGTGTATCATTTTTTATTTGATGTAGGTTTATGGGATTTTGGTGATGATGGTTTAGAGTTTTTTGGGGCTAAAGGTTTTATGATTTTTGGGTATGAGGGTTTAGTATTTTTTGGGGACAACGGTTTACAGTTTTTTTATCTGAGGGTATAAGTCTTTCTCTGAGGAGGGTTTAGGGTTTCTTGGGTCTAAAGGTTTTGGGGTTTTGGGGATCATAGATTTTTTTTGACCGAGGGTTTAGGGTTTTTTGGGGATGATGGTTTCATGTTATTTGGGGGTGACATTTTACGGGTTTTTAGGGTTGTAGGTTTATGGTATTTTTGGGATAAGCATTTCTTTTTTTTTGTGTGATCAAGGTTTAGTGTTTTATTGTGGTCATGAGCTCATCTAATTTTGGACCAGAGAGTTTAGGGATTTTTCATGGGAGAGGGTTTTAGTTTTTTTGGGTAAGTTTTTTGAGATTTTTTTTGATGAGGGTCTATGGATTTTTGGGGCTACGAGTATAGAGTGTTTTTAGGTCAATGTTTTATAGTTTTTTAGGGATGAGGATTTAGGGTGTTTTGGTGTCAGGGATATAGAGTTTTTTGAGGCAGAGCAATAATGGTCATTTGGGTCCAAGAGTATTGGGTATTTCTGGTCAAATAGTATAGGGTTTTTTTTTGAGATGAGGGTAAAGGTTTTGGGGGTCTAAGGGTTTAGGGATTTTAGGTTGAGGTTTTAGGGTTTTCATGGGAGGGGGGTTAGGGTTTATGGTATTTTTTGGATGAGGCATTAGGTCCTTTTCAGGCTGAGGGTTTGTGTTTTTTAGGGATAAGGGATTAGGGTATTTCTAGGATGATGTTTTAGGGTTTTTTGTGGATGGGGGTTAGGGTTTTTTGAGGACAAGGGTTTATGTGTTTCTGGGGCCATGGTTTTGTGGTTTACTGAGGCCAAGGGATTAGGTTTTTTATTCATGATGTATTAGTTTTTTGGGGATGAGTGATTATATTTTTTTGGGACCGAAGGTTTTGGGTATTTGGGTGAGGGTTTAGGGTTTTCTGGGGACAAGCATTTATGGGATTTTTTGGTCCTAGGGTTTTAGGTTTTTGGGGAATGACGGTATATGTTTTTTGGGAGGAGTGTTTAGGATTTTTTTAGGCTGAGGGTTTAGTGTTTTTTGGGATTATGGTTTTGTGGTTGTGGGAAAAAGTGTTCAGTTTTCATGGGGAATAGGTTTTTGTGTTTTTTTAATGAAGGTTTTGTGTTTTTTTGGGCTGACTGCTTTGTGTTTTTTGGGGTTGTGTGTTTAGGGTTTCGTTTGGCTAAGGGTTTTGGGGTTTAGGGTTTATGTTTTGTTAGGGTCAAGGGTTTATGGTTTTTTTTGGGCTGAGGGTATATGTGGTTTTTGGTCTAAGGGTTATGGTTTTTTAGGACTATGCGTTTAGGGTTTATGGGGATTAGAGTATAGGGTTTTCTAGGGATGAGGTTTTATGGTTCTTAATGGTCGATGGTTCAGGGTTTTTTATAGTAGAGGGTTTAGGGTTTTTGGGGTCAATGGTTTTTGTTTTTTTTTTTATGACATTTAATTATTTTTTGGAGATAATGATTAAGAGTATTTTGGGTTTGAGGGTTTAGGGTTTTTTGGGTCCTAGAATTTAGTGTTTTTGGGCTCGAGGTTTTTTGGTTTTTTGGGGATGAGCATTTAGGGTTCATTTGGGGTCTATGGTTAATGCTTTTTTTGGGTATGTGGGTATAGGTTTTATTGGGACTAAGGGTCTAGGATTATTATTGAACTGAATATGTAGGGTGTCTTGTGGATGAGGTTTTAGAAATTCTTTCGATATGATGGTTTAGGAATTTCTTGGTCTTTGGGTTTTGTATTTTTTGGGGAATTAGGGTGTATAATTTTTTTAGGATGAGTGTTTACATTTTTTAAGGTTGAGGGTATAGGGTTTTTGAGGTTGATCATTGAGGGATTTTTTTGGAAAATGGGTTTGGGTTTTTCAGGGATATGGATTTTTTCGGCCTGAGGGTTTAGGGTTTTTTAGGGTACTTGGTGAAGGGTTTTTTAGGGATCAGTATTTTGGTTTTTTTGTGGATGAGTGTTTATAGGTGTTTCTGGGAAGAGTGTTAAGGGTTTGTTTGGGTTTAGGGTTTAGTGTTTTTTGAGGACTAGGGTTTACGGTTATTTGGGGATTTGGGTTTGTAGATTTTTTGGGGAGGAGGGTTCAGGTCAGTGTGGGGATGATTTTTTAGGTTTTTTGGTGATATGCTTTTAGGGATTTTTTGAGGCTAAGAGTTTTAGTTTTTTACGCCTAAGGGATTATGGTTTTTTCAGGATGAGGGTTTTTTGTTTTTTGAGGATTGGTGTTTAGGTTTTTTTGGGGTATATGATTTAGTGTATTTTGGACTATGGGTTAAGGGTTTATTGAGGATAATGGTTTATGTTTTTTTCAGGAAAATGATTTAGGGTTTTTTGTCCAAGGGTTTAGTGATTTTTGGGGATACGGTTTTATGGTTTTTTGGGGGGTTGAGGGTTTTTTATTTTTTGGAGCTGAGGGTTGAGGGACATTTGGGGATGAAATATTACAGATATTAGGTGATGAAGAATTTAGGATTTTAGGGGGAGATGGATCAGGGTTTTTTGGGGTAGAAGGTTTATGGTATTTTGTGGAAGAGGGATTATGGTATTGGAGATTAGGGTTTAGTGTTTTTTGGGGATTATGGTTTAAGTTAATTTTTGGAATAGTGTTCACAGTTATTTTTGGTATAGTGTTTAGGGTTTCTAAGGGATAATGGTTTAGGATTTTTTGGGGCTATGGGGTTAGGGTATTTTTGGACTTTAGGATTTGGGTTTTCTGGGGAAGGGGGTTTAGGGGTTTTAGGGGATGAGTTTTAGGAATATTGGTCCATAAGGGCTATGGTTTTTTAGGGGATAAAGGATTAGGGCCTTTTGGGGATGATGGATTAGGTTTTTTGGGGCTGAGTGTTTAGTGTTTTGGGGTAATGTTTTAGGTTATTATTGGAAAGAGGGTTTTGGGTTTTTTTTGTGGATAATGTTCTTTGTTTTTTAGGAGATGCGAGATAAGTTGTTTTTATGGATAATGTTTTATAGGTTTTATGGATGAGGGTTTAAGGTTTTTTTGATTTGATGGTTTGGATTTCTTTTACGGCAATGGTTTTTTTGGGAGGATGAGGGTTTATCATTTCTTAGGGAATATGGTTTAGTTTTTCTTGGTGATGAGGGTTTAGGGCTATTTTGAATGATGTTTTAGATATTTATGGGGTGGGAGTATAGTTTTTTTGGGCTATGGGTTTACAGATTTGTTGTTTAATGGATTCTGATTTTTTAGGAAAGGGTTATTTGGATTTTTGGGGGTGGGTTATAGGGTTTTTTTGGCCTTTGGGTTTTTTGAATTTTGGGGCTAAGGGTTTGGGATTTTTTGGGTTGATTGTTTATAATTAATTGGGGATAAAGGTTTATAATTTTTGGGGATGAGGGTTTATAGATTTTGGGGATTATTTTTTGGGGTTCTTTGGGGCTGAGTATTGACGAATTTTTAGGATGAGGGCTTAGGTTTTTTTAGGGATGAGTTTTTGGTTCTTTTGGGGAAGATGGTTCATGTTTTTTAGGTATGAGGGTTTTGTGTATTTTGGGGTTGAGGGTTTATGAATTTTTGTGGTTTAGGGTTTAGGGTTTTTTGGTGAAGAGGGTTTTGAATCCTTCAGGGTTGATGGTTTACTTTTTTTTGTTGCTGAGGGTTTTGGGTATTTTAGGGTGAGGGATTAGGATCTCTAAGAATGAGGGTTTTTGGGCTTTGGATGATGGGGTGTTGTTTTTTTGGGGCATATAGTTTGTGTTTTTTTTGGATAGGGGTTTTGGTTTTTTTGGTATTGAGGGTTTAGGATTTTTTGGGGTAGGGGATTTAAAGTTATTTGTGGATGAGAGTTTAGAGTTTTTTGGGGATGTGGGTTTACTGTTATTTGGTGTATTGATTTAGGTTATTTGGTTATGAAGTTTGAGTGTTTTTTGGTGATAGTTTTTTAGGGTTTTGGGGGCTGAATTTTTAGGGGTTTTTTGGGCTGTGGGACCTGAGATTTTTTTACTATAGGTTTAGTGTTTTTTTATATTAGGTTTTATGGTTATATGGGGTATAGGGTTTTAGGGTTTTAGGGGCTTGGGGTTTAGGGTTGTTAAATATAAGGTTCTTGGGTTTGGGGGGATAGGGGTTTAGTGTTTCTTTGGGATGATATTTTAGGTTGTTTTGGGGAAGGGGTTTTTGGGTTATTTAGGGCTGGAGGTTTAGGGATATTTTAGAGGTTAGGGTTTATGAATTTTTGGGGATGATTATTTATGTTTTATTTATTGTGAGGATTTAGTGTTTTTGTGGATGAGGGGTTAGAATTTTTTGCGGTGGAGGGTTTATGGTTTCATGGGGATCATGGTTCTGGTTTTTTTAGTTCTAAGGGTTTATAGTTTTTTGGGACTAATGGTTTAGGGTTTTTTAGGGATGAGGGTTTAGGAATTTTTTGGGGTTGATGGTAAAGGGTTTTTTGGAGAATATGGTTAAGGATATTTTGTGCCTAAGGTTTTATGATTTATTGGGGCTGAGTTTTCAATTTTTTTATGGATGAGGGTTTGGGGTATTTTGGGGCTCATGGTTTTGGATTTTTTCAGTTTGAGAGATTAGTGGTTTTTATAAGGTTTTAGGGTTTTTTGGGATAATTGCTTAGTGTTCTCTACGCTGAGGTTATATGGTTTTTATGGTATTAGTGTTTAAGGTTTTTTTTTGGTTTAGGGATTTATTTGTCTATGGGTTTAGTTTTTTCTTTGGATAATGGTTTAGGGTTTTTTGGGACTGAGGGTTTGGGGTTTTATAGGGTTTGGGTTTGGGTCTTCTGAGGTTTGCGGTTGGTAATTTCTCTATACGTGGTTTTAATGTTTTCTAGGGGTGTGGGTTTGGGGTTTTCATGGACTAAGGGTTTTGGGTTTTTTGGGGTTGAGTGTTTTGGGTTTTCTAGGGTGGAGGGTTTGGATTTTTTTTGTACATAGGATTTAGGGTTTTTTTGGGGTAAGGGTTTAGTGGTTTTATAGGGCTAAGGGTTTTGAGTTTTCTAGGGATGATTATTTTTGGTTTTTTGTGGCTGAGCGTTTGGTGTTTGGGGTGTTCAGGTTTTAGGGTTTTCTTGGGGATAAGGTTCTATGGTTTTCTAGGATTCCGGGAATATGATTTTATAGGCCCTAGGTGTTATGGTTTTATTGGTTTTATGGATTATGGTTTTCTAGGGTTGTTGGTTTATGGATTTTTAGGGTACAAGGATTAGGTTTTGTGGGCTAAGGGTTCGATTTCTTCTAGGGATAAGAGGTTTGGGTTTTGTGGTGATGGTGTTTTTTGGTTTTTTGGTACTAGAAGTTTTGGGATCTATGGGAAATAAGGTTAATTGTTTTCTAGGAATAAGGGTTTATGGTTTACTGGGGCTTAGGGTTTATGGTTTTATATGGTTGAGGGTTTAGTGTTTTTGAGGAACTGTGTTTGGGGTTTTTGGGGGATGAGGGTTTGTGGTTTTTAGGGGATCGAGGTTTTTTATTTTTGGTGCTGAGGGATTAGATTTTTTTAAAGATATATTTTTAGATTTTTTTACAGCTAAGGGTTTACGGTTTTTTGGGCATCAGGGTTTAGTTTTTTCTAGTGTGTGGGGCCTATGGTTTTTAGTGGATGAGGATTTTTTGTTTTTTAGGGTTATGATTTAGAGTTTTATAGGGATGAGAGTTTAGAGATTTTTGGATCTGAGGGTTTGGTGTTTTCTATGGATTAGGGTTTATGGTTTTATAGGGATGGGGTTTAAGGGTTTTTGGGATAGAGGGTTTGGGGTTTATGGGACTAAGTGTTTAGGGTTTTCTAGGGAAGATGATTTCAAGTTTTCTAGAGTTGAGTGTTTATGGTTTTTAAGGATAAGAGTTTTTGATTTTCTAGCACCGGGGGTTTAGCATCTTCAAGGACAAGGAATTTAGGGTTTTCAGGGGTAGGGTGTTTAGGGTTTTTTGGTGTTCGTTGTTTATTGTTTTCTAGTACTAAGGGATTATGGTTTTTTGGGGATAAGGGTATGGGTTTTTCTAAGGTAGAGGGTATAGTGTTTTCAAGGGATGCAGGTTTAGGGTTTTATAGTTCTAGGGGTTTATTGTTTTCTGGGGATAAGGGTTTGGGGTTTTATTGGGATGAGGGATTTTCATTGTATGGGGATAGGTTTTGAATTTTATAGTGATGAGGGTTTGGTGTATTCTAGGGTTAAATTTTGGTTTTTTCAAGGATAATAATTTAGGGTTGTTTGGGGATGTGGGTTTGGAGATTTTGGGTTTAATGTTTTATAGAGGTAAGGGTTCAGGGTTTTCTTGCAATGGAGGCAACAGTTTTTTGGGGATGTTAGATTACAGTTTTTAGGGGCTGAGTTCTAGGGATTTTTGGAGCTTGGGGTTTGGGGTTTTATAGGGTTTATGGTACTTTGTTTTCTTGGGATTACGGTATTGGGTTTTATGGGGATGAGGATTTATTGTTTTTTCATGGTGAGGGTTTTTGATTTTCTAGGACTGAGGGTTTTGGTTTTTCTATATCTGATTATTTTAGGGTTTTTGGGACCGATGGTCAAGGTTTTTCTAGGGATGAAGTTTTTTAATTTTCTAGGGTTGACGGTTTTTTATTTTATAGGGATAAGGATTTTGGATTTTATGGGGTTATGGGTTTTATGGTGATAAAGGATTACAGTTTTGTTGAAATGACGGTTTATGGTTTTTTGGGGAATAGGGTTGATATTTTTCTAGGGTTGATAATTTATGGTTTTCTGGGGTTAATGTTTTAGAGTTTTTTGGGCTTAGTGTTTACATTTTACTAGGGTTAGGGTTTAAGGAGTTTTGGGTATGATGGAATGGGGTTTTCTAGGATAGAGGGTTTTGGGTTTTCTAGCGATAAGGGTTTCATTTTTTCCAGAGATGTGGGTTTAAGGATATCTATGGATGAGGTTTTATGGTTTGTTGGGGATTAGGGTTTATGGTTCTCTAGGGATGAGTGTTTTGGATTTTCTGGGGATGACTTTCTAGGGTTTTCTGGGACCGAGGGTTTACAGTTTTCTAGGGCAGTGGGTTTAAGGATTTCAAGGGCCGAGGTTTAGGGTTTTCTAGGGATGAGGGTTTTGGATTCTCTAGGGTTGAAACATTACGGTTTTGTGGGATAAGGGTTTAGGGTTCTCTAGGGATGAGGATTTATGGTTTTCTGGGGATGAGTTTTTAGGGTTTTTTGGGGTTGAGGGATTAGGGTTTTCTGGGCATGAGGTTTTAGGGTTTTTTGTGGATGAGGGTTAGGTTTTCTCAGGGTAGAGGGTTTTTGTTTTTAATGGGGATCAGGTTTTAGTGTTTTTTTTGTGTTTATGGGTTATGGTTTTTTGTGAATAAGGGTTTACATTTTTCTAGGGTTGATGATTTATGATTTTTAGGATGTGTTTTTAGTTTAATTTCTTCTGTGGGTTGATGATTTTTTAGGATAGTGGGTCTTTTGCTTTCCAATTTGTGGGTTTTGTGTTTTTTGGGTAAGGGATTAGGGCTTTTGGGACTGAGTGTTAGTTTTTATTCAGGGATAAAGTTTTAGGGTTTTTTGTGGATGAGGGTATAATATTTTTTAGGGAAAATGGTTTATCGTTTTTTGTGTTGAGATTTTATAGATTTTGGGGCTGAGTGTTTAGAGTTTTTTAGGGATGAGGGTTTAGTGTTTTTTTTGACATTGACGGTTTAGGGTTTTTAGGTATTGAGGGTTTCATGTTTTTTAGGGACAAGGTTTTAGGGGTTTGGGGAATGAGGTTTTGGGTTTGGGGGATGAGGGTTTAGGATTTTTTGGGGTAGAGTTTTTAGTGTTTTTTGGTGGAGAGGGTTTAATGTTTTTTTAGTTGAGAGTTTAGGGTTGTTCAGGTCAGGGGATTTAAGGTTTTTTAGGTTTGGGGTTTTAGGGATGATGTATTGGTGGTTTTTGGGGCTGACGATTTTTTGTTTTGGGGGTTGAGGTTTTAGAGTATTTTGGGACTGTGAATTTCGAGATTCTGTGGCTGATGTTATAGTTTTTTTTCGGGATGAGGGTATATGGTTTTTTGTGAATAAGGGTTTAGGGTTTTTTATGTTTTAGTTTTTATAGTTTTTAGGGACTAAAGGTTTAGTGTATTTTGGGGAATAGGGTTTAGCGTTTTTTGGGATGAGGTCTTAGGGTCTTTTGGGGTTCAGGGTTAAAGTTTCATATGGTTTTAATGTTTATTTCTTATCTGGTTGAGGTTTTAGGATATTTTTTACTAAGGGATTTGGTTTTCTTTGGATGAGGGTTATGGGGTTTGCGGGTTTAGGGTTTATGTATTTCTAGGGTAAAGGATTCAGGGGGCCTTAGGGATTAGAATTTATAGATTTATAGTGCTGAGGATTTAATGTTTTTTGTGGCTAAGTGTCCATGGTTTTTGGGGCTGGCGATTTAGAGTTTTTTGGAGATGATGTTTTAGGGGTTTCTGGGGTAGATGGTTTATGAGTTTTAGGGATATGGGTTTTGGGTTTTTTTGAAATTCTAAATATTTAGGGTTTTTTGGGTTTGAGGTTTTTGGAATTTTTTGCGTCTAAGGGTTTATAGGCTTGTGCGGTGAGGGTCTAGGGTTTTTTGGTTCAAAGTGTTTAGTTTTTTTCTAGGGATGACAGTTTCTTGTTTATTGGGGATGAGGATTTCAGTTTTTTGGGGGAATGTGTTTAGTGGGTTTTTAGGATGTGGGTTTGGGTTTTTATAGGATATGGGTTTATGGTTTTTTGTGTCTGACAGTAAATGTTTTTAGGGATGAGGGTTTTTTGGTTTTTTAAAGGTAAGGATTTCGGGATATAGGGCTGAGGGTTTAGGGATTTTTGGGTTTGAGGATTCACTATTTTTTGGGATGAGGGTTTAGGTGTTTTTAGGGATATTATGTTAGGGTTTAATAGGGTCGGGGGATTAATGGTTTTTTGGGGATCAGTGTTTAGGATTTTTTGGGGCAAAGTGTTTGGGGTTATTTTAAGACTAAGAGTATATTTTTTTTGTGCTTAAAATTTATGATTTTTTTCGTTCTAATTGTTTAGTGTTTTTTAGGGTGAGTGTTATGGGTTTTTAGGGTTAATGTTTTAGGGTTTTTTTTCACATAAGGTATAGATTTTTATGGGGGTTGATGGTTTACATTTTTTGGGGGGAGTGTTTAGGGGTTTTACAAATAAAAGTGTTTGGTGTTTTTCTAGGGATGAGGGTTTAGGGTTTTTGGGGGCTATGAAATTATGGTTTTTTGTGGATGATGGTTTGAGTTTTTTTGGGGGTGAAGAGTTTAGGGTTTTTGGCACATAGGGTTTTGGGAATTTTGATACTGCGTGTTTAGGGTGTTGGGGGTTGAGGGTGTAAATGATTTTTTAGGAAAAGGGTTTATATTTCTTAGGGTTATGGTTTTTAGAGATATGGGTCTAGGTAATTTTAGGGATGGGGGTTTAGGAATTGATGGGGATAAGGGTTTAAGGTTTTCTTAGTCTGAGGGTTTAATGTTTCTTTGGACTAAGGGTTTAATGTTTCCTAGGTATGAGGGTCTACGGTTTCCTAAAAGCGATGCTTTCAGGTTTCCAATGAATGATGGGTTTTGGGTTTCTTGAGGATGAGGGTTTCAGTTTTCAAGTGGATGGGGGATTTGGGGTTCCTAGAGCTGAGGGTTTAGGGATTCATTGGGATCAGGATTTAGGATTCCTTAGGGTGGGGGTGTAGTGTTTCCTGAGGTTTCAGTCATATGATATTCTAGGGTGGAGGGTTTAAAGTTATATAGGGTTGAGAGTTCATGGTTTCCTTAGGGTGTGTGTTTAGGGTTTCCTTGGGGTCTTGTATTAGGGGTTTATAGGGTGGTGGTTTTTCAATTTCATAGAGAAGAGGGTTTAGGTGTTTCAGAGATGGAGGGTTTGGGGTTTATGGGGATTTGGGTTTAGGTTTTTCTATGGATGAGGGTTTCTGTTTTTTTAGTCTGAGGGTTTAGGTTTTTCTCAAGTAGAGGTTTTATGGTTCCTTGGGGTTGAAGGTTTAGTGTTTTCTGGGGATGGGGGTTTAGGGTTTTAGAGGGTGAGGGTTTAGGTTTTTTTGGAACTGAGTGTTTAGGTTTTTAGGGGGAATATGGAATAGGTTTTTCATGGGCTAAGGGTTTATGGGTTTATGGGGGTGAGGCTTTAGCTGTTTGTGGGTATGTAGGCTTAGGGATTTATGGGGATTAGGTTTTGGTGTTTTCCTAGGTTGAGGGTTTATGATGTTCTAGTGCTAATGGTTTAGGGTTTTCTACAGCCAAGGTTTTAGGGTTTTCTAGGACTAGGGGCATAGAGTTTTCTAGGAAGAAAGGTTTTGGGTTATCTTGGGATGAGGGTTTAGGGTTCTATTGGACTAATGGTTTTGAGTTTTCTTGTGCTGAGGGTTTTTAATTTCCTAGGGATGAGGGTTTAGTGTTATCTTGGGACTAAGGTTTGTCATTTTATAGGGACGAGGGTATAGGGATTTCTAGCATGAGGGTTTGGATATTTTTGGGGAGTATGGTATGGGGAATTACAGTTTTAGGGTTTATTGATTTCAGGGGATATGGTTGAGAGTATAGGGATTTGGTGTACTAAGGATTTAGTGTTTTCTAGGGATGAAGGTTTTTGTTTTTCTGGGGTTTAGGGTTTAGGTTCTTCTAGGGCTGTGGTTTTATGGATTTCAATGCCTCTAGGTTTAGGGATTTTTAGGGCTCTAGGTTGATGGTTTTATGGGGATGAGGGTTTAGGGTTTTCTAGGAAGGGGTTTTAGGCTTTTCTAGTGAGGATTGTTTCATGTTTTCAGTGATTTAGGGTTTACGGTTTTTAGGGGAGAAGGGTTTAGTGTTTTCTATGGATGAGGGTTTAGGTTTTTTCAGGCTATCAGTTATGGGTTTTCTAAGGATGATGATTTAATGTTTTTTGGAGATGGGTTTTATTTATAATTTAGTCCTGGGGGTCTATGATTTTCTAAGGATGAGAGTTTTTTTTCAAAGGATGAGGATTTAGGTTTTTTTGGGATTAGGGTTTTGGGATTTCCGGGGATGTGGGTTTTTGGATTTCTGTGGATAAGGGTTTAGGGTTCAGTATACCAATGTTTTAGGGTTTTTTGGGGTTGAGGGTTTCATATTTTCTAGGGATGATGGTTTAGGGTCTTCTAGGGATGAGGGATTAATGTTTTTTTGGGGATTAGGGTTTAGGTTTGTCTAGGAGTAAGGGTTTAGGGGTTTCTCAGGATAAGGGTTTAGAATTTCTTGAGGCTATTGATTTACTATTTTGTTTTGCTAAGTGGTTTTGTTTTTTTAGGATGATAATTTTGGGTTTTGTGGGGATAAGGATTTAGGGTTTTATGGGGATGAGGGTTTAGGGTTTTCCATGGAATAGGGTTTATCATTTTCTAATGTCTAAGTGTTTAGAGTTTTTTTGGGAATCATTATTAGGGTTTTTGGGGATGTAGTTTGAGAGTTTTTTTAGGGCTGAGGGTTTAGTGTTTCTGGAGGTTGTGGGTTTAGGGTATTTTTTAGATGAGTGTTAAGTGTATTTTTGGGATGAAGATTTAGAGGTCTTATATTAGAAGGATTTACGGTTTTTTGGAACTGGGTGTCTTTTGGGATAAAGGGTATTTATTTTTTTATGATGGATTAGGGTTTTTTAGTGCTTAGGTTTTAGGTTTTTCTAGGCCTAAGGAATTAAGTATTTTGGGGATGAGGTTTTATGATTTTTTGGATGATTATTTAGGGTTTTATCTAATTTCTTAGGGTATTTTGGGGTTGAGGGTTTTTAATTTTTTATGGTTTAGGGTTTAGGGTTTTTTGTGGATGAGGGTTTATTGTTTTGGGGGATAAGGGTTTATGTCCATTTTGGGATTATGGATTATAGTTTTTTTGGGATATGGTTTATGTATTTTTTAGGATGAGGGTTCAGGTTATTTTGGGCTATGTAGTTTAATTTGTTGGGTCTTAGTTATTAGGGTTTTTTAAGGATGAGGTTTTACATTTTTTTAGGTTATGGGTTTAGGTTTTTCTAGGGAAAATGATTTAGGTATTTTTTGTTGGTTTTTGGTATAGGTATTTATTTGGATATGGGTATAGTATTTTCTGTGGATGAGGGTTTAGGATTTTCTCTAGATTGGGGTTTAGGTTTTTATGAGGATGAGGGTTTAGGGTATTCTAGGGATAAGGTTTTAGGGACTTTTGGTTCTAAGGGTTTTGGATTTTGTGAGGATCAGGGTTTTGGATTTTCCTTGCTCTTCTTTTAGGGTTTCCTAGGGTTTATGGTTTAGGGTTTTCTTGGCTAACGAATTACGGTTTTCTTGGGATAGGGTTTAGTGTTTTCTTGGATTATGGTTTAGGGTTTTATTGGGATTATGGTTTATGGTTTTCTGGGTAGGTATTTTTTAGGTTTTTTGGCGCACTGGATGAGGGATTTTATGGGGATGTGGGATTATAGTTTTATGTGGATGAGGGTTTAGGTTTTTCTAGTTATGGGGGTTTAGGGTTTTCTATGGCTGAGGGTTTGTGGAATTCTAGGGATATGTGTTTGGTTTTTCTAGGTAAAAGGATTTAGGTCTTTCTGGTGTTTAGGTTTTTAGTTTATCTAAGGCTGATGTTTTAGGGTTTATTGGGGATGATTATTTAGGGTTTTTTGAGTTAAGGATCTATGTCTCTATGGCGATGATGGTTTATGGTTTTATGGATATGATATTTATTCTTTTTTGTGATGAGGTTTTGTGGTTTTTTTATGGTGTGGGTTTGGTTTTTTTTTGGGAAAAGTGTTTGGGTTTTCTAAGGATAAGGATTTGGGGTTTTATAGGGTTGGGTGTTTGTGATTTTCTATGGCTAAGAGATTAAGGTTTTCTAGGGAATAGGGTTTGGGATTCTATTTGGACATGGTTTTTTGGTTTTCCACAGTTGACGATTTGTGTTATTTTGGGGGTAAGAGTTTGGATTTTTTGGGATGAGGTTTTGGGTTTTATGGGGATGCGATTTTGGGGGTTTTGGGGGGTCAAGGTTTGGTGACATTTGGAGCAGGGGTTAATGGTTTTTTTGGAGATGAGGGGTTGGGTTTTTTGGGTCTTAGGGTTCTGCGGGTTATGGTGATGAGTGTTTGGGGTTTGGGGGGATAAGGGTTTGGGAATTTTTTTTATTGGGTATGGTTTGGTGTTTTATGGGTTTAAGAGTTTGGTTATTCCATGGGATGAGTGTTTTTGGTTTTCTATGGATGAGAGTTTGGATTTTTCTATGGCCAAGGTTTTCGGGTATTCTAGAGTTGAGTTTTTGGGTCTTTATGGGATATGGTTTAGTGATTTTTGGACAAAGGGTTTAGGGTTTTTTGTGACAGAGGGTTTGGGGGTTCATGGGGATGAGGGTTTGGGGTATTTTGGGATGAGGGTTTAGGGATTTGGGGATAAAGGTTTATGGTTTCATGGTGCTAAGGTTTTATATATGATGAGTGATTAATATTATCTAAGGATTTTGATTTATTGTTTTTTTTTATGAGAGTTTATTGATTTACGGGGTTGAGGGATTAGGTTAATTTTAGACTATGGGATCATGTTAATTTTGGACTATGGCTTTAGGGTTATTTAGTGCTTAGACATTAGGGTTTTTAGTGGATGAAAGTTTTTCATTTTTTTGGTTGAAAGGTTTAAAGTGTTTTTGGGATGACGGTTTAGGGTTTTTAGAAGAAAATTTTTATGGTTTTTTATGGATGATAGTTTAGGGTTTTTTGGGGATGAAGTTTTCGGGTTTTTTGGTGATGAGGTTTTAGGGTTCTTTGAGACTGGGGGTTTACCTTTTGGGGGGGTGGGATAGTGGATTTGGTTTTTTGTTGTAGAGGGTTTTGGTTTTTTAGGGATAAGCATTTGAGATTTTTGGGCGGTCAGTGGATTTGGTTTTTTGGGGTGACAGTTCACGGTTTTTAGGGATGAGGGTTTATGGACTTTTTATATGGTTGTTTTTGGATTTTTTGGGATGAGGGATTCCATATTTTTTGGATGATGGTTTAGGGTTTTTTTGAGTTGAGGTTTTAGTTGTTTTGGGGATTAGGGTTCAAGAATATCTAGGAATGAGGGTTTGGGGTTTTTAGGGATGAAGGTTTGGGGTTTTCTTGGACTAAGGGTTTATGGTTTTCTTAGTCAGGTATTTTTTTTTTGGACTTTGGGATTATGTTTTTTTCGGATGAGGGTTTTTGTAGTTTTGGGGAAGAGGGTTTATGGAATTTTTGGGGTGAGGGCTTAGGGTTTATTCTTTCAGTGTGATGTGGTTTTTTAGGGGTAAGGGTTTAGGTTATTTTGTGGATGATAGTTTGGGTTGATTTAAGGATGTGGGTTTAGGTATTTTTGCCAATTATAGTTTAGGGTTTTTAGGGATGAGGTATTTTGGGTTATTTTGTGGTGACTGCTTATAGTTTTCTCCCATGAGGGTGTAAGGTTTTGGGATGAGGTTTTTGGGTTTTTATTGGGATGAGGGATTGGGGTTTTTGGGGGATGAGGGTTTATAAATTTTTTGGGACATGAGGTTTAGGTTTTCTTGGTGATAAGGGTTTAGAGATCTTTGGTGTGGAGGGATTGGGGTTTTTTGGGTCTATGGGTTTAGTATTTTTTTGTAAATGGCGTTTTTGTGTTTTTTGGGTAGAGATTTTAAAGTGTTTTGGGTCTGAGGGTTTGTGGTTTTTTGGGGATGAGGGTATAAGTGTTTTTAGGGATGATATATTTGGGTTTTTAGGGATGAGGTTTTAGTGTTTTTTGGGTTAATGGTTTAGGGTATTTTGTGGATGAGTGATTGAGGTTTTTTTGGGTATGAGGGTTTATGGTTATTTTCCACTCAGGGTTTAAAGTTTTTGGGGGATGAGGGTTCATGGTTTTTTGGGTTTATGGGTATAGGGTTTTTTTGGGGATAAGGGATTATGGTGTCATGGAAGTAAGGATTTAGGGTTTTTTGGGGTTGAGGGTTTTATGTTTTTGGTTGATCTTGTGCCAAGGGTTTTATGGTTTCTCTGGATAAGGGTTTAGGGTGTTTGTGTATGATGGATAGGGATTATAGGTCTTAGAGTTTGGGGTTTTCTAGGGATGAGTGTTTGGGTTTTTCTAGGGCTAAGGGTTAAGGTTTTTCTGGGACTAATGGTTTACAATTATTTGGAACTAGGGGTTTAGAAATTGCAAGTGATAAGTGTTTCGATTTTTCTATGTCTAATGTTTTTGGGTTTTCAAGGGGTGATGGTTTAGGGTTTTTTTAGGGATCATGGTTTAGGATTTGGGGGGATGAAGGATTAGGGATTCTTGTGGCTCATAGGGTTTACATTTTTCTAATTTAGGGGGTTTAGGGTTTTCCAAGCCACAGGTTTTATGGTTATACATGCCTATAGAATAAGGGATTTTTTTCATGAGGTTTTATTATTATATAGGGATAATTATTTATGTTTTTAAGGGGATGATGGTTTAGGTATTTCTAGGGCCAATGGTTTAGTGTTTCCAAGGGATGTTGTTTATGGGTTTTCTAATTATGGCGGTATAGGGTTTTTTATGGGTGTGGGTTTAGGATTTTCTAGCGATGAGGGTTTAGGGTTTTATAGGGGTGAGTATTTAGAATTTTCTAGGGATGAGGATTTATGGTTTTTTCGGTTGAGAGTTTAGGGTTTTGGGGTGATGAGGTTTTGAGGTTTTATGAGACTTAGGATTTAGGGTTTTATAGGGTTAAGGGTTCATGGTTTTTTGGGGTTGAGGGTTTAGTTTTTTCTGGGCGTAATGGTTTTGGGATTTATATTCCTATGGGTATAGGGTTTTCACTAGGACAACATATTTGGGTTTTTATGGGATCGAGGTTTAGGTTTTCTGGCCAAGGGGACTTACTGTTTTCAGGGGATGATGGTTTAGGTTTCTCTGGGACTGAGTGTTTAGGTCCCTCATGGACGTGGTCTCATGGTTCTTTGGTGATTATTGTATAGTTTTTATAGGGATGAGGGTTTTGGATATTCTAGGGCTAAGGTTTTAAGGTTACATCCAGCTGTGGGTATAGGGTTTTATGGGTATAGGTTTTATTGATTTTTATGGATGAGAGTTTAGATTTTTCTAAGGATAGGGGTTTAGTGTTTTATAGGGATTAGGGTTTATTGTTATTTGGTGTTTAGGGTTTAATTATTTTTTGGGATTAGGTTTTAGTGGTTTATGGGGCTAAGATTTTAGTGTTTTTGAGTCTAAGGGTTTATTTTTTTTCTAGGGAGAGGATTTTAGGTTTTAAGGGACAAAAGGTTTAGGGTTTTTTAGAGTTGATGGTTTAATGTTTTCTGGGGCTGGGGGTTTATTGTTTTTTTGGGATGAGTATTTAGGTATTTCTAGGATAAAGGTTTTGGGTTTTTTGGAGATTAGGATTTATGGAATTATTAGGATTTTGGTCTAGGGTTTTCTGGGGAAGAGACATTATTGTTTTCGGGTTCTATGGATTTATGGTTTTCTCAGGAGGATGGTCTAGGATATTCAGGTAATGAGGGTTTAGGGTTTATGGGGATGATGGTTTTGTGTTTTCTAGGCTTAGGGTTTATGGTTTTCTTTTTATGAGGGTTTAGGGATTTCTAGGGTAATCTGTTTAGAAGATTTTGGAGATGAGGGTTTAGTGATTTCTAGGGGGTGAGAGTTTCGGTTTTTTTTGGTGGTGAATGATTACATTTTTCAAAGGTTGAGAGTTTAGGGTTTTATGTGGATAATAGATTAAGGTTTTTTTGGCTGATGGTTATGGTTTTTTAGGACTATGGTTTTAGGGTTTACTGTGAATGGGTGGTTATGGTTTTATAGAGCTAGGGGTTTAGGGTTTTTTGTGTCTGAGAGTTCAAGGATTTTTTGGGATTAGGGATTAGGGTTTTCTTAGGATGAGGATTTTGGGTAGTCTAGGATTGAGGATTTGGTGTTTTCTTAGGATGAGGGATAAATGATTAATGGGGATGAGTATTTAATGTTTTCTAGGGCTGAGGGTTTTCCACAGAAATGGTTGAGGGTTTTTTTGGGGGAAATAGTTTTCTGTTTCCTCAAATGAGGGTTTAGGGATTTTTTGAGCTTCGTGTTTAGGGTTTTTAGGGCTGAGGATTTAGGGCTTTTTGAGGCTTATGATTGAGTTTATTCTAGTTCTGAGGGTTTTGTTTCTTGGGGTTTAGTTTTTCATAGGTCTGAGGATTTATGGTTTTCTCTGGATGAGGGTTCAGGGTTTTATGGGGTTGAGGGTTTAGAGATTTATGTGGACAAGAGTTTATGGTTTTGATGGGTTGAGAGTTTATTGCTTTCTTGGGATGAGGGTTTATAGTATTCTGGGGATAATTGTTTTAGGTCTTCTAGGGCTAATTGTTCAGAATTTTCTATGTAAAAGGGTTTATGGTTTTCAAGGGATAATGGTTTATTTTTATCTAGGGTGGTGGGTTTTAGATTTTTGGGGCTAGGGGTTTATTATTTTCTAGGGATGGGGATTTGGTTTTTCTGGTACAAATAATGTATTGTTTTCTGGAGAATAGGGTTTAGGGATTCCTGGGACTGTGGGTTTAAGGTTTTTTGGGACATAGGGTTTAGTGTTTTCAATGTCTTATATTATAGGTTTTTCTAGGGTTGGGGGTTTGGGGTATTTTGGGGATAATTGGGTAGGTTTTTTGGGGGATAAGAATGTAAATTTTTTTGTTCTAAGGTTTTATGGCTTTTGGGGCTGATGGTTTAGGGTTTTTTATTTTGATGGTTTTTGGTTTTTTGGGGATGTTGGTTTAGGGTTTTTTGGACATCAGATTTTGTGTTTTTTTTTACTTAGGGTTTGGGGTTTTTCAGGCCTTTGGGTTTAGTAATTTTTGGAAAATAGTGTTTTTTTGGTATGGGAAAAAGGGTTTAGTATTTTTTGGGGATATGATTTTAGGGTTTTTTGGGGTTGAGTGTCTAGGGGTATTGGGAGGTGAGGATATATGGGTTTTTGGGCTAAGTGATTAGTGCATTTTCAAGATAAGGGACTATGGTTTTTTGGGATGATAGTTTAGTGTTTTTTGGGGATGAGGGTTTTGGGTTTTGGGGGATGACGGTTTAGTGTTATTTTGTCCTATGTTTTTGGTGTTTTTGGGGATTAGTTTTTAATGTTTTTTTGGGATGAGGGTTTAGGGTATTTGTGTATGAGGGTTTAGGGTTTTATGGGGTTGAGGATTTAGGTTTTATGGGGATATATGGTTTAGGGTTTTTTGAGGATGATAGTTCAGGTTCTTTTGGGATACGTGTTTATCGTTGGTTAGGTTGAGTTAATAGGGTTATGGGGTCTGAGGGGATTGGATTTTTTGGGGTAAATGATTTAGGGTTTTTTGGGCTGAAGGATTATGTTTCATTGGGGCTGGGGGTGTTGGTTTTTTTTGGGGAAGAGGGTTTTGTGGTTTTAGGGGTGAGTGTTGTGGGATTATGGGTATGAGTAATATGGTTTTTGGGTTTTGGGGCTCAGTGTTTATGGGTTTGGGGGTGAGGGTATAGGGTTTCGTTTCTTGATGATTTTGGGTTTTCACAGAGCTGCCTGATTAAGGTTTTATAGGGATATAGATTTAAGTTTTTTTGGGCATGAATGTCTAGGGAATCGAAGGGCTGAGTGTTTATGGTAGTTTGGGGTGTAGGGTTTATGGGTATTTTGGGATGATGGTTTATCATTTTTGGGGGCTGAGGGTTTATGTATTTTTGGGGATGAAGGTTTAGTTATTAATTGGAATGAAGGTTTATGGATTTTTTGGAAGAGGCATTAGGGGTTTTCTAGGATGAGTATTAAAAATTTTTAGGGATGAAGGTTTATGGTTGTTCCAGGATGGGGATTTAGGTTTTATGGGGATGAGGGTTTAATGTTTTTTTATAAGAATTTTTGGATCTTTGACCATATGATTTAGTCGTTTTGGGGATGAGGGATTGGGGTTTTAGGTTCTGAGGGTTTAGGGATTTTTCACGGTGGTGGTTTTAGAGGTAATGGGGGCTAAGGGATTTTGGTCCCTTGGGGTTAACTGTTTAAGGATTTTAGGGGATGAATGTTTTGGGCTATTGGGGATAGAGGATTAGGGATTTTGGGAATTTTCTTTTAGGTTTTATTGGCGATAATGATTTATGGTTTTTTGGTGATAGGGATTTTTAGATTTTTTGGGTTGAGGGTTAAGGTTATTTTTGGGGATGAGGGTTTTATGGTTTTGGGTCTTAGGGTTGATGATTTTTTATGGGTTCAGGTTTCAGGATTTTCAATGGATAAGGGTTTTGGGTGTTTTGAGACAAAGGGTTCATGTTGTTTTGGGCCTAAGAGTTTAGAGTTTATTTTTGATGAGGGTTAAGGGGCTTTTTTTGGAAAACAAGATTATATAATTTTAAAGTTGTGGGTTCAATGTTTTTTGGGGTTGAGGGTTTAGGTTTTTTGGGGATGAACGTTCTGGGTTTATTTGGGATGAGGATTTATGGTTTTTGGGTATGAGGTTTGATGTTTTTTTATAGGTGAGGGTTTATGTTTTTTTTTTGGTATGAGGGATGAGGGGTTTTTGGAAAGAAGATTTTGGGTTTTTGGGGTTTATGGTTGAGGTTTTTTTGGAATAGGGTTGATGGTTTTTTTGGGGATTAGGGTTGGAGGATTTTTGGTTCTGAGTGTTTAGGGTTTTTTGGGGCTGAGGTTTTATGATTTATTTTTGAGCTCAGGGTTTATGTTTTTTGGGGTTGAGTTTTTTTTTGTGTTTAGGGTATATGGTTTTTTGGGGTAGAGTGATTAGGGATTTTTAGGCCTGGGGTTTAGTGTATTTTCATGATGAGGGTTTTCTAGGGCTGAATGTTGATGGTTTTTTTGGGGCTGAGGGTTTAGGGTTCTTTGGAGAATATTTTTGATTAATTTTTTGAGGGGGTGTTTATTGTTTTTGGGGGTTTAGGGTTTCGGGTTTTTGTGGTACTTGGTTTAGTGTTTTTTCAGGCTTAGGATTCTGGGTTTCATGGCGATTAAGGTTTAGTATTTTTTTTAAATGGTGGATGAGGGTTTTCTGGGGATGATTTTTCAGGCTTTCATGGGGTTGAGGGACATTATATGTTCGGTTATGTGGGGGGAGGGTTTTTGTATTTATGGGTTTAGGGTTTTATTGTGTTATGCATTCATAGTTTTTTGGGATTAGGTTTATGGTTTTTTTGGGAAAATGGTTTACTTTTTTGGGAGGAGTGGGATTATGATTTTTTTTGTGGATGAGGGTTTAAGATCATGGGGTAGGGGAATTAGGAATTTTTATTTTTAGGAATTAGGGTTTTATGGGATGAGGGTATAGGGGTTTTAAGGATGAGGTTTTAGTGTTTTTTGGGATTTCTGTTTAATGATTTTTATGGATGAGGGTACCCTTAGCCCCCAAAACCCAAAAACCTCATCCCCAATAAATACCAATCCATTATAACAAAAAAACCTTGAATAATGATTCCCAAAAAACCATGAACCCTCATCCCCAAAAAATCCTAAACCATATTCTCAAAGAAACCCTATACCCCAACATTGAAAAACATCAAACCTCCCTCACCAAAAATCCATAAACCCTCATCCCCAAAAATCAATGAACACTAGACCAAAGAAGCCATGATCCATCAGTGGAGAAAAAACATGAATCCTCATCTTCTAACTCCCATAATCCATAAGTCCTAAAACTCCAAAACATTTTCCCCTAAGAAATCCTAAATCCTAATCCCCAATAAACCCTAAACCGTTATGTATAAAAAACCCTAAAACCTCATTTCCAAAAAACCCTAATCACCAAACTTTAGAAAGCCCCTAATCCCTCGTACGCAAAAACCCTTAACCCTCGCCCCAAAAAATCAGATACTCTCATCCCGAAAAAAAATCAACCGTCATAAAAAAACTAAATTCTCAACTGAAAAAATACTAAACCCTGGGGCACAAAAAAACCATAAAACCTCTACCCTAAAAAAACTCTAAAACCTCAACCCAAAACACCCTAATCCCTTATCCATAAAAACACTAAACCCTAAATCATAAAAAATAGCTAAACCATAATCCCCGAAAACACAAAATGACCAGTCCCAAAAATCCATAGACCCTCAACCTAAAAGAACACTAATCCCTAATCCTTGACGAATCCTAAACCCCCATCACCAAAAAAACATAAACCCACTTCTTTGAAAAAACACTAACAAATGTACCTCAAAAAATACTATACCTTATACCACAAAACCATAAACCCTTATCCCAATAACCATTAAACACATAGACCCAAAAAACCCTAAACAATCATCCCAAAAAAACCTAAACCCTCAACACAAAAAACCATAAACCCTAAACCCAAAAAAACCCTAAAAACTCATCACAAAAAAATCCAAACCCTCTTAAAAAATAAAAACCCTAATAAAAAACCCTAAAGCATTATACCTATAATAATCTAAGCCACTATCCCAAATAACCCTAAACCATCATCACAAAAAACCCCTATACCGTCAGGCTCAAAAATATTTGGACCCTCATCTAAAAATATTACTAAACCCCCTTGCCCAAAAAATCCTAAACCTTTAGACATAAAAAATTATAAACCCTCATCCCCAAAAAAACCCTAAATCCTCAGCTGGAAAAATCCATAGTCCCTCATCCCCAAAAAACCATAATCCCCTAGCTGCAAAAAACCACTAAACCCATAGCCCTAAATAACCCTAAACAAAAATCCCCAATAATCCCAAAACCCTAATCCCCCAAAAATGATATTCCCTCATCCCTAAAAAACCATAAACCCTCATCCCAAAAGTCCATAAAAACTACTTCCTACAAAACCCTAAACCACCAGTACAAAAAATCATAAACCCACTTAAAATATAACTAAATTATTATCCTAAAAGCCTAAAAACCCTAATCCTCGCATAAGCCAAAACTCTTGGCCCTAGAAAACCCTAAACCCTCATTCTTATAAAACCCTAACCCTCATCCCCATAAAATCATAAACCCACATCCTTGGAAAAACCTAAAACCACATCCCTATAAAACCCAAAACCCTCAGCCCAAAATACCTTAAACCTCAACCATAGATAACCCCAAACCCCTTACCATAGAAATACATAACCCTCAACACCAGAAATCACTAAACACATAGCCCCAAAAATCCCCAAAAACCCAAACCCATAAATCCCTAAACCCTCAGCCAGTGAAATCCCTAAACCCTCAGGATCACAAAACTGTAGACCATCATCCATAGAAAATCTTAAAACCTCATCCCTAGAAAACCCTAAACCCTATGGACTATGAAACCATAAATCTTCAAACCCCAAAAAACCTAAACCTTCATCCTTTGGAAACCCTGATCCCCCATCCCCAAAAATCCTAAACCCTCATCATAAAAAAACCAAAATACCCTCATCACCAAAAAACACAAACCCCTCACCTAGAAAACAGTTATCCCTCCGCCTTAGAAAAATATAAAACCTTAATCCTAGAAAAACTAAAACTACCATCCCTAGAAAAACCTAAACCCTAATTCCCATAAAAAAGAACCATCAAACCCAAACAACCCAAAACCCTCATACATAAACAACCTAGAACACTCAGCATTGAATTACCCTTAGCACTCAACCGTAGAAAACCTTGGGGCCTCATTCCTTGAAAACCCTGAACCAAAATCCTCAGAAATCCAAGAACCCTCTTCCCCACAAAACCATGAACCCCCATCCCCATAAAAATATAAAACCACTTTCGTAGAAAAACTCGAACCCTATTCCATAGAATCCTATGTACCCTCATCCATTAAAATAATGAACCATCATCCCTATAAAACACTAAATAAGTTGTCCCAGAGATCCTAGAAACCTCAGAAACATAAATTATTTTCCATCATCCAATGAAAACCCTAAAAACTAATCCCCAAACAATCCTGAGATCCTTATCCCTTTATACCCATGAACCATAAACCATATATAATATTTAAATATCATCACTTAAAATCCTTGAATCCACATCATAAGAAAAGTCCAACCCATCAGCCACCCAGAAAAATGTATACTTAGTAACAAAAACACTAAATCCATAACTGATGAAAATCCTCAACCATAAACATCCCTAAACCATCAACCTTAGAAAATCGTGAACCCTTGTCCCCTAAAAACCCTCAACCCTCACCACCAAAAAACACTCAACCCTTAGTCATGGAAAAACCCAACACTCAGCTCTAGAAAAACCTATATCCACTACCCCATAAAACCCTAAAACCTCACCCTAGAAAACACTAAACCCTTAGCCTTGGAAAACAAAAAATGCTCAACCACTAAAAAACCATAAACACTCATCACCGTAAAACCTAAACCCTCATACCATGAAACCTTAAACCCTTATCCCCTAGAAAAATCTAAAACCCCAACCCCAGAAAACCATAAACCCTGAACCCCAAGAAACCCAAAACCACAATTCCCCAAAATCTATAATCCATCATCCCAAGAAAACTCTAAACAGTCATACCCATTAAATACTGAGGCATCATACCTACAAAACCCAAAAACCTCATCCCAATAAAAATTTATCACCATGACCAAGAAAACTCTAAACCCTCATCCCAATAGAACACTAAACCATCATCCCTACAAAACCCTAAAAATTCAAACCCAAATAACCCTAAACCATTAAATCTATAAAATATTAAACCCTCATCCCTAAAACACTGTATACCCTCATCCTATGAAAAACCTAAAACCTGACCCCCAGAAAGCATAAAACCTTCAACTCTAAAAAAATCTAAACCCTCATCCAAAAAACCCCTAAAACCTCATATGTAAAATAACATAGTCCCTAATACCTAAAAAATCATAATCCCTTTTCCCAATAAACCATAATTTTTTATCCCAAGAAAACCCTAACTCATCCCAAGAAATCCCAAAACCCATATCCGCATAAAACTCTAAACCCTAAGACCTATAAACCACTACCTCCCCCCTGCCCCACACACCTAGAAAACCTTAAACTCTCATCCTCATAGTAGATTAAACCATGATCCCCAGAAAACCATACACTTGAATCCTTAGAAAGCCCTAATATACTAGGCCTAGAAAACCAGAAAACATATACCCATGAAACCCCTAAATCCCCAGCCACAAAAAATCTGAAACCCTCACACAAGAAAAACTAAAACCACCATCCCCAAAAACACTAAACCCTCATCCTAAGAAAATCATTATCCATCACCCCTAGAAAAAAATAAACCTTCATCTCTAGAAAAAATAAATCCACCACCCCCATTAAAATCGAAACAATCATCCTCAGATCACCCTAAATACTTATCCCCATAAAACCCAAAATCCCCATCCAAAAAAACCCCTAAACCCTCATCCCCAAATATCCTGAAACACTCAAACACCAAAAAATGGAAGACCCTCATCCACAATAAAACAGAAACCCTCATCGTGAAGAAACCCTAAACCTCACCGCAAAAAAAAAAAACTAAACCCCAATCCCACAAAAAACAACTTCTCTCATCCTGGAAAAATCCCAAACACTCATACCTAAAAAATACTAATACCTCAGCCCTAAAATACACAAAATTCTCATCATAAAAACCCTCAAAATTCATCCCCCAAAAAATCTAAACAATATCCCCCAAAAAACCCTAAGACACCATCCCCCCAAAATAAAAAATCCCTAAACCCCAATAAACCATATACCCTTAGCCCTAGAAAACACTAAACCCTTAGCCATAGAAAAACCCTAAACCCTCATCCCAAGAAAAACCTAATCCCGAAACCCCAAAAAACCCTAAAATCGTCATCCTAAAAAAATACTAAACTGTCATCCCCAAAAAACCCTAATCCTTTAGTATAAAAAAACTATACCCAAAGTCCCAAAACATTGAAAACCCTCATCTAAAAAACCCCTAAGCACACGAACCTAAAAATACCTAAATGTTCCGCCTAAAAAACCCTATACACACATTCCCAAGAAATGTGTCATTTCGTACCTGGTTTATACACTTAATTACAATTTCTAGAGAAACCATGGGATGACCTCAGTGTGTATTTCATTATTGATTTAACAAAGACTAAGTGAGATTTTTTTCATTGATATTGTTAGTCTTCATTTCATTCAACATAGAACTATTTAAAATGGATAAACTAAATTTCCTAACTATTTATGGAGGTCATTATTAGGGAAATTTGATATGAATATTCACATCAATACTTCCCATCACCCTTAAACTGATGAGAAAATACAATTTACCAATCCTACTTTGGGAATATTTATGAGAACATTGGTAAAACATAATATGAGAGATTAGTATTTACATCCTAAAAAATATGAATTTTCATATGATAGATATCAAAGTGATACCACTCTTCATTATCCATTTGATGTAGTTTATGGAATAAACAAAATTAGTCCAATATAATTGGGTTATCTTCATATTTATTTTTAGGTGAATGTTGATTTCAAGAAGAAGGAAAAATAGATGAAAAAACTTCATGAATATATTCAATATTAAATATAGAAGTCTAAGGAAGCATATAAGTGTCAAGCTAGTAGGCATAATATGGAGTCCAATTTTAACATTTTTACAAAGTGGGGATTCACCTTCACATGGATAGATTTCCATGCAAAAGGAAGAGAAATATGGAACAATGAGTTCAGTGTCCAATCATTGTACTTTAAAGAGTTTGAAACAGTGCCTATAAGATCTACTTACTAAATTATTTTAGTAGTGTTTCTACAACATTCAACTTTTGGGATTTATCTCTATACATTGAAGAAGAAAATGGCAAGGATTTAATTAAAATCCACTCCAACACAAAGGGAATGATATATAAAATATACAACCTAAGGAAAATACTTTTGGGATTGATAATGTTTTTAAACCCAATTTTTATTTGAATTGGACCAGCTCAAACTTTTTGGCATCTTACACAATGGTGGGGGAAAACTTATTCGAGGCCCAAAATTACATAACCAAATGGAAAAGAAATGAAATTTTTATCATCACATTAAATAGGATAGAGATCATGGAGAAAATAATCACTAATAAAACACTCTTTACTTTATTTAGTGAGTTCATTAATTAGCATGTGGAAGTGGTTTTGTACTTTTAATGTAAATATTCAGTGCACCCATGCCTTGTAATTCCATTTTTTCCATTACACTCACTTTATCATTTCATAATAATATATTTTCACTCCTTTATAATATATACACTTCTATACTACAAGTATTGAATATTTTTTGGGAATATTATTTCTTTATCCTCTTACCATCTCCTAGAATTGAGGGTGTGTCTCCATGGATGGTGATTTAGTCTATAAAATTGGTGTAACCTTGGAAGGTTTTTTTTCCTTTAATCCATTTTCATTTAGGTAAATTTCTCTATTCCATCATCACTTACTCATTTCATAATTCTAAAGATTCATCAGAGGGTTTATGGTTTTTTAGGTCTAATGGTTTAGGGGTTTTAGGGCTCATGCTTTGGGGTTTCTTGGGGATGAGAGTTTAGGATTTTTTGGGGATAATGGTTTAGGATATTTGAGCCTTATGGTTCATCTTTTCATGGGGATGAATGTTTAGGGTTTTTTTGGGAAGAGGGTTTATGTTAATTTTGGGATAATTGTTCAGGTATATTGTGGATGGGGGATTAGTGTTTTGGGGTGATATTGTTTTAGGGGGTTTTGGGGCTTGGGGATTAGGGTTTATTAGGGATGATTGTTTAGTTGTTTTTGTGGATGAGGGTAGGGTTTTTTATGATAGGTGTTTAGGTTTTTCTGGTTGAGTAATTAGGTTTTTATGGGGATGGCTGTATGGGATTTTTTGGTGATGAGGGTCTAGGGGGGTTTTCATGCGGGTCTTGGGTTTTTGGGTGTTGAGGGTGTATTTTTCTGGGGTTTAGTTTTTATAGTTTTTTAGGGTTAACGGTTCATGTTTTTTTTGGATGATTTATTTTTCTTTAGTGTTTAGGGATGAATGTTTTATGTATTTTTTCATTGAGGGTATGGAGTTTTTTTAGGTAAATGGTTTGGGTTCATTGGTGATGAGGGTTTAGGGTTTTTAGGTCTGAGGTTTTTTGGATTATTAGGGTAGAGTGTTTAGAGTTTTTTATCCCTAAGTGTTTAGGATTTTTTTGGGATGACGGTTTAGTGTTATTTGGGGTAGTGGATTTAGAGATTTGTGGTATGTGGGTTTATGGTTTTTTAGGGATTAGGGTTTATAGTTTTTTGGGTCTAAGGGTTTAGTGTTTTTTTGGGATGATTTTTTAGGGTTTTGGGGGGAAAGGGTTTAGGTATATTTTTGGCTTAGGCTTTAATGTTTTTGGGTTTAGAGATTTTTTTTCTAGGTATGAGGGTTTAGGCTTATTGGTGGATGATGTTTGATGTTTTTGTTTGGACAAGGGTTCATGGTTTTTTTGGAATCATGGTTTTTCAATTTTTATGTATGAGCGTTTATGGTTTTCTTGGGATAGGGTTTCATTTTTTTATTATGGATAAGTGTATATAGTTTTCATGGGTATATGGTTTAGGGTTTTCAGGTGTTCTATGATTATTGTTTTATGCGATGAGGGTTTAGACTTTTTTGGGGTTGTGGTTTTAGGGTTTTCTGGGTTCAAGCTTTATGTTTTTTTAGAGCTATAGTTTATGGGTTTTATGAGGTAGAGGGTTCTCCGTTTTGTGGGGCTAGGTGGTTGGGGTTTTCTTGGGATGAGTTTTCAGGGGTTTCGGGCTAAGGGTTTAGGGTTTTCCTAGGGTTAGTGTTTAAGGGTCTTTAGGGCCGAGGAGTCATTATTTTTTGGAGTTGAGCATTTTGGGTTTTTTGGGGATGAGGGTTCATAGTTTTCTGGGGATAAGGGTTCAAGGTTTTTTGGGGATGATGGTTCATGTTTTTTTGGGACTGACAGTTTAGGGTTTTTAGGGGATTCTGGTTTATGGGTTTCAAGGGAATGTGGATTAGGGGTTTCTAGGGATGAGGGTTCAAGTTTCTATGGGGATAAGGGTTCATGGTTTTCTGGGGATGATTTTTCAACCTTTATGGGGATATTTGTTTAGGTTTTTATGGGGAATATGGTTCATGGTTTTCAAGGGATTAGGATTAATGATCTTCTAGGGTTTTGGAATTATAGTTTTCTTTATTTGAGGATTTAAGGATAGTTGAAGCTAGTGGTCATGGTTATTTACGACCGAGAGTTTATGGTTTTTTTAGGATGAGCATTCATGGTTTTTTGGAGTATAGGGAATATGTTTTTTAGGGGTTGTGGGTTCAATATTTAATGGGTCTAAGGGTTTAGGGTTTTCTTGGGAAGATGGATTACTATTTTCTATAGTTCAGGCTTTAAGGTTTTTTGGGACTAGGGTTTAGGGTTTTCTAGGACTAAAGGGTCATTATTTTCTACGGTTTATGGTTCTATGTTTTTTGAGAAGGTTGATTTTTGGTTTTCTAGGGTTCAGGGTTGAGGTATTTATGGGGATGAGGGTTTAAGGTTTTATGGATAATGGTTTCTTGTTTTTTATTGATGAGAGTTTAGGGATTTCTGGGGATGAAGGTTTTTGGGTTTTCTAGGGATGAGGGTTTAGGGTTTTCTTCGGCCAACCGCTTGTTATGATGGAGTATTTAGGGTTTTATTAGGTTGAAATTTTAGTATTTTTTTATAGATGAGAGTTTATGGTTTTCTAGGGATGAGTGTTTATAATTTTCTGGTACTGATGGTTTATGGTTTTATAGGACATAGGTTTTGGGGTGTCTAGGGTGAGGGTTTAAGGTTTTTTAGAGATGATGTTTTCAAATTTTTCTGGGGATGAGGTTTAAATATACTTTGGGTATGTGGGATAAGGTTTTCTTGGGTCAGATCATTCATGGTCTATTAGGGATGATGGTTATGGGATTTTTGAGGATTAGGGTTTAGTGTTTTTTGGTGAAGGTTCAGGCTTATTTGGGGATGAGGGTTCATGGTTTTTTTGGCGGAGGGTTTAGTGTAATTTTATTGTGGAGGGTTAAGTGATTTTTGGGGGACTGAATGTTCAGGGTTTTTTGTGGATGAGGATTTATGGTTTTATGGGCTTGAGGGTTCAGTATTTTTAGTGGATGGGAGTTATGGGGTGTTTGGGGATAAGGGTTCGGTTTTTTTAGGGCTAAGGATTCATGGATCTTTGGGGTTTAGGGTATTTTTGTGGTGGGGGTTTAGGGTTTCTTGGGGTTGTGGATCCAGGTTTTTTTAGAGATGAGGTGTTAGAGTTTTATGGGGATAAAGGTTTAAGGTTTTTTTATGGAAGAGGTTTCATTTTGGAAGGGGGATGGCTGTTCAGTTTTTTTTTTTAACTTTGGGTTCATGGTATTTTCTGGCTGAACGTTCAGGTTTTTTTGGACAGATGGTTTAGGGTTATTTTTGGTGATTTTCGTTCTTGGTTCTTAGCGTATAGATTCAAGGTCTTTTTTGATGAAGGTTAATTTTTTTGGGGTTATTGGATTTGGGTTTATTGGGGAAAATGCTTCAACGTTTTAGGGGATGATGATTTTGGGCTTTTTTTTGGGATAGTGTTGAGGAATTTTTGGGGTGGACGGTTCATGTTTTTTTTATGGATGATGGTGTAGTGTTTTGGGGGAGTAGGGTTCTAGGATTTCTTGGGGTTTATGGTTTTTGGGGCTTTGGATTTGGGATTATTTTGTGGAGAGTTTTCAGGGATTTTTTTTGGGTGAATGGGTTAGGGGTTTTAGGGGATAGGGGTTTATGATTTTTTTGGGGATTCGTGTTGAGGGTTTGTTTGTAATTAGGATTTAGGATTTTTTTTGGTATAAGGGATAAGGTATTATTGGGGTTGTGGGTTTAGGGATTTTTTTGGGATGAGGCTTGAAGATTTATTTGGAATGAGGGTTTAATATTTATTGGGGATGAGGGTTTAGGTTTTTTAAGATATGAGGGTTCAGGGTTTTATTGGCATTGATGGTTCATGGTTATTTTGGGACTGAGGATTTGGGGTTATTAGAGGGTTTTGGGTTTTTTTGGGTCTTTGAGTTTAGTATTTTTTTTAAAGATTACTTTTTAAGGTATTTTGTGGCCGATGATTGATAATTTTTTGGTGCTCATAGTTTTAGGATTTGGGGGGGGGGTATAGGTCCTTTTGGGGCTTAGGGTTGAGGGTTTTTAGGGATGATTGTTGAGGGTTTTTTTGGGCGGGGTGGAGGGTTTTTTAGGACTAAGAAATTATGTTTCTTAGAGTTTATGGTTCAGGGTTTCTTTGGGATTATGGTGTAGTGTTTTTTGGGGCTTATGTTTGAGGGATATTTGGGCTATGGATTAATAATTTTTTGGGTATGATTGTTGACAGTGTTTTGGGGCTTCAGATGTAGGGTTTTTTGGAATGGGGTTTAGGATTTTTTGGGGTGAGGTGTTTGGATTTTTTGGGGTTGAGGTTTTTAGGTGTTTAGGAATGGGGGATTTTTTGGGTTAGGGTTTGGGGTATTTTAGGGGTTGAGGTTTGATGTTTTTTATTTTGAAAAGATTTGTGTTTTTTAATGTAGAGGGTTTAGAGTTTTTTAGGGATGAGGGTTGGGGGTTTTGGTGGGATGAGGGTTGGGGGATTTTTTTGGCTGAGATTTGTGGGTTTTTATGGTAATGGGGCTTTGTGATTTTTGATGGATGAATTTTTTGGTTTTTTGGTGGAAGAGGGTTAGGTTTTCTTGGGGATTAGGTTTTAGGGGTTTTAGGGGCTTAGGGTTATGTGTTTTTTACGGATCTAGGTTTGGTGTTTTCTGGGTATTTTAGGCATAGAGTTTTTTTGAGGTTGAGTGTTTAGGGTTTTTTAGGCAGAGGGGTCAGAGCTTTATTCGGCAGAGGGATTAATGTTTTTTGGGATGAGGGTTTAGGGTTTTTGAGGAATGGGTTTTTAGGGTATTTAGGGTAGTGGTTTTTAGGTTTTTTGGGATGATTTATTAGGGTTTTCTATGTAAGTGGTTAGGGGTTTATTGGGATAGGGGTTTAGGATTTCTAAGGCCGGTGGATTGGTGTTTTCCCAAGATGAGGGTATAGGGTTTTTCAGGGCTGTTAGTTTAGATTTTTGGGTGGATAAGGGTTTAGGGTATTATGAGGATGAAGGTTTATGATTTTTTGGGGATGAGTGTTTAGGGTTACTAAGGTTAAGGTTTTAGGGTTTTCTAATAATCAAGGTTAAGTGTTTTCAGGGTCTGTGTGTTTATGGTTTTCTAGGGTTGGGGGTTTAAGGATTTCTAGGGCTCATGGTTTTTTATTTTAGCTGGCCATGGATTTCGTGTTTTTATTGGCCGAGTGTTTTGGGGTTTTTTGGGCTGAGTGTTTTGGGTTTTTTTGTGTAGAGTATTGGGGGTTTTATGGATGATTTTTGTGGGTTTTTTTTGGGATTAGGGGGTTAGGGTTTTTTGGGGATGAGGGTTTATGGTTTTGGGGGACTAATATTTATTGTTTTTTTGCTTGAGGGTTTATAGTTTTTTGAGGGAAAGGGTTTGGGGTTATTTGGGGATGAGTGTTTAGGGTTTTTTGGGGTTGAGTGTTTAGGGTATTTTGGGAGAGTTGGTTTATAGATTTTTTGTTCCAATTGATTCGGTTTTTGGGGGATGAGTGTTTAATTATTTTTTTGGTTTTTGTGTTTTGTGTTTTTTTGGGTCATGGGTTATTATTGTGTGTGGATAAGGGTGTATAATATTTTGTTGTGGGGGTTAGGTTTTTTGGGGGATGATGTTTTTGGGTATTTTTGGTAGAGTGTTTAGGGTTTTTTGGGGTTGTGGGTTTAGGGTTTTTTGGGCTTAGGGATTATGATTTCATGGGGTTAATTAATTTCAATTTTTTGAAGGAGAGGGTTTATAGATTTTGGGGATCTAGGTTTAGGGTTTTTAGGGATGATGTTTTAAGAATTTTTAGGGATGATGGGTTGGGGTCTGTTGGGATAAGGTTTTTGGGTTTTCTAGGGAAAAGGGTTCAAGTTTATTTGGGCTTAGGGTTGAGGGCTTTGTGAGGATGAGGGTTTAGGGTTTTATAGGGGTGAGGGTTTTGGGGTTTATGGGGGTGGAATTTTAAGGTTTTCAAGGGATGAGGGTTTAGGGTTTTCTAAGGAAGAGGTTTTATGGATTTTATTGGAAGAGTGTATAGGTTTTTTGGGGTGAGGGTTTAGGATTTTCTGGTGATGAGGGTTTAGGGTTTTCTTGGGCTATGGGTTAATGATTATCAATGGCTAAGGGATTATTATTTTTTGGGGATGGGGGTTTCAGTTTCTTATGGACTAGGGTTTAGGTATTTCAAGGAAATAGGGATGAAGGTCTTATAGGGATAGGGTTATTGGGTTTTCTAAGGATGAGGGTATATCGTTTTCTAGGAATACGTTTTTTGGGTTTTTGGGGGGAAGAGGTTTTCGGGTTTTCTCAGGATGAGGGTTAGTGTTTTTTAGGGATGAGGGTTTAAAGTTTTCTAGGGAATTGGGATTAGGGTTTTTTCTGCATGAGGTGACATGGTTTTTGGTGGATGAGATTTCAGTGTTTTTTTTGCAGAATTTTTAGTGTAATTTGCGATGAGAGTTCATGGTCTTTTGGGGAAGAGTGTTCATGGTTTTGTGGAGCATGGGGTTCAAGGTTTTAAGGGGTTGAGGTTTTAGATTTTTGGGGGGATAAATGTTTTAGGTTTTTTGGGGCTGTGGGTTTATGGTTTTTAGGGCTGAGTGTTTAGGGTTTTATGGGGCTAGAGGATGAGTGTTTTTTGGGGCCTAGGGTTTAGGGTTTTCTGGGGAAGAGGGTTTAAGTATTTATAGAGGTTAGGGTTTAGAGTTATTTAGGTATGATGTTATATAGTATTTTGGGGATAAGTGTTTAGGGTTATCTGTGGATGAGGGTTTAGGGATTTTTGTGGATGACGGTTTTGGGTTCTCTATGGATAAGTGTTTGGGATTTTTTGGGGCTGAATGTTTATGGTTTTGGGGGATAAGGTTTTAGGGTTTTTTTGGATGAGGATTCAGGGTTTTTTGGTGTTGCGGGATTAGTTATCTTGGGGGGTCAGTGATGAGGTTTTTATTGGATGGTGGTTTAGTGTTTATTGAGGCTAAGGTTTTAGTGATTTCTAGGGATGAGGGATCTTTTTGTTTAGGGATGAGGGTTTTGGGTTTTTCAAAGGATGATGGTTTAATGTTATTTGGGTCTGAGGGTTTATGGTTTTTTGGATGAGTTTTTAGGATTTTTTGGAGATTTTTATTGGTAGTTTTTGGGTATGAGAGTTCAAGGAAATGTAGGGTTGATGTTTTTGGGTTTTTTGGGACTGTGGGTTCTAGATTTTATGGGATGAAGGTTCATGGGTTTTTGGGGATGAGAGTTTTGAATATTTTGTGGCAAATTGTTTGATGATTTTTGGGGTTGAGGGTTGAGGTTTTTTAGGATGGGGGATTAAGTAATTTTGGGTATTAGTGTTTAGGGTTTTATGGGGTAGAGGGTTTAGGGTTTTTTGGTGCTGATGGTTATGTTATTTTTCAAGGTGAGGGATTTCAGTTTTTTTTTTTGTTTTATAGTTTAGGGAATTTTGAGGATTGGTGTTTGAGGTTTCATAGGGATAAGGATTCCAGATTTTGGATATGGGTGTTTTGGGTTTCTTGGGTCTATGGAATATGTGTTTTTTGGGATTTAGTTTTAATATTTTTATTTTGGGATGAGGGTTTCAGGTATTTTGGGAATGAGAGTTTAGGGGTTTTTTGGGGAAGATGGATTAATGTTTCAGGGATGAGGTTTTATGTGTTTTTCATTGAGGGATTAGTGTTTTTATGTTGACGTTTCATGGTTTTTTTGGGGATGTGGGTTAATGGTTTTTTTGGTTGTGGTTTAGGTTTTATTCAGTTTTCTAGTTTTGGGTTATTTGGAGCTGAGTGTTTAGGGTTTTTTGGGGTTGAGGGATTTTTGTTCTTTAGGTCAGTGAGTTTAAGAATTTTTTGGGGCTAAGGTTTGAATATTTTTTGTGCTTAGGGTTTAGGATTTTTTGACCTGAGGGTTTTGGGTTTTGGGGGGCTAAGGGTTGGGTGTTTTTTGGGATAAGGGTTGACGGAATTTTGGGATTGTGGGTTTTGATTTTTTTGTGGTTGAGGGGTTAGGGGTTTCTAGGGTTTGGGTTTTAAGGTTTTTCGGGATTTTTGGTTTAGGTGTTTTTATGACCGAGGGATGAAGGGTTCTTATAGATGAGAGTTTAGTGTTTTTTGGGGATGGGGGTTGACTACTTTTTATGGGTTACAGTTGAGGTTTTTTGGGGGATGGGGGATTAGGGATATTTCTGGATCATATTATGTCACCCCTTGGGGCTTAGTGTTTAGTATGTTTTTGGGCTGAAGGTCAGGGTTTTTGGGTGATAAAGTTTGAGGGTATTTTCCTGCTAAGTGATTGGGAATTTTTTGTGTTGTGGGTTGAGGTTTTTATTGAGATGAGGGTTTAGTGTTGCCTGGGTGAGGATTTAAGGTTTTTTGGGGTGAAGGGTTGACTGTATTTTTTGGATTAGGGTAGAGAGTTTTTTGGGGATTTGTGTAGATGTTATTTTTGTGCTAAGGGTTATGATTTTTGGGGGATTAAAGGTTTCCGTTTTTTAAGAATTTAGTTTTAAAAGTTTTCTTTGATGAGGGTTGAGGTATTATTGGGGTTTATGGAAGAGGGTTTTTTGGGATGGGGATTGAGGTTTTTTTAGATTGAGATATTAATATATTTTGGGGTTGGTTTTGGGGGTATTTTGGAGATGAGAGTTTATATTTTTTTGTGGATGATGGTTAAGGGTTTTGGGATATGGGGGTTTATGGATTTTTGGGGTTGAGGGTTGAGAGATTTTTTTGGGGTGAGGGGTTAGGGTTTTTTCGTGCTTGGGCTGAGTGTTTTTGTAATTAGGTTTTAGGGTTTTATTGTATATAGGATTAGGGTTTGTTAGGGATGGCAGTTGAGGTTTTCTGGGGGATGAGGGTTTAGGGTCATTTTGACGATGAGGTTTGACAAATTTTTATTGTTGGGGATTGAGTGTTTTTTGTGGTTGAGGGGTGAGTGAATTTTTTTGTAGAGGGTTGAAGTTTTTTTGGGTTTTTGGTTGAGGGTATATTTGTGTTGAATGATGAGGGTTTTTTGGGGATGAGGGTTTAGGGTTTTTGTTTCTATGTTTTAGTGTCATTTCAGGGATGAGGATGGAGGGTTTTTCTGAGGCCAAGGGTTGATGGTTTTTTCAACATGAGGGTAGTGGGTTTTTGGTGCCGATGTTTGAAATTTTTAACAACAAAGTTTTGAGTGTATTTTAGGGTTGATGGATTAGGGTTTTTTATGGCCGAGGGTTGAGGGTTTTATGGGGATAATGGTTTATAGTTTTTTCAAGCTGAGGGATTACGATTTTTTGGGGACAATCATTTAGGTTTTTTGGGGATGAGGGTTTTGGGTTTTTTGTGTGGATGAGGGTTGATGGTTTTCAGGTGTTAAGGGTTGAGAGTTTTTTTGGGGATATGGGTTTAGTGTTTTTTTTGGGTATGATGGTTTAGGTTTTGGGGGGATTAGGGTTTAGGGTTTTTTAGTACTAAGGGTTTTAGGTTTTTTGGGACTGAGGGATAAGGGTTTTTCGGGGGTGAGTGATGAGTGTTTTAAAGGGACGAGGGTATGGTGTTTTTTGGATGTTTAGGGTAGATGGTTTTAAATGGATAAGGGTTTTGGGTTTTTCTATTACTAAGGGTTTAGGTTTTTATAGGGATGAGGGATTAGTGATTTTTTAGGATGAGGGTTTAGGGTATTTTTGGGTCTAATGGTTTTGCATTTTTTGAGGATGAGGGTTTAGGGTGTGTTGGGTATAAGGTTTTAGTGATTCTTAAGGCTGAGTGTTTTGGGTTTTTTTGGGGCTAAGTGTTTATGGTTAGTTAGGGATGAGTGAATAGTTATTTTTCAGGGTTGATAGGTCGGTGTTTTTAGGATTTAAGGGTTTATAGTTGTTTGGGTATGGGATTTAAGTTTTTTGGGGTTGAGGGTTTTATGTTTTTTGGGGATGAGGATTTAGGGTTTCCTGGGGATAAGTGTTTAGGGTTTTTAGTGAAGAGGGTTTAGGGTATTTTGGGGCTTAAGTTTTTGGGTTTTAGGGGTATTATGATTTATGATTTTATAGGTATGAGGGTTTAGGGTTTTTTGGGGAAAATGGTGTAGGGTTTTTTTGGGATTAGGGATTTTGGTTTTTTGGGGTTGATTGTTTAGGGTTTTTTGGGATAATGTTCTATTAATTTTTGGGATTCGGGATTAGGGTGTTTTTGGGATGAATTTTTATCATGTTGGGGGTGAGGGTTTTTGGTTTTGGTGGTTGAGGGTTTGGGTTTTTATAGGTATGAGGGTTTATGTATTTTTGGTGATTTTGGTTTAGGTTTTTATGGGGATAAGGGATCACAATTTTAGGGATGAGGGTTTAGAGTTTTTTGGTGCTGTGGGGTTTGGGTTTTTTTGGATGAGGATTTTGGGATTTGTCTAGATGTTAATTTAGATATTTTTGTGGTTGAGGATATAGGGATTTTCAGGGTTGAGGTATTAGTGTTGTCTAGGGATGGGGTTTTAGGGTTCCTTAAAGATGAGAGGATATGGTTTTTTGGGACTAATGGTTTAGGATTTTTTTGGGTGGTGAGGGTATAGGGTTTTTTGGGTCAGATAGTTTTTCGGTTTTCCGGGCTGAGTGATTAGGGTTTCTTGGGGATGAGGGTTTTGGGATTTTTGAAATAATGGTTATGGGTTTTTTGGGATTTGGCATTTATGGTTTTTAAGGATTGAGGGTAAAGGGTTTTTTGGGGTTAAGGGTTTATATTTTTTTATATATTAAGGTTTAGTGTTTTTGGGTGATGTGGGTTTATGGTTTTTTGGGGCTTAGTGTTTAGGTTTTTTAGAAAATGAGGGTTTAGTGTTTTTTGGGAGGACGTTTTTTAGTTTTTTGGGCCCCAGTGATTAGGTTTTTTTGGGGATGAAGGTTTAGGATTTTTTGGGGGCGATGTTTTAGGGTTTTGGGGGGTAAGTGTTTATGGTTTTTGGGTATGAGAGATGAAGGGTTTTTTGGGCCAAGGGTTCTATATTTTTTGGTACTTAGAGTTTATGGGTTTTGGGGGATTAGGGTTAAGGTTTTTTAGGACATGGAGTTTAGGGTTTTTTTATGCTTGGGTTCTTACTATTTTTTGGGGATGGGGGTTAGTGGTTTGGGGGTATAACGGTTTAGAATTTTTTAAGAATGACTGGTTAGGTTTTTTGGGGCGAGGGATTTGTGTTTTATTTGTAATGAGGGTATAGTTTTTTTGGGGTTGAGTGTTTATGGATTTTTTTAAGAGTTTGATGCTTTTTGGGGATAAGGGTATAGGGTTTTGGGTGGCTTATGGTTTAGTGTTTTTTAGGTATGAGGGTTTAGGGATATTTGGGGATGAGGGTATAGGGTTTTTTTGTGGACGAGTATTTAGGATTTTTGGTGTTGTGGGTTTAGGGTTCTTTATGTTTGAGTGTCTACTGTTTTTTATGGCTGAGGGTATTGATTTAATTGGGGATGAGGGTAAATTTTTTGGGGGGATAAGGGATTTGGGTTTTTTATTGTTGAGGGTTTAGTTTTTTATGTTCTTGTATTTTTAGTTTTTGGGGTAAGGGTTTATGTTATATTAAGGATGAGTGTCTACGGTTTCTTAGGGATAAGGGTTTTTGGTTATTTGGGGTAGAGTGTTTATGGATTTTTGGGCTGATCCATTACAGTTTATTGGGTAATAGGGATGAGGGTTTTTTGGGAAGTGTGTTGAGGTATTTCTATATTTATGTAATGAGAGTTTTTTGGGGATAGGGGTTTAGGTTTTTTGGAGATGGTGTTTTATTGTTTTTTGGGGCTGATGGTTGCAGGTTTTTTGGGGATGGGGTTTAGGGTTTTTTGTGAGATGAAGGAATATATGTTTTGGGGCTGAGGTTGAGGGAAATTTTGGAATATGGTTTTGTGTTTTTTTGGGGCTGACGATTGCAGGTTTCTTAGGGATGTGATTTTATTGTTTTTTTGGGCTAGGGGTTTGGCGTTTTCTGGTCTATGGATTTATAGTTTTATGGGGTTGAGGGATGAGGGTATTTTAGGGTTGAGATTTTAGATTTTTTGGGGGTGAGGGTGTAGTCTTTTTTGGTGATGAGTGTTTAAGATTTTTTGGGGATTTCAATTTAGTGTTTTGGGGGGTAATGGGTTTTAGGTTTTTAGGGGATGGGGGTTTGGGTTTTTTGGGGATGGGGGTTTAGGTTGTTTTTGGGATGATAGATTAGGTTTTTTTGGTACATGGGTTTAGGTTATTTAGGGAAAAAGGGTTTATAGTTTTTTGGGGATGAGTGTTTTGGGTTTTTGGGTTTGGATTGTAACGATTTATTTTGCAATTTGAGGGTTGATGATTTTTATTGGTTGAGGCTTGAGGGTTATTTGGAGCTGTGGGTTTATAGTTTTTTTGGGAGGAGGGTTTAGGGTTTTTTGGTTCATAGGGATAAGGGTCTTTTAGGTTAATGGATTAGGTTTTTAGTGGGAATTAGTGTCTACGATTTTTAGGGGCCAAGGGTTTTTGGGTTTTATGGATTGATGGTTTTAGGTATTTGGGGTATGAGGGTTTTTGTTTATTCAAGCCATATTGGTTATTCTTATTGAATTTTGTGGCTGATGTTGTAGGAATTTTGGTGTTTAGGGTTTAAGGTTTTTTGGGGTTAATTGTTTGCGGTTTTAAGGGTTGGGGATTGAGGGTTGAGGGTTTTTTGGACTACGTGTTCAAAATTGGTTGGGGAAAAGTATTTGTGGTATTTTTGGGATGAGGGTTTAGGGGTTTTAGGGATTATGGTGATGGTTATTTATGGATGTTGGTTTTTTGGGGATGAGTTCTCTGGTTTTTTGGGTATGTGTGTTTCTGAATTATTGAGACTGAGGGTTTAGGGTATTTTGGGGTTTAGGTGTTAGGGTTTTCTTGGGAAAAGGGTTCATAATTTTTTGGGATAAGGGTTGAGATTTTTTTTCAAATCTGAGGGATTAGAGTTTTTGGGATATGAGGGTTTGATGTGTTCTGATGCTGAGGGTTGAGAGATATTTTGGGATGATGGATGAGGGTTTTTTGAGCTAATTATTGATGGTTTTTTGGGTTGAGGGTTGGAGTTTTTTTGGTAGAGGTTTTTTGGTTTTTTGGGGACAATCGTTTGTGGTTTCTGGGGGCTCAGGAATTAGGAGTTTTTAGGTTTTAGTGTTTAGTGTTTTTCAGGGATGAGGGTTTAAGATTTTGGGGTTGCTGAGGGTTAGGTTTTTTTGGTACAAGGGTTTTTGGGTTTTTGGGGATTTTGGATCGAAGTGTTTTAGGGTTGAGGGTTGAGGGTTTTTTAGGATTGACAGTAGATGGTTTTTTTGGGGTTGATGGTTTTGGTATATTTGGGGATGAGGGTTGAGTGTTTTTAACAATAGAGGATTTTGGGTTTTTTGGGGGCTAAGGTATGAGAGTTTTCTGGGTATAGGGGTTAGTGTTTTTTGTGGATTAATTTTGAGTGATTTATAGTGTTGAGGGTTTAGGTTTTGGGGGGATAAGGTTTGAGGTGTAATTTGGAATCATATATTATTGTGTTTGGGTGATGAGGGTATAGGGTTTTTTGAATATGAAGGTTTATGGGTTTTAGTGGCAAAGGCTTTAGTGTTCTTTGTGGCAGGTGGTTTAGGGTCTTCCTGGGCTGGGGGTTAATAGCATTTTGGGGCTACGAGTTGAGGTTTTATTGGGTCTGAGGGTTGAGGGTTTGAGGGGATGAGGGTTTTGGGGTTTTTAGTGTCTAGGGTTAATGGTTTTTTGTGGATTAGGGTTTATGTTATTCAGGGGATACGTTTTAGTGTTTTTTCAGGCTGATGTTTGATGGTTTCTTGGGGATGATGGTTTAATGTTTTTTGGAACATAGGGTTAAGGGTTTTCTTAGGTGTGATAGTTTATAGTTTTTTTGGATGAGGGATTAGTGTTTATTGGGTTAGAGGTATTAGTGTATTTTGGTGGTGAGGTTTTTGTTTTTTTTCAGGTTTAGGGTTTAGTGTTTTTTGGGATGAGCTTCAAGTGTTTTATATAGATTTGGGGTTCGAATTGTTTGGGATGTGAGAATATGTTTTGTGTGGAGGAGGTTTTAGTTTTTTTCTGTGCAGACGGTTCAATTTTTTTGAGGGATAAGGGTTTAAGATTTCATGTGGATGATGGTTTAGGTTTTTCTTGGATGAGGATTTAAATTTTATTAGGGCTAAGGGTTTAGGGGTTTTTGGTGCTGATGTTTTAGGGTTTTTGGGAATGGGGAATTAGGTTTTTTGGGCTAATGATAATGGTCTTTTGGGGCTGAGGGTTCAATTGTTTTTGGAGTTGTGGGTTTATGAATTTTGGAGATGAGGTTTTAGGGTTTTGGGGCTAGGTGTATTGGAGTTTCTTAGGGTGAGGGTATAGGGTTTTTAGGGTGTGTGTTTGTGCTTATTTGTGGCTCAGGGTATTGGGGTTTTGGATAGAGGGTTTGGGGATATTTTGGGCCTGTGGTTTAGTGTTTTTTTATTAAAGTATTTTTGGGGATTAAATTTTTTTTTGTGGATGAGGGTTAATGTTTTATTTGGATGTAGGTTTTTTTTTGAGATGAGGGTTTAGGGTTTTCTGTGGAAGACGGTTTATGGTTTTTTTTTGGGATAAGGGTTTAGGGTTTTTTGGGGATGATCGTGGAGGATTTTTTTGGGGCATGGAGTTTAGGGTTTTTTGGGATTAGGGTTTAGGGTTTTATAGGGCTTATGATTTATGGTTTTTTGGTGATCTGGTTTTGGGTTTTTCTTTGGATGATGGTTTATGGTTTTATGGGGATGAGGGATGTGGGTTTTTTGGGGATAAGGGTTTAGGGTTTTTTAGGGATAGGGTTTATGGTTTTTCTAGGAAGAGTGTTAAGGGTTTTCTAGTGATGAGTGTTGAGATTTTTTTGGGGATGTAGGTACATTATTTTTGGTCGATAAGGGTTTAGGAGTTCTCAAGTATGGTGGTTCTAGGTTTTTGGGCCTAAGGGTTTTCAATTTCATTGGGGATGAGTTTTACATGTTTTTTGGGGATTAGGGTTCAGGTTTATTTGAGTCTTAGGTTTTAGGGTTTTATATGGTTGAGATTTCAGTGTTTTATAGGGACAAGTTTTTAAGGATTTATAGGGATGGGGGGTTAGGGTTTTCAAGGGATAAAGTTTGAGGGATTTTTGGGCTTGAGATTTATGGGTTTTTTGAGACTACAGGTTCATGTTTTTTATGTAAAAGGGGTTTTTGTTTTATGGGGATGATGGTTTAGGGTTTTTGGGGACAAGGTAGTAGTTTTTGGGGGTAAAGGGTTTACGATTTTTTGGGGCTGAGGGATAAGGGTTTTTTTATAATGAGGGTTTAGGGTTTCATGTGGTCGAGGGTTTAAAGGTTTTTTAGGATGAGGTTTTTAGGGTTTCAGGGATAAGGGTTGAGGATTTTTGTAGTCCAAGGATTGATGGTTTTATAAGGAAGAGTTTTTAGGGTATTTTGATTATGAGGGTTTAATGTTTTTTTGGGTAGAGGGTGGAGGGTTTTGAGGGAATGAGGATTGAATATTTTTTATAGCTCAGGGATGATGGTTTTATTGGGTTGAAAGTTGATAGTTTTGGGGATGAGGGTTTAGGAGTGTTTTGGATGAGGGTTTATGTTTTTTGGGAATATGTGTTATTGTTTTTTTGGATGATGATATAGAGGTTTTTTCTGAGCAGGGGGTTTAGGAAATTTTTGGGTAAAGGGTTCATGGATTTTTATGGATTAGGGTTTAGGGTTTTTGGGCTATGGTTTTAGGGTTTTTAGGGGTATAGGTTTAATGTTTTTTTGTGTATGATGTTTTAGTGTTATTTAGGGATGAGGGATTAGGTTTTTTCTGGCTAAGGGTGTTGGGTTATTTATGATGGGGGGTTATAGTTTTTTTTGTATCTGAGTGTTTAGGTTTTTGGGGATGATGGTTTATCATTTTGGGGTTTTATGGTTTTGGGGTTTTTAGGGATGAGGTTTTAAGTATTTTTTTTGGATAATGGTTTTGTGTTTTGGGGGGCTGAGGGTTTATGGTTTTTTTGGGGACTAAGTGTTTAGGGTTTTTTGGGCTCACAGTTAAGTTTTTTATGTTAGAGGGTTTAGGGGGTTTTGGTATAATTGAATAGGGTTTTGGGGAATATATTTTTTTATTAATGATGTTTTAGGGTGTTCGGGGCTGCCAGTGGGGGGTTTTTTGGTGCTTAGAATTGTGGGATAATTGGGGATAAGGGTTTAAGATACTTTTGGCTTGGGGTTTTAGAGTTTTTTGGTGCTAATGGTTATGTGTTTCTTTGTTATGGGGGTATAAGAAATTTTTGGGTTGAGGGTTTATGGTTTTTTTGGTTTAGGGTTTTTTGTGGATTAGTGTTTATGGTATGTTAATAGAGAGGGTTTACACTTTTTTGGGGATGAGTTTTTTGTGTTTTTTTGTCTGATCAACTATTTTTTTGGGCTGAGGGCTTAGTCTTTATTGGGTCTTAGGGTTTTTTTTTCTTGAGGGTTAATAATTTTTTGGGGATGGGTATTTTGAGTATTTTTGAGGTAGATGGTTTAGAGTTATTTGGGGATTAGAGTTTAATTTTTTTTGGTGTTGAGGGTTTTAAAGGTTTTTAAGGTATGGGATTACATTTTATCGGGGATAAGTATTTATGTTTTTTTGGATTTAGGGTATAGTATTTTGTTAGGATAATGGATTAGGGTTTTTTGGATAAGTAATTGGGGTTTATTAGGGATATATGTTTAAGGTTTTTTGGGGATGAGGTTTTAAGGTTTGTGTATATGTGGTTTTTGGGATTTTGGTAACTAATGGTGGAAGGGGTTTTTTGGGATTAGGGTTGAGGTTCTTTTGTGGTTGAGTGTTCAGTGTTTTTGAGAGATGAGTGTTTATGTTTTTTTGAGATTCAGGGTTTCGAAACTTTTGGGGATGATTGTTTTGGTTTTTTTCTTGACATTTAGGTTTTTCTAGGGATAAAGGGATATGGTTTTTTTAGTGATGAGTGCATATATTTTTTGGGTGATGAGGGATTCGGGAATTTTCTGGATGAGGGTTTTTATTTTTTTGTGGATGAGGGTTTAGTGTTTTTGGACCATGGAGTTTACTATTTTCAAAGGATGTGGGTTTATGATTTTTTAGGGAAGACAATTTAGGGTTTTCTGGGGTATGGGTTTAGGGTTTTCTGGGGGAGGGGATTTCTAGTTTTTTATGGATGGGTATTTAAGGTTTTTTGGGGATTAGTTTATAGAGTATTATTGGCAAGAGGGTTTATGTTTTTTTGGTTTAGACGGTTTTCATTTTTCATGGGATATGATTTAGGGTTTTGGGGGAATATATTTAGGGTTTTATAGGTGTATGGGTTTATGGTTTCTTGGGATTGAGGGTAATGGGTTTATTAGGGCTGAGGTTTTAGAGTTATTGAGGAAATATTTTAGGGTTTTGTGGGTCTTAGGGTATATGGTTTTTTGGGGTGAGGGTTTAGGGTTGTTTGGGACATAGGGTTTTTCATTATTTGGGGTTGATAGGTTAGGGTTTTAAGGGGATTAGTTGTTACTATTTTATGGGGATGAATTTTAATGTTTTCTAGGACTGGGGGTTTAGGGTTTTTTATGGATTAAAGTTTAGGGTTTTCTATGATTGAGGGTTTAGGGTTTGTGGGGATGAGGGTTTAGGATTATTTAGGCCTGAGGTTTTTGTGTTTTTTTAGGGAAAAGTGTTTATATTTTATGGGGATAAGGGAATAATGTTTTCTCAAGAAGATGGTTTAGTGTTTCTTGGGGTGTGGGTTTTGGTTTTTCAAGGTCTATGGTATTTTTTAAGGATGTGGTTTAGTGTTTTTAGGGAAGTGGGTTAGTGTTTTTTGGTAATAAGGGTCTATAAATTTGTATGGTATAGGTTTTAGTGTTTTTCTGGGGGTGAGGGTTTAGGGTTTTATGGGCATGGGGGTTTCATGTTTTCTGGAGTTGAGGTTTTAGGTTTTTCTAGGGATTAGGTTTTAAGGTTTTCTAGGGATGAGGGATGAGATTTTTATATGAATTAGGGTTTAATTTTCTCTAGGTATAAGGGTTTACGGTTATTTGTGGCCAATTTTCAGTGTTTTCTAGGGCTAATGATTTTGGGTTTTCAGTGATTAATGTTTTAAGGTTTCCTATAACTAATGGTTTAGGATTTTATGGGGTAAGAGTGTAGAGTTTTGTGTGGATATGGATTATGATTTTCTGGGGAATATGGTTTTAGGAATTCTATATATGATGGATTAGTGTTTTGGTGTTGAAGGTTTAGGGTTTTTTGGATCTGAGTTTTTAGTGGTTTTTAGGGATGGTTGTGTTTCTTATTTGGGGCCAAGGGTTTCAGGTTCATTGGGGAAGAGTGTTTTGGGTTTTGGGGGTTCAGGGTTTCATGTTTTCTAGGGTTTAGGGTATATGGTTTTCTAGGAATGAGGGTTTTGGGTTCTCTATCGATGAGGGTTTAGGGTTTTATGGGGTTGAGGGTTTTCTATGGATAAGAGTTTAGAGTTTTCAAGGGATGAGGATTCTTGGATTTCAAGAGATGTGGGTTTAGGGTTTTCTAATGATTTTGGTTTATGGGTTTCTATGACTGGGTTTTTTGTTTTCTTTTAGGATGGGGGCTTTTTTGAAATGATGATGTTTTTGGGTTTTCGGATGATGTGGGTTTAGGTTTTTTTATGAAGAATTATTAGGATTTTCTATGTATGGGGATTTAGGGTTTTATGTGAATGAGGGTTTATGGTTTTATGGGGATGATAGATTATTGGTTTTGGGGGATAAACATTTAGTGTTTTTTGGGTCTGAGGGTTTAGGGTTTTCTTGGGTGGAGTGTTTTGGGATTTTTGGGGAATAAGATTTAGGGTTTTCTATTGATGAGGGTTTAATTGTTTTGAGGGATGAGGGTTATGGGTTTATTGGGTCTTAGTGTTTATGGAATTTTTGGGATTAGGGTATATAGTTTTATTGGTTTAGGGGTTTACTATTTTTTAGGGATGTGGTTTGATGGTTTTCTATGGTTATGGGTAAAGAGTTTTTCCGTGTTGAGGGTTTAGGGTTTTTTGGATTGGGGGGTAAGAAATTTTGGGGCATAGGATTTTTTTACATTGTGGCTAATAGTTCAACCATTTTTAGGGATACGGGTTTATGATTTTATGGGGATGAGGGTTTAGTGTTTTTTTTATCTCACAATTTATGGATTGCTAGGAATGGGGTCAAATATTTTTTATGGATGGGGGTTCTAGAATTTATGGGGCTGAGGGTTTAGGATTTTCATGGGAAGATAGTTCATGTTTTTTTGGTGTTACATTCTCATCCTATTATGGGGATAAGGGTTTACAGTTTTTTAGATCTAGGGGCTTTCTGTTTTTTGGCATTATGGGTTCCTGTTTTCCCCAGGATGAGGGTTCTAGGTTTTTTTGAGGATGAGGGTTCAGTGTTTTTTGGTGATTAGGCTTGAGGGTCCTCTATAGAAGAGCATTAAGGGTTTTATAGGGTTTTGGGTTTATGAATTTCTGGGTTTGAGGGTTTTGAGTTTCTTGGGGAAGAGAAATTAGGTTTTTTTGGGGATGAGGGTTTAGGTTTTTGGGGGGGCAAGGGTTCAGGGCTTTCTGGGGATGAGGGTTTTGGATTTTTGTGGGTTAATGGTTTAGATATTTCTAGGATAGGCAGTTTAGGATAGCTTGGGGATGAATATTTAGGGTTTTATGGGGCTGATGGTTCATTGATTCTAGGGTTGAAGGTTGAATGTTTTATGGTGCTAAGGAACTAGGGTTTTCTAAGGCCAAGCATTTTGGGTTTTTTGGGGATAACAGTTCATTGTTTTCTAGGGATGATGTTTTTTTTGGGAGTAAGGGTTCAAGATTTTAATGGGTTGAGGGTTTAAGGTGTTCTATGTCTTAGGTTTTAGGCTATTATTTGAGTTCATGGTTATTGTTTTTCTAGGGCCAAGGTTATCTCGTTTTTGTGGTTGAGGGTTTGGATGTTTTTAGGGATTAGGGTTTATGGTTTTTTGGGGTTGAGGGTTCTCATTTTAATTTGGTTGAGTGTTTAGTGTATTCTCATGAAGAGGGATTAGTGATTTTAAGGGATTATGGTTTAGTGTTTTGGGGGGTTTATGGTTTATGATTTTCATTGTATGAAGGTTCAGGGTTTTTAGGGATGAAGTTTATTGGTTTTCTGGGGTTGATGGTTCTATGTTTTCTAGGATTTAGTGTTGAGGGTTTTTTAGTGATTTGGTTCATGGTTTTCTAGGGATTAGGGTTAATCATTTAATACTGATAGGGTCGGGTATTTTGGGGGTATGAGGATTTAGGGTTTTTTGGGGAAGAGGGCTCCGGGTTTTATGGGATTAAGTGTTCATGGATTTTAGGGGATGAGTGATAAGGATTTTATAGGGTTTATTTCTTTGTTCTCTCTAGGGATAAGTGTTTATGATTTTCTACGGCTGATGGTTTATGGATTTATAGGGTTGAAGGTTTAAGTTATTCTAGTAATGAGGGTTTATGGTATTCTAGTGATGAGGATTTATTGGTTTTCTAGGGATGAGTATTTAGGGTTTTCATAGATTGAGGGTTTAGGTCTGTTGGGGGATGAGGGTTGAGGATTTTATTAAGCTGATAGTTTAGGTTTTTCTAAAGATGATGGTTTCAGGTTTTCTTGGGATGAGGGTTTTTCATTTAACGGGGATGGGTATTTAGGGTTTTCTATGACTATGGGTTTAGTGATTTAAAGTGTTATGGGTTTAGGGTTTTTTAGGGTGTGGGTTTAATTTTTTTTAGGATAAGGTATCTTAGTTTTTTAGGGATGAGGTTTCATGGTTTTTTGATGATGAGGGTTGGGGTTTTTGGGGGTTGGGAGTTAAATGATTATTGGTACTAAGGGTTGATCATATTTAAAGGATTAAAAATAAATGTTTTTTGTTCTGTTGAGGGTTTATGGTTTTTTAGGCAAAAGCTTTAAAGGTTTTTTTGGGACTGAGTTATTAATGGTTTGAGGATGAGGGTTCAGGGTTTTTTAGGGATGAGTGTTTAAGGTTTTTGGGGATAAGGGTTTGGGATATTATGTGCCTAGAGGTTTTCAGAATATTTTGGGTGAGGTTTCATGTGTTTTGGGGGTTTATGATATAACTATTTTGGGGTAATGGGTTATGTATTTTTTGGGGTGAGGGTTCTAAGAATTTTGGAGGTGTCGGTTCAATATTTTTTGGGGTGTTGGGTTCATATTTATGTTGATGAGGTGTTCATGTTTTTTGGGGGTGATGGTTTAGGGTTCTTCGGGGAAAGGGTTTGGAGATTTTTAGGGCTGGAAGATTAGGTTTTTTTGAAATCTTGGTCCTAGGTTTTTCATCTTGACGGTTTAGGTTTTCTTTAATGGTGAGGGTTTAGGGTTTTTTAGGGATATGGTTTTAGAGTTTTTATGTATGAGGTTTTATGTTTTTTGGGGATGAGGGCCCATTGTTTTTTATGTTTGAGGGTTCTAGGTTTTTTTGGGTATAGTTCTTAGAGTTTTTGGGGGTGATGGTTTTTGGTTTATTGGTGCTGATGGTTTGGCGTTTATTGGGGATTTGGGTTTAGGGATTTTTTGGGATATGGTTTAATATTTTTTTACTTATTAGGTTTCAGGGTTTTTTGGGGAAGAGGGTTCAAGGATTTTTGGAGCTGAGGGTTGATGGATTTTTGGTGTATAGGGTTTCTAATTTTTTTTTGTCTAGGTTTTAGGGTTTTTTTGGTTATAAGGGTTCAGGGTTATTTGGGAAATAGGTTCTCTAGTTTTTTGGGGCAATGCATTTTGATGTTTAGTGGATTTAGGTATAGTGTTTTTGGGGCTTAGGTTAGGGGTTTTTGGGGACTGAGGGATTAGGGTTTTTTGGGACTGAGGGTTAATGTTTTTTGTAGAAGAGGATTCATGGGTTTTTGTAAATTAGTCTGGAGGGTTTTTTGGGATTGAGGGTTTCGGGTTTTGGGGGGATTCTGGTTCATATTTTTTTGGCACTGTGTGTTTTGTGTTTCTTAGGGATAAGGATTTAGGGTTATTTGGGGATATGTGTTTAGGGTTTTTGAGGGATGATTATTTAGGTTTTTTAGTCCTAGGTTTTATGGTTTCTTTTGGACCAGGATTCATTGGTTTTGGGGGGCTTATGGATTAGGTTTCTGTAGGGTTTAAAGTTCAAGTTTTTTTGGGTCCATGTATTGTGGGTTTTTTTGGGCTGAGGGTAGATGGGTTTTTTTGGGGCTGAGGGTAGATGATTTTATAGATTCGAGGGATTATACTTTTTTAAGGATTATGATTTATGGTTTTGGGGGGATGAGTGTGTAGGGTTCTGGGGGGATTAAGTTTGAAGGTTTTTCAGCACTAAGTGTTTCAAGTTTTGGGGGGCTAAGGGTTGATTGTGTTTTGGGGTTTAGGATAGAGGGTTATATCAGAAGAGGTTTTTGGATTTTTTTGGTACTGAGGGTTTATGTTATTTTAGGGAAAAGGGTTTAAGGTTTGTTGGGTATGAGGGTTTAGTTTTTAGGGGGATAACTGTTTAGGGTTTTTATACGATGAGGGTTTATGGTTTTCTATGGATGACAGTTTGTGGTTGATTGAGGCTGATGGTTTAGTATTTTTGGGTATGTGGGTTAAGGTTTTATTGGGTATGTGGGTTGAGTGTTTTTATGGAAGAGGGTTGAGCTTTATTTTTGGGATGGGTATTTAGGTTATTTGGGGATGAGGGTTTATAGATTTTTGGGGATGAGGGTTTAGGGTTTTTATGAGTTGAGGGTTAAGGGTATTTTGGGGTAGAGGGTTTAGTGATTCGGTGACTGAGTGTTTAGTGTTTTATTAGGCTTGAGGGTTTATGATTTATTTGATCTTTAGTTTTCAATTTTTTTCTGGGTACATGGTATTACATTTTTTGGGACTGATGTTTTTGGGTATTTTTGTGCAAAGGGTTTTGGGGTTAAATGGGATGAGGGTTTAGGGTTTTTAGGGATGACGGTTGAGGTTTTTTTAGGGATAAGGGTTTCTCATTTTATAAGGTATGAGGTTTTAGGTTTTTTATTATGGAGGGTTTAGTGTTTTTTATGCTAAGGTTTGATGGTTTTTTTGGGATGATGGTTTAGAATTTTTTAGGGATAAGGGTTGAGGGTTTTTTGTGACTGTGTGTTAAGGTTTTATAAGGGATGAGTTTCTAGGGTTTTTTTGTGGCTAATGTTTTATGGATTTTGGGGGCTGATAATTAGGGTTTTTTCAGATGAGGGTTTTGTGTTTTTTGGGACTAAGGGTTTTTATTTTTTTACAGATGAGGGTTTATGGTTTTTTGGGTTGAGTGATTAGGGTTTTTTTAAGAATAGTTTTAGGGTTTTTTGGAGTGAGGGTTTAGGTTTATTTGGCCGAACATTTTTTCGGATTTTTATTTTGGATGAGAGTTTAAGGTTTTTTTGGGGTTGAGGGTTAGGGATTTGGGGTATAAAGATTTGGTCTTTTTTGGGGGATGAGGGTGATGTTTTTTTATGGATAAGGGATTAGGATTTTTTTGGGGCTGATGGTTTAGTTTTTTGGGCGGATGGGGGTTTATGGATTTTTGGGGCATAGAATTTATTGTTTTTTGGGGATCAAGGATTACTATTTTTTGTAATGGGGGTTAAGGATTTTATGGGAATAATGATATTTTATTTTATTTTTCTAAGGGTTTAGTAGTTTTTTAGGATGATGGTGTAGGGTTTTCTTTAAAAGAGGGTTTAGGGTTTTCTTGGGAAAAGGGTTCATAGTATTCTGGGGTTAAGGGTTTACGGTTTTCTAGGGATGGGGGATTGGGGTTTTCCTTGGATAAGGTTTTATGGTTTTTTATGGATGAGGGTTTAATGTTTTGGGGGTCAGAGGCTATAGAGATTTCTAGGTAAGAGGTTGTAAGGATTTAGAAGATGAGGTTTTAAGGTTTTAAGTGACTAAGAATTGAGAGACTTATGGAGTTGTAGATTTTATGTTTTTTAGGGATGGGGATTTTTGGTTTTTTGGGAATCAGTGTTTAGGTTTTTTGTGCTGATGATTTAGGGTTTTAGGGGGTTTTGGGTTTAGTGTTTTTTGTGTTCCAAGGATTATCGCATTTTGGAGACATTTGCTAAGGGATTTTTGGGAGAAAGAAGATGTGAGTTTTTATGGATGACGGTTGTGGATTGTTTTTCGATGAGGTTTTAAGGTTTTTAGTGATTATAATATAGTGTTTTTGAGGATTAGGTTTTCATGTTTTTTGTGTTAGAGGGTTTAGTGTTTTTTGGGAGTAATGGTTTATGGATTTTCTGTGATAAGTTTTTGTGGGTTTTTTGGGATGAGTGTTCTGGGGTTTTTGGGTCCGAGTGTTTATATTACTGGATGAGGGTTTACAATTTTTTTGGAATACAGGTTTAGGTTTTTTTGGGATGAGGGATTTGTTTTTGTTGGGTTGAGGGGTTAGTGTTTTTGGGGATGATGGTGGAGAGTCTTATTCTTTGGAGGGTTCAGTATTTTTGGGGGTTTAGGGTTTGGGGTTATTCGGGGTAGAGGATTATTGGGTTTTTGGGGATGTATGTTTAGGGTTTGTCTTAGAGTTTTGGGGGATAAGAGGTTAGGGTTTTTTGGATTTTTGTATTTATGATTTTTTGGGCCTATGAGTTTAGTGTTTTTTGTGGATAAGTTTTTTTAGTTTTTTTGAGCTCGAGTTTTCCATTTTATAGGGTTGAGGGTTAATATATTTCTAGGGCATATGGTTTAGTGTTTTTTTAGGGATAAAGGTTCAGGTATTTCTGGGGTTGAGGGAATTGTGTTTTATAGAATTTATGGTTTAGGAATTTATAGGATGAGGGATTAGTTTTTTTGGGGATGAGGGTTAAGAATTTTCTGCTGATGAGGGTTTCAGTTATTTAGGGGATGAGGGTATAATATTTTCTAGGGATAAGGTTTTAGTCTTTTTTGGTTATTAGGATTTATTTTTTTATTGGGATGGCAGTTTAGGGTTTTCTGTGGTTGTTGGTTTAGTGTTTTCTGGGGTTTAGGGTTTATGGTTTTTTGGGGTTAGGGTTTAGGGTTTTTTGGGAATGTGGATTGAAATTTTTTAGGGGATAATAGTTTAGGATTTTTTTTATTATGATTGTTTATGATTCTATTTGGATAAGGGTTTTTAGTTATATGTGGATGAGGGTTTAGAGTTTATTTAGGCTAAGGGATAAGGGTTTTCTAGGGATTATAGTTAAGGGTTTATCTAGGGATAAGGGATTATGGTTTTTTGGGGTTGAGGTTTCGATGTTATTTGGGGGTGATGGTTAGAGGTTTTTTTAGGATGAGGGTTTTGGGTTTTGGGGGGGATTAGGGTTAGGGGTTTTGTGGGGCTAAGGGTTCAGTATTATTAGGGGACGATGTTTTAGGGTTTTATAGAGATGTAGATTTAGGTTCTTTTTAGGGATTCAAGTTTACGGTTTTTAGGTATGAGGGTTTAAGGATTTATAGGGATAGTGAATTACTATTTTCCAAGGATAAGGGTTTAGGGAATTTTGGGGATGAGGGATTAAATATTTCTAGGCCTGAGGGATTAGAGTTTTTTAGGGATGAGGGTTTATAGTTTTCTGGGGATGAGTGTTTATTATTTTTTGTGGCGAAGGGTTTAGGTATTTCTATGGCCGAGGGTTCAGAGTTTTTAGGGGATTATGGTTTGGTGTGTTTTTGGGATGTAATTTTATGGTTTCGGGGGGGATGAGGTTTCAGGTTTTTTTTTGGGTTGGGCGTTATGTGTTTTTTGGGTATGAGGTTTTAGGGTTTTTTAGAAATGATGGATAATGGTTTTTTGGGGATGTGGGTTTAATATTTTATGAGGATGAGGGTTAAAGACTTTTTTAGTTCTAGGGTTTAGGGTTTTTTATGGATTAGGATTTTGAGTTTATTTTGCTGATGGTTTAGTGATTTTTGGGAATGAGGTTTTAGAATTTTTTGAGGCTATGGATTTTTGTATTTTTTGGTTTATGTTTCATGCCTTTTAGGGTTAACTATCCATGGATTTGGGGGATGATGGTTCAGGGTTTTTTGGGGTTGAGAGTTATAGGTTTTTTTGGGATTGAGGGGTCAGTATTTTTTTGGGGTTAAGGGTTTTGATTATTTTGGGTCTGAGGGTTTAGGGTTTTTTGGGGTAACGTGTTGAGGGTTTTTTGGATGCTGGTTTATGGTTTGTTTGGGATGATTGATCTGAGTTTTTTTAGAGATTTGGGTTTAGAGTTTTTTGGTGTTAAGGGTTCAAGGAATTTTTAGACTGACGGATTATGATTTTTGGGTTAAGTGTTCAGTTTTTTATGGGATAAGGGTTTAGGAATTTTTTGTTCTAATGATTTAGGATTTTTGGTCTGAGTGTTTGGAGATTTATGGGGATGTGGATTGAGGGTTTTTTGGAAAATATGGTTGTGTTTTTTTGGATGAGGTATTTTGTTTTTTTAGGATAATAATTTTGGTCTTTTTCTTTTCAAGATTAACATATTTCCAGGGGTAAGGGTTTATGGTTTTTTGGGATTTTGGGTTTTGGCATTTTTTGGGCCAAAGGATCAAGTTTTTTATGGTTGAGGGTTAATGGATTTATTGGGATGAGGGTATATTGTTTTTTTGGGGATAACGGTTTAGGGTTTATTAGGGCTTAGGGATTAGGATTTTTTGGGGTTAGGGGATTATAGTTAATTGGGGTATTGGGTCTGGAGTTTTTTAGGGAAGAGGGTTGAGGTTTTTTTGGTGTTAAGGGTTTATGATTTTAGTCCTGAGTGTTTAGGGGTTTTTTAAGCATGATAATTGAAAGTTTTTTTGGGATTAGGGTTGAGGTAGTTTTTGGGGTTTCTGGACTAGGTTTTTTAGGGATGAAGGAGTAGGGTGTTTATGACTTAGTGTTTAGGATATTTTTGGTGTGAGGCTTCAGAGGTTTTTTGGAATAATGGTTAAGGGTTTTCTGTGTGATAGGGGTTTAGTTTTTGCGGGGGATGAGGGTTGGGTGTGTTTTGGTTTTTAGTGTTGAATTTTTTTTGGGTTTAAGGGTTTAGTTTTTTTGGGATCTGGGATTGGGTTATCTTAGGGAATAGGGATTAGTTTTTTTTGGGGGATGAGGTTTGAGGTTTGAGGTTTTTTGGGGATAAGAGTTGGGATAATTTAGGGGAGATCATTTGGGGGGTTTAGGGACATGGGATTAGGGTTTTTTGGGGATGAGTGTTTAGGTTTTTTTGGGGTGAAGGCTTTATGGTTTTTTCATGCTACGGTTGAGGATTTTTAGGGAATGAGGTTTGAGGTTATTTTGGTGTAGAGGGAAGATATTATTTTGGGTTTAAGGGTTAATGGTCTTTTGGGGATTGGTATTATTGATTTTTTTTGGGATAAGGGTTTAGGGTTTTATTAATTTTAGTGATAAGTGATTATTGGGGATAAGGTTTGAGGGGGTTTTTTGGCAAAGGGTTGAGGTTTTTTCGGGGTGATAGTTTTAGATTTTTTGGGGCTGAGTGTTGGGGGAATTTGGGGGATGAGGATTTAGTGTTTTTTGGTGATGAGTGCTGAGTATTTTCTATGGATGGGGTTTTAGGGTTTTTTAGTGATGAGGGTTGAGGGTTTTTTGTGATTGAGGGATGAATTTTTTTTGGGGAAGTGGGTTGATTGTTTTTTTGGGATTAGGGATTATGTTTTTTGGAGGTAATTATTTAGGGATTTTGGGTATGGGTGTTTATGGTATTTTGGGGATGTGGGTTGTGAGTTTTTGGGGGTTGTGGTTTGAGGGTTTTTTGGGCTTAGGATTGTTAATTTTATGGGGATGAATGTTGAGTTTTTTGGGGTTAAGGGTTGTGGGTTTTTAGGGGCTAAGTGTTTTGGATTTTTTGGTGTTGAGAGTTGAGGGTTTTTTTGGTTGAGGGTTGATAGTTTTTTTAGTTGAGGGTTTAGGGATTCTGGGGGTGGGGTGAGATTATAGGGTTTCATTGTTTATTAGAGTTTAGGTTTTTTTGGGGATGAGTGTTCAATGGTTTTTGAGGCTGATTTATTCGTTTTTTTTAAACAAGTGGGTTTTTTTTAGTATGAGGTTTTTGAGTTTTTTAGAAAGATGGTTGTGTTTTTTTGGGCTCTAGGTTGAGGGTTTTTTAGGGATGAGGGTTTGGGTATTTTTAGTTAGAGGGTTCTTAGTTTTTTGGTTTTATGGATTAGTGTTTTTTTATGTTAAGGGGTAATATTTAGGGCTCTGATTTTTGATGGATTTTTGTGGATTAGTTTTGTGATTTTATTATGTTGAGGGATAATGAATTTTGGGAATTATCTCTGAGGGTTTCTTGGGATTGAGTGTTGATGGTATTTTTGGGATTGAATGTTGAGGGATTATTGGGGTAATGTTTGATAGTTGTTTCATGATGAGGGTTTAGGGATTTTAGTGTCTAAGGGTTTAGTGTTTTGGGGGCTTTGGGTTGAGCGTTTTTGGGGGAGGAGGGTTGTCTATTATTTTGGGCTACTAGTTTAGCGTTTTGGGGATGACTGTTGCAGGTTCATTTGGTGATAAGGGTTAAGGGTTTTTTGTGGATGAGGATTTAGGGGTTCTTTGGGATGAGGGTCAAGGGTTTTGTGGGGATGGAGGATTTGGGTTTTTTAGTGTTGAGGGTTGAGGGTTTTATGGGACTAGGGGTTTAGGATTTTGTGGGTCTTATGGTGAGGGAATTTTTGGGGACGAGGGTTGGGAGTTTTTTGGGGTTGAATCACGAGGGTTTTTTTGGGTCTAATTATTGAGGGAATTTTCGGGATTAGGGTCTAGTGTTTTGGGGGATTGAGGGTTTAGTGTTTTATGGATAATTAGGGTTTAGGGTTTTTTGGTGTAAGGGTTTACGGTTTTTTTGAGTGGTGTGGGATACAAGTTTTTTGGTGGTGAGGGTTTGCAGATTTTTGAGGATGAGGGTTGATAGATTTTTATGGATGAGGGTTGATTGTTTTTTGGGGATGCATGTATTTTGGGGTTGAGGGTTGAAGGTTTTTGGGGGATATGTGTGGAGTATTTATTAGGGCCTAGGGTTGAGGTTTTATTGGTTCTAAGGGTTGAGGGTTATTTGGGGCCGGTGGATTAGTTTTATGTTGGAGACAAGAGATGAGGGTTTTTTTAGGGTTTATGTTTGAGATGTTTTTTGGGGCTGAGGTTTGAGGTTTTTTCTAAGGAATTTGGGTTTTTTGGGGGTTGAGAGTTTAGGGTTTTTTGGGATAAGTATTTTGGGTGTTTTGGGGATTATGGTTTGTTGTTTTTTAGGGATGAGTGTTTAGGGTTTTTTTTGTTCTGAGGGCTTAGGTTTTCTATTTATTGAAGTTTTAGGGTTTTTGTGGGGCATGTGGGTTAGGGATTTTTTAGGTTGAGGGTTGAGAGTTTTTTCAAGGAGGGGGATTATAATTTTTTGGGGCTAAGAGTTTAGGTTTCTTTACTGTTGAGGGTATTGGGTTTTTTGGGACTGAGTGGTACAGTTTTTTGCGGGGGTAAGGGCTGGGGGTTTTAAGGGCCAACGGTTGGGGTTTTTTAGAGATGATGGTTTATGGGTTTTTATGTGAGTTGTGGGTTTTTGCGACTAAGTTTTTAGGGTTTTATAGGTTTAGGGTTTAGTGTTTTTTGAGGATGAGTATTACGGTGTTTTAGTTCTATGGGTTTAGGGTTTTTTTGGGGTTTTGGGTTAATAAGTTTTTGGGATGAGGGGTTATGGATTTTTTGGAATGAGGTATTATGGTTTTTTGGGGTTAATTGTTTATGATATTTTGGGGATGAGGGATTATGGTTTTCCCGAGTTGGATGATATGTGTTTAAAGAGTTGGGGGATTATGGTTTTCAAGCATATGCTTTATGGTTTTGGGGATGAGGGTTTAGGGTACATTAGTGTATGAGATTATGGTATGATGGGGATAATTTATTATAATTTTTTTAGTGTTGAGGGTTTACAGTTTTGGGGATGGTGGAATATAGTATTGGGGGCTAAGGGTTTAGTATTTTTCGGGGTTAAGGGTTTAAGGTTTTTGGGGGCAGAAAGAGGGCCTTTTCTGGTTAAGGGATTATGGTATTTTTGGGCTGAAGTATTAGGGTTTTTTTAGTGATAAGGGGTTTTTTTTATGGTGCATAGAGATTATTTTATTTTAGGTATGAGTGTTTAGGGTGTTTTGGGTTAGAGGATTTAGGTTTTTTTTGGATATGCATTATTGTTTATCGGGAAAAGGGTTTAGGGATTTTGGGCTAAAGGCTTTGGGTTTTTTGGGGCTGTGCGTTAATTTTTTTTGGGGGCTGATTCTTCAGGGTTATTTGGGCAGAAGGTTTTGGGTTTTTTTGGGCTTTGATTATCATGTTTTAAGGGGCTAAGAATTTACGGTTTTTGGGGGTTAAAGATTTAGGATATTTTTTGGATGTCGTGTTAAGGTTTCCTGGGGATGTAGGTATAGGTTTCCTTCAAGAAGAGGCATAAAGTTTATTGGGGCTATGAGTTTAGGGTTTTTTTATTTGGGTTTAGTGTTTTTTGATTTTGAGGGTTTAGGTTTTTTGTGGTTGAGGGATTATGTTTTTTGGGGCTGAGTGTTTAGGGATTTTTGGGTGGAGGGTTTTGGGTTTTTTGGGTATGGAGGTTTATGATTTTTTGGGTAGATGGTTTAGGGTTTTTTGGGGTTATGATTTTAAGGATTATTGGGGATGAGGGTTTAGATGGTTTTGGATATGTGTTTTTATGGTTTTTTGTGTAACTGATTTTACGGTTTTTAGAAGTTGAGGTTTTAAGGTTTTTCTGGGGATGAGGCTTTTTTTTGGGGTTAAGGGGTTTTTATTTTTTGGGGCTTTGGGTTTATAATTTTTTAGGTATGAGGGTTTAGGGTTTGTGGGGGTGATTATTTAGGGTTTTGGGGGTTTATTATTGAGGGTTTTTTGGTTTTTATGGTTCCATGTTTTTTTGGGATTAGTATTTAGAGGTTTTGGTGCTGATGTTTTGGGGATTTTTAGTGATTTGGATTTAGTGTATATTGAGGGTGATGGTTTAGGTTATTCTGGTGATATTGGTGTATTAGTTATTGGGATTGATATCTTAGGTTTTTTAATCGATGGAGGATTAGGAATTTTTGGATTGAGGGTTTTTGGTTTTTTGGGAATAATATATTAGGGTTTTTGGGGTTGAGTGTTTATGGTTTTTTGTGAATGATGGTATATGGCTTTATGAGACTGATTTATTAGGTAATTTTGGGGATGAGGATTTAATGTTAATTGCGGATGAGGTTTTAGTGATTTTGTGGATGATGATTGATGTATTTTTGGGGATGTGTATTTATTTTTTTTTAGGGAAGAGATTTTAGGGTTTTTTATGTTTGTGGTTTAGAGTTATTTGGGGAAGAGGGTTTAGGTTTTTTTAGTTGAAGGGTATATTTTTTGGGGGTATTAGGGGTTAGTTTTTATTGGTGATGAGGGTTTATGTATTTTTTGGATGAGGATTTAGGTTATTTTTCGGATGAGTGTTTAGTGTTTTTTTAGATAAGGTTTTGGCTTTTTTTTAGGGTAGAGTGTTTTTGTTTTTTGGAGTAGAGGTGTTATGATTTTTTTTTACTGAGGGTTGAGGGGATTTTGGGGTTGAAGATTATAGTTTTTTGGTTATGTGGATGAGGTTTTTTTGGGTGTGGGTTTTAGGGTTTTTTTGGTCAAATGGTTTAGGGTTTTTTTGGGATGCGGGTTTAGTATTTTTTACAGTCGAAGGAATCAAGTGTTTCAGAGTAGATGGTTTAGGGTTTTGGGGGGCTAAGGGTTAAAGTTAATTTGGGGATTATAGTTTATGAATTTTTTGGTGGTTCAAAATGATGTTTTCTTATGAATGAGGGTTTGGTGTTTTTCAAGCTAATGGTTTAGGGGTTTTAGTGTCAAGGGTTTATGATTTTTTAGGGTTATGGGAGAAGTGGTTTTTTAGGGTATAGAGTTTTGGTATTTTTTGTGCGAGAGTTTAGTATTATTTAGGGCTTAGGGTTTATGGTTTAATGTTATGAGGGATTAGGTTTTTTGTGGGTGAGGGTATATGGTTTTTTAGAGTAGATGGTTTAGGGATTTTAGGGCTGAGGGTATAGTGTTTTTCGGGATTTTGGGTTTTTAGGTTTTTGAGGATTAGGGTTTAGTGTTTGTTGGGTAGGAGAGTTGACGGTTATCAAGGGATGAGGGAATAACATTTTTTTTGGTATTAGGTTTTTAGTTTTTTTTGGTCTTGGTAATTTATATTTTTCAAGGATGAGGATTTTGGTATTTTGGGGTTGAGGTTCTAGATTTTTTGGGCTTAGTGTATAGTGTTTTTTAGGGAAAAGGTTTTAGGGTTTTTTTCTGGCTGATGTTGTATGGTTATCTCAATATATTGGATTAGGTTTTTGGGGGCTAAGGGTTTTGGGTTTTAGGGGGATTAGGGTTTTGGATTTTGGGGGATAAGGGTTAAGGGTTTTGATGATGAGGGTTTAGGTTTTTCTAGGGTATAGGGTCTTTGGGTTTTTGAAGTGGGAGTTAGGGATTTTTGGGAATTAGTGTTTAGGGTTTTGTAGATCTGAGTGTTGAGGGTTTTTTGTGATGAGGGTTTAGGGTTTTTTGAATCTGTGGGTTTATGTTTTTATGGGATTTAGTGTTTAGGGATTTTTGTGCTGAGGGTTTATTATGTATTTGGGATGATGGATTAGTGTTTTTGGGGCAGGGGGTTTTTGGTTTTTAGAGATGAGTTTTTATGTTTTTTTGAATGGGGGTTTAGATTTTTGGGGGTTGTGTGTTTAGAATTTTATAGCACTGATGGTTTAGGTTTTTGGTGGGATGAGTATTTAGGTTTTTTTATTACTGTGATTAGGGTTTTCTTTGGTATTGAGGGTTTAGGGATTTCATGGGATGTTGGTATATGGATTTTGGGGGATGAGGGTTTAGTGTATTTCTAGCGTGAGTGTTTAAGGCCTTTTGGGGATGAGGAATTTGGGATTTTATGGGTTTTGGGTTTCGATTTTTTTGGCACTGAGGGATTTTGGTTTTTTGGGGCTGATGGATTAGGGTTTTTTGTGGATGATGGTTTATTCTTTTTTGAGATTGTGGGTTTTGGGTTTTATAGGGATGAGGGTTTTTTATTTTTGGGGAAATTTGTTGATTATGTTTTGTGGATGAGGGATTTATATATTTTAAGGCTGATTTTTTGGGGTTTATTGTGCCTGAGGGTTTAGAACTTTTTAGGAGTAAGAGTTTATGGATTTTGTTTGGATGATTGTTTTTGGTTTTTTGGGGATAAAAGGTTTTTTAGGATGGGGTTATATATTTTTTAGGGATGAGGGTTAATTTTTTTTTTTGGATTTTTGGGTTTAGGGTTTTCTAGGGTTGAGGGTTTTGTGTTTTGTGGGGTTTAGGTTGAAAGATTTTTTAGGGCTGAGGGTTTTGGGTATTCTAGGGGCTTAATTATTTTGTTTTTTGGATGAGGATTATGTATTTTTGTGGATGAGTTTTTAGGGTTTTTTGGTTATGAGGGTATTGATTTTTTTAGGGACATGGTTTTAGTGTTTTTAGGGGATGAGGGTTTTGGTATTTTTGGTGTTGAGGGTTGAAGGTTTCTTAGCCTTAATATTTTAGGGTCTTATAGTATTCAGGTTTTTGGGTTTATTGGGGTTACTTGTTGCGGTTTTTAGGGCTAATAGTTGTGGCTTTTTTGGATTTGAGGGTTGAGGTTTTTTTATAAGGATTTTTTTATTTTCAGGGTTGATGGTTTAGGATTATGTGCTAGTTAGGGTTTAGGTTTTCTTGGACATAGGGTTTAGAATATATTGGTTTTGGGTTCTTGAGGTTTTTGGGTCTGAGGCTTGAGGATTTTTTTGGGTGAGGGTTGAGTAAATTTTTGGGGTGAGTGTTTATAGTATATTGGTTCTAAGTGTTTAGAATTTTTTTAGGGCGAGGTTTGATTGTTTTTTTGGGGGTAAGGGTTGAAGATTTTTTGGGGATAAAGTTTGAGGGTTTTTGGGATAATATTGCGAGTTCTTTGGGGGGATTTTGGTTTTTTGGTTTTTAGGGTTGAAACTATATACTTTTTTGGTATAAGGGGTTACATTTTTTATGGATGAAGGTTTAGAGTTTTTGGGGCTATTGATTTTGGGATTTTGGGGGGTGAGTTTTTTTAAGTGATGAGGATTTAGAGTTTTTTAGGGTTTAGGGTTTACGTTTTTATTGGGGTGGTGTTTTTGTGTTTATTGGTGTATGTGGGTTTCGTGTTCTATGGGGCTGAGGGTTTAAGGGTTTTTTGGGGTAAGGGTTTAATGTTTTTTAGGATGGGGGTTTTGGGTTTTTTTGTGGTTGAGGGTTTAGTGTTTTTTGGGCTGTGAGGTTTAGGGTTGGTTTTGGATGAGGGTTTATGTTTTTTTGGGTATGAGGGTTTATGGGTTTTTTGTGTTGAGGGTTTATTGTTTTTATGTGATTAGGGTTTAGGATCTAATGGTAATATGGGTTTAGGGTTTTGGGGGATAAGGGTTTAGGGTTTTATGAGATGAGGGTAAAGGTATTTTTCAGGAAGAGGGTTTTGGGTTTTTTGGGGATGAGGATTTAGGGTTTTTATGGTTGATTGTTTAGGGTTTTTAGGGGTTTAGGGTTTATGGTTTTTTAGGATTTATGGTTTAGGATTTTTTAGGGATAAGGATATAGGGTTTTTGAAGCTAATAGTTAAGGGTATTTTGGGAATGATGGTTTAGGGTTCTTTGAGGATGAGGGTTTGGGATTTTTTTATGAGGGTATATGGTTTTTTAGGACTTAGGTATTATGGTTTTTTGGAGCTACGACTTCTTGATTTTGGGATAATGGTTTAGGGTTTTTGGGCCTAAGTATATAGGTTTTTTTGGGCTGCATTGTTCTTATTTTTTAGGCTGAGGTTTATTGTTTTTTGGGGATGATGGTTTAATGGTTTATGGGTCTATGGTTTTAGGGTTCTTTGGGGATGATGTTTTATGGTTTTTTAAGATTGAGAAATGAGTAATTTTTGGAGTTTAGGGTTTATTATTTTTGGGGGGTTTAGGGTTTATGGTATTCTAGTTTTGAGGATTGCGGGATTTTTGTGGCTGAGGGTTGAGGGTGTTTTTGGGATAAGGGTTGATGGATTTTGGGGGATGATTTATTATGATTTTTTGGATGAGGGTTCATGATTTTTTTGCGAATTGGTTTTAGGGTTCTTTTGGGATGAGTTTTTAGGGATTTTTGGAGTTGTGGGCTTATGGATTTTTGGTGATGAGGGTTTAGTGTTTTGTAGGGTTGTGGGTTTATAGTTTTTTTGGGATGAGGATTGAGGTTATTGTAGGGTAGAGGGTTATGGGTTATGCGGGGATGAGGGTGGAGGGTTATTTTGGGCTAATTGTTAAGGGTTTATGATTTTTTAGGACTGTGGGTTTAGCATTTTTAGGGTCTTAGAGTTTAGGGTTTTTTGGGGATGGGGGTTTAGGGTTTTTTGAGGCAATAGTTTTTCATTTATTTTGGCCTAAGGGTCTAGGGTTTTTTGGGGCTTAGGGTTCATGGTTTTTGGGGCTAATGGTGGAGAATTATTTTGGTGATGAATGTTGTGTTTTTTTTGGGATGATAGTATTTGTTTTTTTAGATGAGGGTTTAGGTATTTCTGGGGATAAGGTTTTGGGATACTTGGGGTTGAATGTTTAAGGTTTTTTAGGACATATGGTTTATGGTTCTTTTGGGGATGGAGGTTTGGGATTTTATCATTGTATGGGAGTTTAGGTTTTTTTGTCCAGATTTTATGGTTTTTTGTTGAGAGAGTTTAGATTTTTTGTGGTTTAGGGTTTTCTAGAGTTGATTTTTTATGATTTTCTAATGATGAAGATTTAGGGTTTTCTACGGTAGTGAGTTTGGGGTTTTCCTCAGAATAGGGTTTAGGGTTTTCTAGGGTTGAGGGTTTCAGGTTTTCTGAGGATTTTAAATAATGATATTATGGGATGAATGGTTTAGGGATTTCTAGGGATTGGGGTTTAAGGTTTTTTGAGGTGAGTATTTAGGATATTATTGGGATGGTGGTTTAGGAATTCTTCAGAATGCAAGTTTACGGTTGTTTTTTGACCTTTAATTTAGGATTTTCAAGGGATTAGGGTTTTGGATTTTTTGGGATTAAGGGTTTAATATTTTTTGGGGCTAAGGGTTTAGGGTTTATTGGGTATAATGGTCTACAGTTTTTTGGGGATGAGTATTTGAGGTTTTTGGGGAAGAGGATGTTGGGTTTTTTGGGGCTGTGGGTTTACGGCTTTATGGGGCTTGGGGTTTTGGGTTTTTTGGGGTTTTTGGTTTATGGTGTTCTAGGGATTAGGGGTAAGGGTTTTTTAGGAAGTCCTTTTGGGGGTTTTTAGGGATTACTGTTTAGGGTTTTCTAGGGAGGAGGGTATAGAATTTTTCAAGGATTAGGGATTAGGATTTTCTATGGATGAGGTTTTAAGGTTCTCTGGGGTAATGGTTTATGATTATTTGAGGCCGGTTGTTTATGGTTTTCTATGAATGATTGTTCAGTGTTTTCTGGGGCTGTGGGTTTAGATTTTTCTTGGGTTGAGGGTTTTGGGTTTTTTTGGGGCGTAGGATTTATGATTTTCCAGGGCTAAGGTTTTTTCGGTTTCTAGTGCAGGTGGTTTAGGTTTCTATGAGGCTATGGGTTTAGGTTTTTTCAAGGGTTGAGTGTTTATAGTTTTCTAGGAATTATTTTTTAGGGTTTTTGGGGTTATGATTTTAGGGTTTTCTAGGTATGAGGTTTTAATTTCTTTTGGGGAGCGGTTTTTCATTATTTAGGTTTGATGGTTCAGGGTGTTTTGGGGTTTAGTGTTTTAGGTTTTTTTGGGGATGTGGTTGTAGTGTGATTTTTGGGGATGACGGTTTATAGTTTTTTTTGGGATGAGAGTTTTTTTTATGTTTTGGTGCTGTGTGTTAGGGTTTCTTTTTGTGATTATGGTTTAGGGTTATTATTGGCTCATGGTTTAGTGTTTTTTGGGGTTATGGGGTTATGGTTTTGGGGGAAAGGGGTTAGGTATTTTATCCAAATGGCAATTTGGTTTTTTTTGGGTAGAATGTTTTTGGGGGTTTTGGGTCTAAGGTTTTACGGTATTTGGGGAAGAGTTGTTTGAGTTTTTTCAGTAATCAGGGTTAGTTTTTTTGTCTTAAGGTTTAGGTTTTTATGGGTATGTGTGCTTAAGATTTTTTTGAGGATGATAATTTAAGATTTTCTAGGGCTAAGGGTTTAGTGTTTTTTAGAGAGGAATATTTCAGGGGTTTTAGTCTAATAGTTGAGGGTTTTTGTGAAAATAGGGTTTAAGGGTTTTTGGGATAAAGGTTTAATTGTTTTTGGGATGAGGGTTTATGGTTTTGGGGGTTTAGTGTCTAGAGTTTTATTTGGGGTAATGGGGTTTTGGATTTTTTAGAAAATTGTATATTCTATTTCGGGGCGGTGGATTTAGGGTTTTTTAGAGTTGAGGGTTTAGTGTTTTTTTGACACTGAGGGTTTTTTTGGGATGTGGGTTTAGATATTTTGGGGGTTTAGGGATTAGGTCTTTATGGGGAAGAGGTTTTGGGTTTATCAGGGCTAAGGGTTTATTGTTTTTAGTTGCAGAGGGATTAGGGTTTTTAGGGGATGAGGGTTTAGGGTTTCATCGGGCTATATATTTTTGGTTTTTTGGGGTTTAGGGCTTAGGGTTTTTTGGGGATGAGGGATTATGTTTTTTGGGGGGATAATGGATAATGGTTTTTTGGGGCTATGGGTTTAGGGTTTTTTGGGGTTAAAGGTTCATGGTTATTTGGGGATGATGTACATGTTTGTTTTGGGAGGATGGGGTTTAGTGTTTATTTGGGATGTGGATTCAATTTTTTTTGTGGTATAAGGGTTTAAGGTTTTTTAGGAAAATTATTTTAGGGTTTTCTAGGGCTTAATGATTAGATTTTTCATGGAATAAGGGTTCAAGGTATTCTATGGTTGAGTTTCCAGGTTTTATGGGGTTGAGGGTTTTATAGTTTTTTGCGACTGGGGTTTTTTGGGTTTTCTTAGGCTGAGGGTTTTGGGGTATATAGGGAATAATTATCATGCTTTTTTATTCTAAGGGTTTATAGATTTATAAGGATTAGGTTTTAGGTTTTTACGGGACTGTTGGTTTTAGTTTTTTTGGTCTGAGTGTCTATGTTTTTTTAGGGATGAGGGTTTAGTGTTTTCAAGGGACTAAGGTTTTCTGTTTTGAAATGATAAGTGTTTTGGATTTTCTATGGATGTGGTTTTAGTTTTTTCCAGGTCTAGGGGTTTAGGGTTTCCCACGGATGAGGATTTAGGGTTTTATGGGGATAAGGATTTAGGGTTTTATGGGGATGAGGGTTTAGGGTTGTGTTGGACTCAGGGTTTAGGGGTTTATTTTCCTAAGGGGTTAGGGTTTTCTAAAGAATAGGGTTTGGAGGTTTATTAGGATGAGGGATAATTTTTTTTATTGGGATTTGGGTTTAGGGTTTTCTAGGGCCAAGTTATTAGGGTTTTCTCCGGCCGAGGATTTATGGTTCTCTATTGCAGTGGGTTTAGAGTTATATAGGGATGATTATTTAATGTTTTTTTTATTAAACTTTTGTTTTTTCTAGGGGTGAATGTTTTTGTTATTATGTGGATGAGGTGTTTGGGTTTTCCGGGGCTCAGGTTTTAGGTTTTTATCTGGTTGAGGGTTTATGGTTTTCTAGGGTTGATGGTTTACTATTTTCTAGAAATGAGGGTTTTTTGGATTTTCTAGAGCTGAGGTTTTAGGGTTTTCTAGGGTTGAAGGTTTATGATTTTATATGGATTAGGTTTTATTATTTCTATGGATGATGGTTTAGGGTTTCTTTAGGATGAGAGTTTAGGGTTTATAGGATCTGAGGTTTTTGGGGTTTTCAGGCTAAGGGTTTGGATTTTTTTTAGGAATATTTTTTGGGGTTTTTTTGGAGATGATGGTTTAGTTTTGTTTGGGGATGAGGCACTAGGGATTTCTAGGGATAAGGTTTTCTATTTTCTAAGGATCAGGGTCCGAGGTTTTTTTGGTGATGCTGGTTTTTTTTACGGTTCTGAGGGTTTAGGTATTCTCGGGGCTATGGATTTTCTAGGGAAGAGGGTTTAGTGTTTTCTAGGATGGAGGTTTTCGGGTTTTCTTGGGGTCTAGGTTTAGGGATTTCATATTCTGACGGTTCATCCTTTTATAGGGGTAATTGATAAGGATTTCATCAGTGAAGGGATTATGGTTTTATAGAGATTTGGTTCTAGATTTTTATAGGGATAATTATTTAGGTTTTTTTAGGGATTAGTGTTTTGGATTTTCTAGGGATGAGTGTTCAATATTTTCTACGTAATGTTGTTTAATGTTTTCTATGGATGAGGTTTTAGGGGTTTCTAGGGATAGGGGATTATGGTTTTTAGGGACTGAGGGTTTAGGGTTTTCAGGGGATGATGGATTAGTGTTTTCTGTGACTTAGGGTTTCTAGTTTTATAGGGTTAAGGGTTTATTTTTATTTTTTTGTATGAGGATTTTTGGATTTCTGTTGTAGGACAATTAGGATTTTCTTGGGCTGAGGGTTTAGGATTTTCTAGGGACGAGGGTTTTGTATTTTCTAGGGATGAGGGTTTATGTTTTTTAAGAGATGATCGTTTACAGATTTCAAGGCATGTGGGCTTCATGTTTTTTATATATAAGGGTTTTGGGTTTTTTTGGTATGTGGGTTTAGGGTTGTTTTTTGGATGAGGGTTTTTGGTTTTGGAGGGATGAGGATCAATTGTTTTTTGGGAAGAGGGTTTTGGAATTTCTAGGTGCTGAGGATCTAGAAATTTTTAGGTTGAGTGTTTTTGTTTTTTTGGTTCGATGGTTTAGGTTTCTGGGTATGTAGGTTTTGGGGTTTGGGGGATGATGGTTTAGGGTTGTTATGGTAAGAGGGTTTATTATTTTTGGGTTTTAGTGTTTACAATTTTTTGGGTTGTGAATTCTGGGTTTTTTCGGGCTAAGCGTTAAGGTTTTTATAGGGCTAAGGGTTGAGGGTTTTTTGAGTATGAGGGTCGATGTGTTTTGTGGGATATGAGTTTAGGGTTTCTAGGGGATAAGGGTTTATGGGTTTTTTGGGATGATTGTTTAGGTTTTTTTCAAGCTAGGGTTTTACAGTTTTTCTGGGAAGAGGTTTTACAGTTTTTAAGTTGGTGGAGGTTTAGTTTTTTTTGGAGGTGAGAGTTTTTTGTTCTCTTGGAGAGGCAGTTTTAGGGTTTTTTGGAATTAGGGTTTAAGGTTTTAGGGGATGAGGTTTTGGGTTTTTTGGAACTGAGTGTGTAGGTTTTTAGGTGTTAAGTTTTTGTGTTATTTGGGGAAGAGGGTGTCAGGTTATTTGGGTATGAGGTTTCTTTGGGGATTATGGTTCATGGTTTTTTGAGAATAACGATTTAGTATTTTTTGGGACTGAGGGATTAGGGGTTTCTTCTATCTTAGTTTTTTAGGGTTTTGGTGATGGTGGTTGAGAGTTTTTTATAGATGAGGGTTCACTGTTTTATAGAGATGAGTGTACTGTGTTTATTGGGGTAGAGGGTTTTGTGTTTCGGGGGTATGAGGGTTTAGGGTTATTTGGTTATAATGGTTTGGGTTATTTTGGGGCTATGTATTCAAGGGTTTTTGGGCTGACGGTTTAGGGTTTTCTTGGGATAATAATTCTGGGTTTTCTCTAGTTGAGGATTCACATGTTTCTAGGTATGAATGTTTTGATTTTCCAAGGGCTAATGGTTAAGGGATCTATGGGGTGTGGCTTTAGGATTTTCTGGGGATGAGGGTGTTTTGTTAATTAGGTCTGTGGGTTGAGGATTTTTAGGGGATGAGGGATTAGGGTTTTTTGGGTATGAGGGTTGAGGGATTTTATTTGTAGAAAATGGTTTAGGGTTTTATGGAGTAGTGGGTTTAGGGTTTTATTGAGTTGAGAGTTTAGGGATTTTGCGGGATGAGTGTTGACTGTTCTGGAGGGATGTGGTAGATGTATTTTTGGGGTTGAGTGTTTAGGGTCCTCATGGGATGATGGATGAGGTTTTTTTGGGGTTGTACATTGATGGTTTTTTGTGCCTAGTTGTTGAGATTCTTATGGGGCTGAGGGCTTAGGGTTTTCAAGGTCTATGGTTAAAGTGTTTTTTAGGGATGAGGGTTGAAGGTTTTTTTGGCTTAATGTTTTAGGGTTTTTTAGGGCTTTGGGTTTATGTTTTTTTGGGGGATGACGATTTATGATTTTGCAGGACTAAGAGTTTCTGGTATTTTGGGACTGAGGATTGATGTTTTCTTGGGATAGAGGGTTCTATTTTTGGGGGTTGATATTATAAGGATTATTGTTGTTGGGGGGTTTAGGTTTTTCTGGGGATTAGGGTTTGGGGTTTTTTGTGGATAAGGCTTATGGGTTTTGTGGGGCTAAGGGTTCAATGTTTTTTGGGGCAGAGGGTTCAGAGTTTTCTGGGGATTAGGATTTATGGTATTCTAGATATGAGGGTTTAATGTTTTCATAGGTAGAGCATTTTGGATTTTCATAGACTGAGTGTTGAGTGTTTTCTGGAGATTAGGGTGTAGGGTTTATTGGGATGAGGTTTTAGGGTTTTATGGGGTTGAGGGTTAAGAGTTTTTTAGGGATGAGGGTTTATGTTTTTTTGAGCATGAAAGTTTAAGGTTTTCTGGGAATGTGTGTTTAGAGTTTTCATTAGATGTGTGTAGAGGGTTTTGGGGTAGATGGTTGAGGTTTTTCTTTAGATGATGGTCTATGGATTTTCGGGGATGAGGTTTTAGGGTTTTCTAGGAATGGGGATTCTAGTTTTTCTCTGGATGATGGTTCATGGTTTTTTTTGGGTTAGGGTTTCATGGTTTTTTGGAGATGAAGGATTAGTGTTTTTCGGACTTAAGTTTCTTGGTTTTTTGGGGATTAGGGTTCTGGGTTTTTGGGGGGATGAGTGTTCGGGTTTTTTGTGGATGAGGGTGAAGGGTTTTTTGGGGATAAGGGTTTGGGGTTTTTTGGGGCGAAGGGTTTATTTTTTTTCGGGGAGGAGGGTTCAGGAATTTTTTTAGACAGTGGATTCAAGGTTTTCTGGGGCATACTATAAAGGATTTTTTTAGTTATATTTTTTAGGGTTGTGGTTTTATTTTATTAATGAGGGATAATGGTTTTTCAGGGCTTAGGGTTCATAGTTTTTTGGGGATGAGGGTTCTATGTTTTTTTGGGATCTGGGTTCAGGGTTTAATAGGGATGAGGGTTCATTGTTTTTCTGAGCAAGGGTTTAGATTTTTTTGGGTTGATGTTTTAGGGGATATTGGTTCTCCCGGCTTTAGATTATTTGGGATTAGGGTTTACAGGTTTTTGGGACTCACGGTTTAGGGTTTTTTAGGCTAAGGGTTCAGGGTTTTTGGGATGTGAGTTTAGGATTTTTGGGGGATGATATTTCATGGTTTTTTGTGGTTGAGGGTCTAGGGTTTTATAGGAATGAGGGTTCAGGGTTTTTTGGGGATGGGGGTTCATGTTTGTTGGAGACTAAGTGTTGAGGGTTATTTAGTGGCTGAGGGTTCATGGTTTTTTGGGGATTATGGTTTAGGGTTATTTTGGGCACAGGGTTTGGGGTTTTGGGTGGATGAGGGTTTAGGGGTTTTTATGGATAAGAGATTAGAGATTTTTTTGTTTGAGTATTTTTGGTTTAGGGGATGTAAGATTTGTGTTTTTTAGAATATGGTGTTAGGGTTGTTTGGGCTTAGCGATTTGGGTTTTTTGGGGTTATGGTCATAAAGTATTTTGGGATGAGAGACTAGTGTTTTTTATTGACGAGGGATTACTGTTTTTGTGGCTTAGGGTTTAGGATTTTTTTAGGCTTGGGTTTTTAGTTTTTTAGTGATGAGGGTTTAGGGTTTCCATGGGCTAGGGGTTTAAGAATTTGTTGTTCTTAGGTTTGATAGTCTTTTAGGTCCTTGATATTATACTATTTTGGGTATAAGGGTTTTTGGTTTTTTTGGGACAAGGGTTTAGGGTTTTTAGGGGATGGGGGTTTATGGTCTTTTGGGGATGTGGGTTTTTGTTTTTATGGGTCTAAGGGTTTGGATTTTAAGAGAATGAGGTTTTAGGGTTTTCTAGGAAAAACGGTTTGGGTTTTTTGGTGATGAGGGTTTGTGGTTTTTTAGGGATTATAGTCTAGGGTTTTTTTCGGGGTGAGGTTTTGATTTTTTTTCTCATGGATTATGGTTTGAGGGTTTTGGGGGGATGAGTGTCTGGGGGTTTTTAGGAATTATAATTTTGGTTTTTTTCTAGTGTTGAGGGTTTAAATTTTTCTATGGAAAAGGATTTTTGGTTTTTTGGGAATGAGGGTTTAACGTTTTTTAGGATGATGGTGTAGAGATATTTTGGTTACAGGGTTTAGGTTTTTATTGTGTTAGTGTTTATTGATTTTTTTAGCTGGGGGTTTATGGATTTTTTGGGTAAGGATAAGGGTTTTTTTGGGGTATAGGGTTTAGGGTTTTTTGGGAATGAGGGGTTATGGTTTATGGGACATAGGGTTTAGGTTTTTTTTGGAGTACAGTTTTGGGGTTTTTTCATGTTGTCATTTTAGGGTTTTTGGGCTAATGTATTAGTGTTTTCTACGACTGAAAGTTTATGGTTTTCTATGGCATTGTGCTAATGGTTTCTTGGGATTTTATTTTAGGGATTTCACATGATTAGGGTTTATGGTTTTTTGGGGATGAGGCAAGATATTGTTTTGGTGTAAGGGTTTAGGGTTTTGGTTGGGTGAGGGTTTACGGTGTTGGTGGATGAGGGTTTATGGTTTTTTATGGATGTGGGTTTAGAGGTTTTTTTTGGGGGGGGGTAAGGGTTTAGGAGTTTTTTGGGATAATGGTTTGGAAATTTTTGGGTGTGAAGTTTTATTAGTTTTTGGGTTTGAGGGTTTATGGTATTTTTGGGGAATTGTGTTTAGGGGTTTTGGGACTGAGTGTTGTTGGGGTTTTTTGATGAGGTTTTAGTGTCTTTGGGGGATGATGGTTTAGTATTTTCTAGGTAATATAGTTTTGGGTTTTATGTGTCTTGAGGTTTAGGATTTTCTGGAATTTAGGATTTACTATTTTTTTGGGTTGAGGGTTTATGGGTTATTGGGATGTGGGCTTTAGGGTTTTTGGATCTTAGGGTTTAGGGGTTTTAGGGGCTATGAGATTAGGGTTTTTTTTGGCGATGAGGGTTTAGGTTTTTTTAGGTTGATGGTTTGGGGAATTTTGGGACTATGAGTTGAGGGGTTTTTTACTAATAATTAGGCGATTTTTGGAGTTGATGGTTTAGGGTTTTTTGGTGATAAGGGTTAAGTGTTTTTTGCAGTATAGGGTTTATTGATTTTAAGGGCTGAGTGTTTGGGGTTTTTTGGACATAGAGAATATGTTTTTTTTTTATTTTTGAGGTGTATTCAAAGGAAAGGGTTTTGAGGATTTGGGGCGGATGGTTTAAGGTTTCCTTGGGTAAGGGTTTATAGTTTTTTTGGATTGATGGTTTATGGTTTTTTGGGGCGGGGGTTTTATGGTTATCTATGGGAGAGGATTTATGGTTTTTGGGGTTTAGGGTTTAGGGTTTTTTTTCTACTGAGGGTTTATGGTTTTTTCGGACAGAGTGTTTATGGTTTTTTAAGGTTGGTATTTTAAGGAATTTTATGACAGATCATTTATAGTTTTGGGGCTGAGGGTGTAGGTATTTTTTAGGATGAGGGTTTACGGTTTTTTTGGTATTGGAGGTTTGGGATTTTTCTGGGTAAGGGTTTATGGTTTTTTCAGGTTGATGGTTTTGGGTTTTTTGGGATTAGGGTTTTGTGTTTTTTGGTAAGATGGGTTGGAGTTTTATAGGGTTGATGGTTTATGGTCTTTTGTCATGGTGGTTAGGGTTATTGGGGGATGAGGTTTTAAGGTTTTTTGGGACTATGTTTTTTGGGGGTTTTGGGGCTCAGGGATTATGGTTTTATAGGGAAGAGGGTTTTGGGTTTGGGGTTTTGGGGATTATGGTTCAGCGGCTTTAGGGGTTGAGGGTATAGTGTTTTTTAGGTGAGGGTTCTGGGTTTCATTGGTCTAAGAGTTTGGGTGTTTTTAGGGCCGAGGGCTCAAGGTTTTTAGGGGATATGTGTTCATTGGTTTTTATTGCTAAGATTTTAGGGTTTTATGAGGCTCAGGTTTTAGAGATTTTTTTGAGCTGACAGTTCGGTATTTTTTCTGGCTGAGGGTTTTTGGTTTTTCTAGGGTAGGGTGGTTAGTTTTTTTTGGGGTTGAGGGTTAAACTTCTATTGGGAATCCAGGTTTAGGAATTTTTGGGAATTAGGGTTATGGGTTTTTTGGGGATAAGTTTCTAGTGTTTGTTGGGGGTGAAGGTTTGGGGTATTTTGGGGATGAGGGTTTAGGGGTTTTCAGTGCTTATGGTTTAGGGGTTTTTAGGATTGGGGTTCAGGGTTTTTTTGGGATGAGGGTTTTGGGTTTTTTGGGGTTGAAGGATCATGGTTTTATGGGGATTGAGGTTTATGGTTTGATGGGCCCGATGGTTTAGGGGTTTTTGGTGATGTAGGTTCATTATATTTTGGGGATGAGGGTATTTTAAGGGATGTTGGTTTAGTTTTAGTTGGTGATAATTGTTAAAGTTTATTTTGGGCAACAGGTATTTGGTTTTTTGGCGATGAGTATTAATGGATTTTGAGGTTTGACTGTTAATTGTTTTTTGGGCCTAAGGTTTTAGGGATTTTTTGGGATGCGGTTTTAGGGTGGATTAGAGCTGTGTGTTAGAGTTTTTTGGGGATTAGGGTTTTGGGTTTTTAGGGGCTGATGTATTATAGTATATTGGGGTTTTGGTCTTACTATTTTTAGGTCTGAGTGTTTATTGTTTTTTTGGGATGAGTGATTATTGTTTTTGGGGCTGGGGGTGTTATGTTTTTTGGTGACTAGGGTTTAGGGTTTTCTGTGGATGGTGGTTTAGTTATTTTTGGGAAAAGGTTATAGATTTTTTTGGGGCTAATCATTTAAGGTATTTTAGGGATGGATATTTTTTTTATATCTGAGGGTTTATGGATTTTTGGGGCTCTATATTTAGTGTTTTTTGGGATTGGGGGTTTAAGAATTTTTTGGGATGAGGGTTTCTGTTTTTATGGTGCTATGGGTTTAAGGTTTATAGAGTGATGGTTTGGTGTTTGTTGGGGATGAGGGTTTCCAGTTTTTTGGGGATGAAAGTTTTGTGTTTTTTGGGGTTGTGTGGTTGGGGTTTATCCGGGCATAGGTTTTGGGGGTTTGGGGGTGGAGGGTTTGTGGTTTTTTACATATGAGGGTTTGATGTTTTTTTAGCTAATTGGGTTTGGAGTTTTTTTTATTGATGTAGGATTTGGATTTATTTGGGTATTGGGTTTGTGGTTTTTGGGGTTGAGGGTTTGGGTATTTTTGGGGTTTAGTGTTTGGGTTTTTTCTAGGGGTGAGTGTTTAGGGTTTTATGGGGTTGGGGTTTAGTTTTTTTTGGATGAGGGTATAGGTTGTTTATTAGATGAAGGTATAGGGATATATTGATGCTTAGGGTTTAGGTTTTTCTGGTGGATATGGATTTAGGGTTTTTCAACTGATGGTTTAGTTTATTTAGGGTTGAGTGTTTAGGATTTTTTTGGGGCTGATGGTTTAGGTTTTTTGGTGGTTGAGGGTTTGGGGTTTTTTTGAGATATGCGTTAAAATAATTTTTAGGCTGACAATTTTGGGCTTTTCTAGGATGATTGTTTAGGGTTTTCTGGGGATAAGGTTTTAGGTTTTTTTGGGGATAATATTTTTTAGTTTTTTTAGGGAAACGGGCTTAGGGTTTTCTAGGTCTAAGTATTTAGTGTTTTCTAGAGATGATGGTTAGGGTTTTCGTGGGGTGAGAGATTAGGTTTTTTTTTGGTCCTAGGGTTTAGGTTTTTGGGGGAATAGGGTTTAAGGTTTCTTATAGGTGTGGTTTTATGGGTTTTGTGAGGGTTAATAGTTTAGGGTTTTGGATACATAGGTTTTAGGTTTTATAGGGCTAATGGTTTAGTATTTTTGGATGTAAAGGTTTTGGGGGTTTTTCAACTGATGTTTTAGGGTGTTTTGGTGGTTTAGGGTATAGGGTTAGTTGGGGAAGAGTTTATAGGGTTTTTTCCTGAGGGTTTAGGCTATTTTGTTGATGATGTCTTTTTTTGTTCAAGGGAATATCGTTTCGGGTTTTTTGGGTATGAGGATTCAATGTTTTTAGGGTTGACATTTTAGGGTTTTTTTGGATTGAGGTTTTATGGGTTTAAGTGTTTTGGGGGATGTAAATTTAGGTGTTTTGGTGTATTTTGGTGAAGTGGATTTAGATTTTTTTGGGATTGTGGTTTTTTTCTAAGGATTATGTTGTAGGGTTTTTTTTGGGGTTAAGGGTTGATGGGTTTATTTTTTGGGATGATGGTTTAGAAGTGTTGGAGTTAAGGGTTATGGGTTTTGGGGGACAAGGATAAATGGCTGTTTAGGTCTATGGGTTCTAGGTTTTTTTTTGTGCTGGGAGTTTAAGTTTTTTTTGGGACTGTGGGATATAGGTTTTTTCGGGGTTGAGGGTTGAGGGGTTTTGGGAATGAGGTTTTTAAGGTTTTACGATTTGAGGGTTTAGAGTTTTTTGGGTCTAGGGAATAAAAAAAATTTATAGTTGAGGGTTTATGATTTTTTAGGAAAATGGTATCGGGTATTTTGGGGTAGAGGATTTATGGTTATTTGGGGATGAGGATCTATTATTTTTTATGGCTAAGGTTTTAGTGGTTTTTTGGGGTAGAGGGTTTAGTGTTTTTTGCAGCATGAGTTTATGTTTTCTAGGTCTAATGGTTTATAGTTTTGGGGGATGAGGGTTTAGAGATTTTTGTGGATGGGGGTTAGTGTTTTCTGGTGGTGATTGTTTAAGGTTTCTTGGGGATGAGGTTTTATTGTTTTTTAGGAATGAGTGTTTTTGGGTTTGGCGGGATTAGGGTTTATGGTTTTTTGGGGATGAGGGTATAGGATTTTTTGGGCCTGTAGGACGATGGTTTTTGTGTGATAGGGTTTAGAATTTTTTGGGGCTAATGTTTTAGGGTTTTTGGGACTATGAGTTTAGGGATTTTTTGGGGGGTAGGAAGATTACATTTTTTGGAGGAAAGGGGTTTTGGGTATTGGGGATGAGGGTTTAGGGGTTTTTTTGGGTGAGGGTATTGGTTTTTTTGGATGATGGTTTAGGGTTTTGGGGGGCTGAGGGTTTAGGGGTTTTTTGGGGTTGGGGTTTTAGGGGTTTTGGGGGATGATGGTTTAAGAGTTTTTGGTGTGGAGGTTTTTTGGGTTTTCTAGGTATGATGGTTTAGATATTTTGGCGATGATGGTTAGGTTTTTTTAGGGCTGAGTGTAAATGGTTTTTTCGTGATGAGGGTTCATGGAATTGTTGGAATGAGAGTTTAGGGTTTTTTTGGGGTTGATGGTGTAGGGTTTTTCTGGGCTGACGGTTTATGATTATTTTAGCTCAGGGTTCAAGGATTTCTGGTGGTAAGGATTTTGTTGTTTTTGTAGATGAGGGTTTGGGGTTTTTGGAGATTACGGTTATAGGGTTTTTGGGACTCAAGGTATAGGTTTTTTCAAGAAAACATTTTAGGGATTTTTAGGGATGAGGGTTTAGCATTTTACGGGGAAGAATTTCTAGGGTTTTATAGACCTGAGGGTTCAGGGCTTTTCAGGATGAGGGTTCATTGTTTTTTGGGGATTCGGGTTGAGGATTTTATTGTCACTAAGGGTTTAGGGTTTTTTATGGATGGGGGTTTAGGGATATCTTGGGCTAATGGTTTAGGGTTTTGGGGGCTAACGGTTTATTGTTTTTTGGAGCTGAGTATTGAAGGGGTTTTTTGGGTGAACGATTTAGTGTTTTTGGTGACTTAGGGTTTAGTGTTTTTTGGAGTTAGGGTTAGGGTTTTTTCGGGATGATGGATTTAGTTTTTTAAAGGATGATAGATTAATTTATTTTTGGGTTTAGGGAATAAGGTTTTTTAGGCTTGATGGTTTAGGGTTTTTTAATACTATGGTTTTATGGTTTTTTGGGGGTGGGGGATTAGGGTTATTGGGGAGAGGGTATATGGTTTTGTGGGGTTTGTGGATTAGGGTTTTTGGGGATGAGGATATAGAGTTTTTTGGGGATTATAATTTAGGGTAATTTGGTCTTGAGGGTTTCAGGATTTTTGGGGCTAAGGGTTTTGAGGTTGGGGGTTTATTATTTTTTGGGGTCAAGGGTTTACTTTTTGTTGAGGATGGGGTTTTAAATTTATTAGGTATGTTATTTTCCAATATTCGGTGTCTAAGGGTTTATGGTATTATATTAATGAGGTTTACTATTTTTTGGGTGATGGTTTGGGGGTTTTATGGCTAAGGGTAAGAGTTTTTTTACTGCTGATAGTTTGGGTTTTTTCAAACTTTGTGTTTGTAGTTTTCTGGGGATTAAGGTTTGAATTTTTTTCAGGTTGAATTTTTAGGGTTTTTGGGGGATGAGGGTTTGTTTTTTTAATATTGAGGGTTGGGGTTTTTTGGGGTTGTGGGTATGGGTTTTTTTGGGGTTAGAGTTTGGGGATTTTTGGTCTAAGGGTTTGAGTTTTTCCTAGTACTGAGGGTTTTGGGTTTTCTATGGCTCGGTGTTTACGGTATTTTTGGGTATAAGGGTTTAGGAAATTTAGGAGCTAATGGTTTTGGGATATTTTGGGGCATATTGATTTGGATATTTTGGGGTTTTTAGTTTAGGGTTTTTTTAGCTAGGGGTTTAGGGTTTTTTGGAGTATAGTGTATAGGGTTATATAGGCTGATGGTTTTGGGTTTTGTGGGCTGATGGTTTAGGGTTTCTTGGGGATGAGATTTTAGGGGGGTTTTAGGAAGACAATTTTGTGTTTCTTCAAGTAGGCAGTTTAGGGTTTTTTGGGCTATGTATTTAGGGTTTTTTGGGGCTGAGGGTGTACTGTTTTATAGTGATTCCTTTTTAGGATTATTTGGGGTGAGGATTTAGGTGTTTTTCCACTACGGATTTAATGTTTTGGGGGATAAGGGTTTTGGGTTTTCTGGGGATGAGGGTTTATGGGATTTTTGGGGTGAGGGTTAAGGGTTTCGAGGGCTGAGTTTTTAGTGTGTTTGGGGTTAAGGGTCTAGGAGGATTTGGGGTAAAGGTTTTTGGGTTTTGAGGATGAGTTTTTAGGGTTTTTTGGGGATTAGGGTTTATGGTTTTGGGGGGATGAGTGTTTATGATTTTTTTGGTTGTGGTTTTAGGTTAATTTGGGGATGAGGTTTTATGGTTTTTTCGGAAATAGTTTTTTGAGATTTCTAGGTCAGATAGTTTTGGGTTTTTTGGGGTTCATGATTTTATTTGGTTTGATGGTTTTTGTGTTTTTTTTCGTTAATGGTTTATGGGTTTTAAGAGTTTGTGGATTTGGGGGTTTAGAGGATATGGTTTTAGGGTTGTTTTGGGTTGATGTTGGGATTTTTTTGAGGCAGATGGTATAGAGATTTTGAGGACTATGGGTTGGGTTTTTTGGGGGCATATGGTTTAGAGGTTTTTGGGATGGATCGTTTTGGGTTGTTTAGGGGGATGAGGGTTATGGATTTTTCAGGGATGCAGGTTTTGGTTTTTTTGGGGAGGATGGTTTTTGGGTTTTTTGGGACCAATGGTTTAGGGTTTTTTGTGGATGATGGTTGAGGGATAATAGGGATTGAGGGTTTTGAGGTTTGGGGGGATGAGGTTTTATGGTTTTTTGGGTAAGGGTCTAGGATTTCGTAGGGTTGAGGTTGTATTTTTCTATAGATCCAATGATTTCGGTTTTCTAGGTGATAAGGATTTTGGGTTTTTTTGGATGGGGGTTTAGGGTTTTTTTAAGAATTGGGTTTGGGAATTTTTTTCAGCTGAGGGTTTATGGTTTTTTAGGGAAAATGGTTTATTGTTTTTTTGGGTGAGGGTTTAGTTTTTTTGTAAATAGGGGTTTAGTGTTTTTTGGTGATGAGTGTTTAGGTTTTTTCAAGTATGTGGGATTAAAGTTTCTTGGGGGCTGAGTGTTTTGATTTTTTTGGATTTTAGGGTCTAGGGTCTTTTAGGTCTAAGGGATTAGGTTTTTTTGGGGATGAGGGCTTAGGGTTTTTTGAGGTGAGGGTTTGGGGTTTTTTGGGGTTGCGGGTTTATTATTATTTTTGAATTTGGGTATAGAGTTTTTGGGGTAGAGGGTTTATTGTTTTTTGGGGATAACGGTTTATAGGTTTCAGGTCTATGGGATTAGGGATTTTGGGGCTGAGGTTGTAGTGTTTTTTGGGGATGCAAGTTTAATTTTTTGGGGGATAGGGGTTTCAGGTTTTTGGGGTTGGGGGTTGGGGGTTCAATTCATTTTGGGGATGAGAGTTTTGGGGTTTTGGGGGATTAGGGTTCTAGGTTTTTTGTGGATAGGGGTTTAGATCTTTTCTAGGTTGTGGGTTCATGTTTTTTTGGGTCATAGGGTTCATGGATTTTTGGGGTTGAGTGTTCATGGTTTTTGGGGAGGTGAAGGTTCAGGGTTTTTTGGGGCCGAGTGTTTAGTGGTTTCTACGGATGAGAGATTAGGTTTTTTGGGGGATGAGTGTTCATGGATTTTTCTGGCTGTGTGTTTAAGGGATTTTGGGGAAATGGGATTAGTAGTTTTTTGGTGTTTGGGTTCAAGGGATTTTGGGGTCAGGGTTCAAGTGTTTTTGGGGATGAGGGTTTTCGTATATATGAGGTGGAGTGTATAGGGATTTATGGACCCGACAATTTTGGATTATTTTGTGTTGAGGGCTCACTGGTTTTGGGAGTGAGGGCTAGGGTTTTTTTAGTGTTGAGGGATATTGGGTTTTTGGGGATGATTGTTTCGGGTTTTTTGGGGCAGAGGGTTTAGGTTTTTTTAGAAATGAGGCTTTAGGGTTTTATTAGAGTAAGGTTTTAGGGTTTTTTGGAGTTGGGGGTAATATTTATTGGGGGCTACGGAATTTGGGTTTTGGGAGGTTGAGGACTTAGAGTATTTTGGGACTGAGGGATGAAGGTTTAGGGGGTTTTGGAGCTCAAGGTATCGGGGTTTTTTGAAGATGGAGGTTTTTAGTTTTGGTGATGATGGATTACGGTTTTCTGGGGTTGGGGATTTAGTGATTTTGGGGTTTAATATTTAGAGTTATTTGGGGATGAGAGTTTAGGAAATTTTGTGGCAAAGGGTTTAGGGGTTTTGGGGTGGGGCATATGGTTTTTTGGGTCTCTAGGTTTTTAGTATTCCGAGGATGAGGGTTTAGAGTTTTTTGGGGATGGGGGTTTTGGGTGTTTTGGGAATGAGTGTCTCGGGTATTAGGGCTAAGGGTTTACGGTTTTATGGGGATGAGTTCTTCGGGTTTTTTAGGGATAATTGTTTGGTGTTCTTTGGGGATTATTATTTGGGGGTTTTTCGGGGTAGAATGTTTCATTTTTTGTGGGATTTAGGGTTTGGGGTTTTTTATGGTAGAGGGTTTGAAGGTTTTTTTGTGATAATGTGTAAAGGGTTTTTGGGATAAAGGATTGGGTTTTTTGGTGCTGATGGTTTAGGTGTTTTTGGTGTTATGGGTTTGAGTTTTTTGGGTTTTATGGTTTTGGGTTTTTTTGGGATGAGGGTTTGGGTTTTTTCTAGGGATGAGGGTTTAGGATTTTCTAGGGCTAAAAGCTTAGGGTTAACTAGGTGTGAGGGTTTAGTTAAATTTTTGGACTTATAATTTTGGATTTTTTTGGTCATGATGGTGTACGGTTTTCTTCTATAAAAAAGTTCCATGATTTTTTGGGTTAAAGAACAAGGTTTTATTAGGGATGATGGTTTAGGGTAATTTTGGATGAGGGTTTAGGGTATTTTAGGACGAGTGTTTAGGGTTTTTTTGTAGATGATTTAGAGTTTATTAGGGTTGATGGTTTAGGGTTTTTGTTGTAAGGGTTTTCATTTTTCTAGGGATACGGGTTTAGGGTTTTCTGTTGATGAGGGTTTATGGTTTTCTATGGATGAGGGTTTATGGTTTTCTAGGGATGACGTTTAATGGTTTTTTTGTGTGAGGGTTGGGGTTTTTTGGGGTTGAGTGATGTGAACCATGTTAAATCCAACAGGTCGATTGTGCGGGAGGAAGAGTTGGATTTGTAAGGCCCAATGACACAAGGGATATTAAAGAGGCTCAATACTACAATGGTCATGCATGCTTCATCATTAAAGTCTCAATGGATCTTTCCTTGCATGGATGGAGAAAATGGGCCTATAATATCACTTAATCAAGCCCAAAATTTAATTTTAAAGCATGGCCCACATGGTTTCACGAATTTGGATTCCTTGACCACATGGAGGAATCACGAAATAGTATCTTTGGACACCAAAGTCAAATTAGATGGGCTATGCACTTAAAATCAAATCTGGTGGGCTATAGTTTGAATGTTGTGTGCTACTTTTCCAAAATACTTTGTTATAATTTATCCTTTATTAATTTTAAGGGACAAGGTAGGTTTAGCCTTTATGAATTTAGGGTTTTATACCCTTGACTATTGTATCCCCCGTGGCTATAAATAGCCACCGCATGGAATTGTATTTTGATTCAAGACATAATTGAGAGCTTATTCGTTGTTTCTATCTACTATGTGAGGATTGTCCTGATTTTGTCTCCTAACCCTTATGTGTTCTTACCTTTTCAATATACATGTTAGATTGGTGATCCATGATCACAAATACCCCAATTCTTTGCCTCAACCCAAGTGCGTTGTTGTTTGTATTGGATATCATATCCCTCCCTTGGGTGTGTTTTCAAAGTAGTAAGTTGTGCTCCTTATAGAATTTGTTGACTACTTGCATCCACTATACACACCCATTATCCACCACTTAGACCCAAACCACATCCTCCATTCACCTCCCTACGGTGTGAAGATTGGGCCACCCCATGCGTCTCACATCATTTGGTATTAGAGCTCTATTTTACATGGTTGGCATCTATCCCTTAATATACTTTACTTTTTTCCATCACCCTTAATATCTTTCCTTATTATCCACCCATTCAAAAAAAACCCTTTTCATTGAAAACCTTCAGAATTGGCCATTTTTGTGCAATATTGAAATATTTTTACATTGAGTTAATTATTCATCCATCTTCTTTTTTCCATTAAATCTCTATATGTGATTTCTATCTAAAAAATAGGAAAAAAATATCTCAACTCATCATTTTTTTCTTATCAAAATTAAGCACATAATTTCTTTGAGAGATTTCAAAAAAAAATATTACTCTCTCTTGACCATCTAATGCTTTAAAACTCCATGCACAACAATTTTTTTTGGATAATTGATTAGAAAAAAAGAAAAAAAGTGGATACAATTACTTCATCATTGTGCTTGGAATTATTAGCCCATTCCATTTTCGTACATCATTTTCTCCATCATTTTACTTCATCCCCATATTATATTTTTCTCATATTGTAATTAATTTTTCTTATCTTGCGCAATCAGGAAAAACCCAAATACCACCTTTCTACCCCTTTTTACACCCACCCTTTATCTATTTTCTACCCTCTTTTCAACCTTTACCCTTTACCACAAAAGAGGGTTGTGTAAAACCAGACCCCAACACAATCTTTTTTGGGGAAGGATTGGTGGAATGTGATCACCCTAAAGAAGGTATTATATTTTATAAGATCTTGGAATTTTAATTGAGTATTGAGAGTGAGAAATAAGAATTCCAATTTTGTGTGTGAGTGTTTACATCTTGTTGTGTGTTGTGTGTGTGTACATATCGTGTGTGTAAGTTTGCGTGTGCTTGTGTCCATGAGTGTGTCTATCTTTCATGTGTGAGTGTGTATCCATGTGTGCATGAGTTTTTACAACTTTTCTAAATGTGTGTGTATGTCTCGCGTGTGTGAGTGAGTGTGTATCATTGTGTGTGTGTTTCTCCCCGAGTGTGTTTGAATTTGTGTAACATATTATGGAAAAATATTGTGGTAAGAAAATTGCTCATGTTAGTGATGAAGGAATCCAAAGTAGATCCCCCTCACCCGAAGCTAAACCACTCTAAATGCCCAATTTGGTGATCCATTTTGATAGGCTTCTTGATCAGAATTTAGAGGTTCTACATGAGAGTATTGATAACCTGGAGAATCAACCAAGTCTAAGGATGATCCATGACAACCCATGGCATGATATGTCACCTTGTCGCCCCCACATCAGGGAGGAGGAGGTGGAAAACATTGATAGTGATTTTGAGGATGTCCCATAGATGATAAGTTTCTACTAAAAACCTAGAGGAGGCCAAAGGTGACCACATGATGATTACCTACTTGGTGGCATCATGGTGAAGGTCCCTCCATTTCAAGGGAAAAGTAATCCAAATGAATACTTGGAGTGGGGGATGCCGATCGAGCAGGTGTTTTCATCTCATACCTATTCTGAGGAGAAAAAGGTAAAACTTTTAGTACTTGAATTCATTTTTTATGCATTAATATGGTGGTATCAAGTTCAAAAGGAGAGGGATATATATGATGGATTTTCCATCAACTCTTGGGAATACATGAAGTTTTCCATGAAGAAGCGGTTTGTTCCCACACATTACCATAGAGATATTCACAACAAACTTCAACACCTCACCCAAGGGAGTAAGAGTGTAGAAGACTACTACAAGGGGATGGAAATTTCCATGATTCATGAAAATGTTGAGGAGGATCTGGATGCAACCATGGCACAATTTTTACATGGGCTCAATCGGGAGATTTTCTATCATGTGGAGATGTACCACCATGTGGAAATACAACATATGATCTATAAAGCCACCAATATTGTGAAAAAAATCAAAAGGAGGAGAAACATGAGGAAAACCACTACCCCTTTCATGCCATAGAGAAATATGAGGTAGGATATTGGAGAATCATCAAAACCACAAGAGGTGGATGATCCCAAAAGTGACAAGGTAGTTCTCCCACCTAAAAAACCTACTTTTGAATCTAACCAAACATAGAATCGGGATATTAAATGTTTAAAATGTCAAGGAAGGGGTCACATTACTAGTGAATTCCCAAATTGGCACACCATGACCATCACAAAGTATGGAGAATGGGAAACTGATAGAGAGAGCTCGGAAGAGGTGGAAGAATCTCCAGAAATTGATAATGGAGAATTTTTAGAGGATGGTGAGATTCTTTTCACTAGGAGTGTTCTAAGAACACAAATGAAAATGGGAGAGAAGGAGCAGTTGGAGAACCTTTTCCATAGGTGGTTCAAGATCAATGGGAAGGTATGTAGTGTTATTATTGATGGAGGAAACTATACTAATATTGCGATCTATGAGTTAGTAGAGAAGTTCAAACTTATTACTTTGAACCATCAACATCCATATTGGCTTTAGTGGTTTAATGATTGTGAAGATATTAATGTTACCAAACAGGTGAAGGTATAACTCTCCATTGGTAAATACAAGGATGAGGTATTGTGTATCATTTTTCCAATGAAGGCATGCCACTTACTGGTGGGTCAATAGTGGTAGTAATATCAGTGTGTTACTCATGATGTTTTCTTGAACCGTCACTCTTATTTACTACAATGGTAACCTATAAGACCCAATCCCATGACCTCAAAACAAATTTTGGAAGATCACATTTTGAGAAAAAATAAAAAAAATTAGTGATGAGGAAATAAATAGAGAAAATGAAAAAGGAGAGAATGAGGGGAAAATAGAAAATGAGATAAGAAAATAAATGGAGAGAAAATAAAGAACTAGAGGGGAAAAAATTTGAGAGGAGAGAAAACTATGATGTTAGAAAGAAAGAGTGAGGTTAAGGATGATTTGATTTCTCAGCAAAATCTATTTGTACTTATGTGCAAAGAAGAGATTTTGAACACTAATTACTTAACATCTCCTTTGCCACATGTTATTGAGTATTTGTTGTAAGAATTTGAAGATGTGTTTCCAAAATATGTGCCACCTAGTTTTCCACCCATTAGAGGTATAGAGAATCAAATTGAACTCATACCCAGAGCATCGCTACCAAACCGCCCAACATATCGTACCAACCCAGAGGAGATAAAATAAATTCCAAGGAAAGTTCAAGAGCTGTTGGATGTGGTGTATGTTAGAGAGATCCTTAGTCCTAGTGTGGTACCAGTGCATCTAGTACCAAATAAGGATGGAACATGGAGAATGTGCATTGATTATAGATCCATCAATAATATCACAGTCAAGTATCATCATCTTATACCTAGGTTGGATGATATTATCGATAAATTAAATGGTTCAACTATTTTCTCAAAAAATGATTTAAGAAGTGTCTACCATCAAATTAGGAAGAAATAAGGAGATGAGTGGAAAACAACATTTATGAAAAAATATGGAGTTTATGAATGGTTAGTCATGCCCTTTGGTCTCACCAATGCACCATGCACATTTATGAGGTAAATGAATTAGGTATTACATGCATATATTGGAAAATTTGTGGTATTTTACTTTGTTCATTTTCTGGTGTATATTAGTACTTTTCATGAACATGTAGATCACTTAATAATAGTCCTAAAGGTGTTAAAGAATGAAATTTTTTTTGGAAACATTAATAAGTCTGAATTTTTCCTCAATAATATTGTTTTCCTTTTATTTTTTTATGAGCGAGAATGGAGTTTAAGTGGACACTAAGAATATCAATGTAATACAAGAATGGCCAACTCTGACCTCCGTTGGGTAGGTAAGAAGTTTTCATGGACTTTCTATTTTGTACTGGAGATTTGGGAAGGAATTTAGCACACTAACAGAACCATTGAATGAATTTACAAATAATAATGGTCCTTTAAAATGGGTGAAAACTCAAGAGAAGGCCTTCCATGCTCTCAAGGATCAACTCACCCAAGACCCTCTACTTGCACACCCTGAATTTGGTAATACCTTTGAGATTGAATGTGATGCAAGTGCAATTGGAATTGGTGGAGTAATCATACATGAAGACAAGCTTATTTCTTTTTCTAGTGAGAAGTTAAATGGCCCAGTTATAAACTATGCTACATATGATAGAGAGTTGTATACATTACTAGAGACATGGCAGCACAATATTTTGCCTAAATAATTTGTGATCCATTCTGGTCACAAGGATGTTAAGTACCTTATGATGCAAAATAAACTAAATAGGATACATGCTAGATGGATGTAATTAATTGAATCATTTCTATATGTCATCTAGCATAAAAGGGTAATAAAAATACTGTGGAAGATGCATTTTAACGTAAATATTATATTTTATCCTTTTTGGATTCAAAACTTTTTGGTTTTTAATGCATTAGAGATTTATATGCCACTAATAGTGATTTTAGAGAACCTGATGAACATTGTAAACCTATAGTTAGGTGGGAAAAGTTTTATTTACATGTTGGATTCTTATTCCAGATTGATGAGCTTCGCATTCCCAATTTCTCTATCAGTTTACTTTTAATTAAGTAGTCACATTCTGGTGGGTTAATGGGGCATTTTGGTGTCGCAAAAACTCTAAGTGTTCTTAGTGAGAATTTTTCTTGGACAAGGATATCTAGAGGTGTTGAGAAATTTGTGGGAAAGTGCATTGTCTACCATAAATCCAAATTGAAACTAAACCCACATGGACTATATCTTTCTCTCCCAATCCACAACACCCCTTGGGAGGATATATCAATGGACTTTATTGTGGGGTTACCATGGACCAAGAGGGGTAGATTCCATTTTTATTGTGGTGGATTGGTTTTCAAAAATGGAACATTTTATTCCTTGTCACAAAAAAGATGATTCCACTAACATTTCAACACTTTTATTTCAGGAAGTAGTAAAAATCCATGGAATTCCAAGGACGATTGTGTCAGATCGAGACACAGAATCCCTTAGTTACTTTTGAATCACCTTGTGGAGCAAACGAGGAAAGCAGTTACTATTTTACACTACTTTTTATCTTCAAATTTATGGACAAATAGAGGTGGTGAATCAGACACTATCATACCTTCTTTGAAAAAATTTCAAGAAGAATATCAAGAATTGGGAGGACTGTCTCCCACATGTGGAATTCGCATATAACAGGGCCAAGCACTCCACTACTCAATATTCTACATTTGAAATTGTTTACTATTTTAACCCTCTTATATCTATTGATCTAGCTCCTTTTCCATTACAGGAAGCAACTAATATGGATGTGAAAGGGTGCACATAATTCATCAAACAGCTCCATGAAAAGGCAAGGAAAAACCTTGAGTATATGACCCAAAAATATTTTGATCGTGCAAACAAGGGTTGCAAACAAGTGTTGATTGAGCCTGAGTACTTTGTCTGGATTCATAAGCGAAAGGAGATATTTCCTGACACGTGGAAATCAAAACTTATGCCATGAGGAGATGGACCTTTCCAAGTGCTCAACAAGACTAACGAAAATGCTTACAAGATAGATTTTCTAGGTGAGTATGGTGTAAGTGCCACTTTCAATGTTTCTAATCATTCTACTTTTTTGGGTGTAGAGGATGAAGAGTCGAGGATGATTCCTTTTCAAGAGGGGTAGGATGATGAGAACCATATTAAAGGCACCAAGTCGATTGTGCGGGAGGACGAGTTAGATTTTCAAGTCCCAATGACACGAGGGAGATTAAAGTGTCTCAATGCTACAATGGGCACACATCTTACTTCATTAAAGGCCCAATGGACCTTGCATTGCATTGATGAAGAAAATGGGCCTATAATATCACTTATTCAATCCCAGAATATATGTTTAATGCTTGGACCACAATTTTTCACGAATTTGGATCCCCTGCCCACATGGAGGATTCTTGAAATGGCATCATTGTACACAAATGTCAAATCCAGTGGGCTATGCACTCAAAATCAAATATAGTTCGCTATAGTTGGAAAGTTGTGTGCTATATTTACAAAAGTCTCTGTTAGACACTATCATTTTGACTTTTAAGGGGACAAGGTAGGTTTATCCATTATGACTTTAGTGTATTAGACCATTGACTATTGTATAACCCCTTGTCTATAAATAGCCACTCCATGAAATTTTATTTTTATTCAAGACTTAATTGAGAGATTATGATTTATTTCTCTCCATTTTGGGAAAATTTTCCATGTTTGTTATCCTAGATCTTTTGCATTCTTGCCTTGTCAATCTACAAGTTAGATTGGTGATCCAAGATCACAATTCCCCCAATTCTATCCCTCAACCTAGGTGCATTGTTGTGTGGATTATCTATCACATCTCTCCCTTGAGTGGGTTTTCTAAGTAGTAGGTTTCTCTCATTATATCATTGGTTGACTAATTTCATCCACTCTCCAAACCAATCATCTTCCACTTATCCCCAAACCACATCCTTCATCTTCCACCATATGCTGGGATGATCGGTCCACCCTGTACATCTCACATCATTAATGGATTAGAGTTTTGTGGGTTGGGGGTTTGTGGTTTTTTGGGGATGGGGTTTTTGGGGTTTTGAGGCCTTAGGGATTAAGGTTTTTGTGGATAAGGTTTTTATGTTTTTGGGGTGAAATTTAATGGGGTTTTTTGGATGATCATTTAGTTTTTTTCTGTCTTAGGGTATAGAATTTTTTGGGTTTAGGGTTTAGGGTTTTTATTTTGGATAATGGTTTTAGTTCACTTGCGGATAACATTTTATGGTTTTCTAGGTCAGAGAGCATTAGATTTTCTTTCGAATGAGGGTTTTGGGTTTTTATATTTGAGGTTTTAGTTTTTTTTTAGGGTTTCTCAGTTTTTGGGGGTAGTGGGTTTTGAGGTCTTGGGATCCGGGTTTTTTGGGTTTTGGAGCTTTGGGTTTAAGGTTTTTATGGATGGGGATTTAGGTTTTTCTAAAGACGATGGTTTATTTATTTTCAGGGATATGGGTTGAGGTTATTTTTGTGGCTAGTCGGTCAGCCATTTTGGGTTTGAGGGTTTAGGGTTCTTTGGGGCAGAGGGATAATGGTTTTTTGGGGTTTATGGTTTAGGGTTTCTTAGGGCTGATTGTTTAGGATTTTTTGGAACTAAGGGTTTAGGGTTTTCTGGGGATGAGGTTAAAGGGGCTTTGGGGGATATGGGTATTTAGGTTTTGGGTGTTTAGGATTTAGTTTTTTTTGGATAATGCTTTAGGGTTTTTTAGGGATTAGGGTTTATGGTTTTTTACGGCTTAGGGTTTAGGATTTTTTTGGATGAAGGATTAGGGTTTTTTGGGGCAGAGGGATTAGGGATTTTTTAGGATATAGGGTTTAAGTTTTTTTATGGATAAGGGTCTGGGATATTTTAGGGATGTTTGTTTATGGTTTTTTGTGGCTGAGAGATTATTTTTTTTGGGAATGATGGTTTAGGGTTTTTTGGTGAGAGGGAATGGGATTTATTATGCAGGAGGGTTTAATATTTTTTTGAGGGTGGTAGTGTAGATTTTTTTTAGGATCTTTTTTAGGATTTTTTTGGTTGAAATGGGTTTAGGGTTTGTTGGGGTGAGGTTTGAAGTTTTTTGTATAGGATTTAGGATTTTGTGGGACTCAGGGATTTGTTATTTTGGGACTTTGAGTTATAGATTTTGGGATGAGGGTTTGGGGTTTTTTTGGGGTTTAGGGTTCAGGGCTTTCTAGGGTTGAGGGTTTACAGTTTTTTGGGGCTTAAGGTTCACTGTTTTTCAGGATAAGGGTTTTTGGATTTCTAGGGTTGATGGTTTATCATTTTTTGGGTTTAGGGATTAAGATTTTTTGGGGATGATGGTTTAGGAGTTTTTTGGGATGAGGGTTTTGGGGGTTTTGGGGATTAGGGGTCAATGGTTTTTTAGGCTGAGAGTTTGAGGCTATTTTAAGATAAATGTTCCATGTTTCTTGGGGATGAGGGTTCATGTTTTTATGGGGATTAGGTTCTATGGTTTTATAGGACAAAGGGTTTAAAGTTATTTGGGGATGACGATTCATGGTGGTTGAGGGTTGAGGTTTTTTTAGGGCTGAGGGTTTAGTGTATTTGGGGGTGAGGGTTTAGGGTTATTTTATGATACGGGTTCATGTTTTGTTTGGGGATAATTGTTCATTATTTTTTAGGTATTATTGTTTGTGGAAAATTAGTGCCAAGGAATTAAGGTTTTTTTGGGATGAGGGTTTTAGTTTTTTGGTGCTTAGGGTTTGGGGTTTTTTTGTTGAGGGAATTCTATTTTTTGGAACAGAGATCGTGGAGTAATTTGGTGGTGAGGTCTTAAGTTTATTTATGGGTGAGGGTTTAGGATTTCTTAAGGATGAGGGTTTAGTTTTTTTTGTGAATTTTGGTTTAAGTTTTTTTTTTGGATTATGGTTTGTGGTATTCTGAGGATGGGAGTTTAGGGATTTGAGGTAATTAGGGTTTAGAGTTTTTTAGGGCTGTGAGTTTGGATATTTTAGGACTGTGGTTTTAGTGTTTTTTTGGAAGGGTGTTTAGTGTGATTGGGGCTGGGGGTTTGGGGTTTTTTGGGGCTGAGGGTTTGGGGTTTTTTGGGGATTATAGTTTGGGTTTTTTTGGGGAAGTGGGTTTGTGGTTTTTTGGTGCTGAGGTACTGAGGGGTTTATGGGAAAATTATATTGGTGTTTTTGGTAATTAGGATATGGTATTATATGTGTATTTGGGTTTGTGGTTTTTGGGATGAGGGTTTTGGGATATTTGTGGCTAATAGTTTGGGTTTTTCTAGCGCTGATGGTTAATATTTTTCTGGGACTGAGGGTTTATTGTTTTGGGGGGATAAGGGTTTATTGTTTTTTAGTGTTGAGTGTTTAAGTACGTTTTGGGCCATAGTGTTTTGTATTTTTTTTCATGAGGTTTTAGGTTTATTTTTTGCTAGGTGTGTCATGTTTTTATGGATTAGGGTTTAAGGTTTTTTTTGGGACAGAGGGGTTAGGGGTATTTGGGGATAAGGTTTTAGGGTTTCATAGGTATTGGGGTTTATGTTTTTTTTGAAATAATGATTTATGGTTTTTTCAGGCTGATGGTTTAGTGTTTTTTAGGGCAAAGGGTTTATGGTTTTCTATGGTTAACGATATAGGGTTTTATGGTTATGAGGTTTTATGGTTTTCTAGGGTTTGTGGTTTGTGGTTTTCTAGGATAAGGGTTTAGGGTTTTCTTGGGATAATATTTAAGGATTTTTTTGAGGTGATGGTTTAGGGGTTTTTGGGCTGAGGGATTATAGCTTTGGGTTGACAATTTAGATTTTTTTATGTAGGATTGTTTAGGGGTTTTGGTGTTAAGGGTTTAGGTGCTTTAAAGGGGTGAATGTTTATGGGGTTTTGGTTATGAGGGTTAGGGTATTTCGGGTGCTTAAGCTTTAGTGTTTTTTTGGGGATGAGGGTTCAAGGAATTTATTTGGGCTGAGGTTTTAGGTTCTTTTGGGATGATGGTTTAGGGTTTTCTATGTTATAGGGTTTTTGGATATCTAGTTCTTATATTTTAGGATTTTCTTATGAATGAGAGTTCATTTTTTTTATAATAGGGTTTTTGGGTTTTTGGGGATGTGGTTTTACAGTTTTTTTATTAATGTTTTAGGGGTATTGGGGATTCGGTTTTAGGGTTTTTTAGGTATGAGGATTTAAGATTTTAAGAGGAGGTTGGTTTTGGATTTTTACGGATAAGGATTGATGAATTTTTTTGGGTTGATGGTTTAACTGTTTTTAGGGTGAGGGCTAGTAGATTTTTGGGGATATAGGTTAAGGGTTTTTTGAGGATGAGTGTTTATGGTATTTTAGGTCTGAGGTTTTTTTTGTGACAGAGGGTTTAGGTTTTTTGGGGGATGTGGTTTCAGTGGATTTTGGGGTTGATTATTTTGATGATTTTGGGGATGAGGTAATATGGATTATTTGGTTAAGGGTTTTGATTTTTTTATGGATAAGGGTTTATGGTTTTCTGAGGATATGCGTTTAGTGTTTTTTTATGGCTGTGGGTTTAGGATTTTTCTGGGTAGTGGGTTTTGGTTTTTTTGGAGGAGTGGAATTAGGTTTTTTCACGGATGATGTTTTATAGTTTTTTAGGTTTGATGGTTTATGTTTTTTTGGGAAGAGGGGTTTGGGATTTTTGCGGATGGGGGAATAGGGATTATGGTTTTTTGGGGAAAAGGGTTGTAGATTTTTCGGGGGATGAAATTTTTGGGTTTTTTGGGGATTAGTTTTTAGGATTTTTTGGGGATGAGGTTTTAGGGGTTTGGGGATGAGGGTTTATGTTTTTTTTGTAATGTTTAAGAATTTATTTATGAATGAGGGTATAGAGATTTTTGGGACTATTTGTCAAGGGTTTTTTTTGGTTATGATGGATTATGGTTTATTAGGTCTCTGGGTTTTTTTTGTTCTAGGTATGATGGTTTAGGGGGTTGGAAATGAGGATATATGGTTTTTGGGGTGGAGGGTTTAGGGTTTTTGAGGCTATGTGTTTAGGGTCTTATTGTGAAAGAGGTTTTAGTTTTGTTTGGGGGTGAGGGATTTAGAGTTTTGGGGATGCGGGTTCAGTGTGTTATAGGGATGATGGTTTAGATCTTTTTTATTACGTGGTCTTGGGGTTTTGTAGGGGATGAATGTTCAGGGTTTTCTTGGGCTGAGGTTTTTGGATTTTGGGGGTAAAGGGTTCAATATTTTTAGGGATGAATAGTTTTGGTTTTTTGGGTCTGAGGGTTTAGGGTTTTAGGGATTCCGGGTTTAGTGTTTTGGTTGCTGAGGTTTTAGGAGATTTTGGGTCTATAGGTTTAAAGTGTTTTTGGGATTAGAGCTCTCGGCTTTTTTTAGTTCCGGGTTCAGGGTTTTTTCTGAATGAGGGTTTATGGTTTTTTGGTGTGAAGGGTTCGGGTTTTTATGGGGTTGAGGTTCTATTGTTTTATGGGATTTTGTGTCATTGGTTATTCGGGGTTTAGGTTTCATGGTTTTATGGGGTTAAGGGTTCATGGTCTTTTTGGGCTGAGTGTTGGAGGTTTTTTGGGGTTGAGAGTTTTTTGAGGTTGAGGGTTTATAGTTATTTTGGGGCTACGGTTTCTTAGTTTTTGGGGCTATGGGTTCTATTTGGGGGGGGGGGGGTAAGGGTTTAGGGTTATTTAGAGCTAATTGCTTATGGTTTTTTGGGGATGAGGTTTTAGGGTTTTCGTGCTAAGGGTTAGCATTTTTGGGATTTAGGGATTTTGGATTTTTGGGGTTAAGGGCTTAGAGTATTTTTGGGATGACAACATAGGTTTTTTTAGGTGTTAGGTTTTACGTTTTTCTTGGGCAGTGGGTTTAGGGTTTGTTGGGCCTATGTGTTTAGGGTTTTTTTGGGGATGAGGGTTTGGTGTTTTATAGGGATAAGTGTCTTGGAATTTGTGGGGGTAGGATTTTGGAATTTTTTGAGGATGCAGGTTTTGGGTTTTTTGGGGCTGTGTTTTTTGGATTTTTGTTGTTGAGGATCTATTTTTTTGATTCATAGGGTTTATAGTTTTCATGGTCCATGGGTTTGGGAGTTTTTGGTTCTAGGGATTTAGTGTTTTCTTAGACCCAAAAAACCCTAAACCCTCGATGCTAAAAACCCCAAAACAGTCATCCCCAAAAAACCCTAAACCATCAATCCCAAAATAATCTAAACCCTCATCCCCAGAAAACCGCATAACCCTCATACCAAAAAAACCCATAAACCCTCTTCCCCAAACTCCCATATACACTCATCCCCAAAATCTAAAAAATAATCTTCCATAAAACCCTCTAATCATTTATCTTTGAAAAACCCTAAACCATCATACTAAAAAACCCCTTAACTATCATCCCCAAATCCTCTTAACCCTCACCTCCAAAAAATACTGAACCATTATCATCAAAAGACCCCTAAATGCTCATCCCTAAGAAACCCTAATCTCTTAGCCCCAAAAAACCCTAAACACTAAACCCCGGAACAATATACACTCACCTTGGAAAAACCCTAATCACACGGCCCCAGAAAACACTCAACCATCATCCCCATTAAACCCTAAACCCCCAAATCTAAAAAAACTAAAACCCTATCCCCCAAAAAACATAACCCGTCTAACCCAAAAAAAATTGTATACTCTCAGTCCCAAAAAAACCCTAAACCCTCATCCCCAATAAATTTAAACTCTAAACCCAAATACCAAAAACCCTTAGCCCAATGAAACCCAAAAAAATAATCCCCAAAAGTCACTAATACCTCACCATAAAAAACACTAAGTCATCATCCCAAAAAATAGTAAATCATTAACACAAGAAAACTCTACATCCCCAAATCTAGAAAACCCTAAACAATTATCCCTAAAAAACCCTAAACCCTCTACCCCCAAACCCTATACCCTTATCACCAAACAATCCTTAACCCTCATCCCCAAAAACTCTAAACCCTTAGTACCAAATAACCCTAAAATCTCAACCCTAAAAAACCCTAAACGCTTAGCACAAAAAAACCCTAAACCCTTAGACCAAAAAAATCCTATACACTCATATCCAAAAGTTCCTAAACCCCTATCCTCGGAAAAACAAAAACCATAAACCCTAGAATACTTGAAACCCTCAACCATAGAAATCCCTAAAATATAATCCCTAGAAAACCCAAAACCCTCATCCCTAGAAAACACTAAATCCTTATCCCCATAAATACCTAAACCATTATCCCTAGAAAAAACTAAACCCTTAGCTCTAGAAACCAGAAAATCACATCACAAGAATACTAAAGCCATCATTTCTAACAGACTATAAACCCTTTGTGCTAAAAAACCATAAACCCTCATCCCTAGTACACTCTAAACCTCATACCAAGAAAACCAGAAAATATATGTACAAAAAAAACTAAACCATCATCCCTTGAAAACCATAAACCCTCATCCTAGAAAACTATAGATTCTCATCCCCAGAATACCCTAAAACTGCATCCCCAGAAAACCCTAAACCAGCAGCCACAAAAAAAACCCTAAACTGTTATCTCCAGAAAAACAAGAATTCTAAGCACTATAAAACCATAAAACCCCATCCACAATAATCCCAAAACCCTCATACCTAAAAAACCATAAAACCTGATCCCTATAAAACCCTATACCCTCATCCACTAAAAAACCATTAAACCCAATTCCTAGAAACCTCGATACCATTATCCATAAATAACCCAATAATCAATTCCTCATAAAATCCTATACTCACAACCCTAGAAAACCATAGAGCCTCAGCCTGAGAAAGCCCAAAATATCCAATCATAGAAAACTCTAAACTCTCATCCTTATAAAACAATAAACCCTCATACCATGAAAAACATAAAACCTATGACCTAAAAAACACTACACCCTTTTTCTCAAGAAACCATAATTCGTAATACCTAATCCCTAAAAACCCTAAATCCTTATCCTTGAAAAACTCTAAATGGTGATCCCCAAAAAAATCCTCAACCCTAGAAAACCCTAGACCCTCATCCCCAAAAATTCTAAACCCTCATCCATATAAAACCTTAAACCCTTAGCTCCTAAAAAATAATCTTACGGGCCTATAAAAATATAAACCTTCTTCATGTGAAATCTTTAATTTCTCATCCTAGAAAACCCTAAGCCCCCTCCCTAAAAAACCAAAAACCCATATCCCTAGAGAACATTAAAACAAGAGCCTAATAAAACCCTAAACCATTATTCCCAAAAAACCCTAAACCCACACCCCAACAAAACCTTAAACCCTCATCCCCATAAAATCATAAACCCATATCCCCAGAAATACCTAAACGGTGATGCTTATAAAAGCCTAAACCCTAAACCCTATAAAAACATATAACCTCCTACCCAGGAAACACAAAACCTTGAGCCCCATAAAACCCTAAACACTAAACCCTTGAGAAAACTAAACCCTCAGCACCCAAAACCCTAAATACTTAGCCATAGAAAACACTAAACACTCATCCCCAGAAAACCCTAAAATATGATACCAAAAAAACACAAACCCTTATCCCTATAAATCCCCAATACCTCATTCCCATTAATACCTAAACCCTCAGTCCAAGAAAATCCTCAACCTTTATCCCTAGAAAACCAAAAAATATCATCCCTAGAAAACCCAAAACCCTCACCCCCTGAAAACCAAAAAACATAATCAAATGAAAATCCAATACCATTATCCTAAGAAAACTTGAAACCCTTGAAAATTATAAACCCTCATCCCTATAAAAACTAATCCTTATTCATTAGAAAATAGTAAACCCTCAGTCCTAGAAAACCCAAACCCATCATCCCCAGAAAACCCTAAACTCTCAGCCCTAGAAAACCTTAAACCCTAATCCATAGAAATCTAAGAACCATTAACCCCAAAGAACCCCAAACCCATAGCCCCAAAAAATATTGAACGATTATCCCTACAAAACTCTAAAACCTCATTCAAAGAAATCCCTAAACCCTCATCCCCATAAAACCCTAAACACTCTACCCTAGAAAAAAATATACCCTCATCCTAAAAAATCCCTAAATCCTAAGCCCTAGAGAAATATAAACCCCAACCCTAGAAAACTCTAAAACCACATCCCAAGAAAACCCTAAACCTCATCACCAAAAAACCCTAAACCCTTTTCACTAGAAAACCCTAATTCATCTTCCCAAGGAAACACTAAACCCTGATCCCCAAAAAACTATAAACCCTCATCCCTATAAACCATAAACCCTCACTCCTAGAAAAACCTAAACCCTCATCCCCAAAAAACCCTAAACACTCATCCCACGAAAACCATAAACCCTATACCCACAAAAAAACATAAACCCACAACCCTATAAAACACTAAACACTCGTCCCATGAAAACAAAAAACCATTAGGCCTAGAAAACCCCAAACCCTTAGAACAAGAAAACCATAAACCTTAAGCCCAAAAAAACATAAAAACCCTCAGCCCTTGAAAACCACTAAACCCACACCCTATGAAATCCCTATTACCTCAACCCCACAAAACTCTAAACCCCTATCCCAACAAAATACTAAACCCACAACCCTAGAAAACTCGAATCCCCTAGTGCCCAAAACACCCAAATCCACATCCCTAAATAACCATAAACCCTCATCCTTACAAATACCCTAAACCCCCAACCCCAAAGCCCCTAATCTCTCATTACCAAAAATCCATAAACCCTCAGTCCCAAAAAACCCTAAACCCTTAGCAATAAAAAATTCCTAATCCCTCATCCCCAGAAATATCTAAACCATCAACCATAAAAAACCATACACCTCAACCCCAAAAAACCCTAATTCCTCATCTCCAAAAAATCATAAAATACTATCCCAAAAAATCCTAAACCCTCAACCCAAAAATACCAAAACCCTCATCCCCAAAAAAACCATGAACCTTAAACCCCAAAACCCTCATCCAAAAAACACATAAACCATAATCCACCAAAATAACTACTCCATTATACCCCAAAAAAACTAAACCCTCTTCCTAAAAAAAATGATAAACACTCATCCCTAAAAATATCTAAAACCTCATCCCCAACAAAACCGTAAATCCTTACCCCAAAATACCCATTTCCCTATGAAAAAAAATCCTTAAACTCTCATCTTAAAAACCCCTAAACCCTCAACCCCTATGAACTCTAAGCCCCTAAAACACAAATCCCCTAAATTTAAGCCCACAAAATACCTAAATACTGACCCCAAAAAATTATAAAACCCTACCCCAAAAAACTATAAACCCACCTCCCCAAAAATCCTAAATCCTCATCTCTAGAATACCCTAAAACCACCACCCCAATAGTCCCTAAACCATAAGCCCAAAAAACCCAAATCACTCATCCCAGATAAACCCAAAACACCCAACCTGAAAAACAAATAAAACCTTATCCCAATAAAACCCTAAAACCCTTATCCCTAAAAAACCATTATTCCTAAGTAAAAAAACCCTAAAACATAATTCCCCAAAACCATAAATCATCATACAAAAAAACACCTACAACCATAACCCCAAAATTCATGAACCCTTATCCTAAAAAATTACAAAATACTTAGTCGCAAAACCCCATAAACCCTTATCACTAAAAACCCCTAAACCCTTATCCCCAAGAAAACATAAACCCTCTACCAAAATAAACACTAAACCTTAATCCCTAAGAAACCATAAACCACCGTCATTACGAAACCATAAACCAATATCCCTATGATACACTAATCCCACATACCAAAGAAACCATAAACCCTAAACCCCTAGAAACCCTAAACCCTCATCCCCAAGAAAACATAAACCTTTAGCACCAAGAAACCCTAAACCCTCAACCACAATAAATCCTAAACACTCATTCCCAAGAAACCCATAACACTTATTCACATGATACACAATTCACATAGCCCCAAGAAACTCTAAACTACCAGTCCCAAGTAAAGAAATACCTCATCCCCATGAAACCTCAAACCTTCATCCCAAAGAAAAACGTATCCTTCAAACCCAAGAAACCCTAAACCCTCATCCCTACGATTCCCAGAACCCTCGTCCCCAAGAATCTATGTACCCACATCCCCAAGAAACATTTTTCCCTCAATCCTATGTTACCCAAAACCCTTATCCCCACTGGGCTCTGAACCCTTAGACCCATGAAACCCTAAACCCATAGATTAATCAAACCCTAAACCTGAAACCCCAAAAAACATAGAACCATCACCCCTAAAAAACCTGAACCCTAATCCCTAAAAAAATCCTAAACACTCATTCTAAAAAAACATGAAACCTTAGGCTCAAAAAACCCCGATCCCTCAACCCAAAAAAATCAATGAAATCTCATCCCAAAGAAACACTATACCCTCATCTATACAAAACGAAAAACCCTACATCCTAAATAACACAGAACCCTCAGGTCCATGAAACCTTGAACCCTCATCCCCAAAAAACACCAAACTATCTTCCCTAAGAAACCACAAACCTACAAATCCACATTCTCAAAAAACCCTAAACCCATATCCCCCCAAAAACTTATACCCTATTCCCCATTAAAATATGAAATATCTACCCAAATAAACTCCAAACCCTTATCCCCAATAAATATTTAACCATTGTCCCCAACAAACCTAAACTCAAAAATCCCAGAAACACTAATACCCTCATACAATGAGATCCTAAACACTAACCCCAATAGAGCCTTAATCCTCATCCCTAAAAAAACCATGAACCCTATTCCATAAAAAATCATGAACCATTATTCCCAATAATACCTTGAACTGTCAGCCCGAATAAACCATGAACCACATCCCCTAAAAAACCCATAACCCTAATCCAGAAAAAACATTGAACTCTTAACCTCTAATAACTCTGAACACTCCACACTAAAAAAATCATCCGCATAAAACCCTAAAGACTCATCCCCAAAAAACCATGAATTCACTGTCCCAAATACCCTAAACCCTAATCACCATGAAACCGTAGTCCCTAATCCCTAAAAAACAGTGAATACTCGGCCAAAAAACCATAAAATCCTCATCCCCTAAAAACCCAGAAACATCATCCTGAATAAACCATGAACCCTCAACCCCAAAAAAACTTGAACCCCCAGCACCAAATAATATTGGACCATTATCTCAAAAAAACATTAAACCCAGAACCCAAAAAACCTAAACAGTCAGCCCCCAAAAAATTATGAACCCTCATCCCTAATAAATCCTGAACACTCATCCCAAAGAAACCCATATCCCCTAACCCTCAAAAACCCTGATCCCAGAGCTGAAAAAATTCTTAAACCCTCATCCCCAAAAAACCCAAATCCCTAATCCCAAAAAAAACAATGAAACCTTATCCCAAAAAAACCCTGAATTATCATCTCAAAAAATCCATAAACCATTAAGCATGAAAAAATCCACAACCCTCAGCCAAAAAAACCCTCATCCCTCAGCCTCAAAAAACCTTCATCCAGTAACCCAAGAAAACATTAAACCCATATACCCCCAAAACCCTAAACCCTTAGTCTAATAAATACCTAATCCCTCATCCCAAAAAACCTAAAAATCCCCAAACCAGAGGAAAACTAAACCCTCATCCTTCCCCCCAAAACCCTAACCCATCATCTCTAAAACACACAAAACCCCCATACCCTGAAATAATAAACCCTTGTGCCCAAAAAATCATAACTCGACTCCTTAAAATACCCTAAAAACTTATCCACCACAACCCTAAACCCATAGTTCAAAAAACTCTACACCATCCTCACAAAAAAACCATAAAACATTAGCACAATAACATAGAAATCCCTCAACCCCAAAAATTCATAAACCCAAGTACTCAAATAATGATAAACCATCATCCCCAAAAAATATAAAAATCTGATACCCAAATAACCTAAACTCTCAAACCAAAAAAACCTTAAACAATCAACCCCCCAAAAACCTAAACCCTCAATCCAATAAAACCTAAAACATTCATCTCAAAAAAATTCTAAACCCTCATCCCTAAAAAATAATAAATTCTCATCCCCAAAAAACTCCAACCCCTCAACCCCAAATAACCCTAAACCATCATACCTATAAAACCATAATCCATCATCCCCAAATAATCATAAACCCTCATTCCAAAAAAATCCTAAAGACTCACCCCAAAAAAATCTAAACCATCATTCCCAAAAAACCCTAAAACCTCAGTAGATAAAAACCATAAACCCCTAGTCCCAAAAAATCATAAACCATCATCCCCAATAAACTATAAACCCTCATTCCCCCAAAACCCAAAACCCTCATTCCTAAAAAAAATGAACCCTAAGTCATAGAAATCCCTAAATAAGTACCCTAAAAATGTTAAACTAGCATTAAAAAACACAAAACCTCATCAATTAAAAACACTCAACCATATTCCAAAATACCCTAAACCCTAAACCCTCAACCCCATACAACATAATCTATTATCCCTAAAAAAACTAAAAACACATCCCTAAAAACCCCTAAAACCTAGTCATAATACCCAAAAATCCTAACCCCCCAAAACATCGAAAACCCTCATCACAAAAAACCCCACAACACTCATCTCTAAAAAACCCAAAAATCATAATCCCCAAAAAAACATAAAATTTCATACACAAAATAACCTAAACCCTCTGCACCAAAAAAACATGAGACCATCATCCCCAAATCCCCAAAACTCGTAGCCCCAAACAACTATAAGCCCTCATCCCAACAAATCGTCCACTATCATCCCTCCAAAACAAAAAACCCTTACCCCAAAAAACATCGAACCCTATTCTACTAAAAACCCCAAAAAACATAGCCCCAAAAAACCCAAAACCTTGAGACATAAAAAAACTATATACCATCAACCCTAAAAACCCATAAATTTTAATCCCCAAGAAACCCTAAACGATAAGTCCTGAAAAATCCTAAACTCTCATTCCCAAAATACCTTAAACAGTGAGGACCAGAAACCCAAAACACCTCATCCCAAAAAAACCTAAGATCTTGCCCTAATAAATCCCAAAAATCATTACCCCCAAAAAAACCTAAACTGTTAGCCCTAATATTAAATAAACCATCATCCCCCAAAAACCCTAAACTCTCCACCCAAAAAAACAATAAACCCTCAGCCCCCAAAAACATAAATCCTTATCCCCACAAAACACTAAACCCTCAGCCCTAAAAATACAAAACATTCAACCCCCCAAAACCCCTAAAACCTCTATCCTACAAATCCCTAATCCCTTATCCCCAAAAAACCCAAAACCTGAACCCCAAAAAATCATAAACCCTTACCCAAAAAATCCCTAATCCCTCACTAAAAAAAATCCCTAATGCCTCACCCCAAAAGCAATTTAAACCCTAAAACCCAATAGATCATAAACACGCTTCCCCAAAAAAATCCCAAACACTCGACCATAAGAAACCCCATTCCCTAATCCCAAAATACACAAAACCCCAATAACTAAAAACCCTAAACCCATAGCCCCAAAAATATGGAAAACTTTATCCACAAAAAACCATAAACCCATAGCCCCATTAAACTGTAAACCCCCATCCCCAGAAAACCCTAACTCTCATCCATAGAATCCCCTAATCCCCCATCCGTAGAAAAACCTAAACCCTGTTCACCAAAAAAACCTAAATACAAATCCCAAGAAAACCCTAAACTCTCTACCTCAGAAAACATTAAAAGTATAGCCTCATAAAACCCAAAACCCACATCCCTAAAAAACCCTGAGCCTTCATCCCATAAAACCATAAACCCTAAGCCCTAGAAAAAAGCTAAATCTTAAGCCCCACAAAACCCTAAATTATCATCCCTAGAAAATCCTATACTCCCAAACTCAGAAATCCTTAAACTATTATCCCCCTAAAACTCTAAACCCTCACCCCATAAAACCCTAAACCCTCATCCCCATAAAACCCATAACACACTACCCTAAAAAAACTAAACCCTCTTCCCTAGAAAACACTAAACCCTCATCCCTTGAAAAACCTAATCACTCATCCCAATAAAACCATCAATCTAGAGCATTAGAAAAACCTAAACCCTTGGGAATCAAAATCCCTAAACCCCCATTCTGAAGAAGTCCTTAAACCCTTATGCATAGAAAACCATAAAACCTTATCACAAGAAAACATAAAATCATTATCCCCAAAAAAAACTAAACCCTCTACCCTATAAAACACCAAACCCCTTATCCTAGATAATCCCTAACCCCCAAAAAAAGAAAACCCTAATCCCCCAGTCTTTGAAATCCATAAACCCTCAACACTAAAAAACACTAAACCCTTATCCCTAGAAAATCCTAAACTCTCATCCTTGGAAAATACAATACCCTTATCCCCAAAATCCTAGAAATCCCTAAATCCATATCCCTTTAAAACACTAAATCCTCCACCCCAAGAAAACATTAAGCATGTAGCCTCAATAAACCCTTAACCCACATCCACTTAAAACCATAATCTCTCAGCTCTATAAAACCCTGAACACTTAGACTAAGAAAACAATGAACCCTATTCCCTAGAAAACACTATACCCTTAGCCTTATAAAATCATGAACCCTCGGCTATAGATAATTTTAAACCCTCAAGCCAAGAAAACCTTTAACCATCAATATTATAGAACCCTAATCCCTTAGACCAGGAAAACCCTTAACACACTGAACCAAAAAACCTAAAACATCAGTTTTATAAATCCCTAGTCCCTCATCATAAAACACCCTAACCACTAACCAATGAAAAGCATTGAACCCTCAGCACTAGAAAAACTTGAACCCTCATCCCCAGAATACTCAAAGGCTTTATCCTAATAAAATATTGAACTCTAATCATTGTAATACTCTAACCCCTCCGTACCAGAAAAACATGAACCCTATACCAAATAAAACCCTATATCCTTATCTAAAGACCACCCTATAATCTAAACCCCCCAAAACATTGGACACTCAGTACTAAAAATCCAAAAATTCACATCCCCTAAAAACCGAAAACCATTAGACTTGAGAATCCCCAAACCCTTATCCCCTAAAAACCCCAAAAAATCATACACCAAAATTCCAAATCCTTAGCCCCCTAAAACCCGAAACCCTCATCCATATAAAACCTAAAACACCCATCCCTTGAAAACTGTAAACATTAAACCCTAGAAAAACCAAAACTATCATCCCAAAAAAACATCAAACCTCAACCCTAGAAAACCCTAAAATATAATCCCAAAATGATTCCAAACCCTCAACACCAGAAAACCCTAATCCCTAAATGCCAAAAAATACTAAACCATCAGCCCCAGAAAACCCTAAACCCCAATCCCTCCAAAATAACTATCCCCTTATCCCTATAAAACCATATACCCTTGTCCTTAGAAAAACATAATCCCTCAACCCAAACAAATCCCTAAATCGTAAACCCAAAAAACCCTATACATACAACCCAAGAAAACCCTAAACCATCATCCTCAAAAATCCCTAAACCCTCATCCCTAGAAAACCCTAAACCCTCTACCACAGAAAACCCAAACCCTTATCCCCAGAAAACCCTAACCACTCTTCCCAAGGAAAATATAAATAATTAACCCTAGGGAAATCTAAACCCTCATCCCCCAAAAAAACTAACCCCTCAGCCCTAGAATACTCTAAACCCTTGACTATAGAAATTCCTAAACAATCTTCCCCATAATACCCTAAACCCTCAACCCCAAAAAAACCTAAACCTTGAGCCCAATAAATCCATAAACCATCATCCTTAGAGACCCAATAACCATCATCCCTAGAATACCCTAAACACTCATACCCATAAAACCCCAAACCCTCAACCCTATAAAACTATAATCCCTCTTTCCTAGAAAACCCTAAACCTCCGCCCAAAAAAACCCTAAACCCAAAACCCAAAAAAAAACAAAACCCACAACCATAGATTTACCTAAATCCTTAGTAGTAAAAAGACTAATCATTTATACCACGAAACTCAAAATTATCATCCATATAAAATCATAAAAACTCAAACCTTGCAAACCCAAAACCCTCAATTAATGAAAACCCTAAACTGTCATTCCTAGAAAACCTAAACCCTCATCCCCATAAAAACACAAACCAGTAGCCAATAAAAAACCTAAAACCTACAACCTAGAATACCCAAAACCCTATGCACTAGAAAATCCAAAAACCCACAACACTAGAGAACTCTTATCCCTCTAGTCTGGAAAACCCTAAACCATGAACCCTTGATAAAATTAATCCTTATCCCCAGAAAACCCTAAACCCCCAGGCCCAAAAAACCCTAAACCGTCACCCCTCGAAAACCCTAAAACTCTCACTCCCAAAACACTAAACCCATATACCTAAAAAATAATTAATTCCAAACATAAAGAACCCTAAAGTATCATCCCCAAAAAACACTAAACCCAAATCCCAAATAAACCCTAAACCCCCTTGTCCCAAAAAACCCTAAAAACTCTCCCCAAAAAACACTAAACACTCTGCATAAAAAATACTATACAGTCAACCCCATTAAACCCTAAACCATCACACCAATTATCCTTAAACCCACAATCCTAAAAACCCATAAACCCCCATTCCCAAAAATCAATCCAAACTATCACTCCCAAAACCCGTAAACCCAAATTTTTAAAAACCCCAAAAATCTCATACCCAAAAAAAACTGTAATCTCTCATTCTTAGAAAGCCTAAACCCTCAACCACAAATACCCTACAAACTCATCCAAAAAAACCTCAACCCTCAGCCCCAAATAACCCTCAAAACCAAAAAAATCATTAACCCTTATCCCCAAAAAACCATTAACCCTTAGCCCCAAAAAACCCTAAACCCTCATCCCTAAAAATTTACAAACCCTTTGCCCCATAAAACAAAAAAACGACAACCCTAAATAATAGTAAACCCTCATCACCAAGAAAACCCTAAAATTCACCCCCAAAAAACCAAAACCCCTCATCTCCAGAAAGAACCCTAATCCTTTAATCCTCAAAAAACCCAAAACCTGCACCCCCAACAATCCATAATCCAATGGCCCCAAAAAACAAATAAAACAAATTCCACAAAATACCCTAAACAATAACCCCCAAAAAAATCCTAAACCCTCCGCAAGAACAAAATCCAAGACCCTCTGCCCCAAAAAACCCTAACCCCTCTGCCCAAAAAATACCCTAAATCCACAGGCACATGAAACCCCTAAAATGAAAGCTCCAAAAAACCCTAAACCTTCAGCACCAAAAAAACCATAAACACTCAGCCACAAAACTCTAAACAATTATATAAAAATTCCAATACCCTTAATCCCACAAATCCCAAAACCCACATCCCCATAAAACCCTATAACCTCAGTCCCCAAAAAACCTAAACTCTCGTCTCTAGAAGACACTAAACCATCAATATTAAAAAACACAAAACCCTAACCCTAGAAAACCCTAAATCACCATACCTAGATAACCCTAAGAACTATAACCTATAAAATCTTAAACCCTAATCCCAATAAAACCATAAATCCTTATCACCAAAAAACGTTAAACCCTCTAACGAGAAAGCCCTAAACCCCCGGTTCCACAAAACCCTACACCCTCATTCCTAGAAATACCTAAACCCACATCCATAGAAAAGCCTTAAATTATATCCCTACAAACCCTTAAACCCCTAGCACAAAAAACTCTAAACATAAAACACCATAAAACCCTTCAAACTCATCCCCATAAATTCCTAAATCATTTACCCCATAAAATAAAGAACTGCTAGCCCGAAAAAAACATAAACCCTCATCCCCAAAAAAATCCTTAAACCCTTAGCACAAAAACACGTAAAACCCCAGCCCCAAAAAACTATAAACCGTAATCTCAAAAAATCCCTAAACTCTCTTCCTGAAAACTCTAAACCCTTAGTCCCAAAAAACCTAAATCCTTAGCCCCAAAAAACTAAAAACCAACATCCCCAAATACTCTAAAACCCTAATCCCAAAAAAACCCTAAAAAACCAAATCCCCAATAATCCCCAAATACTAATCCATATAAAACATAAAACCTTCATAAAAAAATAGTAAGAATTATCCCTCAAACAAACCTAAACCTTCAGCCCAAGAAAAATCTGAACCATCAGCCCCTAAAAACCTAAAAAATCTTCCCCATAAAACAAAAAATGCTCATCCCTAAAAAATGTAAACCACCATCCCCAAAAAAACCCTTAATCCAGAACTCCAAATAAATATAAATCCTTAGCCTCATAAAACCCTAAACCCTTACCCTAAAAATTATAAATCCAAAGCCACAAAAATACCTAAACCCTTTTCCCTCAGAAAACCCTAAACCCCTTGGCTAGAAAACACTGAACCCTCAGTCCTAAAAAGCCCTAAAACATCATCCCCAAAAACACTGAAACCCTTAGCCTTAAAAAACGCTAAACTATCAACCCCCCAAACCTTAAGTCCCAAATAGCTAAAACCCTCATCCCCCCAAAACCACCAACCCTCATCCTCAAAAAAACACTAAACCCTCATCCCCAAAAAAACCTAAAACAATCATCCCTAAAAAACATTAAACCCATAGAACAAAAAACCCTAAAATTTCATCCCACAAACCACAAAATTTATTCCCTCAAAACACCAAAACCAACATCCAAAAAAAACATACAACCCTTATCCCCAAAAAACCCAAAACACATAGCCGGAGAAACCCAAAACACTATTCCCCAAAAAAACCCAAAACCCTGAGCCCCAAAAAACCAAAAACCCAATGCCAAAAAAAAACCCTATACATTCATCCCCCAAAAAATATAAACTCTAATTCCACAAAAAACCTTAACCCTAAGATCCAAATTATCCCAAACCCTCAACACCAAAAAACATTAAACCCTCATCCCCAAAAACCCTAAACCCTCAGCCCCAAAAATAGTAAACCCTCATCCCTAAAAGACCTAAACACTTAGCCCCCCAAACCCTAAACAAACATCCCAAAAAACCGTATACCTTCATCCAAAATTCATCCTAAAACCTTAGCTCCAAAAAAAATTTAATCCTAAGGTTGAAAAAATCTAAACCCACAACCCCAAAAAAAACTTCAAACCACACAATAAAAACCCTAAACCATCACCCAAAAAACCCTAACCCCTCATCCAAGAAATCCTAACCCCGAAGCCCAAAAAACCTAAAACCAAAGACCACAAAAACCCTAAACACACATCCCCTAAAACCCTAAAAATTTTCCACAAAACAACATAAAACCTAAACCCCAAAATATATTAAACGATCACCCCAAAAAAAATCCAAAACCCTCATCCCAAAAAAATGATAAACCCTCATCCCTAAAAATCCATAAACCCTCAAACCCAGTAATCCCTAAACCATCAGCTTTATAAAACCCTAAAACCTCTTCCATAGAAAACCCAAAACCATAATCCTAATAAATATATAAATCCCATCTAATGAAAAACCTAAAACCTTATCCCTAAAATTGAAAAAACCCTCTTCCATGGAAAAAAAAATTCTTATCCCTAGAAAATACAAAACTCTCAGCCTTAAAAAAACCCAAAACCATTAGCCCCTGAAAACCCTAAACCCACAACCCATAAATCTGTAAACCTTCATCCATAGAAAAACCTACACCCTCATCCCTAGAATACCCTAAACCCTGAGCCCTAGAAATGTATTAAATCCTCATCCCTAGAAAACACTTAACCCTAATCCTTAGAAAACAAAAAACCCTCATCCAAAAAAAACCATAAACGCTAACCCTTAGAAATCCCAAAAGCTATAGCCATAGAAATCCCTAAAACAACATTCCAAGAAATCACTAACCACTTTTCTACATAAAACTATAAAACCTCAACAATAAAAAACTCTAAACCCTCATCCCTAGAATACCTTAAATCCTATACCCTAGAAAACAATACGCACTTAGTCCCAGATAAGACAAAATCTTCATCCCCATTAAACCAAAAACCATCATCCCTAGAAAACCCTAATCCATTATCCTTAAAAAAACCATAAAAAATTATCCCTAAAAAACCATAACCCATATACACTATAATAAAATAAATCCTCATATCTAGAACAAAAAACCCATAAACATTCAACCCTGAAAACCCTATACTTTTTATCTTAGAAAACCTTAAACCCACGGCACCTAAAAACCCTAAAACCTCAGCCACATAAAACCTAACCCCACATCCCTAGAAAACCATAAACCAATATATCCAAAATAGATTAAACCATATTCTATAGAAACTCCTGAACCCTCTTCCCTAAAAACTTAAACCCTTATACCCATAAAAACCTCAGCACTCATCCAATGAAAACCCTGAAACCTCATCACCATAAAACCCCGAACCATTATCCCTATAAAACACTTAATCATTTTCCCTCTAAACCCCTAAACCATCAACCCAAGAAAAATAGGAAACATCATCCATAGAAAACCCTTAACTATCAGCCCCAAAATCCCTTAAACTATCAACCCCAAAAATCCCTCGACCAAAGGCCCTAGAAAACATGGAATGCTCAGCCATAGAAACCAAAAATTCCTTAGATCTAGAACACCAAAAATCATAAACCCTACAAAAACGTGAACTCTAATCCTGAGGAAAAATCGAACCATCATCCCTAGAAAACCTTGAACCCTCATCCCATGAAATACCTATAACCTCATCTCTAGAAATCTCTAATCACATTCCCCCAAAAAACTATTTAGACCTCACCCCCAAAAAACCATGAACCCTAATCCATAGAAAAACCTGAACCCTCAGCCTAATAAAACCATGAAGCCTCATACCCCTAAAGATTTGATCCCTCAACCCCAAATAAAGACTGATCCTTCTCCCCTTGAAAACCCCAAACCCTCCTCCCCATAAAACCCTAAGACCTCAAACCAAGAAATTTATAAACCCTCAACCCTTGAAAACCCTAAACCATTACACCTACAAGAACCTGAACCATCTACTGCATAAATCACATAATCCTAATCCCCAAAAAACCCTAGACCCTAAACCCCATAAAACCCTAGGCCCTCAGCCTTATGAATCCCTAAACTCTCAACCACGAATAACCCAAAATTATTATCCTTATAAAAACAAAACCCTCAACCCCAAAAAAATCCGAAAACTGTTATCTCTAGAAAACACCAAACTCTAATCCCTAGAATACAACTATCAATCAAACCTAACAAGGATTTGGCTTTTTATGGATGAGGATTTCGAGTTTTTGGGGGATGATGGTTTAGAATTTTGGGTGTTGGGTATTCAGTTTATTTTGGTCCTGTGGGTTTAGGATTTTTAGGGCATAGGTTTTAGGGTTTTCTAGTGATAAGGATTTAAGGTTTTTTGGGGATGATGGTTTAGGGTTTTTTTAGGATGAGGATTTAGGGTTATGTGGGGTTGATTTTTTTTTGGTTTTGAGGATTTAGGATATTTTGGGGATGAGGGTTTTGTGTTTCTAGAGATGTGGGTTTAGAGTTTTCAGGGGATAAGGGATTTTTATTTTTTTAATAGAGGTTTTAGGGCTTTCTAGGGATGTGGATTTAGGGTTTTTTGGGGATTGGGGTTTATAATTTATTCATTATAAGTGTCTAGGTTTTTTTGGGGGATGAGGGGTATGTTTTTTTGGGGTTTGGGGTTTACAATTTCATCATTATAAGTGTATATGTTTTTTGGGGGATGAGGGTTTATTTTTTTGGGGCTGAGGGTTTAGGATTTTAAGGGGTTGTGGTTTTAGTGTTTTTTGGAGATGAGGGTTTAGGGTTTTTTGTGGTGGTGGGATTAGGGTTTTATAGGCTAAGGGATTAATTATTTTTGGGGATATGGGTGTAGTTTTATCTAGGGATGATGGTTTAGGGTTTTTAGGACTGAGGGTTAAGGGGTTTTGGGGGATGGGGGGTTTTGGATTTTCTAGGACTAAGGGTGTAGGGTTTTCTAGGGATGAGTGTTTAGGATTTATGGGGTTGAGGGTTCAGTGTTTCAGGTGCCGAGGCTTCGCAGTTTTTGATGTCTCAGCGTTTAGGGAGTTCTTGGAATGAGGGTTTTGGGATTTCTGTAAATGAGAGTTTAGTGTTTTATGAGGCTTAGGGTGTATGGTTTTATATGGTTTAATGTTTAATGTTTTTTTGAGAATATGGTTTAGTTTTTTTCTTGGACTGATAGTTTAGGGTTTTCTGCATATTAAGGTTTAGGGTTTTTTTGGATGAGGGTTTATGGATTTATAGAGTGGGGGAATAGGTTTCTTGGGGGGATAATGTTGTTTTGGGTTTTCTATGACTGACTTTTTTGGGTTTTCTGCTGAAGAGGGTTCAGGGTTTTATAGGGTTGTGGGTTTACGGTTTTTAGGGGGTGAAGGATTTGTTTTTTCTATGGTTTTGGGTTTAGTTTTTTCTTATTTTAAATTTTTAGGGTTTTCAAGGGCCTAGAGTTTAGTGTTCTCTTGGGCTGAGGGTTTAGTGTTTTATGGCGAAGGGGGTTTGGTTTTTTAAGGGCCGATGATTATGGGTTTTCTAGGGTTGAGGGTTTAAGGTGTCTTGGGATGAGGGTTTTGGGCCTTATGGGAATGAGGGTTTAGGGTCTATTCGGGATGCATGTTTAGGTTTTTATGTGGAAATTATTTTATGGTTTTTCTATCGAAGGGTTTTGGAATTTTAGGGCCTGTGGTCTTAGAGATTATTGGGGATGAGGTTTTCTGTTTTCTGGGGATGATGGTTTTTGGTTTTTGGGGCTGATGGTTTTAGTTTTTTTGGGGTGAGTATTTATGATCTTTTGGGGATGGTATTTTATGGTGTTTTTTGGAAGAGGGTTTAGGGTTTTTTAGGGCTACGAGTTTATGTTTTCTTGGGGGTTTAGGGTTTAGGGTTTTTTTAGGTCTGAGGGTTTAGGGGTTTTTTAGATATGATGGTTTAGTGTTTTTAGGTCTGAGGGTTTAGGGGGTTTTAGATCTAATGTTTTATGTTCTTTTGGAGATGATTATTTTGAGGTATTTTAAGGATTCCGGTTTACGGTTTTTTGGTGATGAGATTTTCAGTTTTTCTAGGGATGAGGGTTTAAGGTTTTTTAGATGATGGATTTGTGTTTTCTTGGTCTGGGGGTTTAGGATTTATAGTGAGAATGGTTAATGGTTTGTTTGGGATTATGGTATAGGGTGTTTTGGTGATGAGTATTAGTTTTTTTAGGGATCAGTGTTTAGTTTTTTTGGAATTGATAGTGTTGTATTTTTTGGGTCTCAGGGTTTTTAGTTTTTTGAGTAAAAGGGTTTAGGATTTGGGGGGGCTGAGGGTTTAGGGTTTTTTGGGTCTGTGGGTTTTGTGGTTTTTGGGGATGAGGGTTGAAGGTTTTTTGGGATTAGGATATTGGTGTATTTTTTGGCTGAGGTTTTAGGTTTTAAGGTGTTGAATTTTTAGGATTTATAGATGCTAATGGTTTAGGGTTTTTTAGGATGAGGGTTTAGGATTTTTATGGTGTTTTTGGGTTGAGAGGTTAGGGTTTTGGGGGGAAGAGGTTTGAGGAATTCTATGGGGATGTGGGTTTTGGGTATTTTGGGGCTTAGGGTTTAATTGTTTTTTTGGATGAGTTTTTAGGGTTTTTGTGGTTGAATTTTTAGGGTTCTCTTGGGATGTGGGTATACGGATTTTTGGGGATTATGGGTTAGTTTTTTGGGGGTTAAGTTTTTTGGGTTTTGAGACTGAATGCCTAGGGGTTTTTGGGGTGAGGTTTTCCTGTTTTCTAGTGATAAGGGTTTGGGTTTTTGGTGTCTAAGTTTCTAAGAGTTTTTGGTGATAAAGGATTAGGGTTGTTTGGGGATGGGGTTTTTTGGGTTTTTTGGGGTTGGGTGTTTTTGTTTTTTGTGTGTTCTTAGGTTTTATCATTTTTGGGGATGAGGTTTTATGGTTTTTTTTCGTCTGTGGGTTTAGGGTTTTATAGGAATGAGGTTTTAGGGTATTTTGGGGCTGAGTGTTTTTCATTTTCTGGGGTTTAGGGTTTAGGGTTTTTAGTAATGAGTGTTCTAGGACATTAGAAACTATGGGATTATAATTTTCTAGGGATGAGGGTTATGGTTTTCTAGGGAATATGGGTTTTTATTTTACATGGTTGGGGTTTTATATTCTCCAGTAATGATTATTTAGGGTTTCCTAGGGTTTAGGATTTAGGGTTTAGGGTTTACAATGGATGAGGGATTATTGTTTTCTTATGTTGAGGGTTTATGGTATTCTATGTTTAAGGGGTTAGGTAGTTTCCATAATGAGGGTGTATGGATTTCCAAGGATGAGGGATTAGGGTTTACTAAGGCCCAGGGTATATTTTTTCCTAGGGTTTAGGGTTTATGAAAAAATAAGGTTGATTGTTATGTTCTACATGAGGTTGACTATCTAGGGGTTTCTTGGGATGATGGTTTATGGACTTCTAGGGATAAAGTTTTAGGGATTTATGGGTTGAAAATTTAGTGTTTTCAAGGGATAATGTTTTTTGTTTTCCCAGGGTGAAAATTTAGGGATTTTTGGGGTTGAGTGTTTATGGATATTTTGGAATGAGTTTTTGGGGTTTTCTAGGGGTGAGTGTGTATTGATTTTTATGGATTAGGGATTATGTATTTCTGGGGGTGAGGATTTATTATTTTCTAAGGCTGAGGTTTTAGGGTTTTCTAGGGATAAGGGTTTAGTTTTTTATAAGGGTGAGGGTTTAGGGTTTTTTAGGGATGATGGTTTAGTGTCTTCAGGGGATGAGGGTTTAGGATTTTTTTGGAAGGGTTTTATGTTTGTATAGTTCTAGGAATTTAGGGTTTTTTCTAGATAAGTGTTTTTTTTGGGAGATGTGGTTTTAGTGTTTTTTTGCGGCTAAGGGTATAGGTTTTTTTTTGGTGATGAGGCTTTATAGTTATTTTGAGGCTAAGAGTTTTGGGTTGTTTGGTGATGAGGTTTTAATATTTTTTGGGGCTAAGGTTTTGGGTTTTTGGGGTGAAGTTTTATGGTTTTTTTGGGATGAAGGTTTAGGGGGTTTGGGTCTGAGGGTCATGGTATTTTGGGGTTTTGGATTTAGGGTTTTTTGGGATGAGGGTATAAGGGTTTTTCAGACACATGTTTTTTGGAATTTTTCTGGTAAGATTTTTGTTTTTGTTGGGGCTAAGGTGTTAAAGTTTTTTTGGGATGAGGGTTTTGGTTTTTTGGTGGGTGAGGGTAGAGGGTTATTTGGGATGAGGGTTTAGGAATTTTTAGGTTTAATGGTTTTGAGGTTTTGTGGCTAATGTATTTGGGTTTTTTGGTTTTGAGGTTTTAGGGTTTTTTAGGGATGGGGTTTTTGGATTTTTTAGAGGGTTTAGGTTTTTCTAGGGCTGAGGGTTGTTCGTTTTTTGGGGATGTGGGTTTGGTTTTTTTGGTCATAGTGCTTAGGAATCTTTGGTGTTGATATTTTAGGGTTTTTTGGGTATAAGTGTTTAGGGTTTTTTGGAGATGAGTGTTTAGGGTTTTTTAGGGATGCGGGTTTAGGGTTTTTGGTGATGAGGGTTTATGATTTTTTAGGGTTGAGGGTTTATGGTTTTTTTGTGGATAACGGTTTAGGGATTCTTGGGTCTGATGTTTTACAATTTTTGGTGATGAATGATTATTTTTTTTCGAGATTTATGGTTGATGATTATTTGGATCTCATGGTGTAGGGTTTTTTTGCGGGGGGGGGGGGGTGAGTTTAGGGTTTTATGGGGATGAGGTTTTTGGGGTTATGAGTTTGTCTGTTTAGGGGTTTGAATTTTTTAGGGTTAATGGTTATTTGGGGTTGATGGTTTAGAGTTTTGGGGGGTTGGTGTTTTGGGTTTTCGGGTACAAGGGTTTATTTTTTTGCGGGCTTGTGTGTTTAGTTTTTTCTAGTGTTGAGGGTTTATAGATTTTTTGGATGATGGTTTATAGTTTTTTTGGGGTTGAGGGTTTATAGTTTTTTGGGTTCAAGGCTTTGAATTTATTGGTTTGAGGGGTTAGGATTCTTTGGCGATAATGTTTTAGGATTTCATGCGGCTAAGGGGATACATTTTTTCTAGATTTGGGTTTAGGGTTTTTTGGTTATTGGGTTTCAATGTTTTTTATGGTGAGGGTTTAGAGTTTTTTGAATATGAGAGTTTTTTGGGGGGGAAATGGTTTCGGGTTTTATGGGGCTTGGGTTTTATGTTTGTATGGGGTTTAGGGGTTTGGGTTTTCTGGGGTTGAGGGTTTAATTTTTTTTCTTAAGGGTTTAATGATTTTTGGGGCATGGGTTTAGTCTTTTCTAAGGATGATGGTTGAGGGTTTTATGGGGAGAAGGGTTGAGGGTTTTATTGTATAGATAGTTTAGTGTTTTCTGAGATTAAGGTTTATCATTTTTTATGGATGAGGTTTTAGGGTTTTTTGGGGCCGAGGGTTCTAGGATTTATAGTGTTTTGTGTTCAGAGATTTATAGGGCTGATGGTTTAGGGTTTTATGGAGAACATGGTTTAGGGTTTTCTCTGGGTGAGGGTTTTGTGTTATCTTGGGATATGGGATTAGGGTTTTCTTGGGCTGAGGGTTTAGGGTTTTATGGGAATGATTGTTTATGGTTGTTTGGGATTAGGGTTTAGGGTTTTCTAGGGATGGGGGTTTTTTTATTTTTTTTCTTTTGAGGGAATAGTGTTTTTCTGGGATGAGCATTTAGGTTTTCATGGGTCTGGGGTTTTAGGTGTTTTTGTGGATGAGGATTTAGGATTTTCTAATGATGAGGGTTTAATTTTTTTTGGGGATGACGGTTTATGGTTTTTTATAGCTAAGGTTTTAGGGTTTTTTATGTCTTAGGGTTTAGGATCCTTTGGGAATGAGGGTTTTGGGTATTTTGGGGAGGTGTGATTAGGTTTTTTTGTGCTGAGGGTTTATTATTTTTTGGGGTTGAGGGTTGATGGTTTTTTGGGGATGAGGGTTTAGTGATTTTTATGTATGAGGGGTTATGTATTATTGGGGATGAGGCGTTTTTTGGTTTTTTTGGAACTGGATGTTTATTATATTTTGGAGTTGGGGGTTACGGCCTTTTTGGGTTGGGGTTTAGGTTTTTTTCGGGGTGAGGATTTATGGTTTTTGGGGAATGAGGGTATAGTTTTTCTGGGGATTGAGGGTTTAGGGTTTCTTGGGGTGAGGGTATAGGGTTTTTTTAGGGCAGATGGTTGGGTGTTTATTGGGGGATAAGGGTTTAGGGTTTTTTAGGGGTGATGGTTCAGGTTTTTTACGGATGAGGGTTTATAGTTTTTGGGTTGTGTATTATGATATTTGGTACTAAGTGATCAGTGTTATTGGGGTTGAGTATTTAGTGTTTTCTAGGTCTGAGGTTTTGTAGTTTTTTTTGGATGAGGGTTTAGGGATTTTGGTTATGAGTGTTTAGGTTTTTGGAGGTTGAATGTATATGTTTTTTTATGGTTAAGGGTTTATGGTTGTTTTGTATTCGTTTTTAGGGTTTCTTGGGGATGAGGGTATATGGTATCATGGGAGGGATGATTTAGGGTTTTGGGGGGCTTAATGTATATGTTTTTTTAGGACATGGGGGTTATGATTTTTTTGCCTGAGGTATAATGGTCTTTTTGGGATGCGGGTTTAGGGTTTTTAGGCTTATATTTTAGGGTTTTGTGGGGCTACGAGTTTTGGGTATTCTTAGGATGATGTTTTATAGTTCTATGGGGCTTATGTTTTAATGTTTTGGGGTGATTTGGGTTTAGGGTTTTCTTGGGTTTAATGTTTAGTGGTTTTAGGAATGAGTGTTTAGAGTTTTCTAGAGTTGAGGGATTTTGGTTTTCTGGTTTTGAGGGTTTAGGGTTTTCTGGTGTTGAGTGTTTAGGGATTTCTGGGGAATAAGTTTTAGGATTTATAAGGATATGGGTATGGTGTTTTATGGGGTTGAGGTTTTAGGGTGTTATATGAAAGAGTATTAAGGTTTTTCTAGGGTTTAGGTTCTATGGTTTTATAGGTCTGGGTGTTTATTATTTTCTATGAATAACGGTTTAGGGGTTTTTTGGGGTTGAAAAATTATGGTTTTTTTGGGCTGACTGTTTATGATTTTCAATGGTTTAGGGTTTATGTTCTTCTAGAGTTGAGGGTTTTCGGTTTTATGAGGATAATTGATTATATTTTTCTGAGGCTGATAGATTAGGGTTTTCTTGGGCTAATAGATTAAGGATATCTTGGGATGAGTGTTTAGTGTTTACTGTGGCCGAAGGATTATAGTTTTTAATTACCGAGAGTTTCGGGATTTCTGTTGATAAGGGTTTAGGTATTTCTAGGGAAGAGGGTTTTTGGGATTTAAATGGTGTAGTGTTTAAGTATTTTTTGGGTAGTAATGTTAGGTATTTTTAGGGGTTAAGGTTAAGGGTTTTCTAGGGTTTATGATTTACAGTTTTCTGGGGCTTTGTGGTTTGGGATTTCTAAGGATGAGAGTTTAAGAATTTATGGAGTTGAGATATTAGGATTTTCTAGGGATGAGGGTTTTGGGGGTTTTGGGTCTAAGGGTTTTGAGTTTTATAGGGATATGGGTTTACAATGTTTGGGGGTCAGGGTTTAATGTGTTCTTGGGATGAGGGATTAGTGTTTTCTGAGGCTGAGGTTATATGGTTTTTTGGTACTGGCAGTTTAGTGTTTTCTAGAGTCGAGGGTTCTATTTTTTGGGGGGCAGAGGTAATAGGGTTTTTTGGGTTAAGGGATTAAATTATTATTTCACCGAGGGTATGAATTTTTTTTAGGGATGATAGTTTGGGGTTTTCTTGGGAAATTGGTTTAAGGTTTTCTAGTGAAGACATTATAGTGTTTTATCACATGTATGGTTTTGGTTTCATTGCAGTTGTGGGTTTACATTTTCTAGGGATGAGTGTTTGGGGTTTTCTGGGACTAAGGGTTTGTGGTTTTTTGTTGATGAGGGTTTGAGGTTTTCAATGGATGATGGATTTGGGTATTCTGTCACTGAGGGTTCTGGGTTTTTAGAGGATGCGATTTTTGTGATTTCAAGGGATGTGGGTCTAGGTTTTCTATGGGTTTTGGGTTTCTTGTTTTCTAGGGGTGAGGATTTTGGGTTTTAAGTGGCATATGATTCATAGTTTTCTAGGAATTAGGGTTTAGGGTTTTCCAGGGATGAGGGTTACACATTCTTTAGGGATAAAGCTTCAAGGGTATTAGGGAAGAGGGTTTTGGGTTTTCTTTGCAGGAGAATTCATTATTTTCTAGTGTTGAGGGTTCATGGTTTTATGGTCATTGTGGTTTAGGTTTTTATGGCACTGATGGTTTAGAGTTTTTTAGGGTTGAGGGTTCAAGGTTTTCTGGGGTCAAGGGTTTAAGGTTATTTGGGGCTGAGTTACTGGTGTTTTTTGGGACTAAGGGTTTATGGGTTTCTAGGGATGATGGATCATGGATTTATTTGGATAAGGGTTTAGGCTACCATGGGGCATAGGGTTTAGGGTTTTTTGGGGCTTATGGTCCAGGGTTTTATAAAGCTCGGGATTTAGGATTCTCTGGGGCTAGGCATTTAGTGTTTTCTATGGATGATTTATCAATGTGTTATTAGGCTCAGGGTTTAGGTGTTTATGCAGAAGATGGTTCATGTTTTTGTAGGGAATATGTTTCATTATTTTTAGGGATGTGGCTTTAGAGGTTTATGGGTATGAGGATTTAGGGATTTCTATGGGTTAGGGTTTAATATTTTCTCTAGATGAGGTTTTGTGGTTTTCTAGGGATGACGGTTGAGGTTTTTCTTGGGCTGTAGGTTTAGGATTTTCTACGGAAGTGGATTCAGGGTTTTCTAAATCTGAGGGTTTAGGCTATTTTGTGGCTGTGGGTTTATGTTTTTCTAGGGATGAGGGTTTAGGAATTTCTGGGGATGATGGTTTAGTTTTTTAGGAGTTGAGGGTTTTGAATTTTTTAGGGATTTATGATTATGGTTTTTTGATGTTGCGGGTTTTTGGTTTTATACCGACATGGTTTTAGTGTTTCTTTGGTGTTATGGGTTTAGGGTTCTACAGAGTTATGGGGTTGATGGTTTAGTTTTCCAAGGGGTGAGGGTAAAAGTTTTTTTGGGGTTGAGGGTTTGTGGATTTCTAGGGGTGAGGGTTTAGGGTTTTCTTAGGCCAGGGATTAAGGTTTTTCTAGGGCTGGGGTTTTTTGTTTTTGATGGGATTGATGGTTTAAGGTTTTCTTGGGCTCATTGATTGGGGTTTCTTAGGCTATGGGTTTAGTATTTTTTGGGGATTGATGTTTATGGTTTTCTATGGCTATGGGTTTAGAGAATTAATGGAATTTTGATTTATGGATTCATAGTGCTATGGTTTTAGGGTTTTCTATGGATTATGGTTTATGGTTTTTTGGAGAATAGTGTTTAGGGTCTTCATAGAATGAGTGTTTAGTGTTTTTGGGGATTAGGGTTTAGGGTTTTCTATGGAAAATGGTTACAAATGTCCATGAATTCCGATTTAGGGGTTTATGGGGTCAGTGTTTGGGGTTTTGGGGTTCTAATAATTTATGTTTTTCTAGGGCTAAGTGTTTTCAATTTTAGGGGACTATGGGTTAAGGATTTTCTAGGGATGAGGGTTCAGGTTATTCTAGTGCTGAGGGTTTAGGGTTTTCTTCGTTTGATGGTATAGTTTTTGATGGTTCTTTGGTTTTATGGATTTCTGGATTTGTTGGTTTAATGTTTTCTAGGTTAAATGGGTTATGATTTTCTTTGGATAAGGGTTTAGGGTTTTCTAGGGAATAGGGTTTTGGGTTTTCTAGGGATGTGGGTTTAGGGTTTTCTTGGGAGGATGGTTTAGGATTTTCTAGGGATGGGGGTTTTGTGTTTTCTGAAGCTAGGGGATTAATTTTTTTATAGCTAAGGTTTTAGGGTTATTTGGGGCATTCGTTTTATGGTTCTTTGGGGCTGAGTGTTTAGGTTTTTTGGGGGCTGAGGGTTTGGGGTTTTTTGGGGAGATTAGGGTTTGGTGTTTTGTTTGGGGATGAGGGTTTATGACATTTAGGGGCTCAAGTTTTAGTTGGTTTTGGGGAAAAGGGTTTATGGATTTTCGGGAAAAGGGTTTAGTGGTTTTGGGGGATGAGGTTTACGGTTTTTTTGGGTTAATGGTTTATGATTTATTAGGGATTATGGAAAAGGGTTCTTTTGGGTCTGGGGGTTTTGGGTATTTTTAGGTTGAGTGTTTAGAGTTTTTTTGGGGATGAGGGTTTATAGTTTTTTGGGGCTGAGGGTTATAGTGTTTATGGGGATTAGGGTTAGTGAGTTTTGGGGATGAAATTTTATAGATTTTTAGGGATAAGGATTTTAGGATTTATGGGGGTGAGGGTTTTGAGTTTTGGGGGAATATGAATTTGGGGGGGGGGGGTTGGAAAGAGGGTTTATGGTTTTGAGGGTGTAGTGGTTTTTGGTATTTTAGGGTATAGGGTTTAGGGGTTTTTTGGATGAAGGTTTAAGGTTTTTTGGTCACAAGGTTTAGAATTTTTTTGGGCTAAGATTTAATAATATTTTTCGGATTAGGGTTTTGTGTTTTTTGGGATAAGTTTTTAAGGTATTTTTAGTTCAGAGGGATTAGGTATTTTTGGGTCTAGGGGTTTTGGGTTTTGGGTGATAAGGTTTGAGGGTTTTTGGATGACGGTTTAGTGTTTTTTGGGGCTGAAGTTTTATTGGTTTTTGGGGATGGTGGTTTATGTTTTTATTGATATAGTGGGTTTAGATTTTTTTTGGTTGTAGTTTTTGGATTTTTTGGTGGAAAAGGGTTTACTGTTTTTAGGGGATTATGGTTTTTGGTTTTTTGGGGCTTTGGGTTTTGGTAGTTTTGGGGCTGAGGGTTTAGAGTTTTTGTGAATGAAAGTTTAGTATTGGTTTTGGATAAGGATTTATGTCTTTTGGGGATGGGGTTTTAGGGATTTGGGGGGTTGAGGGTTTATGTTTTTCTATAGATGAGGGTTTTGGGTTTTGAGGGGGATGAGGGTTTAGGGTTTTTGTAGATGAGGGATTTTAATTTTTGGGGGAAAGGTTTTTTGGTGTCAGGTGACTGAGGGTTTGTGCTTATTTAGGGTTTTAGGGGCTGGATTTTCTTGGGTTGAGGGTTTAGGTGTTTTGGGGGATATGGGTTTAGTGTTTTGGGGGGTGAGGGTTTTGGGTTTTAGAGTATAAGGGGTTATGGTTTTTTGTTATGCATAGTTTATAGTTTTCTAGGGATGAGCCTGTTCGGTTTTTTGGGGATAAGGGTTTAGGATTTTTTTTGGGAAGAGGCCTTAGTGTTTTCCTGGGATGTGGGTTTAGTGATTTCTGGTGATGGAAGGTTAGGGTTTTTGGAGCTTTCAGTTTAGGTTTTTTGGGGGCTGAGGGAATAGGGATTTTGGGGATGAGGTTTCAAAGTTTTTTTAAACTTAGTGTTTAGGTTTTTTTAGGGTTTTGTGCTTAGGGTTTTTAGCGTGGAGGGATCATCATTTTTGGGGATTTTGGTTTAATATTTTTTGGGGTTTAGTCATTTATTTGGATTGGGGTTGATGATTTTTATGGGGTTGAGTTCTTAATATATTCTAGAGGTATGTATTTAGGGTTTTTGGGGCTGGAGGTTTTAGTTTTTTTCTGCTAAGGATTTAGTGTTTCTTAGGGATAAGGGTATAATTTTTTTCGGGATGAGGTTATATGTTTTGGGGGTTAGAGTGTCTATGGTTATTTTTGGATGAGGGTTTAGTGTTTTTTTTGGGTCTAAGGGTTTAGGGTTTACATTAGATGAGTGATTATGGGTTTTGGGGATTAGGTTATAGTGTTTTTTTATATGTGGGTTTAGGGTTTTTTTGGGATGAGGGTTTAGGTTTTGGGGGGGGGGGGGACAAGGGTTTAGGGTTTTTTGGTTCTGAGGGTTTTGGGCTTTTTAGGGATGAGGGTTTATGAATTTTTTGGGCTGATGGTTGGGAGTTATTATGGGATGTGTATTTAGGGGTTTTGTGGGATACATGATGATGGTTTATTGGGATTTAGGGTTATTGTTTTTTGGGGGTGAGGGTTGAGGGTTTTTTTATACAAATTTGTTAGGTTTATTTTGGTGTTTAATGTTTAGGGATATTTAGGGATATGGTTCTTTGTTTTTGGGTGCTGATGGTTCAGGGTATTTTGGGACTGAGGGTTCAGGGGTTTTGGGGGTTTTGGAGGGATGAGGGTTCATGGTTTTTTATGGATCGAGTTTGATTATTTTTTAAAGAAGAGGTTTCACAATTTTTTTGTTGCTAAGGGTTCAGTGTTTTTTGTGGATGAAGGTTCATGGTTTTTTGGGGATGAGGGTTCATGAATTTTTAGGGCTGAGGGTTTAAGATTTTTTGGTTGTGGGGGTTGAGGTTTATTTAGGGTTGACTCTTCAAGGTTTTTTTAAGATAAGGGTTATAGGTTTTTATGGTCTAAGAATTCATGGTTTTTTGGGGTCATGTGTTCAAGGGTTATTGGGGTTATCTCTTAGGATTTCCTGGAGCTAAGTTTTTTGGTTCTTTTGGGGATATGAATTCTGGATTTTTTGGGATGAGGTTTCGGGGTTTTATGGGATATGGGTTTAGGGTTTTTTGGGGATGATGGTTTATATATTTTTTGGTTTGAGTGATTTTGGTGTGTAAGTTTTAGGGTTATTGCTGGATGGGGGTTCATTATTATTTAGGAATGAGGGTTTACGATTTTGTGTGGTTAAGGGTTCATGCTATTATGGGTCTTAGAGTTTAGGTTTTTTGGGGGAAGATTTTTTAAGATTATATGGCTTTTATGATTCATGGGTTTTTAGGTCTTAGGGTTAAGGGTTTCTTGTTCATGGTATCATGGGGTCAAGAGTTTAGGTTTTCTCGGGGTTGGCGATTCATGTTTTTTGTGGATAGAGGTTCTTTTATTCTTGTGGATGAGTGTTTAGGGTTTTTTCTGGATGATGGTTTAGAATTTACAAGGGAAGAGGGTTTATTTTTTTTGGGGTTGTGGGTTCATGGTTTATTGGGGATGATGTTTCGTGGTTTCTTTGGGTTGAGTGTTTAGTTTTTCTTAGGGATGAGGGTTCATGGTTTCTTGTAGTTTAGGGTTTTTTAGGGATGAGGGTTAAAGGTTTTGGGGATGAGGTTTCAGGGTTTCTTGTGAAAGAGAGTTCAGGGATTTTTAGGGTTGGGGTTTGGAGTTTTTTGGGGATGAGGGTTTAGGATTTTTTGAGGTAGAGGGTCCATTTTTTTGTGGATGTGGATTCTGATTTTTTACGGTTTAGGTTTTAGTGTGTTTTCGTGCTATTTGTTTTGATATTGTTGGGAATGAGGGTTCAGGGTTTCTTCTGGCTATGGGTTCAAGGTTTCTTCTGGATTAGGGCTATGGGTTTCGTGTGGATGAAGGTAATGGGTTTCTTTTGAATGAAGTTTTAGGATTTCTTGGGGCTATGTATTCATGTATTCCTGGGGATGGGGGTTTAGGGTTTCATCAGGATAAGGACTCAATGTTTCATGGGTGTGAATGATTTATTTTTTATGGGTGAGATGAATTATAATTTATTCTTTCTAAGGGTATATTGTATCTTGGGTCTTGGGTTTTGGGTTTTTTAGGTCTAAGGTCCTAGGGTCTCTTGAGAATAAGTGTACTGGGATTATTAGGGATGATTATTTAGGGTCTCTTGGGCTAAGCATTTAGTATTTCATGGGGTAAGTGTTTATGGTTTCTTGGGGCTTGGGGTTTTGGGTTTCTTCTATTTGAGGGATTAGTCTTTCTTAGGGATAAGGATGCAGGTTCATTTGGGGAATGTGGTTTATGTTTTTTTGGAGATGAGTTTTAGGGATTATTTTGGACGAGGGTATTGATTTTCTTGAGGTTGAGGTTTCATGGTTTCATGGTGCTACTATTTTAGGGGATTTTATGGATGGCAGTTTAGGGTTTTTTTGGGATAAGGGATTAGGTTATTTTGTGGATATGTGTTTATGGGTATTTGGGGATGAGAGTTTATGGATTTTTAATGAGGTTTTACAAATTTATGGGGCTATTGGTTTATTCATTTTTGGGACATAGGTTTTACGATTTTTTGGTACATAGGTTTTAAGGTTTTTTGGGGCTATAGGTTAGGGTTTTTTGGATGTGTTTTTAGGGAGTTTTGGGTCTGAGGGTTTAGGGTTTTATTGGGATGTGGGTTTAAGACCTTTTGGAGATGATGGTTTAGAGTTTTTTTGGAGATTATGATTTAGGGTTTTTTGGGGCTGAGGGTTTATGGTCTTGTTTGGATGTGGTTTTATGGTATTTTTGATTAATGGTTTTGGGGTTTTGGGGGACGAGGGTTTTGGGGTTTTTGTGGATGAGGGTTTATGTTTTTTTGGGGCTGAGGGTTTAGGGGTTCTTAGTATGAGGCTGGAGGATTTTTGGGGATAAGTGTTTATGTGTTTTGGGGATAAGGGTTTGTGTTTTTTTGGGGATGAGGGAATATTGTTTCTGGGTGATGAGTGTTTTGGGTTTTTTATGGTTGAGATTTTAGGTTTTTCTGGGCTGAGTGAATAGGGTTTCTAAAGATGAGGATTTAATTGATTTTGGGATGAGGGTTTTGGGGTTTTTAGGGATGATTTTTAGGGGTTTTTTGGGATGAAGTTTTTTGGGGTTTGGGGGATGAGAGTTTAGGGTTTTAGTGATGAGGGAATAATGTTTTTCGAGAAGAGAATTTAGTAATTTTGGGGTTGGGGGTTTGTATTTTTGGGGTAGGAAGTTTAGGGATTTTTGGAGATGTGCTTATATGTTTTTATGGGGATGAGGGTTTTGGATTATGTGGGGACGATGGTTTAGGAATTTTAGTGATGAGGGTTTAGGGTATTTTTGGGCTGAGGGATTAGGGTCTATTTTGGTTGAGAGTATGGTATTTTTTGTGGCCGAGGGTTTAATGTTTTTTGGGGATGAGGGTTTTTGGATTTCTGGACTAAGGGTTTAATGTTTTGTAGGGTAAATGGTTTTGAATTTTTTGGTGCTGATGGTTTAGGTTTATTTGTGTATGAGGGTTTTGGTTTTATTGGTGTATGGTATTAGGGATTTATGGTTTTTTGGGGTTGATGGATTAGGGATTTCATGGGTTTAGGGGTTACTTTTTTTATGGGGGTGGGGATTTAGGGATTATTTGGGAAGAGGGATTTATTTTTTCCATGGTTTAGGGTAAGTGTTTTCTTGTGATGAGGGTTTAGGGTTATTTTGGGATAAGTTATTTGGTTTATCTATGGATGAGGGTAGAGTCTTTTTTTGGGATGAGGGTTTAGGGTTTTTTAGGGGCATCGGTTTAGGGTTTTCTGGGGTTTTGGGTTTAGTATTTTATTGGGAATATGGTTTAGGGTTTTTGGGAGATTAGAGTTTAAGGTTTTTTTGGGCTCAAGGTGTAGATTTTTCTGGGGATGAGGGTTTTGGGTTTTCTAGGGATGAGATTTTAGGGTTTTCTACAGCTCAAGGTCTCGGGTTTTCTAGGTTTAATGGTTTAGGGTTTTTTTGTGATGAGGGTTTATGGGTTTCATTGATTTATGTTTTTGTTTTTTTCTTGATCTCAGGGTTTAGTGTTTTTTGGGGATGATGTTTTCTAGTGTTTCAGGGCTCCAGATTTAGGGTTTTTTATGTATGATGATTTATTTTTTCTAGGGAAGGGGGTATAGTGTTTTATGGGGCTAGTGGTTTAGTGTTTTCTATGAAATAGGGTTTAGGTTCTTTGGGACTGAATTTTTAATGGTTTTGGAGATAAGGTTTTAGGGTTTTTTGGGAATAAGGATTTACTATTTTCTAGGGATGAGGGTTATGCTTTTCTAGGGGTTAGGGTTTAGCATTTTCTAGGGATGAGGGTTTAGGTTTTTTAGGGATTATGGTTTATTATTTTTGGGGAAGGCGGTTTTGGATATCTAGTGTTGAGGTTTTTGGGTTTCCTAGGGAGGAGAGTTTAGGTTTTTCATGGGATTATGATTTAGGTTTTTCTAAGGCTTGTGGATTTTGGTTCTCTGGGGAGGAGGTTTTAGAGTTTTTTGGGGATGGTGTTTTTTGGTTTTCTGGGGCTAAGGGATTATATTTTTCTATTGATAATTGTTTTTTTATTTGGGTATTTTTGTTTAGGGTTTTAATGGTGATGAGGGTTTAGGTTGTTTTGGGGATGAGAATTTAGGTATTTCTAGGGCTGAGGGTTTGGGGTTTTTGGGGGATAGAGTTTAGGGTTTTCTAGAGTTTAGGTTTTAGTGTTTTTTAGGGCTTAGTGTTTAGTGGTTTTTTGTTTTGAGGTTATTTTTTTGGGACTACTGGTTTAGGTTTTTCTAGGGATTATGTATTTGGATTTTCAACGGATAAGGGATTAATATTTTTTTGGGATGAAGGTTTAGGTATTTTTTGGGCTGAGAATTTAGGGTTTTTATTGATTTAGGGTTTAGGTTATTCTTGGCCTAAGGGAGTAGGGTTTTTTAGGTCTTAGGGTTTACGGTATTTTGGGTGAGGGTTTAGGTTTCTATGTGGATGAGGATTTTGGTCTTCCACAGGTATAAGGTTTAACATTTTCTACGGTTGTGGGCTTACTTTTTTGTGGAGCATAAGGTTTATGGTTTTCTTGGGAAGGGGATTTAGGGTTTTTTGGGGCTTATGGTGAAGTATTTTCTAGGGTATACAGTTTGGGGATTTTTGGGCAGATTGTTTTGGGTTTTTTGGGTTGTGGTTTTAGGGTTTTAGGGTTGAGGGTTTAATATTTTCTGGGGGGTGAGTTTATTGATTTCTAAGGATGAGGTTTTTGGGTTTTCAAATGATTATGTTTATGGTTTTCTGGGCTTAAGGATTTAGTTTTTTCCATGGTATATTTTATAGTGTTTTCTAGGGATGAGGGTTTAGGGTTTTTTGAGGATGTGGGTTTAGGATTATCTGGGGATAAGAGTTTGGATTTTTCATCGGATGAAGGTTTAGGGTTTTTTGGGAATGAGGTTTTAGGGTTTTCTAAGGTTGAATGTTTAGGGTTTTCTAGGGAGGTTGTTTTATTCTTTTTCTAGGGAAGCAGGTTTAGGGATTTATGGAGTTGAGATTTTATGATTTTCTCAACTGAGGGATCTGGTTTATCAGGTGATGATCATTTATGGTTTTCTAGGGATGTGTTTTTAGGTATTTCTAGGGATGAAGTTATAGGGTATTCTGGGGATAAGGGATTAAGGTTTTCTATGGATGAGGGTTTAGGGTTTCCTAGGGATTTTAGGGTTTTATATGGACAAGGGTTTAGACTCTATTGAATATGAGGGTTTTCGGTGTTATAAGGCTAAGGTTTTATGTTTCTTGGGGTTGATGGTATAGAGTTTTCTATGAATAAGGTTTTTGGATTTTTCTGGGGTATCGTGTTTAGGTTTTTCTATGGTTTAGTGTTTTTTGGGGATAAAAGATTAGGGTTTTCTAGGATTGAGGTTTTATGATTTTCGGTGGTGAGGATTTAAGATTTTATATGGTGGGGGGTTTAGGGATTCTTATGGCTATGTGTCAAGGGTTTTATTTGTCTCGAGGATTAGGACTTCTATGGATGAGGGGGTTTTTTAGAAGAAGAGAGTTTTGGATTTTCTGGGACTAATGGTTTTGGGTTATCTGGGGATTTGGTTTTATGGATTTATGGGGGTAGGGTTTAGGGTTTTTTGTGGATGAGGGTTTATGATTTTTCACCATTGAGGGTTTTTGTTTATTAAGGGATGAGGGTTTAGGTTTTTTAGGATGAGGGGTTAGATATTTATGGGTTTCTGGGTATGATGTTTTAGGGTTTTTTAGGTTTTATGGTTTATGTTTTATGGGGATAGGAGTTTAGGGTTTTGGGGGTTCTGGAGATGAGGGTTTATGGTTTTATGAGGCTAATGGTTTAGAGAATTTATGGACCGAGGGTTTAGGGTTTCCTAGGGATATGGGTTTAGGGTTTTTTTGTGGGTTTAGGGTTTTTTATGGCTGATGATTTAGTGGTTGTTTGGTATGAGGGTTTAGGATTTTAATAGGATGAGGATTTATAGATTTTGGGGGATGTGGATTTAGGGATTTTGAGGGATGAGGGTTTGATTTTTTTAGGCTAAGGGTTGAGGTTTTTCAAAGGCTAAGAGTTTAGTGTTTTATGGGGATGATGGATTAGGGTTTTCTAGGATAGATAGTATAGTGTTTCTAGGTCTTGAGATTTTGGGTTTCTTGGGATATAGAGTTTTGGGTATTATGGTGGTAAGGGTTTTGGGTTTTAGGTGGATGATGGTTTATGGTTTTTTGGGGATTAGGGTTTATGCTTTACTTGGTCTTATATTTTAGGGTTTTCTGGGGCCGAGGAATTCGGGTTTTCTAGGGTTGAGGATTTAGGGTTTTCTGGGGTATAGGTTTTATGGTTATACAGGAATTAAGGTTTGTGGTTTTTTAGGATGTTGTTTTAGGTATTTCTAGTAAGGAGATTTTACACTTTTTTGGTTCAGAGGGTTTTGGGTTTTCTAGGGCTGGGGGTTTATGGTTTTCAGGGGTTTTTGGTTTAGGATTTTCCATGGCTGATGGATGAGGGTTTTCTAAGGCTGCAGTATTAGGAAATTTTAGGGGTGTGAATTTATGATTTTCTAGGGATGGTCATTTATAGTTTTTCTTGGCATGATGCATAGGGTTTTTTGGGGCTTTGGGTTTATATTTTTTTGGATGAGGGTTAATGTTTTGGGGGGATAAGGGTTTTGGATTTTTTGGGCTAAGGATTTCGATTTTTTTAGGGATGTGGGTATATGGTTATTTTAGGATGAGGTTTTTGGGATTGTTGGGGCTGATGTTATGTTTTTTGGGGGCTTAGGGTTAAGAGGTTTTTTTTTAGGGTTTAGGGGAGTTTATGGATGATGGTTTTGTGTTTTTTTGTGCCCATGGGTCAGGATTTTCTTGTGGATAAGGGTTTAGGTATTTTCTAGGGTTGAGGGTTTATGGTTTTTTCGGGTTGTGTATTTATGGTTTTCATCGAATGATGGTTTGGGGGTTTTTTGGGGCTGTGGTTTTATGGTTTATTAGGATGAGGTTTTATGTTTTTTGTGGATGGTTAGTGTTTTCTGAAGACGAGGGTTTATGGGTTTCTAGGCCATAGTGTTTAAGGTTATTTGGGGATAATAGTTTTGTCTTTTTTGGGGAGGAGTGTTTAGAGTTTTTTGGGGCTGGGGATTTAGAGTTTATTGGTACTGAGGGTTAAGGTTTTTTGGGGGTTGGGGGTTTAGGGTTTTTTTAAGTTGAGGGTTTAGGATTTTTGTTGTTGAGGGTTTAAGGTTTTTTATGGTGTTGGATTAATTGTTTTTTGGGAATGTTAGTCTAGTATTTATAGAGACATTGGTTTTTGGTTTTTTTCTGTGGGTTTTGGGGTTTTTAGGCTCATAGATTTTAGTTTTTTGGACAGAGGGTTTAGGGTTTTTTTACCGAATTTTTAGGGTATTTTTGGGCTGATGATTTAGTGTTTATAGTGGATAAGGGTTTTGGGTTTTTTGGTGCAACGGATTTATGATTTTTTATATTGGAGGGGTTAGGTTTTTTTGGGCTGTGACTTTATGGTAGTTTGGGGTTGATGGATTATGGTATTTCAGGGATTTGGGTTAAGGGGATTTTGGGGATGAACATTAATGGTTTTTTGGGACAGAGGGCTTAGGGTTTTTTGGGGCTTGGGGATTAACATTTTTTTGGAATATGGGTTCTTATTTTTTGGGGATGAGGGCTATGGTTTTTTTTAAGGTGAGGGTTTATATTTTTGGGGATGAGAGTTTAGGGGTGTTTTGGGTTTAGGGTTATGGGTTTTATGGGGATGAGGGTTTAGGGTTTTATGGTGATGAGTGTTTCATTTTTTTATGGTATGTACGTTTAGTTTTTTTAGGGGCTGAGAATTTAGGGTTTTTTTGTTTAGGGTTCATGGATTTATGGAATTAGGGATTACTTTTTTTAGGTATGAGTGGTTATCCTTTGGAGGATGAAGGTTTATTGTTTCTTCAGCATGAGGTTTTAGGTTCTCTTAGCACTGAGGGTTGAGGGTTTTTTGGTGTTGAGGGTTGAGGATTTTTCAGGGATAAGTGTTGATGGTATTTACAGCTGAGGGTTGAAGGTTTTTTCAGGACGATATTTAAAAAAAATGAGGTCAAGGGTTGAGGGTTTTTTGGGGCAGAGGGTTAATGTATTTTTCAGGATGAGGGTTTAGTGTTTTTTGGGGTTGACGTTTCAGGATTTTTGGGGGTTGTGGGATCTGGGTTATTTGGGGCTAAGGGTTTATGGTTTCCTGTGGTTGAGGGTTTATAATTTTTTGGTTCTGAGTGTATAGGTTTTTTGTGGGGAAATGTTTCATGGTTTGTTGGAGATTAGGGTTCAGGGTTTTTTTGGTTGAGGGTTTTGTTTTATTTTTATTTCTAATGGTTCATGGTTTCTGGGGTAGAGGGTTTAGTGTTTGGGGGGTTGAGGCCTCATATTTTTCAAGGGTTTAGGGATTAAGGTTTTTTGAGGCTGAGGGTTCAGTGTTTTTTGAGGTAAACTATTCAGCTTATTTGGGGATGAAGTTTTAGGGTTTTTGTGGTTGTGGGTTCAGGGTTTTTTGAGATAGATGGTTCAGGGTTTCTAGGGTATATGGGTTCATTATTTTTTGGGGTTGAGAGTTCTTGGTTTTTTGGGGATTACAGTTCAAGGTTTTTGGGGGATGACGGTTAACAATATTTTTGGGCTGAAGCTTCAAAAATTTAAGTGGAAGAGGGTTTATATTGTTTTGGTAGTAAGAGGTCATTGGGTTTGGGGGCTGAGGGTTCAGGTCTTTTGGGGTAAGCATTTAGGTTTTTTTAGGGATGAGGGTTTATGGTTTTTTTGGGTTGACGAGTTAGGGTTTTGGGGGGATGAGGTTTTATGGAATTTTTGGTACAAAGTTGAGGGTTTGGGGGTCTAAGTTTTAAAGGTTTTTAGTGTTGAGTGTTTATATTTCTTGTAGATGAGTGTTTCGGGGTTTTAGGGATTAGGGATAAGGGGTTTTTTTTTATTTTTGGGGCTAAGAGATCAGGGATTGTTGAGTCTGATAATGGATGAATTTTTAAATTTTAGTATTGATTTTTTTGTTGCTAGTAATTTAGTGTTTTTTGGGCTGGGTATTTATGGGTTTTTGGGGTTGAGGGTTAATGGTATTTTTTGGATAAAGGTTTAGTTTGTTGGGGGTTAAGGGTTTACTGTTTTTTGGGGGATGAGGGTTTAGGGTTTTTTAGGGTGGGAGTTTTTAGATGTTTTGGGGCTAAGGGTTTTTTGTTCTTTGGGGTAGAGATTTGATTTATTTTTTGGATAATGGTTAAGAGGTTTTGGGGATAAGAGTTTAAGGTTTTTTCGGCACTGTGATTTGGTTTTATAGTGATTTTGGAAAATGGTAATTTTTGGGGTCAAGGGTTGAAGGTTTTTTCTGGGTGACTATTGAGGTTTTTTTGGGATTAAGTTTTAGGTTTTTTTGGTGATGAGGGTTGAGGATTTTTTTTCAGGGGAGTGGATTAAGGGATTTTGGGGAAGAATGTTGACAAGTTTTTTGGGGATGGGGGTTGATGGTTTTTTTGGAGTTGACGGTTTTGGGTTTTCGGGGATGAGGGTAGAGTGTTTTTTTGGAGTTGAGGGAATTCAGTTCTTTGTGTATGAGTGTTTAGGGTTTTGGGGGAGGAGGACTTATGAGTTTTAGGGTGGAGTGATTAGGGTTTTATGGGGACGAGGGTTTAGGGTTTTTTGGGTCCTTTCATTTTTAGTTCTTTGGGGCTGAGGGTATAATACTTTTTTTCTGAGGGATTATGGTTTTTTGGGATTAAGGTTTAGATATTTTTGTGGTAGATGGTTTAGGGTTCATTAAGGATGAGGGTTTAGGATTTTTGGGGGTAGTGGGTTTAGATTTTCTTGAGTATGAGGTTTTTTTTTGGGAGAATATTTTTGGTTTCTTGGGATGAGGGTTTAGGGTTTTGTGGGGATTAATGATTAGGGTTTTTAAGGGATGAGGATTTATTTTTATTTTTTTGGATAAGGGCCTAGGTAATTTTGGTGCCAAGGGTTTAGATATTTTTAGGGCTACAGTTTTTGAGTTATTTAGGGATAGGGGTTTATAGTATTTTGGGGCTAATGGTTTAGGGGTTTTGTGGGATGATGGTTTAGGTTTTTTTGAGATTAGGGTGTCATGTTTATTTTGGAATGAGGGTTTATATTTTTTTAGGGATGAGGGCTAATGGTTTTTTTAGGGTTGAGGGTTTTGGGTTTTGGAGGGATTAGGGGTCCCATTTTTTTGGTGGGATGAGTGATTAGGATTTCTTGGGGCTTTGGGTTTGGGGTTTTTTATGTTCGATGGTTTAAGTATTTTTTGGGAAATCAGTTTAGGGTTTTTTGCAGTTAAGGGTTTAGGTTTTTTGTGGATGAGGTTTTATGGTTTTTTGGGTCTGAGTAATTAATTTTTTTTGGGAGGGATTAAATTTTTCTAGGTGTAAGGTCTTTAGGTTTTTGGTGGATGAGGGTTATTGTTGTTTTGGTACTAAGGGTTTGGTGTTTGTAGGGGATATGGGTTTTATGTTTTCTAGGATCAGGGTTTATGTTTCTATTTTGGGTGAGGGATTAGGGTTTTGGGGGGATTAGGTTTAGATGTTTTTAGGACTGAGATTTTAGGGTTCTATAGTTGAGGGTTTAGGTTATTTTGGGGATAAGGTTTTAGGTTTTACTAGGGATGATGGTGTATGGTTATTTGGGGTCATCATTTTATGTGTTTTAGGGATGTGTGTTTAGGGTTTTTAGTAGACAAAAGATTTTTGTTTTTCAGGATGAGCGTTTAAGGGATTTTTTGTATTATGGTTTGATATTTTTTGGGGATGAGGGTCTAGAGTTTTTTGGGGAAAGAATTTTGGTTATTTAGGGTCTTAAGGTTTAGGGGTCTTGGGATGGGAGTTTAAGGTTTAGGGTTTTTTAGAGAATTGGTTTTTGGGTATTCCTAGGATGAGGGTTTAACATTAATTGGGGCTGAAGGTTTATGAATTTTTATTTCTAGTGGTTTAGGGTTATTTGGGGACAACTGTTTATGTGTTTTGGAGGTTGAGTATTTAGATTTTTTTGGGGTGAAGGTTTTATAGGTTTTGGGGTTAAGGGTTTAGTGAATTTGTGGGAATAAGGTTTTAGGGCGGAGGGTTTGTGGTTTTTAAAATGATGGATTGGGGGTTTTGGTGGATAAGGATTTAGGGTTGTTTAGGGATTAGCGTTTAGTGTTTTGTGAATGAGGGATTATGGTTTGTATGGGATGACGTAATACTGTTTTTTTTTGTATGAGTGATTAGGTACATTTGGCAATGAGTTTTTAGGCGTTTTAGGTATAATGGTTTATGTTTTTTTAGGGTATAGGTTTTTTTTAATTTTTGGGGGCTCAACATTTACGGGTTTTGGGGATGAGTGTCTTGGGTTTTTTGGGCATAGGATTTATTGATTTTTGTGGATGATGTTTTAGGGGTTTTGGGGGTTAGGGGTTTATGGGTTTTGGGGTTAGAGGGGCTATAGGATTTTGTGGATGAGGGTTGGGGTGTTTTAGGTGTGATGGTTTAGGGTTTTTTAGGGGTGAGGTTTTCAATATTTTTGGTGCTATGTTTTTAGGTTTTTTAGGGTTGACGTTTTAATGATCTTTAGGTTTGTGGTTTTATGTTATTTTGGGGCTGAGGGTAAAGGAAATTTTTTAGGTAAGGTTATAGTATTTTTATGGGATCAGGGATTATATTTTTTAAGACTGAGGGTATAGGGTTTTTTTGGACTGAGGGTTTAGGGTTTTTTGGGGATGAGGGTTTAGTGTTTTTTGGGGATGAGGGTTTTGGGTCTATTGGGGTTTATTGTTTTTGGTTTTTTGTTTTTAGGGTTTAAAATTTTTTGGTGCTAAGGGTTTAGGGTTTTTTTATGATGAGTGTTTATTTTTTTTACTTCTAGTTGTTTAGGAATTTTTGGGATGAGTTGTTATAGTTTTTTTGGCCTGAGGGTTTAGGGTTTTCTATGGATGAGGTTTTAGGGTTTTTTTATTTATGAGGTTTTAGGTTTTATTGGATGTTGGTTTAGTGATTTTTGGGGATGAAATTTTAGGTACATTTGTGTCTGAGGATTTTTGGTTTTCTAGGGATATGGGTATAGGGATTTTGGCTTAAAGGGTTTTGGGTTATTTAGGGATGATGGTTTCGTGTTTTTTGGGTTTGTGGGTATTGGGTTTTTTTGGTGCTGGGGGTATAATTTTTTGTTGGGAAAAGGATTTCTGATTTTTTTAGGCGGGTGGTTTAGTAATTTTTGGGGTTTTGGTTTAATGGTTCTTGTGGGACTGAGAGTTTAGGTTTTTTTTTCTGACCATTTAGCATTTTTGGGGATTTGGGTTTTGGGTTTTTTGGGGCATATAGTTCAGGGTTTTGTAGGGATGGGGATGTAAGGTTTTTTGGGGCTGAGGGTATATGGGTTTTTCAAGACTGTGTGTTTTGGATTTTTTAGGGACGAGGGTTTTTCTTTTTTTGGGGATGAGGGTCTAGGTTTTTTTTTGAGTTTAGGCTTTATGTTTTTTTGTGGAGTGGGGATTTTATTTTTTATTAATTATGGTTTAGGGTTTTTTTAATGGTTTAGTATTTTATATGGATGAATGTTTTGGGTTTTTTTGGTCAAGGGTTCATGGTTTTTGGGGATGAGTGTTTAAATATTTTAATAGTACAAGGATAATGGTGTTTCAGTGATTAGGTATATTTGTTCTTATTAAGTAATATTTTTCGGGGATGAGGGTTTAAGGTTTTTTGAGGACGAGGGTTTAATGTTTTTTTGGGTTCATAGTTTTGGGATTCTAGGGAGAAGGGTTTTGGGGTTTTTGTGATGATTGCTTTGGGTTTTTTTTGTCATTGTGGGTTTAGAATTTTTATTAGATGAGGGTTTTGGGTTTTTAGGGCTGGTGGATTTGGATTTTTGTGGTTGTGTGTTTAGGGTTTTTTGGGGTTTTGGGTTTTTGGTTTTTTGGGAAGAGAGTTTTCAGTTTTATTGGTATGAGGGGTTATGTTTTTTTTTATAAGGTTTTAGGGGTTTTGTGGACGTAGGGTTTTCATTTATTTGGCTATGAACGTTTATGAATTTTTTAGGGCTCAAGGTTTAGTGAATTCTGGTGTTGGTGGTTTTAGGTTGTTTGGGGTTGGGTGTTTGGTTTTTTTAGTGTAGATGGTTTTTTTTTTTGGTTTGAGGGTTTAGGATTTTTTGGGGATGAGGGTTTTGGGTTTTTCGGGGCCAATGGATTTAGGTCTTGGTGGGATAAGGGTTTATAATTTTTTGGGGATAAGGGTTTATCATTTTTTTAGGGTTTATGATTTAGTGTTTTTTTGGGAGTAAGGGTTTATGATTTTTTGGGACTGAGGGTTTAGGGGTTTTTTAGGGCTAGGGTATTGGGTTATCCAGTGATGACTATTTATGTTATTCTAGGGATGAGGTTTTAGGGTTTTTTAGGACCGAGTTTTTTGATTTTTATGGGAATAGGGGTTTAGGGTTTTCTTAGGTAGATGTTTTAGGGTATTTTGGGGATGATGGTTTATTGTTTTATAGGATTAAGTGTTTAGGTTTGTTTGGATCATAGGGTTTATGATTTTTTAGGGATGAGATTTAGAGTTTTTTGGGAATAGGGTTTAAAGTTTTATGTGAATGAGGGATTAGGGTTTTATGTGGATAAGTGTTTAGGGTTTTCTAGGGATGAGGGTTTAGGGTTTTCTTAGGATGAGGGTTTGTGATTTTTTTAGGATTATAGTTTACTATTTTATATGGATGAGGGTTTATAGTTTTCTGATGGTGAGGGATTATTGTTTTCTAGGGATGAGGATTTAGAGTTTTTTGGGTTTGATGGTTTAGGATTATCTAGGAAATATGGATTAGGATTTTATTGGGATGAGGTTTTAATGTTTTTTGGGGGCTATGCATTTAGGGTTTTTCTAGGAATGTGGGTTGATGATTTTCTATGGTTGAAGGTTAGGAATTTCTAGAGCTGGCGGTTTCGGATTTCTTGTGGCAGAGGGGTTAGTCTTTTTTTATGGTGAGATTTTATAGTTTTCTGGGGCACATAGTTTAGGTTTTTGTGGTTGAGGGTTTAGGGTTTTCTAGGGTTGAGGGTTTATGGTTTTCTGGATATGAGGTTTTAGGTTTTCCTAGGGCTCAAGGTTTTGGGTTTTATGAGGTTGAGGGTTTAGCTTTTATGGGGATGATAGTTTAGAGTATTCTGGGGAAGTGGGATTATGGTATTTTTTATATTAGGGTTTAGTGTTCTCTAGGGATGGGTGTTTAGGGTTTTTTTGGATAAGGGTTTGGGTTTTTTTAGGGTACGTGTTCATTTGGGTTTTCTGGGGTGAGGGGTTAGAGTTTTCTAGGGTTGTGGGTTGAGGGTTTTTGGGGGATTAGGATTTTGGTTTTTCCAAGTCTGAGGTTATTCATTTTTCCTGAGGAATAGGGTTTGGGGTTTTCTTTGGATGAGGACTTAGAGATTTTTGGGGTTTAGGTTTTAGGGTTCTCTAGGGATTATGGTTTATGGTTTTCATGGAATGAGGGTTTATATTTTTCTTGGGTGATGGATTTAGTATTTTATAGTTATAAGGCTTTTGGTTTCTTCGAGGGTGAGGATTTAGGTTTTTTGGTGATGAGGATGTAGGGTTTTTATGAGATGATGTTTTAGGGTTTTCTAAGAAATAGGGCATAGATTTTTCTGTGGCTGAGGATTTAATATTTTTTGTGGGATAAGGGTTTAGGTGTTATTGGGAATGTGAGTTTATGATTTTCTATTATTTAGTACTATGGATTTCCAGAGATGGAGGTTTTAGGTTTCCTAGGGCTAAGGTTTCATGGTTTTTTGGGGATGACAATTTATAGTTTTCTTGGGAATATGGTTTAGTTTTTTTGTGGTTTAGGGTTTTGGGTTCTCTAGGGCTAAGGGTTTAGGGTTTTTTGGATTTTGAGGGTATAGTATTTTCTATGGTTCGTGGTTTTGGGTTTTCTGAGATAGGGGGTTTAGGTTTTTCTAGTGATGATGGTTTTGGGTTTGCTAGGGATGAGGGTTTATGGTATTCTTCATATTTGGGCTTAGTGTATTTTGGGGAAGAGGGTTTAGGGTTTTTCGAGACTAAGTGTTTGGGATTTTGGGAGGCTGTGGGTTTGAGGTTTTATGGGAATAGGGGTTTAGGGTTTTCTCGGGATTAGGGTTTATGGTTTTATAGAGATTAGGGTTTTGGGTTTTTTGGGTCTAAGGTTATTCATTTTTCAGTGGCATAATCATTATGGTTTCTTAGGGATCTAGGATTAGGGTTTATGTTGGATGAGGTTTTAGATTTGTTGGATCTGAGGTTGTTGGGTTTCCTAGGGATGTGGATTTAGGGATTTCATGTAATGAGTATTTAGGGTTTTCTAGGGATAATGGTTTTGGTTTTTTGGAGGGTGAGTATTTAGGGTTTTTTGGGGATGAGGATTTTGGGTTTTCATGGGAATAGGGTTTAGGGTTTTCTATAGTCATGTGTTTAGTGTATAATAGAGATTATTGTTTATGGTTTTCTAGGGATAAGGGATTATGGTTTTATGGTAAGAGGTTCAATGGTTTTTTGGGGATGAGGGTATGGTGCTTTCTAGCACATAGGGTTTACTGTTTTTTGGGGCTCAGGGTTTAGGGTTTTTAGGTTTGAAGGTTTTTCATTTTTTTGGTGATATTTTTTATAGTATTCAAGAGTTGAGGTCATAGGGTTTTTAGGGGTTGAGGATTTTTTGTTTTCTAGGGCTAAGGTTTTAGGCATTTTTGGGGTTAATTGATTAGGGTTCTCTCAAAATGAGGGCTTAGGGTTTTCTAGGGATGAGTGTTTAGTATTTTTTGGGGAATAGTGTATAGGGTTTTCTTGGGATGGTGGTTTAGGGTATTCTATGGATGAAGTTTTATTTTTTTGTAAGGATGATGGTTTAGAATTTTCAAGGGATGGAGTTTTACAGTTTTCTCAAGAAGAGGGTTTATAGATTCTTGGGGATGAGGGTTTATGGTTTTCAAGGTTTGATGGTTCATGTTTTTCAGCTAATGATTGTTTATGGTTTTCTATGGATGAGGGTTAATGGTTTTTTGGGTTCAAGGTTTATGGAAATCTAGGTTTTATGGATTATAGTTTTCTATGGATGAGGGTTTGTGCATTTCTTTGGATGTTCGTTTTTGGGTTTTCTATGGTATTGGTTTTAGGGTCTAATGGAGGTCAAGGTTTATGGTGTTCTAGGTTTGAGGTTTTAGTGTTTCTGGGATAAGGGTTTAGGGTTTTCTAGGGCTATGGTTTCAGGGTTATTTGGTGCTGAGGGTAAAGTATTTTCAATGGATGTGGGTTTAAGATTTTCTATGGTTAAAGGTCTAGATTTTTAAAGGACTGAGAGTTTATGGTTTTATTTATATGAGAATTTTGGGTTCTCTAAGACTAGGGGTTTAGGCGTTTTATGGATAAGGGTTTAGGGTTTTCTTGTTCTAAGATATTAGGGTCTTCTAGGGATGACATTTTTTGTTTTTATGAGGCTGAGGGTTTCGGGTTTTAATGGTATGTGGGTTTAGATTTATCTAGGGATTTGGTTTTTGAGTTTTTTAGGGATAAAGTTTTAGGGATTTCTAGGTATGAGAGTTTAGGATTTTAGGGTTCAAGGTTTTGAGTTTTCTAGGGATGAGGGTTTAGGGTTTCTAGGGATGTGGGATTAGGATTTTATGGGGTTCTAGAAATGAGGGATTAGGGTTTTATAGTGTTGATAGTTTAGGAATTATATGGATGAGATTATAGGTATTTTGGGGGGTTTGGGGATGAGGTTTTAGGGTTTTCTTGGGATATGGGTTTCAGGTTTTCTGACGTTGAGGTTTTAGAATTTTTAGGGGATGTGGGTTTAGGATTTTTTTGGTATAATGGATTAATTTTTTCTAGGGTTGAGGGTTAAGGGATTTAAGGTGATTTTGGTTTAGGTATTTTGGGGGCTGATGGTGTAGGGTTTCCTTAGGTTTCAACTTTAGGTTTTTCTGAGGCTGAGGGTTTAGAATTTTGTGGGGATCATGGGTTAGGGTTTATTTAGGGATAATAATATTGGGTTTTCTGGGGATTGAGATTTATTATTTTTTGTGACTAAGATATTAGAGTATTATGGGGTTGACAGTTTATGGTTTTTGGGTTTTTAGGGTTTATGATTTTTTGAGGATGAGGGTTTAGTGATTCCTTTGGATATGGGTTTATGATTTTATGGTGCTGTGGGTTTAGGGATTTTTGGGTAAGAGATTTAATGGTTTTCTAGGAATGGCAGTTTATGGTTTTTTTGGGATATGTGTTTAGGTTTTTCTTGGGAGGTGGGTTTAGGTTATTTTGTGGATGAGGGTATAGGGTTTTCTAGTACTAGTGGTTTAGGGTTTTTTGGAGCTAGGGGTTTTGAGTTTTCTATTTTTTAGGGTTTAGGGTTTTCTTAGGCTATATGTTTCGGGTTTTTTGGTGATGTGTTTTAGGGTATTCTAGGGTTGGAAATTTCGAGGTATTTAGGGATTGGGGATTTTGGTTTTTTAGGGATTATGTTTTAGGGTATTTTTTGGTAGTGGGTTTAGTGATTTTTGGGTCTTAGTGTCTTGGGTTATTTTGGATATGGATTTAGGGTTTTTTTGGGTAGTGGGTTTAGGGTTTTTTAGGGTTGAGGGTTTTGGATTTTTTGGGGATTAAGATTTAGTATTTTGGGGATGATATTTAGGGTTTTGGGGATGAAAATTATGATATTTTGGGGTTTAAGGTTTAGTTATGTTATGGATTGGGGTTTATGGATTAGGTTTTAGGATTAGTTTGGAGTTTCAGGGTGTCGGTTTTTTGGGCTGAAGATTTATGGATTTTTGGAGTCAAGCCTTTGGGGTTTTTTGGGGTTGTGGGTATAGGGTTTATTAGGTATGAGAGCTTAGAATTTTTTTGGTCTTGATGTTATAGGGTTTTCTGAATCTGCGGGTTTATGGTTTTTTTGTGGTTTATTGTTTAGTGATTTTTAGGGCCATGGGTTTTGGGTTTATTGGGGTCGAGGGTATATGGTTTTTTGGGGATGTGGGTTTATGGTTTCTAGTGCTGGGTGTTTAGTGTTTTTAGGTTAAGGTTTTTTGGATTATGGGGGATGAGCATTCACGATATGATTTGGGTTGAGGGTTTAATGTTTTTTATTGAAGAATATTTAGGGTTTCTTTAGGGACGAGGGTTTAGTGATTTTTTGAGATTAGGGTCTTGGATTTTTTTCACTATTCATTTTTTGTTTTTTGGGGCGAGGGTTTAGGGTTTTTTGGAGCTGAGAGTTTAGGTTTTTTGGGGCTAAGGGTTTAGGGAATTTTGAGTCAAAGGGTTTAATTTTTTCTTGGGATAAGTGTTTAGGATTTTTGTGGATGATGATTTGATGTTTTTTGGGGCTTTGTGTGTAGGGTTTTTTACGTCTTAGGGTTTAGGTTAGTTTGAGGTTTAGGGTTTAAGATGTATTAGGGATAAATTTTGATGGTTTCTTAGTGATTAGTGTTAAGTGTTTTTTGGGGTTGACGGTATAGGGTTTATTATGGATCAGGGATTATGGTTTTTTTGGTTCTAAGGGTTTAGGGTTTTTTGTGGCTTATGGTTTAGGGTTTTTTTGGATGAGGGTTGAGGATTTTTGGGGGTTGTGGTTTTAAGTTTATTCAAGGATGATGGTTTCTTATGTTTTTTGGGTTTATGGATTAGGGTTTTAGGTGGTTAAGGGTTTTATGCCTTTTTGGACGGAGGGTTTAGAGTTTTTTAGGGGATGAGGGTTTATGGGTTTTTGGGGCTGAGGGCTTAGTGTTTCGAGGGATGGGGATTTTGGGTTTTTAGAGATGATGGATTATAATTTTTTATGGATGCAGTTTTAGAGTTTTTTAGGATGAGGGATTATGGTTTAATGGGGATAAAGGATGATGATTTTTTTTTTCTTTGGGTTGTGGAGTTTTTGGTTAAAAGTATTGAGGGGTTTTTGTGGATGAGAAGGTTGTTTGGGGTTGAGGTTTACATATTTTTTAGGGGGAAATGGTTGAGTATTTTTTGGGTTTGAGGGTCTAGGGTTGAGGGTTTTTTTGGTTAATGGTTCAGGGTTTTTTGGGTCTAAGTTTTTTTTGTTTTCTTAAGGCCGAGGGATTCATGTTTTTTGGTTTGGAGGGTTTAGTCTTTTTTCGGATAAGGGTTTAGGGTTTTTTGGGTCTACAGTTTCTAGATTTCTGGGGGGAATGGTTCTTGATTTTTGGGGGCTGATGGTTCATTTTATTTTGGCATTGATGTTTTTTTTTGTTTCAAAGTGTTTATGGTTTTTTCAGGTTCAGGGTTCTAGATTTTTTAGGGACGAGGGTTCAAGGTTTTTTGGGGATGAGAGTTTATGGTTTCTGGGGGATACAGTTTCTAGGTTTTATGGGGATTATTTCTTAGGGTTTTTCTAAGTTGAGTGTTCATGGTCTTTGGGGCTATAGGTTTATTTTTTTTGGGGTTGGTGGTTCAGGTTTTTTTGAGGCTGAGTGTTCAGGGTGTTTTAGGTCTGACGGTTAAGTATTTTTTGGCTGGAGAGTTCATGATTTTTTGGAGATGAAATTTTAGAGTATTTTGGGGGGTGAGTGTTCATTGTATTTTTGGTGCCTAGGGTTCAGGGATTTTTGAGGATGATGGTTCATGGTTTTTTGGAACTAAAGGATCAATGTTTTTTTGGGCTGAGTACATATAGTTTCTTTTGGGATGAGTGTATAGGGTTTTTTGGATTTGATGTTTTAGAGTTTTTTTAGGAAGAGGTTTTATCTTTTTTGGGGATGAGGGTTCATGGAATTTTTGGGTAGACGGTTGAGGGTTTTGGCAGGCTGAGGATCAAGGATTTTTTGGGTCTTAATTTAAGGTTTTCTTAGGTTTAGGGTTAAGGTTTTTTAGTAATGAGTTCTTTTTTTGGGATTGAGGGTTTAAGGTTTATTGAGGCAGATAGTTGAGGGTTTTATGGAGCTGGGGATTGAGTTTTTTTGTGGCTCGACTTTTAGGGATTTCTAGGGCTAATATTTTATGGTTTTTTAGGTTTGATAGTTAATGGTATTTTGGAGATGAGGTTTTAGTGTTTTTTTAGGTTAAGGATTTAGGGTTTTTTTGGGATGAGGGATTTATGTTTTCTAGTATTGAGGATTTATGGTTTTTTAGGTTGCAGGTTTATGGAGTTTTAAGGTTGAAGGTTGAGGTTTTTTCAGGATAAGAGTTTACAGATTTTTGGGGCTTTGGTTTTAGGGTTTTTAGGGTAGAATGATTATAATATTTTAGGGATTATGGAATTGGGTTTTTTCTATTTGTGTGTTGAGGGATTTTAGGGTTGAGGGATGAGTGTTTTTTTGGGTCAAGGTTTTAGGGTTTTAGGGGTTGAGGGTTGAGGATTTTTTGGGGATGAGGGTTAAAGGTGTTTTCTAGGATGAGGGTTGAGGGTTTTTTCATGTGAGGGTTGAGGTTATTTTGGGGATATGATTATAGTATTTTTTGGGCTTAGGTTTTAGTGCTTTTTGGGGGTGAGGGTATTGGGTTTTTTAGAGAAGACTGTTTGGAGTATTTTTCGCACATAGGGTTTTGAATTTTATGGGGATGAGGGTTTAGGGTATTTTGGTTCTAACCATTTATAGTTTTTTGGGGTTGAGTGTATATTTTTTTGGGGGGATGAGGGATTACTTTTTTCCTAGGGTGAAGGATTTAGGGTTGTTTATGGATAAGTGATTAGGGTTTTTTAGGTCTGTGGGTTTACGGTTTTTTGTGGAATAGGGTTTGGGTTTTTTAAGGATGACAATTTAAGGTATTTTTGGGGGATATGGAATTATTTTTGTTGGGGATTATTGTTTATGGTTTTTGTATGAGTAGGTTTTAAGGTTTTCTGGTACGAGGGCTTAGGGATTTTTGGGGATGAGGTTTTAGGATTTATTAGTGCTGGGGGTTTCGGGTTATTTGAGGCTGAGGATTTGAGTTTTTTGGGTTTGAGGGATTTTTTTGTGGAGTGTTTAGGATTTTTTTCGTCTAAGGGTGTTTAGTTCTTTTTGGGAATGAGGGTTTAGGGTTTTTTTGGGATGAGGGTTTATGGTTTTTGGGGTTAAGGGTTTAGTTTTTGGGGTTCAGGGTTTAGTGTTTTTTTAGGTTGAGTGCTTATGATTTTTTTTCATTGATGATTTAGGGGTTTTTGGAGTTTAGAATTTAGTGTTTTTTAAGGAAGATGGATTATTATTTTTTGGGGATGAGTGTTTATTGATTTTTAGGGCTGAAGTTTTATAGTTTTTTGGGCCTAAGAATTTAATATTTTTTGGGATGAGGGTTTTGGGTTTTTTTGTGGTTGAATGTTTTGGATTAATTGGTGATTGGGGTTTTTGTGCTATAGTTTTTTTGTCTTTTGGAATAATGATTTTAGGTTTTTTTTAGTATGTGGTTTTATGGTTTTTAGGGATAATATTTTTGTGTTTTGTGGGCAATGAGATTCATGGTTTTAGAGTTGAAGGGTTTAGGGGTTTTTGGGTATAGTGGTTTCGGGTTTTTTTGGATGAGTGGTAGTGTATTTATGGGCTTGAGAATTTTGGGTTTTTCTACTAAGGACTTATGGTTTTATGGGGATGAGGGTTTACGGGTATTTTTTGTAGAGGGTTTCGGGTTTTTTTGGGCTGAGGATTTAGGATTTTTTGGGGCAGTGGCTTTTTATTTTTCCTAGGATGGTGGGTTTGTGGATTTGGAAATGAAGGTTTAGGGTTTTTTGGAACATTGGTTTTGTGGTTTTTTGAGACATTTTGTTTTGGTTTTGGGGGGTTGAGGATTTAGGATTTTTATTGCCATGGGTTTATGGTTTTCTGAAGCTGATTGTTTTGGGGTTTTATAGGCTAAGGGTTTAGTGTTTTTTGGGGAAAAGGGTTTAGAGGTTTTTTGGGAATGAGGGTTTTTTTAATTTTGATGATTAAGGATTAGTTGTTTTGGGGATGAGGTTTAGTGGTTTTCGATCTGTGGGTTTTTGGGATGAGGGTTTTTGACTTTTATGGTTTTGTGTTTAGGGTTTTTTGAGACTAAGGGATTATAGATTTTTTTTGTTTAGGGTTTATGGGGATGAGTGGGTAATTTTTTTAGGGATGAGTATTTATGGTTTTGGGGGTTTAGGGTTTAGGGTTTTTTAGGGAAGAGGTTTTCAGAGATTTTGTGGAAGAGCGTTTAATGGTTTTCAGGGATGAGGGTTTTGGAATTTTTGGGTTTGGCGGTCTAGAGTGTTTGTGGATAAGGTTTTAGAGGTTTTGGGGATGAGGGTTCATGGATTTTTGGGCCATAGTGTTAAAGGTAATTCAGGGGTGAGGGTTTAGGATTTTTTTGGGGGATGTTGGTTTAGGTTTGTTTATGGTTTAAGGGTTTTTGGGGTTGTGGGTATAGGTTCTTTCGAGATAATGGTTTACTATTTTCTAGGGATGAGATTTTAGAGTACTGTGGGACTAAGGTTGTATTGAGTTTTGCGGCTAAAGACATAGGGTTTTTTGGGGATGAGGGTTTAGTTTTTTTACTAAGTTATTAGGGTATTTTGGGGCTAAGGGTTTAGGTTTTTTTAGGTTTGAGTGTCCAGGGTTTTTTGTGGCTATGGGTTTATGGTTATTTTTTGAATAAGGGTTTTGTTTTTTGGGAATGAGGGTTTAGGGTTTTCTAGAGACAAAGTATTAGGGGGTTTTAGCTTCGGACTATTTTTTGTTTTTGTTGCAATGTGTTTATATTTCTTTTTTTAGAGTGTTTGGGGTTTTGGGGGGTAAGAATATTAGGGTATTTTGGGTATGTGGGTTTAGGGTTTATTTGGAATTGGGTATACTGTTTTTTGGGCTGAAGGTTTGGGGTTTTTAGTCCAGATGGTTTTGGGTTTTTTCGGTTTAGTGTTTTTTGGAGCTGATGGTTTTGAGTTTTTTATGTATGAGGGTATATGGTTTTTTTACGGCTGAGGGTATATGGTTTCTTGGTCTACGGGTTTAGGGGTTTTGGAAAGAGGGTTGAGCAATTTTTTGGGTTATGGTTTTAGGAATTTTTTTGGGATTGAAGGTTTATTTTTTTAGGTCAGAGGGTTTATTGTTTCGGAGGATGAGGTTGTGGGGTGTTTTGGGGTTGTCAGATTAGGTTTTTTTGTGGTTGAGGGTTTAGGGTTTTTTGGGGATGAAGGTATATGTTATATTGGGACTGAGGGTTTCGAGTTTTTTATGGTTGATGGATTTGGGTTTTGGGGCTGAGTGTTTAGTATATTTGGGTCTAAGGGATTATAGTGGTTTATGACTAAGTGTTCAGGTTTTTTTGGGTCTGAGGACTTATGGTTTCTTAGGGATGAGGTTTTAGGGTTTTTCATAGTGACTGTTAGGGTTTTTTTGGATGGGGTGTTAGGATTAATTGGTACTAAGGGTCTAAGGTTTTTTAGGACATAATGATTAGGGTTTTTAGGGTTGAACGTTTATGGGTTTTACACTATGGTTAAGGTTTTTTAGGGATAATTATTTAGGTGTTCTTGTGGGAAAGGGATTAGGGTTTTATGAGGTTGAGGTTTTAGGTTTTATTGGTGTTTTTTACTATTTTTTGGAGAAGAGATTTTATTTATTTAGGCTAAGTGTTTAGGTTTTTTTGGGTCTAAGGGTTTACGGTTTTGGGGGAATGAGGGTTTAGATTTTTTTTATGGATGAATGTTTTGGGTTTCTATATGTTTATGGTTTATTGTGTTTTTGGTCTAAGGGTTTAGTGTTTCTTAGGGATAAGGGTTCTGGGTTTTTTTGGGTGAGGTTTTATTTTTTTGGGGGGGTTTTGGGTTTAGGGTTTTATGTGGTAGAGTGTTTTAGAATTTTAGGGGATGATGGTTTTTGGATTATTGGGGCTAATGGTTTAGGGTTTTTCTGTGTTAAGGGTTTAGGGTTTTATGGGGTTAATAGTTTATGTATTTTTAGGGTGCAGGGATTAGGGTATGTTGAGATGGGGGTTTTGGGTTTTGTGTAGTTGAGGGTTTTAAGTTTTTTTTTTGGACGAGGATTTAGGGTTTTTTATAGCTGAAGGTTTAGGGTTTTTTGTGTCTGAGGGATTTGGGTTTTTTGGGGATGATAGTTTATCATTTTTTGGATATGAGGGTTTATAAATTTTTTGACTTTTGGGATTGAAGTATTTTTGGTATGAGGGTTTTGTATTTTTTGTATTTTAGGTTTTGGTTTTTTTGGGGCTGATGGTGTAGGGTTTTTTGGGACTGAAGGTTTAGGTTATTTGGGGGATTAGGGTTTAGGGTTTTTCTGGCTGAGGGTTTATATTTTTTTTTGTTTATGATTTCATGTTTTTTAGGAATGATGGTTTTGGGGTTTTGGGTATGATGTATTTGGGTATTTGGGGCCAAGGGTTTAGGGTTTTTTTTGGGAATCATGGTTATGGGGTTTTTTGGTCATAGGGGTTTTTTATGACTACTGATTTAGTGATTATTGGGGAGATAGAGGATTAAGGGTTTATTTTGTGATTAGTGTTTATGTTTTTTTGGGGATGAGGGTATTGTGTATTTGGGGTAGTGGTTTTATAGTTTTTTGGGTTTGAGGTTCTAGGGGTTATTCTGGATGAGGGTTTTGGGTTTATTTTGGATGAGGGTTTAGGGTTATTTTCTAATGAAATTTTAGGTTTTTTTGGGGAAGATTGTTTATGGTTTTTTTTGGGCTTAGGGTTTTTGGTATTTTGGGGTTGAGGGTTTCCGGATTTTTATGGAGGAGGGTTAAGGAATTTTTTTTGGATGAAGGTTTTTGGTTTTTATGGACTATGGTTTGGGGTTTTTTGGTTCATATAGATTAGAGTTCTTTAGTATTGAGGTTTTTGGTTTTTTTATGGATAATGTTTTAGGGTTTTTTGGGGCTGTCGTTTTAGGTGTTTTTGGGATGCGGGTTTAGAGTTCATTCAACTGAGGGTTTAGTTTTATTTGGGGCCTAGGGTTTTGGTTTTTTGGGGATAAGGATTTCTCCCAGTTTAGGGTTATTTTTATTTTGGGATGAGGGTTTTGGGGTTTTGGGGATGAGTTTTTATGCGATTTGGGGGTTGTCGGTTGTCAGATTTTCTGGGATTAAGGTTTAGGGTTTTCTTCTATTTTGGATTCTGCATTTTTTGCAGCTAATGCTTGAGTGTTTTTTGTGGGAAGATGTTTTATGGCTTTTTGGGGCTGTGGGTTTAAGGTTTTTTGGGTCTAAGTGTTGTGGGATTTTTTGTGGATGAGTGTTTAGGGTTTCTTTGGATGAAGAGTTTAGGTTTTTTAGGGATGAGGGTTTAGGGTTTCATTCAGGATGAGTGTTTAGAGCGTTTTGGGGCTAGGATTTTGGGGTTATTGGGGCTCAGGGTTTAGGGTTGTTTGGAGATGATGGTTTAGGGTTTTTTGGGATGTAGGTTTAGGTTTTCATGGGGTAGAGGGCATGTTATTACTTGTAGCTAAGGGTTTAGGGTTTTGTGTGGGGGCTAAGGATTTAGGGATGTTTAGGGATGAGGGATTAAGGTTTTTTGGGGGTGTGGATTAAGAGTTTTTTTTCAGGATGAGGGTTTATGGTTTTTGGGGTTGAGGGATGGAGATATTTTTTGGGCCAGAGGGTGTAGTTTTTTTTAGAAATGGTTTTTGGTTTTTGAGAATTAGGGTTTAGTGTTTTTTAGGGTAGAGGGTTACAGTTATTGGGGCTGAGGGTTTTGGTATTTTGGGGATATGGTTTTAGTGTTTGTTAGGGATGAGGGTTTAGGTATTTTTGTGGCTGAGGTGGTGTGGTTTTTTTAGGTTTAATGTTTAGGATTTTTTTGGATAGGGGTTTTTGGGTTTTAGGGCATGCGGGTTTAGAGTTTTTTGAGTCTAATGGATTAGGGGGTTGTTGGGATGAGGCTCAATGATTTTTGGGGTTTAGGGTTTATGGTTTTTTGGGTGGACATATTATAGTTTTTAAGGCATAGAGTTTCATAATTTTTTAGGCACAGAGTTTACTTTTTTTTGGGTATGACATTTTATTGATGTTTAGGGTTTAGGGTTTTTTGGGGATCAAGATTTGGGGTTTTCATGGGATGAGGTTTTATATTTAATTAGGGCTGATGGTTTAGGGTTTTTTGGTTCTGGGGGTTTAAGTTATTTTATGGATGAGATCTTATGATTTTTTTGTGGATGAGGGTTTAGGGATATTTAGGGATATTTGTTTTTTTATTTTTAGGACTAGGGGTTCTGGGTTTTTTTGCTAACGGATTAGGGTTTATTGGGGCTAAGGCTTTAGGGTTTTTTGGGTTGAGGGATAGTATTTTTTGGGGCTGAGTGTTTAGTTATTTTTTGAGGATTCATTTTAATTATTTTTTGGGGCAATGGGTTTAGGTTTTGTAGGGCTTATGATTTAGGATTATTTGGGGATAATGGTTTAGGTTTATTTGGGACCAAAGTTTTAGGGTTTATTGTGTGTTTTTGGGAATAATGTTTTGGGTTAATTGGGGACGAGGGTTTAGGGGTTTTTGGTGTGAAGGTTTTATGGTTTTTTGGGGCTGTAGGTTTTGGTTTTTGGAGGTTAAGGGTTTAGTGTTTTGGGGGTTGAATTTTTATGGTTTTTTAAGGTAGAGGGTTTAGAGTTTTTTTAGGATATGGGTTTAGGATTTTTTGGGATGAGGGTTTAGGATTTTTTGGTCTAAAGGGATTAGGATTTTTTGTGATGGAGGGTTTAAGATTTTTTGGAGCTGATGGTGTAGGGTTTCTTGGGTAGGGTTTTTAAGGTTTTATGGGGCTAGGGGTTTACTTTTTTTGGGGGGTTAGGGGTTTAGTGTTTTTTCTGGTTGAATGTTTAGGGTTTTTTGGGGTGGAGGTATTAGGGTTTTTTAGGGATGAGTGTTTTGGGTTTTTTAGGGATGAAAATATAGGGTTTATTTGAGCTAAGGGGATGGGGTTTTCGGTGGTGAGGGTAATGGGTTTTTTGGGGGGCTTAGTGATTTTATTTTTCTAGGGATAAGGCTTTAGGTTTTTTGGTGGATTAGGTTTTAGGGTTTTTTAGGGCCAACAATTTAGGGTGTTTTGGGGCCGAGGGTTTTGAGTATTTTGGGGGTGAGGGTTTTGGGTTTTGGGGGATAAGGGTTTAGGATTTTATGTCTTAGGGATTAGGGTTTTTTTGGACTGAGGGGTTTGTGTTTTTTGGGGATAAGGGTTACAAGTTTTTTGGAGTTTAGGGTTTAGGTTTATTTGGGGTTGATGATTTCTGGTTTTTGGGGGGTTGGGGTTGCATTCTTTTTGGTCTAAGGGTTTATATTTTTTTTTGTGAGGCGGTTTAGGTTTTTTTGGGGCAAGGTGTTTTGTTTTTTGGGGGATGAGGTTTGTGGGTTTTTCATGGCTAAGGGTCTGGGGTTTTTTTGTGCTGAGTATTAAGGGTTTTTTGGGGTGTAGGGTTTAGGGTTTTTTAGTTATAAGGGTGTAGGTACTTTTTCAGGTTGGGGTTTTAGGGTTATTGGGTCTAAGGGTTTATTTTTGTTTTTTAGAAGAGGGTTTAGTGATTTTTAGTGATAAATTTTTATGGTCATTTGGGGAAGAGGGTTTAAGGTTTTGGGGGTTGAGCTTTTATGTTTTTTTGGGGATGAGGGTATAGTGATTCTTGGGGGTGTGGGTTTATGTTTTTTTGAGGATGTGGGTTTAGGGTTTTTTGGGGATAAGAATTAATGGCTTTTTGGGGATGAAGGTGCAGGGTGTTTTGTAGTTGAGGCTTTAGTGTTTTTTGTGGATGAATGATTACGGTTTTTTGGGTATTAGGGTTTAGGGTTTTGGGGGTGAAGTTTTTGGATTTTTTAATGAGGGATTAGGTTTTTGGGGGCTATGTGTTTAGTTTTTTTTTGTCAGTTTAGGGTCTAGGGTTTTGGGGGGCTCACGGTTTAGTATTTTTTTGGGGATTAAGGTTTTAGGTTTTTTTGGGGGATGTGGGTTTAGGGTTTTTTGGGGTAAGGTTTTTTTTGGTATGAGGTTTTATAATTTTTTGGAGCTATTTTTTTAGGTTTTTTTGGTATTCGGTGTTTACAGTTTTTTGTGGATGAGGGTTTTGGATTTTTTGGGATGATGTTATTAGCGTATTTTTTTTATGAAGGTTTATGGTTTTGGGGTTTTTTTAGATAAGGTATTAGGGTACTCTAGGGCTTATGTTTTAGGTTTTTTTGGGTCTAAGGTTTTAGGTATTTTGGGTAGATGGATTTTGGATTTTAGGGTTGAGGGTTTAGTGTTATTTGAGACTAAGGGTTTGGATTTTTTGTGGTTGATGCTTGTGGGTTTTTTGGGGTTATGTGTTTAGAGTTTTTTCTGCGAGGGTTTAGGTTTTTGGGGGGTTTCAGGGAGTATGGTTTCATAGAGATATGGGGTTTGGGGATTTGGGCCCGATAGTTTTGTTTTTTTTTGCGGCTATGGTTTTTAGGCTTTTCAGGGTAAGGGTGTAGGGTTTTTGGGGATGAGGGTTCTGGATTTTTTTTGGGATGAAGGTTTAGGGTTTTTGGGGCTGTGGATACAGTGTTTGGGGTTAAGGGGTTATTGTTTTGGGGGCTCATGGTTTTTGGTTTTTTGGAGATGAAGGTTAAGGGTTTTTTGCAATGTAGGGTTCTAGTGTTTTCAAGGGATGATGTTTAATATGGGTTTTTTACTGAGAGTTTATGATTTTTTGGTGCTGAGAGTTTATGGATTTTTTGGGTTTATGTTTTTGTATTTTCTAGTTCATATGGTTTTAGATTTTTTTGGCTAAGGGTTTGATGTTTTTTTGGTCAAAGGGTTTTGGGTTTTGGGGTTGATTGTTTAGCCTCTTATGTAAGGTTGATTAGGGATTGTTGGGGATGATGGTATAGGGTTTTTCGGGCTGAGATTTTAGGATTTTTTAGGGGATGATGGTTTTGGATATGTTGAAGTTGAGGGTTTGGGGTATTTTGGGACTGAATGTTTAGTGCTTTGGGGATGGGGGTTTGGGGTTTTGGGGTTTTGGGGTTTTGGGGGCTGAGGATTTATGGTTTTTCAAGGTTAAGGGTTTAGTGTTTTTTGGGGCTAAGAGTTTTGTATTTTTTAGGATAGGTGTTTATTGTTTTAGTGGGATGAGGGTTTAGGTTTTTTAGTCCTAAGGGTTTTGCATTTTTTTTGGGATTTGGGTTTTTGGTTTTTCTAGTTTGTGGGTTTAGGTTTATTTGTTGGGGCGGATGGTTTAGGGTTTTTTCAAGGTGAGTGTTTTGGATTTTCTAGGGGTCTGACGGCATGGGGATTATTTTTTTAGGGGTGAGGGTTTTGGGGGGCTGAGGGTTAAGGGTTTTTTGGGGATGTGGGTATAGGGGTTTTGGGGGTTAAGTGTATAGGGTATTTTGGGGTGAGGGTTTAATGTATTTGGGAATGGGTTTTAGAGTTTTGGGGGGATTAGGGTTTAGGTTTTTTGGGTATAACAATTTACTATTTTTTGGGCCTAATGGTTTAGGGTATTTGGGGGATAATGGTTTATGGATTTCTAGGGATGAAAGTTTAGGGTTTTTTGGGAGGTGTTTTTGGTTCTTTGGGATGAGGGTCTATGGTATTTTAGGGATGAGGGTGTTGGGTATTTTGGGAAAGAGGGTTTAGGGTTTTTTGGGGTTATAGGTTTAGGATTATTTAGGGATATGGGTTTAGGGTTTTGGTGTTGAGGGATTAGGGTTCATAGTTCTGAGGGTTTAAGGGCTTTTGTGGCTGATGTTTTAGTGTGTCTTGGGGATGTGGGTTTTGGTTTTTTTGCTACTGGATGTTTAGGGTTTATTGGGAATTAGGGTGTAGGAATTTTTTGGTGTTTATTTTTTAGAGTTTTGGGGGCATAGAGGTTAGGGTTTTTTGAGATTTAGGGTTTAGTTTTTTTATTGGGGTTTAGGGTTTATAGATTTGGCGTGCTAAGTGTTTGTTATTTTTTTTTGGATGAGTGTTTAGGTTTTTTTCTATGCTGAGGGTTTATGGGTTTTTCAGTCTAAGGGTTTAGGATTTTTTAAGAATGTGTCTTTAGTTTTTTTAGGGCTTTAGTTTTTTTATTTTTTGGGGCTAAATTTTTAGAGTCTTTTATGGGTGTGGGTTTCAGGTTTTTTGGTTTTTAGGGTTTAGTGTTTTTTTTGGGCTGAGTGGTTTGGGTTTTTTAGGGATGAGGGATTATAGTTTTTTCGGACTGAGGGTTTTGGGTTTCTTTTAGGGTTGTGGGTTTATAATAATTGTGGGGAATACATTTTAGGGTTTTTTAGGGGGGGGGGGGTTAAGGATATTTGGCGATGATGTTTTAAGGGATTTTTTGTAGATGAGGGTTTAGGGATTATTTGGGGTTTGAGGGTTTACAGTTTTTTGGGGTTATGGATTTAGGAATTTTTGGGCCTCTAGGATTAGGGTAATTTGGGGATGAGTTTTTAGGGTTTTTTTGGGATGAGGGTTTATAATTTTTTGGGTTTTAGGGTTATATTCTCTATATTTAACCAAATTAGAATAGTTTTGGGCTTGAAATGAATCCTAATCCCAATTTTTTTGAGTAGAACCAAACCTCACTTTTTGAAATCCAACACAATGATGGGCTATGACACACTAATTTGTGGACTAAAATGATATATCCTCTTGGAAAAGGAAAGAAATTTGTAGGAGAAAATTAAATCATTAAGAGAACATGGATAAAGTCATCATTAAGAAGGATTCTTGATACATTAGTTATTAGGGTAATTAATTATCATGGGAAAGTTTTTTTTGTTCTTTTTATGTGACCTTTGATTTTCCTCATATATTTTAATTATATTTGTTCCATTTAATCTCACATTATGTTTTCTTTGTAATTTATTTTCACTCCTTTATAAATTTCACACATGAATCCTTTGAATTTTGATTCTCACTATGCAACATTTTTAATTTCACCTCTTTCCTTTGTCTGAAATTTGTGGTGCATCTCCAATACTGGTGAATTGGTCTTTATGAAAGGGGATATCATGGGGGTGTAATTGTATTTAACCCTTGTAAATTGACCTTCTTTTCACTTTTATATATTTACATACAGGTTTCATACTTCCTGTGATGCATTAATTTTTTATTTGAGATACGGTTCCAATAAATATGTTCTACCAAATTCTACTTATTAATCACCCAAAAAAATCATCCCTACCAGGACTCACAAAAGTGGATCTTTTACTCCACTTGGTACATGGAAAATACGAAAAACAAGGCCAAAAAAATTAGTCTAATTAGTTAGAAGCTTTCTCAAATATTTAGAGTGAGATGACATAATTCTCATCAACCATAGCGGTGTCCCTAACAACATTCTCAACATTATAGGCACAATATATAACCATTTTATGAAGATCATAAAAGTGGTGATGATTTCAACTATTCAGAGGAGGATATGTGAAGAAGAATAAAATAAAATGATGATATTGAAAGTGGATTGGAAATTGACAGTATATATTTTAATGGGAGTATGAATCCAGATGATATTCTACATTTGATGTGAGAAATTAAATGATTCAATGAATTTAAATTTTTTTTAAACATTAAGATGTTCAAGGAAGAAAATCTGAAATTTAAAGATTGTGCATATCTTAAGGGGTCAAATCTAAATAAAATATGGTAATGTGATGTTAAACTCAAAATAAACTTAGGGGAGAAGTTGAAAAATCATTCGATAAGTTGAATTCTTCTTGAGAAATATTAGTAAGATATTTACTTCCAAATTCATAGCTTTCAATAAAGAGATATATCTATATAATAGTACATTTGGTTTTTGGATCATTTATTGATGTTATGTGATGTTATAGAATAAAAGGAGATAATTATTGAATGGTTTTTGGAAATTTTAAATGATGAAAATACATATTTATTGGTGTTACGAACATTCTAATCACATGATGATGTTTTCAATCTAGAAATAAATGTGGAAAATAAAAATCTTACCTCAATGTAATTGGATCTCGTGAACTATAATAGATGTATGAAATTTTATAAAGGTATATATTCTAATAAAATATGTGTAGGTGATAATGAGTGTAGTAGTAATAAGATGCAAGATAAAGGGAATGACTGGTTAATGGAACGACCAAAATAAAAATACAACTCCATTGAAAGTGGAAATTGAAAGTGCATCAAATGTCATGATTATGGTCATTTTTAGCCCAATTACACTAAAAAAATAATTATTAAAATAAAGGATATTAATGATATTGAATATTAAATAGAATAGGTTCAATATGGTGATGAATAATCTGAAAACAAAGATCATGTTGTGGAGGAAGCCGATGTGCGTTGCATGCTTGTGATATGAATAGTTTAGAAATATCAGATATGAACTCAAAAAGGTCAATGAGATAACATGTTCCAAACTCATTTGATAATAAATATTTGATTAATCAGGTTGATTTTTTATAGTGGAGGTAGTAAAAATGTTACTTCAACAACACTAGTGAATAAATTGAAGGTTCCAACTCAGAATCATCCTCGGTCATACAAAATACAATGAATGAACAATGGAAGCACATGTCATGTAAAAACATGATCTGGTTTCATTTTTAATAGGTAAGAACAATTTTATTGATGTATTATGTGTTTTTGTTCCTATGTATTCTTGTCCCTTTTTATTGGTAAGGACTGGTCATTTTGGAAGGGATGTGAAATATGTTATGAGTAATCACACAAAATTTTTCTTATCCAAGGAAATTAATATTATAATTTCTCCTTTGAATGCGTCCCATATTCTACATGAATATTTTTTCTAGAATATACTAAAGTTTTACTCTATATCAATGAAACTCATGTAGAGAAATAAATCCTTAAAAATCTTATCTTTTCATTATTGATGATGGAGGTATCATTCCATTAGGAGAAGAGTCAACGGTATTTTTTATCATTTTCTTTGATTGAGAAATATCATAATGTTTTTCCTAACAACCTTATAGGTGTATTACCACCATCTTGAGGCATTTAACACTAGATCGGCCTTGTACCAAGGGTGGAATTCCCTACAAAAAATATTATATCAATGTAATTTTAAGGAATAAATGTAATTGTAGAATAAAGTTAAAGAATTGATAGATCAAGGCTTTTATAATTACATGATTGATCCCATTATCTACTCTTGAAATATTGGTGCAAAATAAAGATGGTAAATATCAAATATCAATAATATTATATTTAAATACAGGTATCTCATTCAACTAGTTGATGATATGTTCAATGAATTGCATTGATAGTCAATATATTCGATGGTTGATCTTTGGAGTGTATATCGCCAGATTCGAATGAAGAAAGGGGATAAGTGGAAAAAATAATTCAAAAACAAAGGTAGAATATTTGAGTGGTTGGTCATGTCATTCGACCACTCAAATGTTCTTTGTACATTCATCAACTCATAAATGGCGTTCAAAACCCATTTATTGATAAATATATTATTTCATATCTAGATGATATTTTGATTTAGAAAAATGATGTGTAGAGCCATGTGGATCATCTTCAGTAGGTATTTTGCAATATGTGGATACAAAATCCATATGGAAAGATAAAAATTTGGGATTTAATTTCAATTAAAGTGGTTTTATTGGGATATATGTCATCTAAATAAGGAATCATTATAGTTCAATCAATGGTGGAAGCAATCACATCCTTGCCACCACTATAATCCATCCTATAAGTAAGCAGTTTGCAAAATTTTGCATCTTTTTATTGTGACTTTATTCTAATTTTAGCTCTATCAAGTTATTGACCATTTAATTTTTGAAAACTATAAAGTTTTAGTGGTTATATCCAGAAAAAGATTCATTTTAAATCATTAATAAAATTTATTTGATGAATTAGTTTTTGAATTACCTAATTTTGATCAAAACATTAATGTGGAGTGATATGAAATTGGTTTTGGGATCATTTGTTTTCTTATCCAAATAAGGAGCCTCAAGTCATATTTTTGTGATAAATTGATATATCCAGGGAGCAATTACTACACCAATGATAAATAAATTTTTGCGATTGTGAGAGGCTTGGATTATTAGTCTCATTCTTTGATATCAAAACATTTTTTATTTATTCTTGACCATATAGCACTGGGATGTTTTAATATTCAACAGAAGATATGATTGAGGTATGAAAAACTAGTTGAATTTATGAAATCACTATCATTTGTGTCAAAATACAATAAGGGGATAGATTGCATGGTGCAAGATTATTTATCTCAAATATATTAATTAGTAAACATTATAGATGCTCAAATTCTTTGATTTTTTCATCACGAAGAGGACTATTAGAATTACATTGATTTACATTCTATTTTAATCTAATCCCTAAAACGTTTTTCTACAATATTATTTTGTGCATGATGTTTATATCTTCAATAGAAGCAAGGTGTGTTTTGAAAAGTGTATTGAAATGGTAATTCCCATCCGAGAGACTTATGATGGGGGAATTTCTAGTCATTTCTGCACCAAAAAGACCTTGTAGATACTAAAGGGTCATTTCTAAAGTCTACAGATGTAATCAGATTTAAAAAAATTATTTCAAGATATGATATATGAAAAATAAAAAAGATTCATTTGAAGCCCTATTTATGCACTCAACTACCTATTCTGGAGGAGTCATGTGATGTTATCAGCCTGGATATTTATTATTTATTTAAAAAATAGTAAGTGATATTATATAAAAATTAATTATCTTCCTTTATGTAATTCCTCACTGAACTATTTCTTAAATAGGATCAAAATTTATCATCCATCATTGGAGGAAATTATAGGAGAAATTTTGTGTATAGATTCTTTTTACCACTTCCTATCTCTCTCAAACTTATGGTAAAATGGAATTTGACAATATGATTTTAGGAAATATTCTTAGAATACTTGTGAATAAGTATATAAAATATTGGAATTTACATCTTATGAATGATCAATTTTCATACAACAGAACTCCATGATTTACCACTAGACATTTCCCATTTGAATGGGTTTATGGAATCAATCCAATATCTCTTAATGAGTATGTACTTTTTTCTCTTTATTTTCATGTGATTATTTATGTGGAGTAGATGAAAAAACAAATTAAGAATCTCCATTAATCTCTTTGAGCTCTAATAGAGAAGTCTAATGCAGCATATATGTGGTGAGCTAACAAGAAGAGAAAGCGTGACATTTTCCAAACTAGAAGTAAAGTGTGCATTCTCTTTTACCAATAGCGGTTTTCATCCAAAATAAAAAGAAATATAGAACCATGAGCTGGAATTTCATTTATTTTTCTTAAACATGTGGCAAAAATACCTACATGATCGATTTACATGATGATTTTGGTGGCATAACTGCAATATTCAAAACTGAGGATTTATCTCCATTAATTGAAGAATATGATTTCATGGATTTGATGGAAAATCCATTCTAATTATGAGGGAACTATATAGACCCTATTCAACCTATGGATAATATATTTGTACATGATAAGATTTTTAAGTCCAATTGTTATTTGAATTAGACTAGCCTGCATTTTTTGGCATCTGAAAAAAAATATCTAGCACAAAAAAAAACTTATTTAAGGACCAAAATAACATATAAAAATTTAAATTGATTAAAATATAAACCATTTCATTAATGTGGGGAGAGAACATGGATAAAAACATCATTAAGAACGAATATCACTAGATTAATAAGTGGGATCATTAATTATCATGGGAATGTTTTTCATGCTTTCTATGTGACCGTGGATTTCCCCTATTACTTATAATTTGAATTGTTTCATTACCCTAACTTTATCATGTAATTATAATGTTTTTTTTTCTTTCTAATAGTTACACTTTAATCCTTTGAAATTTGATGTTTTCTATGAAAATTTCTTGCTTTAGCCTATTCCCTTTGCTCAAAATTTTCGGTAGTTCACTGTTGTTGGTGACGTAGTCTTTAAGCTTGAGGAATACATGGTAGGTCTCATTTCCTTTAATCCTTGGTAATTTAGTTACATTTCATTGTTCCATATTTACACACAATTTTTTTCTTGCATCAATGCGTCAGTAGTTTAAGGATGTTTTGGGAATGAGTGTTTATGGTTTTTTGGGGATGAGGGATTAGATATTTTTGGTGTTATGGTGTTAAAGTTTATTGAGGCTTATGGATTATAGGTTTTTATAGTGGAGTTTCTATGGTTGTTTGTGATTAGGGTTTAGGATTTATTGAGTCTAAGGGTTTCAGGATTTTTTGGGATGAGGAATTAATCTTTTTCGGGGCTAAGGGTTTATGGGTTTTTAGGGTTGAGAATTTAGGATTTTTTGGGGTTGAGGGTTTTTTAAGAGGGTTAATGATTATTTAGGGATGAGTGATTAGTGGGTTTTGAGGTAGAGGATATAAGATCTTTTAAGGATAAGGGTTTAAGATTTTTGGGAGATAAGGTTATTGGTTTTTTTGGACTGGGGGTGTTAAGTTTTTTCGAGCTATGGATCAAGGGTTTTTTGCTGAGTATATAAGGCTTTTGAGGGATATGGTCAAGGGTTTTTGGGGGATGAGGGTCTAGGTTTTTTTAGGGATGAGGGACTAGGTATTTTTTTTATTACGGTATATGGTTTTTATGTGGGCTTGAGGGTCAATGTTTTTTAAGGTAGTAGGGTCTAAGGATTAATGTTGGTGAGGGTATTCTAGCTTGTGGGGCTAAGGGTGTTGGATTTTTTGGCATTGTGGGTCTAGTGTTTCTTGGGGCTGGGAGTTTAGGGGTTGATGGGGATAATGTTTTAGAGTTTTTTGGGACCGAGGATCAATGGTTTTTTGTGGTTGAGGGTCTAGGGTTTTTGGGTTTGAGGTTCTAGTTTTGTTTAATGAGGTTCTATGATTTTTTTAGTTGAGGGACTAGGGTTTTTTGGGCTTGATGGTCATAGAATTTTTGAGACTGGACATCTAGGTTTTTTGGGGGTGAGTGTATTTTGTTTTTTAAAAATGAGGTTCTAATTTTTTGTGATGATGTTCTAGGGGTTTGGGGGATGAGGGTCTACGGGTTTTTTATGGTTGAGGATCTAGGGTTTTTGGAGATCAAGTTCAAGGGTTTTGGGGGATAAGGGTCTAGCATTTTTTGGGTATGAGTGCCAAGGATTTTTTGGAGTTGATGGTCCTTGGTTGTATGTTGCTGGGGGTTTAGAGGTTTTGGGGGATAAGTGTATTTGTTTTTTGGGGAATGAGGGTCTGAGGTTTTTTTGAGGTTGAGGGTGTACAATTTTTTCAGGATGAGGGTCAAAGGTTATTTATGGCGGAGGGTCTATTTTTTTTGGGGGGATGAGAACTTCGGTTATTTTTACTGAGGGACCAGGGTTTGTTGGCATTGAGGATCTGGGAATTTTTTTTGGATTAGGGTCCTGGGTATTTTGGTGATGAGGGTCTAGTGTTTTTTTAGGGTTGGGGGACTTGGGTTTTTTTATGCTGAGGGTCTAGGGTTTTTGGGGATAAGGGTGAATGTCCTTTTTGTCACTAAGGGTATAGGGTTTTTTGGGGCTGGGAGTCTAGGGTTTATTGTGGTTGATGGACAAGTGTTTTCTAGGTCTGAGGTTCTACGGTTTTTGGGGATGAAGATCTTAGGAGTTTTTGGGGTCAAAGGTTTCAGATTTTTTTGAACTGAGAGACTATAGTTTTTTTGGGAGAGTTTCTATTGTTTTTTGTAGATTAGGATATATAGTTTTTGGGGCTCAAGTATTAATGTTTCTTGGAACTATGGGTATAGGGTTTTTTCGGATGAGGGTTTAGGGTTTTTTAGGGCTGTGGGTTTAGGGTTATTTAGGGTGGAAGTTTTAAGGATTTTTTGGGCTGACGGTTTAGGGTTTTTTAGGGCTGTGCATTTAGGGTTTTTTGTGGATGAGAGTTTAGGGTTTTTTGGGAATAAGGTTTTAGGTTCCTTTTGGGAGATAGGGTTTAGGTATTTTTTTGTATGAATGTTTTGGGTACATTCTAGATAAAGGTTTTGTGTTTTTTGGGTCTCATGTTTTAGGGTTTTATGGGGTTGAGGGTTCAAGGTTCATATGGATGAGGGTTTTGGTTTTTTGTGTTATGTGTATTTACGGCTTTTTTGGGTTGAGGGATTAGGGTTTTTTGGGGTATAGGATTATTTTTTTATGAGGGTTTTGGGTTTTTTGGGGATGAGGGTATAAGGTTTTTTTTGTAATTGAGGGTTTAGGGTTTTTTGGGTTTAGGGTTGAGGTTTTTTCGGTGTTGAGGGTTTACATTTTTTTAACTGAGCTTTTAGGGGTTTTTTTGGGAAGAGTGTCTATGTTTTTTATGGGGAAGTGGGTTTAGAGTTTATTTGGGATGAGGGCCTGGGGTTTTTTTCAGATGAGATTCTATGGGGTTTTTTGGTCTATGGGATTAAGTTTTTTTAGGTATGAGGGTGATATAGACCAAAATCATCCCCGGGAGAGTACATTTGGTGTTGGCATGAAATTTTCTTACAATTTATATTCAAATAGAACTAGCCTACAATTTTTCGAATCTAACACAATGGTGGGACACAAAACACTTATGTGCAGCTTAAAAGGAAATATCTATACTGAGAAGGAATAAAATTCATAGAATAACCTTAAAAAGTAGAGATAAGTTTGATAAAATCATCAATTAGATGGAATATCATTACATTAGTTATTGGGGTAATTAATTATCATGTAAAAGTGGTGTTTGTGATATTTTTTTGGAACTCTGAGTTCCCTCGTGGCCTATAATTCAATTTGGGTAATTAATATCACTTTTTCATATATAATTTATTATCACTCCTTTGTAATGGTTCCAATTGAATTGTATGAATTTTTCATCTTGTTATTAAACATTCATTCCTTTTACTATTTCCTTCCCCTAGAATTGGTGGTGACTCACCATTATTAGTTACATAGTCTTTTATATTATAGAAACCTTGATGGGTGGTTTTCCATTTAAGAATTGGTAAATGAGATACATTTCACTATTCCATATTCATATACTCATTTCATGCTTCCAGTGATTCATCATTTTGGTATCAGAGATACGGTTTGTACGAGTAGGTTATACCACATTTTTCTTGTTAATATTGAGCAAAAACACATTCTCTACAATGTATCATAAAAGAGTATATTATAATCTTAATGGTATATGGGTAATAGAAATCATATAGCTACATTTCTAAATCACATAAATTAGTGATAAAATAGTTCAACTATGTAGATCATGATTATACAAATCCCTTTTAACACAATGGATTCCCCAGCCTCCATCTCCACAAAATTTCACCAATCATTCCCCATTTTATGAAGATCAAATAAATGGCGATGAATCCAACCACTCAGAGGTGGGTATTGATAGAATACGAGATTATGATGATTTTGAAGGATATTTAATGATTGAATTCCATATTTTTATAGGAGTATGAATCTAGATGATTTTCATGATTGGATGTAGGAAATATAATGATTCTTCAAATTTATGAATTGTACCATCAAGAAGAAATGTAGGGAGATATTCTGAAATTTAAAGATTATAGATCTCTTTTGGAAAAAATATGACGAAATGGATAGACAAAAATGGTAATGAGGGATGTTGAAAAATCATTCTACATGGTGATTTTTTCTCGATAATTATAAGCAAGATTATTTTTAAGCATTGCCTAGATTTTGATAATGAGAAATTTTTTTTGAAGGGTTTATTCTCATGTTTGATTATTTATTGATGAAAATTGATGTTCCAGAATATAAGTAGAAACAATTAAAAGGTTTTTGGGTTTATTAAATGATGAAATTGAGTTCCAACCATTTTTTTCACTTGATGATGTTTTCAAGATGGTGATCAAGGTGGAAAGTCCAAAGAGGACATAAAAGGAACCGGTTCTCAAGAAAAATAATATTGGGATATTATTTATAAAGGTTTTTATTATAATAAATATTGTATTGGTGATTAGGAATTTTGAAAGAATATGTTTGTGATAAAGGTATAACGAAGTAAATGTAACATCCAAAAATAAAATCCAACTCCTTTGAATATGGTAATTGAAAGTGCTATAAATGTCATGGGTATGATCATTTTTATAAAAATTTCACTAATATTCAAGTTATTAATATAAAGGAGGTTGAATAGATTAAAAAGTAAATTGAAGAGAATTAACATGGTAGAGATTAATCTGAAAATAAATATTATATTATGTAAGAAGTTGATGGGCGTAACAAGATTTTTCTACGAATTGTTTTTCAAGATTAAATATACCATAAAGAATATTAGTGAGAAAATATTTTATAAACATAACACATCATAAATTTTAGAATATACATAAATATTATTGGTAGTATTTTTTTCACAATGGTTTCTTCAACAGCATGTGTGGAGAAATTGAAGCTTCCAACTTAGAATCATCATCACTTAGCCAAACTGCAATGGTTGAACAATAAGAGCACCCCCAAGTAAAAAAATAGGTTCTGATTTCACTTTCCATTGGTAAGAACTATTTTGAAGTGGTATTTTGATATGTCAATCATATGGATTCCTATAAATTTATTCTTTTAAGTACATATAATTTTGAAATGTTGTTAAATATTATAGGAGTAATTACTCATATTCATCTTGATATGGGGAAAAGAATACCACACATCGTCCATTGAATCCATCCCAGACTCTTGACGAAAAAATTCTCTAAAATATCCAATAGGTAACCTCTTTATTAAAAAGTTAAAGTTGTAGAGTAAGTCCATAAAATGATCGGTTTATATTTATTGATGATGAATAATTTATGCCGGGATAAGATGATTCATCACTATCTGTTTTCTCATTCATTAATTGATAAATATCAAGGTGATTTTCCTAATGACAATATATGTAGATTATTACCCTTTATAGGCATTTAAAACTAGATTGATCTGGTACCAGGTTACAATTTCATAATAAACTAGAATATCGATGTAATCCTAAGGAATCAAAGTAATTGTATAATAAACTGGATGAATTGATGGATCTAGGGTGTATAATTCCATGAATGACCCTATGTTCTATTTTGTCATTATTTGTACCAATGAAAGATGGTAAATATCACATGTGATTTGATAGTAGAGATATCAATTATATTAAAATAAAATAAAGGTATATAATTTTTTAAATTGATGTTATTCTCAATGAACTACATGGGTCATCAATCTATTAGAAGGTTGATCATCATAGTGGATAAAACCATATTCTAATGAAGGAAAGGGATGTGTGTAAAATGGAATTCAAACAACTTGGGGATGGTTTGAGTTGTTGTTCATGCCATTTTACCTCTAAAATTATTTTAGTACATTCATGTGACTCGTAAATGATGTTATGAAACCATTTATTGGTAAATTTGATTTTTTATCATTATGATGTTTTTTTACATTAAGGATAAATAGATCCATGTGGATCATCTTTGGTAGGTGTTAGGAATTCAGTGGGCAAAAAGAAATTTTAAAAGAGGGAAAAGTGTGAGTTATTTTCAATACAAGTGGTATTTTAGGTATATGTGGTATCCAAATAAAGAATCATAGAGGACTAATAAAAGGTGGATTAAATCATTTTCTTAACATAATTACAATATGTCCCATAATTAATGAGTTTTCCTGGTTTGGCATCATTGTATTATCACTTTGTTTCCAATTTTAGCACTATCAGTGAACCCATCACAAAATTCCTGAAAAATGGGAAGTTTGAGTGGTCAATGGCACAAAATGAAGAATTTTAAATCATTCTAGAAAGGTTATGTGAAGAACCAATTTTGGGGTTACATGATTTTTATCATGTATTTAAACAAGAGTGTATAGAAAGTGGACTTTGTATCAGCACTAGTTAAATCAAAATAATGTTCCCCATTGTATATTTCAATGAGAAGTATAAAGATTCAAGGAGAAAATATAGAAACTACGACATATAATTTTATTGTATTTTGAGATCCCAATATCATTTGCCTCATTATTTTGAGACAATGATATTTTTATCATCATTCATGATCATCAAACATTGAGATTTATTAGTGAACAACACATGTTGTGTTCCCAAAATTCTATGTTGGTGGAATTCTTGTTATCGTTGTAATTTATATAAAAATAAAATAAGGGGAAATATAACCTTCTAGAACATTATTTATCTTTTTTTATGCATTAATTACGATTATTGATTATCAAATTCTTGTATTACATCTTATAAAGAGTTAAATATTATTTTAATCACATGTAAAAATGGTTTTCTTGAGATTTATTCTATCCATGATGGGTTTCTTTTCTAGAGAAAAAAGATTTTTGTTTGAGTAGGTAATTAAATGGAATTTATCAACCAATATACTCATGAAGAAGGAATTTCTAGTCATTTTAGTATCCAAAAAACCTTGTAGATACTAAAGGATAATATTTACTTTCCAAAGATGAAATTTGATGTCTAGGAAGGTCTTTCGAGATATGAGACATTTAAAAGATAAATGATTCATTTCATTCCTAGTTCATACACTCCATTACATATTCTAGTTGATCCATGGGATGATATTAAAATGGATTTTAATATAAATTTTCCAAATACTATATGAGAATTGTTTTCCAAAAGATTTTACACCTTAATGTATTTCTTCAAAGTATTATTTTGTATAGAGACACTAAATTTTTCATCCATTTTTGGAGGAAATTAGGGGTAAATTTGGTATGAATCTTATTTTTAGCACTTCTAATCACCCTTAAATTGATGGGAAAATGGAATTTACCAATCCTAATATAGGAAATATTCTACGAACAATGGTGAAAAAATATGAGGTCATGGTATTTACAACTTATATAAGATGAATTTTCTTAAAACTAATATTTATGTTGTACCACTTGATATTCTCAATTTAAAGTGATTTAAAAAATCAATAAAACTATTCCTATAGAATAATGTTCTATTCCTATTGATTTTTTAATGTATATTGACATTGAGGAAAATGGAAAATTGATGAATAAGCTTCATGAATCTATTTTATCTCAAATAGAGAATTTTAAGGATGTATATTTGAGGTTAGCTAACAATCATCAAAAGTAATCCATTTTAAATATTAAAGAAAATGTAGGGATTCACCTCTGAGTAGATAAATATTCGTAAAAAAGGAATTGAAATATTTCACTATGAATTTAAGGTCCATTTAATTGCCATTAATGTGTGGGAAACAATTCCTAATTGATTGTATTAAATGATGATTTTGGTGATTATTCTACAAAATTCATCATTGGGGGTTTATATTCATATATTAAAAAAGAATATTCCATGGATTTGAGTGTAGTTCCACTTAATACTAGAGGGAATTATATGGAAAAGATTCATCCCATGGATAATACTTTTAGGATTTATAAGAATTGCTTGCCAAATTATTATTCAAATTGGGCTAGCCCATACATTTTTGAATCAAACACAATTATGGGCCACAAAAAACATATTTTGGGCCCAAAATAACACATATATATATATATAAGGAAAAGGAATTAAATTCATATAATTTCCATAAAAAGGATATAGAACAAGGAGAAAATAATCTTTATGAAGGAATCTCCCTACTTTAGTTATGGGGTCATTAATTTGAATGAGAATGTGGGTTTTTTTGTCTTTCATTTGAGAGGCATCATTCCCCATAACTCTATTTGGTTCATTGATATTAAATTTTTTATTTATAATGTATTTTATCACATTTTTAATTTTTACACTTGAATCTTAGGAAATTTGAAGTGTTATATGAAACATTATTTCTTTAGCCACTTCACATTGCTTGAAATTTGTGGTGCATCTTAATTTTTGGTGAGTAAATCATTATACTTAGGCAAACCTTTTTGGAAGTCATTGTTGTTAATCCTTTTTCATTTGGCTACATTTTAGTGATGATAGTTTACATTTTTCGATGGTTTAGATTTAGGGTTTTTTGGGGATGAGGGTTTTGGGTTTTTCAAGGTCGAGGGTTAATGGATTATTTGGGCTTTGGGATTTGGTTTTTATTTGGGATGAGGGTTTTGGGGTTTTTTAGGTTGATGGTTTATGGATTTTGGGGGTAGTGGGTTTAGGTTTTTTTGAAGTTGAGGGTTTTTGGTTTTTTAGGGATAAGATTTTTGGGATTTTTTAGGATGAGGGTTTAGAGTTTTTTAGGGATGTTGCTTTTCAGTTTTTTGGGGGAAAAGTGTTTAGTGAACTTTTGGGTTTTGGGTCTAAGGTTCTACAGGGCTGAGGTTCTAGGGATTATTTGGGATGAGGGTTTAGGGATTTTTGGGGATGGGTATATAGGGTTTTGGGGGGATAAGGTTCTAGGGTTTTTTGGTTTTTATGGTCAAGATTTTTTTGTGTTTGAGGGTCTATAGTTGTTAGGGTATTAGTGTCTAGGGTTTTTTTTGGATAAGGGTACATTGTTTTTTGGGGATAAGGGTCTTTTTTTGTGCTGAGGGGGTAGTGTTTTTTTGGGATGTGGGTATCATGTTTTTTGGGGTCATGGATGTTGGGTAATTTTGGGATAGGGTTATAGGGTTTTTTAGGGATAAGGTACTATGGTATTACCTGGATGAGGGTATAGGGTTTTATGGTTCCAAGTGTCTAGGGTTTTTGGGTTGAGGTTGTATGTTTTTACGTGGCTGAGGCTCTAGGTGTTTTTGGTGGTGCGGTACTATGGGTTTTAGGGATGAGGGTCATTGATTTTTTGGGGTTGTGGGTATATGGTTTTTTGGGATGAGGTTCTATGATTTTTTGGGTTTGAGGTTTTAGGGTCATGGGGGGCTTGATGTCTATGATATTTTAGGGCTATGGGTCTAGTTTTTTGGGGCCTAAGGGACTATATATTTTTGGGTCTTAGGGTGTAGGGTTTATTTGGAATGAGATTATATTGCTTTTTCGGAATGAGGGACATGGGTTTTTTTGGGATGTGGGTATATGGTTGTTTTGGGATGAGGGTAGTGGGTTTTTTAGAGACTAGGGTCTAGGGTTTTCTAGGATGAGGGTCTTAGTGTTTTAGGGGTAGAGGATATAGGGTTTTTTTGGATTAGGGTCTAGGTTTTTTATGGTTGAGGTACTACGGTTTTATGGGGGAAAGGGTCAGGTGTTCTCGGAGGCTGAGGGTCTAGGGTTTTTTGGGGTTGATGGTCTACGGATTTGGGGTTGAGGATCCATTTTGTTTTAGTTATGAGGGTCCATGATTTTTTTGGATGCTGCTCCAGGGTTTTTTAGGGATGAGGATCCATGGTTTATTAGGGTTGGGGTTATATGGATTTCTTGAGGAGGATGGTTCAAGTTTTTTTTGGGTAAGATGATATATGATTTCTTTTGGGTTGTTGGTATATGGTTTTTTTGTACTAAGGGTATTTGAATTTTTTAGTGCTGAATCCCTATTGTTTTGGGGGGTTGAGCCTCTAGGATATTTTTATGACTGAGGGTCTAGGTTTTTTAGGTGAGGATCTAGGGTTTTTTAGGGTGAGGGTCAAGGATTTTTTTCTAGATGAGGGTCTAGTTTTTTTGGTGATGAGGTTCTAGAGTTTCGGGGTAGTCGGTTTTGGTATTTTAGGGACTAAGTGATTCGGTTTTCATGGGGATCATAGATTAGGGTTTTTTGGGGATGAGGTTTTTGGGTTTTTTGATGGGGGGTTTTGGATTTTTTGGGTCTAAGGGTTTAGGGTTTTTTGGGTCTATGGGTTAAGGGTTTTTGTGAGCTATGGGTTTATGGTGTTTTGGGACTAGGGGTTTTTGACTTTTTTTACTGAGGGTTTTGTGGTTTTTTAGGATACTGGTTTAGGGTTTTTTTGGTCTAATGGTTTAGGGTTTTAATTAGATGAAGGTTTCATGTTTTGGGGGCTTAGTGGATTATTGTTTTTTGGGGATGAGGGTATATAATTTTTTTTGGATGAGGTTTGGTATTTTTTAGGGATGAGCATTTAGGGTACTTTAGGGATAAGGATTTATGATTTTCAATGTCATTGGTTTAATGTTTTTTAGGAATGAGGGTTTATGGTTTTCTGGGGTTGAGAATATAACGGGTTTTTGGGGGATGAGGTTTTATGGTTTCTGGGGGTGAAGGTTTAAGGTTTTTTGTGGATGATTGTTTAGAATATTGTGGTGCTTAAGGTTTAAGTTATATAGGTGTTGAGGTTTTATTATTATTTGGACCATGGTATTTTATGTTTTTTGGGGACGAGATATTATGGTTTTTCAGGGATGATAGTTTAAAGTTATTTTGGGTTGAGGATTGAGGTTTTTCTTGTGGATGAGGTTTAGGGTTTTATTGGGTTTAGAGTTTAGGGTTTTCTGAGGTTAGAGGTTTAGGTTTTTTTGGGATGGGGGTTTAGGGTTCATTAGGGAGAGGGTTTAGGGTTTTTTTGGACTCTAGGTTTAAGTTTCTTTTGGGTATCATCATTTAGTAATTTTGGACTAGATGGTTTAAGGGTTTTTGGGACTGAAAGTTTAGGGTTTAGGGGGTGTGGGTTTAGGGTTTTTGGGCATATTGTGTTCAGTATATTTTAGGGCTAGGGGTTTAAGTTTTTTGGGATCCATGGGTTTAGGGTTTTTTGTGGATGGGGGTTTATGGTTATTTGAGGATAAGAATTTATGGGGTTTGGGGATGATTATTGACGGTTTTTTGGGGATGATGGTATAGGAATTTTTTAGCTGAGGGAAAAATATTTTTTGGCAGCTCAGGGTTTAAGGTTCTTTGGGTATGATGATTTATATCTCTTTGGGGATGATTGTCTAGGTTATTTTTTGGTTGTGGGTTTGGGGTTTATGGGGTTAAGGTTTTTGGGATTTTTGGAACATAGGTTATTCTTTTTTAAGGGGATGAGGGTTGTTTTTTTGTGGTATAGGGTTATGGTTTATTAGGGATGAGGGTTTGGGGTTTTTGGTAGTAGAGGGTCTAGGATCTTTGAGGGCTGAGGGTTTAAGGTTTTTTTTAATATTAGGTGATATGGTTTTTTGATCCTAGGGATTTATGGTTTTTATGGATGATGGTCTGGGGTTTTGTTGGGGATGAGGGGCTAGGGTTTATTGGGGTAGATTTTTTATGGTTGTTATGGATAATGGTCTTAGGTTTTTTTGGGATGAGGGTTTGGGGTTTTTTTTGGTTGAGGGTCTGAGGTTTTTTGGGTCCGTGGGTCTGGTGGGTTTTAGATATGATGTTCTAGTGTTTTTTTGAACTGAGGGTCTATGGTTTTTTTGGTGTTTAGGGCCTACAGATTTTTAATGCTGGGGTATAGGGTTTTTTGGGGATGAAGGCTTTTGGCTTTTGTTTCTGAGTGTCTTGGGGTTTTGGGGGCTATGGGTATATATTTTTTTTGGGCACATGTTATAGGTTTTTTGGCGCTTATGATATAAGGATTTTTGGGTCTGAGGGTCTAGGGTTTTTGGGGGATGAGGGACAAGGGATTTTTTGGGGTTGAGGGTCTATGGATTTTTAGGGATGAAGGCCTTTTAATATTTTGGGAATAATGGTCTAGTGATTTCTGGGGTTGAGGGTCTATGTTTTTTATGGGTTTGAGTATTATTGTTTTTTTGGGTTGTGTGTCTAGTTTTTTTGGGGGTGACTATCTAGGATTTTTTGGGGATGAGGGTCTAGGGTTTTGGGGGATCTATTTTTAGGAAATATATCTGGAAAATGGTCAATGGTTTTTTTTGTGGATGATAGTATAGGTTCGTTTTATATCTTAATGACAATAATTTTTGTGTTTGAGGGTCTACTATTTTTTGTGGCAGAGTGTCTTGGGTTTTTAGGATGAGGTTCTATGCTTTTTTAGGGATTATGATTTGAGTTTTTTGGGGATATGGGTCTAGGGATTTTTAGGGATGAGGTTATAGGGTTTATTTGGCCTATGGGGCCTACTGTGTTTTGGGGCCGAGGTTCTAGGGTTTTTTCAGGCCTAGGGTATTGTTATTTTTTAGGATATGATTTTAAGTGTATTTGGGGATGAGGATATAGATTTTACACAGGATGAGGGTCTAGGGTTTTTTGGCTGATGGCCTAGGGGAGTTTTGGAATAAGTTTCTAGTTTATTTTTGGGTTTTAGGGACAAGGATTTTTTAGGTGTTAGGGTATAGTTTTATATGTTCATTTGGTTCTATGGTTTTGTTTGACTGATGTGTAGGGTATTTTGGAACTGAAAGACTATGGATTTTTTGGGGTTGTGGGTAAAGTGAATTTGGGGTTGAGGGTATAGGGGGTTTAGCATTTAAGGTTAAGGGAAATATGGGGTTGAGTGTCTAGGTATTTATAGGGATAAGGGAATAGGGTATTATAGGGATGAGGGTCTAGGGTTTTCTGGGGTTTTGTGTTTATGCTTTTTGAGAATGTGGTTCTAGGGTATTCTGGTTTGAATGGTCTATGTTTTCTATAGATGAGGGTCTATGGTTTTTTGGGGAGAATGGTCTTGTGTTTTCTTAGGAATAGGTTCTAGTGTTTTGTGGTGAATATGGTCTTGGAATTTTGGGGCATATGGTCTAGGGTTTTTGGGGCTAATGTTCTATGTTTTTTGGGATGATGTTTTATGGTTTTTTGGTGTTGATGGACTAAATTTTTTGTGGTTTTGTGCCCATGTTTTTTTCCACTAAGTTTATAGGGATGTTTGGGGATGAGTATCTAGGGTTTTTTAGGATGAGGGTTTAGGGAATTTTTTGGATGAGGCTCTATAAGTTTCTGAGGTGTAGGGGATAGCTTTTTTTAGGGATGAGGGAATATGGTAATTTGGGGCTCATGATCTTGGCTTTTTTCAGTAAGGATCCATTGTTTTTTTAGGTTTTAGGGGTTTTGGGTTTTGGGTATGCTAGGGGTGAGGCATTGTTTTTTAGGGATAAGGGTTTGTGTTTTTTGGTAATAAGGATTTCTAGTTTTTCGGGTCTAATGTTTGAGGGTTTTTTGGGTGAGGGTTTATCACTTTTGTGGATATGGGTTTAGCATTTTTTAAGGTCCAAGGGTTGAGGGTTTCTGGGTCTTTGGTTTAAGTGTTTTTGTGGTGAGGGTTTCATGTTTTTTGGGGCTAATGGTTATGGGTTTTTTCAGTCTGAGAGTTTAGGGTTTTCAGGGAATAGTGTTTATGGTTTCTTATGGTTGAGTAATTAGGGTTATTTTGGGCTAAGGTATTAGTGTTTAGGGTTTTTGGTTGAAGAGGGATAAAGTATTATTCATTTTTACAATTTTGGTTCTGATTGAGATGAGGTTTTAGCGGGTTTTTTAGAATGTGGTTTTAGAGTTTTTTGGGGTTATGGGCTCAGGTTTTTTAGAGATGATGGTTTAAGGATTTTTTAAGGATGAGGGTTTAGTGTTTTTTGGGGATAAGGGTTAATTTTTGGGGGGGTTGAGGGTTTAGTGTTTTTTTGGGGTGAGGGTTTAGGGGTTTTCTGGGGAAGACTTTTTTGGGTTTTTTGGGGATGAGGGTGTCCATTTATTTGAGATGAGGGTTTGGGGATGAGTGTTTATAGTTTTATGGTGATGTTGGTTTATGTTTATTTTTGTATGGGAGTTTATGTTTTTTGGGGTTGAGGGTTTATGATTGTTTAGGGATGTGGACTTAGTCTTATTTGGGGTTGAGGTTTAAGGGTTTTTTTGGATGATGGTTTAGGGTTTTTTGGTCTAAGGGGTTTGGGTTTTTTGGGATTTAGTGGTTAGGGTTTTTTGGGCTGGAAATTTAGGGTTTTTTTGTTAAGAGTTTATGGTTTTTTTTGGATAAATATTTAAGGTTTTTTGGGGCTTAGTTTTAAGGCTTATGAGGAATAGGGTTTTGGGTTCTTTTCGGTATGTGGGTTTAGGGTTTCATGGGGATGGAGGTTTAGGGATTATTGGGAATAAGGTGTTCATGATTTTGGGGGCTTAGGGTTTAGGATTTTTTTATGACTATGGGTTTATTTTTCTTTTGGGGATTAGGGTTTAGGGTTTTTTTATGGATAACTATTATGGGTTTTATGTGCCTAAGGGTTTAGGGTTTTTTGGGGATAAGGTTTTAGGGTTTTTTATTAATTAGGGTTTAGCTTTTGGGGGGGTTTTGGGTTTAGGGTTATCTTGGATGTGGGTTTAGGGTTATTTTTGGGTGAGATTTTTTGGTTTCTTGGGGTTTAGGGTATTGGTTTTGGGTGGGGGGTTGAAGGGTTAGTTACTTGGGGGGAAGAGTGCTTAGGGTTTTTTTTGGATTAGGGGTTTGGGTGTTTTGGGGCTTAAGGTTTAGGGGTGTTCGGGTTTGATGATTTATAGGATTTTGGTGCTAAGGGTTTGGAGATTATTGGGGGATGATGGTTTTGGGTTTTTAGGAATTATTGTTTAAGTTTCTTTGGGTTGATGTTTTATAATTTTTACTGGTTGAGCATTTAGGATTTTTTAGGGTCGATGGTTCGGGATTTTTTTGGAAAGATTATTATGGTTTCTTTGTGACTAAGGGATTAGGTTTCTTGGGGATGAGGGTCTATGGTTTTTTGGGGTTGAGTGTTTATGGTTTTTTGGGGATGATGGTTTTGGATTTTTTGGGCGTAAGGGATTAGGGTTTATATGGAAATGGGTTTTGGGTTTTTTGGGGCTGAGTGTTTCAGGAAATTTTGGGGCTGAAGGTGTGGGGTTTTTTTGAGATGAGGGTTGGGGTTTTCCTGGGGATGAGGTTGGTGGGTTTTTGGGGATAATAGTTGGGATCTTTGGGGGGCTTGGGGCAAAGGTTTGGGATATTATGGGGGAAGATAATTCTTGGTATTTTTGGGGTAGAGGTTTGGGGGTTTTTCCAATGTTCAGGGTTGATGGTTTTTTAAGGATGTAGTTTGGGATTGTTTAGGGTTGGGGGTTGGTGGTTTTTTGGGAATGAGGGTTTCCGTTTTTTTGGTAATGAGGGTTTTTTTAGGACAGAGGGTTTTTGGTTTTCTAGGGATGAGTGTTGGGTTTTTTTTTTGGATGAGGTTTGGGGTTTTCTTGGGATGAGGTTTAGGGATTTTCGGGGCTCTGGGTTGAAGGATTTTTTAGGTTAAGGGTTGGGGGTTCTTTGGGACTAAGGTTTAGGGATTTTTTGGGTTGAGAGTAGACAGTTTTTTATGAGAATTTATTGTTTTTAAGGGCTGACCTTTGAGGGTTTATTTAGGTATTAGGGTGTAGGGTTATTTAGGGTTTTGGGTTGTGGGTTTTTTTTGGATTGGAGGTTAACAGTTTTTGGGGAATATGGTATTTCGGATCTGGGTAATTAGGGTTTTTTTGGTTTAGGGTTTTATATTTTTTGGGATTGAGAGTTTTGGGTTTTGGGGGCTGAGGGATTACAAATTATTGGTGTTGGGGGTATAGGGTTTTTTGGGGATGAGTGTTTACAATGTTTTTGAATTTTATTGTTTAGAGATTTGTGGAGATTGGGTTTTACTATTTTTTTTGGATGAGGGTTATGAAATTTTTAAGGCTCAGGGTTGGAGGTTTTATGGTATGAGGGATGAGGGTTTTTTGGGGGATGCTTATTGGGGGTGTTTGGGGATGAGTCTTAGGGTATTCTTGGGGTAAGGGTTGAGGTTTTCTAATGCTGAGGGTTGGGGATTTTGGGGGCTTAGTGTTTGGGGTTTTTTGGTGATGATGGTTGGGGATTTTTTGGGATTGAGGGTTTATTTTTTTGGGATGGGTGTTTAAGGTTGTTTTATGTGGAGTTTTAAATCTTTTTTAGGATTAGGGTTTTTGGTTTTGGGGAGATAAGGGTTTAGGGATTTTCGGTGCTAAGGGTTTATGGTTTTGGGGGGATGAGGGTTATCGGTTTTTAGGGCTTAGGGTTCAGTGTTTCATGTGGTATACTATTGAGGGGTATTTGAGCCATATGGTTGGAGATGTTTCGGGGATAATGGTGGGGGTTTATGGAAGAAGGTTGTGGTTTTTTAGGGCTTAATGTTGGGGTCTCTCTAGGGATGTGGCTCTGAGGTAATTTTGGGTTGAGGGATGGGATTTTTTGGGTTAGGGTTTATTATGGATAAGGGTTGAGGTTTTCTTCGGGTTGAGGGTTGAGTTTTATTTGGGTTTTGGGGTTGAGGGTTTTTTGGGATGAGTGTTTTTTAAGATGAGGACTGATAGTTTTTTGGGTATTAATTTTGAGAGTGTTTTCTATTGATGATTTAGGGTTTTGGGGGGCTTAGGGTTGAGGGGTTTTTGATAACAGATGGTTGACATTTTTTTGGGGGTGAGGGTTTTTTGGGACTGATGGTTGATGTTTTTTTGGGGTTGAGAGTTTTAGTTTTTTTGGAGGTATAAGGGTTTAGGGTTTTGGGGACTGTGGTTTAGTTTTTTATAGGATAGTGGGTTAAGAATTTTTGGGGTTGGGTGTAAAGGGTTTTTTTGGGATGAGGGGTTATTGATTTTTGGGGTTGAGGGTTTACGGTTCTTTTGGGATTAGTGTTCAGGGTTTTTTGGGACTATGGGATTACCTTTCTTGGGTTGAGGGATGGGGGTTATTTGGGCTATGGTTTGGGGTTTTATTAGTTTTGAGGGAAGTGGATTCTCTAGGTCTGATGGTGTGGGGTTTTTTTGGGATGATGGTTGGGGGTTTTTTGGGACTCTGTGTTTGGGTGTTTCTGGGGATGTGGGTTGGGGTTTTTTGGGGCTAAGGGATGGGGTTTTATTTTTAATAGGATTTTGTATTATTTAGGGATGAGGGTGTGTATTTTTCGGGACATTGGGTTTTGGTTATTTTTTTAATGAGGGATTAGGGTTTTTTGGGATGAGAGGATAGTGTTTTTTTGGATAACAATTTATTGTTTATTACAGCTAAGTGGATAGGGTTTTTTTGGATGAGGGATTAGTGTTTTTGGTTGCTATGTGTTGAAGGTTTTATTTTGATGAAGGTTTTTTGGTTTTTTGTTCCATCGGATGAGGGTATTTTTGGGATGAGGGTTAAAGGTTTTTTATGGATTAGGTTTGAGGGTTTTGGGGGGCTGAGGTTTGAGGGGTTTTTAGGATAATGTTGATGGTGTTCTAGGGAAAAGGGTTGAGGGTTTTCTAGGGATGATGGTTTAGGGATTCCTTAGGCTGAGTGATAATTTTTTTCTCTGATTGATTAGCGTATCATGGGTTTTTGGGTTTATGTTTTTTACATATGAGGGAAGAGGGTTTTTTAGGGATGGAGGTTTAAGGGTTTGCGGGGAGAAGGGTTTGGGGATTTTTAGGGGTGATGGTTTAGGGGTTTTATGGACAATGGTTTATTATTTTTTGGTGATGATGGTTTAAGGTTTTCTAGGTCTGAGGGTTTAGGGTTTTCTTTGGCTATGGTTGTTAGGTTTTCTATGGTTGAGGGTTTACTGTTTTATGGGGATGAGGGTTTAAGGTTTTTCTTGGCCTGAGGGTTTAGGTATTTTGGCAGATGTGTTTTTAGGTTTTCTGGCGGGCGTAGGGTTTAACTAAGAGTTCATTGTCTTTTGGTGAATGTGATATATTGTAATTTGGGACTTTTGGTTCAGGGTTTTTGGGGGTAGTGGGTTATGGGTTTCTTGGAGCTAAGGGTTTAGTGTCTAATAGGGATAATGTTATAGGTTTTGTTGGGGATAAGGGTTTTGGGTTCTTTTGGATGAGGGTTTGGGGTTTTTAGGTTTGAGGGTTTAGAGTTTATTAGAGATTGGGATTATGCATTTATGGGGTAAAGGTTTTAGGTTTTTCTGGGGTTAGGGGTTTAGTTATTTTTGGGGATTGCATTTTAGGGTTTTTTGGGGTTGAATGTTTACGGATTTATAGGGATTATGGTTATGGGTTTTCTAGGGCTGAGGGTTTTAGGTTTTATAGGTCTAAGGGTTTATTGTTTTATAGGGATGGGTGTTTTGTTGTTTCGTGGGATGAGGGTTTAGTGTTTTATGGTGCTAAAAGTTTATGGTTTCTTTGGGACTAACAATTTAGATATTTTATAGGTCTTAGGGTATAGGTTTTTCAGGGTATGAGGGTTTAGGGTTTTTTATTGATATGGTATTAGGTTTTTTAGGGCTGAGGATTTATGGATTTATGGGTTTGAGGGATTTCATATTTCTAGGGGTGAGGTTTTATGGGTTTTTGGTGTTTGGGGATTATAAAATTCTTAGTTTGGAGATTTTGGGTTTTTTAGGGGTAGGGTTTTGTAGGACTGAATGTTTTGGGTTTTATGGTTGAGGGTTCATGGTTTTTTATCATTGAGGGTTTAGTTTTTTTGTTCAAATGGTTCATGGTTTTTTGGGTTTGAGGGTTTAGGTATTGTTGGAGATGAGGTTTTAGGGAGTTATGGTTATGAGTGTTCAGGTTTTCTTTTGATGAGCATTTTTGGTTTTTTGTGTCAGAGGATTCATTATATTTTTGGGCTGAAAGAATATTGTTTTGTTTTGGGAATGGGTTCAATATATTTTGATATAGGGGTATGTGGAACTTTGGGTTTGAAGGATGAGTTTTTTTGGGGGCTTATGATTCAGTGTCATTTGCGGCTGAGGTTTTAGGTTTTTTTGGGCTAACGATTCATGACTATTTTGGGATGAGTGTTCAAATTTTTTTTTTGGTTGAGGGATCATGGTTTTTTTAAGCTGAGCATCCTATGTTTTTTGTGGATGAGGGTTCGAGTTTTTGTATATGGGGTGAAGGGTCTTTTGACTTCTTGGTTAATGGATTTTTAGTTCTGAGGGTTCATGGTTTTTTGGAGTTGTGGGTTTAGGGTTTTTTAGCAATAAAAGTTTAGGTTTTTGGGGGGATAAGGTTTGAGCATCTTCTATGGCAAGAGGTTGAGTGATTTTTCTGGATGAGGGTTGAGGGATTATTTGGCGATGAGGATTGATTGTTTTTTTGTGTTGGGTGTTGAGAGAATTTTGGTGCTAAGGGTTGAGGGTTTTGGGGGTTTTTCGTTTGCGTGTTTCTTAGGGATGAGGGTTGATTGTTTATGTGGGGTAAGGGTGGAAGGTTTTATTTGTGATTAGGTTTTACATTTTATTTGATGAAAAGGGTTTTAGGTTATTTCAGGGATGCAGGTTGAGGGTTTATTAGGGCTAATTCTTGATGTATTTTTGGGGATGAGGGGTTATGGGTTTTTTAGGATGATGGATTATTGTCTTTTGGGGTATATATTTTAGTGTTTTTGGGATTTATGGTTTAGGTTTTTCTAGGGATGTGGGTTTAGGGTCTTTTGGGGTAGTGTTTTGAGGGTTTTTTAGGGTTGATGGATTTTGGTGGAAAAGGGTTGTGGGTTCTTTAGTGGATGAGGTTTATTTGAGGGTGAGTGGATGTGGTTTCTGGGTTTTTTGGGATGAGGGTTAGGGGGTTTATTGGGTGGAGTGTTGATGGTTTTTGGGTATGAGGATTGAGATCTTTTTTGAAGATGAGTGTTGTGGTTTTTTTAGGATGGAGCTTGAGGTTTTTATAGGGTTGAGGGTTGAGGGTTTTTTTAGGCTGATGGTTGATGGTTTTTTGGGGCTGTGGGTTAAGGGTTTTTTAGGGGATGAGGGTCGAGGGTTATTTTTGGAAAAGGGTTTAGGGTTTTTGGGGGATGATTTTTTAGGGGTTTTATGGTATGAGTGTTATGTATTTTTGGGGATGAGGGTTTAAGGAGTTTTCAGGATGAGTGTTGAGGGTTTTTTAGGGATAAAGGTTTATGGTTTCATGGGGCCTAGGGTTGATATTTTTTGGGTTTTTTAACATTTATTGTTTATTTGGGATGAAAGGTGGGGGTTTTTTTTATGATTAGATTTTATGGTTTATTGGGGCCGAGTGTTGAGGTTTTTTTGTAGATGAGGGATGGGGGTTTTTTCAGGATGAGGGATGAGTTTTTTTAGGTCTTAGAGTTGAGGTTTTTTTGGGATGAAGATATGTGATATTTTTCTTGTGGGTTCTGGGTGTTTTGGTGGTATGGGTATAGTGTTATTTAGGGATGAATATATAGACTTTTTTTAATAGTGTTTACAAATTTTTTGGCCTGAGTGTTTAGGGTTTTTTTAGAGCCTTACGGTTTTTTTGTCCATTAGGGTTTAGTGGTTTTGGTATATTTGGGTTGAGAGTTTAGTGTTTTTTGGGGATACGGGTTTAGTGTTTTTGGAGATGAGGTTTTAGTATTTATTGGGGCTTAGGGTTTAGGGGTCTTGGGGTTGGGGGTTGAGGGTTTTATTATGGTTGAGGTTTTTTGGTATTTTAGGGTTCAATGATGGTGTTTTTTTATGAGGATGAGTGTAAAGGGACTTTTTGGAATGACGTTTGGGTGTTTTTTTGGGACAAGTTATTAGGGTTTTGTAGGTAAGAGGTTTTTATTTCTTTAGGGGTATAGGTTTTAGGGGTTTCTAAGATGAGGATTTTTGGTTTTTTGGGGAAAAGGGTTTGGGGTATTTTGAGGCCGAGGGTTGTGGGTTTTATGGGGATGAGGGTTTAGAATTTTTTATGGTGAGGGTTCAAAGATTTTTGTGGCTGGTGGTTCATTATTTTTGGTGGTGAGGATTCATGGTTTTTGGGTATGATGGTTTTGTGTTTCTTGGGCCTGAGTATTCTAGGAGTTTTAGGGTTGAGAGTTTAGGTTATTTTAGGGCCTAGGGTTCAGTAATTTTTTGGTATTTGGGTTAAGGGTTTTATGGTTGAGGGTGTTGGGTTTTTTTTTATAAGGTTTCATGGTATTTTTAGGGATGAGGGTTTAGGGTTTTTTAGGGATTATGGTTTATAAATTTTTGGGAATGATGGTTCATGGGTATTTGAGGATGATGGGTCAAGTTTTTTTGGGGGGGCGGGTTAAGGGTTAATGGTTTTGGGGGTTAAGGGTTTAGGGTCTATATGGATGAGAGGTTATGGATTTTCGGGGGCAGAAGTTTAGGTTTTTTTGGGTCTCAGGTTTTAGGGTTTATTGGGGATGAGGGTTCGTGTTTTTATGGGGATGATGGTTCAGGATTGTTTTGAGGGGAATATGGTTTAGGGTTTTTTAGGATTGAGGGATCATTGATTTTTGGGTCTGTTAGTTTAGGTTTTTTTGGTTCAATTGTTTTAGGAATTTGGGAATGACTATTTTAGGTAATTTGGTGATGAGTTTTTATGGTTTTTTGTGAAATATCATTTAGGATTTTTTTTGGATCCAAGGGATTATGGTTTTGTAGGGTTGAGAAGGGTTTTTTTGGGCCTAACAGATTATGATTTTTAAGGGTAGAGTGTTTAGGGATTTTTTCAGGTTTAGGTTTTAGGGTTTTTTGGGGCTATGAGTTTAGATTCTTTTGGGGATAAGGGTTTAGGGTTTAGTATGTGGGTTATGGTTTTTTGTGACTAGGGTTTTAGTTTTTTTGAAGAGTGGTTACTTTTTTCTGGAGGGGTTTAGGGTTTTGGTGAAAATGGTTTAAGAATTTTTAGTGATGAGTTTTGAATGTTTTTTTTTGATCATGTTTTAGGTTTTTTAGGCTGAGTTTTAGGGTTTTGTGGGTTGAGGGTTTATGGTTTTTGTGGTACTAAGGGTTTTGGGTTATGGGGGATTATTTCTTAAGGGTTTTTAGGGTTTAGGGTTTAGGGATTCTTGGGGATGACTGTTTATGGATTTATGGGGCGATGGGATCAAGGATTATTATGTTTGAGGGTTCAGGGTTTCTTGGGTTAGGGGGTTCAAGGTTTTTTTGGGCTAACCATTCCATGTTTTTTTGGGGATAAGGTATCATATTTGTTTAGGGATGAGAATTCTTGATTTATTGGGGATGGGGGTTCAGGGTTATTTAGTGATGAGGGTTTATGTTTTTTTGGGGATGGGGGTTTTGGGTTTTTTGGGTCTAAGGGTAATAGTTTTTTGGGGCTGAGGGTTCATGGTTTTTTTAGGATTAGGGTTTACAGATTTTTTGGAATAAGGTTCAGGGTTTTTTTGGCTGAGGGTACATAATTTTTTATGGAATACTCTTTATATATTTTTGGGTCTAGGGGTTTATGGCTTTCTAGGGAAGATGGTTGACGATTTTTTTTGGATGAGGGTTCATGGTTTTTCAGATCTGGGTGTTTAGGTTTTTTGGGGGATGGGGTTTCAAGGTTTTCTAGGGTTGACTATTCAAGTTATTTTGGGCTGAGAGTTTAGGGTTTTTTGGGGCTGTGGGTTCATGGTTTGTTGGGGTTGATGGGTATGTTTTTTTTGAGGTACAAGGTTTAGGGTTTTTTTTGGGATGATGTTATAGGGTTTTGGGGGGGTTAAGGGTCTACGGTTTTTTGGGGCTAAGTGTTTGGTGTATTTTAGGGCTATGGTTTGAGTGGGGTTTTAGGATGAGGGTTTAGGGTTTTTGGGGGATGGGGGTTGAGGGGTTTGTGGCAAAGGGATTACTATATTTTGGGGTAGTGAGTTTAGGTTTTTTAGGCTGATTGTTTAGTGTTTTAGGGGTTTGAGGGTTATTGGTTTTATAGAAATGAGGTTTTAAGGTTTTTGGGGTTGAGGGTTCATATTTTATAGGGGATGATGATTTAAGGTCTTTTAGGGTAAAGGGTAGATTTTTTTGTGGTTGCATGTTTAGGGTTTTTTGGGGATTTTGTGGAGTTTTTGAGGACTAAGGGATTATTATTTTTTGGTGTTGAGGGTTTTGGGTTTCTTGTGTCTGAGAGTTGTCGGTTTTTGGGGATAATTTTTTAGGGTTTTATGTTGTTGAGTGTTTAATGGATTTTGGGTGAAGTGGGTATAGTGGTTCTTTTGGGGTGAAGTTTTAGTGTATTTTATGGTTGAGGGTTGAGGGGTTTCTGAGATAAAGGGTTTATGTATTTTTGGGGATGAGGGTCTTGGGTTATTTATTGTTCGGGGATTAGGTTTTGTGGGGATGAAGGTTTTCGGTTATTTTGGGGGTGATTTTTGAGTTTTTTTGTGGTTAATGGTGTAGGGTTCTTAGGAATGAGGGTTCATGTTTTTTTGTAGCTAAGGGTTCAGTTTTTTGGGGGACAGTGTGTTTGGGGTTTTTTCATACTGAGGTATGTGGGTTTTTTCACGTTGAGTGTTCAGGGTTTTCTAGGGACGAAAGGTCTTTATTTTTGGGGGAAATGTGTTCATATTTTTTTTTGACATAGGGTTCAATGTTTTTTTGGGGCAGAGGGTTCCAGAATTTTTTAGGCTGAGGGTTCAAGTTTTTTCTAGAGATGGCTATTTAAGAATTTTTTTAGGCTATGGGTTCATTTTTTTTGGTACTAAGGGTTCATTTTTTTCTAGGGATGACGGTTTACGGTTTTTTGGGATGAGGGATTAGGGTTTTTGGTTAATGTAATTTCATTATTTTATTGGATGATGGTTCAATGTTTTTTCAGACTAAGGGTTTAAGGTTTTTTGAGGATGAGTGTTCATTGTTTTTTTTCTGAGGGTTTAGGGATTTCAAGGGATGATTGTTTTGGTGAAGTAGGTTCAATGTTTTTTAGGGTGGGGGTTCAGGGTTTTTCTTAGTGAGGGTAAAGGGTTTTTTGGGTTGAGTGTTTAGGTATTTTTTGGAGATGAGGGTTTGGGGTTTTGGAGAATGAGGGATTGTGGTTTTTTGGGGTAGTGGGTTAAGCGATCTTAGGGTTGAGGGTTTAGGGGTTTTTGGTGATGAGGGTTTTGGATTTTTTATGGCTGATAGATTAGTTTTTTTTATGAGGTTTTTGGTTTTATGGTCCAAGTTTTTATGGTTTTTTGAGGATGATGATTTTGGGTTTTTCAATTTTCAGGGTTTAGGGTTTTTTGGGGATTTGGGTTTAGAATTTTTTAGGGTGCAGGGTTTATTGTTTTTTGGGGCTGAGGGTTTAGGGATTTTTTGGGTTTAGGAAATAGGTTTTTTTGAGGCTGAGGGTTTAGGGGTTTTTTTGGGACTAAGTGTTTTGGTTTCTTTGGGGATGAGAGTTAAGGGTTTTGGGCCTAAGTGTCTCAGATTTTTTGGTGATGGGTGTTTACAATTTATGGGGATTAAGCATTTATAATTTTTTGGGATTGTGTTTTTAGATTTTTTTGGGATGAGGGTTTAATATATTTTGGGGATGAGGGTTTAGGTTTTTTTGGGGATTATGGTTTATAATTTTTTTGGCTGAGGATTAGGTTATTTTACGTATTATAGTTAAGGGTTTTTCAGAGCTTAGGATTTTTTTAGGTAGTGGGTTGAGAGAATTTTGGGGTTAAAGGTTTTTGGTTTTTTGAGTATTAGGGTTTATGGAATTTTGGGGCTGAGGGTTAGTGTCTTTTGGGGGTGAGGATTTAGGTTTTTTATGGTTCATGTATTGGAAAATTTGGTGGATGATGGTTTTGGGGTTTCTAGGGATAAGAGTTTTGGGTTTTTTGGGGTGGGAGTTAACAATATTTTGGGGATGAGAGTTGAGGGTATTTTTGGTTGAAGGTTTTGGGATTTGTAGGGATACTGTTTTATGATTTTTTGGTGATAAGGTTTTAGAGCTTTTTGGGGGGAGAAATGAGGGTCATTTGGGGATGACTGTTCAATGTTATTTGGGGCGAGGGTTTGTGATTTTTTTGGGATTGAGGGTTCATTTTGTTTTGGGTTGAGGGTTCGTTGTTTTTTGGGTCTATGGATTCATGGTTTTTTGGGGATTATAGTTCATTTTTATTTTTTCGGTGAGGGTTTTTGGTTTTTTGGGGATGATAATTCATGGTTTCTTGGGGATATGGGTTTAGGGTTTTTCAGGGCTAAGGGTTCTTAGATTATTAAGACTGAGGTTTTTTCATTTTTTGGTGATAATGGTTTATTATTTTATGATCCTAAAATTTCATGGTGGTTTTGGATGATTGGTCAGAGTTTTCTGGGGCTTAGGGTTTAGGGATTATTGGGGTTGAGAGATAATATTTTTTAGGTGGAAGGTTTATGGATTTTTAGGGGTATGGGTTAATTATTTTTGTGGGGGAATGGGCAAAGGGTTTTTGGGGGATGATGGTTCAGGATTTTTAGTGGTGAGGGTTGATGTTTTTTTTTTACAATGGTTTCCATTTTTGGGGAAGAGGGTTTAGGGTTTTATTAGGGTATAGGGCTAAGGAATTTCTAGGGATGAGGGTTCAGGGTGTTTTAGGTACAAGTGATTATGGATTTTTGGGGATTCGTGTTTTGAAATTATTGGATCTTATTTTTTATCTTTTGGGGGGTTAGACATTAGGGTTTTTTTACCTATGTGATTTTGATTTCATGGATTTTAGGGTTTAGTAATTTTTTGGTTTTAAAGTTTTTGGGGGTGTAGGTTTTTTGTTTTTAATGGGATGAGGGTTTATGGTTTTTTAGGTATGAGGGTTTCTTTAGGTTGAGAGTTTATGTATTTTTAGGAAATATGTTTAATGGTTTTTTATGTCTGAGGGTTTAGGGTTTTTTTGATGTTCGGCGAATAGATATTTTTTGTGTCTAAGATTTCATGCTTTTTTGGAATGAGTGATAAATTTTTTTTAGATGAGGTTTTACTTGTTTTTGTATAAAGGGTTTAGTGTTTTTTATAGATAATTATTTGAGTTTTTATGGGTGGAGAGTTTAGGGTTTTTGGTGCTGAGGGTGTAGGGTTTTTGTGGGTTAAGTGTTTTTTTTTCAGGCTGAGGATTGTATATTTGTTGGGGATAAGGGATGAGGGTTCTTTATTGTTAACAGTAGAGGGAATTTGGTGGTACGAGTTTTTTGTTTTCTAGGTATGTTTATTTAGTGTTTTTCTTAGATTAGTGTAGAGGGTTTTTTTGGGTTCTAAGGGCTGATGATTTTTTGGGGATGAGTTTTAGGGTTTTTTATAGATTAGTATGGATTTTATATCAAGGTTGAGGGTTGATGATTTTTTTGGGATGCCATTTGAGGGTTTTTTAGGGCAGAGGTTTGATGGTTTTTTTGGGGATTATCTTTGAGGGTCTTATGGGGCTGAGTTTTGTGGGATTTTTGTATGAGGTTCGAGTGTTTTGGGGGTATAAGGGTTGAAGTTTTTTATGGTAGAGGATTGGATATTTTTTTGGGTTATCGGTTGAGGGTTTTTAAGGTAAGGGTTTATTATTCTTTGAGAATGAGGGTCTAGGGATTTTTTGGGTTGGGTGTTTTGGGTTATTTGGGGTTGATGGATTATGGGTTTTTTGGGGATTGGTGGTTTTGGGGTATTTTGGGGTTGAGCATTTATGTATTTTTGGGGTTTGTGGTTTAGGTTTTTTTGGGGTTTGGGTTTAGGATTTTTTGCAACTGAGGGTTTAGTATTTCTTACAGTTTAGGGTTTAGGGTTTTCTAGGGATGGGGTTTAGGGATTTTAGGAATGTGGGTTCAGGGTTTTTTAGGACTAAGGGTTCAGGGTTTTTTTCTTCATAAATTAGGGACTTTTGGGGCTAAAGGTTCAGGGTTTTTTGGGGCTGAGGTTTCATGGTTTTTTGGGGATAAGGGTTGATGGTTTTTTAGTGATGTGGTTTGAGGGTTTTTGGGGGCTAAGGGTTGATGTTTTTTTAGGGTGGAGTTTTGAGGGTTTTTTGGGGATTAGGGTTGAGGGTTTTTTGGGATAGAGGGATTTAGGTTTTTTAGGGAATAAGGTTTATAGTGTTTTGGTGATAAAGTTTTAGTTTTTTTGGGGTTGAGTGTTGAGGGTTTTTTGGTTATGAGGGATGAGGGTTTTTTAGGGAAGAGGGTTCATTGTTTTTTATGGGTTGGGTTCGAGGGTTTTTTTATACTAATAATTGAGGTTTTTTTAGGATAGGGGTTTAGTGTTTTTTGAGGCTAAGGGTTGAGGGTTTTTTATAAAGGCTTTGTGTTTTTTGGTTCTTAGGGTTTTGGGTTTTTTATTGATGAGTTTTTAATGTTTTTTGGGGTTGAGGTTTTAGGGTTTATGGGGGATAAGGGTTTAGGGTTTTCTAGTGGTTAGGGTTTATGGTTTTTTATGGGTGATTTTTTAGTGTTTTTTGGATTGAGGGATTAGGATTTTTTGGGACTCAATATTATAGTTTTGGGGCTTAGTGTGGAGGGTTTTTGAAGAACACATATTTGGTTTTTGTGGGGATATGTTTTGATGGATTTAAAGAGCATATAGATTAGTGATTTTGGGGTTTACTGTTTATTGTTTCTTGGGTATGGGGGTTATGGTTTTTTTAGGCTTAGGGTTTGGTGTTTTTTGGGGATTAGGTTTCAGGGTTTTTTGGGGATGGGGGCTTGAGAATTTTTAGGGACAAGGGTTCAGGGTTTCTTGGGGCTGAGGGTTCATTTATTTTTAACCTCAATTTTCAATTTTTTTGGGGCTGAGAGTTCATAGTTTTTTATGGCTAAGGGTTTGATATTTTTGGGGATGAGTTTTTAGTGTTTTTTTAGGGATGAGGATCATGGTTTTTCATGAGTGTTAATAGTTTTTTGTGAATTAGTGTTGAGATATTTTGGGGACGAGGGTTCAAAAAAATTTGGGCTCGTGGTTGAGGTTTTCGGGGCTGTGGGTTGAAGATTTTTTTGGTCTAAGGATTCATATATTTTTAGGGATGAGGTTTCATCGATTTTTCAACTTGAGGGTTGAGGGTTTTTTGAGGCTAGGGGTCCATGGATTTTTGGGATTCAAGTTTAGTTTTTTTTGATATAAGGGTTTACACTTTTAAGGGACTCTTTGTTTATGTATTTTTGCACCTAAGGATTTTGTGTTTTGGGGTATAATGGTTTATATATTGGGGGGCTAATAGTATAGATTTTTTTGGGTCTAATGATTTAGGTTTTTTTGGGATGAGGTTTCATGGTTTTTTGGGGATGAGGGTGGAATGTTTTTTGGGGGTGGGGGTTTTGGTTTTTGGGGATGGGGTTTTAGGATTATTCAGGGAAGAGAGTTTTTTTTTTTGGAGCTAATGTTTTATTGTTTTTTTGGCTGAGGTTTAAGTTTTTTTGGGGTTGAGAGTTTAGTATTTTTTATGAGGGTTTAAATGTTTTGTGTTGTGTGGATTACGGTTTATTGGGGCTGAGTGTTCAAGGTTTCTTGGGCCATAAAATTTAGGGTTTTTTGGATATTAGGGTATGGGGTTTTGGGGATCAAGATTTATGGTTATTTGGGGCTATGGGTTCATATTGTTTGGGGAATTAAGTATTGGGGTATTTTGTGTATGAGGGTTTATGGTTTTTTATAGATGTTGTTTTGATGTTTTTATAACTATGGAATTATTTTTTTAGGGTATTAGTAATTATGTTTTTTTGGTACGAGTATTTATGGTTTTTTGGGTTGATAGTTGAGGCTTTATTAGGATGAAAGTTCAGGGTTTTTTTATGTTGATGGTTTTGGGTTTTTTGGTGTTGAGCGTTTATGGTTTTTTTGGTCTAAGAGTTTAGGGTTTTCTAGGGATGAGGGTTTAGGTTTTTTTGGAGTTCTAGGTTGAGGTTTTATGAGGGTACATTATTGAGGTGTTTTTAGGGATGAGGGGCTAGGGTTTTTTATGTATGAGGGTTTATTTTCATTTGGGTTTGGGGGTTTAAATAATTTTGTGGATGAGAGTTTAGTGTTTTTTGAGGTAAGGGTATTGTTTATTTTGTGGATGGGGGTTTAGAGTTCTTTTTGGGAAAAGGGTTTGGGGGTTTTTAGGTAGAGGGTTTAGGGTAATTTTGGACTGGGGGCTCATGGTTTTTTGGGTGTATAGGGTTTTATTGGGATGAGGCTTCATGATTTTTTGGGGATGGGGGATGGGTGTTTTGGGTATGAGGGATTATGTTTATTTGGGACTGAATGTTGAGGGGTTTTTTAGGGTTGAGGGTTGAGATGTTTTGGGGATGAGAGTAGTATGTTTTTTCGGTTTACTATTTGGTGGTTTGGGCTAAGTGTGGATGGTTTTTGGAGATGAGGGTTTATGGTTTATTAGGGAGGATGGTTTAGTGTTTTTTGGGGATGAGGGTTTATGGTTTTTTGGGGCTGAGGGTTTAGGATATTTTCTGTTAGAGGGTTTAGTGGAGTATTTGGGTTGAGGGTTTAGGGGTTTTTAGTGTTGATTGTTTCAGGATTTCGTGGATGCAGATTTTTTATTTTAAATGGGTTAAGAGTTTAAGGTTTTTGTGGGATAAGGGTATAGGGTTTTTTGGGTGAGGATTTAGGGGTTTTTTGATCTATGGATTTAGTGCTTTTGGGGTTGGGGTTTAAAATTTTTGGAGGCTAAGGGTTCAAGTTTTTTTGGTGATGAGGGTTCAAAAAAATTAAGCTAAGGGTTTTGAGGTTTTTTCGGCTGAGGGTTTAAAATTTATTCAAACATAGGTTCAATGTTTTTTTAATTAGGGAGAAGTGTTTTGGTGGGATGAGTGTTTACGGTATTTTTGTGGATGGGGTTTTAGGGTTTTTGGGGTATGAGGGTTTTTATTTCTCTGGGGATGAGGGTTTGGGTTTTTTTTCAACTGTGGGTTTTGGTTTTTTGGGGCATATTGTTGAGGTATTTTTAGGGTATCTTGTTAAGGGTTGAGTGTTTTATTATTCCGAGGGTTTTTGATTTTTTGGAGATGAGCGTCAACTGTTTTTTGTGCTGATAATCAAGGGTTTTGAGGGCTATACGTTTAGGGTTTTTTAAGGCCTGAGGGTTTAAGTGTTTTTGGGGAATAGGGTTTATGATTTTTTAAGGATGAGAGTTTAGGGTTTTCCAGGGGTGAGGGTTTCAGTGATTTGGGTATAATATTTTAGAGATTTTGGGTGGAGAGGTTTTAGGGGTTTCTGTGATGGGATTTTTTGTTTTCTGTGGCTGAATGTTTAGAATTTTTTAGGGATGAGGTATTAGGGATTTTTCATGATGAGGGTTGCTGATTTTTTGGGGATGAGGGTTTAATTTTTAATAGTTATGAGGGTTTATGGTGTTTTATGATAGATGGATTAGGTATTTTTCTATATGTTAGTTTAGTGATTTTTTTGGATGAGGGTTTAGTGTTTGTTGGGGCAGAGGGTTGAGGGTTTTATGCGGTTGAGGGAATAGGGTTATTTGGGGTGTGGTTTGAGGGATTGATAGGGCTCAAAATTGAGGTTTTTTGGGGATAGGGTTTTATATTTTCGGTATTTAAGGGTTTTTAGGGTGATGTTAGATGGTTTTCAGGTTTTAAGGATGAGGGTTTTATTGGGGATGAGGGTGTATGGGATTTTGGGGCTGTGGGTTTGGGGTTTTTTGGGGCTGAATGATTAGTGATTTTTTAGAGTAAGGGTTGATGTATTTTTGTTGGTGGGGGTTTAGGGTTATTTTGGGTGAGGGATTATGGTTTTTTTGGTAATTAGGGTTTAGGGTTTTTTTAATGAGGGTTTGAATTTTTTTGGAATTATGGGATTAATTTTTTTTTGGGATAACAGATCAGGGTTTTTTGGGTTGGGAGGGTTTACAGTTTTTTGGGGATAAGGGTTTATTTATTTTTAGGGATGATGGTTTAGGGTTTTTTTGGTGTTGAGGGTTCAAGAAATTTTGGTGTTGAGGATTCATTGTTTTTTGTGGTAGAGGGTTTAGTGTTGGTGTTGTGGGTTCAGGGTTTTTGGGGGCTGAGCATTTAGACTTTTTTAGGATGAGGTTTTCTTGATTTTTGGGGCAGAATGTTCATGGATTTATTTAGATGAGGGTTTAGGGTTTCTAGTGGCTGAGAGTTTAGGAATTTTGGGGCTTTGTGTTGAGGGATTTATGGGGCTATGTATTGAGATTTTTTGGGGGGTTGAGTGTTGATGGTTTTTTCTGGGTTAGAGAGATGAGTGATTTTATGGATAATGGTTAGGGTTTTTTTGGTGCCTCGGGTTTAGGGGTTTTTAGGTCTGAAGGATCATGATTTTTTGGAACATGTGTTGAGGGGAAATTTGGGCTCAAGGTTTATATTTTATTGTGGATAACGGTTTAGAATTTTTTTGGGGCCTATGGTTTAGTGTTTTTTGGGCCTAGGGTTTAGGGGGTTTCAAGGACAAGGTTTTATTGGTTTTTTGGGATAATGGTTTTTTTGGGTAAGGGTATAGGGTTTTTTGGGTATGATTCCGTAGGGTTTCGGTATGAAAGAGGTTTTAGTGTTATTTGGGCTATGGATTTAGTTTTTGGGGGGTAGTGTTTGGGGTTTTGTGGGGATGAGGCTCTTTTTTAGGGATGAGAAATTAGGGTTTTTGGGGCATGAGGATTTAGGTTTTTTTGGGGTAAAGGATTGATTATTTTTTGGGGGATTAAGGTTTAGGGTATATTGAGGCTGATGGTTTATTGGTTTTTAGGGAAAAGGGTTTAGGTTTTTTGGGGGGCTAAGGTTTTAGGTTAGTTTGGGGCTAAGTCTCTAATGTTTTTTGGGATGAGGGTTTAGAGTTTTTAGGGATAAGGGTTTAGTGTTTTTTGGGGCTAAGGCTTTAGGGTTTTTCAAGGATTAGGGTTGATGGATTTATTTGGATATTTTTTTAGATATTTTTGGTGTTGAGGACGTAGGGTTCCATGGGAATGAATATTTATGGTTCTTTGGGGTAGAGGGTTTAGGGTTCTTTGGGGCTGAGTGTTTAGGGTTTTTGGGGGGGCTAACGGATTAGGGTTTTTTGGTGCTGATGGTTTGTGTTTTTTAGGGGTAGATTTTTTTGGGTTTTATGGGTATGAGAGTTTATGGTTGGTCGGGTTCTGAGGGATTATTGTTTTTTATGGAAGATTGTTGTGGGTTATTTGGGGTTGAGTTTCTAGGGGTTTTTAGTGTTGATGATTTAAATTATTTTGGGGACCGATGTTTAAAGTTTTATGGGGTTTAATGTCAAGGTTTTATTTTGGATGAGGGTTTAGGTTTGTTTAGATTTGAGGGATAGGGGATTTTTGGGGTTTAGGGTTTAGTGTTTTGGGGGTATAAGGGAATAGGATTTTTTTGGTACAATGTTTTGAGAGATTTCTATAGTTGGGGTTGTAAAATTTTAGGGGATAGGTGTTGAGGTTTTTTTTTGGAGATTCATGTTCATGGTTTTATGGTTCTTGGGGTTGAGTGTTTTTAGGTGTTGAGGGTCGAGTTTTTATAGGTTTGAGTGTTTAATGTTTTTTAGGTTTGAGGGTTGATGGTTTTTTTAGGGATGAGGGTTTATCATTTGTTTGGGTGAGGGTTGATGGGTTTCTAGGATTGAGGGTTTACATTTTCTTTTCGGCTAAGGGTTAATGGTTTATTAAGGATAAGGGTTTTGGGTTTTGGGGGATGACGGTTAAGGGTTTTTTTAGGGTTATGGATTTAGGAATTTTCTAATATGAGGTTTGGTAGTTTTTTAGGGATGAGGGTTGATGATTTTTTGGGGTTGTGGTTTTAGTGTTTATTGGGGTTGAGGTTTGAGGGTTTTCTTATACTCAGAATTGGGGATTTTTTGGGGGATGAGGTTTGAGTGTTTTGGGGATAAGGGTTGAAGTTTTTTTAGGGCTGAGTTTTGATGGGTTTTTTGGGGTTAAGTGTTTAGATTTTTTAGGTCTATGGGTTGACGATTTTTTAGGAATGAGGGTTTAGGGTTTTTTGGGGATGAGTGTTTTCAGTTTTTTTATGATAGTTTATGTATTTTTTAAGCTAAGGGTTGAGTGATTTTTTGGTATTGAGGGTTTATAGCTATCTGGGATGTGGGTTTAGGGTTTTTTTATTAGGGTTTAGGGTTTTTTAGGGATTATGTTTTAGGGTTTTTCGAGATGAGGGTTTAGTGTTTTTCGAGCGCTGAGGTTTTATTGTTTTTTAGGGATGATATTTTACGGTTTTTGGGATATGACGGTTTAGGGGTTCTTTGGGGATGGGGGTTAGGGTTATATAGTGATTATATTTTATGTTTTTTTTGGGAAATATGGATTTTGTGTTTTGGGGGATGAGGGTTTAGGGTTTTTTAGGGATAGGGGTTTAGTGTATTTTTTGGGGTTTAGGGTTTAGGGTGTTTTGGGGAAGGGATTTATGGTTTTTTGGGGCTTAGGGTTTATGATTTCTGGAGGATGGGGGTTTATGGTTTTTTAGGGATGAATGTTTTGGGATTTTTGGAGATAATGATTTATGGTTTTTTATGTATAAGGGTTTAGGGTTTTTGGTGGATGAGGTTTTATTTTTAGGGGGTATGAGTGTTTTAGGTTTTTTAGGGGTAATGGTATTGTGTTTTTAGGGGATGAGGGATTAGTGATTTTTGGGCCTGTGGATTTATGGTTCTTTTGGGCTATGGTATCAGGTTTTTTGTTTGATGAAGGTTAAGAATTTTTTGGGGATGAGCTTTCAGGGTATTTTTGGGATAATGTTATAAATTTTTGGGGGGAATTGTTTACAAATTTTTTAGTGACAAGGGCATCGGTTTTTTTAGTGATGAGAGTTTAGAATTATTTTGGTTAAGGTTTTTTGATTTTTTTGGGTTTGTGGTTTATGTTTTTTTGGGAATGAGTGTTTATTTTTTTGGATGAGGATTTGGGGTTTTTTAGAGATAATAGTTTTTCATTTTTAGGGGATCATGGTTTTGGGTTTTCATGGCTTAGGATTTAGGGTTTTTTGATTCCATGATCTTTGGTCTTTTTTGGAATGTGGGATTAAGTTTTTTTGGGAGTATGTTTAGACGTTTTGGGGATAAGATTATATGCTTTTTGGGGTGATGGTTCTGGTTTTTTTGGGTATAAAGGTTTAGTGTTTTTTGGGGATTAGGATTCATGTTTTTTTTGGGTTTTGGGGTTTTGGGTTTTTTAGCATCATCTTTTGGGGATTATATTTTCTAGTTTATTTAGGACAAGTGTTGAGGATTTTATATGGCTCAAGATATAGGGTTTCGTGGGCCCGAGGTTTTAGGGTTTTCTCGAGATGATAGTTTAGCGGCTTTAGGGTTGAGGATTTAGGGGTTCAGGTCTGATGGTTTTGTGTTTTATGGAGTAATGGGTTAAGTGTTTTTGGGGGGATGAGGTTTAGTAGCTTTTTGGATGAGGGTTTAGGTTATTTGGGGGTTTGATTTCTAGGGTTTTTTTGGAGATTTTGGTTTAGCTTAATTTGGGACTTGTGGTTTAGGGGTTTCTGAGGTTGAGGGTTTTGGAATTTCTTTTGGGGATGAGATTTTTTTGTTATTCTGAGACAAATGTTCATGGTTTTTTGGTCTGAGGATTGATGGTTTGTTTGGGATGAGGGATTAGGTGTTATTGGGGAAGAGGGTTTAGGGTTTGTTTGGGATGTGATTTTAGGGTATTTAGGGATGAGAGATTAGGGTTATTTAGGGATGAGGATTTGGGATTATGGTTTATTGGGTTGGAGGGGGTATGGTTTCTTGGGGTTATACATCTAGGGGTTTTGGGGGTTGAGTGTTGATGGGTCTTTGTGACTAAGGGTTTAGATTTTTTTTTGGACTAACAAATTCGGGTTTCTTAAGGCTCAGTGTCTATGGTTTTTGTGGGCTATGAGAGCTTATTGTTTTTTGGGGATAAGGGTTTAGGGTTTTTTTGGGGATGAGTGTTCAGTGTTTTTTGGGCATGATAGTTCTGGTTTTTATTAGGGTTGAGGGTTTTTATTGGTTGAGATTTTTTTGGGGATCATAGATTATGGTTTTTGGGGGATGAGGGTTTAGGTTTTTTTAGGGTTGAGGTGTTAGGGTTTTTTGGGTTTTGGGTTTAGGGTTTTCTAGGGCTATGGGATTAGGGGTTTTTTGGCCTATGTGTTTTGGGTTTTTTAGGGATGTGGGTTTAGGTTTTTTTGGGAGGGTGGTTGATGGGTTTGAGGGGATGTGGGTTTAGGGATTTTTTTGGATTTGAGTTTATGATTTTTTGGGGACTATAGACCTAGGGTTTTTTTGGGGAGGTGATTAGGTTTTATAGGGGATGAGGGTTTAGGGTTTTTCAAAGATGAGGGTTTATAGTTTTTCATGCCTATAGATTTTGGGTTTTTGTTTGCTAAGGTTTAGGATGTTTTGTGGATGGAATATTAGGGGCGGGGATGAGAAATTAGGGTCTTTTCGTGCTGAGGGTTTACGGTTTTTGAGGATAAGGGTTTAGGGTTTTTGGGTACTAAGGGTTTATGGTATTTTTTTATTGAGGGTTTATTATTTGTTGTAGCTGAGGGATTAGGGATTATGGGGTTGAGGGTTTGGGGTTTTTTAGTTCTAGAGACTTATGGTTTTAGGGATAGATGCTTTAGGGTTTTTTATGCTAATTATTTAAGGTTTTTGGAGGAAAGGGTTTAGGGTTTTTTGCGATAGTGGGTTAATGGTTTTCATGGGATAAGGGTTGGGTTTGTTTTGGTCTAAGGAATTAAGGTATTTTTGAGACGAAGTGTTTAGTTTTTTTGGGGGTTCAGATTTTATAATTTTTTGAAGATGAGGGTTATATGGTTTTACAGATGCATGTTTTGGGTTTTTTGGGAATGAGGTTTTAGGGTTTTTTGGGGCTGTCGGTTTAAGGTGTTTTAGGGAATAGGGTTTATAGTTTGGGTGGTTGGGGGTTTGAGATTTTTTGGGGATATGGGTTTAGGATTTTTCTGGGATGAGGGATTAGTATTTTTTGTTGATAAAGGATTAGGTTTTTTGGGGTCTGTGTTTTAAGGGTTTTTTTTGGCTAAGAGTGTTATGTTTTGGGTATGATATTTTAAGGTTTTTTATGAGTGTTTGGGGATTTTTCAGGATTACCATTGATGGGTTATTAAGGATGAGTTTGAGGGTTTTTTGGTGATGAGGGGTTAGGGTTTTTTGGTGCTGATGGTTGTTTGTTTTGGGGGATGAAGTTTGGGTGAATTTTGGGGCTGTGGGTTTAGGTTTTTTTGGGGATAATGGGTTAGTTTCATTTGGGGATGGGGGTTTAGAGTTTTTATGAGGCTGATGTTAAGGGTTTTTAGGGTATAAGGTTTACAATTTTTTGGTTCTGAGGGATCATGAATTTTTGGTATAGTGTATTTATGGGTTTTTTTGTTGAGGGTTTTGGGTTTTGGGGGGGGGGGGATGAGGGTTTATAGTTTTCTAAGGATGTTGGATGATGATTTTTTAGAGATTAATTTTTTTTGGGATATGGGTTTAGGATTTTTGAGGATCTGGATTTTCGGTTTTTTTGGATGAATTTTTAGTTTTCAGGGTTGAGAGTTTAATGTTTTTTGGGATATTAGGGTTTAGGGTGTTTGGGGGAAAATGGTAAACACATTATTGGGGTTGAGAACCTACATTTCTTTGGGCTGACGGTTTAGGGTTTTTTGGAGCAACAGGTTAGTGATTTTTGGTGTTTAAGGGTTTATGATTGTTTGTGGGTAAGGGTTTAGTTTTTTTTGGATGAGGGTTTATAGTGTTTTTGCTAGATTGTTTAGGGTATATTGGAACTCAGGGTTTAGGGTATTTTCAGTTGAGGGTTTAGGATTTTTTAAGGTTGTGATTTTTGGGATTTTTGGGGATGAGAGTTTAATATTTTTTAGGGGTTGTGGGTTTAGGTTTTTTTGGATAAATGATTTTGATTTTTTGGGACAAGGAGTTTTGGGTTTTTTTGGGATGAGGGTTTAGGGTTTTTTGGAGCTCAGGGTATAGGGTTATTTTGGGATGAGTTTTTAGAGATTTTTTGAGTTGAGGGTTGAATGTTTTTTGGGGATGAGGGATTAAGGTTTTTTTCGGCTGAGAGTTACAGGTTTTGTGGTCTTAGATATGAGGGATTTTGTGGATAAGGTTGTAGGGTTTTCATACGGTTTATGGTTTAGGGTTTCTTAGGGATGAGGGTTTTTATTTTCTGGGGATGAGGGTCTTGGGTTTTTTGGGATGATGGTTTAGGGGTTTTGTTGCATGAGGTTTTGGGTTTTGAGGTTTAGGGGATTATGTGGCTGAGGGTTAAGGGTTTTTTGGGGTTGAGGGTTGATTGTTTTTTTGTTCTGGGGATTTAGTGTTTTTTATGGAATCAGGTTTAGGGTTTTGTGAGGCTAAGAGTTGAGGGTTTTTGGTGTAGTGGGATGGAGGTTTGGGGGTTTAGTGTTTAGGGTTCATTGGGGATGTCTGTTTAGGGTTTTTTGGGGGTTTTGTTTCAAGTATTTTAGGGGTTTTGGGTTTTGGGTTAATTGGGGTTGAGGGTTCATGTTTTTTGGGGTTGTGTATTGTAGTTTTTCTTTTGGGTTGAGGGTTCATGGTTTTTTGGGACTAAGGGTTCAGGGTTTTTTGGGGATAAGTGTTCAATTCTTTTGGGACCTAAGAGATCATGGTTTTCTGGGCCCAGGGGTTTAAGGGATTACTAGGGAGGAGGGTTTAGTGTTCTTCTAGGTATGAGGGTTCATGGTCATGTGGGATGAGGGGTTAGGGATTTTTTAGTAAGAGGGGTGATGGTTTTTTTGGGATAAAGGATTAATATTTTTTGGACCGAGGGTTTAGGCTTATCCGGGTCTAAGTTTTTAGTTTTTATTGGGGATATGGGTTGAGGGTTTTTTGTGCTAAGACTTTATGGTTTTTTGGGGATGATGGTTGAGGGTTTTTAAGGATGAGGGATTATGTTTTTTTTGGGAAGAGATTTTAGGGTTTTTTAGGGATTAGTTTTCAGGATTTTATCTTGTTGTGGGTTCAATGATTTATAGGGATGAGGTTTTAGTGTTTTTTGGGGTCGGGGTCCAAGGTTTTTTTGGGGGCTATAGGTTCCCATTTTTTAGGGATAATTGATAATGGTTTTTTTGGGATGAGGTTAAAAGGTATTTTAGGGATAAAGGATTTTGGTTTTCTAGGGTAGAGTGTTGGTGGATTTCTGGGGATTCCGGTTTAGGGATTTCTAGGGATGAGTTTTTAGGGTTTTTTGGGGTATAGTATTATTGTATTTTGGGGCTACAGGTTAAGGGTTTTTTGGGAATGAGGGTTTAGTGTTTTTTGGGTTGATGATTTATTGGTTTTTGGGGGTGAGGGTATAGGGTTTTTTAGAGTATAGGATTGAGGGTTCATTGTGGGAAGATGGTTTAGGTGTTTTTTGGGGGTGGGGTTTAGGGTTTTTAGGGATGAGGGATTAGGTTTTTTGGGGTCTGAGGGTTATGGTTTTATGAGGGGTGAGGTTTTATGGTACTTGGTGTTGATGGTTTATTTGTATTGTAGATAAGGGTATATGGTTTTTTGGGAAAAGGGTTTAGTGTGTTTTGGGGATAAATATTTAGGGCTCTAGGTTATGCGAGTTTAGGGGTTTTTTTCAATCTGAGGGTTTATGATTTTTTAAGGATGAGGGTTTGGGTTTTTTAAGGTGAGGGTTTAGGTTTTTTTTATGGATGAAGGTTTAGTTTTTTTTTGTTCTGAGTGTTTTGGAAAATTTGGAGATGAGAGTTTTGAGATTTCGGGGGAAGAGGGTTTAGGGGGTTTTTTAGGCTTAGTTTTTAGGATTTTTTAGGGATGAGGGATTAGCGTTTTTTTTGGGTCAGATGTTTTAGGCTTTTATGGGGATAAGGGTCTAGATTTTTTTTTTGATCAAGTTTAAGGGTATTTTGGGGATGATGGTTAAGAGTTTTTTGGGGATAAGGGTTTAGGGTTTTAAGGGGATGGGGCTTATGGTTCTCGGGGATGAGTGTTTAGTTTTTTTGGTGGACAAGGGTTTATGGTTATTTGGGGATGAATGTTTAGTGTTCTTTTGGAAATGTGGGTTTAGGGTTTTTTTGACATAGGGTTTAAGGTTTTTTTGGGGATGGGTGATTAAGGTTATTTGGGGCTGTGTGTTTAGGTTTATTTTGGGATGAGGGTTTATAGTTATTTGGGGTTTAGGGTTTATAGTTTATTGTGAATGGGGGTTTAGGTTCATTTGTGTTTCAACATTGATGGTTTTTTGGGGGTGAGGGTTGAGTATTTTTTAGTGTTGAGGGTTTAGGGTTTTTTTATTGTATTTAATGTTTTAGGGATAAAGGTTGAGGGAATAATTATGCTATGGGTTTAGGGTTGTTTTGTGTGGAGTGGTAAGTGCTTTATGAGGATGACGTTTTAGTGGTTTTTTAAGGCTGGGGGTTAAGATTTTTTTTGGGGATAATTGTTTATGGTTTTTATAGTTTGAGGGTTCAGGGTTTTTTTGGGACTGTGGGATTAGGGGATTTTTGTTGATGAGGGATCGTGGTTTTTTGCGGCTAGCATTGAGGGTATTTTGGGGTTGTGGGATGAGGGTTTTATGGTGTGAGTGTTGTCTATTTCTTTGGAAGGGGGTTTACGATTATTAGGGATCATTTTTTAGTGTTTTTTTTATGGGGATTTATGTTTTGGGTTTGGTGTGGCGGGTTAAATGTTTTTTGGGGCTAAGGGTTTAGGTTTTTTGTGGCTGAGGGTTTACTATTTATTGGTAGCTAACCATTTATGGTGTTTGGTAATACGGGTTTATGGATTTTTTAGGATAATAGTTTATGGTTTTTTTAGGACTAACTACTTATTGTTTTCTTGGAAGAGTGTTTAGGGTTTTTTAATGATGGGAGTTTTTGGTTTTTTATGGATGATGGTTTAGGGTATTTTGGAGCTAAGGGTTTCATTTTGTGGAGATGATGGTTTACATTTTTCTAAGGATGGGTTTTAGGGTTTTGGGTGTAGTGTTTATGTTTTTTAGAGCTCAGGGTTTAATGGGTTGTTTTGGATAAGTGATTAGGTTTTTTGGGTGATGAGGGTTGAGGGTTTTTTGGGGAAGTGTGTTGAGGGTGTTTTGGGGATGAGAGTTGAGAGTTTTTTTTGGATAATGGTGTAGCTTTTTTTGGGACTATGATTGAGGGTTTTGGGTTTATTGGGGATGATGGTTTTGGGTTTTTCGGGATGAGGATTGATGTTTTTCTGAGGATAATGGTTTTGGGTTTTTTGGGGTTAAGGGTTGACGATTTTATGTGGCTGACAGTTGAGGTTTTTTTGGGTCTGAGGGTTGATAGTTTTTTGGGGATGAGGGTTAGTGGTGTTTTGAGCCATAGGGTTTAGTATTTTTTTGGGACAAGGGTTGAGGGTTTTTTGGGGTTGAAAGTTGAGTGTTTTACGGGATGAGTGATTAGTGTTTTTTAGGGATGAGTGTTTATGGTTTTTTTATTTGGTTTGATGGATTTTAGGGGTTGGAGGTTTAGTGTTTTTTTTGGGATGAGGGTTTTGGGTGTTTTGGGGATAAGGGTTCAGGGTTTTTGGGAATTTGGGTTCCATGTTTTATGGGGATGAGGGTTCAAGTTTTTTTGGGGTTGAGGGTTTAGGGTATTTTGGGGCTAAGAGTTTAGGGTTTTAGGGGCTGAGAGTTTATGTTTTATTGGGGATGAGGGTTTAGGGTTTTTAGGGATGAGGGTTTAGTGCATTTTGGGGTTGATGGTTTAGTGGTATTTTTGGGTTTAGTGTGAAGGGTTTTTTGGATGACGATGTAGGGTTTTTTGGGGTGAGGTTTGAGAGTTTTTTGGGAATGAGTGGATAGGGTTATTTATGGTTGAGGGTTTTGGGTTTTTGAGGCAGTGGGTAGAGGTTTTTTGGGGTTGAGGTTTGATGGTTTTTTCAGTTTGAAGGTTTAAAAAATTTTGGGGTTGAGGGTTTAATAATTTTTGGGTTTAAGGGTTTATAATATTTTGGGATGATGATTTAGGGGTGTTTTGGGATAAAGGTTAATTATTTTTGGGGGCTAAGGGTTCAAGTATTTTTTAGGATAAGGGGTTAGGGTTTTTGGGGTTTATGGTTCATTATTTTTTGGGGATGAGGGTTCTAGGTTTTTTGGGGATGAGGGTTTTTGGTTTTTTGGAGATGAGGGTTCAGGGTTGTTTGGGGTCAATGGTTGATGTTTTTTTATGAGAGTTTAGGGGTTTGGGGGGGATAAATGTTAAGGTTTTTATGGGATAAGTGTTGAGGGTTTTTTCACCTGTGGGTTTAGGGTTTTTTGGGATAGAGGTTTCAAGGTTCTATCGAACGGAGGGTTTCTAGTTTTTTGTGGCTTAGGTTTTATTATATTTAGAGGATGGGGGTTCAATGTTTTTAGTGGATGACAGTTCATTTTCTTTTGTGGATAAAGGTTGAGGAAGGATAAGGGTTCAATGGTTTTTGGGTTTTCGGGTTTATAGTTTTTTGGGGATGAGGGTTTAGTGTTTTTTGGTCTGAGGTTTCAAGGTTTCAGGGGGATTAGGGTTATGTGTATTTTGGGGTTGAGTGTTTAGGGTTTTTTCAGGCTGAGGGTTTAGGGTTTATTTGGGCTGATGATTCATAGTTTTTTGTTGATAAGAGTTCTGGGTTTATTGTGGCTAAAGGTATGGGGTTTTTTAGGCTGAGGGCCTAGGGTTTTTTGGGGTTAAGGGTTAAAGGTTTTTGGGATAGAGGGTTTTGGGATTGGGGGGCTAATGGTTGAGGGTTTTTTGGGGATGAGTGTTCATGGATGTTGGGGATAAGGGTTTTAAGTTTTTTATGGATGAATTTTTTTTCATTTTTGGAGCCCTATTTTTAGTGTTTGGGAGACTATAGGTTTAGGTTTTGTGGGGATGAGGGTCCATGATATTTTTCGAGGTCATTGTTTTTTGTGGATGAGGGTTCAAGGTTTTTTGGGATTGAGAGTGAAAGGAGTTTTGGTTCCTAGTGTCCATTATTTTATGACTATGTGTTTAGGATTTTTTTGGTTGTTGGTTCATGGTTGTTTGGGGGCATGTGTTCATTTTTGGGTGGGGTTGATGGTTCAAGGTTTTTTGGGGAATAGGATTCCAGTGATTTTTAATATAAGGGTTAATGGTTTGTTTGTGTAGTGGGTTTATTGGTTTTTTGGTCTAAGGTTTTATGGTTTTCTTCGATGAGGATTTGGGGTTATTTGGGGATGAGGGATGAAATGTTTTTTGGGGATAACAATTGAGGGTTTTTTGGGGGATGTGGGTTGATAGTTTTTAGGGTAGATAATTATGGGTTTTTTGGGATGAAGTTTCATGGTTTTTTGGTTCTAGGTTTCATTGTTTTTTTTTGGATCACTATTGGAATATTTCCCTATACCCACGGTTCAAACCATGGGTATATTCTATACCCATGGTTTCATGAACTTTGGGCTCCCGAGGCATTGAGATTTCCCTATACCCATGATTTTGTAGAAAACATGGGTATATCCCAATGAAATTTCATATTATCCATGGTTTTGGTAAATCGTGGGTATACATATATATCCACGTTTGACAGAACTGTGGGTATACATTTTTGCCGAACAAATTATATACCCCACGGTTACGTAAACCGTGGGAATAAATTGTATTCTTCACAGCACACATACCCACGGTTCAACGAACTGTTGGTATAGATTGTTTCTCATCAGCATATATACCTACATTTTAAAGAACCAAAGATATAGATGATTTTCCCAGAAATAGCAGTTGCCTCCCCCCACATACACCCACATTTCCCAGAAACAACAGTTGCCCTCCCCCCATA